>JASWHV010000003.1:101781131-103012202 GCA_030760725.1 Neostapfia colusana
TAGACATATGAACAAAGCAAAACTTTATGAAAGAGGTTAATGCAAACTGGGGCTTGCAATGTTGCTGATGGTCAGTGGTTAGGTCTTCGTCTGGAAGAAGGAAGTCAAATACTTCCGGAGTCTCCCCTCCTTCAGCAACTACACGTTAACCATATGCTATATGTCAATTCAAATGCAATGTGTAAACTTGAATAAGTAATTACTATACCTCTAGCTAACCCTCCGCTTTGGTTCTTAAATTTTTATGGTGGCTTGGTAGTGTCCTAACCAGAGTCTTGACCAAGTTTCATTTGAAACAAAGTTCATTTGAGCCTTGTACAAATAGAAGCCTATTTGGTCAATATTTGAGCCTCTATGTAATTCCAGGGGTTTTCATGGCTCCAACCATTACTTTTTGGAAACTAGAATTTAAGATGGTTCTAATGGAATTGGTTTCATGTAATTTGAAGAATCCTAGAGGAAGTTATGCCCTAAACAAGATTTGAGAAAATCTGAAAAATGTTTCTGAACATTTTTCTATTTTCTCAGAACAGTTCACTTAATCACTTCATTAGGGGGACTAAATGAACTTGGTTAAGTCTGAACATTTTACTGTGACTCGAGGATTTTCCAATGAACCTTTCAGCCAAATTTCAGCATTTTTCCTAAAGTAATTCTCCAGCTAAAATTCCTAATAGTTTAAATTTTAGGGATTTAATTCTGGAAAACTATTAGGTTTCATTAGCTGAAATTGGTATTGTTGGAAAGTACTCAAAATTCTGACTTCAGCAAAATTTGGTTCACTGAATTTGGAGCTCCCTAGCAAAAGTTCTACGCATTTGAAGTTGAACTAAACTGGAAAATCCCCCAAAATGTTTAAACTTCTGCGGGTGGGTCCCACCACCGGCCTTCTTCCTCCTTGCGCGCGCCCGCGAGTCCAGCGGTGGTGCACTCCGGCGATGTTCGCCGGAACCACCTTCCCGACCACCCCTAGTGCCAGAACTGGCCGCCTAGCCTTACCTCGCCCTGTGGAACTTGTCTCGGGGGTCGGAGCTCGCCGGCGGTGACCGGAAACGGCCGTGCGACGTCCACCATGGAGGCTAGGGCTCCGGCGAGGTCGTTCTCGGTCTCTGGGGCATTAAAAGGGCTATGGTTTGCTCGAAAAGCATCAGTGGGTCACGAGGAACCCGACGTGAGCAGTCTCGGAGGCTAAAAACGCCGGCAAACCAACTCTCGACGGTGACCCGAGCCGTGTTTGCACCGGCGGCTATGGGAATGGCTAATACTCGGCCATTTCTGGACGGGTTTGCATGGTTCTTCCTCAAGGAGGGGCGCTAGGAGGTGTAGGAGCTACTTGTGAGCTAGCTTGATCATTGACTCAGTGTGTAATCCGAATTTTGGATTCTTGGCGAGCTAGGTCAGTTGCACTAGGGCTAGGGACTTTCTAAAATTCTTGCTACCCGATGGGTCGTTTGCCAAATGGTTGGCGGCTACACCAGCTAGGGGTCCCCACGCACCTTTCTTGTGTAGAACGTTGTCGGCGATGATGGCTGGATGGGGCCGTCACCGGTGAGCCGAAGCTCGGCTCCGCGGGTACCTCCCAGTTCTTCGGCTTCGATGGCTCACACCGCTCACAGTCGGGTGCAGCTTGCTGGAGCAGCACGGGAAATAGTTAGAGTACGCCCTGGCGCTCCTTTTTGCTGCCGGGATCGCGAGTGCCCAGTGATCAGCACGGTGCACGCCAGGGCTCGGAGGTGCAAACGCTGCGGTGAGTTCTTCGCGTGTGCGGACGCTGATCAGAGCGGCAGGCGAGGGAGGCAGAAAATTCAGCTTTGTGCCGCGTACGTGGAGATCAGGAGGGGGCGCGAGTTACTCCCAGCGTGCACTGGCACGGCCGTGAGGCAGTAACCCGTCGCGGCGGCTGACCGACGACCACCGAGTGGCTTCACTGTTGCTCACAGCCTCTGACCAGTGGGCCCTCCTCCCCCAATTATCTTTCCAATTTTTCACCCCTGTTTTGCTGAAAAATATCCCCAGCTACTCCCAATTAACTGTGAGACTTGAGCACCAATTCTTGGTTTGAATTTGAGTTCTCAAATTTGAACTTTGTTTGGCTAATTTTGCTTCATGTTTGAACTGAAATTCAAATTCAGTTTTGAAATATTGCAAATTTAGCCCCCGACAAGATGAACTCCAATGGGGATGAAAATTGGTGGATTAACTCAGAAAAATGTGCTGAGTTTGAATATGAAGCCAACTTTTGAATTTAAGTGATGAAAGTTGCTGCAATTTGAATTTACATTCAAATTGGCCTCTTTTTCAAATGCCTCCAAAAGTGCCTCAAAAAGTGTTGGATTTGCGTGAAACTTGGCCTGAACCTTCCCAAGACTTTTTAAGTTCTAGGGGTGAGCTCAACCTCTCATTTTCATGTGTAGGAATCCTACTTTGTGAAAGTTAAGGCTTTCCCCTCTAATCACCCTTTTGATGGAGGTAACTTGCTCTTCACAATTCTTCACAAGATATCCACAACAAAAACTGTGGTGTTGTGAGGTGATGAAAAGTTTTTGCAAGTCCCTTTTCTTGGGCTTTTACACTCGCCTGATAGCCATTATTGTACGAGAATTCCGCCAAACATAGGTGATCGTCCCAGTTCTTACCGTGGTGGATGGCACATGCTCTCAACATTTCTTCCAGTAATTGATTCACCCTCTCTGTTTGGCCATCTGTCTGAGTGTGATAAGCGGAGCTCCTAATCAACTTAGTACCCAAAGCAGCGTGCAACTGCTCCCAAAAGCGAGATACAAATAATGCACCTCGGTCTGAGACTATGGTCTTGGGTACTCCATATAAACATAGAATCTTCGCTATGTACAGCTCTGCATATTTGCCGGCATTGTAACGTGTATGCACTGGGATGAAGTGAGCCGTCTTGGTTAACCGATCAACGATTACCCAAATGGAATCATGCTTGTTGGAAGTCAAGGGTAATCCCACAATGAAATCCATGCTCACATCTTCCCATTTCCATGCCGGGATTTTCAGGGGTTGCAGCAGCCCTGATTTCTTCATAGATCAGCTTTCACTCGTCTACACGTATCACACTCGGATACGTACTTCGCCACTTCCCACTTCATCCGTTCCAATTTCTTTTTCAACTCTTGGTACCTTTTGTTGCTGCCCGGATGAATGAAGTATTTAGACAAGTGATCTTCATCAAGGATCTTTTTCCCCAGCTCCATATCCCGGGGTACGACTATGCGGTCATTGAACCATAGCGTCCCCCCATCATCTTTCTGGAAACATTTGATCTCCCCTTGCCTATCCGTCTTTGGAGATGTTCCATGCCCTTATCAACTTTCTGAGCTGCAATGATGTCCTCCCTAATAGTAGGGATGAGGGCAAGGTTGTAGAGCGACCCATGAGGAACCAAGTATAAACTCGGCTCTTCCTCCTCCACTGGGGTAATGGTGAGGTTATGGACATGTGACTTCCGACTCAGCGCGTCGGCAACCACATTCGCCTTGCCGGGGTGGTAGTGAATCTCAATCTCATAGTCTTTGATTAGTTCTAACCACCTCCTTTGCCTCATGTTCAGCTCCTTCTGGGTGAAAATATACTTCAAGCTCTTGTGGTCGGTGTAGAGATGCACCAAATTCCCCAGGAGATAGTGCCTCCACATTTTTAACGCCAAAACCACAGCAGCAAGATCAAGATCATGAGTTGGATACTGCTGCTCACGGTTCTGAAGTTGGCGTGAGCCATATGCGACCACACGTCCTTCTTGCATCAACACGCAGCCGAGCCCAATACCGGATGCGTCACAATACACGTCGAAGGGATTGGTTGTATCCGGTTGAGCTAAGACCGGTGCTGTTGTGAGATGCTTCACTAATGCTTGGAACGCTCATTCACATGCCGTGTTCGAAATGTATTGTCCCCTTTTTCAGCAACTCTGTCATCGCCTTAGCATGCTTGGAGAAGCTTGGAATGAATCTCCGATAGTATCCTGCTAAGCCGAGGAAGCTTCTGACTTCATGGACTGAAGTGGTAGCTTTCCATTTCAGCACTTGCTCTTGCTTGGGTCAACCGTAATACCTTCCGCTGAGATGATATGTCCCATAAATGGCACTTGGCTGATCCAAAACTCACATTTGCTGAACTTGGCGTAGAGTTTGTGGTCTCTTAGGCGTTGAAGAACAATCTTCAAGTGTTCGGCGTGTTCTGCTTCTTTCTTGGTGTAAACCAAGATATCGTCAATGAACACCACCACGAACGTATCCAGCTCTGGCATGAACACCGAGTTCATGAGATACATGAAATGTGCTGGAGCATTTGTGAGACCAAAAGACACGACGAGATATTCGTATAGGCCATATCTCGTCGAGAAAGCCATCTTCGGGATATCCTCCACCCGGATCTTTATCTGATGATATCCAGAGCGAAGGTCCATCTTGGAGGACACGCTTGCACCCACAAGTTGATCAGACAATATGTCGATGCGGGGCAGTGGGTACTTATTCTTGATGGTGACGGCGTTGAGCGGCCGGTAGTCCACACACAGCCTCAAGGTTTCATCCTTCTTCTTCACAAACAGCACCGAGCATCCCCAAGGCGAGGAACTCGGCCTAATGAAGCCTTTGCTCAACAGATCATTGAGCTGTTCCTTCAGTTCAGCCAGCTTGTTCGTAGCCATTTTGTATGGTCTCCGGGAGATAGGGGTAGTCCCTGGTGCAAGCTCGATCTTGAAGTCGACATCCCGCTCAGGTGGCATGCCCGGAAGATAATCCGGAAACACGTCGGGGTACTCCCGGACTACGAGGATGTCCTCTAACTTGAGAGCTTCAGTATTATTGATTGCTGAAACCTCTCGGACTGGATTATCTAATATGAGGGACTGCGGACGATGCAGTGGGGAGTTGAGGTGAACCGTCCCTGATAAATTTTCCAGGACAGCGCCATGGTAGCTTAGCCATAACATTCCTAAGATTGCATCAATCTTCTGCCCCTCAAGAATAATCATAGTGGTGGGATATATCTTCCCGCCTAAGCACAGTGGTGCTTCCGGAACCATCATAGTTGCTGAAATCTTTCCTCCCTTTGAGCAGATCATATAAGAACACTCGGTTGGAAAGGCTTCCAGTTGATGCTTAACCACATATGATGCACTTATAAAGTTGTGGGTTGCACCAGAATCAAATAATATGATGATGGCTTCATCGTTGAGAGTGAACGTACCCGCCAGCACGTTGTCTCCCTCTGGGGTGTCCTCATTATCGAGGTTACGAACGCCCCCAGTCCGCTGACCAACCTTCTTGACCGGAGGTCGGCCTCGAGCACCGCCCTGGAACTGGGCTTGCCCGCTGCTCTGCTGCCCCTGGGTCAGTCCTTCGCAAAATGGCCCGCCTGGCCACACGTGAAACAAGTGTAGCGGGGCGGTCCTCCGCTGATCGGCTGACGGAAACCCATGGTGCGTTGTGGCGGTGAAAATGGCCGGGGTGTCGTCTGCTGCTGCTGTTGTTGTTGCGGTCGCGGTGGTGGCATCGGCGGTCGGAACGGGGGTGCCTGGAAAGAACGACCCCCGAACTGCTGAGGTCGCGCCGTTGGATGCCACTGCTGTCCGGATGGTGTCCGATACACCATGCGGTACTTCTGGGGAGCGCCATCCCCACTGCTGGGTGGAGTGCTGCACTTCCGCTGCTCAGCTGCCAACTCCCGCTGAGCGTCCTCTTGCATAATCGCGGCATTGACAAGGTTGTCGAAGGTGCCGCGATTCCATTGAACGAGATGCGTCTTCATCTCGGGGTGTAACCCCCGATAGAAGTGCTCCCGCTTCTTCTCCTCGGTGGAGATGTAGTCTGTCGCATATTGCGCCAGATGGTTGAAGGCACGGGAGTAGTCATGGGCACTCCTCCTGCCCTGCTTCAGCTCCAAGAATTCTTGGAACTTCCTCTTCATTATCCCGGGAGGGATATGATAGGCGCGGAACGCCTCCCAGAACTCTTCCCACTCCACGGCATGGCCAGCCGGACGTGAGGCGACATAGTTCGCCCACCACACACCAGCGGCACCGTGAAGCTGCTGCGCCGCGAACAGAGTCTTTTTCCGCTCTGTACATTGGAGCAGCCTGAATTTGGACTCGATTGTCCGCAGCCAGTTGTCGGCCTCCAGTGGTTCTGCGGCTTCTGTGAACACCGGAGGGTGCGTACTCATGAAGTCCGAGTACGTAACCTCACGGGACTCACGAGGCCCCCTCTCTTGATGCCCCCGCCTGGGACGTATTCTGCACGATCGTGCGGAGCAGGTCGGTCTGCTCCTCACGACCAGCCACTAGTGCCGCTATGACATCCGCTAGGGTAAGCGGAGGCGGCGGTGGTGGTTGCTGTTGCGGGGTTCTGTCATAGGCAGGTGGCTGGGAGTCATCGCCTCCCTGCTGTCTAGAGCCACCAGTCTCGTGCGTGGTCCGAGTGCGAACCATCTGCAACCATACGACATTAAACATCAGTCCCGCAACATATTGCATGCAGTCCAATAAAATAGGCGTAAAACATAATGACATTAAAACATGCGATACATCTCGTATACGGATAATGTAATAACTTTGCACAAGCTACACCATTACCAGATCAAATACAAGCTAGTTAAATCCAACTTGATGAACCTCCTCTTTGGAAGCTCACCACAACTAGGTTTGGTCACTACGAGACGTTACTATTGCTTGGTCATCATGTATACCACCCTTTTATCCTCAATACGACACAAACATGGTCTCTTGCGAAAGAAACTTGAGTAAAGCATATACTCAATCTTTCACTAGTTGAAGATACCCACTCATGAGTATGTTCTACCCCATTGGAAGTACTTAAACCCCCTAGGGTACAACAATCTCCCAAATGAGTTCAACTGTCATTCCTCTGTCCGAATGACCAGTTTCTGCAAATCCCAGATTTTGATCTGGTTCTGGGCATCTTCACGACTCAAGTTGAATACCAAAGTTAAAGTTAACTTTAGTATATTTCCAACGAGTATTCATTTGCCCCAAGATCAGCTCTGGATAAAAATTTATGGTAATTCAAATTCAACAGAATTTCTGGAAGAATTTCAACAGCACCTCCCTAGAAAGTTGCTATTTTCAACTCTGGTTTCCACTAATTTCCGCGCTGAAATTTCAGAAACTTTGAATTACAAAGATGTCACACATCTCCTACCCTTTCTAAAGATGTATTATATGACAATTTTAGATTTTTCTATAGTAAGTTATGCTTTGAAAAACGGACCAGTCCAGAGAGTGTTTTAAATCTGTCCTGGTTCTGGCCAGTTTACACTTCTCTGGGATTTAAGCCACCTTAAGATGTGATTCAACTCTGGAAGTCTACAAAAAAGTTGTGGAGTGCTTAAATACCTTTCCAGAACTATATCCCACACCTCCATTGGCTAAATAATCTGTGAGTTATGCTCTGTCAAAGTTCAGCAGACTTGCTGCCCAAAACAGAGCACTCTGTTTTTCAATCCTTTGGGACTACACTGATCAACTATCAAATTTTTCTACCCAAACAGGGTCCTAAATGTTGAAACTTAGTGATTTTAATTCCTTGTTATCATTATCTTTCATGCACATACCTATGATATGTCGGTACTACGTTCCTCACAAAAGAAAATCCTAACCGGATTATACCGGCATATACGTCTCAAGTATGGCACTAAACGGTCTCTCGCACACATTTACTACACGGATACATACGTGGTTAGTACCTGCAGAAGACCACACAATACTGATGCACTCCAAGGTTCTGTTTCCATTTCAGGCAGGACCATATTTGAAATTAAATACAAACGCCCGTATCATTGCCATACGGCTGTCCTTGAGTTAAGCCACGTCTCAAGATACGTGATCGTGTTTCAACACCTCACGACGGGGAACCCGAGTAGATCATGAACGGGTCGTCACGGTTGGGAATGTTATCAGCCCAACAGATACCACCTACTTCCCTGCAGGGCACGCCGATGGCAAGCGCTACATATGTCCTCCTGGGCTAATTCCAGACGAACACACTCTCGCGTTACTGACCACGCGATGGGGTCTCCACTTACTTGCCTAATGCACGCTAGGGATCAGCGTTTCATATGAACTCAGGAACATGAAGAGTCCAAGAGTTTCATATTGACGTCTCACACCAAGCTGTGAGACCTATCCCTGAACCACGTTCCTCGTCAGGGGAGCTAACCGAAATTGAACCGCTTTTGGTGGCGTTCCTTACCGTTCTTACCAGAGTGTAGGTGCGTCGTTACATAATGAAAATTTAGAATTATAACACATATGTTAGTCTTGCCACTTTAAGTAACAATGCTAATATAGTCCTTACTTGGGCAAACTACCAGATCCTCACCGTAAGCCTAAATTTTCCCAAAATACAGTCCTTAAGTACTGTGTTATCCCCAATGCGGCTCTGATACAAGACTGTGCGGACCAGAATCCGCTCATCCAGGATGGCAGAGGGTGGTGCCGCACGATGCGACACCCGACAACACACATCATAAGGATACATTGTATTACATAGGAAAACCAACTGAAACTGTACAAATTGGTACAATACTCAGTTACAAACTAGTGTCTTTATTACACAGCGGAAGTCTAATTTGTACAACTCACGCCCGCTTATCTAGCAAAAGTCGGTTGCCCAGCCCTAGGGCAACCCACACTAGCTGCACTCCTCAGCTCAGCGCGGCGTGTACGCCTCCCACTCAGCCGTGGTCCCCGACGGAGGGTAACCCTCGCCAGTGGACTCGTAACCCAAGTCCGTGGGTGGCTCCTCACCTGAAAAACACTTAAGCAGCAACCGTGAGCACGATGGCTCAACAAGACTTAACCGACTCACCTAGGCATGAAAATCTACATGTAGGGTACAATGAACAGGGGATGGTAAAATTTCAGCAAACGAACATGCCTATAGTTGATCCTTAGTTCATCTTTTAGCCACAAGTTAACAGATTATGAATCTGAAATTTAGTAAGCAATATTTGGTGGCACACATGTATCAATACAATTATATCATACAGCAGAATTGAATCATAACATTCCATAAATTATCTACGTTACGACGCAGTGAACAAGCGATACTCGTCACCGCGAGGGACGGCGAATCGACTCGATATACACCTGCAGGGAAACCCAAAGAGCACGTCACGTACGCCCACCCGTGGAGCTGCATAGCACGCTCGCTCGATGTCGTACAGGACAACCTTTCACCCAACAGCCCAAACATCGAACTGGTCGCACTGAAACGAGCAGGAGGTTCCCTACACGGAGCATCTCTCGATGCCCATTAGCAGATTTCCACCTTGCTGCCCTCAGCCTACACCTATAAATCGGTGCGTTATGCCTCGACGCCCGGAGGTATAGGTTACATCGGTTTATCGGGGCCCATATATCCGATATGCCTTCGGTACATTCAATACTTGTTCAGCAGGGCCGCACACGGATCGGTCCTCAATCGACACGAACAGGGCTAGCTGCGCACACAAGACTTCCTATTGTTGCGCCCTAGCCCCAGCCTAGTCTCATTTTTGTTACTAAAGTGATCTCACATCACTCGAACCAATCCAGTGTGTCCCAAGCCTAATCTCGCGGGTAGATTCCAACTACTCGACTTGTACCGAAGTCCTATGAATCATTAAGCATAGCCTGTCTACTCGAGGTCTTAGACACTACCCTCACTCTTATAGGCAAATTCTGGTTATGCGAGTGGGGTTCCATCCACCCTACACCTAATACACATTCATACTTCACAGTAGACATATAAACAAAGCAAAAATTTATAAAAAGGTTAATGCAAACTGGGGCTTGCCTTGTTGCTGCTGGTCAGTGGTTAGGTCTTCGTCCGGAAGTAGGAAGTCGAGCACTTCCGGAGTCTCCTCGCCTTCAGCGACTACACGTTAACCATATGCCATATGTCAATACAAATGCAATGTGTAAACTTGAATAAGTAATTACTATACTCTAGCTAGCCCTCCCGTTTGGCTCTGAAATTTTTATGGTGGCTTGGTATGGTCCTAACCAGAGGCTTGACCAAGTTTCATTTGAAACAAAGTTCATTTGAGCTTTGTACAAATGGAAGCCTATTGGGTCAATATTTGAGCCTCTATGTAATTCCAGGGGTTTTCATGGCTCCAACCATTACTTTCTGGAAACTAGAATTTGAGATGGGTCTAATGGAATTGGTTTCATGTCATTTGGAGAATTCTAGAGGAAGTTGTGCCCTAAACAAGATTTGAGAAAATCTGAAAAATGTTTCTGTACATTTTTCTATTTTCTCAGGGCAGTTCAATTAATCACACCATTAGAGGGACTAAATGAAGTTGGATGAGTCTGAAAATTTTACTGAGACTCAATGATTTTCCAATGAACCTCTCAGCCAAATTTCAGAATTTTTCATAAATTAATTCTCCAGATAAAATTCCCAACAGTTTAAATTTTAGGGATTTAATTCTGGAAAACTATCAAGCTTCATGAGCTGAAATTGGTATCGTTGGAAAGTCCTCAAAATCCTGAGTTCAGCAAAATTTGGTTCACTATATTTGGAGCTTCCTACACAATGTTATGAATTTCTAAAGTTTGAGCTAAAACTGAAAATTCCTGGAAAAGTTCAAACTTTGCGTGCGGGCCCCACAACACAGTATTGTCCTCCTCCTCGCGCCAACGGCTCGCTGCGGCGGTAATCTCCGGCGAGCTCCTTGGACCCCAACTTTCCTTCCTTCCCCAGCCCGGAGACTTTCCGCCTCCCCCTTTTGGACCATGGGCAACTCATCCCCGAGGTCGGCCGGGGGCTCCGGTCACCGGAAACCTATCGGCGACGGGCGGCAGTGGCGGTTGGAGTCCGGCAACGTCTCTCTCATGCTAGGAGAGCTCAAACACTTCGACCTTTATCCCCAGAGCACCGTGGCGACCTCCTATACACCGGCGTAGACTCAAATCAGCTCAACAGAGGCCGCAACTACGAGTTCATCGGCGACCTAGGACGAAAATCGGCGCCGATGCAAAAATCTTGAAGAACATCACCCAGACTCGATGTAACTCGATGGTTTTGATCCTAGATATGCGTGGGTGAGTCTAGATCACGTATTTAGCTCGGTCTAGGGAGTAGTGGCTCACTTGCTATGAATACCCGGATTTCGCGTGGCTCGGTTCTAAACACCCCGACGCACTAATCCACCAAATTCTCTGCCGATCGTGCGATAGAGAGGGCGAGGTCAGTACGGTTGTGATCAGCACCTCGGAGTGGACCTTTTTCGTGTAGCTCGTCAGGCACGAAGGCGCCTGTGCTGCCCAGGCGCCGGTGATCAGCGAAGTCGGCCGGGGTGGAGTGTCTCGGTCGAGCGAGGGAGAAGGGAGAGTGCGAGGACTGCACGTGGTCGCGGGGTTACTCGATCCCGGCTTCTCCCCTATGCCCTTAGCCTCTCCCCCGAGCAGGAGGTGGCACCGGTTGAGGCGGTCGGGCGCCGGTGCGATCGAGCTGGCGCGCGCGCGAGGCTTCGGACGAAGAAAATATCACCCGAGGGAAAACTTCAGAGTGAAGGCTTCTTACATGTGGGTCCCTCCCCTCTAATACCCCCTTAATCTTTCATCTCTGTTTTTTCTGAAAATATCCCCAGCTACTCACAATTGAATGTGAGACTTACTCACCAAGTCACAGATTGAAATTTGGTTTCCCAAATTTGAAATTTGTTTGGCTAAATTTGCTTCCCATTTGAACTGAAATTCAAATTCAGTTTTGAATTCTTGCAAATTTGGCTCCAGACAAGATGAAGTCCAATGGGGATGAAAATTGGTGGACTTACTCAGAAAAATGTGCTGAGTTTGAATATGAAGCTAACTTTTCAATTTAAGTGATGAAAGAGGCTGTAATTTGAATTTACATTCAAAATTGGCCTCTTTTTCAAATGCCCCCAAAAGTGCCTCAAGAAGTGTTGGATTTGCATGAAACTTGGCCTGAACCTTCCCAAGACTTTTTAAGTTCTAGGGGTGAGCTCAACCTCTCATGTTCATGTGTAGGAATCCTACTTTGTGAAAGTTAGGGCTTTCCCCTCTAATCACCCTTTTTATGGAGGTTACTTGCTCTTTACAATTCTTCACAAGATATCCACAACAAAAACTGTGTTGTTGTGAGGTCATGAAAAGTTTTTGCAAGTCCCTTTTCTTGGGCTTTTACATCCCTCCCCCCTTAAAAGAATCTCGTCCCGAGATTACAAAAGAAGAGACAGCGATGTAATAGGGACTCACCCGTGATGAGATGCCATGAACTCCGGGTAATTTGAGCGAAGGAATTCCTCGCTCTCCCACGTCACTTCTTTGGCGGTGTGGTTGCTCCAGAGTATCTTGTAGAACCACAACGTTCGGCTACGCGTGGTCCGAGCTTTCTCATCAATTATTGCCACCGGATATTCATCTTATGTCAAATCCGGTTGCCACTCGCTGATGCCTTCGGTAGGAACAGCAGCTGTATGCTTCAGACATTTTCGCAGTTGCGAAACATGGAAAACATCATGAAAACCAGCAAGAGACGCCGGTAGCTCCAGCCTATACGCCGCTGGTCCACTTTCTCGGTGATAGCATAGGGTCCAATGAAACGGGGAGCGAGTTTCCCCTTCACACCGAACTGGTGCACGCCTTTCATCGGAGACACACGGAGGTACACGTGTTCCCCGACGTCAAAGTGCAGCGGTATACGCCTCTTATCAGCGTAGCTTTTCTGCCGAGATTGAGCGGCCTTCAAGTTGGCTTGGATCATCCGAACATGCTCTTTGGCGTCGTTCACCACATCAACCCCGAATGTGACCCTTTCACCGGACTCGCACCAGTTCAATGGGGTGCGGTACTTGCGACCGTAGAGAGCTTCATAGGGTGCCATCTTGATACTCGCCTGATAGCCGTTATTGTACGAGAATTCTGCCAACGGTAGGTTATCATCCCAGTTCTTATCGTGGTGGATGGCACATGCTTTCAACATGTCTTCCAGTACTTGATTCACCCTCTCTGTTTGGCCATCTGTCCGAGGGTGATAAGCGGAGCTCCTAATCAACTTAGTACCCAAAGCAGCGTGCAACTGCTCCCAAAAGCGAGATACAAATAATGCACCTCGGTCTGAGACTATGGTCTTGGGTACTCCATATAAACATAGAATCTTCGCTATGTACAGCTCTGCATATTTGCCGGCATTGTAACGTGTATGCACTGGGATGAAGTGAGCCGTCTTTGTTAACCGATCAACGATTAACCAAATGGAATCATGCTTGTTGGAAGTCAAGGGTAACCCCACAATGAAATCTATGCTCACATCTTTCCATTTCCATGCCGGTATTTTCAGGGGATGTAGCAGCCCTGATTTCTACATATGATCAGCTTTCACTCGTCTACACGTATCACACTCGGATACGTACTTCGCCACTTCCCGCTTCATCCGTGTGAGTTCCAATGGAGCTTCAATGGACCAGAACAGTGGTGATCCCGAGCTCCAATGGAGCTGAAAATTTTCATGTGAGTTCCTTGTCACAAGAAAATGTTTTGGACCGAAAATTAGCACTTTTCATTGAGTGGTTTATTCAGAACACATCTCTAAGCATTTAAGCAAAAAGAAATTAATTCTGAAGTAACTCACATGTTCAGGCCCAACTTAGTGAACTACAATTTCAATTACAGTTCACAGAGCATGCATGAATTTGTCTTGGATTTTCGGAGCTAAGAATTGCCCAGAACTGAATTTCCAAGTTTTGGAAATTCTCTGAAAATGTTTCTGTATTCATTTGAACACAGCAACTTGAAATCTGAATTCTCCTAATCAAATCAACTCCAAATGAGATTAAATTTTTACAGAATCTCATTAGTATCCTAAATATTATCCTGGAAAAATTTGAGGATTTTTGGAAAAATCAAACTCTCTTTAAAACTCTTTTGCTGAAAAGCTTTAAAGAATTTTCCAAAATTAAATAATGACTTTCATACAAATTGGGTTGCATATTGGATATAGTTTTTTCAACCTGAGTCCAACCCAATTTTAATCACTAGATTTGGAGGTTCCTACGCAAAGATATGATTTTTACAAGAATTGGGGAAAATCTGAAAATGGCTCTGTTGCATTATCCAATTTCCAGAGACATAAGGAATTAACACCACATTTGGCCAAGCAAATGAGATCCAATGCCTCTGAAATTTTTATTGGAGTTCAAGTATATTTGGATGGATCTCCTGCCCAAATTTGGGAATTTTCAAATACACAGAACTTCTGGAATAAATCCATGGATAGTACTCTTTGAGAGGAATCTAAAAAAAATTATTTGACAAATTTTGGACACTCCTACGCAAAGTTGTGGCTCTTCAAAGTTGAAACTGAAATCTGGAAATTCTGAAATGTTTTAACGTCTGCTAGTGGGTCCTACCCAACGGTGTGCTTCTTCAACATCGCGCCACAGAGCACAGCGGCGTAGCGCAGCAGCGTGCACATGCGAGGGTCGCCGGACTGTGGTTCCCGGTCACTGGCCGAGCTGAAACTTGCCGCCTACACATTATTCACCACGCTGAGTTCATTTGTGAGGTCGACGGCGACCGAAGATCACCGGAAAGTGGTGCATGATGGCGGCAGTGGATATTAGGGTTCCGGCAAAGTCATTCCCCCTCTACACCGCATGAAAACGGTCAAGGATTGCCCGGTGTGCACCGTGGCAGATTGAGGATGCTGAAAATGGACGCCAAACCCCGTGAAAAGGCTGGCAACATCGAGCTCCACGGTGACCCGAGGCGATTTCTCCATGGCGGCATGGAAAACGGCTACAACTTGGTCGATCCTAGATGTTTTCGCTCGGTTCTTCTTCGAGGAGGAGTGCTAGGAAGTGTAGAATCTATGTGCAACTTTACTCGAGCTTTGGTGGACCATGCAACTCGAATTTTGGGGTAGACCGAGCCCTACCTGCACGTACTAGGTTTCGGGAAACGGCAAAAGTCTTGCTACCGGTTCTAGCAAATGCTAAACGGCCTCCGGATACACGATCAGGACATGCAAGGACACCTCTTCGTGTAAAGAAGGGGCGGTGAAGAGGACCATAGCTCACTGTCCACAGTGACCCGAATTGGCTTCCGCCGGTGAGCTTCGGTTCTTGGCGCCGATCTTCGATTTACGTCGAACAGCAGCTCAGAGCTCTGGAGTTGAGATGGGGAACACCATGTGCACGCCCTTGCGCTCCTTTTTGTTGTTGGAAACTCGAGAAACCGAGGCTCGGGTGGCTGTTTGTGATCGGGAGAACAGAGCATGGCGGTGTTCTCCGTTGTTTCTCGTGGTTACAGAACAGCGATGGCGTGAGCGAGTGGAGGAAGCAAAATATCTTCGGTCCATGTTCTGTGGGAAGATCGGACCGAGCGATGGCTCAGCTTCAGGAGGTGGCACCAGAGAAGATCGGTCGAGGTCGGCTGCTAGGAGCGGTCGCGCGCGCGTGCACCAGGAGAAATAGAGTCGGTTAACTGCACAGCCAATGACATGTGGGTCCAGCCTTCTCATTTGATTCCCCCCCACTGTGCTTTGAGATTCCCACACAAACATTTTCCAAATCTCACCAAATTTGAAGGATAGGCCAAACATGATGTGAGGAATTTGAATACAAAATCAGATTCCAAAATTGAGCACATTTGTTTCAGATTCCACATTCAAATTTTAATTTTAATGTGCTCTTGAATATTCCTTCGAATAAATGGTATATGAGCTAAAAATTTCTCCAGATTTGGAACTTAAGCTCTTGAATACATAAGGAATGCATCGGTGAATTCACTCGGATGCATTTAGATAATCTGAATATGAGTCCTTTGAAAAGATTCAAATTGGTGTTTAACTTTCCCTCATCTTCTACTCATAAAGGATGTGCACATGAGTGATATTGGTGGAGTGAAATTCTCTCCTCATGTCAACCTGTGTTAAGCATGGGCTAAAGAAATTTTTTACTCCCTCACATGACCATTTCTGGGTTCATTATTTCATGTGACACATGATCAAGCAATTCCTTTGCCTTAACTTTGTTTCCTAAGTTGAAATCAAATTTTACAAAAGTTAGGGCTGTTACAATGTTCCTGAGCTGCCGTGATCCATACGCGACCACCCTTCGGTCTTGCATCAGCACACATCCGAGCCCAATGCCGGATGCATCACAGTACACATCGAGCGGTTTTGTTGTGTCTGGCTGCGCCAAAACTGCTGCTGATGTTAGGTGCTTCACTAATGCCTTAAATGCTGCTTCACATGCTGGACTCCAAACATATTTGGTAGCCTTCTTCAGCAGCTCGGTCATAGGCTTGTCAATCTTCGAGAAGTTCAGAATGAACCTCCGATAATACCGCGCGAGTCCGAGGAAACTCCGTACCTCGTGAACAGTTCTTGGGGACTTCCAATTCAGCACTTGTGTGATCTTACTCGGGTCTACAGCGATGCCCACAGCTGATATAATATGCCCGAGAAAAGGTACTTGCGATATCCAGAATTCGCACTTGCTGAGTTTCGCGTATAGTTTGTGATCCCGCAGCCGTTGCAAGACTATACGCAGATGCTTTGCGTGTTCTTCCTCCGACTTGGAATATACCAATATGTCGTCGATGAAGACGACGACAAACTTGTCCAGCTCCGGCATAAATACCGAGTTCATCAAGTACAATAAATGAGCTGGAGCATTGGTGAGGCTGAAGGACATGACCAGGTACTCATAAAGCCCGTACCTCGTCAAGAAAGCCATCTTCGGTATATCCTCAGCCCATATATTAATCTGATGGTACCCAGATCTTAAGTCCATCTTGGAAACGATCTTTGCTTTGACCAACGGATCAAGCAACATGTCGATCCGTGGCAATGGGTACTTGTTCTTGATGGTTACGGCATTTAGTGGACGATTGTCCATGCAAAGCCGCAACGTCTCATCCTTCTTCTTCACAAATAATGCCGAACAGCCCCATGGCAAGAAGCTCGGCCTAATAAAACCCTTGTCCAGTAGGTCCATCAACTGTGTTTTCAATTCTGCCAACTCCTTGGGCGCCATCTTGTATGGCCTTTGGGATATTGGCATAGTTCCCGGTGCATGTTCAATCTTGAACTCCACCTCTCGGTCGGGCGGCATCCCCGGCAAATCATCCGGGAACACGTCTAGGAACTCATGGACTACTGGAATGTCTTCCAATCTAATGGTGGTGATTTGGTATACACTTGGAAGTTTTATTTCGGGACTGTCCAGAAATAATGAGTGAGACTCGTGCACTTCTGAGCGCAAATGCACGACTCGGAGGACGGTGTCTAAAACATCGCCATGGCGGGTTAACCACATCATCCCTAGGATGACATCGACCTTTTGTCCCTCTAAAACTATGAGATACGTAGGGTATACTCTACCCCCTAAGCATAATGGCGCTTTTGAAACCATCATGCCTGCTGAAATCTTCCCACCCGGTGAACAAATCAAGTAAGGACTTTCGGTGGGTAGTATTTGCAAGATGTATTTAGCAATAAAAGCTTGACTAGTGAAACTATGCATTGCGCCTGAATCAAATAACACTATGGCGGGATGCTGGTGGAGTTGGAACATACCCACAAGGATTGACTCCCCCTCCGGCACGTCCTCTATGGCGAGTTGGTGGACGGTGCTGGGCTTAGGATTTACCCGCCGCGTATTAATTGGGTTTCGGGGCTGATTCCTCCCTGGAAACTGTGGTGCCACTCCGCCGCCTTGCCTCTCCAGGCAGTTTTTGGCGAAGTGCCCTGGGAGACCGCATTTGTAGCATGCGGTTGACGACTGGCCCGTGCTTGGGGGATGAAAGCCCGGCATGCACTGCTGAGGTGCAAACGCACGCGGCATCGCCCACTGCTGCTGTTGTTGCTGCTGAGGTGGTGCTAGTAATGCCGGCCGGAACGCCGGTGGAGAAAATGGCTGACTGCGGAATTGCATCGGCCGCTGTGGTGGCTGCCTGCGTTGACCCGATGGTTAGCGATACACCATCCGCTGCTCTGCGGCGCGCTTCGCTTCTTCTCTGCCGCCGCTAACTCCTTACCGGAGTCCTGGATAATCGCAGCATCAATAATGTCGTTGAGGTTGCCGTGATTGAACATTGCCAGCTTGTCCTTCAGGAGCGGATTAAGCCCCTGGTAAAAGTGATCCCGCTGCTTCTCATCGGCATCAGTGTGATATGAAGCGTAGAGCGCGAGGTCGTTGAACGCACTGGAATACTCCAGCACGTTCCTGCTGCCTTGTTGCAAGCGAAGGAACTCCTGCGTCTTCCTTTTCATTAGACCCGGTGGTATGTGATAGGCCCTGAAGGCCGTCCGGAACTGCGCCCAGGTCATTACTCGCTCGGTGGGTTGCGAGGCACAGAAGTTTGCCCACCAAGCGCTCGCGGACCCTTGAAGCTGCTGGGCCGCGAACTGAGTCTTGCGCTGCTCACTCACTTGGAGCAGCCCGAACTTCATCTCCATCGTGCGGAGCCAGTTGTCCGCATCGAGTGGTTCAATCAACCCTTGAGAATAGCGGGGGATGAGTAGCCAGAAAGTCGGAGTAGGATCTTTGTCGGTGCTCCTCGCGGTCTTCATCCACCCTTGAGCTTTGTTGCAGCTTTGCAATTAAAGTTTGCAGCAACTCCGAGTGCTGCTGATGTGAACCCACCATAGCCGCAACGATGTCGGTCAATGTAACCGTTGGTGGTGGAGGTGGCGGTTGTTGCTGTTGCTGCTGTTGGTGTCTCGAGGAAGCCTCGGGAGGCTGTTGGGAGGTCTCTTACCCCTGACTAGAACCCCCAACCTCCAGGTTGGCATGAGTGCGAGTCATTCTGAATTTGAAAACAGCAGCGATCAGCACAAGTCATTCTTAAAATTCCATATAAACAGTAGGTATTGTAGTGACACATGAATAAACTTGCACAACATTCATATATATTGATAAATCATAAACTTTATACAAGATACATTATTCTCGGATCCCCGAGAAGTCGTGCTCATGTCGTCACTACCTATACACATGCTACTGTCTACACGACATGTCACCGATTACAAAAGTTTCTACACACCACCCTCGCTGCCCTACTTGGCAACGGTAACTCACTACTCGAAGTAGAACTCGACCTCCTGTGGGTCATCCTCCTCCGCTACCTCTTCTGGTGGCTCCGTGTCCATGACCTCTTCTTCGGGTTCAGGTTCCCACATCGACAGGATATCCAAAACCACGGGTATGGCACCTACCATCGGTAGGCCCACTACCGGAGACACGATGTTTTGCAACGCATGCACCTCGTCCATGACCTGGTTATTGTCCTCTTCCCAGCCCTGCCCCTCCTCAATAGCGTCATCACGCTCTTGAGTTAGGACCTCGTTCTGCTGGGTCAATGCCTGCACTTGTTGCTGTAAAGCCGTGATGTCGACGCTGCTTTTCTTCTTTGCCTTCTTCAGACGCCGCAACTGATTGTGTTGTTCGTTCAGTGGCTTTATCATCGGAAGGAGAACATTACGGAGTGCGCTGTGAGCACTCCCGAAATGGTCTCGGCGGCTGGTGCTCTCCTTGAGCTCCACGGCAAGATGATCCGTATGGACAGGTTCCATCACGGTCTTTCCTGCTCTCAACTGGAGGCTGAGGTTTGCCTCCGCGGGTTTGTACCATGGGCAATCCGGATCTGTTGCCTCCAAGTACCTCTCCCTCCACAGGTGATTAGCTCATCCCTCCACCAGAACGAGCGCGTATGGAGTGCCCTCCATAGATCTCACGTGTAGTTGGCAGAAACGCGACATGGTGTAGTGGGCTGCCACTTTCCACATCTCCTCCGGTTGTCTACCTCTCACCGTGACGGTGAACGGTGCCCGACCCGGTGGCGTAGGTTCTGCTGGAACATCGACATGGATGGTCCATGTCCTCTTCCCCTCCTCACCTTCTTCCTTGGTGAGGGACTGCGGCATTTCCACGTACCCAAAATGTTGAAGCATTAGCCTCAACAGTTCCGGATAACCGCTGCGTTGAGAACAGTGGGATGCCACCCACTCGTTCTCCAGTTGTTTATCCGCTGTCATCTGTGGAAATATATTTGAAAAAAGGTAAAATATGCATTTCAACAGTAAATCATGGAGTTATAACATTAAAACATGTCATCGAACTCATAAAACTGGGAAACACAATTCAAACATAGAACAAATTTAATTGCTGGTCTGCTGCCCAAACTGACAGCCATGACCAGTTTCACTTTCAACTTGATTTAGACCACGCTAAAAGTAAAACCAATTCTGGAGCTCAATATAAAAGTTAAAGCTAACTTCAATATATTTCCAGAAAGTATTTTCTTGGCATCAGATATATCCTGGTTAAAAGTTATGATATGTCAAAAGTAACAGAATTTCTGGAGAAAATTGGACAGCACCTCCCTGCTTGAGGTACTGATTTGATCCAAGAATTCCAGTTAATTCTTCATTGAATTTGACAAAACTTTATGTTACAAAGTTGTAACTCATATAATAAAATTTTCATAAATACCTCATTTTCTATTTTTGTATTTTTATGCAGGAAGTTATGCTCAATTTACTGAGAGTTACAGAGAGTATTTGCTCTGCCCTGTTTTCTGGACAGTTTCAACTCTACTGCATTTTCGACTGGTTAACTGATGAAATACCTCTGGAAATCAATAGAAAAGTTGCAAAGCTCTTCCAAATATTTCTAGAATTGTATAATATGACCCCAACCTCGAAAGAACTCAACCTCTAACCTATGTTTAACTTCAGCTTTATTTCAGCTGAAAACACAGGACTCTGTCCTTAATAACCTATAAGTTGAAAACTTGTTAACTTTGAACATCCTGATTAAGGGAAGAAGTTAAGTCACAGTTTTAGTGCTCTAGATCAAAACTTTAAAGTTTTACAATGGGGTTGATCATTTAGTGGGGTGTGATGTCGAAGCGTCACCAGTTCATGCCGGTACTACGTTCCTCACAAAGAATAAACCTATACCGGACTTAGCCGACTTCGTTGTTTCAGTGGCACTAAAACGTCTCTCACACACGTGTGCTACTCGTCTACCGATTTGTGGTTAGACTACCTGCAAATAACTCACACAATCATCGGGCTCGGCTTCACACCGCACCCGGTCCCAATACAGTTCGTACAACCGTCTGTCATCACTCACACGGTTGTTCTCAAGCAAATCACGCCTTGAGCTACGTGTTCATGTTACTAACCACGTGAAGGGGTCTCCCGAACTTGCCTGTCACACAACAGTGAAGGGCGTTGCTCGAATACCACAAACGACATGAAGAGTCGTAGAGGATACTAAAGCTGGCCGGGTTACCTGTCACCCGTGAGGCTCCACCCTTTAGCTTGTGCGCACTGGTGGACAGCGCTTACATGCACCCCCCAAGACATATTGTAAGGGCCTCAGTTTTTGACACATGTTTGAAGTGTCATCACCACACACACACCTCATTTGAAGCAAGTTGATAAACACATTTGAAGAGGAAGTAACCACCATCAACATGCTCATTTGAGAACAAACTCACATATTGCAAAAGTGGTATTTCCCACATGTGATATACAGGGGCTGGGCATATGAAAACTCCTACACATTGCTAGGAGTGTCCATGCCAAGTTTCACCCAAATTCAAAACCTTTTGAGGTACTTTTGGGGTATATCTAGGAGGAGGGCAGTTTGAACTCAAATGCAAATTCAAACTGTTTTGATCCCATAAATTCAAAAGTGGGAGACATATTCTTGCTCAGCACATTTTTGTGATCTCATATACCAATTTTCACTCCATTTGGAGTTGAGCTTGACATAAGTTAAATGTAGCAAATTCAAACCTTATTTGAATTTCAAACTACATGTGTGTTGTAATTTAGTCAAACCCAAACCAATTTGAATTCTACCCCATTCAAATGGCTCAGGGGCAGATAATTCAAATACTTGAGGTTAGTTTGGTCTCCACTGTTTAGAGCAGTAGAGCAAAGTTCATTTCAGAGGTTAAAACCCTGGTGGGACCCACATGTCAGCCACTGATTCAAATCAAACTGACTGAAAACCTAGCTCGGGTTCTTGCGCCGGACTGAGCAGCCGCCACGGCGAGGAGTCGATCGGGACAGCACCTTCTTGCCGCCCCGACCTACTGAACCGCCTCGCGGTCCTCTTATCTCCGCAGCCGCCCTGATCGGAGAGAGCACCGCACACTCTGCTGCTTCCTCGCACCAGAAACACGCCATCGCTGCCGATCGCTCAGAGCTGATCAGGGAAGCGTGATCACCGCCTCTCCACTCCCTCCACAGCTACGGCAAGGTACTAGGAACCCTCCTCGTTCTTCCCCGTTGCTAGAACTCAGCTGGAACCTGTCGGTCTCGGCTATACCGAGAGTTCAATTCGGTGACCTAAAACCGCCGCACTTCGGGCTCCCGTGGACAGCCCAACCGGGAGGTGATCATGCCCGAGCAAAGGCACCCATGGATGCGCTGGAGACCGGTGCTGCTCACCCCCAAGCCACAGCTCGAGTGCTTGCTCACCGGCGGCGAATATCCAGTTTTCCCCTTTCTGGGTACAGACCGACCTTCGGGTGCGGTTCTGTCGAATCCATACTCTAGGAAGGATTAGAGGGCCTCAATCCGCTCCCACACAAACTAGACACGGTAGCGCACAAGTTGCCTTCACAACCTTTGGCCTGAGAACCTCTGTAACCGGCGTATTTCGATGTTTACCGACGGCGGAGCATGCAGAACGCATCGGGCGCACGGTGAGGGACTACTTCGGACCTCTCCCGAGCTGCCTTGATCCCATGCCGTGGTTCCTGAGGTACCACTGATGTTTTCCGGCCGTTTACTCGGTCAGTTGGGGTGCTAGGGAAGTCGGCCGACACGGCCGAAGTCTTTCCGAAGCCGCCGCTCGTCGCCGACCATGTGCCGGTCATTGTCATGACGAGCTGAGCCCGGAATCGTGTTCTCCGAGTGAAAGTAGGCAGGGGCGGCCAGAATCATGAAGCTTGGAGCTCTACAGACGCTGCCGGCGAGCTCTCCGGCAGGAGGTAGATGAAGGGGGTGGACCCCAGCTGTCAGCGGCATTTATTTTAAATCAGGAACGGGCTGTGGCTGGGATCTGATGTGCTGGCGTACAAAAACCCTGTAGGCCTCAGTGTGCTAACGCCTCCGTGCCCAACACGTGTCCCCGCGGGCCCCCGGCAGATTTAAACTTTTCCCCGATATTCAGGTTTCATTCAAACTTCAAATCCTCATAACTTGGGCTAGGGAACTCCAAATCAAGTGAACAAAATTTTGTTGGATTCGACTCTCTGAGTACTTTCCAACAAACCAAGTTCCACTTCATGAAAATCCTTATTGCTACAGAATTAATTCCTCAAAGTTTAAACTGTTTGGAATTTTAACTGGGGAATCCCTTGGAGGAAAATTCTGAAATTTTGCTGGGATGTTCACCAAAATATCCCTGAACTACCATAAACATTTCAGATCCATTTGAGCTCATTTGATCCACCTAATGGTGTGATTAGTGAAACTGTTCCAGAGAGAATAGAAAATGTTCAGAAACATTTTCAGAATTTTCCCTGACATTGTTTAGCTCATATCTTTAGCTAGGAACCTTCAAATTAAGTGAGACCAACTCCATTAGAACCCTCTGAAAATCTAGTTTTCAGAAAGTCATGGCTTGCTCCATGAAAATCCCTAGAATATCCTAAGAGTTCTAATAAGGTCAAGTACGTAATTAATTGTGGAGGGCTCAAATGAGCTTTGCTGCAACTAAAACTTGACCAAACCACAGTAAAAGTTTCACAGTCATTGGGTCTGTCTAGTAAGAGTTATAGAATTCACAAGTTTAAATTCAATCAAATGCATTTAAATTAATACATATACTTGTACATCATGTAGTCGCTAAGGTCGAGGAGGAACCCGAAGTCCTAGACTTCATGACTCCGGAGGAGCAGCTAGCCTACGACCAAGAGCAGCAAGGCAAGCTCCGGTTTGCATAACCTATTTACAAATTTTTATTGTTTTGAACACTTTTTTTGAGTATCACTTATTTCCTTGCATTAGAGTCTTGTTTGGAAACCCAACTGCATAGCCAAGAAAACCATGGGTTTGGATGAGGATTGCAAACCCCGTTAGCTACTGCAATGCTAAGATAGTGTAGGATTCGGTACAAGACGAGTAGTTGGAACTACTCGCGAGCATAGGCTAGAGGCACTCGACTCGGGTAGAGATAGCACATGATACACATGGCAAGAAAAATGAGACCGAGCGGGGAGTAAGGGCAGCAGGACTTTGGGGCCTGCGTGCTGTAGCTCCGCTTGTGTCGATTGAGGACCGAGCCATGTGCGGGCCTATTGAACAAGCTAGAACAGTACCGAAGACCTACCGGATATATGGGAACCGGGAAACCGATGTAACTCGGGTAGCTGGGTATTGAGGCATTGCCCGTCGTTCAGAGGGTAGGTTGAGAGGTTGAGGTGTAAATCGGCTGGCGGCACTGAGATGCGCGTGCAGAGACCTCTTGCTCGGGACGATGGGACCGGTTCAATATTTGGCTGACGGGTGAAAGGTGGTTGCGTACGGCATCCGTGATGGTTGCTGTAGACAACATCGAGTACGGGCGTACGTGACGGGTTATTCGGGTAACCCTGCAGGTGTAAATCGAGTATAATCACCGTCCCTCGCGGTCAGTGAGTACCACTTGTTCACTGTACCATGACGTAGAAAGAACAGGCTAGTTACATGTTAAAATGTTACTGATTGAAAGATGGACCGGATTGTTAATGATTTGCTGTAGTCTAGAGCTAACTAAAGTTCTTTTCAACTTTGGGCAAAGTACATGAGAGAATTGCGTTTCTTGTTTGATTGCGGCTCTCTCATGTGCCTTAGCGTAAGGTTCTCCACAACCTGCTGCTAAAACTTGAAAGTAAGGTTCTACTAATTAGGCGAGTCCTTGCAAATGATTTTTACCTCATGTAACCTATCAACCTTCGTGCTCACTGCTTGTGTTTGAAGCTTTTACAGGGTTCTATAATGAAGGGACTCCCGAGGAGGAGACGGAACCCCAGGAGGGGAACCCCGTCGAGTGGGAGTCATGCACGCCGCCGTGTTAGTGTGCATGCGTGCTAGCAAGGACACATTCATGGGCTGAACGTGAACTTGATGCATAGTCTACTCCCGTGATTGTAGACTGGAGATATTTTGATGTAAAAATGTTCATAAACCACTTTATGTAATAAAAGTTTTGCTTCCGCTTTGTACCTTTGATGTGTGTTATTCGATGCTGTGCAATGCAGCACCCCTCAGCGTGATCCTGGCTCAACAAGACCGTGGCGTCGTGTCAGCGTTGGTATCAGAGCTCGCTTTAGGATTAACGCACTAAAAAGGTCATCTTTTTCAAAAATCCAGTGAGGAACGAGTTAGTAGCCCGTATAAGGATGTTATTAGTGTATAGAAAATGGCATACTAACCTATTTGTCTATGTCGGAAAATGGTGTATCTCGGGACGTTATGTCTTGGGGGTGCACGTAAGCGCTGTCCACCAGTGCGCACAAGCTGAAGGGTGGAGCCCCACGGGTGGCAGGTAACCCAACCCGCTTTGATATCCTCTACGACTCTTCATGTCGTTTGGGGTATTCGAGCAACGTTTGTCCCTGGCGTGCGTGGTGCAATTTGGGAGACCCTGTCACGTGGTCTGAAACGTGAACCCGTAACTCAAGGCGTATTTAGCTTGAGAACACCCGGGCGAGTGATGACGGCCGGGTGTACGAACTCTATGGATGCCGGACTCGGTGTGCAGCCGAGTCTGACGATTGCTTGAGTTATTTGTGGGTAGTCTAACCACGAAACGGTAGACGTGTAGCATCTTTGTGCGAGAGACGCTTAGTGCCACTAAATTAATGAAGCTGGCTAAGCCCGGTATAGGTTTTTCCTTGTGAGGACGTAGTACCGACATGATCTGGTGACGCATCGACGTCACACCCCACTAAATGAACAACTTCATTGTAAAACTTGAAAGTTTTAATCTGGAGCATTAAAACTTTGCTGTAACCTCTTCCCTTAATCAGGATATTCAAAGTTAACAAGTTTTCAACTTATAGGTTGTTAAGGACAGAGCACTCTGTTTTCAGCTGAATTAAGGCTGAAGTTAATCAGAGGTTAGAGGTTGAGTTCTTTCGAAGGTAGGGTCATATGATACATTTCTGGAAAGCTTTGGGAGAGTTTTACAACTTTTCTGTAGAGGTCCAGAGGGGTTTCATCCCTTAACCAATCGAAAAATGCGGTAAAGTTGAAACTGTCCAGAAAACAGGGCAGAGCAAAGGCTCTCTGTAAACTCTCTGTAAATTGAGCATAACTTACTGCATATAAATCTAAAAATATAAAATGAGGTAGTTATGGAAAGCTTATGAGATGGGTTACAACTTTGTAACAGAAAGTTTTGTCAGATTGGGAACAGAATTAACTGGAATTCTTGGATCAAATCAGTACCTAAAGCACGGAGGTGCTGTCCAATCTTGTCCAGAAATTCTGTTAACTTTAACCTCTCATAACTCTTGAACTAGGACAGCTCTTAGGCCAAGAAAATACGTTCTGGAAAGATATTAAAGTTAGCTTTAACTTTGATGTTGAGCTCCAGAATTGGTTTTGCTTTTAACATGGCCTAAATCAGGTTGAGATGGAAACTGATCAGGGCTGTCATGTTGAACAGCAGATCAGCAGTCAAATTTGTTTAAAAATTTGAACTATGTTTCCAAGTTTTATGGGTTCAATGACATGTCTTATGTTATAACTAAATGGTTTTCTGTTTAAATAAATATTTGACATTTCTCAAATATATTTTTACAGATGACAGCAGATAAGCAGTTCGAGAACGGGTGGGTGGAATCTCACTGTTCTCACCACAGCGGCTATCCGGAGGCATTGAGGCAGATGCTTCAATATTTCGGATACAACCAGATGCCGCAGTACTTCGCCAAGGAAGAAGGCGAAGAGGGGAACAAGACGTGGACGATCCATGTCGAAGTTCCTGCTGGTCCTACGCCAACCGGGTGGGCGCCGTTCACCGTCACGGTGAGAGGTAGACAACCCGAGGGAATGTGGCAAGTGGCAGCCCGTGACACCATGTCACGTTTCTGCCAACTACACGTGAGAGCAATGGAGGGAACTCCATACGCGCTCGTTCCGGTGAAGGGACGGGCTCATCATGTGTGGGAAGGAAGGTACCGGGAGGCAATGGACCCGAGTTGCCCAAGGTACAGCCCCGCGGAGGCAAACCTTAGCCTCCAGATGAGAGCGGGAAACGCTGTGATGGACAGCCAAGCTGTTCATACGGAGCATCTTGCCACAAGGCTCAAGAAGAGCACAAGCCGTGGAGACCATTTCGAGAGTGCTCACAGCGCACTCCGCAATGTGCTTCTTCCGACGATCAAGCGACTGAATGAACAGCATAATCAGTTGCATCATCTGAAGAAGGCGAAGAAGAAAAGCCGTGTCGATGTCGCGGCATTGCAAGAACTGGTGCAGACTCTAACCCAGCAGAACGAGGACCTTACTCAAGAGCGCGACGACGCTATTGAGGAAGGGCAAGGCTGGGAAGAAGACTACAACCAGGCCATGGACGAGGTTCACGCGTTGCAGGACCTCGTACCTCCGGTATTGGGCATACCGGTGGTCTTGGGTCTTCCAGTAATGGGAGAACCCGAGATGGGAGAAGAGGTGGTAGATCCGGAGCCACCAGCAGAGGTACCGGAGGAGGACGACAAGCAGGAGGTCAAGTTCTACTCCGAGTAGGGGGTTACAGTTGCCATGTAGGGCAGCTAGGGTAGTGTAACCCAACTTTTGTAATCAGTGACATGTCGTGTAGGCAGTAGCGTATGTATAGGTAGTGAAGACAAGAGCACGACTTCTCGGAGACCCGAGAATAAGGTATCTTGTATAAAGTTTATGCTTTATCAATATATGTGAATGTTGTGCAAATTATTCATGTGTCACTTCAATACCTACTGTTGCATATGGAATTTTAAGTATGACATGTGCTAATCGCTGCTGCATTGAATTTCAGAATGATTCGTACTCGTGCCAACCTGGACATTGGGGGTACTAGCCAAGGGGGAGAGACCTCCCAACAGCATCCCGAGGACTCCTCGGGACAGCAGCAGCAACAGCAAACACCGCCAGTGCCAACGGTTACATTGGCCGACATCGTCGCGGCAATGGCGGGTTCACATCAGCAGCACACGGAGTTGCTGCAAACACTCATCGCTAATACGTCTCGCCCAGAGAGACGTCAAGACCGTGAGAAGCATCAACAGAGCTCCTACTCCGACTTCCTAGCCACTCATCCCCCGGTATTCTCAAGGGCGGATGAACCTCTCGACGCGGACAGCTGGCTCCGCGCGATAGAGATGAAGTTCGGGCTGCTCCAGATAAGCGAGCAGCGCAAGACTCAGTTCGCGGTCCAGCAGCTCCAAGGATCCGCGAGCGCGTGGTGGGCAAACTTTTGTGCTTCGCAGCCCACCGACCGAGTCATGACCTGGACGGAGTTCCGGACGGCCTTCAGGTCCTATCACATACCGCCAGGTCTGATGAAGAGGCAGACGCAGGAATTCCTACACCTGCAGCAAGGTAGCCGGAACGCGCTGGAATACTCCAGGTCGTTCAACGATCTCGCGCTCTACGCGTCGTATCACGCCGATACCGACGAGAAGTGGCGGGACCACTTTTACCAGGGGCTTAACCCTCTCCTGAAGGACAAGCTGGCGATGTTCAATCGCGGCAGCCTCAACGATATCATCGATGCTGCGATTGTTCAGGAGGACTCCGGCAAGGAGCTAGCAGCGGCGGAGAGGAAGCGAAGCGCGCCGCAAAGCAGCGGAGATGGAGGTGGTTCCTCCCAGAAATTTTGGATGGTGAATCGCCCACCATCAGGTCTACGCTAGCAGCCACCCCAGAGGTCGATGCCATTCCGCAGTCGGCCGTACTCTTCACCGGCATTCAGGCCGGCACTGCCAGTACCACCTCCGCAACAACAACAGCAGCAGCAGGCGATGCCGCGTGCGTATGCACCTCAGCAGCGCATGCCGGGCTTTCGTCCACCGAGAACCGCACAAGCAGCGGCCACATGTTACAAGTGTGGTCGTCCAGGACACTTTGCCAGCAGTTGTCCAGAGAGGCAAGGCGGCGGAGTTGCACCACAGTTTCCGGGGAGGAATCAACCCCGGAACCCTACTAATGCGCGGCGGGCAAACCCGAGGCCTGGCACCATCCACCAACTTGCCATAGAGGACGTGCTGGAGGGCGAGCCAATCCTTGCGGGTATGTTCCAACTCCACCAGCATCCAGCCATAGTATTGTTTGATTCAGGCGCCACGCATAACTTTATTAGCCAAGCTTTCATTGCTAAACACAGCTTGCAAATACTACCCACCGATAGTCCAAATTTAATTTGTTCACCGGGTGGGAAGATTTCAGCAAGCGTAATGGTTTCCAAAGCACCATTATGCTTAGCGGGTAGTGTGTACCCCACGTCTCTCATCATCTTAGAGGGACAAAAGGTCGATGTCATCCTAGGGATGTCGTGGTTAACCCGCCACGGCGCTGTTTTAGACACCGTCCTTCGAGTCATGCACTTAAACTCAGAAGTGTACGGATCTCACTCCTTATTTCTGGACAGTCCAGAAATAAAACTTCCAAGTATCTATCAGTCGACAACCATCAGATTGGAAGACATTCCAGTGGTCCGAGAGTTCCCTGACGTGTTCCCGGATGATTTACCGGGGATGCCGCCCGATAGAGAGGTGGAGTTCAAGATTGAACTTGCACCGGGAACCATGCCAATATCCCGAAGGCCGTACAAGATGGCACCAAAGGAGTTGGCTGAACAGAAGACTCAGCTCGCGGACCTCCTGGAAAAGAGTTTTATTAGGCCGAGCTCCTCGCCATGGGGCTGTTCGGCATTATTCGTAAAGAAGAACGATGAGACGTTACGGCTTTGCGTGGACTATCGTCCATTAAATGCCGTAACCATCAAGAACAATTACCCGTTGCCACGGATCGACATGTTGTTTGGTCAGTTGGTCGAAGCAAAGATCTTTTCCAAGATGGACTTAAGATCCGGGTACCATCAGATTAAGATACGGGCTGAGGACATTCCGAAGACGGCTTTCTCGATGAGGTACGGACTTTATGAGTACCTGGTCATGTCCTTCGGCCTCACCAACGCTCCGGCTCACTTCATGTATTTAATGAACTCGGTGTTCATGCCGGAGCTGGAAAAATTTGTCGTGGTCTTCATCGACGACATCCTGGTATATTCCAAGTCGGAGGAAGATCACAAGAAACATCTGCGTATAGTCTTGCAACGGCTGCGGGATCACAAGCTATACGCGAAATTCAGCAAATGCGAATTCTGGATATCGCAAGTGCCTTTCCTCAGGCATATCATCTCAGCGGAGGGTATCGCTGTAGACCCGAGCAACATCACTCAAGTGCTGAATTGGAAATCTCTGAGAACTGTTCATGAGGTACGGAGTTTCCTCAGACTCGCGGGATATTATCGGAGGTTCATTCCGAATTTCTCGAAGATTGCCAAGCCGATGACAGAGCTGCTGAAGAAGGCTACCAAATATGTTTGGAGTCCAGCATGTGAAGCAGCATTCAAGGCTTTAGTCAAGCACCTAACATCAGCACCGGTTTGGGCGCAGCCAGACACAACAAAACCGTTCGATCTGTACTGTGATGCATCCGGCATTGGGCTCGGATGTGTGCTGATGCAAGACCCAAGTGGTCGCGTATGGGTCACGGCAGCTTAGAAACCATGAGCAGAATTATCCAACTCACGACTTGGAGCTCGCTGCCGTGGTACTCGCACTCAAGCTGTGGAGGCACTACCTACTCGGTAACCTTGTATATTTATATACCGACCACAAGAGCCTCAAGTACATATTCACTCAGAAGGAGTTGAACATGAGGCAGCGAAGATGGTTAGAATTGATAAAGGATTACGAAATAGAGATCCATTATCATCCGGACAAGGCAAACATAGTGGCAGATGCGCTGAGCCGCAAGTCACACGTCAACAATCTGACCATCATACCGTTGGAAGAGAGCGAACCACCACTACATGTGATTCCACACGGAGCTCTCTACAACCTAGCTTTGATCCCCACCATCCGTGAAGAGATAGCGGAAGCTCAGAAACATGACAAGGGCATGTCGCATTTGCGGAGATGTGTAGACAGTGGGGAGTTGAAATGTTTCCGGAAGGACGGAGACGGCGTCCTATGGTTCAAGGACCAGATCGTCGTACCCCGTAACCCGAAGTTACGGAAGAAAATTTTGATGAGGCTCACTTATCAAAATTTTCTATTCACCCTGGCAGCAACAAAATGTATCAAGAACTCAGAAGCAAGTTTTGGTGGACACGGATGAAGCGGGAGATCGCAAAGTACGTGTCCGAGTGTGATACATGTCGAAGGGTGAAGGCAGATCATATGCGGAAACCGGGACTGCTACAACCACTGGGCATTCCTGCCTGGAAGTGGGAGGATGTGAGCATGGATTTCATCGTCGGTTTACCCACCACCTTTCAAAAACATGATTCTGTGTGGGTGACCGTCGACCGGCTCACCAATGTTGCCCATTTCATCCCGGTCAACACCAACTACAACGCCAAGAAGTATGCTGAACTGTACATCTCACGGATCCTATGTTTGTACGGCGTACCCCGTACCATCATATCGGACCAGGGCACTTTATTTGTGTCCCGTTTTTGGGAGCAGCTACATGCTGCATTGGGGACGAAGCTGATCCGTAGTTCATCATACCACCCGCAGACGGATGGGCAAACCGAGCGGGTAAATCAGATCCTAGAAGACATGCTACGAGCTTGCGCTATCAACCACAGCAAGAATTGGGATGATCACTTGCCGTTAGCCGAGTTCTCGTACAACAATGGGTACCAAGCCAGCATAAAGATGGCGCCCTACCAGGTGCTATACGGAAGGAAATGCCGCACACCATTGAACTGGTGTGAGTCTGACGAAAGGGTTACCTTTGGGATTGACCTTGTCAACAACGCGGAAGAGAAGGCTCGACTGATTCAAGCGAACCTAAAAGCCGCCCAATCCCGTCAGAAACATTATGCGGACCGGAGAAGACGCCCATTACAATTCGAAGTCGGGGATCACGTGTATCTACGTGTGTCTCCAATGAAGGGCGTGAACAGATTCGGGGTGAGAGGAAAGTTGGCACCCCGATTCATCGGTCCATTCCAGATTACCGAAAGATGTGGATAGGTAGCATACCGGATGAAATTACCAGAAGCACTTTCCGGTGTGCACGATGTCTTTCACATTTCCCAGCTAAGGAAGTGTCTTAAGCTATCAACTACCGTTCAGCTGGAGGACATTGAAGAATTGCAACCGGATCTCACCTATTGGGAGGAACCGGTTCAGATCATTGACGAGAAGGCCCGAACCACATGCAAACACATGTTGTGGTTCTACAAAGTTCTATGGAGTAATCACTCCATGGACGAAGCGACATGGGAGAGCGAAGGATTTCTTCGCGCTAACTACCCTGACTTTTTCACGTCGCATATCCGGTAATTTTCCACCGTCCTCTCTCTCATTTTCACCTTATAATCTCGGGACGAGATTCTTTTAAGGGGGGAGGAATGTAAGGGCCTCAGTTTTTGACACATGTTTGAAGTGTCATCACCACACACACACCTCATTTGAAGCAAGATGATAAACACATTTGAAGAGCAAGTAACCACCATCAACATGCTCATTTAAAAACAAACTCACATATTGCAAAAGTGGTATTTCCCACATGTGATATACAGGGGCTGGGCATATGAAAACTCCTACACATTGCTAGGAGTGTCCATGCCAAGTTTCACCCAAATTCAAAACCTTTTGAGGTACTTTTGGGGTATAGCTAGGAGGAGGGCAGTTTGAACTCAAATGCAAATTCAAACTGTTTCGATCCCATAAATTCAAAAGTGGGAGACATATTCTTGCTCAGCACATTTTTGTGAGCTCACATACCAATTTTCACTCCATTTGGAGTTGAGCTTGACATAAGTTAAATGTAGCAAATTCAAACCTTATTTGAATTTCAAACTACATTTGTGCTGAAATTTAGTCAAACCCAAACCAATTTGAATTCTACCACATTCAAATGGCTCAGGGGCAGATAATTCAAATACTTGAGGTTAGTTTGGTCTCTACTGTAGAGAGCAGTAGAGAAAAGTTAATTTCAGAGGTTAAAACCCCAGGTGGGACCCACATGTCAGCCACTGATTCAAATCAAACCGACTGAAAACCCAGCTCGGGTTCTTGCGACGGACTGAGCAGCCGCCACGGCGAGGAGTCGATCGGGACAGCACCTGCTTGCCGCCCCGACCTACTGAACTGCCTTGCGGTCCTCTTATCTCCGCAGCCGCCCTGATCGGAGAGAGCACCGCACACTCTGCTGCTTCCTCGAACCAGAAACGCGCCATCGCTGCCGATCACTCAGAGCTGATCAGGGAAGTGTGATCACCGCCTCTCCACTCCCTCCAGAGCTACAGCAAGGTACTAGGAACCCTCCTCGTTCTTCCCCGTTGCTAGAACTCTGCTGAAACCTGTCGATCTCGGCTATACCGAGAGTTCAATTCGGTGACCTAAAACCGCCGCACTTCGGGCTCCGGTGGACAGCCCAACAGGGAGGTGATCATGCCCGAGCCATGGCACCCCTGGACGCGCTGGTGACCGGTGATGCTCACCCCCGAGCCACAGCTCGAGTGCTTGCTCACCGGCGGCGAATTTCCAGTTTTCCCCTTTCTGGGTACAGGCCGACCTTCGGGTGCGGTTCTGTCGAATCCATACTCTAGGAAGGATTAGAGGGCCTCAATCCGCTCCCACACAAACTAGACACGGTAGCACACAAGTTGCCTTCACAACCTTTCGCCTGAGAACCTCTGTAACCGGTGTATTTCGAAGTTTACCGATGGCGGAGCATGCGGAACGCATCGGGTGCACGGTGAGGGACTACTTCGGACCTCTCCCGAGCTGCCTTGATCCCATGCCGAGGTTCCTGAGGTACCACTGATGCGTTCCGGCCGTTTACTCGGTCAGTTGGGGTGCTAGGGAAATCGGCTGACACGGCCAAAGTCTTTCCGAAGCCGCCGCTCGTCGCCGACCATGTGCCGGTCATTGTCATGACGAGCTGAGCCCGGAATCGTGTTCTCCGAGTAAAAGTAGGCAGGGGCGGCCGGAATCATGAAGCTTGGAGCTCCACAGATGCTGCCGGCGAGCTCTGCGGCGAGGTAGCCCGGGGGCAGAGCGCGGGCGGCGGGAGGTAGACGAAGGGGGTGGACCCCAGCTGTCAGTGGCAGATATTTTAAATTGGGAATGGGCTGCGGCTGGGATCTGATGTGCTGGCATGCAAAAACCCTGTAGGCCTCAGTGTGCCGACGCCTCCGCGCCCAACACGTATCCCCACGGGCCCCCGGCAGATTTAAACTTTTCCCCGATTTTCAGATTTCATTCAAACTTCAAATCCTCATAACTTGGGCTAGGTAACTCCAAATCGAGTGAACCAAATTTTGTTTGATTCAGCTCTCTGAGTACTTTCCAACAAATCAAGTTTCACTTCATGAAAATCCTTATTGCTCCAGAATTAATTCCTCAAAATTTAAAGTGTTTGGAATTTTAACTTGGGAATCCCTTAGAGGAAAATTCTGAAATTTTGCTGGGATGTTCACCAAAATATCCCAGAACTACCATAAAAATTTCAGATCCATTTGAGCTCATTTGATCAACCTAATGATGTGATTAGTGAAACTGTTCCAGAGAGAATAGAAAATGTTCAGAAACATTTTCAGAATTTTCCCTGAAATTGTTTAGCTCATATCTTTAGCTAGGAACCTTCAAATTAAGTGAGACCAACTCCATCAGAACCCTATGAAAAAATAGTTTTCAGAAAGTCATGGCTTGCTCCATGAAAATCCCTAGAATACCCTAAGAGTTCTAATTAAGGTCAAGTACATAATTCATTGTGGAGGGCTCAAATGAGCTTTGCTGCAACTAAAACTTGACCAAGTCTCTGTTTAGGTTGTAACCAAACCACGTTAAAAAGTTTCAAAGTCATTGGGTCTGTCTAGTAAGAGTTATAGACTTCACAAGTTTAAATTCAATTAAATACATTTAAATTAATACATATACTTGTACATCATGTAGTCGCTGAGGTCGAGGAGGAATCCAAAGTCCTAGACTTCGTGACTCCGGAGGAGCAGCTAGCCTACGACCAAGAGCAGCAAGGCAAACTCCGGTTTGCATTAACCTATTTACAATTTTTTATTGTTTTGAACACTTTCTTTGAGTATCACTTATTTCCTTGCATTGGAGTCTTGTTTGGAAACCCAACTGCATAGCCAAGAAAACCATGGGTTTGGATGAGGATTGCAAACCCTGTTAGCTACTGCAATGCTAAGATAGTGTAGGATTCGGTACAAGTCGAGTAGTTGGAACTACTCGCGAGCATAGGCTAGAGGCACTCGACTCGGGTAGAGATAGCACATGATACACATGGCAAGAAAAATGAGACCGAGCGGGGAGTAAAGGCAGCAGGACTTTGGGGCCTGCGTGCTGTAGCTCCACTTGTGTTGATTGAGGACTGAGCCGTGTGTGGGCCTGTTGAACAAGTTAGAACAGTACCAAAGACCTACCGGATATATGGGAACCGGGAAACCGATGTAACTCAGGTAGCTGGTTATTGAGGCATTGCCCGTCGTTCAGAGGGTAGGTTGAGAGCTTGAGGTGTAAATCGGCTGGCGGCACTGAGATGCGCGTGCAGAGACCTCTTGCTCGGACGATGGGACCAGTTCAATATTTGGCTGATGGGTGAAAGATGGTTGCCTACGGCGTCCGTGATGGTTGCTGTAGACAACATCGAGTACGGGCGTACGTGACGGGTTATTCGGGTAACTCTGCAGGTGTAAATCGATTATAATCGCCGTCCCTCACAGTTAGTGAGTACCACTTGTTCACTGTACCGTGACGTAGAAAGAACAGGCTAGTTACATGTTAAAATGTTGCATATTGTAAGATGGACCGGATTGTTAATGATTTGCTGTAGTCTAGAGCTAACTAAAGTTCTTTTCAACTTTGGGCAAAGTACATGAGAGAATTGCGTTCCTTGTTTGATTGCGGCTCTCTCATGTGTCTTAGCGTAAGGTTCTCCACAACCTGCTGGTAAAACTTGAAAGTAAGGTTCTACTAATTAGACGAGTCCTTGCAAATGATTTTTACCTCATGTAACCTATCAACCCTCATGTAGAAGTTCCATGTTTAGGAGAGACGGGTCAGTCTTGCTGAGCCTTCCTGCTCACTGCTTGTGTTTGAAGCTTTTGCAGGGTTCTATGAGGAAGGGACTCCTGAGGAGGAGACGGAACCCCAGGAGGGGAACCCCGTCGAGTGGGAGTCATGCACGCCGCCGTGTTAGTGTGCGTGCGTGCTAGCAAGGACACATTCACGGGCTGAACGTGAACTTGATGCATAGTCTATGCCCGTGAGTGTAGACTGGACCTATTTTGATGTAAAAATGTTCATAAACCACTTTATTTAATAAAAGTTTTGCTTCCACTTTGTACCTTTGATGTGTGTTATTCGATGCTGTGCAACGCAGCACCCCTGAGCGTGATCCTGGCTCGACAAGACCGTGGGGTCATGTCACATATGACGTCCCGAGATGCATGATTTTCTGACATAAGAAAATTGGTTAGTATTGCCACTTTCTATACACTAATAACATCCTTATATGGGCTACTAACTCGTTGCCCACCGAGTTTTTGAAAAAGATGACCTTTTTAGTGCGTTAAACCTCAAGCGAGCTCTGATACCATGCTGCCAGGGCCTCACGGCCTCGACGTGCCCGGATCACGCTGAGGGGTGCTGCATTGCACAGCACTGGATAACACACGTAAAAGGTATAAAGCAGAAGCAAAGTTTTTTTACATAAAAGAGTTTATATACATGTTTACAACAAAATATGTTCAGTACACACTCATGGGTGTAGACTACACCCAGAAATCACGTTCAGCCCGTGAACGTGTTCCCTCTAGCACGCACAAACACTAACACGGCGGCGTGCCCGACTCCAATTCGACGGGGTTTCCCTCTAGGGGGTCCATCTCCTCCTCAGGAGTCTCCTCCTCATAACACCCTGCATAAGCTTTAAAAACAAACAGTGAGCACGATGGCTCAGCAAATCTCACCCGTCTTTCCTATACATGAAACTTCTACATGCTGGATTACAGTGTAAATAGGAATGTAAGTTGCAAATGACACGCCTAAATAGTCGAACCTTACATTCAAGTTTTATCAGCAAGTTGTAGAGAACCTCACGCTAGAACACATAAGAGAGCCGCAATCAAACAAGAAATGCAGTTCTCTCATGTGCCTTGCCCAAGGTTGAAAAGAACTTTAATTTGCTCTAAACTACAACAAGTCATTAACAATCAAGGTATAGCTTTCAGTCAGCAGCTTTTAACATGACTCTGGCCTGTTCTTTCTACGTCACGGTACAGTGAACAAGTGGTACTCACTGACCACGAGGGACAGCGATTATAATCGATTTACACCTGCAGGGTTACCCAAATAACCCGTCACGTACGCCCGTACTCGATGTTGCCTACAGCAACCATCACAGACGTCGTACGCAACCACCTTTCATCCGTGAGCCAAACATTGAACCGGTCCAATCGTCCCGTGCAAGAGGTCTCTGCGCGCACATCCGCAGTGCCACCAGCCGATTTACACCTCAAGCTCTCAACCTACCCTCTGAACGACCAGCTATGCCTCAACACCCAGGTACCCGAATTACATCGGTTTCCCGGTTCCCATATATCCGGCAAGTCTTCGGTACTGTTCTAGCTTGTTCAACAGGCCCGCACACGGCTCAGTCCTCAATCGACACAAGCGGAGCTATGGCACCCAGCCCCCAAAGTCCTGCTGCCCTTACTCTCCGCTCGGTCTCATTTTTCTTGTCATGTGTTCCATTTGCTATCTTTACCCGAGTAGTGTGCCTCTATCCTATTCTCGCGAGCAGTTCCAACTACTCGATTGTACTGAATCCTACACTATCTTAGCATTGCAGTAGCTAATCAAAGCTTAAAAACATAAGCCCAAACCCAGGGGTTTCTTGGCTACGCCAATTGGGTTTTCACACAAGACTCTAATGCAAAAGTAAAGTGGTTACCCAATGTAAGTTCTCAAAACAATAATGTTTATAAAAAGGCTAATGCAACCGGAGCTTGCCTTGCTGCTGTTTAACGTAGGCTAGCTGTTCCTCCGGAGTTATGAAGTCTAAGACTTCTGGATCCTCCTCAACCTTTGCGACTACATGAGATAAACATATGTATATGTCAATTTGAATGCATTTGAATTTGCAGTTGAACTTGTTAAGACCATAAGTACTGCTACACAGGCACAATGACTCTGAAATTTTAACTGTATTTTGTTTACAACCTAAACAGAGAGTTGGCCAAATTTTATTTGCAGCAAAGCTCATTTGAGACCTCCACAAATAATTGTGTATTTGGCCATTATTGGAGCTCTTAGGGTGTTCTAGGGATTTTCATGGAGCAAGCCATGACTTTCTGGAAACTAGATTTCCAAGGGTTCTAATGGAATTGGTTTCACCTAATTTGAATATTCCTAGCCAAAGATATGAGCTAAACAAGTTCAGAGAAATCTGAAAAATGTTTCTGGACATTTTTCATTTTCTCTGGAACAGTTTTATTAATAACACGATTAGGTGGATCAATTGAGCTCCAATTGATCTGAAATTTCTATGGTGGCTCAGGGATATTACGATGAACATCCTGGCCAAATTTCACAATTTTCCACCAAAGGGTTCTCTAGTTAAAATTCTAAACAATTTCAAATTTGAAGAATTAATTCTGGAGAAATAAAGGTTTTCATGAAGTGAAACTTGATTTGTTGGAAAGTACACAGAGAGCTGAATCCAAAACAATTTGGTTCACTCAATTTGGAATTTCATAGCCAAAGTTATGTGGGTTTGAAGTTTGAACTAGAAACTAAAATTCGGGAAATGTTTAAATCCCTGTTGGTGGGTCCCATGTACAGTGCTTATTGTACCTCTCGCGCCAGCCCGCGTGCCCGCGCCGCCCCCTCGCCGGAGCTCGATGAATCTCACTACTCCAGCCACCTCTCGGCCTAATTCTCGCCGCCTGTGCGTTTGGGAGGGCAAGCAACCCGTCTGTGGCACAAGTGGAAGCTACCGACGGCCGGAACACCGTCGGTGGTGTGCGGCGGCTTCGGTAAAACTTTGGCGCTGTCGGCCGACTGACCTAACCCACAAAAAGCTCGGCTAAACGTCTCTAGAGCACCAGTGGACCTCGAGGATCATTGACATGGCTTTAAACTTGCTCGGGAATGGCTCCAACTAGGTTGTCACTGTGCGCCCGAGGGTGTTTTTCGTGTTCATGTTCAGAAAACATTGAGATGGCCTCCCTACATGAAGTTTCATGCTCAGGTTGTGAAGAAGAATTGACCGCTAGCAGGTCTAGCTCTTTTATGCGTGATTTGGTGAGCTAAGAACAAGAATTGAGCTCGAATTTGCTAAACTCGTACCGAAAGGTCACTCTGTCGGGTCCGGAAGAAAATCGCCGAATTCACCAAGATGGTTCATGGCTTGAGCCGTGAGTTGGGGTGGAGCAGTGTGGTGGTTTGACGCTCCTATGGTTGCCTTTGATCGAGCATGAAAGCCTCTGAGTTGGGCTGTCCATGAGAGCACCGAACGGCGGTGAGTTTCGGTTTGCCGTGCAAGGGTTCGGGGCTGCTCGAGGAGCGGTGATTTCGTCTCATACTTGTGGCTGGACGATCAAAGGAGATGTTGTGGTACAGTTTAGCAGCTCAGAGGGAGTGTGGTCGCGCTTTTTGCCGGTTCCCCAATCGAAACCGAGGTGGCGGCGGTGATGGCAGTGTTTCTTGCGCGAGGAAGCAGATGAACGAGAGTGACTGATCTTTTGCCGGCTTGGCAGTGGAGATAAGGAGCTGGGCGAGCGAGCCAGCGTGGGGGAAACCGGAAGCAGCTGCTGGCGCCGGCTTTGGCACGGTGGCGACCACAGCACCGGCCTGAGAATCTGAAAACCGAATCCTCAGTCGGTTCTCTGCCTTGTGAGGCTGACATGAGGGCCCCACTCCCAATTTTAACCTCCTAAATTCAATTTTCCCACTGCTCAAAACAGTAGAGACCTTCCTACCCTTGGTCATTTGATCATTCACCCAAATCAGGATTTGGTTTGTAAAATGATCAAATTGTGGAATTGGTTTGATTCAATTTGCAGCACATTTGAACTGAAATTCAAATTTGATTTGAATTTAGCCAAAATAGCTCATGTCAAGATCAACTCTAAATGGAGTGAAAATTGGTGTGTAGCTCACAAAAATGTGCTGAGTGTGAATATGAATCCCACTTTTTAATTCCTGGGGTGAAAGGAGTTTGAATTTGAATTTAAGTTCAAACTAGCCTCTTTCTAATTATACCCAAAAATATCTCCAAAGGTTTTGGATTTGGGTGAAATTTGGCATGAGCATTCCTATCAAGGTGTAGAAGTTTTTCATGTTCTCAGCCCCTATATAATGCATGTGGGAAGTACCACTTTTGCATTTTGTGAGTTTATCATCTAATGACTATATTGATGGTGTTTACTTGCTCTTCAAAGATATTCATAAAACTTCCTCAAATGAGGTGTGTGTGTAGGGTGATGAACACTTTGAGTGTATGCAAAACATGAGCCCTTACACAGAGAGTGAAAAGAACGTATCTGAGGAGGTTTGGGGTGACTGGGGTCGACTGAGACGTCGAGCGCTCGCGCTGGCGCCTCTGTTCGTGCTGTCGAGCGTTCAGCAGAAGCAAAACAGAGATGGATGACTGAAACCTCAGTGGCAAGTTTTACTGCCCCCAATGACATGTGGGTTCCACAAGTCAGCTCCCTCTTATCCTCTAGACCTCAATTTCTGGCAAATAACTAAATTCAATTGTTGGAAGTTTGAATCTGAACTGCATTTGGATAATTGGGCAAGTTTCATCCAAATTCAAAATTGAATTTGAATACCTATGCAATTTAAAGTCCTCTTTTAAATGGATAGCAAAACATTTCCAATATTCATCAATCTTTGCATACCCACTAATTTGGACCTAAGGAGTTCAAATATGAAACCTGATTTTTAAATTAGCTGCTGCAAATGGGACTTCTAACACAACAGTTTGCATTTCTATTGTGTTGCCCTCATTTGAAACTTGAATTGAACAAATTGAGTTCAAAAGCAGATTTGAAACTCTCTCTTGCACATCATAACTTCACATCTGTGGTTTTATATCCACCTTGGTTCCAAGCATGCAGATAAACATTTGAGCTTGTGGAGAGAGAGCTCTCATGTGCATCATCACATGTAAAATGTTTTAGCAAGTTCCAATTTTCATACACATGAAACCAAATGCTTGTTTCAAACTTCAGTTTCGTTGTATTCATATTTTTGGGACCTTTACAGAAGTCCTTCTCCAACTTCTGTACTTTTAGGAGATAGGCTGCAAACTATGGGTCGTTGCAGCAGCACACTCCCTTGACTTGTTTGATGATCAACTGAGAATCACCCTTGACCAATAACTGCTGGACACCGAGGTACAGTGTGGTCTTTAACCCGAAGATAAGAGCCTCATACTCCACCATGTTGTTGGTCGCCTTGAAGTCAAGTCGCACCATGTACTTGAACTGCTCTCTGGTTGGTGTAAGGAGCAGAACCCCCGCTCTGATTCCTTGCTTCCGTGAGGAGCCATCGAAGAAGAGAGTCCAGTAAGGCTCAGTAAAGACCGGCGCTCTGGGCTCTGGTCCATCAATGTCTTGGCCCCCTGGAAGGCATGGTGGTGGTGTCCACTCTGCCACAAAGTCAGCTAGAGCCCGGCTCTTCACCGCATGGCGCGGTAAGAAGTCCAGCTCAAACTCCGCCAGCTCCGCAGCCCATTTGGCTATGTTTCCATTCGCGTTGGGGATGTGGAGGATGGTTCTCAGTGGGTATGAGGTAACCACCGAGATCTTGTGAGCTTGGAAGTAGTGGCGCAGCTTCCTTGAAGCAACGAGGACTGCATAGAGCAGCTTGTGCACCTGCAGATATTTTGTCTTGGCATCATGAAGGACCTCGCTGATGAAGTAGACCGGACGCCGGATGGTTCGGACCTTCCCAGAGGGGTCCGATGCGTCATCTTGTAGAAGTCCGGAACTCGGGGGGCCCCTGGCCCCTGGGGTGCGGAACTGCACTCTGGAAGCTCGGACCCAGAAACACACTGGTCGTCAGGTCCAGCTGGCTGAGACCTGACTAGATCTTCTCGGGGAGATCCGGGACTCGGGGCCGGATATGCATTGATCACCAGGTCCGGCTGTTTGGGACATGATTATGTCCCCATCCCTAGGATCTCCTGCGGAGTCTGAGCCCTGGGGCTTTAGGCCAGCAGCAGCAGGAGCCTTATTTGGGACATGAGGTCGATGGAGTTCTGGCCGCTCCGCAACCAGAACCATGCTCACGACCTTAGTTGTGGCAGTGATGTAGAGGACTAGACGCTCGCCTTGTTCCGGGGCCACCATGATCGGCAACATTGTGAGGAACTTGTTCAGCTCCTGGAACGCCTCATCCACTTTCTCGGTCCATACAAATGGACCGGATTTGCATAGAAGCTTGAAGAACGGAAGAGCCCGCTCAGCCAATCTAGAGATAAACCGACTGAGCGCAGCCAAGCATCCGGTAAGCTTCTGCACGTCCTTGATGCGGGCAGGGGGCCGCATCAGGTCTATCACCTTAATCTTCTCTGGGTTAGCTTCAATTCCTCGGTGTGAGGCCAAGAAGCCGATCAGCTTTCCGCTAGAGACCCGGAAGACACATTTGTCTGGGTTCAACTTCGTACGTGTCGAACGCAGTATGTTGAAGACTAAGGCTAGGTTTTCGAGCAGAGATGCTTGCGACTTAACCTTCACTACGATGTCACCGACATAAACCTCTCCTAGGTCCCAAATGAGGTTCTCAAATGTTTTGTGCATTGCACGCACAAAAGTGGGAAGGGCATTCTTAAGACCATAAGGCATAGACACATAGCAGTATAGACCATCTATTCTGATGAAGCCGGTATGCTCTTCATCTTCCCTAAACATAGGTATGTGGTGGAAACCTTAATATGCATCTAGGAAACACAGTAGATCACAGCCATATGTAGAATCGACCATTTGGTCTATATGGGGGAGAGGAAACAGATCCTTTGGACATGCCTTATTGAGGGTGGTGTAGTCCATGCACATGCGTAGCTTCCTGCCAGCCTTGGGGATGACAATAGGGTTGGCCAACCATCGTGGATGGTGGACTTCTTGGATGAAGCCAACGTCGAGCAGCTTCTTGATTTCTTCACGGATGTAGTCTTGCCGCTCGATAGATTGCTTTTGAGGCTTTTGTTGGACCGGCCTGGCACCGGGGCGGATCTTCAGTTGGTGCTCAATCACCTCCATGGGGATCTCGGGCATTTCCGACGGTTGCCATGCAAACACGTCGACATTGGCCCGGAGGAAGGTGACGAGCGCGTCTTCCTATTTTCCACTCAGGCCCCAGCGATTCGGGTGGTCTGGGAGACATCAGGACCGACTTAGACGACATTGATTGCAACGTCCTCACCGTCCGAGGGATGCACACGGGATGCAGATGTCATCCTTTGCTGACGCATGCTTGGAGGCGGCTGACTAGCTTCAGTGTGACCGGAAGCGGCCTCCTATGCTGCTGCCAGCGCTTGGAGCTTTTCCAGCGCTGAGACAGCTGCAGTGCGGTCACCGCTGATCTTGAGGACTGTCACACCCGGTTTCTCCGAAGAACAACCGAGTGAATATCACATGTATGCCATGATCATTTTCTCATACATGTGATGACAAATAGTGAAGCATCATTTATTACAAGCCAGGTGTCGAATATAAATATGTCTTACAACGCATACGTCTCGATGGACGATAACAAGTTCATAACATGTAAACAAAATAGCAGCGAAATATTATTCTTGTGGGCCCCATCACAGGCGTTGCCCGGGGGACTCCATGAACCTAAAATCCTTCTTCGGGTCCGAAGTCTTGGTCATTGAACGCCACATCATCCCCTTTACCTGAGCAGCAATTTAAACCAACAAATATGCAAGGTTGAGTACCGTTGGTACTCAGCAAGTGTGGGAAAGTTATGTCATGCATGGCCAGAGCAAGGAGAGGTTGAACTCATGGTTAAAGCACTATGCAATTGATACCTATCACCTTAGCTTATTAAGCACCTACATCACTACACAGGTGAAATGGTTCCCAATCCCTCAATCCATCATCATTATTAAATAAACATAGTCTCATCTCCAATGTTAAGCTTCCCGCTTAACATCCTCAACATCCAAATCCATCATCCTCTAATCATGAATAAGTCCAAGCCGCTCTTGACCGTGAGCACGGCTGTAATGACAGTTTTGAGTCTGCAGAGTTTGCACCACTGTACCCACATGTAGTGATTACATCCCCCATTGCCTGGTGGACTAAAAGAACCTCCATTATGCCAGTGGCTACGGACCACATTCACACTTCCCATGTGTGTGGCCAGGAGATCACTACGAAGCCTTTACAAAGGGATTCTCGACGAGCGTGGGCCCACTGAGGTTTCACCCTAACAGCATACAAGAGGCTCCAACCCCGCTGCAGTGGCCCCCTCTTGAGCCTTGCGGTTCATATGGTAGTCCAGCTGACACCTATTCCCCGCACCATCCAACACACCCATACTACGCCGGGGATACACCTATTTAATTGGCCAAGCTGCCCTATCTCAGCATGTGGTTGGCACGGTAAGGCCAGGTTACATGCTCCATGAACCGGTCCTTAGGATCCAGGCAAGTACTAAACACAAACCCGAGTCTCGTGCACCCAGCACCAACCAAATCATCCAACTTGCCTCGATCCCTACCTCTACATAACTCATAATATCTCATTCAAGAGTAAGGTAAATAAATTGATGATCTCATATCCCAATTATCCCATTCTAAGCATGGCTAAGCATAAGCATGTAAATAAATGATATGATAAAATAAATCCCAACCCAAGCTACAAGGAAACAAGATAATGCAATTCTAGGGAAACTTCCTGGCATGGGTTTCATATTTCAATTGACAATGCAAATAATTCTATCTACACATCCTAGCATAGGATCAAAGTGGTCAAGGACACTTGCCTTCTTCCTGCTGCTCTGGGAATGGAAAGTCTTGGTCTTGGAAGAGGAGAACTTGCTCTAGGGCAGGTTCTACTCATGTCAATACACATAGCAAAAGAAAACAACAATCCATAAGACATAGTTCACACTTTCACTTCATACAAACCACACATACATACCTATGAAAGTCATTCATATTACTAAGTGTTGTGGTTATCCTAGATGTGTTGATTTTTGGCCTACATGCACTTTTATGCATATGTATATGATTTCTAACTTTTGTATTCAGATTTCTGTTTGCACACTATATATGAATTTTCAATTTAAACAAATTCTTTAATACACTCTTTAGCTACGAAGTTTGCATGGAAGGTAATTTCCTACTCCAAATGGGTTTTCAGACCTTCTACCAAATCCTAAACTGAAGTCTTTGGATTTAGAGACTTCATTTATCATTTTCTAGTTATGCATACCTAAAAGTGAGTTTTAATATTAAATAATAGGGCATATCATATAAACAGAATAGGTTCTGATCTAAAATATTAAATAATGTATTTTTGAACTTCTCTTCTGATGTGAACTAATTTAAATTTATTTTACCAATTTTCAGAATTATTCCCTAACCTAAAATGTGTCCTTATAACTAATAAATGTGAACAATCAATTAGACAGATTCATTTCAGCTTAAAATCTATTTTTAACTCATTCTAAAGTTTTCCAAGTGTTAGGAGAGTTTAAATTTGAATTTACAATGTGTTTGCCTCACCTTTTTAAATTTAAATCCTAATCACATATTCAAATTTCTGAATTTAATATCACATAGGGTCAAAAAGGTACATCCACCCTACTACAGGGTCTTATTTATTATTTCATAAATTTTCAGGGGTCTAACTACACATAACAGAGGGGTTTTCCTAATTTTTATTTAGTCCAGGGGCTAAAACTGATTTTTAAATGAATTTACACGAATTTCTCAAGTTCCAGGGGCTAGATCAGAAGTTTCCGGGGCTAGCTCGTGTTTTCTGAGATCCCCAGGGGCTAGCGCGTAAGAATCCCGGCCTCTATAACGCGGGGCTGATGTGGACCGTCCGATTTAAAGTGGACGGCTCAGATTAGATCATCGAACTGGTACGCGCGGGTTTTAATTCTACCGTGCGATTTAAAATAGACGGCCCTCAAGTGGCCACGTCGCCCTGGCCGGAGCCAGCCCGCGCGCGCGGCCGCGGGGGTGGCGATCTCGCCGGCGCAGCCTCGGCTTTTGCCGCTACTCGTTAGAACTTGCATCTTTTTGCATGGATCGGCTGCGGAGGGGTAGGGGAGGCTCACCGAGGGGTTTTCCAGCACTCGGAGGTCCTGGAAGTAGGTCGGCGGCGAGCTTCAATGGCGACGATCTTCGGTGCACGTCGGAACAGATGCTAGGGTGCAAAACTAGTCGTTTCCTTCACGTGCAGGGCTCCCTGGGGGTGGTGAAGCACGATCAGCGCGTTAGATCAGATGATCCGAGCAATGATCGAAGGAAAACGGGGATTGAATCTTCGGTTCTCACCGGAGAGAAGAACGGCCGATCGGGGGGGAAAAACAGGGCGATTGTCAGTGTTTATATAGGCGCGGGAGGGCGGCGGTCTGTTGGGATCGAGTTTGAGACGTCCGGGACCAGAATTCAGGCTGGGGGCGCGGGTTTCCGGAGTTCGTTGAGATCGGGCGCGGGGAAGAGTCCGGCCGTTGGGGGCGCGCGGGAGGTGAGAGATGACACGCGGGCCCCGCGTGTCAGTGAGAGTAGGAGAGGGCGCGCGGTTGTGGGCTGGCGCAGGGGAGTAGTGTGCCGGCTCGTGGGTTTCGGCCCACTGGCCGGTGGGGTTTCTCTTTTTCTTTTCTTTTTTCCTTTTCTTTTCTGTTTTGATTTGAATTTGAATTCCAATTTAAATTTGAATTTTTGCACCACATGCAATACGTCCAAAAAATTTTAAATTCCCCTCTTTAGCAGATTTTGGGGTGTTACAAGGACGCCACTCGGGGTTGGCATCTTCAGGACCAAGTAGGCGTAGTGGGCTACTGCCACGAACCGGTACAGGGCTGGCCTGACGATTATGGCATTGAAGAGGAGGCTGACCTCCGCAACATCGAAGACGAGCTTTCTGTTCGGTAGCTCTCAGGCGTCCTGAACGTCACCGGGAGGGAGATGCTACCACACAGGAAGATTGGGTCCCGGCCTACCCCCAAGAATGGTCTCGAGGGGGTAAGCTGGACAGAGGGATTTGCAGCTTCTTAAAGGGTGCGAGTCTGATAACGCTGAGAGATGCCCCACCATCGATCAGAACATGGTAGAGATTCACGTTGTAGATGGTCAGGGTGACGAGGAGGGGCAGCGGCCCGGCGCCTGGCAAGTTCTTCGGGCAGTCGGAGGCGTCGAAGCTTATCGGACTATCCATCCACTTACGATATTGTGCCGGCCCAGGGGTTGGAGCAGCTGCCACCGCTGCTCGACACAGGGTCTTGACGGGTTGCCTGGACGAGACGTCGGAAGAACCCCCGTACATCACACAGAGTGCGCCGGCTGTTTGGCTGCCGTCTTGGCCAGACCTTCCCACTATGAAGCAGGAGGTAGCATCGTCATATGCCTCATGGAGACGATGGCGAGTTGGGTGAGAAGGCTCGCCATGGGAGGTGATGTTCACCATGGTCGCGTGGAGATCCTGAAAAGCTCCCCTACCTGGCACGCCAAATGTCGGAGTGTGTGAGCTGCGATACTCCTCCCGGCCTGCTACGGAAGCAGCCCGCGAGGTTCTTTGATCAGAGGGGGCTTGCCACCCCCGCACGACCGGGCTCGAGAGATCGGATGAAAACTGAGATTTACGAGGTTCGGGCCGCTGGAGCATTATACCCTACGTCCATGGCAGTGCTTGTTGTATTGTTTGCTTGTATGTGCGTGAGAGAGTGCTTGGTTGCCTATGCAGAACCTGAAACCCTTTGTCGGGTGGTCACCCCGGTCCTTTTATTGTCCAAGGCCGGGGTGGTTACAATGAGGCTTGGGGCCTGATAGGTGGCCCCAAAGCTGTGGAACCCTATACATGATCTAGGGCTTTCTACTCTGAGTAGAGTAGTCGGTGGGGGAGTTAAGTCCCGCCGCTTGACGTGTTGAGCGCCCCTGTCCGTGTGTTAGGTGATGATGAAGATGCCATCTTGTCGCCGTGTCGTCTCGCCCTGCTTGGGCGACATCGTGCCATTGGGCGGCACTGTACTGCTGTCACGCCTTGCCGTCCTGTCTTGTCACCGTAATAGTGAACGGGCAGAGGACGGAGGCGTGTGTAGAGCGCCATGCTTCTGGGGAAGGCGCGATCCTTGAATGCGCGGCCTTATAGCGCACTTCCTCCTTGACTTCATCGACCCACGGCCTATGACGGATCATGGGGAACGCGGCGCCTTCGCAGCTCTTATCGACAGGTTTGGAACCAGGGGACACGTGGAAGCTCCAGACCATACGTTTGCAGGGAGGCTCGGACCGGAGCCCAGGGCACGTGTCAGCTCCGGAGCTATCCTCAGCAGGGAGGAGGCTCTGAGCCAAGAGACACGTGGCAGTCCCGGACATCAACTCAGCGGGGAGGCTCGACCGGAGCCCAGGGCACGTGTCAGCTCCGGAGCTTTCCTCAGCAGGGAGGAGGCTCTGAACCAACAGACCCGTGGCATCCCCGGACCTCACCTCAGCGTGGAGGCTCGGACCGGAGCCCAGGGCACGTGTCAGCTCCAGAGCTGTCCTCAGCAGGGAGGTGGCTCTTAGCCAAGAGACACGTGGCAGCTCCGGACCTCACTTCAGCAGAGAGGCTCGGACCAGAGCCCAGGGCACGTGTCAGCTACGGAGCTGTCCTCAGCAGGGAGGTGGCTCTGAGCCTGGGGACACGTTGCAGCTCTGGACCTTACCCCAGCAGGGAGGCTCGGACCGGAGCCGAGGGCACGTGTCAGCTCCGGAGAACCTTCTTAGCAGGGAGGGGGTTCTGAGCCTAGAGACACGTGGCAGCTCTGGACCTCACCTCAACGAGGAGGCTCGGACCGGAGCCCAGGGCACGTGTGGGCTCTGGAACTCAACCGCACGTGGCAGCCCCAGGGCTGACCTCAGGGCCAAGGGCACGTGGCTATGCTGGGCCCACCTCAGCAGGGAGGCGAGGCCTAGGATGTCTTTTACCCTCTATGCAGGGGGTACCCGGTCGGCAGGGTACAGACAGTAACTCAAGCGCACGTGGCAGCCCCACGGCTGACCTCGGGGCAAGGGGCACGTGGCTATGCCAGGGCCCGCCTCAGTGTGGAGTGGGGCCTAGGCTGTCTTTTACCCTCTACGCGGGGTTACCTGGTCTGCAGGGTAGTGACGGGCTCCATACGAGGCTCTCTACGGCCAGAAATGTCTCACACCACTGAATTGGTGTGAGTCCGGCGAAAGAGTATTGTTCGGGGTTGATCTTGTCAACGAAGCCAAAGACCATGTTCGGTTGATACAAGAAAACTTAAAGGCTGCATAACCCTGACAGAAAAGCTATGCAGATTAGAGGAGTCAACCTCTGTATTTTGACGTCGGAGAACACATTTATCTTTGTGTGTCTCCGATGAAGGGAATTCACCGGTTCAGTGTAAAGGGGAAACTCACTCCCCGATTTATAGGTCCATTTGCTACCACGGAGAAGTGCGCACCCGTAGCCTACCGGCTGGAGCTACCGACAAGTCTTGCTTGAGTTCATGACGTATTTCATGTGTCACAGCTGCGGAAGTGTCTCAAATTTACCGCTGCTGTCCGCACTGAATAAATCGACAAATTGAAGCCGGATCTTACTTACACCAAGCTACCGGTCAAGATTATAGATGAAAAGATCCGGACCACCCGGAACCGGACCTTAAAATTTACATGGTGCTGTGGAGTAACCATACCGCGGAAGAGGCGATGTGGGAAAGTGGAGATTACCTCCGCACCAATTATCTGGAACTTTTATCAGCATGCAGTTTGTAATTACCTCTCCCGTCTCGTTCTTCTTTTGTAATTTCGGGACGATATTCTTTTAAGGTTGGAGGAATGTAAAATTCCCAAAATTGTATACGAAATAAACCTAAGTTTGAATGCTATGTGTTTCAAATTCATGAAAATGGGACTTACAAAAACTGTTCTACACGAAGAGGGTGTACATGAGTGTTCAACAAAAGAGGGAAAATGTTCATTTGAATATGTTGAACCAATGTGGACTTAAACACCATGGATGAAATACTCCTCTGCATGAAAGATTAAAAATCATATTTTCAATCTCAAAGTTCACCTCAAATTGTTGCCAAACTTTTGAATACACTTGCGGCATCATACTTTTGAATTTGAGGAAAATTAGGATGGCAACCTTCTAATTTTAGGGTTGGCTGGAAATGAATTAAATAGGAGCATTTCCAAATTGGAACCAAATTCAAATTTGCATGTCAAATTCAAACTGAATTCAGGAAATTCAAATGCTAGCTCACTTTTAAACTTCAGAACTTTTGAATTGAGGGTATTAACATGAGAATATCTTTTGGGGCTAGAAAAAAATTAAAGTGGACCCACTTGGCAGGGAAACAGGGAGACTTGCAACCGAAGTCATCGGGTCCTCTATTTTCTGTTCCAATCGAACCAACCGAGCTCGCACAGAACGCCACCGAGTGCAATCCCGAGCCATGTCCTCGTTGATCCACTCACGCTGGCCAGCAGCTCGTAGTCGTTCTCAGCCCACGGCTTGACCATTTTGCTCACAAAGTGCAAAACCGAGGCTTTGCTTCAATGTCCCACGGTGAAACAATAGATCAGAGTGCCGCCACTTCGGTCGGCCGATGGGAACCGACCAAACCCTGCGCACACCATCCCTCTGAGCTGAAAAATGGCACTGAGCGAGCTGCTCCTACGTCTTCGCTACAAGAACAGCACGAGTTTCAGCCTCTCCTGCTCGGGCGCACAACTTTTTCACGGCGACCGAACGCAGCCAACGATCGAGTGCACGTGGACAGGCCAACCTGGAGGCTTTCATGCCCGAGCATGAATGGCTACCGGGGCGCACAACATCCACGCTGCTTCCACCCCAAGCCTCAATTCAAGCCATGAACCATCGAACTCTAATTTCAGAATTTTGCTCCGGCGGGCACAAACCGAGCGACCGGTACAGAAGCTCCAAATTATCCCTCTTTACTTGTTCTTAGCTCACACACTCTTGCACACGGGATCTAGGCTAGCCGGCGATCGTTTGATCTTTGCAACCCTAGCTTTAAACGGCACAGAGACCGACCAATTTCTGAGTTTTCCGAGTGCTTCCATGGCTGCGCGGTTGGGGCGCACGGTGACAAACTAGTTGGAGCCAACCCCGAGCGTATTTTCTTACATGCCAAGCGTCACGAGAATCCATTGGTGCTGTGGAGCCTTTTGTCCGAATTTTTGGTGGGCTTGAACTGTCGGCCGACGGCGCCGAAGTTGTCCCGGGGCCACCGCATGTCGCCGGCAGGTTTCCAGCCACAGGCAGCTCGAGAAGACTCCATAGATGGATTTCCCGTAGTATAAAACTCCCAGGCAGCAAGAACCGAGCCGAGAGGGAGCAGGAAACCCGACTCCGGCGAGCTACTGCCGCTGTCCGGCGATGGGGCGGCGCGGGCGCGGGACACAGCCGGAGGTTGAAGATGTTCGGCCGGGCCCAGCGGTCAGTAGGTGGACTCAGATCCTCTGTGGCTCGGGATCGGCTGTTACTGCATGCTGGAAAACCCTGTGGCCCGTATGTTGGCTCACCTCATTGGCTGCAATTTAAACTGTTGGTCCGGGTATATTTTCTGTGGGAAATCAATTCCAGATTGCAAGCAAATTTGGAAAATTCCTATATTTGTGTAGGAAACTCCAAATTGGGTGATTCAAATTGGGTTAGATTCAGTTTGAAAATATCTATCCAAATATGAACCCCAATTTGTATGAAAGTCAACAATAAATTCTGGATAATTCTTTTAAGGTATTATGTAAAAGAATTATTGAGGGAATCCAAACAACCTCCGAAAAACCGCGCCAACAGCCCGATCTCTGGCCCCGGACGCTGCTATTTAACCAAGTCGATCCTCCGCCGCCTCCCCTCGTGAAATTCCCACACCGAAACTCGCCGAATTCCCCAGCGCACTCCAATTTTCTCTCCGGTGTGAACTGAAGCTCCGATCACCGTTTTCTCTCGATCCTTGCTCGGGTTTTCTGATCTAACGCGCCGATCATGTTCCACCGCCTCCGGGGAGTCACGCAGGTGCAGAAAACTCGGCGTTTTGCACCCTAGACGCAGCTCATCATCTCGGACCTCGCCGCCGACCGCCTTCCAGGACCTCCGAGCTCAAGAAAAACCCCGAGGTGAGATCCCCGACCTCCCCTCTACCGTTCTATGCCATGAAATCCAAGTGTTAGGAAGTATAGACGAAAATCCGAAGATCTCCGGAGAGATCGCTGCCTCCCGCCGCTGCGCGCCGCCGGGCAGCGTGGGCTGGCTCCGGCCAAGGCGACGTGGCCCCCTGTGCGCCGTCTATTTTCAATCGCACGGTAGAATCAAAACCCGTGCGTACCGGTTCGGCGATCTAATCTGAGCCGTCTATTTTAAATCGTACGGTCCACATCAGCCCCGCATTATAAAGGCCAGGATTCTTACGCGCTACCCCCTGGGGATCTCGGAAAACACGAGCTAGCCCTGGAAACTTCTGATCTAGCCCCTGGAACTTTAAAAATTCGTGTAAATTCATTTAAAAACCAGTTTTAGCCCCTGGACTTAATAAAAATTAGCAAAACCCCTCTGTTATGTGTAATTAGACCCCTGGAAATTTGTAAAATAATAAATTAGACCCTGTAGTAGGGAGGATTTACCTTTTTGATCCTATATGATATTAAATTCAGAAATTTGAATATGTGACTAGGATTTAAATTTAAAAGGTAAGGTGAACATATGTACAAGTTCAAATTTAAACTCTCCTAGCACATGGAAAACTTTAGAATGAACTAAAAATAGATTTTTGGTTTAAATGAATCTGTCTAATTGTTGTTCATATTTATTAGTTCTAGAAATACCTTTTTAGGCTAGGAAGTTTAAAATAAATTTAAATTAGCTCACATCAGAGGAGAAGTTTAAAAATATATTTTTAATATTTTATGTCAGAACCTATTCTGTTTAGAAGATATGTCCTACTATTTAATATTTAAACTCACTTTTAGACGTAGAAGATAAATCTGAAAAATATAGGAAAATAGGTATGCATAAATAGAAAATGATAAATGAAGTCTCCAAATTTAAAAACTTCAGCTTAGGATTTGGTAGAAGATCTGAAAACCTATTTGGAATAGGAAAATACCTCTTATACAAACTTTGTGGCTAAGAAGTGTAATAATTGAATATTAAGAATTTGTTCAAATTGGAATTTCATATATAGTGTGCAAATAGGAAAATACCTCTTATACACTTAGAAATGTGAATGACTTTCATAGGTATGTATGTGTGGTTTGTATGAAGTGAAGTGTGAACTATGTCTTATGGATTGTTGTTTTCTTTTGCTATGTGTATTGGCATGAATAGACCTGCCTCAGAGCAAGTTCTCCCCTTCCAAGACCAAGACTTTTCAGTCCCAGAGCAGCAGGAAGAAGGCAAGTGTCCTTGACCACTTTGATCCTATGCTAGGATGTGTAGATAGAATTATTTGCATTGTCAATTGAAAAATGAAACCCATGCTAGGAAGTTTCCCTAGAATTGCATTACCTTGTTTCCTTGTAGCTTGGGTCGGGATTTATTTTATCATGTCATTTATTCGCACGCTTATGTTAGCCATGCTTAGAATGGGATAATTGGGATATGAGATCATCAATTTATTTACCTTACTCTTGAATGAGATATTATGAGTTATGTAGAGGTAGGGATCGAGGCAAGTTGGATGATTTGGTTGGTGCTGGGTGCACAAGACTCGGGTTTGTGTTTAGTACTTGCCTGGATCCTAAGGACCGGTTCATGGAGCATGTAACCTGGCTTTACCGTGCCAACCACATGCAGAGATAGGGCAGCTTGGCAAATTAATTAGGTGTATCCCCGGCGTAGTATGGGTGTGTTGGATGGTGCGGGGAGTAGGTGTCAGCTGGACTACCATATGAACCGCAAGGCTCAAGAGGGGGCCACGGCAGCGGGGTTGGAGCCTCTTGTATGCTGTTAGGGGTGAAACCTCAGTGGGCCCACGCTCGTCGGGAATCCCTTTGTAAAGGCTTCGTAGTGATCTCCTGGCTACACACGTGGGAAGTGTGAATGCGGTTCGTAGCCACTGGCATAATGGAGGTTCTTTTAGTCCACCCGGCAATGGGGGATGAAATCACTACATGTGGGTACAGTGGTGCAAACTCTGCAGAGTCAAAACTGTCATGACAGCCGTGCTCATAGTCAAGAGCGGCTTGGAATTATTCATGATTAGAGGATAGATGGATTTGGAAGTTGAGGATGTTAAGTGGGGAGCTTGACATTGGATATGATGATTATGGTTACTTGATTTTGATGATGGGTTGGGAGATTGGGACCATTTTACCTATGTAGTAATGTAGGTGCTTAATAAGCTAAGGTAATAGGTATTAATTGCGTAGTGCTTTAACCATGAGTCAATCCCTCCTTGCTCTAGCCATGCATGACATAACTTTCCCACACTTGCTGAGTACCAACGGTACTCAAACTTGCATATTTGTTGGATTAAATTGCTGCTCAGGACAAGGGGATGATGTGGTGTTCAATGACCAAGACTTCGGACCCGAAGAAGGATTCTAGGTTCATGGAGTCCCCCGGGCAACGCCTGTGATGGAGCCCACAAGAATAATATTCCACTGCTATTTTATTTACATGTTATAAACTTATTATCGTCCATCGAGACATATCCTATGTAAGACTTATTTATATTCGACACCTGGCTTGTAATAAATGATGCTTCACTATTTGTCATCACATGTATGAGAAAATGATCCTGGCATACATGTGATATTCACTCGGTTGTTCTTCGGAGAAACCGGGTGTGACAGAAGTGGTATCAGAGCCAAGATTGCCCGTAGGAACGTGGACCTAGGTAGAAATGGACATATTTAAGGACTCTATTTTCTTAAAAACTATTTTACAAAAGTGTGGGTTGAAGGTGTTATTTAATGGGGTCACTTTATTCATCTTACCCCAACTTTTATTCAAAATACAATTTTTGTTTAACTCTTATCTAACTTAATTTTAAATGCTTTATGTTTTAGATGGTTCGAATGATCCGCACCGCCCGCAAGTCCCCCGGAGGGAGAGTTCCTGTAGTTGCCATTGCCCTGAGAGAGGAGAATCGTTCGGTGACGTACCACTCCTACGGGTTGGCAGTAGGAGGTTTGTTGCGCCGTCTACGGCGTATGCTCCACGCTGCCGGTAATACGGGCAAGCTAGTCATACACTACAGCTCCACCCGGACCATCCATGAGAAGCGGGAAGAATGGAGTTCAGAAATGAGGATTATCCATGAAAATCAGCTGCTCAAGATCCACCGCTCTCCAGCTTGTGGAGCGACACAGGTTGATGCCGAGAGGGATGTCACCTGGGAGGCCATCACCTGCCAGAGTTACATCTACCGTTGCCACTTGGACAGAACTTAATACATGTATGTCCTCCAGCGTGAGAGTGGTACCGCGGAGTATAAGCTCCGGACCTCACAGAAGCTCTCCGGACCTTGCAGGAGCTCTCCGGACCTTGCGTCGGGCCTTGCCAACACTTGGCAGACCTAACAAAGAACTTGTCGGACCTTGCCACAGAAGAATGTTTTAGCAATATTCAAAACTTTGAATGTTAATGCTAACTTTTATCCTAATTGCCAATGTATTCAGCACACATAGGTCTCACAATCTCCCCCTTGATGAATGCATTGGCAACACCAATTAAAATCCGAACATTGGCTTATGAAAAGTTTTGAAAAGCTTTGAAAACTCATTTCTCCCCCTTTATTAATTTCTCCCAATTTTTTAAAATCAGAGAAGGAAGAAAGTGTATAACATATGCAAAGTGTAAAAAAAATCTCTCCTTATACATATTTCTCCCCCTTTGACAATGTATTCAGCAAGGTTCAAAAGAGAAATTTTTAAATGTTATGAGCATATTATAACATATACATACAAAACAAAGCTCATCCAAGTCATACTATCAGGTTACTTACACTATCACATCAATGAGATACATAAAGTAGTGTAAGCCATGCTAGAGATCAAATGTATTTTTCAGTTTAAGCAAGTCATGATCTCCCTTACTCAACTATTTCAAAACCTGAAAACATGACACTTGTTGCTGCATTTTTATTATTCATAATCATTTAAGGGACAAAGTTGATCATATGATATTTGCAAGAGATTATATGCCGCATCAGCCTTATTCTAACCAACCAAGCCAAGCCTATGTCATTTGACAATTAGAAGCTTAAGGACATGGTTTTAGTCATACACAATTTCTTCCAAGTTCATATCTTAGTGCAATGATAAGCAATATCAAAAGAAGAAGTGCGATGCATGCATATTCTCTTGATCTTTTCTCAATTTTTTATTTGAAAACTCAACATGTGAGCTGATCACTTGATTAATTTTTTATGATTAAAAGTACTTGTGAGCACGCAACAAGTTCAAAACAGCAAGAAAGTTCAATCATGACCAGATTTAGTGTAAGTAATTATTCCAATTACTTGTCATGGCAAAAACTACAAAATGTATAACATGAGTAATATAGTAAGAACTTTCAGCCTGTAAAAGGAATCACAAAGTCATATATGTATGAAATACTATGCTCATATTATTTTAGTTTCAGATTCACACATAGACTTTCAAAGTTTCAAAAACTCCCCCTCAATTTAAGCCATGAGGATGCATAACCCCTATTTCACTACGAATGAAACAAAAACGAGTGAAATCCAAAGGTTTTGTAAAAATATCAGCCAATTGTTGTTCGGTATCGACATGGTGAAGCACAATGTTTCCTTTTTCAACATTATCACGAAGAAAGTGATACCTAATATCAATGTGCTTAGTTCTAGAGTGTTTCACGGGGTTTTTAGCAATACAAATTGCACTAGTGTTATCACAAAACAGTGGAACACTATCTAAATCAACCCCATAGTCCTTAAGTGTTTGAACAATCCAAAGAATTTGTGAGCAAGCGCTAGCCATAGGTACATATTCAGATTCGACAGTGGATTGTGCAACTGAACTTTGTTTTCTAGAGGACCAAGCAACAAGTGAATTACCAAGAAAATGACCAGCACCCGAAGTACTTTTCCTATCAATCCTACAACCCCCAAAATCAGCATCCGAAAAAATTTTCAAAGAAACGGTTGAGGAAGAAGGAAGAAAAATGCCAAATTCTTGAGTTCCACGTAGGTACCTGAGAATCCTTGTGATGGCTTGGCGATGTGAAGCACGTGGAGAAGCTTGAAAACGTGCACAAAGACATACGCTGAATTGTATGTCTGGTCTTGACGCCGTGAGATACAAAAGTGATCCAATCATACTTCTGTATTCTTTTTTATCGACCGGGTCACCATCTTCATCAAGTTCAAGTGTTGTTGCTGTTCCCATTGGTGTCCGAAGAGGCTTGCATTTGTCCATGTTGAAGCGCTTAAGAAGGTCCTTTGTATACTTAGTTTGATGCACAAAAGTTCCTTCTTTTGTTTGCTTGATTTGCAGCCCCAAAAAGTATGTGAGTTCTCCCATCATACTCATCTCAAATTCTGAACTCATCATAGCTGAAAACTTGGACACGAGATCATGAGAAGCACAACCAAAGATAATATCATCCACATACACTTTAACGAATAATGAGTCATTGCCATGCTTAAGTACAAAAAGAGTTTTATCAACCTTGCCCATGGTAAACCCCTTTTCAAGTAAGAATGTTTTTAACCTATCATACCATGCTCTAGGGGCTTGTTTTAGACCGTACAAGGCTTTGGACAGTTTGTAAACATGATTAGGAAAATTTGGATTTTCAAAACCCGGTGGCTGCTTAACATAAACCTCCTCATCTATGTAGCCATTAAGAAAAGCACTTTTAACATCCATTTGATATAACTTGAAACCTTTATATGCAGCAAATGCTAATAAAATTCTTATAGCTTCTAATCTAGCAACAAGAGCAAATGTTTCATCAAAATCTAGACCTTCAATTTGAGTGAAACCTTGAGCAACCAACCTAGCTTTATTCCTAACCACAACCCCATCCTCACTTTGCTTATTTTTAAATACCCATTTAGTTCCAACTAATGTGTGACCTTGAGGTGGAGGTACAAGTTTCCAAACATTATTTCTTTCAAAATTTTCTAACTCTTCTTGCATGATATTAATCCAAGATTCATTAGTGAGTGCGTGTGATATATCCTTGGGTTCAAAAGAAGCAACAAAAGCAGAATGAGCATGAGAGTTTGGATCGCAAAACCTGGACCGAGTGACTCGTTCATGCAAGCTTCCAATGATTTGTTGTGGAGGATGACTTTTGAGTACTCGGAGGGGAGTAGACACTTCACATGCACCTTCTTCTTCATGTTAGGACCTTTGATTAGGAGAGCTTGTTGATTGAGGAAGGTCCGAACCAGCAGTAGTGACTGTTGGTGCTGGTTGTGGTGCAAAATCAGCAGCTTGATCGTTATTTACTTCCGAGTTTTCGGGCAGAAGCACCACTTCTTAATCTTCTTCAATAAAAATACTCTCCCCCTGTGGATATGGATCCGGACCTGCAATATCGGAGCTAGTACTTGGACTAGCTTCATCAAAAGAAACCTCGCAAGTCTCCACAATTTTGTTATTGTCAAGTAAAAGTACACGGTAGCCTCTAGTATGAGATGGATAACCAAGAAACATGCCATCAACAGATCTAGCTTCAAATTTATCAAGATTACCATGTTTCTTAACAAAGCATTTGCAACCAAAAATCCTAAAGTGTGTAACACTAGGCCTATGTCCAAACCGGAGCTCATATGGGGTTTTTCCAAGCTTAGCACGCAAGAAAACACGATTTGAGACATAACAAGCGGTTACAATTGCATCAGCCCAAAATTTCCTAGGAGTTTGATATTCATCAAGCATAGTCCTAGCCATCTCAACTAAGGTCTTGTTCTTTCTTTCTACAACACCATTTTGTTGTGGTACATAGGGTGAAGAGTATTGATGATCTATTCCATTTTCAACACAAAAGTGATCAAAGGATTGGTTTTTAAATTCAGTTCCGTTATCACTTCTAATTGCTTTTAATGATCCTGGGTGATCAATAGATAATCTAAGAAATAAAGTCCTAAAATGACTAAAGGCTTCATTATTAGATGCCATAAATCAAACCCAAGAATATCTGGAATAATCATCAACAATCACAAGCACATACCATTTACCTCCGAAGGATTGAACACGTGTCAGACCTACTGTGTCAAGATGTAAAAGTTGTCCCGGTTCAGCTGTCATGGTCATTGTGAGAGGAGCATGTGAACCTGCAACAAACTTATCATGTCTACAAGAAGAGCACACAATATCATTGTCCTTTTTAAGCTTCAGCAGCCCACGTATGCGATCGAGAGCACTAACATGAGTGAGATGATCAAAGCCTATGTGACCAAGTCTACGATGCCAAAAATATAGATCCTTTGTATCATTAGCATCTAGACACCGATGCTTAGAAGTTGACAAATCAAAATCAGCTTTAAAAACTCTTCCAAACCTAGACATGTTAAACAAAAGCTCACCTTTTGAATCTACAACCTTGCAGCAATTTTTAGCAAAGCTAACCTCTAGATTTTCATCTAGCAATTGTGAAACCGAAAGCAAGTTGTATTTCAAATTTTTAACAAGTGCCACATATTTCAAAGTGTAAGATTGTTTACTCTAACCGAACCTTTAGCAATTATGGGAGTAGAAGTGTTATCGGCGAAAGTAACATTTTCTACACGTGACACAAAAGAGAGAGAGGAGAACCATTCTTTGTTACCGGTCATGTGGCGTGAGCAACCTGAATCCACAATCCAAATGTTTTCCTTCCTCAAACGTGAAACCTACACAGCAGCACAATACGTCGATGACTCAATACCGGGGTTAGTTAAAAGACTTTTAGGAATCCAGTACTGAGTCACACGACGTCCAGCAGGAATAACACGCAAAAGCTGAGAAGATACAGCAGGTTTATGAGCCAAACATCAAAAATTTTTGTTCCCAACTACTGACTTAGAAGATGTGTTATATGTAGCACAAAAAACAGTAGGTCCGGGAGCAAGTTTTTGACTCATTGCAGCAGGTTGCAAGCTCCGAACATTCGGTTTAGCAGATTTTGCTTGGTTGTTATGTGATCTAGCAAGTATTCTTTGCTTCTTATCGTGTTTAGCTAGTCTATAACAAAAATCCAAGACATGACCATCTCTACCACAGTAGGTACAATGAAAAATAACCTTATTATCATGTCTAGATGAGCAAGCAACACATTTATTAGAACCCGAATGGGACAGTACTCCTGCAGATTTGAAAATCACCTCTTTTTGTCTAGGAGCTGTTTGAATCAAACCGCTTCCTAATGACTTTACAACTTTAGGTGGGTGTGCCTTAGCATGAGCATGAGAATTAAAACCTAAACCAGTTTTATCATTACAAGACTTGGAAGAATTCAGCAGCAAGTTTAGGTTCTTATTTGCATTAGAAAACCGATCTAGTGTCCTATGCATGTCATCAAGTTTATTGGACAGATCAAAGCAGTTTTCACATGAAGTTTTTCCTTTTAGTTTGCAATTTGAACAATATTTAACTTCATGCACACGTAAAGCATTGTTCAAAATAGAAATCTCATTCATAGCATCATTTAGTTTCTTATTCAGATCATCACATGAAGAACAATGCAAATCAATTGTAGAACAACAAGCATCTTTCAAATTTTTATCATTAAGTGCAGCAAGCTCTTTGTTCTTTTCAATTTCAAGTTCAAGTTTATCAAGTGTAGATGCGTGTGCACTTCTTAAAGAGGATAATTGTTCATAAATCAAATCACATGAGGAACAAGAATCATCACTAGGAACCAAAGTTTTTAAACGATTAATTTCAGATTCTAGTGATTCAATTTTAACAGCATTGTTCCTAAGTTTTTTATCCTTTTTCTTTAATATAACAGTGGCACGAGAAATAGCATCACACATTTCTTCGCAAGTGGGACATATCTCTTCATCGTCGCTGTTGTGTTCTGTCTCCTCGGAGCTTGAACTTGACTTGCTCACCATGCAGCACATATTTGCCATAGCTTCTTCATCTTCATCACTACCGGTGTCCACATCACTTGAACCGAAATCTTGAAGTGCAGAGATCATACTATGCACTATGTTGCGCATTGATAAATCTTTCTTCTTCTTATTCTTTGCAAACGATTTCTTCGGCCTTGTTTGCTTTTCTTCACGTGAAGTCGGACCTGAAAGGTTAGGGCACTCTGTACGAAAATGTCCTGTCTTACCACATTCAAAACATCGTTGAGGTCCGGAGCTTCCTCTCCTTCTAGTTCTCACATTTTGCAATGCTTTTGAGAACCGAGTAGAGATGAGTGCAAGCTCCTCCTCTGGAAACTCTTCAATCTGTTCAAGGGTTAGAGAGGACAGCAAAGAGAGTGCACCACTAGATGATGATTGACTAGAACTAGACATGTCACGTTGCGAAACAAATGCAATAGACTTGTTGGGGTTTTTACGTGAGATGATGTCAATTTCATGAGTTTTCAATTTAGAATAAAGCACGTCTAAAGTAAGAGAACTCATGACAGTAGATTCATGAATAGATGTAACTTTCATCTCCCAAATTGACATATCTAATGCTCCTAACAATTGTCTAGCATTTTCAGCATCTGAAAAGTTAACATTGACACTACGCAAGTTGCTGAGATTTTTTTTAAAGCGAGCAAAAAGGTCGTCAATTGACTCACCGGGTTGCATCTCAAAACACATGTATTCTTTCTTGAACATAACTTGCCTTACCTCCTTGATCGTATTGGATCCTTCATGGTAGTCACAAAGAGCTTTCCAAACATCATATGCAGATCGGAGGTGTGCAACACGGTCGAAGTCGCTTTGAGTCAATCCTTGGATGATCAAGTTGCGAGCCTGTTGTTGTTATCAACATCTCTCATGTTCGCAGCCATCACTTGATCGTTGGGTGGTACATCGAAGTTCTGGTAGACCTTTTCCCATATGGCGAAGCCTTGCGCTTGTATGTAGGCCTCCATCCGCGCCTTCCAAACCTGAAAATCGATGCCATTGAACACACAAGGTTTTGTGGAGTACTTCTCCATGATGGTTAGTCAAAACACGTGCAAATCACAAAGATTAGAGCACCTTAGCTCTGATACCAATTGTAGGATCGAAGAGCACGTGAAAAGCTACCAGAGGGGGGGTGAATGGTAGATTAAAACTTTTCGCAGCGGAAACAACAAAAATCCCTCAGCAAAAAATCAATCGGTTAAAGAAACCGTGTGTGCAAATGTTTTCAAACGTGTTCAACCATGACAAATCAAATAGAGAGGTAGAGAATCAAGTCACGGATCTAATGCAACAAGAATCACTTGAAAACACGAAGTAAAACTTGAGATACGATGAAAACATTAAACGAAGATCAATCTGTTCTACCCGATATAAAACAGATCTGCAACGCTACAAAGAAACTCGTGTATCTCAAAAACTACATATCCGAAGCTCGTGACAATTTCACAGATAATAGATAATTGAGTTGTGAAGACAACCCAAAAAGAATCACGTCAATCGGATCTGTAAAACTCGAGTTATGAATGAAACACCCAAGCAACGTCGGTCTGCCTAGAAACTCGGCGAGAAAGACTTGACGAAAAACAAGTCGGACGAACAAGGCACAAAAGCTCCTCGAAACTATGAACTTTATTCAATAGAAACACAAGAGGAATAGCCCAAAGTTCTCTACCCATGAGAGCTCTGGCCTCCCTTGATTTTATAGCCAGCCCTCAGGCTAAACAATCCAATATAGGACTCCTACTCCTAATTGGACTCGTATCCTAACTTACCATAACTGCTCAGGACTCTCGTATTCGCAGATAGAAGCAATCGTGAGATTTCCAAACACCTTAGGAACGTACTAAACATTCCTAAAACAACTCAACTTCGTGCCTAGCACGAAATCCTATCATAACCAACACAAATCTTCCATATTTGAGCCATATCCGACTCAGCCTCAGCCTGAGTACGCAATCCAGCCAGTTGGACCTTTCCGACCAATTCTTTACGTCCACTTCTCTTCATCACGCCTTGGAACAATGTTGCCACGTCCATGCACTCCTTGCACACGTGTAAACACCTTCCAACGACGTACACGCAACCTTCATATGCACTGCCCTTGATCCAAACATGCTGCGCGACCTCCCGATCAACTCAACCACAGCTCCTCCCGAACTTGGTTGTTGGAACCTCATCTCCTCCCTGAGACTAGTGCAAGGATCCCGTCACCAGCCATGTCTTGAACTCAAGCAACACCTGCACATGAATAAACAACCAATTCTTCCGAGCACAAGTCCTCGACTTGACTCACGTTAGTTCGAAAACCACATCACCTTACATGAGCACGTCACATAAGCATGTTGCGAACCATATCAAATGATAACAGACATAACCACCAAAACACACCAAAAACTTAGCAAATTAATACTAAGAAAACCTTCCCATAAAACAAGTTTGAACCATTGCGAGTTAAAAGCAAAAACAAGACGCTGCAGTTCTACGAGTTGAACTTCATGGGAGCTCCCTAAAAACAAGCTCCGGACCTCACAGAAGCTCTCCGGACCTTGCAGGAGCTCTCTGGACCTTGCTTCGGACCTTGCCAACACTTGGCAGACCTAACAAAGAACTTGTCGGACCTTGCCACAGACGAATGTTTTAGCAATATTCAAAACTTTGAATGTTAATGCTAACTTTTATCCTAATTGCCAATGTATTCAGCACACATAGGTCTCACAACTACCACAAACCATTAACAAGCAAAGTCCATCTTTCAATCAGCAACATTTTAACATGTAAATAGCCTGTTCTTTCTACGTCACGGTACAGTGAACAAGTGGTACTCACTGACCACGAGGGACGGTAATTATAATCGATTTACACCTGCAGGGTTACCCGAATAACCCGTCACGTACGCCCGTACTCGATGTTGCCTACAACAACCATCACTGACACCGTACGCAACCACCTTTCACCCATTAGCCAAATATTGAACCGGTCCCATCGTCCCGAGCAAGAGGTCTCTGCACGCGCATCTCAGTGCCGCCAGCCAATTTACACCTCGAGCTCTCAACCTACCCTCTGAACGACGGGCAATGCCTCAATACCCAGCTACCCGAGTTACATCGGTTTCCCGGTTCACATATAGCCGGTAGGTCTTTGGTACTGTTCTAGCTTGTTCAACAGGCCCGCACATGGCTCGGTCCTCAATCGACACAAGCAGAGCTGTAGCACACATGCCCCAAAGTCCTGCTGCCCTTACCCTCCGCTCGGTCTCATTTTTCTTGCCATGTGTATCACGTGCTATCTCTACCCGAGTCGAGTGCCTCTAGCATATGCTCGCGAGCAGTTCTAACTACTCGACTTGTACCGAATCCTACCCTAACTAAGCTTTGCAGTAGCTAACGGGGTTTTGCAATCCTAAACCCAACCCATGGTGTTTCTTGGCTATGCAATTGGGTTTTCATACAAGACTCTAATGCAAGAATAATAGTATTCAAAGATGTGCTCAAAACAATAAAAATTTGTAAAAAGGTTAATGCAAACCGGAGCTTGCCTTGCTGCTCTTGGTCGTAGGCTAGATGTTCCTCCGGAGTAACGAAGTCTAGGACTTCGGGTTCCTCCTCAACCTTAGCAACTACATGATAGCAGAAGCACATGTATTAATTTAAATGCATTTGTATTAACTTTTAAACTTGTGAAGTCTATAACTCTTACTAGACAAGCACAATGACTGTGAAACTTTTACTGTGGCTTGGTTACAACCTAGACAGAGACTTGGTCAAGTCTTAGTTGCAGCAAAGCTCATTTGAGCCCTCTACAATTAATTATGTAATTGACCTTAATTGAAGGCTCTTAGGGTGTTCTAAGGATTTTCATAAAATAAACCATGACTTTATGAAAACTAGATTTTCAGATGGTTCTAATGGAGTTGGTCTCACTTAATTTGAAGGTTCCTAACTAAAGATATGAGCTAAACAATTTCAGAGAAAATTCTGAAAATGTTTCTGAACATTTTCTATTTTCTCTGGAACAGTTCCACTAATCACACCATTAGGTGGACCAAATGAGCTCAATTGGATCTTAAATTTTATGGTAGTTCAAGGATATTTTGGTGAACATTCCAGCAAAATTTCAGGATTTTCCTCCAAAGGATTCTCTAGTTAAAATTCCAAACAGTTTAAATTTTGAGGAATTAATTCTGGAGAATTAAGGATTTTCATGAAGTGAAACTTCATTTGCTGGAAAGTACTCAGAGAGCTGAATCCAACAGAATTTGGTTCACTCGATTTGGAGTTTTCTAGGCAAAGTTATGAGGATTTGAAATTTGAATGAAATCTGAAAATCGGGGAAAAAGTTTAAATCTGCCGGGGCCCGCGGGGACATGTGTTAAGCGCGGAGCCGACAGCACACCGAGACCCACAGGGTTTTTGCACTCCAGCACACCCGATCCCGGCCGCAGCCCGATCCCAATTTAAAATATCTCCCGCTGACAGCTGGGGTCCACCCCCTTCGTCAACCTCTCGCCACCCGCGCTCTGCCGCCAGGGGACCTCACCGGAGACCTCGCCGGCAGCTTCTGTGGAGCTTCAAACCTCACGATCTTGGCCGCCCCTGCCTACTTTCACTCGGGGAACAGGATTCTGGGGTCAGCTCGTCATGACAATGGCTGGTGCATGGTCGGCGACGAGCCGCCGCCTCGGAAAGGGTTCGGCCGTGTCGGCTGACTTCCCTAGCACCTCAACTACTCGAGCAACCGGTCGGGAAGCATCAGTGGACCTCAGGGAAGGTCGACATGAGCTTGAGGCAGCTCGGGGGAGGCCCGAAGTAGGTCCTCACCGTGCGCCCGATGCCTCCCGCTTGCTCCGCCGTTGGTAAACCTCGAAATATGCCGGTTGCAGAGGTTCTCCGGCCAAAGGTTGTGAAGGCAACTTGTGCGTTACCGTGTCTAGTTTGTGTGAGAGCGGATTGAGGCACTCTAATTCTTTCTAGAGTACGAATTCGACAGAACCGCACCTGAAGGTCGTTCTGCACACAGAAAGGGGAAAACTGGAAATTCGCCGCCGGTGAGCAAGCACTCGGGCTGTGGCTCGGGGGTGAGTGGCACCGGTCACCAGCACGTCCAAGGGTGCCTTGGCTCGGGCGTGACAATGCCCCGGTTGGGCTGTCCACGGGAGCCTGAAGTGCGCGGCGTTAGGTCAGTGAGTTAAGCTCTCGGTATAGCCGAGATCGACCGGTCTCAGCTGAATTTTAGCCACGGGGAAGAAGGAGGAAGGTTCCTAGTACCTTGCTGTAGCTCTGGAGGGGACGGGAAGGCTGTGATCGGCGCTCTCCGATCAGTTCTGAGCGGCGGAAGGACTTTGCCGGTGCTGTGTTCTTGCGGGGGAAGAAACGGTGATAGCTTCGGCCGAGGAGGGGGGAGATGCCTTAAGAAGGCTCTTAACCGCCTCACGCCCGCGCGTGGCCAAGAATCTGCTGGCGCGGCGGCTCCCCTCGGTGACGATCGCAGCAGCGGTTCAGCGACCCGAGTGAAGAAAGTCTCAGTCGGTTGCTTTGAACCAGTGACTGACATGTGGGTCCCACCCGGGGTTTTAACCTCTGAAATTCACTTCTAATCACTGTTGTAAACAGTGAACCCCAAAATACCCATGGTGATTCAAATTATTCACCCATGAGCCATTTGAATTGGTTAGAATTCAAATTGGGTCTGGTTTGAATGAATTTCAGCACATGTGCAGTTTGAAATTCAAATAAAGTTTGAATTTGCCCCACTTAGCTCATGTCAAGATCAACTCCAAATGGAGTGAAATTTGGTGTGTGGGCTTACAAAAATGTGCTGAATAAGAATATGCCTCCCACTTTTGAATTCATGGGATAAAAACAGTTTGAATTTGAATATGGTTTCAAACTGACCTTTTTCTAGCTATACCCAAAATGACCTCAAAAAGGTTTTGAATTTGGGTGAGACTTTGTATGGACATCCCTAGCAATGTGTAGGAGTTTTCATATGCCCTGCCCATCTATATCACTTGTGGGAAATATAACTTTTGCAATATGTGAGTTTTTTTTCTAATGAGCATGTTGATGGTGGTTACTTGCTCTTCATTTGTGTTCATCAACTTTCCTCAAATTAGGTGTGTGTGTGTGTATGGTGATGAACAATTCAAATATGTGTCAAAAACTGAGGCCCTTACAAATACAATCTAGTCGGATGCCTTTATAGACCAGGCACCCACAAATCTTTAAGATTCTGTAATAACAGAATACAATCTCCTATTATTAAAAATATCTCTACCTTCCCTTCTAATTCTGATTCTCATCTAAAACCGGCTGTACCAGCCCTTTTATCTTTCTGCACTTCTTATATTTTCGGCCATAATATTTATCTATAACAATTCCCCCTCCCTCATCAAACAGCTTGTCCTCAAGCTGATAAGAGGGATAATTTCTCTTGAAATCTGACAAGTTTTCCCAAGTTGAATCTTTTACTCCTCTCCCTTTCCATTGTACCAGAATTTGCCACTGTCCACATTTCAGACGAGCTTTATAACATTTTCTGGTGGGGCAGCACCTTACCATGTAGTATTTCTGGTAACTGCACAATATCTGTAGGTGGCGTCCCTTCAAATTTTTTCAATAATGAAGCATGAAATACATCATGAATCCTAGCTCTTGATGGTAGCAGTAAACGAGAAGATACCGCACAAATTTTTTTAATAACCTTGAAGGGACCATAGACTCATGGACTTAATTTTGCAGATGTTGTTTGAGTGATTCCAATGACATTTCTCTATTTGCAAACGCACCCATACCCAGTCCCCTTCTTGGAAGACCACCTCTCTCTTTTTCTAATCATGATAAAATTTCATAGTATCTTGAGCCTGCCTCAGCTTTCTCTTATGTCTTTTAAAAACTCATCTCTGTCCTTCAACTGACGATCTACCACAGCTACTTTTGCTGAACTTGGTTCATAAAGTATCATTGGAGGTGGGTCTCTGCCGTACACAACTCTAAATGGTGTGGTCTATAATCACTACAGGAAACACGGCCATTTACTACAGCCAACTTAACTGATGATGGTCCTATGGTAGGCCATCGTAAATTAAGTTAATTACTACGGCCAAGTCTGGCCGTCATAAATAAAACCTTGTTTACGACGGTTTGACCTAGGCCATCGTAATTAACCTCTTATTTACGACGGCCGTACCATGAGCCGTCGTAAATAATTGTTAGATACTCGAGGCCCGGGTCGGCACGGGCATTCACGCCCGCGCCGACCCGAGCCAAGCGTGCTCCCACAGCTGCGCCCGAGCCGCCGCCTTCCGCCAGCTCCCGCCGCCCTGCCCCCCTCGCCACCGCTGCCTAGCCCGGATGCTTCCCGCCGCCCCCACCGCTGGAGCCTCATCCCCCGAGTTTCCCGTGCCGTCCCAGAGCTCCCCCGGCCTCCCCGGAGCTCCTGGCGCCACCCCCGCATCCCCCAGCCTCCCGGCGACCCCTCCGGCCTTCCCGCGCCTCCCCCGGCTTCCCGTACATCGCGTCGCCTCCAGATTCAAGTAAATGTGTTTTTATGTTTACTTTTATGCAAATTGTTGGTATGAAGTGTTGAATTGAATTGCATTGAGGTGTTGAATTGAATTGAATTGAAGTGTTCAATTGAATTGAATTTAGTTGTTTTAGTTTATGTAAATTGCTTTTATTGGTGTATAATTGCATTATTAATTTCATACAAATTGTTGGTACGAAGTGCTCAATTGAATTGAATGGAATTGAAGTGTTGAATTGAATTTAATTTAGTTGTTTTAGTTTATGTAAATTGCTTTTATTAGTGTATAACTGCATTATTAATTTAGTTGTTTTAATTTTTGTAAATTGATTTTACTATTTAAATGTGTTTAGACTAGCTATTAAACGTGTTTAGACTAGTCGCCGCCCAGGCGTCCAGGCTGTCTGGCCTGGATGCCATGGCGGGTTGACTCGCCCTAGTCGGGCCGCCACCGCCGCAGCCCTGCACCGCCTCCGCCGGAGCCTACCGCCGCCGCCACGATATGTAAAGGGGACCATTGGATGAGATCCAACGGTGCACATAAACCGGACCAATTTAAGGCCCAACTGGCCCACCTCCAACGCTGCCCTACCTCCCTTCCTCTCTCCTCAGTCCTGCCTCAACCTGCCCTCAACTCCGCCACCGCCTCCTCCTCTACTCGCCGCCCAGACCACGGGCCGTCGTAAATAAGGGTTATATAACTACGGGCCCAGCTGGACCAACTCTCATCAGTCCCAACCTGGACAACCTCCAACACCGCCCTACCTCCCCTACTCTCTCCTCAGTCTTGCCTCAATACGCCCTCAACTACGCCGCTGCCTCCTCCTCTATTCGCCGCTGTCCTGCCTCCCCTCCACAGCTCAGCCTCGACCCCTACTTATCGCTACCGCCGCCGCCTCCTCTACTCTATGCATCTGCGCCGCTCCTCCTCCTCGTCTCGCCATCACTGCCTCCTCACCTGAACTCGCCGCCACTGCTGCTAGTAGCCTGGCCAAATGCCTAAGCGCCGAGGCGTTCGGGTGCTGATTTGCAACACTGGTTTAGATGACTGTTTAATAGCGTTTAGGGTAACACTGAATTTTTGTAAATTGCTTGTATACATGTGTAATTGCATTGTAAATTTAGTTGTCTTTAATTTATGTAAACAGTTTGTATTTGTGTTTAATCGCATTGTAAATTGTCTTTAAAATTGAGTGGTAATTATATGCTCTCACGATGGTTAGCTATGTACACCATCGTGAGAGCATGTGTATAATATGTTATTTACGACGACTCCGTACTGGGTGGTCGCTAGTACAGCAATAGTTAGTCGAACAATCATCGAACCGGACAAGGACGCGAATGGTAGCGATGCGGAAGGCAAGCGCTCGTTGGAACAAGACACGGAGGCGAATGGAACCAATAGCGTGCTAACACAGCCATTTCTTAGACCTTTTCCCTCTCTCTATTTGTTTCCCATCTCTCTCATTGGAACAAATGAAAAACGTCTTAATGTAACCTATCTGTCACTCGTTTTGAACCTATACGTAACACACGTGTAGGTTCGGAATTGTCCCTTTTTTGGACAGCCTCAGATGACTGAGAGAGCTTGCTTATGGCGAGACGTGAGAGGTCTGGATCCTAATCAAGTTTTGGTTGTTTAACCCTGATGTTCTCTGCTGCACCATTTTGGCCGTTCAGTTGGAGAACTGCGGGGTTATGCTGCTGAAATTTTTTAGGGATCCAGACCCTGTGCCTCATTGTAAGCAAGCTCCCTCGGTCACTTTTGGGTGGATTTAGGACACATCCTTCCTATTAGAGATGTAGATGCGTGATATCTAATGCTTAATTTGTTTGTAAGCTCAAATATGGGTGAAGACCGTAGTTGGATGTATATTGGTTCGAAAAAGAATGGAAGTCACTCAATTGAGTGGGTGACCATGACTACAGCTTTTGTGGACCGTGCTTTTTCGTTAGCCAAGATAAATAAGGTGCGGTGTCCATGTAGCAGATGCCAAAATATGAGGTGTTTGGACAAGAGAACACTTTCACTGGACTTGTGCCGATACGGTTTTGTGCCACATTATGAGGTGTGGGTCTTTCACGACGAATCAGCGCCTAAATCCATAGAAGAAGAGGATGCTTACAGCATGGGGGTTGATAGGATGGGGGAGATGCTTGAATCTTTACAACCAGAATTTAACAAAGACTCTCCAACACCAGAGGTTGAAGTGTTCTTCAATCTTCACAATGCCTCAGAAGAACCGCTACATGAGCACACAAAACTGACACTCCTTTCTTTCTTGACAAGACTTATGGAAATTAAGTCTATGTATTTTTTCTCAAATAATGGCTACAACGATCTTGTCAAATTGATCAGCGATATTCTTCCAATGCCTCATAAAGTTCCTAAAGACATGTACCAGTCAAAGAAAATACTTTCTGGTTTAGGTATGAAATATGAGAAAATTGATGTATGCCCAGACAACTGCAAGCTTTTCTACAAAGAGCACGGCAAAGAGAACAAATGCTTACAGTGTGGTAAATTGAGGTTTGTCGAAGTTGTTAACGACGACGGTGATAAGGTGATGACAGAAGTCGCACACAAGCAACTTTGTTTCTTCCCCGTCACACATCGGTTGAAATGATTGTTTCCCTCTAAAAGTACTGCCAGACATATGAGGTGACACAAAGAAGGTGTGTGTGACAACGATCGAGTAATGGCGCACCCGTCCGATGGTGATGCATGGAAGGCGCTAGACTGGTTTGATGCAGACTTCGCAAGTGATGCGAGAAATGTTCGCATAGGATTAGTGATAGATGGCTTCTCACCTTTCAGTACAAATGCCGCACCTTACTCTTGTTGGCCAATTTTTGCTATTCCGTACAACCTACCACTTGATCTTTTATGTAATATGAGTTCATGTTCCATTCTCTCATTCTACCTGGACCGGATCATCTTGGTCCATGCCTGAACGTGATGTTGCAACCCCCAATCGAAGAGTTGAAATAGTTGTGGACTGGATTTGAAGCATACAACTGTTAGAAAAAGCAGAAATTCAACCTTCGAGTTGCGTACCTGTGGTCCGTCCATGATTTCCTGGCATAGGGCATGTTTGCTGGATGGAGCGTCCACGGACGTTTGACATGTCCAATATGTGCTCCAGACATGGATTGTTTTCGTCTTACACATGGTGGCAAGATCTGCTACTTTGATTATCATAGACGTTGGTTGCCCCAGAATCACGTGTTTAGGCAACCAAAGAATGCTTCCAACAAGAACACTATTGTGACTAAGAGACCGCAAAAGCGTTTAAGTGGATCAAAAATTGCTAATATGTTGGAGAAACTGGTGTTAGATAAAGAACGTCCTGGATTTTTTATAGGTTACAGGGAGGTACATAATTGGACTTATAGATGTGGACTATGGGACCTTCCGTACGTCAAGTCGTTGATTTTAATGCACAATATTGATGTCATGCACCAGGAGCGTAACTTGGGCGAATGCATCATAAGCACGTGCATGGATATGCCTGCAAAACAAAAGACAATATAAATGCTCAAAAGGATTTGGCAGAGCTTTGTAATCGTCCAACGCTTGAGCTCTCTAAAAGTGGTAGCAAACCACGTGCTTCTTTCTGTCTTAAACCTAACCAAAAGAAAGAAGTTTTGAATTGATTGAAAGGGTTAAAATTCCTTGACGGCTACACTGCCAGCTTCCGACAAACCATTAATGTCCGGACGAGAAAACTAACTGGTTTAAAGATTCATGATTATCACATAATTATGGAAAGACTCGTACCCGTTTTGTTTCGGAGTTACCTTGATGACGTAGTTCAGAAAGTGTTAGCCGAGCTTAGCTATTTTTATAGACACCTATGTGCTAAATAAATCATGATACAGATGATGGAGAAGTTGGAAAAGGAGATATCAGTTCTTTTATGTAACATGGAGAAAATATTTCCTCCAGGATTCTTCAATCCAATGCAGCATCTCCTTATTCATCTGCTGTATGAAGCTAAAGTGGGTGGCCTTGTGCAATATAGGTGGATTTATCACATTGAAAGAGCTCTAAGATATTTTAATCCAATGGTTAGCAATAGGGCTAGAGTTAAAGGGTGCATCGTTGAAGCATTTACTCTTAAGGAGGTCGGATACTTTTCAAGTGTTTACTTTGTAGAGGAAAACAATATCAATACTTCTACGATGTGGTACAATGTGCACGAAGATCCCCCTTGTAGTGACCTATTCATTTTTGCGATTAGGGGCACTCTTGTCGGTAGTAGCACGAGCTACGATTGTACCGCGGAAGAAAGGAAGACTGCTTTGCTATATATGTATGCTAATATAGATGGGATGGACAAATATTTCGAGTAAGTATTTGTTCTACTTCTATGCTACGTAGCATTCTTTACTATACCTTAATGCTAATATTCATGTTTTTGGGGCAGCGCATTTCATAAGCAAAATTGGACATTTAGACATCAACTGACAAGCAAGCAGGTAGAAACAATGCGACGAGATGGCATTAATGGAGGAACTAATTTTCTATCTTGGTTTCGAGATCAAGTAATATTTTGTTGCCCCTTCTCTATGCTGAATTATTATACGATGTAAAAAAATATTCTTATAAGTTCATATTATGGACAGTGTGTAAAATATGTCGACGTCCATAAAGACTTGTGAAAACTATCTTACAGAATATTCACAGTTAGAATGTACGGTTGGTACGACGTCAACGCGTCGATTCTATTCGACTCAATTTGAATCTCTTTGTCCTCTTGCGGCAACAACTAATACCGGAGTTGTGATGAGAGCAATCGACGTTGAAGGACGGGAAATAAAGTATTATGGGATCGTTAACAAAATCCTTGAATTCAACTTTGCCGGCAATAAGGAACTTCAAGTAGTTTTCTTTGATTGTGACTGGTTTGATAACCACTATGGAATCCGTGACAACCAATTTGGTATGGTTGAAGTGAAACACAACGAAAGGCTGCGAGGGTACAAATCTTTTGTCTCTGCAGACCAAGTTGAGCAAGTGTATTATCTACCTTATCCATGCTAGAAGATGAGTGCATGGTGGGTCGTACAAAAGGTCAATCCTCGTGAACGGTTATTTACCCCAAGCAATTTTGGGTACCATGATACTCCGACGTCTGGTGGTGAGTTCGATAATGTTTACAAGAAGAAGATCTCCCACCCTCATTTGTCGTTGAGCCTGGTCAAGAGCTCGATGATTTAGTTGGAGATGCCGATGATGTGCAGACTCGCGAGAAGCGCAAACGAAAACCAGTCACTAAAACAAGTTGATGGTCTGGTTTAAGGAGCAGAGTAAATGAGCGAGATTCTGATGACTTTTAAAATTAATACAAGTAATGCTTTCTTCATTTAATATTCATGTTGTATAAATTACAATAACTATACTTATCAAAGCATCATTGAAATAGGATGTCGTCGGACAAGGGTAAGGGGATAAAGAGGACTTTGAAGAGGTTTCTCAGCAGTGCGAGCATGATGGCTCGCACACGAGACATGGCAAACACTCTTTTTCAGGGTACTAGCTCTGGAGAGAGCAGATGGTTTCAGTTGTTGAGACATGTGCCTTCAGAGCTGTCAGGCAGACCAGTTGCCTTTCAGTGGACCGAGGTAATTTCACATAACAAACAATCTTATTTGATTACATTTTTAATTAATCTATTTATATTTCTTAAAACTATTATAATATTGCAGGATGACTCAGAATAAGGGTCAGAGGCTGAGGTCGAGGATGAGGCTCCTCCTGCGCCACAGTTGGCTGGCCACCCGTCCGGGTTGGCGGAACACCCTTCCGGGTCGCCGGACCACCCTTCCGGGTCGTCTGAGGACATGGAGGTGCAGAGAAAGCGATGGACGAGGGGGAGCCATTACGTGGCTCCTTCTCTAGTTCCTAGAGAATAAGCAACGTTGTCGGCTATTCGCACTGTTGGCAATAGGTAAGAATCCCTTAAGGTGTACCTTTAGAAAATTACGTAGTGCTAAAACTCTTTGATGCATAATTGTTATTGCAACGGATGGGAGGACACTACCTTCGAGGGTAGAGGATGTTACAGACAGGTCAACGCTGTCTTAGGGAACCTCGTGCGTTTGCACTACCCTGGTGAGGTCTCTGGCAGCGGTGACGAGTGTATCCCTGCCAAGTCATGGGATGATTACGCTCGTGCTACTGACCTGACGTACGGGATTGCTCAGGGTGCAGTGTGGGCTGACTTCTGGATAAGTATGTTTAATATATGTTTTAAATTTAGTTCTTCAATAGTACAATGTTTAACACTCAGGTTTCTGTCTTCTTGTAGAGATGGTACTGTTTGGCGGATCCAGCAGGTGCCGAATACGCGAGAGCCGTCTTCAACAAGAACGTCAGGAAGCTTGTTATGCAGGCAATATCCTATGCCCGCATTCAAGCAACAAATTATTATTTGAAGAGACATCAAGGGCAGTATCTTGCGGTGTTCAGAGATGGCTCGGACACATACTTGACCGAGGAGCAGTAAGACAAGGTAAACTAGTAGTATTTTACTTAGGAGTATGATTTCGTAATGTCAATATTATTTCAATCAATTAAATGCATGCAGGTAGTTATTTCTTGGTTGGAGGACAGTCCGTAAGCTTACCGGGCCCTCTGTTGCCTGTGGTCTAGCGAGGACATCATCGCCAAGTCTAAGAGGGCCCGACAGTGCAGAGGCTCTACCGGAGGCCATACGTATGGTCTGGTTGGCCATCTACGTCTTGCTTGACGATGGTAAGTAAAATATGTTCGAAACTTTGTTTATAGTATATTTATGCTACTGACTCGTATTTACAGGAAAACGAGCTTGGTGAACGACCAAGTGATGTTCAGGTGTATAAGAGGTCACAGGGTAAGTGACCCTTCACAGCCCGACCAGCTATGCACTCCGGTATACACAGCAAGACTGGTGAGTACATTAAATAACATGTTACTTTACATATAACTAACATTGTTACTGACGCGTTATTATGTATTGCTTGTATTTGTAGGAGAATTATGCGGAGGAGGCGGTGAAGATTCACGGCCAAGATTTCGATTGACAGAACGCACCAATCGATGTGAACGCTGTGGATGCGAGCGGTGGCGGTAAAGCACATGGACGGTGAGATGCTACTTGTATATTTTTTGTCAATTTGTCTTACATTATCTAACTTTTAATCTTTTTTGTATAGTTTTGCCATTTTTGATGGAGTGGTTGACACGAGGGAGGCAAGGCCTTCGAGGGGCTTCTCCTAATAGTCTTCGTCTGCTGGACCCAGCCGGCAGATGTCAGCGAGGGAGCTGGAGCTTCTAAGTGTCCAGGAGGAGCTATGCCGGAAACAGGAGAAACTCTTGGAGCAAGAAGCCTTATTGAAGGCCACTCAAGACTCTCAAGCCACCTACAACGCACAAATACAAGCGGCGATACAGGTAATAGATTCAAATACAAAGCAATTATATAATTTAATTCCTATTCATATTCTAATGTTTTTCTATCACAGGCTTTAGCATAGAGACAACAAAATATCATTCCCACATGGACGCCGCCGATGCCGGAGCCACAGGTGCATTCTTCTGCGGCACAGGTAAGCAATATTTATTCAAAACATCATACATTACATTACTATAGCAAACTAGGATAAATTTAGTCAACAATAGCAAAACTTTGCCAAAACTTAGTCAAACTTAGCTATATTTTCTCAGACATAGCCATAATTGCTCTTACATCTTACAGGGGACGGTGGCGAAGGCTCAGACTTCATCGCCTGTGGTACCGCGACCTGGATTCCGATGCGAGGACGATATTCTAGGCAATGGAGGTAGCGGGCGTGGGAGTGTGTAGTGTAGTGAGTTATGTGTGATAGTATTGTATATTGAACTGCCTGTGTGTTTGATCTATATAATTTTGTGTCTACCTATGAGCTGACAATCGTGCTAGGTTAGCATTTTTGTATTTTTAAAAATTACATACCATATTTACGGCAGCCTAGAGCTAGCCGTCGTAAATAAGCCTTTGTTGTTTACGACGCCCAGCGGCTGGCCGTCGTAAACAACCTTCCAGAGAGTGCCACATGGCACCCTCTCATTTAATTACGACGGCCAGGTACTGCCGTCGTAAATAAGTTATTTATGAGTGGTGCCGTTGTAAATAAGCTTATTTACGACAAAAAATTTGTAACGGCCTTTTGTGGTCGTAAATAAGCAGAAACCATCGTAAATAGCTTAATTAAGACGGTTTAGGGCTTAATTACGACGGTTGTGGCCATTGTAATTTGATCGGTTTCCTGTAGTGAATGCTGACTGATATGAGGAATTATAGCAGTACTCAGCCCATGATAACCACTGCAGCCATGTCTTAGGTATATCACCTGCCAAATACCTCAAATACATCGTAATAACTTTATTAAAAATATCTGTTTGGCCATCTGTTTGAGGGTGGAAAGCTGAGCTCATTTTCAATTTAACTCCTGCATGTTGAAAAAGATCATTCCAAAATGTGCTTGTGAAAATTGTATCCCTATCACTTAATGGAGCAAGGGACTGTCAGAGTGTGAGCTGCGACACTCCTCCCGGACTGCTCGGAAGCAGCCCGCGAGGTTCTTTTTTTGCGGAGGGGGCTTGGCGCCCTACGTGACCTGGGCCCGAGAGAAAGAATGAACATCAAGATTTACGTTATTCGGGCTGCTGGAGCGTAATACCCTACGTCCACGGAAGTGCTTGTTCTATTGCCTGTGCGTGAGTGCTTGTGCGTTGTGCGATATAGAGCACATGAGAGCGGAACCCTCTATAGGGTGGTCACCCCGGTCCTTTTATAGTTCAAGGCCAGGGTGGATGCAATGAGGCTTGGGGCCTGACGGGTGGCCCCAGAGCTATGTGAATCCTATACATGATCTAGGGCTTCGTCCTTCGAGTAGAGTTGCCGGCGAGAGAGTTAAGTCCCTCCGTCCGGCGCGCTGAATGCCCTTGACCGCGTGTCAGGTGATGATGAAGACGCCGTCTTGTCGCCGCATCTTCTTGTCCTGCTTGGGCGGCTTCGTGCCGCTGGGCAGCACTGTACGCTGTCACGCCTTTGCCATGTCCTGTCAACGTAATGGCGAACAGACAGAGGATGGAGGCGTGTGCAGTGCACCATGCTTCTGGGGAAGGCGCGGGCCTTGAATGCGAAGCCTGACAGCGCACTTCCTTCTTGACTTTGTTGACCCCCGGCCCATGACTTGGTCATGGGGCACGTGGCACCTCTGGAGCTCTTGCCGACGGGCTTGGTTCCTGGAGATACCTGGCAGCTGCGGACCTTACCTCAGCGGGGAGGTTCAGGCCGGAGCCCTGGGCACGTGTCTGCACCGGAGCTATCCTCAACGGGGAGGCGGCTCGGAGCCAGAGGACACGTGGCAGCTCCGGACCTCGCCTCAGCGGGGAGGCTCGGACCGGAGCCCGGGGCACGTGTCAGCACCGGAGCTCTCCTCTGCGGGGAGGCGGCTCAGAGCCAGGGGACATGTGGCAGCTCCGAACCTCACCTCAGCGGGGTGGCTTAGTCCAGTGCTGTAACACCCTCAAATTCATTTCCATGCATTGCATACATTTTTCATGTAGAGAAACATTATAAAGAAGTAGAAATGGAGAAAGAACTATAGAAATGGAGAAAGAACTATAGAAATGGAGAAAGAACCATAGAAATGGAGAAAAGAACCATAGAAATGGAGAAAGAACCATAGAAATGGAGGAAGGAACCATAGAAATGGAGAAATAACCATAGAAATGGAGGAAGGAACCATAGAAATGGAGGGAAAACAACAGAAATGGAGAAGGGAATATAGAAATGGACAATGGGGCATAGAAATTGAGAAGGGTAATGTAGAAGTGGAGAATGGGACATACAAATGGAGAGGGGAATGTAGAAATGGAGAATGGGACATACAAATGGAGAGGGGAATGGAGAAATGGAACAAGTGACATTGAAATGGTGAGGAATGGGAAAAAGATAGCTTAAATGAGCCATTGCAAAATTTCCCCCAAAATTTCTAAATTCCCCAATTTCCCCAAAAAGGGGAATTTTCCCCACATTTGGGGAATTTAATCCCCATTGCTGCCGCACCTATTAAACGGGGAAAAGTTTGTTAGGATTTAGTTCCAATTGGAGTAGGATTCTCCCCTCTCCCCCCTTATAAATAGAACCCAACCCCCCCCTTTTGGCCGCAGCCCCCCTCCTCTCTCCCCCTCCCAAGTCAGCGACTTGGAGGCCCTAGCCCCAACTCGCCGAGTTGGCACCCCCCTCGCCGGAGTTTGGTCACCGGTGAGCCCCGCTGTCGAGCCCCGCCGTCAAGCCCCGCCGTCGAGCCCCGCCGTCAAGACCCGTCGTCGAGCCCCTCCGACGAGCCCCATCATGCCTCGCCGTCGCCGGAAAAGAACCGACGATCTGTCCTGCCCTAATCTTCCATAGAAAAATTCCCTGCTGCTGCCATTGCTAGGAGGAAGGCCGTGCCACCAAAGGGAAGTGAGGTAGGTCTTCGTTACCAATCTTACGATGTCGTCGCTGTTTCTACGCATCCGTTTTCTTCGCCCCCTTCAAACAGAAACTTTTTCGTGTGGACAAATCACGTTTTGATCGGGCTTTGATGGTGGAATTGATCTGGATCTTGTGTCAAGATCATCACCACGTCCACAGTTCATCCCATCACCCTTGTTCATCATAAAACCCCATGAAAGCCCATTAAAAGATGCAAGAACACATACAAACTGGTTTAATAAAACTGCACCAGAGGATTTGCATTCATCTACCCCATTGCATCTTGAGTAAAGTTTCTGCATGATGATCGATTGCTGTAATTTTGGTATGTGCATGATCGTGAGTAGAAGGACAAGCTCAAGAGGCCATCTAAGAGGAACTACAGCACCAAGACTTCGAGACGCTCGAACAACAAGAACCACGGGAGCAAGGCAAGTGCCACTTGACCATATTGATCCCATGTTTTGAAACTGTTTTGATTGCGAAAATTCATATGCTTGAGTCAACTTGATGGGACACCCTTTTATAGGAGTTTACTAGTTTTGTTAACCATCCTTGTTGCCAGGAAAGTTGATGAGTCGGGTATGGTCGTTATTCCTTTTTGCTTCGCTTAATTCACGGGACACGGGAAGCTGAAATAAAACATGTCTAGCTACTGCACTCATATGCATAATGATGATGAGATCATGATGATGTTAATGGGCATGGAATCAGGGAGATCTAGGCAAGCTTGGTTCGTGGATGTTGCTGGATGAGATGGTGGTACTTGCCGTAGATCTAAGGACCGGTTCATGCGAGAATATGCCAGGAAAACAGCGCCACCACAAGGACAATTATGAGTGCGGCTTAGCTGATTAATTAGTTGTGTTGCTAGCTTGTTATGGACCGTGGATGGTGGGGGGAATGGGAGTCGAGGAGGACTGCCCTGGGAACTGCATGGCACAAGAGGGGGCCCAAGGGTGGGAAAATGGTGATTCAAGCCTGCCGGTGAAACCTCAGTGAGTCCATACATCTAGTAGCCCCTTTGTAGAGGCTATTTTGTGATCTCTTGGCCATACACCGACGGTTGTGTACTGGTATAATGGAGGTTATGCAGTTGCCGACGGGTGACGAAATCACGAACTTGTGGGTAAAGTGGTGCCACCTCTGCAGAGTGTAAAACTATCATGATTGTCGTGCTTCGGCGCACAAGCACCTGGCCAACTTCCATGATTAGAAGGGAAAACTTGGGATGGTTATTCCGTATGGTTATGGTATGGTCATTGGGATTGGTTTTGGGACTGTTTAGAGTCATAAAAATGAGTTTGGTTTTGGTTATATGACTATGAGATAGTTATGAATATTTATGAGCATGAGATGAACTTGAGAAAGATTATTGGCTGGTTGAAACTTGATAAATGTTGAATTATGATGAAAGAATGTTGCTGATGTAAAAGTCCCAAAAATGTGTATGAATAAAAACTAATGTTTGAGTTCATATGTGTGGCAAAGACATGAAAAATGGGACTTGCTAAAACTTTTCCTTCATGCAAAGTAATACATGGATGAGCATCCAAAATGGGGCGCACATTTTTATTTAAAGGTGTTGAACCAATAAGGAGTTAAATACCTCTTGCATGTAAGTTGGAAAAATCAGATTTAAAAATTCAAAGTTCACACATGTGGTGGCCAAAAACTTTGAATAAACATGCAGCCATATAGTTGGAAATTTAGGGAAAAGTTTGATCACAAACTTTTCATTTGTAGGGTGGGCTCAAAAAGGAGTTAAATAGAAGAATTTGCAAACTTCAACCAAATTCAAATTTGGCAAGCAAATTCAAACTGAATTAGAATAATTCAAATTCTAACCCACCTTTTAAAACTCAGAGTTGTGGGAATTAAGAGGATCAGCTTAAGAAGATATTTGGGAAAATAAATGTGGAGTGGGACCCACATGTCAAAGGGCTAAAGTGTGCCTTACATACTAAGTCTCAGCCTCGGTGGGCGATGGTGACGCCCTCAATTCTGTGGGAAAACCACGGAACTGAGAACTAATGCATATGTGTGCCCAGGATGTTCATCACACATACACATACGTTCCACAAACTGAATTCAGATTATATATTACCACGAATAACAGAGTTTATTACAATATCTCATGAGTTTTGGACTCATGCTCACAGTGGAAGTCTTATTTCTATGCAGCGGAACCAAAAACTAATGCGGAAGAAAAACTAAGCAGTAGTGGCTCCATCTCTACTCCCTCCACAGGCAAGGTTGAGAACAGATCACACGCCATAATGCCCCACTTGATCTTCATAGTAGGCTTCTCCTGCTGCTGATGATGAAATAATAATGCAAGTTTGAGTACAATGATGTACTCAGCAAGTGCGGGAAAACACATGATATGCAGCTCATAAACAAGGTAGGTATAAAAGGCTTATTTGCAGAAAAGCAGTACTGTAAAATCATGATAAAACTGCAACTTAACTTTAGATGAAAGTAATCCCAACATGTATTAAATTACCAACATACCTCCATCGCTTTCCATGTTCCACCCGAACATTAACCAACCTCATTCTTACTCACGAATACCTCCTCGTATTCGCTACCATCTCATGAATACCTCCCCGTATTCGCTACCATCTCAAAACAACTCCATCTCACACCGAGACCAAACTCGTTGCCATGACTTAACCGTCATGCAACCATCTTATCACCCGAACTCAACCGTCCCAAACCAAACCATAACCAAACCAATAATCATAACCAAGAACCTTCACAATAACCATCCCAATAACCATCCCAATATCCATCCCAACTAATCATGGCAGTTTAGCCAGGTGCTCGTGACCGTAAGCTCGGCTATCATGATAGTTTTAGACTCTGCAGAGTTTGCACCTCTTTACCAACAAGTTTGTGATTTCGTCACCCGTCGGCGACTGCAGAACCTCCATTATACCAGTACACAACCGTCAGTGTATGGTTAAGAGATCACAAAATAGCCTTTACAAAGGGGTTACTAGATGTATGGACTCGCTAAGGTTTCACCGGCAGCCTAGAATCTCCAATTCTCCAACCCACGGGCCCCCTCTTGTGCCATGCAGTTCCCAGGGCAGTCCTCACTCGACCCCCATTCCCCGCGCCTTCCACAGTCCATAACACTCTAGCAACTTACCTAATTACTCAGCTAAGCCGCACCCATACTTGGCCTTGTGGTGGCACTGTAATCCTTGCATGTGCATGCATGAACCGGTCCTTAGATCTACGGCAAGTAAAACTACCATCTCATTCTACCTCATTCACAAACCCAGGCTTGCCTAGATCTCCCTCCGATCCATATTCATTAACCTCATCAGTTACTTATTATCAGTACGAGTGCAGTTAGCTAGACACATCTATCTCGCTTCCCAATCCCACAGACTCAGCGAAGCATAAAGCAAAAACCATACCCGACTCATAAACTTCCCAGGCGACAAGGGTGGTTTAATCAAAACTAGTAAACTCCAATAAAAGGGATTCCCATCACGTTTGATCAGTACGCACACCTTTTCGCAAAACAAAACAGATTTACCCAAAACATAGGATCAATATGGTCAAGGAGCACTTGCCTTGTTCTTGCGTTTCGGGTTGCTCTTGATTCTCAAAACCTGGTTGCTGCAGTTCGTCGTAGACAGCTCCCTGAGCTTGTCCTGCTAGGTAGGATCACGTGCATACCAGATTCACAGCAATCAATATTTATGCACAAACCTTAAACTAGATGCGATATGCATGCTATCTAATGATTAGTTTTATTAGATTGATCTGTACGTGTTCTTGAATGGCCTTGTATGGACAGAGGTGTTCGGATCAAAGGTGGACGTGGTGATGACCTTGTCTTTAGATCAAACTGATCATCAAGTGATCTGCCCACGAGAAGGCTTCTGTTCGAAAGGAATTGAAGAACAGATGCAAAGAGATGAACGCAATGATATTGAAGTCCTACCTCACGTTCTTCTTGACTTCGAGGTCCTCCTCGGACCGCTCGGTTCTTCTCCGATGATCTTCCTTGTTGCGCTTCGGCGATGGTTTGCTCGGCGAGTTAGGGCTAGGGCTCTAAGTCATCGGCTCAGGAGTTGAAAGAGAAGTTTGTGGTTTCGGCCAGAGGTTTTGGGTTCTATTTATAATCGGGAAGAGAAGAGTCCTAATCTGATTGTATCCCGAATAAGAGTCTTATTCATATCTTTGTTGGATCCTAACATCTTATCTTTAGTAACATCGTGGAATTTAGATCGGTTTCTGTGGCGTACCGGTATCTTTACGCGAAAAAACCGCTCCAGAACTCGTTACCTCCGCGATGATGAGCTCCGGAAGCTCCACGTGTCCTCCGGGGCCTGGTGTCTCCTTTCTTGCAGGGACGAGCTCCGGTTGTGCCGCGTGTCAAACGAGCCAGACCTCCCTCTTCTTCGGAGGTGAGCTCCGCGCACGCCACGTGTTGGCGCCGGTCTTCCCTCTCTTCTTTCCTCAGGGACGGCTCCGAGGTCGACACGTGTTTAGCTGCGACGGACCTCCAGGAGATAAGCTCCGGTGGCGACACGTGTTCGACAGATCCGGACTTCTCGGAGATGAGCTCCGAGATCGACACGTATCCCACGCGACTGGTCCTCTGATTTCCGCGAGGACTAGCTCCGAGGATGACACGTGTCTTGCGGAAATGCCTTTGCTTCTTCTTCAGAGGCTAGCTCCGTGGGCAACACGTGTCCCACAGGATCGGACCTCTCCCCTTTGTGGAGACGAGCCCCGAACCTGCCACGTAGCTCTTTCAGCGGCGGACCTCTCCCCACCTCGCATTTTTCAGATTTTCTCCAATCTTAAGTAGGGCATAACTTTCAGTAGAATTCTTCAAATGACATGAAACCAATTCCATTAGAACCATCTTAAAGTATAGTTTCCAGAAAGTAATGGTTGGAGCCATGAAAACCCCTGGAATTATTCAGAGGCTCAAATATTGACCAAATGGGATTTTATTTGTACAAAATTCAAATGAAGTTTGTTTCAAATGAAACTTGGTCAAGACTCTGGTAAGGACCCTACCAAGCCACAATAAAAATTTCAGAACCAAAGGGGAGGGCTAGATAGAGTTATTAGTAAATAAGTATCCAAGTTTACACATTGCATTTAAATTTACATGTAGTATTGTATTCAACGTGTAGCCATTGAAGAAGAGACTCCGGAAGTGCTGGACTTCCTTCTTCCGGACGAGGAACTAACTACTGACCAGCAGCAACAAGGCAAGCCCCGGTTTGCATTAATTTTTTTTATAAAGTTTTACTTTGTTTACATACATAGGGTGAAGTATGTATGTGCATTAGGTATAGGATGAATGAAACCCCCACTTGCATAACCAAAGGTTCCTAAAAGAGTGAATGTAGGGTCTAAGACCTCGCGTAGAAAGGCTATGCATAAAGATTCATAGGGCTTCGGTACAAGTCGAGTAGTTGGAATCTACTCGCGAGATAGGCTTGGGACGCACGGGTTCGGTTGAGTGATGTGAGATCACTTTAGTAATGAAAATGAGACTAGGCAGGGGCTAGGGCGCAGCAAGAGGGAGTCTTGTGTGCGCAGCCCTGCCCGTGTCGATTGAGGACAGATCCGTGTGCGGCCCTGCTGAACAAGTATTGAACATACCGAAGGCATATCAGATATATGGGCCCCGATAAACCGATGTAGCCTAAACCTCCGGGCGTCGAGGCATAACACACCGATTTATAGGTGTAGGCTGAGGGCAGCAAGGTGGAAATCTGCCAACGGGCATAGAGAGATGCTCCGTGTGGGGAACCTCCTGCTCGTTTCGGTGCGACCGGTTCGACGTTTGGGCTTTTGGGTGAAAGGTTGTCCCGTACGACATCGAGTGAGCGTGCTGTGCAGCACCACGGGTGGGCATACGTGACGTGCTCTTTGGGTTTCCCTGTAGGTGTATATCGAGTCGATTCACCGTCCCTCGCGGTGCCGAGTACCGCTTGTTCACTGCGTCGTAACATAGACTAATGAATGAAAGGTTATGATTCCATATCGCTGTTATGATATAATTGTATTGCTACATGTGTGCCACCAAATATTGCTCACTGAATTTCAGCTTCATGAACCGTTAACTTGTTGCTGAAAGATGAACTAAGGATGAACTTGTAGGCGTGTCCATTTGCTGCAACATTGCTATCCTAAGTCATGGTACACCTCATGTAGAGTTTCATGCTTAGGTGAGTCGGTTAAGCCTTGCTGAGCCTTCGTGCTCACGGTTGCTGCTTAAGTGTTTTTCAGGTGAGGAGCCACCCACGGACTCGGAGTACGAGTCCACCGGCGAGGGTTACCCTCCGTCGGGGACCACGGCTGAGTGGGAGCCGTACACGCCGCGCTGAGCTGAGACGTGCAGCTAGTGTGGGTTGCCCTAGGGCTGGGCAACCGACTTTTGCTAGATAGGCGGGCGTGAGTGTACAAAAGAAACTTCCGCTGTGTAATAAAGACTCTAGTTTGTAACTGAGAAGTGTACTACTTTGTACATTCAGTTTGTTTTCCCATGTAATATAATGTGTTCTTATGACGTGTGCTGTCGGGTGTCGCATCGCGCGGCACCACCCTCTGCGATCCTGGATGAGCGGATTCCGGTCCGCCACACCCATGTGGTCTCAGCTTCGGTGTGATGGCTCCATTGTACCTTGCACCATCGAATCACCTTGTTTCGGGTGACCCTTTCCTTTACGTCCAAGATTCGGAAAGGGTGTTCTGCGTAAGTCAGGTCCTCTTGAAGTTCAAGCTCCTCCATTGACACTTGTTCCTCTGGCACTCTCAAGCACTTCTTGAGCTGGGATACATGAAACACGTCATGTACGTCGGAGAGGTGGTTTGGGAGCTCTAGTTAGTAGGCTACTTCTCCTCGCTTGTCCAAAATCTTAAATGGTCCGATGTAGCGAGGTGCTAGCTTGCCTTTGACGTTGAAGCGTAATTGGCCTCCATGGGATCGCTTGCTTGAGCAAAGGTGGGTGGTCGAGTCCTCATGAACTCTCCCAACCTGTTATGAGCCGGCGGTGGTGGTGGCGGTGGTGCCGGAACGGGGTTGTGGTTGGCCTGCAACTGACCCAAAGTTTGGATCATGGTTTGCATAAGCTGGTTTTGCATGGCCATCAACCTTTCCAGATGGTTTTCACCAGCTCCGGGGTTAGCAGGAACTTCCTCGTGGTCATCCTCCTGGACGTTCCTTCGGCTGGTGTTTCCTCTCACCATCTGTGAGAGAGAACGAAATAGAATAGAAGGTTAGAAGGTTAGGTAGGTCCCTTCAACTATATGCATCAAGGTGAGTTGGACTATATATATTAGCCCGTATGAGGATGTGAGCAAGTGCCGAGACATCTCACACCTCTTTCTTCTTACGTGTGGATATGGACAACGTTTCGAGACGTCCCACAACTCACACTAAGCATGCAATCACAAATAATCATCACAAGGGCCCACACAACTCCTATTCAAGGATGGTTCTCTATGCCAAGGTGGTTTCAAGGCCAATCTAAGCTATTCACCCTAGGATGCTTCCTTTGGTCAGCGTGGCATAGCTACCTGTGACTTCTATTTAGGTGTGTAACTTGCTGTTAACCCGTGGCTCTAATATCAATCTAAGGTTTCTATCTAGGCGTGTAACCTACTGTCAACCCGTGGCTCTGATTCCAATTTGTGACGCCCTCAATTCTGTGCGAAAACCACGGAACTGAGAACTAATGCATATGTGTGCCCAGGATGTTCATCACATATACACATACGTTCCACAAACTGAATTCAGATTATATATTACCACGAATAACAGAGTTTATTACAATATCTCATGAGTCTTGGACTCATGCTCACAGTGGAAGTCTTATTTCTATGCAGCAGAAGAAAAACTATTGCGGAAGCAAAACTAAGCAGTAGTGGCTCCATCTCTACTCCCTTCACAGTCAAGGTTGAGAACAGATCACACGCCATAATGCCCCACTTGATCTTCATAGTAGGCTTCTCCTGCTGCTGATGATGAAATAATAATGCAAGTTTGAGTACAATGATGTACTCAGCATGTGCGGGAAAACACATGATATGCAGCTCATAAACAAGGTAGGTATAAAATGCTTATTTGCACAAAAGCAGTATTGCAAAATCATGATAAAACCGCAACTTAACTTTAGATGAAAGTAATCCCAACATGTATTAATTACCAACATACCTCCATCGCTTTCCATGTTCCACCCGAACATTAACCAACCTCATTCTTACTCACGAATACCTCCTCGTATTCGCTACCATGTCACGAATACCTCCCCGTATTCGCTACCATCTCAAAACAACTCCATCTCACACTGAGACCAAACTCGTTGCCATGACTTAACCGTCATGCAACCATCTTATTACCCAGACTCAACCGTCCCAAACCAAACCATAACCAAACCAATAATCATAACCAATAACCTTCCCAATAACCATCCCAATAACCATCCAAATATCCACCCCAACTAATCATGGCAGATTAGCCAGGTGCTCATGACCGTAAGCTCGGCTATCATGATAGTTTTAGACTCTGCAGAGTTTGCACCTCTTTACCCACAAGTTTGTGATTTCGTCACCCGTCGGCAACTGCAGAACCTCCATTATACCAGTACACAACCATCGGTGTATGGTCAAGAGATCACAAAATAGACTTTACAAATGGGTTACTAGATGTATGGACTCACTAAGGTTTCACCGGCAGGGTAGGATCTCCAATTCTCCCACCCACGAGCCCCCTCTTGTGCCATGCAGTTCCCAGGGCAGTCCTCACTCGACCCCCGTTCCCCGCGCCTTCCACAGTCCATAACACTGTAGCAACTTACCTAATTACTCAGCTAAGCCGCACCCATACTTGGCCTTGTGGTGGCACTGTAATCCTGGCATGTGCATGCATGAACCGGTCCTTAGATCTACGGCAAGTAAAACCACCATCTCATGCTACCTCATTCACAAACCCAGGCTTGCCTAGATCTCCCTCCGATCCATATTCATTAACCTCATCAGTTACTTATTATCAGTACGAGTGCAGTTAGCTAGACACATCTATCTCGCTTCCCAATCCTACAGACTCAGCGAAGCATAAAGCAAAAACCATACCCAACTCATAAACTTCCCAGGCGACAGGGCTGGTTTAATCAAAACTAGTAAACTCCTATAAAAGGGCTTCCCATCATGTTTGACTCAGTACGCACACCTTTTTGCAAAATAAAACAGTTTTACCCAAAACATAGGATCAATATGGTCAAGGAGCACTTGCCTTGTTCTTGCGTTTCCGGTTGCTCTTGATTCTCAAAACCTGGTTGCTGCAGTTCGTCGTAGACAGCTCCCTGAGCTTGTCCTGCTAGGTATGATCACGTGCATACCAGATTCACAGCAATCAATATTTATGCACAAACCTTAAACTAGATGTGATATGCATGCTATCTCATGATTAGTTTTGTTAGATTGATCTGTACGTGTTCTTGCATGGCCTTGTATGGACAGAGGTGTTCGGATCAAAGGTGGACGTGGTGATGACCTTGTCTTTAGATCAAACTGATCCTCAAGTGATCTGCCCACGAGAAGGCTTCTGTTCGAAAGGAATTGAAGAACAGATGCAAAGAGATGAACACAATGATATTGAAGTCCTACCTCACGTTCTTCTTGACTTCGAGGTCCTCCTCAGACCGCTCGGTTCTTCTCCGATGATCTCCCTTGTTGCGCTTCGGCGATGGTTTGCTCGGCGAGTTAGGGCTAGGGCACTAAGTCGTCGGCTCAGGAGTCGAAAGAGAAGTTTGTGGTTTCGGCCAGAGGTTTTGGGTTCTATTTATAATCGGGAAGAGAAGAGTCCTAATCTGATTGTATCCCGAATAAGAGTCTTATTCAGATCTTTGTTGGATCCTAACATCTTATCTTTAGTAACACCGGTATCTTTACGCGTAAAAACCGCTCCAGAACTCGTTACCTCCGCGATGATGAGCTCCGGAAGCTCCACGTGTCCTCCGGGGCCTGGTGTCTCCTTTCTTGCAGGGACGAGCTCCGGTTGTGCCGCGTGTCAATCGAGCGAGACCTCCCTCTTCTTCGGAGGTGAGCTCCACGCACGCGACGTGTTGGCGCCGGTCTTCCCTCTCTTCTTTCCTCAGGGACGGCTCCGAGGTCGACACGTGTTTAGCTGCGACGGACCTCCCAGAGATAAGCTCCGGTGGCGACACGTGTTCGATAGATCCGGACTTCTCGGAGATGAGCTCCGAGATCGACACGTATCCCGCGCGACTGGTCCTCTGATTTCCGTGAGGACTAGCTTCGAGGATGACACGTGTCTTGCGGAAATGCCTTTGCTTCTTCTTCAGAGGCTAGCTCCGTGGGCAACACGTGTCCCACAGGATCGGACCTCTCCCCTTTGTGGATACGAGCCCCGAACCTGCCACGTAGCTCTTTCAGCGGCGGACCTCTCCCCATCTCGCAGGGACGAGCTCCGAACACGCCACGTGGCCAGCGGCCGCGGTAAGTTGTCTTCGGCGCTCTCGGAGGGCTTTATTGGCTATTCTTTGATAATTCTCTCTGTCCCTATTTTTCATTAGAATGTCTCCTCTTCATAGAACATGAACATATGCTGACACCCGAGGCGAGGGTGTCTCAGCGATTTCCCTGAACAGCTCACAGAAGCCACCGAGCAGCTTGACGGCGACCTCCTGCTGCCTGCCTCCCCGCGCTGGCGCCCCAGGGGCGGTCCTGACCGCTCCCTCAATGTGATCACATTCCCTCAGACCAAACAAAGGCTTATTTGCTTTTCACTCTCGTGAGAACACCGCACAGCCGCTTCCCTCACGTCCGCTCTCGGTCGATGGGGAAACCAAAGAAAACACCGCGCTCATCCCTCCTCCGAGCTGCTAAACATTGCCCCGAGCTCAGCCTCCACCTCCCTTTACCGCAAGCAAGCGAGCTTCAGCCTCCCTAGCCCGGGAACAACTGTCACAGCAGCGACCTAACGTTGGCCGCCGAGCAGGCGCTCGTGGACAGCTCACCACAGAGACTTTCACGGCCGAGCAAGGGCGGCAAAAGGAGCGCACGGACTCCAGCTGCTTCCACCTGAAGCTCAAGCCATGTCGTGAGCTCTCGCCGGCGAATTCAGGAATTTTGTCCCGGCGGCTTCAAACCGACGATCCGGTACGGTTCCTTAAAATTATCCTTCTCTGATCCTCCGCAGATCATAAAACTTTGCACCTAGATGCTGGATTAGCCGGCGGTCAATTCTCCTTTAGCATCCATCGCATGAAAACGCCTCCACGCGACAGATTTCAAGCTCTACTAGGGGTGTTCGCCGCGGACCCATTCGATTGCACGATGAAAGCATATTTGCGGCCACTTCCGAGCTACTTTTATGTTGTGCCGATATTCATAGAGCTGCGCTGGTGCTGTAGAGCTCATCGGTACAGGTGTTGGTGGGCTGGAGACCTTGGGCGACGGCGCCGAACCACAACAGTAGCCGCCGCACGTCGCCGAGCAGGTTCCGGCCACCGGCAGCCCAAGCAGAACCCACCATCGTGTTCTTCGGTGCCCAAAACCCACTGGCGGCGAATCCTTGTTCAGATGGCGGCCAGGAACGCCGGTCCGGCGAGCATCTGTTTGCTCCGGCGAGGGGGAGCGCGCGGGCGCGGGAGGGGAGCCGAAGGAAGAAGACGACGGGTGGGCCCCTTCTATCAGCAGCAGAAGATTTAAACCCATGATCAGTTGTGGCTGGGATCCAGTGTGTTGGCGTGCTGGGAAGCTGTGGCCCCGGTGTGGCCCAATCCTGATTGGCTGGGATTTAAAACAGTGGGTCCAGCCGAATTTTCAGTAGGAAAACAATTCAAGAGTTGGCTCAAACTTTGGAATTCATAGCTCCTGGTAGAAACCCCCAATTTGAGTGATTCCACTTGGATTGGATTCATATCTCTGAGTTCTATCCAAATATGAACTCAGATTTGTATGAAAGTTAATATTATATTCTGGAAAATTCTTTCAATTGTTTTTGAAAAATAATTATTGAGGGAGTTCGGTTTATCCAAAAATTCCCAAATTTTGCCAGAATATTATTTAGCATATTTTTGACCTTCTAGCAAAAGTTCAGCTCATTTAAGGATCATTTGAGTAGGAATTTGCCAAAAACAAACTGCTGTGTTCATAAGAGTCCAGAAACATTTTCAGAAAATGTTTCTCACTTCAAGAATCTATTCTGGGAAATCCCTAGCTCCAAAAATCATAGGAAAATTTAGGCAAGCTCTCTGAGACATAATTGAAATTGTAGTTCACTTAATTGGGCATGAAAATGCACATTACTCCAGAATTAATTCTTTTGATTAGGAATGTTTAAAGAATTGTTCTGGAAGAACTACTCTAGTAAAAGGGCTGAATTATGGACTAGATTACTTTCATGTTACCAAGAACTCACAGGTAAATTATCAGCTCATGTTGATCCCTTGAACTCCCTGTGCTCATTCTCCATACTTATGTATGGGTGGGAATACATGAAGGACTTTGTGAGAATTATGGAGAACACAATTTGACTCCACCTTAGCTGCAATTTGGCAAGCTAAATCCCTAGGTAGTATAGAACCTGCTGTAAAAGTTTTGAGGCCATTGGAGTTCTTGTTCTTCAGTTGCATTCAAATCTTTTCAGCTCATCTATTATATTCATTAGGGAAAGTAGCTAGTGTATAGCTAAGACATTAAGATCAATTTAGTTCATTTCTGTTACTTTGCACAACAGAGGCAAACTAAGCCATTCTTGGCTTTTCCGCACAACCTCTGTTCCTAAGAAATTAATTCTATAACTTCTTTCCGTTACAGTCTATAAAACATATGCATATGCATTCCAATAGGAACCACAACGAAGGGGATTCAAAGGAGTGATTCATTGAAGTGAATCAAGCTCCGGAGAGTCAAGGGTGGATCAACAAGGACACTAACTGATTATATACGACTACCATGCAAAACAGGCAAGCTCTGGTTTGCATTTAACAACTGTTAAGTTTTTATTTTGTATTCACTTTTGGTTAAGATATGAATTGTGCATTAGGTCTAGTGTTTGATACTCCTCTTGCATAGCCAAATGACCTAGAGAGTATTGGGTAGGTGTCTTTACACCGTGTAGAACTGCCATGCTTAAGTAAGGTTCGGTAGAAGTCGAGTGGTGAGATGCTACTCGCAGGTTCAGGAACAACAGGGGCATACGGGATTGGTTCAAAAATGAATTAGCAAGTTAAAGTTGATACAGGAAGGTTGTTGGAGCAGAAGGACATAGGGGCCTGGGTGCTATAGACCTGTCCGTGTCGTTCAAGGACCGATCCGTATGTGGCCCTGTTGAGCAAGTTTGAGTTGTGTACCTGACTCATGCTGGTTATATGGGACCCAGTAAACCGATGAACCTCGGGAAGCTGTCGTTGGGACTTTTCGGGTCGCCTCAGGCAGACGGCCGGTGTGCAGTATGTGGGGAACATTCTCATGACATCTCACGTTGGCAGGTGCACCATGAGAGTGGCTACTGTACGGGGCGACTTTATCGATTCAACAGGGGTGAAACGGGAGAAAGGCTGCCGCGCACAACGTCAGTGATGGTTGCTGTAGGCAACGTCGAGTACGGGCGTACGTGTCGTGTAGTCCGGGTGTTATTGATTCGAATCACCGTCGCTCACGGAATGGACCGAGCATACTTGTTCTCACAGTCGTGACGTAGTAAGAACATGCATGAGAAAGGAACTAATCATATTGGTTTGAAGTTTCATACTAGCTTTGTATTGGATCTTAATGAATAGGCTAGTGCAAACTCGAATCTTTTATGCCATGAGCAATTTACATCGGGGGAAAGCGTTTCTTGTTTAATTGTGGACTCCCGATATGGTGTGCCCAAGGTTACTTAAAATGCTGCAATTAATATCTGAAAGTAAGGACTCACATTTAGGCGAGTTTAATTATGCTTATGCCATCCTACTTTAGGTTCATAACCTCACTTAGAGTTTCATGTTTAGGGTGACGGTTAAGTCTTGCTGTGAGTTATGCTCACGGATGCTATCCGAGTTGTTTTGCAGGTATTTGACTTCGTGCTTAAGAGAAGGGATGCCGATGAGACTTGGGAACCTCCGAGTGCTTACTCAAAGAGCATCCTCGCCGCTGCAGACTGTCTTTGTGTTGCTAGTAAGAAACAGTTCGCGGGCTGGACTGTTTCTTTGTTGCCAAATTAGAGATGATCCGTGAGAGTTAAAGTCTTCCGCTTTAGTTTACTCTGATATACTTATTTGTAAAACATTCTTGTACGCTTCCGCTAAACTATTTATGTAATATGATGTGTGTTTTGTCGACCCGTGTGCTGTTGGGTGCCGCATATCACGGCACCACCCAACGAGATCTTGTTCCTCACTGCGTTGTATCAGAGCCCTCACAACATGGTATCAGAGCTCCGTTGGGAAATAGCACACGGATTGAGCATCATATTACGTTAAAAACTTAGGATACGGTGAGATAACGGTATTAGGCCCACATAAGGACTACTATTAGCATATGATGAAGGTGGCAACCTAACTTATTTGTTATGTCAGAAAATCGTGCATCTTGGGACGATTTATGTCTTGGTGGGTGTACATAAACGCTGTCCACCAGTGCGCACAAGCTGAAGGGTGAAGCCTCACGGGTGGCAGGTAACCCGACCCGCTTTAGTATCCTATATGACTCTTCATGTCGTTTGGGGTATTCGAGCAACGCTTTTCCCTGGCGTGCTTTGGGCAAGTATGGGAGACCCCGTCACGTGGTCAGTAACGTGAACACGTAGCTCAAGGCGTGTTTGGCTTGAGAACACCTGGGCGAGTGATGACGGCCGGGTGTACGAACTGTATGGATACCGGGTTCGGTGTGCAGCCGGGCCTGATGATTGAGTGTGGCTTATGTAGGTGCTAACCACGAGAATCTTAGTAAGTGTAGAACACGTTTGCGAGTGACCATTTTAGTGCCACCTAATGATACGTATATGCCGGTGTAATTTGGTTAGGTTTTTCTTTGGTGAGGCAACGTAGTACCGTCATATGTCTTACTGTGCATCGTCACCGTGCTACACTGGATAGTCTTCTTTCCTACGAAGAAATCATTCATGACTAACTTCCAAACTAGAAATGGATGTTGGAAAGCACATATTAGTTACTGAGCTCTTCAAGTTGAACTAAGTTTCAAAGAAGAGGCTTGCTAGGTTTCCATTGATTTCAAAAACAGAGTGCTCTGTTCTGGCAGAAATTTTGCTGGAATTTGACAGAGCATAACTCTGAGTAGATTGACCCAATGGAGGTGTATGATACAGTTCTGGAAAGGTTTTTAAGTGCTGTACAACTTTTCTGTAGACCTCCAGTGCAAGATCAGACACCAAAATGGTTGAATGTCCAGTTGAAGTCAAACTGTTTAGAAACAGAACAGCTGCAAACTTCTCTGGATGTTTCTGTAAATTAGCCGTCACAGTCTGTAGAAAAATTTCTAAGGGCCATATGATACACCTTTGGAAAGGTTATGAAACTTGCAACGATTTTGTAGTTCATAGTTTGTTCAGAATTGTACTCCATTTGTATAAAACTGTGATGAAAACAGCCACATACAAAGGAGGTGCTGGCAAATTTTATCCAGAAATTCTGTAAGCTTTGAACAATCATAACCTCTGATTAAGGGATGATCCAGAGGCATGTGAGTACTCATTGGAAACATAATGAAGTTAACTTTAACTTTGGTATTCAACTTGAGTTATGAAAATTCTAGTAACTGGATCAAATTCTGGGTTAAGTACAGAAAGGTCTGTTCTGTACAGAATGAGGGACTGAATATGTTGGCTTTAGAAAGATGTGTAAACATGAAATTTTGTTATGCTTTCATAATGTTTTAGCATGTTCATGTTTTGCGTACTTTCACATACCGCTGAGATCAAATTTTGACTCCCCTCAAAAATTATTCTTTTGCAGTATGGTGCGTAGTCATTCTTCGAGTAGGGCTGCAAGTTCTCGCCGAGACGATGATGACTCAACTCCACCACGGCCACCGCCATCAATGGTATGGGTGGATGTCATGGCTCAGATGGTCGAGTCAAGTCAAGAGAACACAAGACTACTCCAAGCCTTGGTACGACAGGGCTTATTTCAACGTGCGCAACGCGACGTTCCACCTCGGAACGCCTATTTGGATTTCTTGGCGACACAACCGCCAATTTTCACGGAAGCCAATGAACCAGTGGAAGCTGATCAGTGGCTTCGAGTTATGGAGTCCAAGTTTGGAGTGTTTGAGTGCGATGAATAGTATAAGACATTATTTGCCGCTCAACAGCTCCATGGAGCCGCCGGTAATTGGTGGTTCGCTTATCCCGCCACTGTTCTGGAAGGCCATCAAGTGGAATGGACGGAATTTCATGAAGCATTCCGTGCTCGTCACATTCCTATGGGTTTTATCAAGGCCCAGCAGCGATAATTTAGGAACTTGAAGCAGGGGGACATGAGTGTCCTCGATTATGTCAAAAAGTTCAACCTTTTGGCACAATATGCTCCTGCTTATGCGACGAGCGAAGCTGCAAGGTGTGACTATTTCTTCTATGGCCTGAGTGCCATATTGAAAGATAAATTGGCTTTGTTCAATCAAGGCAGTTACACCGAGTTGATCAGTGCTGCCCTGCTGCAAGAACAAGCGACACTTGAGTGTCAAGCAGAGAAGAGGGACCGGGATGATGTGCAAGCAGGCACACCAGTTGTTCCTCGCAAATACCGTGTGGTGTATCACACACCATCCGATGAGGTATGGCAAGCACCAGTAAGATCAACTCCGTACAGATTTCCTGCTCAAGAATCTTGTCTTGAAGAAACACCATTGCCGCAGCAACGAATGATACCTGTTGCATCATTGCTGCAACCAAGTACATCAACTTCTCAACCACAAGTCAATGAAGAACCGGGGAAACCTCCGTGTTCTTATTGCCACCGTTTTGGGCATTTTAGGCAGGAATGCCGGGAGAAGTTGTTGAATAATAGACAACCATCATCATCAGGTGGTATGCCGCCACCTGCTCAAGTGAATATAACAGCTTTGCAATCCGGGAGTGTGCAACATCTTACTATTGAGGATGTCCCGGAGGGAGCACCGGTGTTAGCAGGCATGTTCACTCTTAAAGGCGTGCCCGTTCTGGTACTTTTTGATTCCAGTGCAACCAACAATTTCATCAGCAAATCATGCGTGGATCAGCACCAATTATCCACCAATACTCCCACAACGAGTTTCCTTATATGTTCACTGGGAGGAAATATCTCTGCTAATCAGATTGTGTCCCAAGCAGCTTTGTGTTTGGGCAGATAAATATACCCAACATCGCTGATTATGCTAGATAGGCAGAAGATAGACATAATATTGGGGATGTCTTGGTTAAATCGTCATGGTGCCGTTCTCAATATCGGTAACCGGACTGTCCAGATCGACTCGCCGATTCACGGACAGCACACGCTGTTTTTAGGCAGCGAAGATCCAGATATGGTAGAGGCCTACCACACGGAAGCACTGAAGCTTGAAGATATTCCGGTGGTACGTGATTATCCCGACGTATTTCCCAATAATTTACCGGGCATGCCGCCCGAACGGGACGTCGAGTTCAAGATTGAATTGGCGCCGGGAACGACGCCTATCTCACGAATGCCATACAAGATGGCACCTAACGAGCTAGCGGAGTTGAAAGAGCAACTGAATGAACTCATGAGCAAGGGTTTCATACGACTAAGTTCTTCACCTTGGGGTTGCTCAGCGCTGTTCGTTAAGAAGAAGGACGAAACACTATGACTATGTGTTGATTACCGTCCTCTCAATGCTGTCACAATAAAGAACAAGTATCCTTTGCCCCGCATTGACATCCTGTTCGATCAACTTGTGGGTGCAAAGGTATTTTTGAAGATGGATCTTCGGTCGGGGTATCATCAAATCAAGATCGGACGGAGGACATACCGAAGACAGCTTTCTCGACGAGATACAGACTCTACGAGTACCTCGTCATGTCTTTTGGATTAACCAACGCTCCGGCAAACTTCATGTACTTTATGAATTCTGTGTTCATGCCGGAGTTAGACAAGTTCGTCATGGTATTCATCGACGACATATTGGTTTACTCCAAATCAAAAGAAGAGCATGCTGAACATCTGCGTATCGTGCTACAACGGTTGAGGGAGCATCAATTATATGCCAAGTTCAGCAAGTGCGAATTTTGGATTGACCAAGTGCCTTTCCTAGGCCATATTATTTCAGCAGAGGGCATTGCCGTGGACCCCAGCAAAATTGAACAAGTGCTGAAATGGGAATCTCCCAGGTCAGTCCATGAGGTCCGAAGTTTCCTAGGTTTGGCAGGGTATTATCGGAGGTTCATTCCGAGCTTCTCAAAAATTGCTAAACCAATGACGGAGCTGCTGAAGAAGGGCACTAAATACATGTGGAATGCAGCATGTGAAGCCGCATTCAAAACTTTAGTGAAACATCTATCGACAGCTCCAGTTCATGCTCAGCCGGACACGACGAAGCCATTTGATGTATACTGTGATGCATCCGGCATCGGTCTCGGCTGCGTTCTGATGAAAGAAGGGCGTGTAGTCGCCTATGGGTCTCGTCAACTGCGAAACCATGAGCAGCATTATCAAACTCACGATCTCGAGCTTGCTTCCATGGTGTTGGCGTTAAAGATGTGGAGGCATTATCTACTTGGTAATCTTGTTCACCTCTATACCGACCATAAAAGCCTGAAGTATATCTTCACGCAGAAGGAGCTAAATATGAGACAACGGAGATGGTTGGAGCTCATCAAAGATTATGAAATTGAGATCCACTATCATCCAGGAAAAACAAATGTGGTTGCCGACGCGCTTAGTCGGAAAGTCCACGTTCACAACTTGGCGGCTGCTTAGTTGGAAGCTGAATAACCAAATCTCCGTATCATTCCGTATGGCGCGCTTTACATTCTCGTGCTCATTCCAACAATCCGTAAAGAGATTGTTGAGGCTCAAAGAAGAGATAAAGGTATGTCTCACATACGGAGAAGACTAGACAACGGAGAGGTGAAATGTTTCCGGAAGGATGAGAATGGTACAATATGGTTCAATGATCGTATAGTCTTACCGCGCAATATGAAACTCCAGAAGAAGATCTTGTATGAAGCCCACCTGTCTATGTTTTCCATTCATCCCGGAAGTAACAAGATGTACCAAGATTTGAAACATAAATTTTGGTGGACGAGGATGAAGAGAGAAATTGCGAAGTACGTATCCAAGTGTGATACGTGTAGACGGGTCAAGGCTGATCATATGCGTAAAGCCGGACCGCTACAACCGTTAAAGATACTCGGCATGGAAGTGGGAGGATGTGAGTATGGATTTCATCATCGGATTACCGCTCACATCCAGGAAGCATGACTCGATATGGGTGATCGTCGACCGGTTGACGAAGTCAGCTCATTTCATACCGGTGAACACTCGTTATCGAGCAAGGCAATATGCGGAGCTATACATCTCCAAAATTATATGCTCACATGGTGTTCCGAAGACCATCATTTCAGATCGAGGTGCGCTGTTTGTTGCTCATTTTTGGGAGCAGCTGCACGTCTCGTTGGGCACCAAGCTGATTAGGAGCTCCGCATATGTAACACCCCAAAAATCTTGTTAAGAACCTAAATCATGTTAAGAGGGGAATTTAAAAATTTTTGGACGTGTTGCATGTTTTGCAAAAATTCAATTTCAAACTGGAATTCAAATTAAACTCAAAACAGAAAAGAAATAGAAAAAGAAAAAGGAAAACAGAAAAAAAACCGGCCAGTGGGCCGAAACCCACCAGCCGGCCCAACCAGCGCCTGCGCCAGCCCGCAGCCGCGCGCGCCGTTTCCTCCCACTGACAGGCGGGGCCCGCCAGTTCATCGTCTACCTCGCGCCAGCGCCGGACTCTCTCACCCGAATCGAAACCGATCAGGAATTCTCGCGTATTCCAGCCGAATTCCGTTCGGGGGCGACGCAAACTCGATCTAAACCACCCCGCCGCCCTCCCCCGTCTATAAAAACCCCGACCCTGTCCCGTTTTTCCCACGCGATCCGCCGATTTTCTCTCCGGTGAGAACCCGAGTTTCTCCAGCGAATTCTGGCCGATCTACACTCGGAAATTCCGATCTAACTCGCTGGTCTTGATCCACCGCCTCTGGGGAACCTTGCAGGTGCAGAAAACTCGGTGACTTGCTGTGTAAACACAGCGCCGACGAGCCTCGCCGTGAATTCACCTCGGACCTCGTCGCCGATCACCTTCCAGGACCTCCGAGCTCAAGAAAACCCCCGAGGTGAGATCCCCGACCTCTCCTCCACCGATCTATGTCATAAGATCACAGTTCTAGGAATAATTCTCGAAGATCCGAAAGTCTCCGGCGAGATCGCCGCTTCCCGCCGCCGTGCGCCGCCCGCGCTCGATCAGAGCGACGTGGCCGCTTGTGCGCCGTTTATTTTAAATCGCACGGTAGGGTTTAAATCCCCGCGTACCGGTTCGACGTTATAATCTCAGCCGTCTGTTTTAAATCGGACGGTCCACGTCAGCCCCGCGTTATAAAGACTGGAATTCTTACGTGCTACCCCCTGGGGTTCTCGGGAAATAAGAGCTAGCCCCGGAAACTTCTGATCTAGCCCCTGGAACTTCAGAAAATCATGTAAATTCATTTAAAAATCAGTTTTAGCCCCTGGACTTAATAAAAATTAGGAAAAACTCCTCTGTTATGTATAGCTAGACCACTGAAAATTTTTAAAATAATATTATAGACCCTGTAGTGGGGTGAGTTTACCTTTTTAGCCCTGTTTAATATTTAATTTAGGAAATTGAATATGTAGCTAGTGTTTAAAATTTAAAAAGTGGGACAAACATATTGTCAAAGTTAAATTAAAAAACTTTCTCAGTATTTAGAAAACTTTGGAGTGAGATAAAAATATATTTTGGGCTGAAATGAATCTGTTTAATTTATTATTCACATTTAGGGACACATTTTTAAGTAAAGAATAGTTTTGGAAAATAGGGAAAATAATTGTAAAATAGTTTACATCAGAGGAAAAGGTCAAAAATATATTAGTAAATATTTTAGATCAGAACCTATTCTGTTTAGATGATGTGTCTTGTTATTTTCATAATAAAGTTCACATTTAGGCATAGCAAATAAATCTGAAAATATAGCAACTAGTAAATGATAAATGGAGTTCTAAAATCCAAAGAATTCAGTATAGGGTTGGTAGAAATTCTGAAGACACATATGGAGAAGGAAAATACCTTTCATGCATACTTGGTAGCTAAAAGGTGTAGTAATTGAATATAAGGAATTTAGTTAAATTGGAAACTCATATATATAGTATGTAAGTATAAATGTGAACGCCAAAAGTAGGAATCATATACATATGATCAAAAGTGCATGCAAGCCACAAATCAACACACATAGAGTAACCACAACACATATAATTGTGAATGACTTTCATAAATGTGAATGTGTGGTTTGTATGAAGTGGAAGTGTGAACTATGTCTTATGGATTGTTGTTTTTCTTTTGCTATGTGTGATGGTATGATGTAGAACCTGCTCAAGAGCAAGTTATTCCTTTCCAAGATCAAGACTACCCATTTCAAGAGCAGCAGGAAGGAGGCAAGTGTCCTTGACCACTTTGATCCTATGCTAGGATGTGTAGATAGAATTATTTGCATTGTCAAATGAAATATGAAACCCATGTTAGGAACTTTCCCTAGAATTGCATTACCTTGTTTCCTTGTAGCTTGGGTTGGGATTTATTCTATCATGTCATTTATTATTATGCATATGCTTAACCATGCTTAGAATGGGATATTTGGGATATGAGGTCATCAGTTTATTTTACCATACTCTTGAATGAGATATTGTGAGTTATGTAGAGGTAGGGATCAAGGCAAGTTGGATGTTTTGGTTGTGTGCTGGGTGCACGAGACTCGGGTTTGTGTTTAGTACTTGCCTGGATCCTAAGGACCGGTTCATGGAGCATGTAACCTGGCTTTACAGTGCCAACCACATGCTGAGATGGGGCAGCTTGGCCAATTAATTAGGTGTATCCCTGGCGTAGTATGGGTGTGTTGGATGGTGCGGGGAATAGGTGTCAGCTGGACTACTATATGAACCGCAAGGCTCAAGAGGGGGCCACTGCAGAGGGGTTGGAGCCTCTTGTATGCTGTTAGGGGTGAAACCTCAGTGGGCCCATGCTCGTCGGGAATCCCTTTGTAAAGGCTTCGTAGTGATCTCCTGGCTACACACCTGGGAAGTGTGAATGTGGTTCGTAGCCACTGGCATAATGGAGGTTCTTTTAGTCCACCCGGCAACGGAGGATGAAATCACTACATGTGGGTACAGTGGTACAAACTCTGCAGAGTCAAAACTATCATGACAGCTGTGCTCATGGTCAAGAGCGGCTTGGACTTATTCATGATTAGAGGAGTGATGGTTTTGGAAGTTTTGGATGTTAAGGGGGGAGCTTAACAATGGAAATGATGTTATGGTTATTGGATTATGATGATGGGATGGGAGATTGGGACCATTTCACCTGTGTAGTAATGTAGGTGCTTAATAAGCTAAGGTGATAGGTATTAATTGCGTAGTGCTTTAACCATGAGTTCAACCCCTCCTTGTTCTAGCCATGCATGATATAATTTTCCCACACTTGCTGAGTACCATTGGTACTCAACCTTGCATATTTTGTTGGTTTATATTGCTGCTCAGGTCAAGATAATGAGGTGGTGTATAATGACCAAGACTTTGGACCCGAAGAAGATTTCTAGGTTCATGGAGACCCCCGGGCAACGCCTGTGACGGAGCCCTCAAGGATAATATTCCGCTGCTAGTTTATTTACTTGTGATGAACTTATTATTGTCTATCGAGACATTTGCTATGTAAGACTTATTTATATTCGACACCTGGCTTGTAATAAATGATGCTTCACTATTTGTCATCACATGTATGAGAAAATGATCCTGGCATACATGTGATATTCACTCGGTTGTTCTTCGGAGAAACCGGGTGTGACAGAAGTGGTATCAGAGCCAAGGTTGCCCGTAGGAACGTGGACCTAGGTAGAAATGGACGTATTTAAGGGTCCTATTTTCTTAAAAACTATTTTTACAAGGTGTGTGTTGAAAAGTGTTATTTAATGAGTCACTTTCTTCATCTTACCACAATTTTCATTCAAAATAGGATTTGTGTTTAAAAGTTTATCTAACCTAAGTCTAAATGCTTTTTGTTATAGATGGTTCGCATGATTTGCACCGCTCGCAAGTCCACAGGAGGGAGAGTTCCCGTAGTTTCCCTTGCCCAAAGAGAGGAGAGCCGTCCGGTGACGTACCTTTCCTACGGATTGGCAGTAGGAGGCTTGTTGCGCCGTCTTCGACGTATGCTCGAAGCCGCCGGCAATACGGGCAAGTTAATCATCCACTATAACTCCACCAGGACAATCCATGAGAAGAGGGAAGAATGGAGTTCAGAGATGAGGATTATACACGAAAATCGGCTGCTTAAGATCCACCGCTCTCCAGCTTGTAGAGCGACACAGGTCGATGCGGAGAAGGACGTCACCTGGGAGGCCATCACCTGCCGGAGTCACATCTATCGTCGCCACCTGGACAAGACTGAGTACATGTATGTCCTCCAGCGTGAGAGTGGTACCACGGAGTACAAGTACCCGCCGGTGCAGCAAGGGACTTCCCATGAGCACATGGACTTGTGCTTCGAGGATGCTGCTATGCTCAGCACTCGATTGCAGGAGTGCCAACAAGAGCTTCAGGATGTCCGGGACACCCTGAAGGAAACGGAGGCGTTGCTACGAGCCTGCTTGAGAGCGAGAGAAAGAGGAGATGGGAATGAACTGTGTGTCACCGTGAATGATACATGGACTCCTGACTCCCCAGATCGCCGAGCGATCAGGCGTCGTCGCACTTCTCCACCAGCAGCCTCCCCACCCAAAGCAGAGTCAGAAGGCAGCCGAAATGATGAGGAAGATCCCGAGGAGCCAGCTCAAGAAAACGAGTAGCGTAGAGTCTTTCCCTTAAATTAGCAAGATGTCGCATAGTCGAGTCGTTACGTTAAGTTAATGGTATGTTAATGCTTGGTGTGTGACGTGAGATGTGGAAGCCATGAGCAATTATCCACAGCCTCGTCTTTAGATTGTTTTGTTTGGTGTGTGAACCCACATGAAATAATATTGCATTTATTTTTGTGTGAGAAATGAACCCTCAGAAAAAAAATATAACAAAGCCTCAACACTTCAAAGTACAAACAAGTGAAAGTAGTAAGATGATACTAAATGCTTTCAAAATTAACATTGGTTGATTCTGCCAGATGGCCGGAAGAGGAAAAGGATGTGCTGCCAACCCCGCCAACAACAACGATGAGGCATGCAACCCTCATCTTTCTGAAGGCCAGGACCGGGGTGGTCACCGTGAAGGAGTTGATCCCCTCCACCAAATGCTGGAGAATAAAAATCAGCTCATTCGGAACTTGACTCAAGTGGTGGCCAACTTGCATCAAGTTCCACCTCCACAAGCTGCACCACGCCAACCAAGGTTGAGTGAGTTTCTAGGAACTCAACCTCCAAAGTTTGCAAGTGCTTCTGAACCTCTGGAGGCAGATGACTGGCTAAAGACCATTGAAAGCAAGATGAGGATCATCCAGTGCCAAGGGTATGAGAGGGTGCTGTTTGCCTCTCATCAATTGAATGGACCTGCTGCTGATTGGTGGACCGCCTACGTGGCTGCCCATCATGACCCTGAGAACATCACTTGGGACGAGTTCTGTAAGGGCCTCAGTTTTTGAAACACATTTGCAGTGTTCATCACAACACCACACACCTCATGTGAGGAAGGATGATGAACACAAATGATGAGCAAGTAACAATTATCAACATGCTCATTAGAGAACAAACTCACATATTGCAAAAGTGGTATTTCCCACATGTGATGTAGATGGGCTCGACATATGAAAACTCCTACACTTTGCTAAGGATGTCCATGCCATGTTTCACCCAAATTCAAAACCTTTTTGAGGTCATTTTGGGTATAATTAGGAAGAGGGCAGTTTGAAACCATATTCAAATTCAAACTGTTTTTATCCAATGAATTTAAAAGTAGGAGGCATATTCTTACTCAGCACATTTTTGTGAGCCCACACACCAATTTTCACTCCATTTGGAGTTGATCTTGACATGAGCTAAGTGGGACAAATTCAAACTTCATTTGAATTCAAAACTGCACTTGTGCTGAAATTCACTCAAACAAAACCCAATTTGAACTTTGATCAATTCAAATGGTTCATGGGTGAATAATTTGAATTACCAGGGGTACTATGGGGTTCACTATTTACAACAGTGATTAGGAGTAAATTTCAGAGGTTAAAACTGGAAGTGGGACCCACATGTCAGCCACTGCTCAGATAAAACCGACTGAGACTTTTCTCACTCGGGTCGCCGAGCCGCAGCTGTGATCGCCACCGAGGGCAGCCGCCGCGCCAGCAGCTGCTTGCCCACGCGCGGGCGCGAGGCGGTGCAGAGCCTTCTTAAGGCGCCTGACCCCCTCCTCGGCCGAGGCATCGCAGTTCTTCCCCGCAAGAACTCAGCGCCGGCCGAAGTTTTCCGCAGCTCGGAATCGATCAGAGAACGCCGATCACAGCTCCCTCCGTCCACTCCAGAGCCCCAGCAAGGTACTAGAGACCTTCCTCCGTCCTCCCCGTTGCTAGAATTCGGTTGAAACCGATTGATATCGGCTGTGCCAAAAGATCAAATTCGGGACTTGGAACTGCCGCACCCCGGGCTCTCGTGGACAGCCCAACCAGGGTGTTGTCACGCCCGAGCCAAGGCACCCTTGGGCGCGCTGGTGACCGGTGCTGCTCATCCCCGAGCCACAGCTCGAGTGGTTGCTCACCGGCGGCGAATTTCCACTTTTCCCCTTTCTGTGTGCAGAATGACCTTCGGGTACGATTCTGTTTAATTCGTGCTCTAGAAAGGATTAGAGGGCCTCAAGCCGCTCTCACACGAGCTAGACACGGTAACGCACAAGTTGCCTTCACAACTCTGGGCCGGAGAACCTCTGTACCCGGCGTAATTTGAGGTCTACCAATGGCGGAATGAACGGGCGGCATCGGGCGCACGGTGAGGACCTATTTCGGGCCTTCCCCGAGCTGCCTCGAGCTCATGTCGACCTTCTATGAGGTCCACTGGTGCTCCCCGACCGGTTTCCCAAGTAGTTGAGGTGCTAGGGAAGTCAGCCGACATGGCCGAAGTCGTTCCGAGGTGGCGGCTCGTCGCCGACCATGCTCCGGCCATTGTCATGAGCAGCTGACCCTAGAATCCTGTTCCCCGAGTAAAAGTAGGCAGGGGCGGCCAGAATCGAGAAGTTTGGAGCTGTACAGAAGCCGGCGGCGAGCTCTCCGGCGAGGTCCCTTGGCGGCGGAGCGTGGGCGTCGCGAGGTTGAAGAAGGGGGTGGACCCCAGCTGTCAGCGGGAGATATTTTGAATCGGGATCCGGCTGCGGCCGGGATCGGGTGTTCTGGCGCGCAAAATCATTGTGGGCCGCGGTGTGCTGTCGCCTCGGCGTGCGACGCGTGTCCCCTGGGCCCACGCGTGAGTTTAAACTTTTCCCCGATTTTCAGATTTTCTTCAAACTTCAAATCCTCATAACTTTAGCTAGAAAGCTCCAAATTGAGTGAACCAAATTTTGCTGGATTCAGCTCTCCGAGTACTTTCCAGCAAATCAAGTTTCACTTCATGAAAACCCTTAATTCTCCAGAATTAATTCCTCAAAATTTAAACTGTTATGAATTTTAACTGGAGAATCCTTTGGAGGAAAATCCTGAAATTTTGCTGGGATGTTCACCAAAATATACCTGAACTACCATAAAAATTTCAGATCCATTTGAGCTCATCAGGTTCACCTAATGGTGTGATTAGTGAAACTGTTCAAGAGAAAATAGAAAATGTTCAGAAACATTTTCAGAATTTTCTCTGAAATTGTTTAGCTCATAACTTTAGCTAGGAACCTTCAAATTAAGTGAGACCAACTCCATTAGAACCCTCTGAAAATCTAGTTTTCAGAAAGTCATAGTTTGTTTCATGAAAATTCCTAGAACACCCTAAGAGTTCCAATTAAGGTCAAGGACATAATTAATTGTGGAGGGCTCAAATGAGCTTTGCTGCAACTAAAACTTGACCAAGTCTCTGTTTAGGTTGTAACCAAGCCACAGTAAAAGTTTCACAGTCATTAGGTCTGTCTAGCAAGGGTTATAGACTTCACAACTTCAAAGTTAATACAAAGGCATTTAAATTGATACATATATTGCTCTTATCATGTAGTCGCTAAGGTCGAGGAGGAACCCGAAGTCCTAGACTTCGTTACTCCGGAGGAACAGATAGCCTATGACCAAGAGCAGCAAGGCAAGCTCCGGTTTGCATTAACCTTTTTTACAAATTTTTATTGTTTTGAGCACGTACTTGATTACTTTATTCTTTGCATTAGAGTCTTGTTTGGAAATCCAACTGCATAGCCAAGAAAACCATGGGTTGGGTTTAGGATTGCAAACCCCGTTAGCTACTGCATTGCTAGGATAGAGTAGGATTCGGTACAAGTTGAGTAGTTGGAACTACAAGCGAGCATAGGCTAGAGGCACTCGACTCGGGTGGTGATAGCACATGAAACACATGGCAATAAAATGAGACCAAGCAGAGGGTAAGGGCAGCTGGACTTTGGGGCCTGTGTGCTGTAGCTCCACTTGTGTCAATTAAGGACCGAGCCGTGTGTGGGCCTGTTGAACAAGCTAGAACAGTACCGAAGACCTACCGGCTATATGGGAACCGGGAAACTGATGTAACTCGGGTAGCTGGGTATTGAGGCATTGCCCGTCGTTCAGAGGGTAGGTTGAGAGCTTGAGGTGTAAATCGGCTGGCGGCACTGAGATGCGCGTGCAGAGACCTCTTGCTCGGGACGATGGAACCGGTTCAATATTTGGCTGACGGGTGAAAGTAGTTGCGTACGGCGTCTGTCATGGTTGCTGTAGGCAACATTGTGTACGGGCGTACGTGACGGGTTGTTCGGGTAACCCTGCAGGTGTAAATCGATTATAATCGCCGTCCCTCGCGGTCAGTGAGTACCACTTGTTCACTGTACCGTGACGTAGAAAGAACAGGCTAGTTACATGTTAAAATGTTGCTGATTGAAAGCTGGACATTGATTGTAAATGATATGCTGTAGCTTAGAGCTAACTAAAGTTCTTTTCAACTTTGGGCAAAGTACATGAGAGAAATGTGTTTCTTGTTTGATTGCAGCTCTCTCATGTGCCTTAGCGTAAGGTTCTCCACAACCTGCTGCTAAAACTTGAAAGTAAGGTTCTACTAATTAGGCAAGTCCTTGCAACTGATTTTTACCTCATGTAACCCATTACCCTCATGTAGAAGTTCCATGTTTAGGTGAGACGGGTCAGACTTGCTGAGCCTTCGTGCTCACTGCTTGTGTTTGAAGCTTTTGCAGGGTTCTATGAGGAAGGGACTCCCGAAGAGGAGACGGGACCCCAGGAGGGGAACCCCATCGAGTGGGAGTCGTGCACGCCGCAGAGTTAGTGTGCGTGTGTGCTAGCAAGGACGCGTTCAAGGGCTGAACGTGCACTTGATGCTTAGTCTACGCCCGCGAGTGTAGACTGAACTTATTTTGATGTAAACATGTTCATAACTTGTTTATGTAATAAAAATTTCGCTTCCGCTTTGTACCTTTGACGTGTGTTATACGGTGCTGTGCAACGCAGCACCCCTCAGTGTGATCCTGGCTCGACAGGACCAATGGGGTCGTGTCAGCGTGGTATCAGAGCTCGCTTGAGGTTTAACACAGTACAAAGGTCTTCTTTTTCAAAAATCCAGTGAGGAACGAGTTAGTAGCCCGTATAAGGATGTTATTAGCATATAGAAAGTGGCATATTAACCTATTTGTTATGTCAGAAAATCGTGTATCTCGGGACGTTTATGTCTTGGGGGGTACACGTAAGCGCTGTCCACCAGTGCGCACAAGCTGAAGGGTGGAGCCCCACGGGTGGCAGGTAACCCGACCCGCTTTGATATCCTCTACGACTCTTCATGTCATTTGGGGTATTCGAGCAACGTCTGTCCCTGGCGTGTGTGGTACAATTTGGGAGACCCCGTCACGTGGTCCGAAACGTGAACACGTAACTCAAGGCGTGTTTGGCTTGAGAACATCCGGGCGAGTGATGACGGGGCGGGTGTACGAACTGTATGGATTCCGGGCTCAGTGTGCAGCCGAGTCTGACGATTGATTGGGTTTCTGCAGATAGCCTGACCACGAAACGGTAGACGTGTAGCATCCGTGTGCGAGTGATGAGTAGTGCCACTGAACTAACGAAGCCGACTAAGTCCGGTATAGGTTTTTCCTTTGTGAGGACGTAGTACCGACATAATCTGGTGACGCATCGACGTCACACCCCATTAAATAAACAACTTCATTTAAAAACTTGAAGGTTTTGATACAAAGTAGTAAAACTTGATGTAACTCCTTCCCTTGAACAGGATATTCAAAGTTAACAAGTTTTCAACTTATAGGTTGTTAAGGACAGAGCACTCTGTTTTCAGCTGAATCAAGCCTGAAGTTAATCAGAGGTTAGAGGTTGAGTTCTTTCGAGGTTGGGGGAATATGATGCATTCCTGGAAAGCTTTGGAAGAGCTTTACAACTCTTCTGTTGAGGTCCAAATGTGTTTCACCCCTTAACCAATCGAAAAATGCAGTAGAGTTGCAACTGTCCAGAAAACAGGGCAGAGCAAACGCTCTCTGTAAACTCTCTGTAAATAGAGCAAACTCGGAAAAGATTGACCCAATGAAGGTGTATGATACAGTTCTGGAAAGGTTTTTAATTTCTCTACAACTTCTTTGTAGAACTCCAGAGCAACATCACACGCCAAATTGGTTGAATGTCCAGTTGAATGCAAACTGTTCAGAAAACAGGACAGATGCAAATCTCCCTGGATGTTTCTGTAAAACACTTATAACATTCTGTAGAAAAATCCTTAAGGGTCATATGTCACACCGTTAGAAAGGTTATGAGATAAGCAACATTGTTGTAATTCATAGTTTGTTCAGATTCCTATTGTATTTGCATATACAACTGTGATAAAACCAGCCACATACAAAGGAGATGCTGGCAATTTTTATCCAGGAATTCCGTCAACTTTGAAAAATCATCACTCCTTTTCCAGAAGTGATATAGAAACATGTGAGTACTCGTTGGAAAGATATTGGAGTTATCGTTAACTTTGGTATACAACTTGAGTAATGAAAATGCTTCTAACTGGATCGAAGTCTAGATTTAGTGCATCAAGGTCTGTTCTGTACAAAGGAGGAAAAAGAGTGATATCGTGCAGGCTAGTACAAGTTATGTGCCCCAAAAGCACCTGTTGGTGTTTCGAACGCCATTCAGTGAAATGGAGGCTCCTGTACGATTAACTCCTTAGAGGTTGATTGCTGGTCAAGTACTACAACTTGCACCACCTCCAGAGCGGCAGCATTAGACGGTGGTTTGTACTCCATCGCTGCAGCTATGTGTATCTAGCTCCAACCACAAGTTAGAGAAGAGCCGGAGAGACATCCGTGCTCTACTTATGGTCGGATGGGCCATTATGCTAGGTATTGTATGGAGGGAATTCAAGGTTGCCGATCATTATACTTTCATTGATCAGATCCGTAACTATATCTGCAGAAAAGAGGGCAGACAAGGGGCAACATTCACTACACAGTGAGTGATGATGTTCCAGAATGAGAAGCCGTGTTAGCAGAGATGGTTCTCTGAATCGGCTACCGGTATTAATTCTCTTGGACTTAGGTGCCACACCTAGCTTTGTTAGTCCATCTTTTGTGGCTCAACATCAGCTCCAAACCACTTTTACAAAGAGGTAGTACCTCATATCTTCGCCGGGGCAGCATTACAAGAAGTGATGTTGTTTTCCGAGCACCTCTTTGTTTGCGGGTTATACTATAACCCACGACCCTCCTTATTCTTGGGGTCTGAAGATCAACAATATTTTGGGGATGTCGTGGTTGAATTACCACAAAATGGGTTACAACATCAGTTTTAAACCGTTAAGCTCAAACTCCCCTCGGCACGGTCTTCATACATTAGTTCTGGGTGTCAGTCGGCAACAGTTTGCAATATTAAACCACTCGGAAACTGTTAGATAGAGGGCAGTCCGGTGGTACGTAAATTTCAGGAGGTGTTTTCCAATTGTTTACCGGGCATACCGCCCGAAAAGGACACAGAGTCCAAGATTGAACTTGCACCAGGAACGCCACTGAGTTCACGAAGGCCGTACAAAATGGCACCCAATGAAGGAGCAGCATGGAAGACACCGCTGAATAACCCTATGAGCAAAGGTTTTATACGACTGGGTTGTTACCTTAGGGTTATTCAGTATTGTTTGCAAAGGAGAAGCACGAAACACTACAACTTTGTGTAGTGCTCGTCTGCTTACACTGTGACAATCAAGAACTAGTACCCGTTACCACAGATCGACGTATTGTTTGATCAGTTGGTCAAGGCAAAGATCTTTTCCAAAATGGACTTAAGATCCGGGTACCATCAGATTAATATACGAGCGGAGGATATTCCAAAGACAGCTTTCTCGACGAGGTACGGACTTTATGAGTACCTGGTCATGTCCTTCGGCCTCACCAATGCTCCGGCTCACTTCATGTACTTAATGACCTCGGTATTCATGCCGGAGCTGGACAAGTTTGTCGTGGTATTCATCGACGACATCCTGGTATATTCCAAGTCGGAGGAAGATCAAAAGAAACATCTGCGTATAGTCTTACAACGGCTGCGGGATCACAAGTTATACGCAAAATTCAGCAAATGTGAGTTTTGGATATCGCAAGTGCCTTTCCTCGGGCATATCATCTCAGCGGAGGGTATCGCTGTGGACCCGAGCAAGATCACTCAAGTGCTGAATTGGAAATCCCCGAGAACTGTTCACGAGGTACGGAGTTTCCTCGGACTCGCGGGATATTATCGGAGGTTCATCTCGAACTTCTCGAAGATTGCCAAGCCAATGACAGAGCTGCTGAAGAAGGCTACCAAATATGTTTGGAGTCCAGCATGTGAAGCAGCATTCAAGGCTTTAGTCAAGCACCTGACATCAGCACCGGTTTTGGCGCAGCCAGACACAACAAAACCGTTCGATGTGTACTACGATGCATCCGGCATTGGGCTCGGATATGTGCTGATGCAAGACCGAAGGGTGGTCACGTATGGGTCACGGCAGCTTAGAAACCATGAGCAAAATTATCCAACTCACGATTTGGAGCTCGCTGCCGTGGTACTTGCACTAAAAATGTGGAGGCACTACCTACTCGGTAACCTCGTACATTTATATACCGACCACAAAAGCCGCAAGTACATATTCACTCAGAAGGAGCTGAACATGAGGCAACGAAGATGGTTAGAACTGATAAAGGATTACGAGATAGAGATCCATTATCATCCGGGCAAGGCAAACGTAGTGGCAGATGCGCTGAGCCGCAAGTCACACGTCAATAATCTGACCATCACACCGTTGGAAGAGAGCGAACCACCACTACATGTGATTCCACACGGAGCTCTCTACAACCTAGCTTTAATCCCCACCATCCGTGAAGAGATAGCGGCAGCCCAGAAGAATGACAAGGGCATGTCACATTTGCGGAGACGTGTAGACAGTGGGGAGTTGAAATGTTTCCGGAAGGACGAAGACGGCGTCCTATGGTTCAAGGACCGGATCGTCGTACCCCGAAACCTGGAACTATGGAAGAAGATCTTTGATGAGGCTCACTTGTCAAAGTTATCTATTCACCCCGGCAGCAACAAGATGTATCAAGAACTCAGAAGCAAGTTTTGGTGGACACGGATGAAGCGAGAGACTGCAAAATACGTGTCCGAGTGTGATACATGTCGAAGGGTGAAGGCAGACCACATGCGAAAACCGGGACTGCTACAACCACTGGGCATCCCTCCCTGGAAGTGGGAGGACGTGAGCATGGATTTCATCGTCGGTTTACCCACCACCTTACAGAAACATGATTCCGTGTGGGTGATCGTCGATTGGCTCACCAAAGTTGCCCATTTCATCCCGGTCAACACCAACTACAACGCCAAGAAGTACGCTGAACTGTACATCTCACGGATCCTATGCTTGTACGGCGTACCCCGTACCATCATATCGGATCGGGGCACTTTATTTGTGTCCCGTTTTTGGGAGCAGCTGCACGCTGCCTTGGGGACGAAGCTGATCCATAGTTCAGCCTACCACCCGCAGACGGATGGGCAAACGGAGCGGGTAAATCAAATCTTAGAAGACATGCTACGAGCTTGCGCTATCGACCACGGCAAGAATTGGGATGATCACTTGCCGTTAGCTGAGTTCTCTTACAATAATGGGTACCAAGCCAGCATCAAGATGGCACCTTACGAGGCGCTATACGGTAGCAAATGCCGCACACCATTGAACTGGTGTGAGTCTGGCGAAAGTGTTACCTTCGGGATTGACCTTGTCAACAACGCGGAAGAAAAGGTTCGACTGATTCAAGAGAACCTAAAAGCCGCTCAATCCCGTCAGAAACAATATGCGGACCGGAAAAGGCGCCCATTACAATTCGAAGATGGAGATCACGTATATCTACGGGTGTCTCCAATGAAGGGCGTAAACAGATTTAGGGTGAGAGGAAAGTTGGCACCCCGATTCATCTGTCCATTCCAGATTACCTTAAGATGTGGGTCAGTGGCATACCGGCTGAAATTACCAGAAGCACTTTCCGGTGTGCACGACGTCTTTCACATTTCCCAGCTGAGGAAGTGTCTCAAGCTATCAACTACCGTTCAGCTGGAAGACATTGAAGAACTGCAACCGGATCGCACCTATCGGGAGGAACCGGTGCAGATTATTGATGAAAAGGCCCGAACCACACGCAACCGTACATTGTGGTTCTACAAGGTTCTATGGAGTAATCACTCCATGGACGAAGCGACGTGGGAGAGCGAAGAATTCCTTCGCACTAACTACCCCGAATTTTTCACGTCGCATATCCGGTAATTTTCCACCGTCCTCTCTCTCAGTTTCACCTTATAATCTCGGGACGAGATTCTTTTAAGGGGGGAGGAATGTAAGGGCCTCAGTTTTTGAAACACATTTGCAGTGTTCATCACCACACCACACACCTCATGTGAGGAAGGATGATGAACACAAATGAAGAGCAAGTAACAATTATCAACATGCTCATTACAGAACAAACTCACATATTGCAAAAGTGGTATTTCCCACATGTGATGTAGATGGGCTGGACATATGAAAACTCCTACACTTTTCTAAGGATGTCCATGCCAAGTTTCACCCAAATTCAAAACCTTTTTGAGGTCATTTTGGGTATAATTAGGAAGAGGGCAGTTTGAAACCATATTCAAATTCAAACTGTTTTTATCCCATGAATTTAAAAGTAGGAGGCATATTCTTACTCAGCACATTTTTGTGAGCCCACACACCAATTTTCACTCCATTTGGAGTTGATCTTGAGATGAGCTAAGTGGGACAAATTCAAACTTCATTTGAATTCAAAACTGCACTTGTGCTGAAATTCACTCAAACCAAACCCAATTTGAACTCTGATCAATTCAAATGGTTCATGAGTGAATAATTTGAATTACCAGGGGTACTATGGGGTTCACTGTTTACAACAGTGATTAGGAGTAAATTCAGAGGTTAAAACTGGAAGTGGGACCCACATGTCAGCCACTGCCAGATCAAACCGACTGAGACTTTTCTCACTCGGGTCGCCGAGCCGCAGCTGTGATGGCCACCGAGGGCAGCCGCCGCGCCAGCAGCTGCTTGTCCACGCGCGGGCGCGAGGCGGTGCAGAGCCTTCTTAAGGCGCCTGCCCCCCTCCTCGGCCGAGGCATCGCCGTTCTTCCCCGCAAGAACTCAGCGCCGGCCGAAGTTTTCCGCAGCTCGGATTCGATCGGAGAACGCCGATCACAGCTCCCTCCGTCCACTCCAGAGCCCCGGCAAGGTACTAGAGACCTTCCTCCGTCCTCCCCGTTGCTGGAATTCGGTTGAAACCGATTGATATCGGCTGTGCCGAAAGATCAAATTCGGGACTTGGAACCGCCGCACCCCGGGCTCTCGTGGACAGCCCAACCAGGGCGTTGTCACGCCCGAGCCAAGGCACCCATGGGCGCGCTGGTGACCGGTGCTGCTCATCCCCGAGCCACAGCTCGAGTGGTTGCTCACAGGCGGCGAATTTCCACTTTTCCCCTTTCTGTGTGCATAACGACCTTCGGGTACGATTCTGTTTAATTCGTGCTCTAGAAAGGATTAGAGGGCCTCAAGCCGCTCTCACACGAGCTAGACACGGTAACGCACAAGTTGCCTTCACAACTCTGGGCCGGAGAACCTCTGTACCCGGCGTAATTTGAGGTCTACCAATGGCGGAATGAACGGGCGGCATCGGGCGCACGGTGAGGACCTATTTCGGGCCTTCCCCGAGCTGCCTCGAGCTCATGTCGACCTTCTCTGAGGTCCACTGGTGCTCCCCGACAAGTTTCCCAAGTAGTTGAGGTGCTAGGGAAGTCAGCCGACATGGCCGAAGTCGTTCCGAGGTGGCGGCTCGTCGCCAACCATGCTCCGGCCATTGTCATGAGCAGCTGACCCTAGAATCCTGTTCCCCGAGTAAAAGTAGGCAGGGGCGGCCAGAATCGAGAAGTTTGGAGCTGTACAGAAGCCGGCGGCGAGCTCTCCGGCGAGGTCCCTCGGCGGCGGAGCGCGGGCGTCGCGAGGTTGAAGAATGGGGTGGACCCCAGCTGTCAGCGGGAGATATTTTGAATCGGGATCCGGGTGCGGCCGGGATCGGGTGTGCTGGCGCGCAAAATCATTGTGGGCCGCGGTGTGCTGTTACCTCGGCGTGCGACGCGTGTCCCCTGGGCCCACGCGCGAGTTTAAACTTTTCCCCGATTTTCAGATTTCCTTCAAACTTCAAATCCTCATAACTTTAGCTAGAAAGCTCCAAATTGAGTGAACCAAATTTTGATGGATTCAGCTCTCCGATTACTTTCCAGCAAATCAAGTTTCACTTCATGAAAACCCTTAATTCTCCAGAATTAATTCCTCAAAGTTTAAACTGTTAGGAATTTTAATTGGAGAATCCTTTGGAGGAAAATCCTGAAATTTTGCTGGGATGTTTACCAAAATATCCCTGAACTACCATAAAAATTTCAGATCCATTTGAGCTCATCTGATCCACCTAATGGTGTGATTAGTGAAACTGTTCCAGAGAAAATAGAAAATGTTCAGAAACATTTTCAGAATTTTCTCTGAAATTGTTTAGCTCATAACTTTAGCTAGGAACCTTCAAATTAAGTGAGACCAACTCCATTAGAACCCTCTGAAAATCTAGTTTTCAGAAAGTCATAGTTTGTTTCATGAAAATTCCTAGAACACCCTAAGAGTTCCAATTAAGGTCAAGGACATAATTAATTGTGGAGGGCTCAAATGAGCTTTGCTGCAACTAAAACTTGACCAAGTCTCTGTTTAGGTTGTAACGAAGCCACAGTAAAAGTTTCACAGTCATTAGGTCTGTCTAGCAAGGGTTATAGACTTCACAACTTCAAAGTTAATACAAAGGCATTTAAATTGATACATATATTGCTCTTATCATGTAGTCGCTAAGGTCAAGGAGGAACCCGAAGTCCTAGACTTCGTTACTCCGGAGGAACAGCTAGCCTACCACCAAGAGCAGCAAGGCAAGCTCTGGTTTGCATTAACCTTTTTTACAAATTTTTATTGTTTTGAGCACGTACTTGATTACTTTATTCTTTGCATTAGAGTCTTGTTTGCAAATCCAACTGCATAGCCAAGAAAACCATGGGTTGGGTTTAGGATTGCAAACCCCGTTAGCTACTGCATTGCTAGGATAGAGTAGGATTCGGTACAAGTCGAGTAGTTGGAACTACTCGCGAGCATAGGCTAGAGGCACTCGACTCGGGTAGTGATAGCACATGAAACACATGGCAAGAAAATGAGACCAAGCGGAGGGTAAGGGCAGCAGGACTTTGGGGCCTGTGTGCTGTAGCTCCACTTGTGTCGATTAAGGACCGAGCCGTGTGCGGGCCTGTTGAACAAGCTAGAACAGTACGGAAGATCTACCGGCTATATGGGAACCGGGAAACTGATGTAACTCGGGTAGCTGGGTATTGAGGCATTGCCCGCCGTTCAGAGGGTAGGTTGAGAGCTTGAGGTGTAAATCGGCTGGCGGCACTGAGATGCACATGCAGAGACCTCTTGCTCGGGACGATGGGACCGGTTCAATATTTGGCTGACGGGTGAAAGGTAGTTGCGTACGGCGTCTGTGATGGTTGCTTTAGGCAACATTGAGTACGGGCGTACGTGACGGGTTGTTCGGGTAACCCTGCAGGTGTAAATCGATTATAATCGCCGTCCCTCGCGGTCAGTGAGTACCACTTGTTCACTGTACCGTGACGTAGAAAGAACAGGCTAGTTACATGTTAAAATGTTGCTGATTGAAAGCTGGACATTGATTGTTAATGATTTGCTGTAGCTTAGAGCTAACTAAAGTTCTTTTCAACTTTGGGCAAGGTACATGAGAGAAATGCGTTTCTTGTTTGATTGCAGCTCTCTCATGTGCCTTGGCGTAAGGTTCTCCACAACCTGCTGCTAAAACTTGAAAGTAAGGTTCTACTAATTAGGCAAGTCCTTGCAACTGATTTTTACCTCATGTAACCCATTACCCTCATGTAGAAGTTCCATGTTTAGGTGAGACGGGTCAGACTTGCTGAGCCTTCGTGCTCACTGCTTGTGTTTGAAGCTTTTGCAGGGTTCTATGAGGAAGGGACTCCCGAAGAGGAGACGGAACCCCAGGAGGGGAACCCCGTCAAGTGGGAGTCGTGCACGCCGCAGAGTTAGTGTGCGTGTGTGCTAGCAAGGACGCGTTCAAGGGCTGAACGTGCACTTGATGCTTAGTCTACGCCCGCGAGTGTAGACTGAACATATTTTGATGTAAACATGTTCATAACTTGTTTATGTAATAACAATTTTGCTTCTGCTTTGTACCTTTGACGTGTGTTATACGGTGCTGTGCAACGCAGCACCCCTCAGCATGATCCTGGCTCGACAGGACCAATGGGGTCGTGTCAAGTTCAAGCGTAGCTTCCGCAACCATTACATCCCAAGAGGTGAACTCAAAAACAAGAGGAAGGAGTTTTTGGGACTGCAGCAGGGAAACATGACGGTGAGGGAATACCTCACTAAATTTACTCAATTATCCCGTTATGCCCCACGGGACATAGAGACTGATGAGCAGAAACAAGATTGTTTTGTGGAATGACTTACCGCAGAAATGCAGTGTGCAATGTCCTCAAATGAGTATGAAAGCTTCCAAAAGATGGTGGACAGAGCATTTGTGGTGGAAAGGAAGATAAAGGCCTTGGAAAATGAGAATAAGAGGACGGCCGGGTGGTCACATCAAGCCTCAGGGAGCAACAGCCGCCCACGTCTGATGCAGCAACCTACAGGGCAGACGAACCGTGCTGCGGTACCCTACTCAGCACCAAGAGGGTACAACCCGAACTACAGGCCTCCCGCAGCACCAACACAGCCACAACGTCAGTTTGTACAGCAGCCTCGCCCCGCATATCCACCTCGACCAGCAGTACAGGGACCTCCAAACCAACCCCAAGACAACAAAGGCCAGGCACCTGAGGTTGGGGTGCAATGTTTTAGCTGCGGTGAAGTGGGGCACTACGCCCATAAATGCCCAAAGAAGAAGCCCGCACAGCCACAACAGCAGAATGTGATGCGAGGACGGGTGAACCACATCACTATGGAGGAAGCGCAAGAGGTACCCGACGTGGTAGTTGGTAAGTTTCCTGCCAATCTACACCTTGCAACCCTGCTGTTTGATTCTGGTGCTACCCACTCGTTCATTGCTCAAGGGTTTGTTAAGAAGCATGACCTAGCAACCAGACAAATGAACCATATGCTAGCCGTAAACTCTCCAGGTGGAGAAATAAGGACAAGACAAGTGTGTCCCAAAGTGAACCTAGACATTAATGGGGTAGTATTTTCTGCTAACCTCATAGTGATAGATTCACAAGGGATAGATATCATCTTGGGTATGGATTGGTTGACAAAACATAAAGGAATCATCCATTGTTCGACCAGAACGGTGGAACTAACTCACCCTAGTGGCACAAGAGTAAAGTTCATAACAATACACGAGCCTAGGAGGGACATTAAATTAAATCAAGTTGAGGTGAAAGTTGAGGAAATCAGGACCATCAGGGAATATCCAGATGTTTTTCCGGAGGAGTTGCCAGGTATGCCTCCCGATCGTGAAGTGGAATTCGCAATTGAGCTAGTACCTGGAACAGCCCCGATTTACAAAAGACCTTATCGGATGGACTCCAAGCAGCTAGAAGAACTCAAGGATCATTTGAGAGAATTGACGGAGAAGGGGTATATTCGCCCTCGTTCCTCACCATGGGGAGCTCCGGTGATATTTGTGCCCAAAAAGGACGGAAACCAAAGGTTATGCGTGGATTACCGTGCCTTGAATGAGGTAACCATCAAGAACAAGTACCCATTACCCTGCATTGAAGACTTGTTTGATCAGTTGAGGGGAGCTTGTGTGTTCTCGAAAATTGATCTCAGGTCGGGATACCACCAACTCAAGATAAGGCAATCTGATATTCCCCAGACAGCTTTCGTATCTCGGTACGGACTATATGAATACACTGTCATGCCTTTCGGGCTAACTAATGCCCCGGCATACTTCATGTATCTCATGAACAAGGTATTCATGGAATATCTGGACAAATTTGTGGTGGTTTTCATAGATGACATTCTCGTCTTCTCCAAAGATGAAGAAGAACATGAGAAACATCTAAGGTTGGTGTTGCAAAGGCTGAGAGAACACCAACTATATGCCAAGTTGAGCAAGTGTGAGTTTTGGCTGAAAAGAGTTCCCTTCTTAGGACATATAATCTCGGAGGGAGGAATCTCCGTGGATCCTGCCAAAATCGAGGATATACAGAAGTGGAAGACCCTTGAAAATGTCGGGGAAGTTCGAAGCTTCTTGGGATTGGCTGGATACTATCGACGGTTTATTGAGGGATTCTCCAAGATCTCGAGACCTCTCACCAAACTGTTGGAGAAGGGAATCACATTCACATGGACGCCACAGTGCGAGACGAGTTTTTAGGAGCTAAAGAAAAGATTGACAACAGCCCCAGTGTTGGTTATGCCAGATATGCAGAAGAATTTCACAGTGTACTGCGATGCCTCTGGAAACGGGTTGGGATGTGTTCTCATGCAAGAAGGGCATGTCGTGGCATATGAATCCCGGCAGCTTCGGAAGCACGAGAAAAACTATCCTACGCACGACTTAGAACTAGCCGCAGTGGTACACACGTTGAAAATTTGGCGACACTACTTGATGGGGAAGAGGACAGAGATATATACGTTTCATAAGAGTTTGAAGTACATTTTCACACAGCCAGATCTCAACCTCAGACAAAGGAGATGGTTAGAGCTAATCAATGACTTTGATGTGGGCATCAACTATCATTCTGGGAAAGCAAACGTCGTGGCCGATGCTTTAAGTCGGAAAGTGCAGGTCAATAAGTTGAGCTTGAAGGACATGCCTGCAGAATTGAAGGACGAGGTTATAAGACTCAATCTATGCCGGGTAAATAGTGGGGAAGCCATCGCCATGGAAGTAGACTCCACAATTGAGCAAGAAATCTGCGAGGGTCAAAAGAATGACGAGAAGATACAAGAGATCAGACAACTCATCAAGGAAAATAAAGCTCCTGGTTTCAGAGAGGATGAACAAGGTACGGTGTGGCACGGAAAAAGGATATGTGTGCCTGAAGTAAAGGAGATTCGTGAATTAATTTTGAAGGAGGCTCACGATTCCGACTATTCCATTCATCCTGGGAGTACGAAGATGTACCAGGACCTCAAGAGCAGGTATTGGTGGTATGGCATGAAGCGAGATGTCGCGGAACATGTTGCCCTATGTGACACATGTCTGTTGGTGAAAGCAGAACATAAACGACCCGCGGGATTATTGCAACCACTCAAAGTGCCTGAATGGAAATGGGAAGAAATCAGCATGGATTTCATCGTGGGATTGCCTAGGACCCAATCAGGATATGATTCGATATGGGTCATCATTGATAGGCTAAACAAGGTAGCTCACTTCATCCCCGTGAAGGAAAGCTACAGCGGATCCAAATTGGCAGAGTTGTACATGTCAAGGATCGTGTGTTACCATGGAGTGCCAAAGAAGATTGTGTCGGATCGAGGGACACAGTTCACCTCAAGGTTCTGGTAGAAGTTGCACGAAACCATGGGAACCCATCTGAACTTTAGTTCTGCCTATCATCCCCAAACTGACGGGCAGACGGAAAGAACCAATCAGATTCTTGAGGATATGCTGAGAGCATGTGCACTTAAAAACAATAGGAGTTGGGACAAGAACTTACCGTATGCGGAGTTTTCCTATAACAACAGCTATCAAGCTAGTATGAAGATGTCACCGTTTGAAGCTTTGTACGGGAGGAAGTGCAGAACTCCCCTATTTTGGAACCAAACAGGGGAAAGTAAAGTGTTTGGTCCAGAAGTACTACAAGAAGTCGAGGCGAAGGTGAGGGAAATTCACAACAACTTGAGGATAGCACAGACACGCCAAAAGAGCTATGCCGATATATGATGAAGAGAGCTCGTTTTCAACGTGGGAGACTATGTATATCTCAAGGTGTCCCCTATCATAGGACTTCGTCGGTTCAAGGTGAAAGGGAAGTTGTCACCTCGATACATCGGACCCTTTCAAGTTCTGGAAAGAAAAGGCGAAGTGGCGTATCAACTAGAGTTACCGGCTCATCTATCGGATGTGCACGATGTATTCCATGTGTCACAACTCAAGAAATGCCTGAGGACGCCTGAAGAGGTGTTATCCATGAATGAAGTGAACGTAGCTGAGGATTTGTCTTATGCCGAGAAACCATACAAGATTTTGGAGACAATGGAACGCCTCACCAGAAATAAAAGAATCCGGATGTGCAAGGTGCAGTGGAAGCATCACTCAGAAGAGGAAGCCACCTGGGAGCGGGAAGATGAGCTCAAGGCACAATTTCCGGAATTGTTTTCTTAGAACCACCAATCTCGAGGACGAGATTTCTTTTAAGGGGGGTAGAGCTGTAACATCCCAAAAATCTTGTTAAGAACCTAAATCATTTTAAGAGGGGAATTTAAAAAATTTTGGACGTGTTGCATGTTTTGCAAAAATTCAAATTCAAACTGGAATTTAAATTAAACTCAAAACAGAAAAGAAATAGAAAAAGAAAAAGGAAAACAGAAAAAAAAACCGGCCAGTGGGCCGAAACCCACCAGTCGGCCCAACCAGCGCCCGCGCCAGCCCGCAGCCGCGCGCGCCGTTTCCTCCCACTGACAGGCGGGGCCCGCCAGTTCATCGTCTATCTCGCGCCAGCGCCGGACTCTCTCAACAGAATCGAAACCGATCGGGAATTCTCGCGTATTCCAGCCGAATTCCGTTCGGGGGCGACGCAAACTCGATCTAAACCACCCCGCCGCCCTCCACCGTGTATAAAAACCCTGACCCTGTCCCGTTTTTCCCACGCGAACCGCCCATTTTCTCTCCGGTGAGAACCCGAGTTTCTCCGGCGAATTCTGGCCGATCTACTCGGAAATTCCGATCTAACTCGCTGGTCTTGATCCACCGCCTCCGGGGAACCTTGCAGGGGCAGAAAACTCGGTGACTTGCGGTGTAAACACAGCGCCGACGAGCCTCGCCGTGAATTCACCTCGGACCTCATCGCCGATCACCTTCCAGGACCTCCGAGCTCAAGAAAACCCCCGAGGTGAGATCCCCGACCTCTCCTCCACCGATCTATGCCATAAGATCACAGTTCTAGGAAGAATTCTCGAAGATCCGAAAGTTCTCCGGCGAATCGCCGCTTCCCGCCGCCGTGCGCCGCCGGCAGCGCCGCCTGCGCTCGATCAGAGCGACGTGGCCGCTTGTGCGCCGTTTATTTTAAATCGCACGGTAGGGTTTAAATCCCCGCGTACCGGTTCGACGTTATAATCTCAGCCGTCTGTTTTAAATCGGAAGGTCCACGTCAGCCCCGTGTTATAAAGACTGGAATTCTTACGTGCTACCCCCTGGGCTTCTCGGGAAATAAGAGCTAGCCCCGGAAACTTCTGATCTAGCCCCTGGAACTTCAGAAAATCATGTAAATTCATTTAAAAATCAGTTTTAGCCCCTGGACTTAATAAAAATTAGGAAAAACTCCTCTGTTATGTATAGCTAGACCCCTGAAAATTGTTAAAATAATATTATAGACCCTGTAGTGGGGTGAGTTTACCTTTTTAGCCCTGTTTAATATTTAATTTAGGAAATTGAATATGTGGCTAGTGTTTAAAATTTAAAAAGTGGGACAAACATATTGTCAAAATTAAATTAAAAAAACTTTCTCAGTATTTAGAAAACTTTGGAGTGAGATAAAAATATATTTTGGGCTGAAATGAATCTGTTTAATTTATTATTCACATTTAGGGACACATTTTTAAGTAAAGAATAGTTCTGGAAAATAGGGAAAATAATTGTAAAATAGTTTACATCAGAGGAAAAGGTCAAAAATATATTAGTAAATATTTTAGATCAGAACCTATTCTGTTTAGATGATGTGTCTTGTTATTTTCATAATAAAGTTCACATTTAGGCATAGGAAATAAATCTGAAAAAATAGCAACTAGTAAATGATAAATGGAGTTCTAAAATCCAAAGAATTCAGTTTAGGGTTGGTAGAAATTCTGAAGACACATATGGAGAAGGAAAATACCTTTCATGCATACTTGGTAGCTAAAAGGTGTAGTAATTGAATATAAGGAATTTAGTTAAATTGGAAACTCATATATATAGTATGTAAGTATAAATGTGAACGCCAAAAGTAGGAATCATATACATATGATCAAAAGTGCATGCAAGCCACAAATCAACACACATAAAGTAACCACAACACATATAATTGTGAATGACTTTCATAAATGTGAATGTGTGGTTTATATGAAGTGGAAGTGTGAACTATGTCTTATGGATTGTTGTTTTTCTTTTTCTATGTGTGATGGTATGATGTAGAACCTGCTCAAGAGCAAGTTATTCCTTTCCAAGATCAGGACTACCCATTTCAAGAGCAGCAGGAAGGAGGCAAGTGTCCTTGACCACTTTGATCCTATGCTAGGATGTGTAGATAGAATTATTTGCATTGTCAAATGAAATATGAAACCCATGTTAGGAAGTTTCCCTAGAATTGCATTACCTTGTTTCCTTGTAGCTTGGGTTGGGATTTATTCTATCATGTCATTTATTATTATGCATATGCTTAGCCATGCTTAGAATGGGATATTTGGGATATGAGGTCATCAGTTTATTTTACCATACTCTTGAATGAGATATTGTGAGTTATGTAGAGGTAGGGATCAAGGCAAGTTGGATGTTTTGGTTGTGTGCTGGGTGCACGAGACTCGGGTTTGTATTTAGTACTTGCCTGGATCCTAAGGACCGGTTCATGGAGCATGTAACCTGGCTTTACAGTGCCAACCACATGCTAAGATGGGGCAGCTTGGCCAATTAATTAGGTGTATCCCCGGCGTAGTATGGGTGTGTTGGATGGTGCGGGGAATAGGTGTCAGCTGGACTACCATATGAACCGCAAGGCTCAAGAGGGGGCCACTGCAGCAGGGTTGGAGCCTCTTGTATGCTGTTAGGGGTGAAACCTCAGTGGGCCCACGCTCGTTGGGAATCCCTTTGTAAAGGCTTCATAGTGATCTCCTGGCTACACACCTGGGAAGTGTGAATGTGGTTCATAGCCACTGGCATAATGGAGGTTCTTTTAGTCCACCCGGCAACGGAGGATGAAATCACTACATGTGGGTACAGTGGTACAAACTCTGCAGAGTCAAAACTGTCATGACAGCCGTGCTCACGGTCAAGAGCGGCTTGGACTTATTCATGATTAGAGGAGTGATGGTTTTGGAAGTATTGGATGTTAAGCGGGGAGCTTAACAATGGAAATGATGTTATGGTTATTGGATTATGATGATGGGATGGGAGATTGGGACCATTTCACCTGTGTAGTAATGTAGGTGCTTAATAAGCTAAGGTGATAGGTATTAATTGCGTAGTGCTTTAACCATGAGTTCAACCCCACCTTGTTCTAGCCATGCATGATATAATTTTCCCACACTTGCTGAGTACCATTGGTACTCAACCTTGCATATTTTGTTGGTTTATATTGCATGATATAATTTTCCCACACACCAATTTTCACTCCATTTGGAGTTGATCTTGAGATGAGCTAAGTGGGACAAATTCAAACTTCATTTGAATTCAAAACTGCACTTGTGCTGAAATTCACTCAAACAAAACTCAATTTGAACTTTGATCAATTCAAATGGTTCATGGGTGAATAATTTGAATTACCAGGGGTACTATGGGGTTCATTGTTTACAACAGTGATTAGGAGTAAATTTCAGAGGTTAAAACTGGAAGTGGGACCCACATGTCAGCCACTGCTAAGATCAAACCGACTGAGACTTTTCTCACTTGGGTCGCCGAGCCGCAGCTGTGATCGCCACCGAGGGCAGCCGCCGCGCCAGCAGCAGCTTGCCCACGCGCGGGCGAGAGGCGGTGCAGAGCCTTCTTAAGGCGCCTGCCCCTCTCCTCGGCCGAGGCATCGCCGTTCTTCCCCGCAAGAACTCAGCGCCGGCCGAAGTTTTCCGCAGCTCGGAATCGATCAGAGAACACCGATCACAGCTCCCTCCGTCCACTCCAGAGCCCCAGCAAGGTACTAGAGACCTTCCTCCGTCCTCCCCGTTGCTAGAATTCGGTTGAAACCGATTGATATCGGCTGTGCCGAAAGATCAAATTCGGGACTTGGAACCGCCGCACCCCGGGCTCTCGTGGACAGCCCAACCAGGGTGTTGTCACGCCCGAGCCAAGGCACCCTTGGGCGCGCTGGTGACCGGTGCTGCTCATCCCCGAGCCACAACTCGAGTGGTTGCTCACCAGCGGCGAATTTCCACTTTTCCCGTTTCTGTCTGCAGAACGACCTTCGGGTACGATTCTGTTTAATTCGTGTTGTAGAAAGGATTAGAGGGCCTCAAGCCGCTCTCACACGAGCTAGACACGGTAACGCACAAGTTGCCTTCACAACTCTGGGCCGGAGAACCTCTGTACCCTGTAATTTGAGGTCTACAAATGGCGGAATGAACGGGCGGCATCGGGCGCACGGTGAGGACCTATTTCGGGCCTTCCCCGAGCTGCCTCGAGCTCATGTCGACCTTCTCTGAGGTCCACTGGTGCTCCCCGACCGGTTTCCCAAGTAGTTGAGGTGCTAGGGAAGTCAGCCGACATGGCCGAAGTCGTTCCGAGGTGGCGGCTCGTCGCCGACCATGCTCCGGCCATTGTCATGAGCAGCTGACCCTAGAATCCTGTTCCCCAAGTAAAAGTAGGCAGGGGCGGCCAGAATCGAGAAGTTTGGAGCTGTACAGAAGCCGGCGGCGGAGCGCGGGCGTCGTGAGGTTGAAGAAGGGGGTGGACCCCAGCTGTCAGCAGGAGATATTTTGAATCGGGATCCGTCTACGGCCGGGATCGGGTCTGCTGGCATGCAAAATCATTGTGGGCCGCGGTGTGCTGTCGCCTCGGCGTGCGACGCGTGTCCCCTGGGCCCACGCACGAGTTTAAACTTTTCCCCGATTTTCAGATTTCCTTCAAACTTCAAATCCTCATAACTTTAGCTAGAAATCTCCAAATTGAGTGAACCAAATTTTGCTGGATTCAGCTCTCTGAGTACTTTCCAGCAAATCAAGTTTCACTTCATGAAAACCCTTAATTCTCCAGAATTAATTCCTCAAATTTTAAACTGTTAGGAATTTTAACTGCAGAATCCTTTGGAGGAAAATCCTGAAATTTTTCTGGGATGTTCACCAAAATATCCCTGAACTACCATAAAAATTTTAGATCCATTTGAGCTCATCTGATCCACCTAATGGTGTGATTAGTGAAACTGTTCCAGAGAAAATAGAAAATGTTCAGAAACATTTTCAGAATTTTCTCTGAAATTGTTTAGCTCATAACTTTAGCTAGGAGCCTTCAAATTAAGTGAGACCAACTCCATTAGAACCCTATGAAAATCTAGTTTTCAGAAAGTCATAGTTTGTTTCATGAAAATTCCTAGAACACCCTAAGAGTTCCAATTAAGGTCAAGGACATAATTAATTGTGGAGGGCTCAAATGAGCTTTGCTGCAACTAAAACTTGACCAAGTCTCTGTTTAGGTTGTAACCAAGCCACAGTAAAAGTTTCACAGTCATTAGGTCTGTCTAGCAAGGGTTATAGACTTCACAACTTCAAAGTTAATACAAATGCATTTAAATTGATACATATATTGCTCTTATCATGTAGTCGCTAAGGTCGAGGAGGAACCCGAAGTCCTAGACTTCGTTACTCCGGAGGAACAGCTAGCCTACGACCAAGAGCAGCAAGGCAAGCTCCGGTTTGCATTAACCTTTTTTACAAATTTTTATTGTTTTGAGCACGTACTTGATTACTTTATTCTTTGCATTAGAGTCTTGTTTGGAAATCCAACTGCATAGCCAAGAAAACCATGGGTTGGGTTTAGGATTGCAAACCCCGTTAGCTACTGCGTTGCTAGGATAGAGTAGGATTCGGTACAAGTCGAGTAGTTGGAACTACTCGCGAGCATAGGCTAGAGGCACTCGACTCGGGTAGTGATAGCACATGAAACACATGGCAAGAAAATGAGACCAAGCGGAGGGTAAGGGCAGCTGGACTTCGGGGCCTGTGTGCTGTAGCTCCACTTGTGTCGATTAAGGACCGAGCCGTGTGCGGGCCTGTTGAACAAGCTAGAACAGTACCGAAGACCTACCGGCTATATGGGAACCGGGAAACTGATGTACCTCAGGTAGCTGGGTATTGAGGCATTGCCCGTCGTTCAGAGATTAGGTTGAGAGCTTGAGGTGTAAATCGGCTGGCGGCACTGAGATGCGCGTGCAGAGACCTCTTGCTCGGGACGATGGGACCGGTTCAATATTTGGTTGACGGGTGAAAGTAGTTGCGTACGGCGTCTGTGATGGTTGCTGTAGGCACCATTGAGTACGGGCGTACGTGACGGGTTGTTCGGGTAACCCTGCAGGTGTAAATCGATTATAATCGCCGTCCCTCGCGGTCAGTGAGTATCACTTGTTCACTGTACCGTGACGTAGAAAGAACAGGCTAGTTACATGTTAAAATGTTGCTGATTGAAAGCTGGACATTGATTGTTAATGATATGCTGTAGCTTAGAGCTAACTAAAGTTCTTTTCAACTTTGGGCAAAGTACATGAGAGAAATGCGTTTCTTGTTTGATTGCAGCTCTCTCATGTGCCTTAGCGTAAGGTTCTCCACAACCTGCTGCTAAAACTTGAAAGTAAGGTTCTACTAATTAGGCAAGTCCTTGCAACTGATTTTTACCTTATGTAACCCATTACCCTCATGTAGAAGTTCCATGTTTAGGTGAGACGGGTCAGACTTGCTGAGCCTTCGTGCTCACTGCTTGTGTTTGAAGCTTTTGCAGGGTTCTATGAGGAAGGGACTCCCGAAGAGGAGACGGAACCCCAGGAGGGGAACCCCGTCGAGTGGGAGTCGTGCACGCCGCAGAGTTAGTGTGCGTGTGTGCTAGCAAGGACGCGTTCAAGGGCTGAACGTGCACTTGATGCTTAGTCTACGCCCGCGAGTGTAGACTGAACTTATTTTGATGTAAACATGTTCATAACTTGTTTATGTAATAAAAATTTCGCTTCCGCTTTGTACCTTTGACGTGTGTTATACGGTGCTGTGCAACGCAGCACCCCTCAGCGTGATCCTGGCTCGACAGGACCAATGGGGTCGTGTCAGCATGGTATCAGAGCTCACTTGAGGTTTAACACAGTACAAAGGTCTTCTTTTTCAAAAATCCAGTGAGGAACGAGTTAGTAGCCCGTATAAGGATGTTATTAGCATATAGAAAGTGGCATATTAACCTATTTGTTATGTCAGAAAATCGTGTATCTCGGGACGTTTATGACTTGGGGGGTACACGTAAGCGCTGTCCACCAGTGCGCACAAGCTGAAGGGTGGAGCCCCACGGGTGGCAGGTAACCCGACCCGCTTTGATATCCTCTACGACTCTTCATGTCGTTTGGGGTATTCGAGCAACGTCTGTCCCTGGCGTGCGTGGTGCAATTTAGGAGACCCCGTCACGTGGTCTGAAACGTGAACACGTAACTCAAGGCGTGTTTGGCTTGAGAACATCCGGGCGAGTGATGACGGCCGGGTGTACGAACTGTATGGATTCCGGGCTCGGTGTGCAGCCGAGTCTGACGATTGATTGAGTTTCTGCAGATAGCCTGACCACAAAACGGTAGACGTGTAGCATCCGTGTGCGAGTGACGAGTAGTGCCACTGAACTAACGAAGCCGGCTAAGTTCGGTATAGGTTTTTCCTTTGTGAGGACGTAGTACCGACATAATCTGGTGACGCATCGACATCACACCCCATTAAATAAACAACTTCATTTAAAAACTTGAAGGTTTTGATCCAAAGTAGTAAAACTTGATGTAACTCCTTCCCTTGAACAGGATATTCAAAGTTAACAAGTTTTCAACTTATAGGTTGTTAAGGACAGAGCACTCTGTTTTCAGCTGAATCAAGCCTAAAGTTAATCAGAGGTTAGAGGTTGAGTTCTTTCGAGGTTGGGGGAATATGATGCATTCCTGGAAAGCTTTGGAAGATCTTTACAACTCTTCTGTTGAGGTCCAAAGGTGTTTCACCCCTTAACCAATCGAAAAATGCAGTAGAGTTGCAACTGTCCAGAAAACAGGGCAGAGCAAACGCTCTCTGTAAAGTCTCTGTAAATAGAGCATAACTCGGAAAAGATTGACCCAATGAAGGTGTATGATACAGTTCTGGAAAGGTTTTTAATTTCTCTACAACTTCTTTGTGGAACTCTAGAGCAACATCACACGCCAAATTGGTTGAATGTCCAGTTGAATGCAAACTGTTCAGAAAAAAGGACAGATGCAAATCTCCCTGGATGTTACTGTAAAACACTTATAACATTCTGTAGAAAAATCCTTAAGGGTCATATGTCAGACCGTTAGAAAGGTTATGAGATAAGCAACATTGTTGTAATTCATAGTTTGTTCAGATTCCTATTGTATTTGCATATACAACTGTGATAAAACCAGCCACATACAAAGGAGATGCTGGCAAATTTTATCCAGGAATTCCGTCAACTTTGAAAAATCATAACTCCTGATCCATAAGTGATAATAGAAACATGTGAGTACTCGTTGGAAAGATATTGGAGTTATCGTTAACTTTGGTATACAACTTGAGTAATGAAAATGCTTCTAACTGGATCGAAGTCTAGATTTAGTGCATCAAGGTCTGTTCTGTACAAAGGAGGAAAAAGAGTGATATCGTGCAGGCTAGTACAAGTTATGTGCCCCAAAAGCACCTGTTGGTGTTTCGAACGCCATTCAGTGAAATGGAGGCCCATGTACGATTAACTCCTTAGAGGTTGATTGCTGGTCATGTACTACAACTTGCACCACCTCCAGAGCGGCAGCATCAGACGGTGGTTTGTACTCCATCGCTGCAGCTATGTGTATCTAGCTCCAACCACAAGTTAGAGAAGAGCCGGAGAGACATCCGTGCTCTACTTATGGTCGGATGGGCCATTATGCTAGGTATTGTATGGAGGAAATTCAAGGTTGCCGATCATTATACTTTCAATGATCAGATCCATAACTATATCTGCAGAAAAGAGGGCAGACAAGGGGCAACATTCACTACACAGTGAGTGATGATGTTCCAGAATGAGAAGCCGTGTTAGCAGAGATGGTTCTCTGAATCGGCTACTGGTATTAATTCTCTTGGACTTAGGTGCCACACCTAGCTTTGTTAGTCCATCTTTTGTGGCTCAACATCAGCTCCAAACCACTTTTACAAAGAGGTAATACCTCATATCTTCGCCGGGGCAGCATTACAAGAAGTGATGTTGTTTTCCGAGAACCTCTTTGTTTGTGGGTTATACTATAACCCACGACCCTCCTTATTCTTGGGGTCTGAAGATCGACATTATTTTGGGGATGTCGTGGTTGAATTACCACAAAATGGGTTACAACATCAGTTTTAAACCGTTAAGCTCAAACTCCCCTCGGCACGGTCTTCATACATTAGTTCTGGGTGTCAGTCAGCAACAGTTTGCAATATTAAACCACTCGGAAACTGTTAGATAGAGGGCAGTCCGGTGGTACGTAAATTTCAGGAGGTGTTTTCCAATTGTTTACCGGGCATACCGCCCGAACAGGACACAGAGTCCAAGATTGAACTTGCACCAGGAACACCACTGAGTTCACGAAGGCCGTACAAAATGGCACCCAATGAAGGAGCAGCATGGAAGACACCGCTGAATAACCCTATGAGCAAAGGTTTTATACGACTGGATCGTTACCTTGGAGTTATTCAGTATTGTTTGCAAAGGAGAAGCACGAAACACTACAACTTTGTGTAGTGCTCGTCTGCTTACACTGTGACAATCAAGAACTAGTACCCGTTACCACAGATCGACGTATTGTTTGATCAGTTGGTCAAGGCAAAGATCTTTTCCAAAATGGACTTAAGATCCGGGTACCATCAGATTAAGATACGAGCGGAGGACATTCCAAAGACAGCTTTCTCGACGAGGTACGGACTTTATGAGTACCTGGTCATGTCCTTCGGCCTCACCAATGCTCCGGCTCACTTCATGTACTTAATGAACTCGGTATTCATGCCGGAGCTGGACAAGTTTGTCGTGGTATTCATCGACGACATCCTGGTATATTCCAAGTCGGAGGAAGATCACAAGAAACATCTGTGTATATTCTTACAACGGCTGCGGGATCACAAGTTATACGCAAAATTCAGCAAATGCGAGTTTTGGATATCGCAAGTGCCTTTCCTCGGGCATATCATCTCAGCGGAGGGTATCGCTGTGGACCCGAGCAAGATCACTCAAGTGCTGAATTGGAAATCCCTGAGAACTGTTCATGAGGTACGGAGTTTCCTTGGACTCGCGGGATATTATCGGAGGTTCATCCCGAACTTCTCGAAGATTGTCAAGCCAATGACAGAGCTGCTGAAGAAGGCTACCAAATATGTTTGGAGTCCAGCATATGAAGCAGCATTCAAGGCTTTAGTCAAGCACCTGACATCAGCACCGGTTTTGGCGCAGCCAGACACAACAAAACCGTTCGATGTGTACTGCGATGCATCCGGCATTGGGCTCGGATGTGTGCTGATGCAAGACCGAAGGGTGGTCGCGTATGGGTCACGGCAGCTTAGAAACCATGAGCAAAATTATCCAACTCACGATTTGGAGCTCGCTGCCGTGGTACTTGCACTAAAAATGTGGAGGCACTACCTACTCGGTAACCTCGTACATTTATATACCGACCACAAAAGCCTCAAGTACATATTCACTCAGAAGGAGCTGAACATGAGGCAACGAAGATGGTTAGAACTGATAAAGGATTACGAGATAGAGATCCATTATCATCCGGGCAAGGCAAACGTAGTGGCAGATGCGCTGAGCCGCAAGTCACACGTCAATAATCTGACCATCACACCGTTGGAAGAGAGCGAACCACCACTACATGTGATTCCACACGGAGCTCTCTACAACCTAGCTTTAATCCCCACCATCAGTGAAGAGATAGCGGCAGCCCAGAAGAATGACAAGGGCATGTCACATTTGCGGAGACGTGTAGACAGTGGGGAGTTGAAATGTTTCCGGAAGGACGAAGACGGCGTCCTATGGTTCAAGGACCGGATCGTCGTACCCCGAAACCCGGAACTACGGAAGAAGATCTTTGATGAGGCTCACTTGTCAAAGTTCTCTATTCACCCCGGCAGCAACAAGATGTATCAAGAACTCAGAAGCAAGTTTTGGTGGACACGGATGAAGCGAGAGACTGCAAAATACGTGTCCGAGTGTGATACATGTCGAAGGGTGAAGGCAGACCACATGCGAAAACCGGGACTGCTACAACCACTGGGCATCCCTGCCTGTTAGTGGGAGGACGTGAGCATGGATTTCATCGTCGGTTTACCCAGCACCTTACAGAAACATGATTCCGTGTGGGTGATCGTCGATTGGCTCACCAAAGTTGCCCATTTCATCCCGGTCAACATCAACTACAACGCCAAGAAGTATGCTGAACTGTACATCTCACGGATCCTATGCTTGTACGGCGTACCCCGTACCATCATATCAGATCGGGGCACTTTATTTGTGTCCCGTTTTTGGGAGCAGCTGCACGCTGCCTTGGGGACGAAGCTGATCCGTAGTTCAGCCTACCACCCGCAGACGGATGGGCAAACGGAGCGGGTAAATAAAATCTTAGAAGACATGCTACGAGCTTGCGCTATCGACCACGGCAAGAATTGGGATGATCACTTGCCGTTAGCTGAGTTCTCGTACAATAATGGGTACCAAGCCAGCATCAAGATGGCACCTTACGAGGCGCTATACGGTAGGAAATGCCGCACACCATTGAATTGGTGTGAGTCTGGCGAAAGGGTTACCTTCGGGATTGACCTTGTCAACAACGCGGAAGAAAAGGTTCGACTGATTCAAGCGAACCTAAAAGCCGCTCAATCCCGTCAGAAACAATATGCGGACCGGAGAAGGCGCCCATTACAATTCGAAGTTGGAGATCACGTATATCTACAGGTGTCTCCAATGAAGGGCGTAAACAGATTTGGGGTGAGAGGAAAGTTGGCACCCCGATTCATCTGTCCATTCCAGATTACCGAAAGATGTGGGTCAGTGGCATACCGGCTGAAATTACCAGAAGCACTTTCCGGTGTGCACGATGTCTTTCACATTTCCCAGCTGAGGAAGTGTCTCAAGCTATCAACTACCGTTCAGCTGGAAGACATTGAAGAACTGCAACCGGATCGCACCTATCGGGAGGAACCGGTGCAGATTATTGATGAAAAGGCCTGAACCACACACAACCGTACATTGTGGTTCTACAAGGTTCTATGGAGTAATCACTCCATGGACGAAGCGACGTGGGAGAGCGAAGAATTCCTTCGCACTAACTACCCCGAATTTTTCACGTCGCATATCCGGTAATTTTCCACCGTCCTCTCTCTCAGTTTCACCTTATAATCTTGGGACGAGATTCTTTTAAGGGGGGAGTAATGTAAGGGCCTCAGTTTTTGAAACACATTTGCAGTGTTCATCACCACACCACACACCTCATGTGAGGAAGGATGATGAACACAAATGAAGAGCATGTAACAATTATCAACATGCTCATTACAGAACAAACTCACATATTGCAAAAGTGGTATTTCCCACATGTGATGTAGATGGGCTGGACATATGAAAACTCCTACACTTTGCTAAGGATGTCCATGCCAAGTTTCACCCAAATTCAAAACCTTTTTGAGGTCATTTTGGGTATAATTAGGAAGAGGGCAGTTTGAAACCATATTCAAATTCAAACTGTTTTTATCCCATGAATTTAAAAGTAGGAGGCATATTCTTACTCAGCACATTTTTGTGAGCCCACACACCAATTTTCACTCCATTTGGAGTTGATCTTGACATGAGCTAAGTGGGACAAATTCAAACTTCATTTGAATTCAAAACTGCACTTGTGCTGAAATTCACTCAAACCAAACCCAATTTGAACTTTGATCAATTCAAATGGTTCAGGAGTGAATAATTTGAATTACCAGGGGTACTATGGGGTTCACTGTTTACAACAGTGATTAGGAGTAAATTTCAGAGGTTAAAACTGGAAGTGGGACCCACATGTCAGCCACTGCTCAGATCAAACCGACTGAGACTTTTCTCACTCGGGTCGCCAAGCCGCAGCTGTGATCGCCACCGAGGGCAGCCGCCGCGCCAGCAGCTGCTTGCCCACGCGCGGGCGCCAGGCGGTGAAGAGCCTTCTTAAGGCGCCTGCCCCCCTCCTCGGCCGAGGCATCGCCGTTCTTCCCCGCAAGAACTCAGCGCCAGCCAAAGTTTTCCGCAGCTCAGAATCGATCGGAGAACGCCGATCACAGCTCCCTCCGTCCACTCCAGAGCCCCAGCAAGGTACTAGAGACCTTCCTCCGTCCTCCCCGTTGCTAGAATTCGGTTGAAACCGATTGATATCGGCTGTGCCGAAAGATCAAATTCGGGACTTGGAACCGCCGGACCCCGGTCTCTCGTGGACAGCCCAACCAGGGCGTTGTCACGCCCTTGCCAAGGCACCCTTGGGCGCGCTGGTGACCGGTGCTGCTCATCCCCGAGCCACAGCTCGAGTGGTTGCTCACCGGCGGTGAATTTCCACTTTCCCCTTTCTGTGTGCAGAACGACCTTCGGGTACGATTCTGTTTAATTCGTGCTCTAGAAAGGATTAGAGGGCCTCAAGCCGCTCTCACACGAGCTAGACACGGTAACGCACAAGTTGCCTTCACAACTCTGGGCCGGAGAACCTCTGTACCCGGCGTAATTTGAGGTCTACCAATGGCGGAATGAACGGGCGGCATCGGGCGCACGGTGAGGACCTATTTCGGGCCTTCCCCGAGCTGCCTCGAGCTCATGTCGACCTTCTCTGAGGTCCACTGGTGCTCCCCGACCGGTTTCCCAAGTAGTTGAGGTGCTAGGGAAGTCAGCCGACATGGCCGAAGTTGTTCCGAGGTGGCGGCTCGTCGCCGACCATGCTCCGGCCATTGTCATGAGCAGCTGACCCTAGAATCCTGTTCCCCGAGTAAAAGTAGGGAGGGGCGGCCAGAATCGAGAAGTTTGGAGCTGTACAGAAGCCGGCGGCGAGCTCTCCGGCGAGGTCCCTCGGCAGCGGAGCACGGGCGTCGCGAGGTTGAAGAAGGGGGTGGACCCCAGCTGTCAGCGGGAGATATTTTGAATCGGGATCCGGCTGCGGCCGGGATCGGGTGTGCTGGCACGCAAAATCATTGTGGGCCGCGGTGTGCTGTCGCCTCGGCGTGCGATGCGTGTCCCCTGGGCCCACGCGCGAGTTTAAACTTTTCCCCGATTTTCAGATTTCCTTCAAACTTCAAATCCTCATAACTTTAGCTAGAAAGCTCCAAATTGAGTGAACCAAATTTTGCTGGATTCAGCTCTCCGAGTACTTTCCATCAAATCAAGTTTCACTTCATGAAAACCCTTAATTATCCAGAATTAATTCCTCAAAATTTAAACTGTTAGGAATTTGAACTGGAGAATCCTTTGGAGGAAAATCCTGAAATTTTGCTGGGATGTTAACCAAAATATCCCTGAACTACCATAAAAGTTTCAGATCCATTTAAGCTCATCTGATCCACCTAATGCTGTGATTAGTGAAACTGTTCCAGAGAAAATAGAAAATGTTCAGAAACATTTTCAGAATTTTCTCTGAAATTGTTTAGCTCATAAATTTAGCTAGGAACCTTCAAATTAAGTGAGACCAACTCCATTAGAACCCTCTGAAAATATAGTTTTCAGAAAGTCATAGTTTGTTTCATGAAAATTCCTAGAACACCCTAAGAGTTCCAATTATGTTCAAGGACATAATTAATTGTGGAGGGCTCAAATGAGCTTTGCTGCAACTAAAACTTGACCAAGTCTCTGTTTAGGTTGTAACCAAGCCACAGTAAAAGTTTCACAGTCATTAGGTCTGTCTAGCAAGGGTTATAGACTTCACAACTTCAAAGTTAATACAAAGGCATTTAAATTGATACATATATTGCTCTTATCATGTAGTCGCTAAGGTCGAGGAGGAACCCGAAGTCCTAGACTTCGTTACTCCGGAGGAACAGCTAGCCTACGACCAAGAGCAGCAAGGCAAGCTCCGGTTTGCATTAACCTTTTTTACAAATTTTTATTGTTTTGAGCACGTACTTGATTACTTTATTCTTTGCATTAGAGTCTTGTTTGGAAATCCAACTGCATAGCCAAGAAAACCATGGGTTGGGTTTAGGATTGCAAACCCCGTTAGCTACTGCATTGCTAGGATAGAGTAGGATTTGGTACAAGTCGAGTAGTTGGAACTACTCGCGAGCATAGGCTAGAGGCACTCGACTCGGGTAGTGATAGCACATGAAACACATGGCAAGAAAATGAGACCAAGCGGAGGGTAAGGGCAGCAGGACTTTGGGGCCTGTGTGCTGTAGCTCCACTTGTGTCGATTAAGGACCGAGCCGTGTGCGGGCCTGTTGAACAAGCTAGAACAGTACCGAAGACCTACCGGCTATATGGGAACCGGGAAACTGATGTAACTCGGGTAGCTGGGTATTGAGGCATTGCCCGTCGTTCAGAGGGTATGTTGAGAGCTTGAGGTGTAAATCGGCTGGCGGCACTGAGATGCGCGTGCAGAGACCTCTTGCTCGGGACGATGGGACCGGTTCAATATTTGGCTGATGGGTGAAAGGTAGTTGCGTACGGCGTCTGTGATGGTTGCTGTAGGCAACATTGAGTACGGGCGTACGTGACGGGTTGTTCAGGAAACCCTGCAGGTGTAAATCGATTATAATCGCCGTCCCTCGCGGTCAGTGAGTACCACTTGTTCACTGTACCGTGACGTAGAAAGAACAGGCTAGTTACATGTTAAAATGTTGCTGATTGAAAGCTGGACATTGATTGTTAATGATATGCTGTAGCTTAGAGCTAACTAAAGTTCTTTTCAACTTTGGGAAAAGTACATGAGAGAAATGCGTTTCTTGTTTGATTGCAGCTCTCTCATGTGCCTTAGCGTAAGGTTCTCCACAACCTGCTGCTAAAACTTGAAAGTAAGGTTCTACTAATTAGGCGAGTCCTTGCAACTGATTTTTACCTCATGTAACCCATTACCCTCATGTAGAAGTTCCATGTTTAGGTGAGACGGGTCAGACTTGCTGAGCCTTCGTGCTCACTGCTTGTGTTTGAAGCTTTTGCAGGGTTCTATGAGGAAGGGACTCCCGAAGAGGAGACGGAACACCAGGAGGGGAACCCCGTCGAGTGGGAGTCGTGCACGCCGCAGAGTTAGTGTGCGTGTGTGCTAGCAAGGACGCGTTCAAGGGCTGAACGTGCACTTGATGCTTAGTCTACGCCCGCGAGTGTAGACTGAACTTATTTTGATGTAAACATGTTCATAACTTGTTTATGTAATAAAAATTTCGCTTCCGCTTTGTACCTTTGACGTGTGTTATACGGTGCTGTGCAACGCAGCACCCCTCAGCGTGATCCTGGCTCGACAGGACCAATGGGGTCGTGTCAAGTTCAAGCGTAGCTTCCGCAACCATTACATCCCAAGAGGTGAAGTCAAAAACAAGAGGAAGGAGTTTTTGGGACTGCAGCAGGGAAACATGACGGTGAGGGAATACCTCACTAAATTTACTCAACTATCCCGTTATGCCCCACGGGACATAGAGACTGATGAGCAGAAACAAGATTGTTTCGTGGAATGACTTACCGCAGAAATGTAGTTTGCAATGTCCTCAAATGAGTATGAAAGCTTCCAAAAGATGGTGGACAGAGCATTTGTGGTGGAAAGGAAGCTAAAGGCCTTGGAAAATGAGAATAAGAGGACGGCCGGGTGGTCACATCAAGCCTCAGGGAGCAACACCCGCCCACGTCTGATGCAGCAACCTACAGGGCAGACGAACCGTGCTGCGGTACCCTACTCAGCACCAAGAGGGTACAACCCGAACTACAGGCCTCCCGCAGCACCAACACAGCCACAATGTCAGTTTGTACAGCAGCCTCGCCCCGCATATCCACCTCGACCAGCAGTACAGGGACCTCCAAACCAACCCCAAGACAACAAAGGCCAGACACCTGAGGTTGGGGTGCAATGTTTTAGCTGCGGTGAAGTGGGGCACTACGCCCATAAATGCCCAAAGAAGAAGCCCGCACAGCCACAACAGCAGAATGTGATGCGAGGACGAGTGAACCACATCACTATGGAGGAAGCGCAAGAGGTACCCGACGTGGTAGTTGGTAAGTTTCCTGCCAATTTACACCTTGCAACCCTGCTGTTTGATTCTGGTGCTACCCACTCGTTCATTGCTCAAGGGTTTGTTAAGAAGCATGACCTAGCAACCACACAAATGAACCATATGCTAGCCGTAAACTCTCCAGGTGGAGAAATAAGGACAAGACAAGTGTGTCCCAAAGTGAACCTAGACATTAATGGGGTAGTATTTTCTGCTAACCTCATAGTGATAGATTCACAAGGGATAGATATTATCTTGGGTATGGATTGGTTGACAAAACATAAAGGAATCATCCATTGTTCGACCAGAACGGTGGAACTAACTCACCCTAGTGGCACAAGAGTAAAGTTCATAACAATACACGAGCCTAGGAGGGACATTAAATTAAATCAAGTTGAGGAAATCAGGACCATCAGGGAATATCCAGATGTTTTTCCGGAGGAGTTGGCAGGTATGCCTCCCGATCGTGAAGTGGAATTCGCAATTGAGCTAGTACCTGGAACAGCCCCGATTTACAAAAGACCTTATCGGATGGACTCCAAGCAGCTAGAAGAACTCAAGGATCATTTGAGAGAATTGACGGAGAAGGGGTATATTCGCCCTAATTCCTCACCATGGGGAGCTCCGGTGATATTTGTGCCCAAAAAGGACGGAACCCAAAGGTTATGCGTGGATTACCGTGCCTTGAATGAGGTAACCATCAAGAACAAGTACCCATTACCCCGCATTGAAGACTTGTTTGATCAGTTGAGGGGAGCTTGTGTGTTCTCGGAAATTGATCTCAGGTCGGGATACCACCAACTCAAGATAAGGCAATCTGATATTCCCAAGACAGCTTTCATACCTCGGTACGGACTGTATGAATACACTGTCATGCCTTTCGGGCTAACTAATGCCCCGGCATACTTCATGTATCTCATGAACAAGGTATTCATGGAATATCTGGACAAATTTGTGGTGGTTTTCATAGATGACAATCTCGTCTTCTCCAAAGATGAAGAAGAACATGAGAAACATCTAAGGTTGGTGTTGCAAAGGCTGAGAGAACACCAACTATATGCCAAGTTGAGCAAGTGTGAGTTTTGGCTGAAAAGAGTTCCCTTCTTAGGACATATAATCTCGGAGGGAGGAATCTCCGTGGATCCTGCCAATATCGAGGATATACAGAAGTGGAAGACCCCTGAAAATGTCGGGGAAGTTCGAAGCTTCTTGGGATTGGCTGGATACTATCGACGGTTTATTGAGGGATTCTCCAAGATCTCGAGACCTCTCACCAAACTGTTGGAGAAGGGAATCACATTCACATGGACGCCACAGTGCGAGACGAGTTTTCAGGAGCTAAAGAAAAGATTGACAACAGCCCCAGTGTTGGTTATGCCAGATATGCAGAAGAATTTCACAGTGTACTGCGATGCCTCTGGAAACGGGTTGGGATGTGTTCTCATGCAAGAAGGGCATGTCGTGGCATATGCATCCCGGCAGCTTCGGAAGCACGAGAAAAACTATCCTACGCATGACTTAGAACTAGCCGCAGTGGTACACGCGTTGAAAATTTGGCGACACTACTTGATGGGGAAGAGGACGGAGATATATACAGATCATAAGAGTTTGAAGTACATTTTCACACAGCCAGATCTCAACCTCAGACAAAGGAGATGGTTAGAGCTAATCAATGACTTTGATGTGGGCATCAACTATCATTCTGGGAAAGCAAACATCGTGGCCGATGCTTTAAGTCGGAAAGTGCAGGTCAATAAGTTGAGCTTGAAGGACATGCCTGCAGAATTGAAGGACGAGGTTATAAGGCTCAATCTATGCCTGGTAAATAGTGGGGAAGCCATCGCCATAGAAGTAGACTCCACACTCGAGCAAGAAATCCGCGAGGGTCAAAAGAATGACGAGAAGATACAAGAGATCAGACAACTCATCAAGGAAAATAAAGCTCCTGGTATCAGAGAGGATGAACAAGGTACGGTGTGGCATGGAAAAAGGATATGTGTGCCTGAAGTAAAGGAGATTCGTGAATTAATTTTGAAGGAGGCTCACGATTTCGACTATTCCATTCATCCTGGGAGTACGAAGATGTACCAGGACCTCAAGAGCAAGTATTGGTGGTATGGCATGAAGCGAGATGTCGCGGAACATGTTGCCCTATGTGACACATGTCAGTTGGTGAAAGCAGAACATCAACGACCTGCGGGATTATTGCAACCACTCAAAGTGCCTGAATGGAAATGGGAAGAAATCAGCATGGATTTCATCGTGGGATTGCCTAGGACCCAATCAGGATATAATTCGATATGGGTCATCATTAATAGGCTAACCAAGGTAGCTCACTTCATCCCCGTGAAGGAAAGCTACAGCGGATCCAAATTGGCAGAGTTGTACATGTCAAGGATCGTGTGTTACCATGGAGTGCCAAAGAAGATTGTGTCGGATCGAGGGACACAGTTCACCTCAAGGTTCTGGCAGAAGTTGCACGAAACCATGGGAACCCATCTGAACTTTAGTTCTGCCTATCATCCCCAAACTGACAGGCAGACGGAAAGAACCAATCAGATTCTTGAGGATATGCTGAGAGCATGTGCACTCAAAAACAATAGGAGTTGGGACAAGAACTTACCGTATGCGGAGTTTTCCTATAACAACAGCTATCAAGCTAGTATGAAGATGTCACCGTTTGAAGCTTTGTACGGGAGGAAGTGCAGAACTCCCCTATTTTGGAACCAAACAGGGGAAAGTAAAGTGTTTGGTCCAGAAGTACTACAAGAAGCCGAGGCGAAGGTGAGGGAAATTCACAACAACTTGAGGATAGCACAGACACGCCAAAAGAGCTATGCCGATGTACGAAGAAGAGAGCTCGTTTTCAACGTGGGAGACTATGTATATCTCAAGGTGTCCCCTATCAGAGGACTTCGTTGGTTCATGGTGAAAGGGAAGTTGTCACCTCGATACATCGGACCCTTTCAAGTTCTGGAAAGGAAAGGCGAAGTGGCGTATCAACTAGAGTTACCGGCTCATCTATCGGATGTGCACGATGTATTCCATGTGTCACAACTCAAGAAATGCCTGAGGACGCCTGAAGAGGTGTTATCCATGAATGAAGTGAACGTAGCTGAGGATTTGTCTTATGCCGAGCAACCATACAAGATTTTGGAGACAATGGAACGCCTCACCAGAAATAAAAGAATCCGGATGTGCAAGGTGCAGTGGAAGCATCACTCAGAAGAGGAAGCCACCTGGGAGCGGGAAGATGAGCTCAAGGCACAATTTCCGGAATTGTTTTCTTAGAACCACCAATCTCGAGGACGAGATTTCTTTTAAGGGGGGTAGAGCTGTAACACCCCAAAAATCTTGTTAAGAACCTAAATCATGTTAAGAGGGGAATTTAAAAAATTTTGGACGTGTTGCATGTTTTGCAAAAATTCAAATTCAAACTGGAATTTAAATTAAACTCAAAACAGAAAAGAAATAGAAAAAGAAAAAGGAAAACAGAAAAAAACCGGCCAGTGGGCCGAAACCCACCAGCCGGCCCAACCAGCGCCCGCGCCAGCCCACAGCCGCGCGCGCCATTTCCTCCCACTGACAGGCGGGGCCCACCAGTTCATCGTCTACCTCGCGCCAGCGCCGGACTCTCTCACCCAAATCGAAACCGATCGGGAATTCTCGCGTATTCCAGCCGAATTCGTTCGGGGGCGACGCAAACTCGATCTAAACCACCCCGCCGCCCTCCCCCGTCTATAAAAACCCCGACCCTGTCCCGTTTTTCCCACGCGAACCGCCCATTTTCTCTCCGGTGAGAACCCGAGTTTCTCCGGCGAATTCTGGCCGATCTACTCGGAAATTCCGATCTAACTCGCTGGTCTTGATCCACCGCCTCCGGGGAACCTTGCAGGTGCAGAAAACTCGGTGACTTGCGGTGTAAACACAGCGCCGACGAGCCTCGCCATGAATTCACCTCTGACCTCATCGCCGATCACCTTCAAGGACCTCCGCGCTCAAGAAAACCCCCGAGGTGAGATCCCGGACCTCTCCTCCACCGATCTATGCCATAAGATCACAGTTCTAGGAAGAATTCTCGAAGATCCGAAAGTCTCCGGTGAGATCGCCGCTTCCCGCCGCCATGCGCCGCCGGCAGCGCCGCCCGCGCTCGATCAGAGCGACGTGGCCGCTTGTGCGTCGTTTATTTTAAATCGCACGGTAGGGTTTAAATCCCCGCGTACCGGTTCGACGTTATAATCTGAGCCGTCTGTTTTAAATCGGACGGTCCACGTCAGCCCCGCGTTATAAAGACTGGAATTCTTACGTGCTACCCCCTGGGGTTCTCGGGAAATAAGAGCTAGCCCCGGAAACTTCTGATCTAGCCCCTGGAACTTCAGAAAATCATGTAAATTCATTTAAAAATCAGTTTTAGCCCCTTGACTTAATAAAAATTAGGAAAAACTCCTCTGTTATGTATAGCTAGACCCCTGAAAATTGTTAAAATAATATTATAGACCCTATAGTGGGGTGAGTTTACCTTTTTAGCCCTGTTTAATATTTAATTTAGGAAATTGAATATGTGGCTAGTGTTTAAAATTTAAAAAGTGGGACAAACATATTGTCAAAATTAAATTAAAAAACTTTCTCAGTATTTAGAAAACTTTGGAGTGAGATAAAAATATATTTTGGGCTGAAATGAATCTGTTTAATTTATTATTCACATTTAGGGACACATTTTTAAGTAAAGAATAGTTCTGGAAAATAGGGAAAATAATTGTAAAATAGTTTACATCAGAGGAAAAGGTCAAAATATATTAGTAAATATTTTAGATCAGAACCTATTCTGTTTAGATGATGTGTCTTGTTATTTTCATAATAAAGTTCACATCTAGGCATAGGAAATAAATCTGAACATATAGCAACTAGTAAATGATAAATGGAGTTCTAAAATCCAAAGAATTCAGTTTAGGGTTGGTAGAAATTCTGAAGACACATATGGAGAAGGAAAATACCTTTCATGCATACTTGGTAGCTAAAAGGTGTAGTAATTGAATATAAGGAATTTAGTTAAATTGGAAACTCATATATATAGTATGTAAGTATAAATGTGAACGCCAAAAGTAGGAATCATATACATATGATCAAAAGTGCATGCAAGCCACAAATCAACACACATAGAGTAACCACAACACATATAATTGTGAATGACTTTCATAAATGTGAATGTGTGGTTTGTATGAAGTGGAAGTGTGAACTATGTCTTATGGATTGTTGTTTTTCTTTTGCTATGTGTGATGGTATGATGTAGAGCCTGCTCAAGAGCAAGTTATTCCTTTCCAAGATCAGGACTACCCATTTCAATAGCAGCAGGAAGGAGGCAAGTGTCCTTGACCACTTTGATCCTATGCTAGGATGTGTAGATAGAATTATTTGCATTGTCAAATGAAATATGAAACCCATGTTAGGAAGTTTCCCTAGAATTGCATTACCTTGTTTCCTTGTAGCATGGGTTAGGATTTATTCTATCATGTCATTTATTATTATGCATATGCTTAGCCATGCTTAGAATGGGATATTTGGGATATGAGGTCATCAGTTTATTTTACCATACTCTTGAATGAGATATTGTGAGTTATGTAGAGATAGGGATCAAGGCAAGTTGGATGTTTTGGTTGTGTGCTGGGTGCACGAGACTCGGGTTTGTGTTTAGTACTTGCCTGGATCCTAAGGACCGGTTCATGGAGCATGTAACCTGGCTTTACAGTGCCAACCACATGCTTAGATGGGTCAGCTTGGCCAATTAATTAGGTGTATCCCCGGCGTAGTATGGGTGTGTTGGATGGTGCGGGGAATAGGTGTCAGCTGGACTACCATATGAACCGCAAGGCTCAAGAGGGGGCCACTGCAGCGGGGTTGGAGCCTCTTGTATGCTGTTAGGGGTGAAACCTCAGTGGGCCCACGCTCGTCGGGAATCCCTTTGTAAAGGCTTCGTAGTGATCTCCTGGCTACACACCTGGGAAGTGTGAATGTGGTTCGTAGCCACTGGCATAATGGAGGTTCTTTTAGTCCACCCGGCAATGGGGGATGAAATCACTACATGTAGGTACAGTGGTACAAACTCTGCAGAGTCAAAACTGTCATGACAGCGGTGCTCACGGTCAAGAGCGGCTTGGACTTATTCATGATTAGAGGAGTGATGGTTTTGGAAGTTTTGGATGTTAAGCGGGGAGCTTAACAATGGAAATGATGTTATGGTTATTGGATTATGATGATGGGATGGGAGATTGGGACCATTTCACCTGTGTAGTAATGTAGGTGCTTAATAAGCTAAGGTGATAGGTATTAATTGCGTAGTGCTTTAACCATGAGTTCAACCCCTCCTTGTTCTAGCCATGCATGATATAATTTTCCCACACTTGCTGAGTACCATTGGTACTCAACCTTGCATATTTTGTTGGTTTATATTGCTGCTCAGGTCAAGATAATGAGGTGGTGTATAATGACCAAGACTTTGGACCCGAAGAAGGTTTCTAGGTTCATGGAGACCCCCGGGCAACGCCTGTGACGGAGCCCTCAAGGATAATATTCCGCTGCTAGTTTATTTACTTGTGATTAACTTATTATTGTCTATCGAGACATTTGGTATGTAAGACTTATTTATATTCGACACCTGGCTTGTAATAAATGATGCTTCACTATTTGTCATCACATGTATGAGAAAATGATCCTGGCATACATGTGATATTCACTCGGTTGTTCTTCGGAGAAACCGGGTGTGACAGCATATCACCCTCAAACCGATGGACAAACTGAGAGGGTGAATCAAGTGCTTGAGGATATGTTCAGAGCGTGTGCCATCCACCACGGTAGGAATTAGGATGATCACTTACCGCTGGCGGAGTTTTCATACAACAACGGTTATCAAGCGAGTATTAAAATGGCACCGTATGAAGCTCTCTATGGCCGGAAGTGTCACACACCACTGAATTGGTGTGAGTCTGGCGAAATAGTTCTGTTTGGGATTGATCTTGTGAACAAAGCCGAAGACCGAGTTCGGTTGATACAAGAGAACTTGAAGGCTGCACAATCCCGACAGAAGAGCTACGCTGATCAACGGTGTAGGCCTTTGCATTTTGACGTCGGGGAGCACGTGTATCTTCATGTATCTCCGATGAAGGGAATTCACCGGTTCGGTGTAAAGGGGAAACTCGCTCCCCGTTTTATTGGTCCTTTTGCTATCACAGAGAAGTGCGGACCCGTAGCCTACCAGCTGGAACTACCGGCAAGTCTAGCTGGTGTTCATGATGTATTTCATGTGTCACAGCTGCGGAAGTGACTCAAATTCAACGCTGCTGTTCGCACCGAGGAAATCGATGAATTGAAACCGGACCTGACCTACACCGAGCGACCGGTTAAGATTTTGGATGAAAAGACCCGGGTAACCCGGAACCGGACGATCAGATTTTCAAAGTTCTGTGGAGTAATCATACCGCAGAAGAGGCGACGTGGGAAAGTGAAAATTACCTCCGCACTAACTATCCGGAACTTTTAGCTTTGTACAGTTTGTAATTACCTCTCCCGTCTCGTTCTTCGCTTGTAATCTCGGGACGAGATTCTTTTAAGGGGGGAATGTAAAAGTCCCAAAAATGTGTCTGAATAAAAACTAAGGTTTGAGTTCATATGTGTGGCAAAGACATGAAAAATGGGACTTGCTAAAACTTTTCCTTCATGCAATGTAATACATGGATGAGCATCCAAAATGAGGCGCACATTTTTATTTAAAGGTGTTGAACCAATAAGGAGTTAAATACCTCTTGCATGTAAGTTGGAAAAATCAGATTTAAAAATTCAAAGTTCACACATGTGGTGGCCAAAAACTTTGAATAAACATGCAGCCATATAGTTGGAAATTTAGGGAAAAGTTTGATCACAAAATTTTCATTTGTAGGGTTGGCTCAAAAAGGAGTTAAAGAGAAGAATTTGCAAACTTCAACCAAATTCAAATTTGGTAAGCAAATTCAAACTGAATTGGAAGAATTGAAATTCTAACCCACCTTTTTAAAACTCAGAGTTGTGGAAATTAAGAGGATCAGCTTAAGAAGATATTTGGGAAAATAAATGTGGAGTGGGACCCACATGTCATAGGGCTAAAGTGTGCCTTACACACTAAGTCTCAGCCTCGGTGGGCGATTTCCCCCAACAGCTCACGGGAGCCACCGAGCAGCTTGCCGGCGCCACCTCCTGCTGCCTGCCTCCCCGCGCTGGCGCCCCAGGGGCGGTCCTGACAGCTCCCTCAACGTGATCACATTCCCTCAGACCAAACAAAGGCTTATTTGCTTTCCTCTCTCGCGAGAACGCTGCACAGCCGCTTCCCTCACGTCCGCTCTCGGTCGATCGGGAAACCGAAGAAAACACCGCGCTCATCCCTCCCCTGAGCTGCTAAACATTGCCCCGAGCACAGCCTCCACCTCCCTGAACCGCAAGCAAGCGAGTTTCGGCCTCCCTAGCCCGGGAACAACCGTCACAGCAGCGACCTAACGTCGGCCGCCGAGCAGGCACTCGTGGACAGCTCACCACAGCGACTTTCACGGCCGAGCAAGGGTGGCAGAAGGAGCGCACGGACTCCACGCTGCTTCCACCTGAAGCTCAAGCCACGTCGTGAGCTCTCGCAGGCGAATTCGGGAATTTTGTCACGGCGGCTTCAAACCGACGATCTGGTACGGTTCCTTAAAATTCTCCTTCTCTGATCCTCCACAGATCATCAAACTTTGCACTTAGATGCTGGATTAGCCGGCGGTCAATTCTCCTCTAGCATCCATCGCATGAAAACGCCTCCGCGCGACGGATTTCAAGCTCTACTAGGGGTGTTCGCTGCGGACCCATTCGGTTACACGATGAAAGCATATTTGCGCCTCTCCCGAGCTACTTTGAGGTTGTGCCGATATTCCTAGAGCTGCGGTGGTGCTGTAGAGCTCATCGGTACAGGTGTTGGCGGGCTGGAGACCTCGGGCGATGGCGCCGAACCACAACAGTAGCGGCCGCACGTCGCCGAGCTGGTTCCGGCCACCGGAAGCCGAAGCAGAACCCACCATCGTGTTCCTCGGTGCCCTAAACCCCCTGGCGGCGAATCCTAGTTCAGATGGCGGCCGGGAACGCCGGTCCGGCGAGCATCTGTTTGCTCCGGTGAGGGGGAGCGCGCGGGCGCGGGAGGGGAGCCGAAGGAAGAAGATGACGGGTAGGCCCCGTCTGTCAGTAGCAGAAGATTTAAACCCGTGATCAGTTGTGGCTGGGATCCAGTGTGTTGGCGCGCTGGGAAACTGTGGCCCCGGTGTGGCCCAATCCTGATCGGCTGGGATTTAAAACAGTGGGTCCAGCCGAATTTTCAGTAGGAAAATAATTCCAGAGTTGGCTCAAAGTTTGGAAATTCATAGCTCCTGGTAGAAACCCCCAATTTGAGTGATTCTACTTGGGTTGGATTCATCTCTCTGAGTTCTATCCGAATATGAACTCAGATTTGTATGAAAGTTAATATTATATTCTGGAAAATTCTTTGAAGTGTTTCTGAAAAAGAATTATTGAGGGAGTTTGGTTTATCCAAAAATCCCAAAATTTTGCCAGAATATTCTTTAGCATATTTTTGACCTTCTAGCAAAAGTTCAGCTCATTTGAAGATCATTTGAGTAGGAACTTGCCAAAAACAAACTTCTGTGTTCGTAAGAGTCCAGAAACATTTTCAGAAAATGTTTCTCAATTCAAAAATCTATTCTGGAAAATCCCTAGCTCCAAAAATCATAGGAAAATTTAGGCAAGCTCTCTGAGACATACTTGAAATTGTAGTTCACTTAATTAAGTATGAAAATGCACATTACTCCAGAATTAATTCTTTTGATTAGGAATGCTTAAAGAATTGTTCTTGAAGAACTACTCAAGTAAAAGGGATGAATTTTGGACCAGATTACTTTCATGTGACCAAGAACTCAGAGGTAAATTATCAGCTCAAGTTGAGCCCTTGAACTCCCTGTGCTCATTCTCCATACTTATGTATGACTTTGTGAGAATTATGGAGAACACAATTTGACTCCACCTTAGCTGCAATTTGACAAGCTAAATCCCTAGGTAGTATAGAACCTGCTGTAAATGTTTTGAGGCCATTGGAGTTCTTGTTCTTCAGTTGCATTCAAATCTTTTCAGCTCATCTATTATATTCATTAGGGAAAGTAGCTAGTGTATAGCTAAGACATTAAGATCAATTTAGATCATTTCTGTTACTTTGCACAACAGAGGCAAACCAAGTCATTCTTTGCTTTTCCACACAACCTCTGTTCTTAAGAAATTAATTATATAACTTCTTTCCATTACAGTCTATAAACACATATGCATATGCATTCCAATAGGAACCACAATGAAGGGGATTCAAAGGAGTGATTCATTGAAGTGGATCAAGCTCCGGAGAGTCAAGGGTGGATCAACAAGGACACTAACTGATTATATACGACTACCCTGCAAAACAGGTAAGCTACGGTTTGCATTTAACAACTGTTAAGTTTTTATTTTGTATTCACTTTCGGTTAAGATACGAATTGTGCATTAGGTCTAGTGTTTGATACTCCTCTTGCATAGCCAAATGACCCAGGGAGTATTGGGTAGGTGTCTTTACACCGTGTAGAACTACCATGCTTAAGTAAGGTTCGGTAGAAGTCGAGTGGTGAGATGCTACTCGCAGGTTCAGGAACAACAGGGCAATACGGGATTGGTTCAAAAATGAATTAGCAAGTTAAAGTTGAGACTGGAAGGTTGTAGGAGCAGTAGGACATAGGGGCCTGGGTGCTATAGACCTGTCCGTGTCGTTCAAGGACCGATCCGTATGTGGCCCTGTTGAGCAAGTTCGAGTTGTGTACCGGACTCATGCTGGCTATATGAGACCCAGTAAACCGATGTACCTCGGGCAGCTGCCGTTGGGACTTTTTGGGTCGCCTCAGGCGGACAGCCGGTGTGCAGTATGTGGGGAACATTCTCATGACATCTTACGTCGGCAGGTGCACCATGAGAGTGGCTACTGTACGGGGCGACTTGATCGATTCAACGGGGGTGAAACAGGAGAAAGGCTGCCGCGTACGACGTCAGTGATGGTTGCTGTAGGCAACGTCGAGTATGGGCGTACGTGTCGTGTAGTCCGGGTGTTATTGATTCGAATCACCGTCGATCGCGAAATGGACCGAGCATACTTGTTCTCACTGTCGTGATGTAGTTCCAACTACTCGACTTGCCATGTGATTCATTGTCTATCTCTAGCCTATTCTCGTGAGTAGTTCCAACTACTCAACTTGTACCGAAACCTATACCATTTTAGCATTGCAGTGGCTACTCAAGGGTTAAAACCTAAGCCGAAAATCCCTGGTTCTGTTGGCTATGCATTTGGGTTTCCAATCAAGACTCTAATACACAATTGTAGGAAGTACATAAAGTAAGTGATCAAAACATAAGACTTTATGAAATGGCTAATGCAAACCGCAGCTTGCCTTGCTGCTGGTTGTGAGCTAACTGCTCCTCTGGAGTAATGAAGTCTAGAACCTCCGCAGCTTCTGTAAGGGCCCAAGTTTTTGCATACCTTCAAAGTGTTCATCACACCACACACACCTCATTTGAGGAAAGCTTATGATCATTTGAAGAGCAAGTAAACACCATCAACATAGTCATTAGAGGATAAACTCACAAAATGCAAAAGTGGTATTTCCCACATGCATCATATAGGGGCTGAGCATATGGAAAACTTCTAAACTTTGCTAGGAATGCTCATGCCAAATTGCACCCAAATCCAAAACCTTTTTCAGGTATTTTTGGGTATAATTAGAAAGAGGCTGGCTTGAAATTAAATTTAAATTCAAACTCCTTTCATCCCATGAATTCAAAAATGGGATTCATATTCACACTCAGCACAATTTTGTGAGCTCACACACCAATTTTCACTCCATTTGGAGTTGATCTTGACATGAGGTATTTTGAGAAAAATTCAAACTGAATTTAAACTTCAGTTTGCCTTTTGAATCCAAATACAATCAAACCAGTTCACAATTTGAATTCTACCCACTTCAAATGGGCATTTGGTGGATTACTCAAAGTTCAAAGGGTATTAGGGTCCCTACTGTTTAGAGCAGTGGGAAAATTGAATTTTAGAGGTTAAAACAAGGGGTGGGGCCCTCTTGTCAGCCACACAATTGCTTTTAACCGACTTCACACGAGTGCTCGGTTTCTCGGGCTGCAGCTGAGCGCGCCACCAAGCTGAGGACCGGTGCCACCTCCTGCTCAGCAATATTTGCAACCGAGCGACGTCGCCAACCTCTTATACTCACGGCCGACCGCTCCCCGGATCTTTTCACCGCTCACAGCCCGATTGCTTCGTTCCCGAATGAAACAACATCGCCACTCACCCGAACACTCTGTGCCACCATCGATCGGCCGAAGCAACGGCTTGCATGTGGAACTGAGGTTGCACACGAGGTCGCCGACCTTCACTCGACGTGTTTCAGCTCTCGGCCGCGTGAGATCGGCTTCCATCGAGCTTCACAGCACCGTTTCTTCTTCCTCGGTTCAACCCCGAGTCACCGCCACGGGAACACCTCGTCTGGCCACCACAGGCCGCCGTTCCCTGAGCTGTGAACAGCAAAGAGGTTCGTCCAAGTCTCCTCTTCCATTACCGCAAACTCCGGCGGCGTGACATGAGCTGCCGTCACCGGAATTTCACGGTTTTGCGCTGGTGTACAAAAGAGGCCGTCGGACCACTTCGCAAAATTCGTGCTACACACCGCACCACTCATCACCTAACTTAGAGAACTACTTCTAGACATCCTTGCAAGTCCATAGGATCAGAAACTTCAGGGACCATCGGGTATAGCCACTGTTCTCCGAGTTTTGCTAGTGTTTCCGATTTCCGACCTAGGTCGCACGGTGACATACTAGTTGGGGCCGTTTCCGAGCTCATGTGATTTCATGACAATCTTCCCTAGGGTGCACTGATGCTCTACGACCGTTTGCTCGATCCTTTGGGGTGCTAGGGAGCCCGGCTGACACGGCTGAAGTTCTTCCGAAGCCGCCGCTCGTCGCCGGCCATGTTCCGGTTATTTTCATGTCGAGCTAAGGTCAGCACCGTGTTCGCCGCGTGGAGTTAGGCAGAGGCGGAAAAAATCTCGAAGTTTGGCACACGGCAGAGCCCCTCTGGTGAGCACTCCAGCGGGGGGGGGGGGGGGGGGGCAGCGGCCGAGCGCGGGATAGTGGGAAGTTGAAGACGACCCCGGCCCCACACGTCAGTGAGTAGATATTTAAATTTGGGATCAGTTGCGGCTCTGGATCGTTTGTGGCTGCGCGCTAATACTCAATAGCCCCGTGTCGCAGCCGCTGAAGAGCCGACACGTAGCCCCGGGCCCACGAGCAGGAATTTAAACTTTTTCCGGTTTTCAGTTTTAGTTCAAACTTCAAAACAACATAACATTGGCTAGGAAACTCCAAATCGAGTGAACCAAATTCTGTTGGATTCGGCTCTCTGGGTACTTTCCAAAAAATCAAGTTTCACTGTATGAAAATCCTTATGTCTCCAGAATTAATTCTTCAAAATTTAAACTGAGTAGAATTTTAACTGAAGAACCCTTTGGTGGAAAATTCTGAAATTTGGCAAGGATGTTCATCATAATATCCCTGAGCTACCATAAAAATTTCGGATCCATTTGAGCTCATGTTCCACCTAATGGTGTGATTAACGAAACTGTTCCAGAGAAAATGAAAAATGTCCAGAAACATTTTTCAGATTTTCTCTGAACTTGTTTAGCTCATATCTTTGGCTAGGAATCCTCAAATTAGGTGAAACCAATTCCATTTGAAACCTCTGAAAATCTAGTTTCCATAAAGTCATGGCTTGCTCCATGAAAATCCCTAGAACACCCTAAGAGCTCCAATTAGTCCAAATGCACAGTTATTTGTGGAGGGCTCAAATGAGCTTTGCTGCAATTGAAATTTGGCCCAGTATCTGTTTAGGTTGTATCCAAACCACAAAAAAATTTCAGAGTTATTGGGCCTGTTTTGCAGTAGTTATAGTCTTAATAATATTGACTCCAAACTCATATGCATTTAAATTGACATATACATATATTTATCTGATGTAGTCGCTAAGGTTGAGGAGGAGCCAGAAGTCTTAGACTTCATAACTCCGGAGGAACAGCTAGTCTACGACCAACTGTAGCAAGGGAAGCTCTGGTTTGCATTAGCTTTTTATAAACTTTACTGTTTTGAGAACTTACATTGAGTACCCAATTTAATTATGCATTACAGTCTTGTTTTAAAATCCAAATGCATAGCCAAGAAAACCCTGATTTTTGGGCTTAGGTTTTAAACCTCGATTAGCTACTGCAATCCTAAGATAGTGTAGAATTTGGTACAAGTCGAGTAGTTGGAACTGCTCACGAGAATAGGCTAGAGGCACACTACTCGGTTAGAGATAGCAAATGGAACACATGGCAAGAAAAATGAGACCGAGCGGAAGGTAAGGGCAGAAGGACTTTGGGGCCTAGGTGCCATAGCTCCGCTTGCATCGATTGAAGACCGAGCCGTGTGTGGGCCCGTTGAACAAGCTAGAACAATACCGAAGACCTACTGGATATATGGGAACCGGGAAACCGATGTAATTCGGGTAGCTAGGTGATGAGACATTGCTTTTCGTTCAGAGGGTAGGTTGAGAGCTTGAGGTGTAAATTGGCTGGCGGCACTGCAGATGCGCGCGCAGAGACCTCTTGCTCTGGACGATAGGACCGGTTCAACATTTGGCTGACGGATGAAAGGTGGTTGCGTACGACGTCCGTGAATGTTGCTGTAGGCAACATCGAGTACGGGCGTACGTGACGGGTTATTCGGGTAACCCTGTAGGTGTAAATCGATTATAATCGCCGTCCCTCGCGGTCAATGAGTACCACTTGTTCATTGTACCGTGACCTAGAAAGAACAATCTAGAGTCATGTTAAAAGTTTGCTGATTGAAAGATGTACCTTGGTTGTTAATGATTGATGTAGTTTACAGCTAATTAAAGTTCTTTTCAACCTTGGGCAAAGCACATGAGATAAATGTGTTTCTTGTTTGATTGCGGCTCTCTTATGTGCCTTAGCACGAGGTTCTCTACCACTTGGGCTAAAAACTTGTAAGTAAGGTTCAACTAATTAGGCGTGTCCTCTGCAACATACATTCCCATTTACACTGTAACCCAGCATGTATAGGAAAGACGAGCTCCGAGGTTAACACGTGTCCAGCAGTGTCGGACCTCTCGGAGATAAGCTCCGGTGGCGACACGTGTTCGATAGCACCGGACCTCTCGGAGGTGAGCTCCGAGATTGACACGTATCCCGCGCGACCAGTCCTCTGATTTCCATGATGACTAGCTCCGGGGGCAACACGTGTCCCATAGGGTCGGACCCCTCACCTTTTGCGGAGATGAGCCCCAAGCCTGCCACGTAGCCTACTTTAGCGGCGGACCTCTCCCCACTTCGCAGGGATGAGCTCCGAACACGCCACGTGGCCAGCGGGCCGCGGAAGTTGTCTTCGGTGCTCTCTGAGAGCTGGATTCGGCTCTTATTGGCTATCCTTTTGATATTTTTCTCTGTTATGCTGATACCCGAGATGAGGGTGTCACAATTTTGTTGCTGCTGGGATGAATGGAAAACTTTGACAGGTGGGCTTCATCAAAAATCATCTTACGGAGTTTCATATTGAGCGGTACCACAATACGGTCGTTAAACCATAGCGTGCAGTTCTCATCCTTCCGGAAATATTTTACCTCTCCGTTGTCTAGTCTTCTCTTTATGTGAGATATACCCCTGTCCCTTCTTTGAGCCTCAACAATCTCTTCTCGGATTGTTGGAATTAGAGCAATATTGTAAAGCGCTCCATACAGAATGACACGGAGACTTGGTTCTTCATCTTCTAACTCAGCAACCGCCAAGTTGGGAACGTGGTCTTTCCGACTAAGCGCGTCGGCAACCACGTTTGCTTTTCCCGGATGGTAGTTGATCTCGATTTCATAATCTTTTACGAGCTCCAACCGCCTCCGTTGTCTCATATTCAGCTCCTTCTGTGTGAGGATATACTTCAAGCTTTTATGGTCGGTGTAGAGGTGAACAAGATTACCAAGCAAATAATGCCTCCACTTCTTTAATGTCAACACCACAGCAGCAAGCTCGAGATCGTGAGTTGGATAATGCTGCTCGTGATTTTGCAGTTGACGAGACCCATAAGCGACCACACACCCTTCTTGCATCAGAACACAGCTGAGACCGATGCCTGATGCATCACAATAGACAGCAAATGGCTTCGTCGTGTCCGGCTGAGCTAGAACTGGAGCTGTTGTGAGATGTTTCACCAATGTTTTGAATGCAGCTTCACCTATTGCATTCCACATGTATTTAGTTCCCTTTTTCAGCAGCTACGTCATTGGTTTAGCAATTTTTGAGAAGCACAGAATGAACCTCTGATAATTCCCCGCTAAACCTAGGAAACTTCGGACCTCGTGGACTGATTTGGGAGATTCCCATTTCAGAACATGTTCAATTTTGCTTGGGTACACGGCATGTAAAATCCCTAATTTCAGCAAGCCTAGATCCTCGTTGGAATTTCATCTGCAGGGTCAAATTCAATTGTAATTAAGGTTGTCAAATTTGGAACCTGGCTACATGAAATAAAGGAACAGCTACAAAAGAAAACTAGCCAAAAAGGAAATAAACCCGGCGTTTCAAACGGGAGAACAAGTGAGAGTTAACGCCACGGAAATCAAATTCAAAATTTTTGGAATTGACTGCAACTTTTGAATTTGAATTGTGGAGCCACGGTTGATTGGAGGGGGAGACTTTGTGTGACCCACACGTAATGGGAACCGAGAACCCTCAGTGTTTCCTTCTCTGCGAGCTCGCCACCGAGGCAGCCACCGAGCTTCTGCTCGTGCCTTGCTTCCGAAGGCAGGCAATTCCACGGCGTTGTTGATTGTTACCCACAGCAGCTGCACAACTCAATTGCCGTTTCTCTGCTCACACAAACAACCGAAGACTTCCCTCTGTGCGACGTTGTTTCCACAGTTCAAATCATCTGCAGATTTTAGTTTACACACGCTTTTGAAATCGGGGCCACTGTTGTTTGGAGGAGACTTTGGTGGGATGCACAGGTCGGTGAAACAGAAACACAAGGCAGTTTTTCCTTCCCTGCGAGAGTGACACTGAGGAGGAAAGAGCTCCACCGAGCTGTGTTGATGCTTTGCTTCCGAAGGCAGCTCAGTCCCCTGCGTTTTGCTCGATAAACATCAGAGAGGAACAACTCAAATGACTTTTTCCCTGGTCGGACACTCCAACGCACAGACCTGCCTCTCTTGTGCACTCATCCGAGAGAAACATGCTCGGCGCCCGCTCTGCTCATTGCCGTTTGCTCCGGGCCATGGTGACGCCCGGTTGAGCCAGCAAACAGTTGCACCCATCGATCTCCGACATCCTCGACGTGTTCTCAGATCACCCCTGGCCTTCTATGATCGGTTCTTCCCGTTTCGTTCTCCGCAAAACATAGCAACGAAGCATTTTCACTAATCATCGTCGACCGGCCTCTCCACGCTGCTCCGGTACGAACAAATAGCCACGAAGGTTATCTCAGTCATCTAGATTGTTTTTCTAGACCCCCATGGCTCCTTTCCACCTCCGGCTAGCCGAAATTTGAGTTTTGGTGCCGGTGGGTGTAAGAAACCGGCGCTGTCCAATTCTCTAAATTCGCTCAAACCGCTTGATCATCCGTTCAACAATTCAAACCACAGATACTTGGGTTCCTAGCGCCCTGCCACGCCGAAGCACGCAGCAAATCAGCCCTCCTCTGTGGGGACCACCCTGTGGTTCACCCACTGCGGGATCGCAGAGGGTGGTGCCATGCAATGCGGCACCCAACAGCACACCAGAAAAGATTATGAACAACATACAAACTTTTATTTGACATAAAACAGCGGAAGTTTTTTTTACAAAACTTAATTATACAGCGGAAGTATTATACATAGCTAGTCTTTAATCCTATCTATGCAAAAATGCAGCTGCCAGCCCGGGGACGCTACGCACTAGAAGCATAGAACCGGAGATCACAGTGGCGTGCAGGGCTCCAGCTCAGCCGTGTACCCCGACGGGGGCATCGCCTCTACCTCGGAACCTTCCTCATAACTCTCACCTGCACACAGCTCAAATATTGCAACCATGAGCACGATGGCTCAGCAAGGCTTAACCAACACCCTAGTCATGGAACTCTACATTCAGGGATTAGTAATATGGGATAAAGACGTTGCAGTAAAGACACGCCTACATGTTAATACTTACTTTCAGTTTTATAGTAGCAATTTAATGAGCCTTAGGCAGCCCTCACATCGGAAGTCCACAATCAAACAAGAAACTCTTTCCTCCGATGTGGTGATGCCCAAAGTGGAAGATAAACTTAATTAGCTCTACATCTACAGCAGACATGGTTTCCAAACATTTAATAGTTCATCACAGCATAATATCATTCATCTGGCTTATTTCACTTCTTACTACGTCACAGAACAGTGAACAAGCGGTAATCAAATAACCGCGAGGGACGGTGATTGCAATCAGGAGACACCCGGACAACACGTCACATACACCCACTTTCAGAAGTGTGGTGCTTCACACCTTCCTACTCTGTTGTATGCAACAACCTTTCAATGGAAACCCAAATGCCGAACCGGTCCATCCGTAACGGGCAGGAGGTCCCCACGTGGAGTGTGACTGTGCCCACCTGCAGATTTACACCTTGCTACCATAAACCCACTCCTATTAAACGGTTGGGTAAGCCTCGGCACCCAGGTTAACCAATTATATCGGTTTCCTGCTTATGTCAGTATGCCATCCGGTACTGTTTGATACTTGTTCAGCAGGCCCGCACACGACTCGGTCCTCAATCGACACCAACAGGGCTACTCACGTGAGACCTCCGCTCACTGACTCCTAACCCCCCTGCTAGGTCTCAGTTTCACAACTCTTAAGCCATTCTCTATTCTTTTCCATACCGTGTGATAAAACCTTACCTCGCGAGTAGATTCCAACTACTCGACTTCTACCGAGATCCTAAGCGTAATAGCATGGCATTCGCTACTCGTCGAGTTTGTAAACTACCCAACCGTTCATAGGATTTAAAGTCATGCATTTGGTGTTTCAAACACCTTAACTCTAATGCAAACCTTTCAACCTAGACATAAGTGATACAAATGAAAAACTTTGTAAAAGGTATTTAAATGCAAACTGGGGCTCGCCTGGTTGTGAGTCAAAAGGAAAGTTAGCTTCTGGTGGGAGGACATCCAAAGGCTCCGGCATGTCCTCAACTTTGGTCACTATATGAAATGTAGAAAAATATATGTATCAGTGCTAATGAAGTATAAGAATTAACTTCTATTCATAGCTACTGCTATTTATGTTCCATAATTGGCTTTGGGATTTTTCCAGTGGATACTAGACTCTCTAAGGATGATCTGAGCAAAATTTGGAGAAATTTCATTGCACCCTGTGGTCTCCAAAATTCCCACAAGTACAAGGCTACTCTGAATTTTGAGCCCAAATCTGGAGTTTTGACATGGCTAACAGTGGAATATGTAATTAGGGTAAGCCTCCATGGTTCTAACAAAATTTGTTTCACCGTTTTTGGAGCTACCAACAGGGAGATATGGACTTTTGGAGTTGGACCGGAGTGCTGAAAAGTTTCTGTTTAGAATTTGAATTTTTAAATAAAGGCTGAACTTTGGAACACAATTTAGCCTAGAAAATGAACTCCAATGAAGCTCAAATTGTTACTGGAGCTCAGTAACTAGGAAAAGGATTTGCTGCCCAAATTTGGGAATGTTTCATAAAGAATTGCTCATGGAATAAATCTCTAAAGATTTACTAAAAACAATTCTACAGAAATCTCTGGGTATTTTCGTAGCAAGCACTTTGTTTCTCTGCAAGGTACATCTTATGAGGAATCCAACAAAATTTGTCTCACCCTTTTGGAGTTTTCTACAAAAAGTTATGGGTTTTTCAAGTTTGGACCACTTTCTGTTTGAAGTTTACACAGAGAACTCAAATGTGGGGCCCGCTCGTCAGTTCTTTCTTCAACCTCTCGACAGTGAACTCGCGCGGACGGAAAACCGGATCTTGGCACGCGCCGTTCTCCCTCGTTTCACAAACAAATCGGCTCTGGTTTCGCCCTACACGGCCGTTGGAACGTGGCGCAGCTGCTGGGCAAGGTCTCACCGCTTGAAAATGGCCGGAAGTGGGTCGGCATCGGCGGCAGCGCTCGGCGGCGCTGCATAGACATGTTCTGGCATGTCCCAAGCTTCTCCCGATGCAATAAGTTGCCCTAAAGCATCCCTAGTGGTCGGGGAACATGGAATGCATGCCAAACCTTGCAGCAAACAGTGGGAAAAGGGGGTTCACCGGAGGACCGACCCGTTTTTGCCGCCGCCGGCGAATTCTCGTCGCCCGGGGCGTGGGATGGACGGTTTGCTTCGGTCTCTGGTGTGTGAGGGCGCTAGGAGCACTAGTATATGAGGTTTGAATGGTAGAACGGATGATCACACGGTTTGAACGAATTTAACGAATTGGACAGTGCCGGTTCATCACGTACACCGGTGCAAAACTTTAAAATTCGGCGAGCCGGCGATGGGAACGAACAAGGGGACTACAGGAGCATGATATACACACCTTGGCACACCTTAGGGAGATGTTGGTCGTGCGGGAGAGGCGCTTGACCGGCTGGTAGACGAGGAGCAGTGAGGGCGACGGTGCTCTGTTTTCTTCCGGCGAAGAACGGCTCGGCCACAGCGAGGGGAGGTCGTGGACGAGCTGAGGAGTGGTGGAATCATTGAGGAGGCGCCGGCAGAGCTTGTGGGCGGCTCAGCTAGGCACTAACCCAGCGGGAGCCTGCTGAACGACAAGCACAGTGGGGCGCAGTGTTTCTCTCATGAGAGCTCGAGCATGGAGGAACTTCGGGTGAACGTGTAGACAGAGGAGAAACTGGAGTGGTGCAGCTGCTACTGCTAGCGATCAACCACGCACGAAGTTGCCGATGTCAGTAAAATTTTCAAGCAGCTCGGTGGACCATCGGGCGGGGGTGCTGCCGGGAGCTGGCGCTCGCGTTTGACTGACCGAGGGAAAACAGAGGCTTTGCTTCTTTGGGTGGCTGACCAGTGGGCCCCCTCCCACCTAATTCTCCAGTGATATTTTCCCTTTTGTCTCCAAATTTACTCCTTTGCTTCCTCCCAAAGTCATGGTTTGAAATCTTTGAATTCAAATGATTTGAATTATAGGGTGGAATTTGAACTGATTTTCGTTGTTTGAATTTGAAATGGGAATTTGAATTCTCCTTTTGCATTGTTCCAAAAACATAGCAAACCCACTCAAATAATTCTGAATTTTTGAATGGATGCTAATTCAAATGTGAAGAACACATTTGTGGAACCAAATTTTCAAATTGAGGAAGTTGGGATTTGAAACTGAAATTTAAATTCAGATTCGAGTTCTTCCTCTTTTAATCCCAAACAAATAGTAGAACCCCTCCAATTGAGATTTGGGAGGTTGAATATTTGACATATTAAGATTCAAGTTATGAATTCAGATCTCCATGTTCAGAAGTTTTTGGGAAGTTTGAATCCTTACTTTGAACTCACGCCGTTAAAATTCAAAGTCTTAATTCCCCTCATTTTTCCTAAGTGTTAACGTGCTGAATTTCTTGCTACCACTTTTTGGGGATTTTACAAGTTTCATGTTAAAACATTGCTGATTGAAGGCTGGACTTTGGTTGTTAATGAAGTTCTGTAGTTTAGAGCTAATTAAAGTTCTTTTCAACCTGGGGCAAAGCACATGAGAGAAATGTGTTTCTTGTTTGATTGCGGCTATCTTATGTGCCATAGAATGAGGTTCGTTCACAACTCACACTAAAAGCTTGAAAGTAAGGTCCAACTAATTAGGCGTGTCCTTTGCAACTTTCATGCCATTAGACACTGCAACCCAGCATGTAGTGTTTCTTGTTTAGGTAAGACGAGTGAGTCTTGCTGAGCCATCGTGCTCACTACTTGTGTTTGAAGCGTTTGCAGGGCACTATGAGGAGGAGGCTCCCGAGGAGGAGACGGACCCCCAAGAGGATAACACCATTGAGTGGGAGTCGTGCACGCCGCCGTGTTAGTGTGTGTGCTTGCTAGTGGGAACACGTTCACGGGCTGAACATGAACTCTTTTGCTTAGTCTACGCCGGTGAGTGTAGACTTGACGTATTTTGTTGTGAACATGTGTATAAACTCTTTTATGTAATAAAACTTTGCTTCTCCTTTGTACCTTTTACGTGTGTTATCCGGTGCTGTGCAACGCAGCACCCTCAGCGTGATCCGGGCTAGTCGAGACCGTGTGGTACTCGCAGCGTGGTATCAGAGCTCACTTGAGGTTTAACGCACTTAAAAAGGTCATCTTTTCAAAAACTTGGTGAGGAACGGGTTAGTAGCCCATATAAGGATGTTATTAGTGTATAGAAAGTGGCAACACTAACCTAAATGATTATTTTGGAAAAATCATGCATCTCGGGACGTCATATGTCTTGAGGGGGCATGTAAGCGCTGTCCACCAGTGCGCACAAGCTAAAAAGTGGAGCCTCACGGGTGGCAGGTAACCTGGCCAGCTTTAATATCCTCTACGACTCTTCATATCTTATGATGACTCCAACAAAACTTGTCTGACTCTTTTTGGAGTTTTCTACACAAAGTTATGGGTTTTTCAAGTTTGAACCACTTTCTGTTTGAAGTTTACACAGAGAACTCAAATGTGGGGCCGCTCGTCAGTTCTTTCTTCAACCTCTCAACAGTGAACTCGCGCGCACAGAAAACCAGATCTTGGCGCGCGCCGTTCTCCCTCGTTTCTCAACCAAAACGGCTCCGGTTTCGCCCTACACGACCGTTGGAACGTGGCGCAGCTGCCAGGCAAGGTCTCACCGCTTGAAAATACCGGAAGTGGGTCGGCATCGGTGGCGCGGCTTAGACACGTTTCGGCGTGTCCCAAGCTTCTTCCGACGTGATAAGTTGCCCTAAAGCATCACTAGTGGTCAGGGAACATGGAACGCATGCCAAACCTCGCAGCAAACGGCGAGAAAAGGGGGTTCACCGGAGGACCGGCCCGTTTTTGCCGCCACCGGCAAATTCTTGTCGCCCAGGGTGTGGGATGAATGGTTTGCTTCGGTCTTTGGTGTGGGAGGGCGCTAGGAGCACTAGTAGCTGAGGTTTGAATGGTAGAACGGATGATCACACGGTTTGAACAAATTTAGAGAATTGGACAGCGCCGGTTCATCATGTACACCGGTGCAAAACTTCAAAATTCGGCGAGCCGGCGGTGGGAACGAGCAAGGGGACTACGGGAGCATGATCTACACACCTTGGCGCACCTTAGGGAGGTGTTGGTCGTGCGGGAGAGGCGCTGGACCGGCTGGAAGACGAGGAGCAGTGAGGGCGACAGTGCTCTGTTTTCTTCCGGCGAAGAACGGCTCGGGCACGGCGAAGGGAGGCCGGGGACGAGCTGAGGAGTGGTGGAACACATAGAGGAAGCGCCGTTGGAGCTTGTGGGCGGCTCAGCTAGGCGCTAACCTGGCGTGAAGTCGATCGGTGATGACACGGCGACGAGCGGCGCTTAGGGTGCTTTTCTCTCGGTGAACGCTCGAGAGCTGAGGGGAAAGCTTCGGTGGAGGCAGAGAGACAAAGTTTGTTTGTGCTGCTGCTTTAACGAGGGCTCACCCGCGCACCAGTGCTTGCCGTGGGGAGAAAGTCGCAAGCAGCTCGGTGGACCTTCAGGCAGCGGTTTCAGCCGGGAGCTGGCACGCTGGTGATCAACCGAGGGAAATAGAGATTGCTTCTGTGGATGGCTGACCAGTGGGCCCCTCCCACTTAATTCTCCTTTTATATTTTCCCATTTCTCTCCAAATTAACTTTGCTTCCTCCCAAAGTCAAGGTTTGAAATGTTGAATTCAAATGTTTTGAATTCTCGTGTGGAATTTGAATTGATTTTGGTTATTTGAATTTAATTGGAATTTGAATCTCCTTTTGCATTGTTCCAAAAACAGTGCAAACCAACTCCAATATTTCTGAATTTTTGCATGGCTGCTAATTCAAATGTGGAGAACACATTTGTGGAACCAGATTTGCAAATTGAGCAAGTTGAATTTTGAAATATAAATTTAAATTCATATTTGACTGCTTCCTCTTTTAATCCCAAACAAATATTAGAACCCCTTCAAATGAGTTGAAATTTGAGAGGCCTAATATTGGGATTATGGATACTCAAGTTATGAATTTAGATCTCCATGTTTGGAAGTTTTCAGGACGCTTGAATCACCACTTTGAACTCACACTGTTATAATTCAAAGTTTTAATTCCCCTAATTTTTCCTAAGTGTAAAGGTGCTGAAATCTTTGTTAGCACTTTTGGGGATTTTACATCCTCTGCCGCAGGCGACGAGAAATCGCCGCCGGTGGCTCAAACCTCTACGGTCCACGGTGACAACTAGTTTGCCGCCTTTTGCTGCGAGAGTTGAGCTCCGTTCCATGTTTCCCGACCACTAAGGATGCTTTAGGGCAAACTGGCTCCCTGGGAGAAGCTTGGGACACGCCGAAACGCGTCGATGCTGAGCTACCGAGCCTCCCCGCCGAAGCCGACCCACCTCCAGCCGTTTTCATGCGGGGAAACCTTGCCCGGCAGCTGCGGCACGTTCCAAGGGTCGTGTAGGGCGAAGCCGGAGCTAATTTGGTGGATAATTGAGGGAGAACGAGCCGTGCCACCCCTCTGTCCAGCGTGCACCCGCGGGCTCTGACGAGAGGTTGAAGAAACACCTGACCCGTGGGCCCCATGTTCGAGTGCTCTGTGTAAAATCCAAACAGAGAGTTGTTTAAACTTTGCAAATCCATAACTCGGGGTAGAAAGCTCCAAAATTAGTGAAACAAAGTTTGTTGGGTTCCTTATAAGAAGTACTTTGCAGAGAAACAAAGTGCTTGCTATGAAAAATCCCAGGAATTTCTGTACAATTGTTTTTAGTAAATCCTTTAGGAATTTATTCCAGGAGCAATTCTTTATTTAACATCCCCAATTTTGGGTAGCAAACCTTTCTCATAGTTCCTGGGCTCCAGTAAAAATTTCAGGATTTTTGGAGATGATTAAGGTGGCTTAATCAGTAGGTTTTCTCAGGGTTATTTAAATGGGCTGAAAAATCACAGAAACAAATTTCAGAAAAATGTAATGAACTTCAATCCTCCATTCTGGCCAGCAGAAGACTTATAAAATTTTGAAACAATATTTACTAGAACCTTAGGTCCAGAACTATTGGGATATCAAATTTCTCCATTTGACAAAGTCTAATTAAATTCCTATAAATCATTGAAGGTTAAAGGTTCCAAGAATTCTTGTGGCCATCTCCTTGCTCAAAAGATTCTGAAAGTTTTACCATAATCCTATCATGAGTTTAGAACGACTCTGTAAGAATTTCAACCATAGACTCCTCTGTCTTCTTAGGTTTTGATTCTGTAGTGTGCTTATAGCACATTATTTCATAATGTGACACATTTCATTAATTGATCATTTCGATAGCGATACATCTCGCGAAGACGTCGGAGGCCGCTGACTTGAATCCTATTGACAGAAACTTTAGTCGGGATCAACACTAAGGCAAGCCCCGGTTTGCATCCAATGTTACAAGTTTCTATTTGTATTCACTTTATAATGTCTAGTATTTTGGTTATTGCATTAAGTCTAGATGGTATAATACTCCACATGCATGAACCAGAAAAACCCTGGAGTTTTATTTAGAGTAGGTTTCATTTAATGATATCTGCTGTGATCAAGTTAACAAAAGTGGATTAAAAGAGGCATAACTTGAGTAGGCCGTTTCCTACTCATGAACCGGGATTAAGGGGGATCAATTGGAAGAGTTGGGAATTGATCCTCTTAGTTGGGAATGGAGACCGGACAGTATGAATGGAAGGCTCAAGGACATGGTCCTGTGAACCTAGTCTCTGTCTGAGTCGATTAAGCCCCGTTCTCGTGTGCAGCCCTGCGGGACAAGTTTGAGTTGTGTACCGGATGCATACTGGCTATATGGGACCTAGGAAACCGATGTAACATGTTAACCTCTGTGTCGAGGCGATCCCCACCGTCTTATGCAGATGCTGAATGGATAGAGAAGTCGGCTCTACGAGGGTTTGCCGTAGTTAGACTTAATCCAAGTCGGTGGGATCGGTTCGATATTTGTGTGTTGTGTGAAAGGTTGCCACATACGACGTTGAGGGGATCAGATGATCACTGGTCTCGTACGGGCGTATGTGTCGTGTCAGCAAGGTGTTTTTGATTTGAATCACTGTCGCTCGCGGTAGTGAGCATACTTGTTCTCTACGTCGTGACGTAGTAAGAAACTGGGGGGAAAGAAATATGCTTCATGGTTAATCCTAATATTGTAGATGAGGAATGATAACCACTTTCACTAAATTTACTTTCTACTTTGGGCTAGTGGCATCGAGACAAAGCATTTCTTGTTTGATTGTGGAGTCTTGACGTTGATGGCGCAAGGTATGTCCGAGTCTAGAGTAGCTCACTAAATTTACCTTCTGCTCGGGCAAGTGGCATCGAGATGAAGCGTTTCTTGTTTGATTGTGGAGTCTCGATGTAAATTGTGTGAGGATTATAAAAGTTGCTTAAAAATGAAAGTAAGGACTCTCTGTTAGCTCAAGTTTATCTTTTATGCAAACTTCTTTATTCAGCCCTCTATTTCCAGCATTTAGAGTTCCATGTGTAGGTTGTTGGTTAAGTCTTGCTGAGCATAAGCTCACGGTTTTTTGATCCATTGTTTTGCAGGTAATGTTGCATAAGGCAACGTTAGGGAGGATGGGAGATCCGAGCGGGGCAGCACCCAATGAGGGGTGTGAGTCTCACTTTGGAACCCTGCACGCCGCCGGGTTTTTGATGTGGTGCTAGTGTGGGGCATCCGCGGGCATGATAGCTTCAATTTGCTTAGCGTAGGCTATAGTGCATGATTGTATTCTTATCTTCCGCTGCAATGTACACTGGTACATTATTTGTAAAATGAGACAACTATATGTACGGAAGACATATATTGTTGTGTATGTGTATTTTTCTGTGATGTGCTGTGCCTCATCGCACGGCACCACCCAACGCGATTCCTAGACTGCCGGGGCGGGGTACCCACAGGCGTGGTATCAGAGCCGCATCAGGAATAGCGCACCTGAAAAGACACGTATTTCAAAAACTTAGAGTCTACGAGTGAGGAATCGGTACTTGACCCACATAAGGTCTATTAGTAGCATAATGGTGGCTAACTAACATACTTGTTATTATATTCTGTAATGACGCACCGCCGACTAGGTAAGAGGTAAGGTACGCTACCGAAAGCAGATCAATTTCGGTTAGCTCCCCTGACGAGAAAAGTGGTTCAGGGTATAGGTCTCACAGCTTGGGGTGAGACGTCAATATGAAACTATTGAACTCTTCATGTTCCTAAGCTCATATGAAATTCTGATCCCTGGCGTGCATTAGGCAAGAAAGTGGAAACCCCATCGTGTGGTCGGTAACGCGATATTGTTTCTTCTGGAAATAGCCTACGAGGACATATGCAGCGCTTGCCATCGGCGTGCCCTGCAGAGTAGTAGGTGGTATCCGTTGGGTTGATAAAATTCCCAACCGTGATGGCCCGTTCGCGCTCTACTCGGGTTCCCCGTCGTGTGGTGTGAAAACGTGACCATGTACCTTGAGACGTGACTTGACTTAAGGACGACCCTTATGGAAATGATACGGGGCGTATGTTTTTATTATGATATGGACATGCCTGGAATGACAACCCTATGTGTGCATCATCATTGAGTGTTTTTCTGCAGGTACACTAACCACGTATCCGTATTACGAGTAGAACACGTTTGCAGGTGAACGATTCTAGTGCCACTAATAGAACGTATATGTCTGATGTAATCCGGTTATGATTTTCTATTTTGTGAGGAACGCAGTACCGGCATTATCAGGGAAATTGCATGAACACCTCGCTTATCTCACAAACATGAAGATTCTGTAGAATTTGCATGAATACAGTTCAAAGTATTTACTTAAAAACTCATTTAGGAATCCACTCGAGAATATGTTAGTGTAGAGAGATCTAAAAACAGAGTCCCCTGTTTTGGGAGTGTTTCTGCTGAAACTTGTACAGGGTGTTACTCATTGTAGGAAAGACCAATGGTAGTGTGTGATATAGTTTTGTAAAGGTGGAGAATTCCTCTAAAACTTTTCTATAAACCTCCAGGACAGAAACACAATAAAAGTTGGTCAAAAACCTTAGAAACCAAAACTGCTACAAATAGGTAGGACCTGAAACAGAGTCTCTGTAATTCCACCATAAATCTACGTGGAAATATTTATAAGGGTATTGTGACACATTTCTGGAAAGGGCATGAGATATTCTACAACTTTGTAATTCAAAGTTTTGCCAAAACTAGAGAAGAATTAACTGGAATTGTCGATTGAAGCTAGGTACCTCTGGGGAGGTTCTGTCAAAATCCTGCCAGAAATTCTGTTAATTTTGAACCATCATATCTTTTGATCCAGGAATGCAAAGGGGTCAATAAATACATTTTAAAAATCTTGGGAAGTTCCTTACGATGTTTCTGTTCAACCTCAGGGCAGAATCCTCCTGTAAAGAGGTGAAATTCGCAGTACAAGTGAAACTGTCCAGAGTAACCAAAGGCTGTGTATAGTTTCTGTACTGATTGGAGTTTTGTTTTTAACTTCCTGTATAAGAGTTGTAAAATGGGAAATCTTACAATTCTATAAATCTTATGAATTTTTATTCAACCTTGTAATTATGAGTTTTGTCCATATATGTTTATAACTGTATGGAAAAGTTGACCCTAAGTGAGCACTTACAGGGGAGGTGCTGCTGAAGTTTTTCCAGAATTTCTGTCGACTCTAAAAGCTCATAACCTTCGATCTGGAACTTAGTTGAGTGAAAATAAATACTTGTTGGAAAGGTATGGAAGTCTTCTCGAACGTTTCCTTTCATTTCCACAACAGATTCACAAGTTAAATTAGGATTTTGTACCATACAACAGAACCTGGTTCAGTTTCTGTACTTCTATGGTTTGGACCATCACTTCCTGTCTATATTTTTTTTCAAAGGTTGTGTGATACATTTCTGAAAATCTGGTGAGTTAGAATACAACTTTGTAGTTTTTGAGTTTTCACAAACTGGGTTCGGAAATTTATGAAAAAGTTGAATCAAAGTGGGTACCTCTCGGTGGGGTACTGCTGAAATTATCCCTGAATTTCTATCAACTTTCAAACTTCATATCTGTTGAATCTGAACTGATATGGAGTCACATAAATAACCGTTGGAAAGATACTGAAGTGATCCAGAACTTTGGTATTATCCCCTGGTCTTAATTCTGCTGCTATGGAATTTTTAGTGTAGACCAGTCAGTTGTGAACCGAGTTGTCGGGAAGCTGATCGGTCAAGCACTGGATGACATGTTGTGAGTAGGAGTGTTTTTATACTCTCAGAAGTTCATAACAGGCTCCTAGTACTATCCATAGCATCATTGTCGACTTCAACAACAGAAGGTGGTCATTTACAAGACCATCCCTACAGATGAAGACAAACTACAACAACACTCCACTCGTCGATCAACCCGGTGTAGTTTCCGCTTTAAAAGGTTATCGGGTGCATTATCTTCCCATAAGAATATTGACGATTAAGTTCTCGATATCCTACTTTGGAACTTAAGGAGGGAGGAGTACATCCAAGTAAACCAAAGCATGGATAAACCATTTGTTATACACCAAAGTATGACATCACCAAGAAACAAGAGGGAATTACAACTTCAAGTAATCAAAGTGTAAGTACAAGATTTGTCATCATCGAGAAAGATGGTAGTTTCAATGTCTTCACCACGCAAATACAAAGGCTCACCATAATGGCAAGAGTTAAGAGAAGAAGAAGATTTAGCAAGTCACAGTTTGTGGCAGCTCTAGAAATCTCAACACCAGTAGGGTGATGGTACTAACCAGGAGCTAGGACTAGTCATTTATTCGTCACACTGAAAGGTTAGATGAAGAATTAGGAGAATGGAGCAGGGAAGTCAATGAATAATAGCTAAGTTTCCATGGAATATTTCCCAACCATCTTGTCAAACATTTAACATAATTCCATTGAACTTGGTCGCAACATGAAAGTAGCATTCCTTGCTTAGCACGTTTCATGACCAAGTTATTTGTACCTTGCAAAGTCTGAGACAATTCTTAATTGTTTTTAATTGTTGTACTAACTCTTGCTCAAACTATAATAGATAATGCATCATACATATGCACCATGTTGCACCATACATATGCACCAATTTGCACCATACATATGCACCATTTTGCACCATACCATGTGCATCTGCATTGCACCATACCACATGTGCAGCATCATTATGCATCATGAACAATGAGACAACATATAAAATACCAAAATACTGAGCAAGATTGTGTAATTCCTTTCAAACATTAAGTGGGATCTACTAACTTAGGTCTTATCACATCCTTGTAATAGTGATCAAGTTACTTGATTCGACCTCCTTGAGTAAAACAAGGGAAACCATTTACTCAACATCCCTGGTATATTTTGAACTTTCATCCATGACTTGTTAGCTTCGAGTACCGTAATTGTCGGAACTAGATGAATTTCTGATCGCGGGGTTTATCGATTGGTTGCTCAACCTCGTGACAATCCTTGAACACAATCTTAAGAGATTCTATGGTAACTTTGATACCTTTGTGGTTACCATAGATAGTGGGTCTTTGCTATGTTGATAACATAAGTGAAATTGACTTTTGAATGCTCTTATGTTCAAGCAAAGCAATCGGTTTTTGATTAAATGGTTAATATTCCAATTCGAGGTGGGATTACTGAGTCATTGTTTAATTTCACCAAACACCTTGATTCATGTGGGGAAGAACTACATTTAGTTTTTAATGACCCAGTTAATCTAGACAAGTATTGGTTATCCATGTCAAGATTAGGACAGTGAAGATTCAAGCCATCAATGAACCGTCAAGAGGGATGTCAAGACGAAGGTTCTCGCCAACCTCAAACGAGCTCATACTTTGAGTTTTTGGCGACTCAACTACCGGTCATCATAGAGGCCAAGGATCCTATGGTGGCGGATAACTAGATCCGTACCATAGAGTTTAAGTTCGAGTTGCTTCAATGTATCGAACATCAGAAAGTACTGTATGTGGCGCAACAACTTCACAGTTCCGTCACTACCTGTTTGGTGAATCAGCTCGCATCCCTACCAGCTGGACATCAGATCACGTGGACGTAATACCGGAAGACATGCCTTGTTTAGCATATTCTTTCCGGAATAATCTAGGGGAAGCTCGAGGAGTTTCTAGTCTGGAAACAAGGAGGGAGGGATGCCACGAGCATTGGTACCATATGCGCCTGACTACATGAACCCGGAGGCATGAGAATATGAATGGCTCGTTCGTAGTCTCCATGCTATGTAAGGGGGAAACTGACCTTGGTAATTTGGAGTATCTTCAACGAGATAATGAGTTAATGTTGAACCTTGTATTTGGAAGTCGGAGATCAAGTCTGTCTCCGAGTATCCCAAATGAAAGGAATTCATCGACTCGGGATCAAGGGAAAGTAAACTTCTCGTGTTGTTGGTTCAGTTTCTCGTTACCGAAAGATGTGAATCAGTAGCATACTGTTTGGAGCTACCCACATCATTGCCGGGCATACCTAACATCTTTCATGTCTTACAACTAAAGAAATGTTTGAAGAAACCGACAGAGGTTCTTTCAGGAGGCATGGAAACATTAAACCGGATCTCACCTACAGAGAGAAACAGGTACAGATCCTCGATGAAAAGACTCGTGAAACAAGGCGTCGATCGTTGCGGTTTTACAAAGTGTTATGGAGTAACCACACCGATGACGAGGCTACCTGGGAAAACGAGGATTTTCTACGAATGAATTGCCCAGAATTATTATCGAGCTATAACCGGTAACATTCTTCTTTCATTTCGTTCTTTTTACTAATCTCGGGATGAGATTCTTTTAAGGAGGGAGGATTGTAAAATCCCTAATTTCAGCAAGCCTAGCTTCTCGTTGGAATTTCATCTGCAGGGTCAAATTCAATTTTAATTAAGGTTGTCAAATTTGGAACCCGGCTACATGAAATAAAGGAAGGGCTACAAAAGAAAACTAGCCAAAAAGGAAATAAACCTGGCGTTTCAAAAGGGAGAACAAGCGAGAGTTAACGCCACGAAAATCAAATTCAAATTTTCGGAATTTACTGCAATTTTTGAATTTGAATTGTGGAGCCACGGTTGTATGGAGGGGGAGACTTGGTGTGACCCGCACGTCATGGGAACCGAGAACCCTCAGTGTTTCCTTCTCTGCGAGCTCGCCACCAAGGCAGCCACCGAGCTGCTGCTCATGCCTTGCTCCCGAGGGCAGGCAATTCCACGGCGTTGTTGATCATTAGCCACAGCAGCTGCACAACTCAATTGCCATTTCTCTGCTCACACAAACAACCGAAGACTTTCCTCCGTGCGACGTTGTTTCCACAGTTCAAATCATCCGCAGATTTGAATTTACACACGCATTTGAAATCGGGGCTGCTGTTGTTTGGAGACTACTTCGGTGGGACCCACAGGTCAGTAAAACAGAAACACAAGGCACTTTTTCCTTCTCTGTGAGTGTGACACCGAGGAGGAAAGAGCTCCACCGAGCTGTGTGGATGCCTTGCCTCTGAAGGCAGCTCAGTCCCCTGCGTTTTGCTCGATAAACATTAGAGAGGAACAACTCAACGCACAGACCAGCCTCTCTCGTGCACTTATCTGAGAGAAACACGCTCAGCGCCCGCTCTGCTCATCACCGTTTGCTCCCGGCCGTGGTGATGCCTGGTTGAGCTAGCCAACCGCTGCGCCCATCGATTTCCAACATCCTCGACGTGTTCTCAGATCACCCCCGGCCTTCTACGATCAATGCTGCCCGTTTCGTTCTCCGCAGAACAGAGCAACGAAGCGCTTTCACTAATCATCATCGACCGGCCTCCTCCACGCTGCTCCAGTCCGAACAAACGGCCACGATGGTTATCCCAGTCATCTAGATTGTTTTTCCAGACCCCCATGGCTCCTTTCCACCGCCGGCTAGATGGAATTGGAGTTTTGGCGCCGGTGGGTGTAAGAAATCGGCACTGTCCAATTCTCTAAATTCGCTCAAACCGCTTGATCATCTGTTCTTCAATTCAAACCACAGATACTAGGGTTCCTAGTGCCCTCCCATACTGAAGCACGCAGCAAACCGGCCCTCCTCCGCTCCAGGCGATGAGAAATTGCCGCCGGCGGCTCAATCCGCCCGCGGTCCACGGTGACAACTAGTTTGCCTCTGTTTGTTGCGAGAGTTGAGCTCCGTTCCACGTTCCCCGACCACTAGGGATGCTTTAGGGAAAACTGTGTCACCGGGAGAAGCTTGGGACACGCCAAAAGACATCAATGCCGAGCTACCGAGCCGCGCTACCGATGCCGACCCACCTCCGGCTGTTTTCATGCGGGGAAACCTTGCCCAGCAGCTGCGGCACGTTCCAAGGGTCGTGTAGGGCAAAACCGGAGGTAATTTGGTGGAGAATTGATGGAGAACGAGCTGCCCCACCCCTCTGTCTGGCATGCACCGCGGGCTCTGGCGAGAGGTTGAAGAAACACCAGACCCGTGGACCCCACGTTTGAGTGCTCTGTGTAAAATCCAAACGGAGAGTTGTTTAAACTTTCCAAATCTATAACTCGGGGTAGAAAGCTCCAAAATTAGTGAAACAAATTTTGTTGGGTTCCTTATAAGAAGTACTTTGCAGAGAAACAAAGTGTTTGCTATGAAAATGCACAGGAATTTCTGTAGAATGGTTTTTAGTAAACCATTAGGGATTTATTCCAGGAGCAATTCTTTATGAAACATTCCCAATTTTAGGAAGCAAACCTTTCACATAGTTCCTGAGCTCCAGTAAAAAATTCAGGATTTTTGGAGATGATTAAGGTGGATTAATCAGTAGGTTTTCTCAGGGTTATTTAAATGGGCTAAAAATCACAGAAACAAATTTCAGAAAAAATGGAATGAACTTCAATCCTCCATTCTGGCCAGCAGAAGACTTAGAAAACTTTGAAACAAATTTTACTAGGAACCTTAGGTCCAGAACTATTGGTATATCAAATTTCTCCATATGACAAAGTCTAATTAAATTCCTATAAATCATCGAATGTTAAAGGTTCCAAGAATTCTTGTGGCCATCTCCTTGCTCAAAAGCTTCTGAAACATTTACCATGATACTATCATGAATTTAAAAAGACTCTGTAAAAATTTCAACCATAGACTCCTCTGTCTTCTTAGGTTTTGATTCTGTATTTTGCTCATAGCACATTATTTCATAATGTGACACATTTCTTTAATTGATCATTTCGATAGTGATACATCTCGCGAAGACGTCGGAGGCCGCTGACTTGAATCCTATTGACAGAAACTTTAGTCGGGATCAACCCTAAGGCAAGCCCCGGTTTGCATCCAAAGTTACAAGTTTCTATTTGTATTCACATTATAATGTCTAGCATTTTGGTTATTGCATTAAGTCTAGATGGTATGACACTCCACATGCATGAACCAGAAAAAACCCTGGAGTTTTATTTAGAGTAGGTTTCAATTAATGATATCTGCTGTGATCAAGTTAACCAAAGTGGCTTAAAAGAGGCATAACTCGAGTAGGCCGTTTCCTACTCGTGAACCGGGATTAAGGTGGATCAATTGGAAGAGTTGGGAATTGATCCCCTTAGATGGGAATGGAGACCGGACAGTATGGATGGAAGGATAAAAGGCGTGGTCCCGTGAACCTAGTCTCTATCTGAGTCATTTAATGTCCGTTCTCATGTGCGGCCCTGCGAGACAAGTTTGAGTTGTGTACCGGATGCATACTAGCTATATGGGACCTAGGAAACTAATGTAACATGTTAACCTGGGTGTCGAGGCAATCCGCACCGTCTTATGCAGATGCTGAAAGGATAGAGAAGTCGGCCCTACGAGGGTTTGCCGTAGTGAGACTTAATCCAAGTCTGTGGGACCGGTTCGATATTTGGGTGTCGTGTGAAAGGTTCCCACATACGACGTTGAGAGGATCGGTTGATCACCGGTGTCGGACGGGCGTATGTGTCGTGTCAGCCAGGTGTTTTTGATTTGAATCACTGTCGCTCGCGGTAGTGAGCATACTTGTTCTCTACGTCGTGACGTAGTAAGAAACTGGGGGGAAAGAAATATGCTTCATGGTTAATCCTTATATTGGAGATGAGGAATGATAACTACTTTCACTAAATTTAATTTCTACTTTGGGCTAGTGGCATCGAGACAAAGCGTTTCTTGTTTGATTGTGGAGTCTCAACGTTGATGGCGCAAGGTATGTCCGAGTCTAGAGTAGCTCACTAAATTTACCTTCTCCTCGGGCAAGTGGCATCGAGATGAAGCGTTTCTTGTTTGATTGTGGAGTATCGATGTAAATTGTGCGAGGATTATAAAAGTTGCTTAAAACTGAAAGTAAGGACTCTCGGTTAGCTCAAGTTTATCTTTTATGCAAACTTCTTTATTCAACCATCTATTTCCATCGTTTAGAGTTCCATGTGTAGGTTGTCAGTTAAGTCTTGCTGAGCATAAGCTCATGGTTTGTTTATCCATTGTTTTGCAGTTAACGTTGCATAAGGCAACGTTAGGGAGGATGGGAGATCCGGGCGGGGCAGCACCCAATGAGGGGTGTGAGTCGCACTTTGGAACCCTGCACGCCACTGGTTTTTTGATGTGGTGCTAGTGTGAGGCATACACGGGCAGGATAGCTTCATTTTGCTTAGCGTAGGCTATAGTGCGTGAGTGTATTCTTATCTTCCGCTGCAATGTACACTGGTACATTATTTGTAAAATGAGACAACTATATGTATGAAAGACATATATTGTTGTGTATGTGTGTTTTTCTGTGATGTGCTGTTAGGTGCCACATTGCATGGCACCACCCAATGTGATTCCTGGACTGCCGGGGCGGGGTCCCCACGGCAATGCCCTCTTCTGAAATAATATGGCCTAGAAAAGGCACTTGATCAATCCAGAACTTGCACTTTCTGAGCTTGGCATATAATTTGTGCTCCCTCAACCGTTGTAGCACGACACGCAAATGTTCAGTGTGCTCTTCCTCGTATTTAGAGTAAACCAAGATGTCATCGATGAATACTACGATGAACTTGTCTAGCTCCGGCTTGAACACCGAATTCATCAAATACATGAAGTGTGCTGGTTGCTGTAGGCAACATAGAGTACGGGCGTACGTGACGGGTTATTCGGGTAACCCTGCAGGTGTAAATCGATTATAATCGCCATCCTTCGTGGTCAGTGAGTACCACTTGTTCACTGTACTGTGACGTAGAAAGAATAGGCTAGAGTCATGTTAAAAGGTTTCGGTTTGAAAGATGTACCTTGGTTGCTAATGATTGATGTAGTTTAGAGCTAATTAAAGTTCTTTTCAACCTTGAGCAAAGCACATGAGAGAAATGTGTTTCTTGTTTAATTGCGGCTATCCTATGTACCTTAGCACGAGGTTCTCCACCACTTGAGCTAAAAACTTGAAAGTAAGGTTCCACTAATTAAGCATGTTCTTTGCAACTTACATTCCCATTTACACTGTAACCAAGCATGTAGAAGTTTCATGTATAGGAAAGACGGGTGAGTCTTGCTGAGCCATCGTGCTCACTGCTTGTGTTTGAAGATTTTATAGGGTGTTATGAGGAGGAGACAGACCCCCAAGAGGGCAACCCCATCGAGTGGGAGTCGTGCACGCTGCCGTGTTAGTGTGTGTGCGTGCTAGTGGGGACACAATCACGGGATGAATGTGAACTCTGTTGCGTACTCTATGACTGTGAGTATGGACTGAACGTATTTTGTTGTAAACATGTTTATAAACTCTTTTATGTAATAAAACTTTGCTTCCGCTTTGTACCTTTTACGTGTGTTATCCGGTGCTGTGCAACACATCACCCCTCAGCATGATCCGGGCTAGTCGAGGCAAGTTGGGCCCTCGCAGCGTGGTATCAGAGCTCGCTTGAGGTTTAACACACTTAAAAAGGTCATCTTTTCAAAAACTCGGTGAGGAACGAGATAGTAGCCCATATAAGGATGTTATTACTGTATAGCAAGTGGCAAATCTAATCTAATTGTTTATGTCAGAAAATCATGAATCTCGGGATGTCATATGTCTTGGGGGTGCTTGTAAGCGCTGTCCACCAGTTCGCACAAGCTAAAGGGTGGAGCCTCACGGGTGGCAGGTAACCCATCCAGCTTTAGTATCCTCTAGGACTCTTCATGTCATTTGGGGTATTCGAGCAACGCCCTTCCCTGGCGTGCTACGAAGTTTGGGAGACCCCGTCACGTGGTTAGTAATGTGAACACGTAGTTCAAGGCATGATTGGCTTTCGAACAACCGTGCGAGTGATGATGGACGGTTGTATGAAGTGTATTGGGACCGGGTTCGGTGTGCAGCCGAGCCCCACAATTGTGTGAGTTATTTTCAGGTAGTCTAACCATGACTCGGTAGACGAGTAGCACACGTGTGCGAGAGACGTTTAATGCCACTGAACTAACGAAGCCGGCTAAGTCCGGTATAGGTTTTTCTTTGTGAGGAACGTAGTACCCGCATGAACTGGTCACGGTTCGACCTCACACCCTACTAAATGATCAACATCATTGTAAAACATGATTATTTTGATATAGAGCACTAAAACTGTGAATTAACTTCTTCCCTTAATCAGGATGTTCAAAGTTAACAAGATTTCAACTTATAGAATACTAAGGATAGTGTCCCCTGTTTTCAGCTGAAATAAGGCTGAAGTTAAACAGAGGTTAGAGGTTTAGTTCTTTCGAGCATAGGGTCATATGATACATGTATGGAAAGATTTGGAAGATATTTACAACTTTACTATTGATGTGCAGAGGTGTTTTGTGGGGACCACCCCGTGGTTCACCCACTCCAGGATCGCATAGGGTGGTGCCGTGCGATGCGGCACCCAACAGCATACAAGAAAAGATTAAGAACAACATACAAACTTTTATTTGATATAAAAACACATCGGAAGTCTTTTACAAGCTTATTTACACAGCGGAAGTATTATACATAGTTAAACTCTCATACTAACTAAGCAAAAACTGTAGCTGTCCAGCCCGGGGACGCTACACACTAGCAACACTCCAACGAAGGTCACTGCGGCGTGCAGGGCTCCAACTCGGACGTGTACCCCAACGGGGGCACCGCCTCGTCTTCAGACCCCTCCTCATAGCTCTCACCTGCACACAGCTCAAACATTGCAACCGTGAGCACGATGGCTCAGCAAGGCTTAACCGACAACCCTAATCCTCGAACTCTACATGCAAGGATATGTAATATAGGAAAAAGACTTCGCCATAAAGACACGCCTACATGTTGATCCTTACTTTCAGTTTTATAGCAACAGTTTCATGTGCCTTAGGCAGCCCTCACATCGGAAGTCCACAATCAAACAAGAAACGCTTTCCTCTGATGTGGTGATGCCCAAAGTGGAAGTTAAACTTAATTAGCTCTACATCTACAGCACACAGGGTTTCAAGACATTAATAATTCAATACAGCATATTCGGTTGGCTTATTTCACTTCTTACTACGTCACTGCGCAGTGAACAAGCGGTACTCAAATAACCGCGAGGGACGGTGATTGCAATCAGGAGACACCCGGATAATACGTCACATACACCCACTTTCAGAAGTGTGGTGCTTCACACCTTCCTACTCTGTTGTATGCAACAACCTTTCAAAGGCAACCCAAATGGCAAACCGGTCCATCCGTAACGGGCAATAGGTCCCCACGTGGAGCATGTCTATGCCCACCGGTAGATTTACACCTTGCTACCCTCAACCCACTCCTATAAAACGGTTGGGTAAGGCTCGGCACCCAGGTTAACCAATAACATCGGTTTCCTGGTTCCCATATGCCAGTATGCATCCGGTACTGTTCGATAGTTGTCCAGCAGAGCCGCACACGGCTCGGTCCTCAATCGACCCCAACAGGGCTACGCACGTGAGACCTCCGCTCACTGCATCCTATCCCCTCCTGCTGGGTCTCAGTTTCACCATCATAAGCCATTATCTACCTCTTTCCACACCATGTGAATATATACCTATCTCGCGAGTAGATTCCAACCACTCGACTTCTACCGAGATTCTAAGAACATTAGCGTGCCATTCTCTTCTCTTTAAGTTTGTAAACTACCCAACACTTCATAGGATTTAAAGATTATGCAAGTGGGGTTTCAATCACGCTAACTCTAATGCAAGCAATTCACCCTAAACATAAGTGATACAAAAGAAAACTTTGCAAAAGATAATTAAATGCAAACCGGGACTTGCCTAGTTGCGAGTCAAAGTAGAAAATAGCGTCGGGTGGGAGGACGTCCAAAGGCTCCGTTGTATACTCAACTTCGGTCACTAAATTAGATGTAGCAAAATATATGTCGAGCCAGGATCACGTTGAGGGGTGCTGCGTTGCACAGCACCGTATAACACACGTCAAAGGTACAAAGCGGAAAAGAAATTTTATTACATAAACAAGTTATGAACATGTTTACATCAAAATAAGTTCAGTCTACAGTCATGGGCGTAGACTAAGCATCAAGTGCACGTTCAGCCCTTGAACGTGTCCTTGCTAGCACACACGCACACTAACTCTGCGGCGTGCACGACTCCCACTCGACGGGGCTCCGCTCCTGGGGTTCCGTCTCCTCTTCGGGAGTCCCTTCCTCATAGAACACTGCAAAAGCTTCAAACACAAGCAGTGAGCACGAAGGCTCAGCAAGTCTGACCCGTCTCACCTAAACATGGAACTTCTACATGAGGGTTGATGGGTACATGAGGTAAAATCATTTGCAAAGGACTCGCCTAATTAGTAGAACCTTACTTTCAAGTTTTAGCAGCAGATTGTAGAGAACCTTACGCTAAGGCACATGAGAGAGCCGCAATCAAACAAGAAACGCATTTCTCTCATGTACTTTGCCCAAAGTTGAAAATAACTTTAGTTAGCTCTAAACTACATCAATTCATTAGCAATCAAGTCCATTCAACCAGCAACATTTTAACATGTAACTAGCCTGTTCTTTCTACGTCACGGTACAGTGAACAAGTGGTACTCACTGACCGCGAGGGACGGCGATTATAATCGATTTACACCTGCAGGGTTACCCGAACAACCCGTCACGTATGCCCGTACTCGATGTTGCCTAGAACAACCATCACGGACGCCGTACGCAACTACCTTTCACCCGTCAGCCAAATATTGAACCGGTCCCGTCGTCCCGAGCAAGAGGTCTCTGCACGCGCATCTTAGTGCCGCCAGCCGATTTACACCTCAAGCTCTCAACCTACCCTCTGAACGACGGGCAATGCCTCAATACCGAGCTACCCGAGTTACATCGGTTTCCCGGTTCCCATATAGCCGGTAGGTCTTCGATACTGTTCTAGCTTGTTCAACAGGCCCGCACACGGCTCGGTCCTCAATCGACGCAAGTGGAGCTACAGCACACAGGCCCCAAAGTCCTGCTGCCCTTACCCTCCACTTGGTCTCATTTTCTTGCCATGTTTTTCATGTGCTATCACTACCCGAGTCGAGTGCCCCTAGCCTATGCTCGCGAGTAGTTCCAACTACTCGACTTGTACCGAATCCTACACTATCTTAGCATTGCAGTAGCTAACGGGGTTTGCAATCCTAAACCCAACCCAGGGTTTTCTTGGCTATGCAGTTGGGTTTCCTGACAAGACTCTAATGCAAAGAATAAAGTAACCAAGTATGTGCTCAAAACAACAAAGCTTGTAAAAGGTTAATGCAAACCGGAGCTTGCCTTGCTGCTCTTGGTCGTAGGCTAGCTGCTCCTCCGGAGTAACGAAGTCTAGGACTTCGGGTTCCTCCTCGACCTTAGCGACTACATGATAAAAGCAATACATGTATTAATTTAAATGTATTTGTATTTACTTTTAATCTTGTGAAGCTTATAAGTCCCACTAGACAGACCCTATGACTGTGAAACTTTTTTCTGTGGTTTGGTTACAACCTAAACAGAGACTTGGTCAAGTCTTAGTTGCAGTAAAGCTCATTTGAGCCCTCCACAATTAATTATGTCCTTGACCTTAATTGAAGGCTCTTAGGGTCTCACTTAATTTGAAGGTTCCTATCTAAAGATATGAGCTAAATAATTTCAGAGAAAATTCTGAAAATGTTTCTGAACATTTTCTATTTTCTCTGGAACAGTTTCACTAATCACACCATTAGGTGGATCAAATGAGCTTAAATGGGTCTGTAATTTTTATGGTTGTTCAAGGATATTTTGGTGAATATCCTAGCAAAATTTCAGAATTTTCCTCCAATGGATTCTCCAGTTAAAATTCCAAACAGTTTAAACTTTGAGGAATTAATTCTGGAGAAATAAGAGTTTTCATGAAGTGAAACTTGATTTGCTGGAAAGTGCTCAGAGAGCTGAATACAACAAAATTTGGTTCACTCGATTTGGAGCTTTCTAGACAAAGTTATAAGGATTTGAAGTTTGAACTGAAACTGAAATTCGGGCAAAAGTTTAAATTCCTGCTCGTGGGCCCCGCACACAGTGCGTCGTCTCCCTCCTCGCGCCAACTACGCGGCGGCGGCGATCTCCGGCGACCTTCGCCAGAATTGAGTTCCCGGCCACCCCCGGCCCGAAACTCGCCGCCTGCCCCTTTACTGACCCCCTGGACTCGATGGTGGGGTCGCCGGCCGCCGGCGATGACCGGAAACCCGTGCGCACCGGTGACAGCACCTGCTAGGGTTCCGGTGAGGTCGGTCCCGCTCTCCCGTGCACCAAATTGATCGGAAATCGGGCGGAGAGCATCAGTGGAGCATGGGGAACACGAACCAGGGCTGGGTGGAAGCTAAAAATACCGGCAACCATGCTCTCGACAGTGAGCCGAGGTGCTCAGCCATGGCGGCGGCGAAAACGGCCATATCATGGACGATTCTCGATGGTTTTCTCTGATTCCAGTTCGAGCGTGGGTGCTATCGTGCGTGGAAGCTACTAGGTAACGGGCTTGCCCAACCCTCGCGCATAGAGCATGAATTTCACCCGAAGGTGAGCTCGGTCCTTATGAACTGATCGAGAGTAAATTTGGAAATTCTTGGCCGAGGGTTGATCAATCGCCAAACGGCTTTCGTCTACTCCATCTTCATGCAATCACGCACCTTTCTTGTGTAGAGAAGAGGACGTGACAACGGCTGTGTGGTGCTGTCCACGAGAGCCCGATCGGCGGCGATGCTTGGTTCGCCGGAGAAACGGTTCGGTACAGCTCGAGGACGCTTGCTCCCTGGCCAACACGGTGTCTAGGAGGTTGCTCACGATCTCCCGGTGCCGTTTTGCTGTGGAGGAGGCTGTGCTCGCGAGTGATCGGGCTTGATCAAGCGTGAGCTCGAGTGGCGGCGGTTGCAGTGGAAGAACAGGCCGAGTACGTCGGCAGCTCGGGGAATGGGCGATCGAAGCACGCCAGGGAGGGGATAAGTAGCCCGGCGACTGGTCTCCGGCTTGGGGCGCGCAGCAGGAGCTGGCGCCGGCTGCCCCCCGGTGGCGCGCGCACACTGCACCCGGGAACCGAGTGAGCTGTGTTTCAGTCGGTTTGTGTTGAAGTGGTGGCTGACATGTGGGTCCCACTTCCAATTTTAACCTCTGAAATTTACTCCTAATCACTGTTGTAAACAGTGAGCCCCATAATACCCCTGGCAATTCAAATTATTCACCCATGAGCCATTTGAATTAGTTAGAATTCAAATGGGGTTTGGTTTGAATGAATTTCAGCACAAGTTCAGTTTTGAAATTCAAATAAAGTTTGAATTTCCCCCACTTAGCTCATGTCAAGATCAACTCCAAGTGGAGTGAAAATTGGTGTGTGGGCTCACAAAAATGTGCTGAGTAAGAATATGCCTCCCACTTTTGAATTCATGGGATAAAAACAGTTTGAATTTGAATATGGTTTCAAACTGCCCTCTTTCTAGTTATACCCAAAATGACCTCAAAAAGGTTTTGAATTTGGGTGAAACTTGGCATGGACATCCTTAGCAATGTGTAGGAGTTTTCATATGTCCAGCCCACCTATATCACATGTGGGAAATACCACTTTTGCAATATGTGAGTTTGTTCTCTAATGAGCATGTTGATGGTGGTTACTTGCTATTCATTTGTGTTCATCATCTTTCCTCAAATGAGGTGCGTGGTGTGGTGATGAACACTTCAAATATGTGCCAAAAACTGAGGCCCTTACATTCCTCCCCCCTTAAAAGAATCTCGTCCTGAGATTATAAGGTGAAAATGAGAGAGAGGACGGTGGAAAAATTATCGGATATGCGACGTGAAAAAGTCGGGGTAGTTAGCGCGAAGGAATCCTTCGCTCTCCCATGTCCCTTCGTCCATGGAGTGATTACTCCATTGAATCTTGTAGAACCACAACGTATGGTTGCGTGCGGCTCGGGCCTTTCCATCAATAATCTGCACCGGTTCCTCCCGATAAGTGAGATCCGTTTGCAATTCTTCAATATCCTCCAGCTGAACAGTAGTTGATAGCTTAAGACACTTCCTCAGCTGGGAAATGTGAAAGACGTCGTGCACACCGGAAAGTGCTTCTGGTAATTTCAGCCGGTATGCCACTGATCCACATCTTTCGGTAATCTGGAATGGACCGATGAATAGGGGTGCCAACTTTCCTTTCACCCCAAATCTGTTTACGCCCTTCATCGGAGACACACGTAGATACACGTGATCCCCGACTTCGAATTGTAATGGGCGCCTTCTCCGCTCCACATACTGTTTCTGACGGGATTGAGAGGCTTTTAGGTTCGCTTGAATTAGTCGAACCTTTTCTTCCGCGTTGCTGACGAGGTCAATCCCGAAGGTAACCCTTTCGCCAGATTCACACCAATTCAGTGGTGTGCGGCATTCCCGCCCGTATAGCGCCTCGTAGGGCGCCATCTTGATGCTGGCTTGGTACCCATTATTGTACGAGAACTCGGCTAACGGCAAGTGATCATCCCAATTGCTGCCGTGGTTGATAGCGCAAGCTCGTAGCATGTCTTCTAAGATCTGATTTACCCGCTCCTTCTGCCCATCCGTCTGCGGGTGGTATGCTGAACTACGGATCAGTTTCGTCCCCAAGGCAGTGTGTAGCTGCTCCCAAAAACGGGACACAAATAAAGTGCCCCGATCCGATATGATGGTACGGGGTACGCTGTACATGCATAGGATCCGTGAGATGTATAGTTCAACATACTTCTTGGCGTTGTAGTTTGTGTTGACCGGGATGAAATGGGCAACTTTGGTTAGCCGATCGACGATCACCCACACAGAATCATGTTTCTGCAAGGTGGTGGGTAAACCGAAGATGAAATCCATGCTCACGTCCTCCCACTTCCAGGCAGGAATGCCCAGTGGTTGCAGCAGTCCCGGTTTCCGCATGTGGTCTGCCTTCACCCTCCGACATGTATCACACTCGGACACGTATTTTGCAGTCTCACGCTTCGTCCGTGTCCACCAAAACTTACTTCTGAGTTCTTGATACATCTTGTTGCTGCCGGGGTGAATAGAAAACTTTGACAAGTGAGCCTCATCAAAGATTTTCTTCCGTAATTCCGGGTTACGGGGTACGACGATCCGGTCCTTGAACCATAGGACGCCGTCTCCGTCCTTCCGGAAACATTTCAGCTCCCCACTGTCTACACGTCTCTGCAAATGTTACATGCCCTTGTCATTCTTCTGGGCTGCCGCTATCTCTTCACGGATGGTGGGGATCAAAGCTAGGTTGTAGAGAGCTCCGTGTGAAATCACATGTAGTGGTGGTTCGCTCTCTTCCAACGGTGTGATGGTCAGATTATTGACGTGCGACTTGCGGCTCAGCACATCTGCCACTACATTTGCCTTGCCCGGATGATAATGGATCTCTATTTTGTAATCCTTTATCAGTTCTAACCATTTTCGTTGCCTCATGTTCAGCTCCTTCTGAGTGAATATGTACTTGAGGCTTTTGTGGTCGGTATATAAATGTACGAGGTTACCGAGTAGGTAGTGCCTCCACATTTTCAGTGCAAGTACCACGGCAGCAAGCTCCAAATCGTGAGTTGGATAATTCTGCTCATGGTTTCTAAGCTGCCGTGATCCATACGCGACCACTCTTCGGTCTTGCATCAGCACACATCCGAGCCCAATGCCGGATGCATCGCAGTACACATCGAACGGTTTTGTTGTGTCTGGCTGCGCCAAAACCGGTGCTAATGTCAGATGCTTGACTAAAGCCTTGAATGCTGCTTCACATGCTGGACTCCAAACGTATTTGGTAGCCTTCTTCAGCAGCTCTGTCATTGGCTTGGCAATCTTCAAGAAGTTCGGAATGAATCTCCGATAATATCTCGCGAGTCCGAGGAAACTCCGTACCTCATGAACAGTTCTCGGGGATTTCCAATTCAGCACTTGAGTGATCTTACTCGGGTCTACAGCGATACCCTCCGCTGAGATGATATGCCCGAGAAAAGGCACTTGTGATATCAAGAATTCGCATTTGCTGAATTTCGCGTATAGCTTGTGATCCCGCAGCCGTTGCAAGACTATACGCAGATGCTTCTTGTGATCTTCCTCCAACTTGGAATACACCAGGATGTCGTCGATGAAGACCACGACAAACTTGTCCAGCTCCGGCATGAATACCGAGTTCATTAAGTACATGAAGTGAGCTGGAGCATTGGTGAGGCCGAAGGACATGACCAGGTACTCATAAAGTCCGTACCTCGTCGAGAAAGCTGTCTTTGGAATGTCCTCCGCCCTTATCTTAATCTGATGGTACTCGGATCTTAAGTCCATATTGGAAAAGATCTTTGCTTCGACCAACTGATCAAACAACATGTCGATCCGTGGCAACGGGTACTTGTTCTTGATGGTTACGGCATTTAATGGACGATAGTCCACACAAAGCCGTAACGTCTCATCCTTCTTCTTGACAAATAATGCCGAACAGCCCATGGCGAGGAGCTCGGCCTAATAAAACCCTTCTCCAGGAGGTCCGTGAGCTGAGTCTTCAGTTCAGCCAACTCCTTGGGCGCCATCTTGTACGGCCTTCGGGATATTGGCATGGTTCCCGGTGCAAGTTCAATCTTGAACTCCACCTCTCTATCAGGCGGCATCCCCGGCAAATCATCCGGGAACACATCAGGGAACTCTCGGACTACTGGAATATCTTCCAATCTGATAGTTGTGGCTTGATAGACACTTGGAAGTTTTACTTCTGGACTGTCCAGAAATAATGAGCGAGACCCGTGCGCTTCTGTGTTTAAGTGCACGACTCGAAGGACGGTGTCTAAAACAGCGCCGTGGCGGGTTAACCACGACATCCCTAGGATGACATCGACCTTCTGTCCCTCTAAGATAATGAGAGACGTGGGGTACACTCTACCCGCTAAGCATAATGGTGCCTCGGAAACCATTACGCTTGCTGAAATCTTCCCACCCGGTGAACAGATCACATAAGGACTATCGGTGGGTACTATTGGCAAACTGTGTTTAGCAATGAAAGCTTGGATAATAAAATTATGTGTGGCGCCTGAATCAAACAGTACTATAGCGGGATGCTCGTGGAGTTGGAACATACCCGCAAGGATTGGCTCGCCCTCCGGCACGTCCTCAATGGCAAGCTGGTGGACGGTGCCGGGCCTAGGGTTTGCCCGCCGCGCATTAGTAGGGTTCCGGGGTTGATTCCTCCCCGGAAACTGTGGTGCCACTCCGCCACCTTGCCTCTCCGGGCAACTGCTCGTGAAGTGTCCTGGACGACCGCACTTGTAACATGTGGCCGCTGCTGGTGTAGTGCTCGGGAGACGAAAGCCCGGCATGCGTTGCTGAGGTGCATACGCACGCGGCATCGCCCGTTGCTGCTGTTGTTGTTGCGGTGGTACTGGCAGTGCCGGCCTGAATGCCGGTGAAGAGTACGGCCGACTGCGGAACGGCATCGACCTCTGGGGTGGCTGCCAGCGTGGACCTGATGGTGGGCGATTCACCATCCGAAACTTCTGAGAAGGACCGCCTCCTTCTCCGCTGCTTTGCGGCGCGCTTCGCTTTCGCTCTGCCGCCGCCAACTCCTTGCCGGAGTCCTCCTGAACAATCGCAGCATCAATGATGTCGTTGAGGCTGCCGCGATTGAACATCGCCAACTTGTCCTTCAGGAGCGGGTTAAGACCCTGGTAAAAGTGGTCCCGCTTCTTCTCGTCCGTATCGGCGTGATACGACGTGTAGAGCGCGAGATCGTTGAACGCCCTGGAGTATTCCAGCGCGTTCCGGCTCCCTTGTTGCAGGTGTAATAATTCCTGCATCTTTCTTTTCATCAGACCTGGCGGTATATGATAGGCCCTGAAGGCCGTCCGAAACTCCGTCCAGGTCATCACTCGGTCGGTGGGCTGTGAAGCACAGAAGTTGGCCCACCACGCGCTCGTGGATCCTTGGAGCTGCTGGACCGCGAACTGAGTCTTGCGCTGCTCGCTTATCTGGAGCAGCCCGAACTTCATCTCTACCGCGCGGACCAGTTGTCCGCATCAAGAGGTTCATCCGCCCTTGAGAATACAGAGGGATGAGTCACCAGGAAGTCGGAGTAGGAGCTCTGTTGACGCTCCTCACGATCTTGACGTCTCTCTGGGCGAGACGTATTGGCGATTAGAGTTTGCAGCAACTCCGTGTGCTGCTGATGTGAACCCGCCATTGCCGCGACGATGTCGGCCAATGTAACCGTTGGCAGTGGCGGTGGCGGTGTTTGCTGTTGCTGTTGCTGCTGCTGTCCCGAGGAGTCCTCGGGAGGCGGTTGAGAGGTCTCTCCCCCTTGGCTAGCACCCCCAACATCAGGGTTGGCACGAGTACGCGTCATTCTGAAATTCAAAACAGCAGCAATTAGCACATGTCTTACTTAAAATTCCATTTGTAACAGTAGGTATTGAAGTGACACATGATTAATTTGCACTACATTCACATATATTGATAAAGCATAAACTTTATACAAGATACATTATTCTCGGGTCTCCGAGAAGTCATGCTCATGTCGTCACTACCTATACATACGCTACTGTCTACACGACATGTCACCGATTACAAAAGTTGGGTTACCGTAACTACCCTAGCTGCCCTACTTGGCAACCGTAACACCATACTCGGAGTAGAACTTGACCTCCTGTGGGTTGTCCTCCTCCGGTACCTCTGCTGGTGGCTCTGGATCTACCACCTTTTCTCCCATCCCGGGTTCTCCCATTGCTGGAAGGCCCAAGACCACCGGTATGCCCAATACCGGAGGTACGAGGTCCTGCAAAGCATGCACCTCATCCATAGCCTGGTTATAATCTTCTTCCCAGCCTTGCCCTTCCTCAATAGCGTCGTCCCGCTCTTGAGTAAGTTCCTCGTTGTGCTGGGTCAGATTTTGTACCAGTTCTTGTAACGCCGCGATGTCGACACGGCTTTTTCTCTTTGCCTTCTTCAGACGATGCAACTGATTATGCTGCTCATTCAGTCGCTTGATCGTCGGAAGGAGCACATTGCGGAGTGCGCTGTGAGCACTCTCGAAATGGTCTCCACGGCTCGTGCTCTCTTTGAGCTTTGTGGCGAGATGCTCCGTATGAACAGCTTGGCTGTCCATCACGGTGTTTCCCGCCCTCATCTGGAGGCTTAGGTTTGCCTCCGCGGGGCTGTACCTTTGGCAACTCGGGTCCGTTGCCTCCCGGTACCTCTCTTCCCACACATGCTGAGCCCGTCCCTCCACCGGAACGAGCGTGTATGGAGTGCCCTCCATAGCCTGCACGTGTAGTTGGCAGAAACGTTACATGGTGTCACGGGCTGCCACTTGCCACATCCCTTCCGGTTGTCTTCCTCTCACCGTGACAGTGAACGGCACCCAACCGGGTGGCGTAGGTCCTGCAGGGACTTCGACATGGATCGTCCACGTCTTGTCCCCCTCTTCGCCTTCTTCCTTGGCGAAGTACTGCGGCATCTGGTCGTACCCGAAATATTGGAGCATTTGCCACAATGCTTCCGGGTAGCCGCTACGGTGATAACAGTGGGACATCACCCACCCGTTCTCCAACTTCTTATCTGCTGTCATCTGTAAAAATATATTTGAGAAACGTCAAATATTTATTTAAACAGTAAACCATTGAGTTATAACATAAGACATGTCATTGAACCCATAAAACTTGGAAACATAGTTCAAATTTTAAACAAATTTGACTGCTGATCTGCTGTTCCCATGACAGCCCTGACCAGTTTCCATATCAACCTGATTTAAGCCACGCTAAAGGCAAAACACGTTATGGAGCTCAACATCAAAGTTAAAGTTAACTTCAATAGCTTTCCATAAAGTATTTGCTTGGCCTAAGATCTGTCCTGGTTCAAAAGTTAGGAGATGTCAAAGTTAACAGAATTTCTGGAGGAAATTGGACAGCACCTCCCTGCTTTAGGTACTGAATTAATCCAAGAATCCCAGTTAATTCTGTTCCTAATCTGACAAAACTTTCTGTTACAAAGTTGTAACCTATCTCATAAGCTTTCCAGAATTACCTCACTTTCTATTTTTGGATTTTTATGCAGGAAGTTATGCTTAATTTACAGAGAGTCTACAGAGAGTCTTTACTCTGTCCTGTTTTCTGGACAGTTTCAACTCTACTGCATTTTTCGATTGGTTAAGTGATGAAACACCTCTGGACCTCAACAGAAGAGTTGTAAAGCTCTTCCAAAGCTTTCCAGAAATGTATCATATGACCCTAACCTCGAAAGAACTCAACCTCTAACCTCTGATCAACTTCAGCCCTAATTCAGCTGAAACCAGAGTACTTTGTCCTTAACAACCTATAAGTTGAAAACTTGTTAACTTTGAATATCCTGTTCAAGGGAAAGAGTTACATCAAGTTTTACTACTTTGGATCAAAACCTTCAAGTTTTAAATGAAGTTATTCATTTAATGGGGTGTGACGTCGATGCGTCACCAGATTATGTCGGTACTACGTCCTCACAAAGAAAAACCTATACCGGGCTTAGCCGGCTTCGTTAACTCAGTGGCACTAAACGTCACTCGCACACGGATGCTACACGTCTACCGTTTTGTGGTCAGGCTACCTGCAGAAACTCAAACAATCATCAGACTCGGCTGCACACCGAGCCCGGAATCCATACAGTTCGTACACTCTGCCGTCATCACTCGCCCGAATGTTCTCAAGACAAACACGCCTTGAGTTACGTGTTCACGTTTCATACCACGTGATGGGTCTCCCAAGTTGCACCACGCACGCCAGGGATAGACGTTGCTCGAATACCCCAAACAACATGAAGAGTCGTAGAGGATATCAAAGCGGGTCGGATTACCTGCCACCCGTGGGGCTCCACCCTTCAGCTTGTGCGCACTGGTGGACAGCGCTCACGTGTACCCCCCAAGACATAAACGTCCCGAGATACATGATTTTCCGACATAACAAATAGGTTAATATGCCACTTTCTTTATGCTAATAACATCCTTATACGGGCTACTAACTCGTTCCTCACTGGATTTTTGAAAAAGATGACCTTTGTACTGTGTTAAACCTCAAGCGAGCTCTGATACCAACGCTGACACGACCCCACGGTCTTGTCGAGCCAGGATCACGCTGAGGGGTGCTGCGTTGCACAGCACCGTATAACACACGCCAAAGGTACAAAGCGGAAGCAAAATTTTATTACATAAACAAGTTATGAACATGTTTACATCAAAATAAGTTCAGTCTACACTCGCGGGCGTAGACTAAGCATCAAGTGCACGTTCAGCCCTTGAACGTGTCCTTGCTAGCACACACGCACACTAACTCTGCGGCGTGCACGACTCCCACTCGACGGGGCTCCCCTCCTGGGGTTCCGTCTCCTCTTCGGGAGTCCCTTCCTCATAGAACCCTGCAAAAGCTTCAAACACAAGCAGTGAGCACGAAGGCTCAGCAAGTCTGACCCGTCTCACCTAAACATGGAACTTCTACATGAGGGTTGATGGGTACATGAGGTAAAATCATTTGCAAAGGACTCGCCTAATTAGTAGAACCTTACTTTCAAGTTTTAGCAGCGGATTGTAGAGAACATTACGCTAAGGCACATGAGAGAGCCGCAATCAAACAAGAAATGCATTTCTCTCATGTACTTTGCCCAAAGTTGAAAAGAACTTAAGTTAGCTCTAAACTACAGCAATTCATTAGCAATCAAGTCCATCTTTCAACCAGCAACATTTTAACATGTAACTAGCCTGTTCTTTCTACGTCACGATACAGTGAACAAGTGGTACTCACTGACCGCGAGGGACGGCGATTATAATCGATTTACACCTGCAGGGTTACCCGAACAACCGTCACGTACGCCCGTACTCGATGTTGCCTACAATAACCATCACGGACGCCGTACGCAACTACCATTCGCCCGTCAGCCAAATATTGAACCGGTCCCATCGTCCCAAGCAAGAGGTCTCTGCACGCGCATCTCAGTGCCGCCAGCCGACTTACACCTCAAGCTCTCAACCTACCCTCTGAACGACAGGCAATGCCTCAATACCGAGCTACCCGAATTACATCGGTTTCCCGGTTCCCATATAGCCGGTAGGTCTTCGGTACTGTTCTAGCTTGTTCAACAGGCCCGCACACGGCTCGGTCCTCAATCGACGCAAGTGGAGCTACAGCACACAGGCCCCAAAGTCCTGCTGCCCTTACCCTCCACATGGTCTCATTTTCTTGCCATGTGTTTCATGTGCTATCACTACCCGAGTCGAGTGCCCCTAGCCCATGCCCGCGAGTAGTTTCAACTACTCGACTTGTACCGAATCCTACACTATCTTAGCATTGCAGTAGCTAACGGGGTTTGCAATCCTAAACCCAACCCAGGGTTTTCTTGGCTATGCAGTTGGGTTTCCAAACAAGACTCTAATGCAAAGAATAAAGTAACCAAGTATGTGCTCAAAACAATAAAGCTTGTAAAAGGTTAATGCAAACCGGAGCTTGCCTTGCTGCTCTTGGTCGTAGGCTAGCTGCTCCTCCGGAGTAACGAAGTCTAGGACTTCGGGTTCCTCCTCGACCTTAGCGACTACATGATAAAAGCAATACATGTATTAATTTAAATGCATTTGTATTTACTTTTAATCTTGTGAAGCTTATAAGTCCCACTAGACAGACCCTATGACTGTGAAACTTTTTATGTGGTTTGGTTATAACCTAAACAGTGACTTGGTCAAGTCTTAGTTGCAGTAATGCTCATTTAAGCCCTCCACAATTAATTGTCCTTGACCTTAATTGAAGGCTCTTAGGGTGTTCTAAGGATTTTCATGAAACAAACTATGACTTTCTGAAAACTAGATTTTCAGAGGATTCTAATGGAGTTGGTCTCACTTAATTTGAAGGTTCCTATATAAATATATGAGCTAAACAATTTCAGAGAAAATTCTGAAAATGTTTCTGAACATTTTCTATTTTCTCTGGAACAGTTTCACTAATCACACCTTTAGGTGGATCAAATGAGCTCAAATGGGTCTGAAATTTTTATGGTAGTTCAAGGACATTTTGGTGAACATCCTAGCAAAATTTCAGAATTTTCCTCCAAAGGATTCTCCAGTTAAAATTCCAAACATTTTAAACTTTGAGGAATTAATTCTGGAGAAATAAGAGTTTTCATGACGTGAAACTTGATTTGCTGGAAAGTGCTCAGAGAGCTGAATCCAACAAAATTTGGTTCACTCGATTTGGAGCTTTCCAGCCAAAGTTATAAGGATTTGAAGTTTGAACTGAAACTGAAATTTGGGGAAAAGTTTAAATTCCTGCTCGTGGGCCCCGCACACAGTGCGTCGTCTCCCTCCTCGCGCCAACTGCGCGGCGGCGGCGATCTCCGGCGACCTTCGCCAGAATTGAGTTCCCGGCCACCCCCCGGCCCGAAACTCGCCGCCTGCCCCTTTACTGACCCCCTGGACTCGATGGTGGGGTCGCCAGCCGCTGGCGATGACCGGAAACCCGTGCACACCGGTGACAGCACCTGCTAGGGTTCCGGTGAGGTCGGTCCCGCTCTCCCATTCACCAAATCGGGCGGAGAGCATCAGTGGAGCATGGGGAACACGAACCAGGGCTGGGTGGAAGCTAAAAATACCGGCAACCATGCTCTCGACGGTGAGCCGAGGTGCTCAGCCATGGCGGCGGCGAAAACGGCCATATCATTGCCGATTCTCGATGGTTTTCTCTGATTCCAGTTTGAGTGTGGGTGCTATCGTGCGTGGAAGCTACTAGGTAACGGGCTTGCCCAACCCTCGCGCATAGAGCACGAATTTCACCCGAAGGTGAGCTCGGTCCTTATGAACTGATCGAGAGTAAATTTGGAAATTCTCGGCCGAGGGTTGATCAATCGCCAAACGGCTTTCCGCTACTCCATCTTCATACAATCACGCACCTTTCTTGTGTAGAGAAGAGGACGTGACAACGGCTGTGTGGTGCTGTCCACGAGAGCCCGATCGGCGGCGATGCTTGGTTCGCCGGAGAAACAGTTCGGTACAGCTCGAGGACGCTTGGTCCCTGGCCAACACGGTGTCTAGGAGGTTGCTCACGATCTCCCGGTGCCGTTTTGCTGTGGAGGAGGCTGTGCTCGCGAGTGATCGGGCTTGATCAAGCATGAGCTCGAGCGGCGGCGGTTGCAGTGGAAGAACAGGCCGAGTACGTCGGCAGCTCGGGGAATGGGCGATCGAAGCACGCCGGGGAGGGGATAAGTAGTCCGGCGACTGGTCTCCGGCTTGGGGCACGCAGCAGGAGCTGGCGCTGGCTGCCCCCCGGTGGCGCGCGCACACTGCACCCGGGAACCGAGTGAGCTGTGTTTCAGTCGGTTTGTGTTGAAGTGGTGGCTGACATGTGGGTCCCACTTCCAATTTTAACCTCTGAAATTTAGTCCTAATCACTGTTGTAAACAGTGAGCCCCATAATACCCCTGGCAATTCAAATTATTCACCCATGAGCCATTTGAATTAGTTAGAATCCAAATGGGGTTTGGTTTGAATGAATTTCAGCACAAGTTCAGTTTTGAAATTCAAATAAAGTTTGAATTTCCCCCACTTAGCTCATGTCAAGATCAACTCCAAATGGAGTGAAAATTGGTGTGTGGGCTCACAAAAATGTGCTGAGTAAGAATATGCCTCCCACTTTTGAATTCACGGGATAAAAACAGTTTGAATTTGAATATGGTTTCAAACTGCCCTCTTTCTAGTTATACCCAAAATGACCTCAAAAAGGTTTTGAATTTGGGTGAAACTTGGCATGGACATCCTTAGCAATGTGTAAGAGTTTTCATATGTCCAGCCCACCTATATCACATGTGGGAAATACCACTTTTGCAATATGTGAGTTTGTTCTCTAATGAGCATGTTGATGGTGGTTACTTGCTCTTCATTTGTGTTCATCATCTTTCCTCAAATGAGGTGTGTGGTGTGGTGATGAACACTTCAAATATGTGCCAAAAACTGAGGCCCTTACAGGCGAGTTCTTTGCGTGCGCGTGAGCAGAGCATAGCGTCGCACGAGCTGGGAGAAGAAGACTTCGATGTTGCTTCATGTGGGGAGGATAAAGGCGGCACCGGTTGGAGCAACGCTGAAGCAACCAGCTCACCGGCCACGGAACAGCTCGGTGGCGCGCGCTACTCACCCGAAGCAAACAACAGTTGGTTGTGAGAGTGTGTGGCTGACTGCTGGGTCCCACCCCCTCATCTCTTAATTAACTTTTCCACTGATATTTTTACCACAGCTACTCAAAATTAAAGACTATACTTCCACACCAAGTCATGGTTTGGATTTGTTGAATTAAAATGATTTGAATTCTGGTGAGGAGTTTGGATTAAGTTTGATGATTTGAATTTGAAATGGAATTTGAATTATTCCATTGCATTGTTCCAAAAAAATAGCAAACCAACTCCCACATCTCTGAATTTTGGCATGGCTGCTAATTCAAATGTGGAGAGCACTTTGTTGGAACAAAATTTGCAAATTGAGGAAGTTAGGATTTGAAACTGAAATTTAATTCAGATTAGAGGGTTTCCTCTTTTAATCCCAAACAATTATTAAAACCCCTCCAAATGAGTTGAAATTTGGAAGGTTGAATATTTGAAATATGAAGACCCAAGTTATGAATTTAGATCTCCATGTTGGAAGTTTTTGGGAGGTTTGAATCATCACTTTGAACTCACACCATTATAATCCAAAGTTTTAATTCCCCTCATTTTTCCTAAGTGTACATGTGTGGAAATTCTTGCTACCACTTTTTTGTGGATTTTACATGTTTCATCCGCTAACCAGTCAAAAAATGCAGTAGAGTTGAAACTTTCCAGAAAACAGGTCAGAGCAAACACTCTCTGTAACTCTCTAAAAAATGAGCATAACTTCCTGCATAAAAATCCAAAAATAGAAAATGAGGTAGTTCAGAAAAGTACATGAGATGAGTTACAACTTTGTAACAGAAAGTTTTGTCAAATTCGATGTATAATTAACTGGAATTCTTGGATCAAATCAGTACCTCAAGCACGGAGTTGCTGTCCAATTTTCTCCAGAAATTCTGTCAACTTTGATATCTCATAACTTTTGAACCCGGATTTATCTGAGGGCAAACAAATACATTCTGGAAATCTATTGAAGTTAATTTTAACTTTGATGTTGAGCTCAAGAACTGTTTTTTCCTTTAGCATGGTCTAAATCAGGTTGAAAGGGAAACTGGTCAGGGCTGTCAGTTTGGGCAGCAAACCAGCAATCAAATTTCATCTAAGTTTGAATTGTGTTTCCAAGTTTTATGAGTTCAATGACATGTTTTATGTTATAACTCAATGATTTATGGTTGAAATGAAAATTTGACCTTTTTCAAATATATTTCCACAGATGACAGCGGATAAACAATTGGAGAACGGGTGGGTGGTATCCCACTGTTCTCAATGCAGCGGTTATCCGGAACTGTTGTAGCTAATGCTTCAATATTTCGGGTACATGGAGACGCCGCGTTACCTCGCCAAGGAAGAAGGTGAGGAGGGGAACAAGACATGGACCATCCACGTCGATGTTCCAGCAGGACCTACGCCACCCGGTTGGGCACCGTTCACCATCACGGTGAGAGGTAGACAACCGGAGGAAATGTGGCAGGTAGCAGTCCGCGACACCATGTCGCGTTTCTGCCAACTACACGTGAGAGCCATGGAGGGCACTCCATACGCGCTTTTCCTGGTGGAGGGGCAAGCTAATCACGTATGACGAGAGAGGTACGTTGCGGCAACTGATCCGAGTTGCCCAAGGTACAACCCCACAGAAGCAAATCTCAGCCTCCAGTTGATGGCAGGAAAGACAGTTATTGACGGCCAAGCTGTCCATACGGATCGACTTGCAGTGGAGCTCAACGAGAGCACCAGCCTGCGAGCCCATTTTGAGAGTTCTCACAGCGCACTAGGTAATGTGCTCCTTCCGGCGATAAAGCGATTGAATGAGCAACACAATCAGTTGCGTCGTCTGAAGAAGGCGAAAAAGAAAATCCGCGTCAACATCACTGCTTTACAGCAGCAAGTACAGGTCTTGACACAGCAGAACCAGGTCCTTACTCAAGAGCGTGATGATGCTATTGAGGAGGGGCAGGGCTGGGAAGAGAACTACAACCAGGCCATGGACGAGGTGCATGTGTTGCAAAGACCTCGTGCCTCTGGTAGTGGGCCTACCGATGGTAGGTGCCGTACCCGTGGTTTTGGGTATCCCGGCGATGTGGGAACCTGAACCCGAAGAGGAGGTCATGGACCCTGAGCTACCAGCAGAGGTAGCGGAGGAGGACGAACTGCAGGAGGTCGAGTTCTACTCCGAGTAGTGAGTGTGCCGTTGCCATGTAGGGCAGCGAGGGTGGTGTGTAGAAACCTTTGTAATCGGTGACATGTCATGTAGACAGTAGCATGTGTATAGGTAGTGACGACATGAGAACGACATCTCAGGGATCCGAGAGTAATGTATCTTGTATAAAGTTTATGCTTTATCAATATATGTGAATGTTGTGCAAGTTTATCCATGTGTCACTGCAATACCTACTGTTTTATATGGAATTTTAAGAATTACATGTGCTGATCGTTGCTGTTTTCAATTTCAGAATGAGTCGCACTCGTGCCAACCCAGAAGTTGGGGGTTCTAGTCAGGTGGGAGATGCCTCCCAACAGCCTCCCGATGCTTCCTCGGGACAGCAACAGAAACAACCGCCACCGCCAATGTTACTGCAAACTCTAATTGTGAATACGTCTCGACCAGAGAGGTGTCAAGATCGAGAGGAGCGCCAACAAAGCTCCTACTCCGACTTTCGGCTACTCATCACCCAGTATTCTCAAGGGCGGATAAACCCCTCGATGCGGACAACTGGCTACGCACGATGGAGATGAAGTTCGGGCTGCTCCGAGTTAGTGAGCAGCGCAAGACTCTGTTCGCGGCCCAGCAGCTTCAAGGGTCCGCAAGCGCTTGGTGGGCAAACTTCTGTGCCTCGCAACCCACCGAGCACGTACTTACTTGGGCGGATTTACGGACGGCATTCAGGGCCTATCACATACCACCGGGTCTAATGCGACACCTGGTTCCGAAAATAGAACCATGTGAATGCATATGTGTGCCCAGGATGTTCATCACACATACACATGTAATCCACAAACTGAATTCAGAATATAACCACGAATAAATAGTATTTAAGTACTTTATTACAATGACTCAATGTCTCACTCATGAATATTTAACTTATTTTTGCAGCGGAAGACTCTAAATGATAGAAGAAAATAACTAAACAGCAGGCTCCAATCTTCAACTCCACAGGCATGTTGACGGTAGTGCGCACACCTAGTACTCCACATGTTCCTCGAAGTACTCTTCTCCTGTAGCTGATGTATATGTGGTAATGCAAGGGTGAGTACATGTCGTACTAAGCAAGTGCAGGAAAAGTATGACATGTAGCTTTCAACAAGGTAGGAAATAAAAAGGCTCATTGCAGCAAGCAAATTTTATTTCACAAACATGGTAAAAACAGCAACTATTTCTAGGTGGTTGAATTCCATAATAACCAAGTATTTCATCAACATTCCATCATCATAATTCACCATTTATCAAGTCTCAACCAGCCATTAATCGTTCTCAAGTTCATCTCATACTCATAAATATTCACAACCATCTCATATTCATGCAACCGAAACCAAACTCATTGTCATGACTCAAAACAGTCCCAAAACCAATTCCAATAACCATACCACAACCATACCGAATAAACATCCCATGTTTTGCCTCTAATCATGGAAGTTGGCCAGGTGCTTGTGACCGGAAGCACGGCTATCATGATAGTTTTACACTCTGCAGAGGTGGCATCACTTTACCCACAAATGAGTGATTTCGTCACCCGTCGGTGACTAGAAAGAACCTCCACTATACAGTACACAAGCGTCGGTGTATGGCCAAGAGATCACAGAATAGCCTTTACAAAGGGCTACTAGAATATACGGACCTACTGAGGTTTCACCGGCAGGATCGAATCTCCATTCTCCCACCCACGGGCCCCCTCTTATGCCATGCAGTTCCCAGGGCAGTCCCTCTCGACTCCCATTACCCGCACCATCCAATGGTCCATAACAAGCTAGCAGCACACCTAATTAGTCAGCTAAGCCGCACCCATATTTGGCCTTGTGGTGGCACTGTTTTCCTGAATGTGCTCACATGAACCGGTCCTTAGATCTATGGCAAGCAAACCACCATCTCATTCAGCAACATCCATGAACCAAGCTCGCCTAGATCTCCCCGATTCCATGCTCATCAACATTATCAAGTTCTCATCATCTTTAATATCATGAGTGCAGTAGCTAACAAGTTCTATTTCAGCTTCCCGTATCCCTAAGCGAAGCAAAAAGGAAAAACGACAATACCTCACTCATCAACTTTCCTGGCGACAAGGATGGTTAACAATACTAGTAAACTCCTATAAAAAGGTGTCCCATCAAGTTGACTCAAGCATACACATTTTCGCAATCAAAATAGTTTCAAAACATGGGATCAATATGGTCAAGGGGCACTTGCCTTGCTCCCGTGGTTCGTGTTGCTCAAGCGTCTCCAAAATCTTGGTGCTGTAGTTCCTCGTAGATGGCCTCTTGAGCTTGTCCTTATACTCACGACCATGCACATACAAAATTTACAGCAATCAATCATCATGTATAAACTTTACTCAAGATGCAATGGGGTAGATGAATGCAAATCCTATAGTGCAGTTTATAAAACCAGTTTGTACGTGTTCTTGCATGTTTTAATAGGCTTCAATGGGATCTTATGATGAACAAGGGTGTAGGGATCAAGTGTGGACGTGGTGATGATCTTGACTCAAGATCTAGATCAATTCCACCGTCAAAAGTCAACCAAAACACGATCTGTCCACACACAAACATTTCTGCTCAAAGGGGGCGAAGAAAATGGATGCGTAGAAACGGTGGCGACGTCGTTAGATGGGTAATGAAGACCTACCTCACTTCCTCCTTGTGGCAGTGCTTTTCTCCTAGCAACAGCAGCACGGTGGATTTTTCTATGGAAAATTATGGTAGGACGGATCGTCGGGCTTCTTCTCCGGGGACAACAAGGCGTGACAGGGCTCATCGGCGGGGCTCGATGGCGGGGATTGACGTCGGGGCTCGATGGTGGGGCTTGACGATGGGGCTCTACTGATGCGGCCCCAAGGCCTTGTCGAGCCAGGATCATGCTGAGGGGTGCTGCGTTGCACAGCACCGGATAACGCACATCAAAGATACAAAGCGGAAGCAAAGTTTTATTACATAAACCAGTTTATGAACATTTTTACAACAAAATAAGTCCAGTCTACACTCACGGGCGTAGACTATGCATCGAGTTCACGTTCAGCCCGTGAACGTGTCCCCGCTAGCACGCACACACACTAACACGGCAGCGTGCATGACTGCCACTCGACGGGGTTCCCCTCCTGGGGTTCCACCTCCTCCTCGGGAGTCCCTTCCTCACAAGCCCCTGCAAAAGCTTCAAACACAAGCAGTGAGCACGATGGCTCAGCAAGACTGACCCGGCTCTCCTATACATGAAACTTCTACATGAATGGTTTTAGGGTACATGAGGTAAAATAAGTTACAAAGAACTTGCCTAATTAATGGAACCTTACTTTCAAGTTTTAGCAGCAAGTTGTGGAGAACCTTACGCTAAGGCACATGAGAGAGCCGCAATCAAACAAGAAACGCATTTCCCTCATGTACTTTGCCCAAAGTTAAAAAGGACTTTAATTATCTCTAAACAACAACAATACATTAACAAGCAAAGTATATCTTTCAAATCAGCAAACTTTTAACATGTATCTAGCCTGTTCTTTCAACGTCATGGTACAGTGAACAAGTGGTACTCACTGACCATGAGGGATGGTGATTGTAATCGATTTACACCTGCAGGGTTACCCAAATAACCCGTCACGTACGCCCGTACTCGATGTTGCCTACAGAAACCATCACGGACGTCGTACACAACCACCTCTCACCCGTCAGCCAAATCTTGAACCGGTTCAATCGTCCTGAGCAAGAGGTCTCTGCGTTTGCATCAACAGTGCCGCCGGCCGATTTATACCTCGACCTCTCAACCTACCCTCTGAACGACCAGCTATGCCTCAACACCTAGCTACCCGAGTTACATCGGTTTCCCAGTTCCCATATAGCCGGTAGGTCTTCGGTACTGTTCTAGCTTGTTCAACAGGCCCACACATGGATCGGTCCTCATTCGACACAAGCGGAGCTATAGCACCTAAGCCCCAAAGTCCTGCTGCCCTTACTCTCCGCTCAGTCTTTTTCTTGCCATGTGTTTCATTTGCTATCTTTACCTGAGTCGAGTGCCTCTAGCCTATTCTCGCGAGTAGTTCCAACTACTCGACTTGTACTGAATCCTACACTATCATCACATTGAAATAGCTAAATGAGGTTTACAAACCTAATCCCAACCCAGGGTTTTCTTGGCTATGCAATTGCGTTTCAAACAAGACTCTAATGCAATAATTAAGTGGGTGCTCAAAGTAAGTTCTCAAAACAGTAAAAATTAGTAAAAAGGTTAATGCAAACCGGAGCTTGCCTTGATGCTCTTGGTCATAGGCTAGCTGTTCTTTCGGATTGACGAAGTCTAAGACTTCGGGTTCCTCCTCAACCTTAGCGACTACATATGATAAATATAAACATGTGTCAATTTAGATGCATTTGAATTGAAAATAAACTTGTGAGGACTATAAGCCTTACTAGACAGACCCAATGACTCTGAAATTTTTATTATGGTTTGGATACAACCTAAACAGGGACTTGGCTAAGTTTCATCTGCAGCAAAGCTCATTTGAGCCCTCCACAAATAATTATTGACTTGACCTTAATTGAAGCGCTTAGGGTTTTCTAGGGATTTTCATGGAGCAAGCCATGACTTTCTGGAAAGTAGATTTTCAGAGGGTTCTAATTGAGTTGGTTTCACATAATTTGAAGATTCCTAGCTTAAGATATGAGCTAAACAATTTCAAAGAAATTCTGAAAATGTTTCTGAACATTTTCTATTTTCTCTGGAACAGTTTTATTAATCACACCATTGGGTAGATCAAATGAGCTCAAATGGATCTGAAATTTCTATGGTAGCTCTGGGATATTTTGGTGAACATCCTAGCCAAATTTCAGAATTTTCCTCCAAAGGGTTCTCCAGTTAAAATTCTACACAGTTTAAAACTTGAAGAATTAATTCTGAAGAAATAAAGATTTTCATAGAGTAAAACTTGATTTGCTTGAAATTACTCAGATAGATGAATCCAACAAAATTTGGTTCACTCGATTTGGAGTTTTCTAGCTAAAGTTATGTGGGTTTGAAGTTTGAACTAAATCTGAAAATCGGGGAAATGTTTAAATTGCTGCGAATGGGACCGGGGCTACGTGTCCACTTCTCAGCGGTCGACACACGGGGCCGTGGAGCCTTTCGCATGCAGCTGCAGCTGTTCCAGTGCCACAGCAAATCCCGGATTTAAAATATCAGCCGCTGACACGTGGGACCGGGGGCTTCGTCTACCTCCGGCCTCCCGCGCCCGCCCGCCGCAAACCCTCACCGGAGAGCTCGCTGGTGGCCTCTGCCGTGTGCCAAACTCCATGATCTTGGCCACCTCTACCTAATTCCACACATGGGGAACACGATGCTGGCCTCAGCTCGTCGTGACAGTAGCCAGAACATGGCTGGCGACGAGCGGCGACTTCGGAAGGACTTCAGCCTTCATCTGCCGGGCATCCTAGCCTCTCAAATGTCGAGCAAAAGGCCGTAAAGTATCAATGGACCCTAGGAAGGATCGACATGAGCTCCATGGAGCTCGGAAATGGCTGTACTGGGCTGTCACCATGCGACCAAGGTTGGAAACCGGGAATTCTCATAAAACTCAAAGAACAGTGGCTACACCCAATGGTTCTTCGAAGTTTTGGATTCTATGGGCTCGCACGGATGCCTAGAAGTGTTTCCCTATGTAAGGGGATGAGTGGTGCGGTGTGTATTCCGAATTTTGCAAATCGGTCAGGGTGTCTCTTTTGTACACCATCGCGAAATCATGAAATTCCGGCGTGGGTAGCTTATGTCATGCAGCCGGGGCTTGCGGTAATGAAAGAGGGACGGAAGGCGAACCTTTTTGCTATTCACGGCTCGTAGAGAGGCGGGCTGTGGTGGCCGGATGGATCGTTCCCGTGACGGCGGCTCGGGATGAACCGAGGAATGGAAGAACGTAGTGGTGGAGCTCGAGGAGGGTTGATCAGGGTCTGGAACCGGTGCGAGGACGTCAAGGAAGACTTGGTGCACTCGGTTATGGCCTCAGATCTCCGTGACAACCACAGGTTTGGCCGGGCGACGATGGACCGAAAGCTCGGACGAGCTGTGAGGTGTATCGAGGTTTCTGGGTGAGAACACGTCGGAACAGTGGCGAGAAGCAACGGGGACGACTCAGGCGCGTAGATAAGGAGCCAGAGAGGCGGTTCAGCTGCCGGGGCGGCAAGCAGCTGCTGTCCTTGCTGTTTTCTCACCGTGGCGGCAGCTCGGTCAGGCGCAAGAAACCGAGATCAAGTCTTCAGTCAGTTAAACTATTTAGTGAGGCTGACATGTGGGTCCCACTCAGGTTTTAACCTCTGAAATTGAATTTTCCCCACTGCTCTAAACAGTAGAGACCCAATTAATCTTGATCATTTGAATTATCTACCCTCTGGCCATTTGAATTGGATAGAATTCAAATTGGGGAGTGTCTGAATATATTTTCAGCACATATGCCGTTTGAAATTCAAATGGATTTTGAATTTGTTACACTTAGCTTGTGTCAAGATCAACTCCAAATGGAGTGAGAATTGGTGTATGAGCTCACAAAAATGTGCTGAGTAAGAATATGCCTCCCACTTTTGAACTTATGGGATGGAAGTGGTTTGAATTTGAATTTGGGTTCAAACTAATCCCTTTCTAGTCATACCCAAAAATACCTCAAAAAGGTTTTGGATTTGGGTGAAATTTGGCATGAGCATTCCTAGCAAGGTGTAGGAGTTTTTCATATGCTCAGCCCCTATATGATGCATGTGGGAAATGCCACTTTTGCATTTTGTGAGTTTATTCTCTAATGAGCATGTTGATGGTGTTTACTTGCTCTTCAAATGTATTCATAAAGTTTCCTCAAATGAGGGTGTGTGTGTGGTGTGAACACTCTGAATATGTGCCAAACTTAGGCTCTTACATCGACGGCGGGGCTCGTCGGCAGGGCTCACCGGCGAGCAAACTCCGGCAGGGGGGGTGGCCAACTCGGTGAGTTGGGGGGCAGGGCCAACTAGGCGACTTTGGGGGGGGGGCTGGGGGTTGTATTTATAAGGGGGGGGGGGGGAAGAAGAGTCCTAGACCAATTGGAACACAACCAAAGAATCCTAGTCCAATTGGGACTCAACCAAAGAGTCCTAGGGGTTTTCCCCCCTCTAGGCTGCGGCTACATTGGGGAAAAATCACCCCAATGTGGGGAAAAATTCCCCCTTGGGGAATTGGGGAAATTGTGAAATTTGGGGAAATTTGGGAATGCCTCATTTCAGCTATCTTATTTCTATTTCTCTCCATTTCTATGTCCCTTTTTCCATTTCTATATTCCTCTCTCCATTTCTATGTCCCTTTCTCCATTTCCGTATTCCCTTCTCCATTTCTATGGTTCTTTCTCCATTTCTATGGTTCTTTCTACATTTCTAGGGTTCTTTCTCCATTTCTACTTCTTTTCTAATGCTTCTCTACATGAAAAATGTATGCAATGCATGCTAAATGAATTTGAGGGTGTTACAAACCTACCCCCCTAAAAATGAATCTCGCCCTCGAGATTCAATACAGTGAAGAATAGATGGGGGAATTCTACCTTGAGATCTTCCTCACGCTCCCATGTAGTTTCGGCTTCCGTGTGATGGCTCTATTGTACCTTGTACCAACAGATCACTTTGTTCCTCGTGACTCTTTCCTTCATGTCCAAGATTTTGACAGGTTGTTTCGCGTAGGTGAATGTAGCCTAGAGGGGGGGGGGTGAATAGGCTCTTTGAATTTTTAGGCGGTTTCCTGAAACACTTGGTAGACTGATTAATTCCAGGTGGGCCAGACTAGTCCGGTATGGTGCGGACTAGTCCGCTACGATCGTAATTAATAGATGAAAGTGAGACTTGTTCCTACTTCATTTATTTGTGCAGCGGAAAATAAATGCTTAGTTAAGTATAGTGAAGCAGGATACAATAACTCTCAATTTTAACGCTAGGTGTCGATGTAAACCAAATGATGACTAATACCCTTAATTAGCAATTGAAGTACGATCAAGAAGACAGAAGACAAGGCTTTATCCCGAGGTTCGATTCCACCCAGGAATCTACGTCCCCGTTAAGGAGTCCACCAAGGACCGGGTCTTCACCAACCCTACCCTCGTTGAATGGCCACCAAGGCCGATTCAATTCCACTATCCACACACAGGGGTAAACAATTGTACATGCTGGTGTTCTCACAATCTGAGAGCTCCCACAAGATTACAGCGAATGATTCTTCCTCCCACACACACAAACAAAGAACAACGTTCAGCTAATGTGTGAGATAAGACAAACCAAGAGCTCAATGTCGAGAAGAACGACTCTCTCATTGATCCAATCTCTAATCTTCAAAGACTTAATCTTTCTCGGCTTAGAATGAGTGGAGAGAGGCAGTTTTTGTGCTCTCGGGGCATGCGGCGGCGATGGGAATTGTGTCTTATGTTTGTCTGGCCGTGCACCTCTATTTATATAAGGTTTCCAAAAAAACTGGCGGCCGGACTAGTCCGCTATGTTCACCGGACTAGTCCAGTGTGCCATGTACAATTTTCGTGTTACATGCAGCACAGTTGAAACCCTAATTTGATGTGTTTACAGAAAGTTGAACGGACTAGTCCGGTCCAAGAGCGGACTAGTCCTGTGTAAAGGGAATGCCGGTTCCAGAGAGTTGAACGGACTAGTCCGGTTTCTGAGTGGACTAGTTTGGTGTAAGGTGAATGTTGATTCCAGAGAGTTGAACGGCCTAGTCCGGTTTCTGAGCGTACTAGTCCGGTGCAAGGTGAATGTTGGTTCCAAAGTGTTGAATGGACTAGTCTGTTTTCTGAGCGGACTAGTCCGGTGCAAGGTGAATGTTGGTTCTAGAGAGTTGAACGGATTAGTCCGTTTTCTGAGCGGACCAATCTGGTGCAAGGTGAATGTTGGTTCCAGAGAGTTGAAGCGGACTAGTCTAGAGCACGTGTTGTGAGGCAACAGAAAGTTTAACAGACTAGTTCTGTTTCTGGGCCGACTAGTCCGGTGCACGTGTTTGAGTGATTGGGATATGTTATAATCTCTTACCCCTACGCAAGGATATTGAACTCTTGAGATGTGTCTCTCACACACATCCTATACAAGTATGTATACATTTTTCTTGGCTCATGAATCTATTCTTTCCATTTTTTCTTCATCACTTGATTTTTCACCTTTTTGAGTGCGCCACTTCTACCTTATGTAACACCCCAAAACCTGCTAAAGAGGGGAATTTAAAAAATTTTGGACGTAATGCATGTGATAAAGCAATTCAAATTCAAACTGGAATTCAAATTCAAATTAAAACAGAGAAAGAAATGGAAAAAGAAAAAGAAAAAGAAAAATGAAACCGGCCAGTGGGCCGAAACCCGTCAGCCGGCCCAAGACCCCACCCACCCCCCGCCAGCCCGAACCCGCGGCCCCCTCTCTCCCTCTCACTGACACACAGGGCCCACGTGTCATCCCTCTCCTCGTGCGCTCACCTAACTGTCGCGCGACTTCCGCGCCGATCGCAGCACCCACACCGATTTTCTGGCTCTGGATGCCGCGATCTCCAGCCATGAGCTGCGGAACATCCAAACAAACCCCAGCCGCCCTCCCTCGCCTATTTAAACGCCGACAATCGCCCTGTTTCCCCCCCCCCCCCCCCCCGATCGGCCGTTTTTCTCTCCGGTGAGAACCGAAGTTTCTACAGCCGATATCCTTCGATCCTTGCTCAAATTTCCTGATCTAACGTGCTGATCACGTTCCACCGCCGCCAGGGAGCCCTGCAGGTGAAGGAAACGACGTGTCGTGCACCCCAACTACCACTCCGACGTGCACCGAAGACCATTGCTGTTGAAGCTCGCCGCCGACCGACTTCCAGGGCCTCCGAGTGCAGGAAAACCCCTCGGTGAGCATCCCCTAACCCTCCGCAGCCGATCCGTACAAAAAGATGCGAGTTCTAGCATGTAGCGACAAAAACCGAGGCTGCGCCGGCGAGATCGCCACCCCCGCAGCCGCGCGCCGCCGCGCGCGCGGGCTGGCTCCGGCCAGGGCGACGTGGCCCCTTGGGGGCCGTCTATTTTAAATCGCACGGTAGAAATAAAACCGACGTGTACCTGTTCGGCGATCTCATCTTAGCCGTCTGTTTAAATCGGATGGTCCACGTCAGTCCCGCGTTATAAAGGCCAGGATTCTTACGCGCTACCCCCTGGGGATTTCGGAAAACACGAGCTAGCCCCAGAAACATCTGATCTAGCCCCTGGAACGATAAATTCGTGTAAATTCATTTTAAAATCAGTTTTAGCCCTTGGACTTAATAAAAATTAGGAAAACCCCTCTGTTATGTGTAGTTAGACCCCTGGAAATTTAGGCAATAGTAAATTAGACACTGCAGTAGGGTGGATTTGCCTTTTTGACCTTATATGATATTAAATTCAGAAATTTGAATATGTGACTAGGATTTAAATTTAAAAGGTAAGGCAAACACATGTAACACCCCAAAATTTTGATTCAAAGCCCTAAATCATGTTAAGAGGGGAATTTAAAAATTTTTGGACGTGTTGCATGTTTTGCAAAAATTCAAATTCAAACTGGAATTCAAATTAAACTCAAATCAGAAAAGAAATAGAAAAAGAAAAAGAGAAAACAGAAAAAAAACCGGCCAGTGGGCCGAAACCCACCAGCCGGCCCAGCCAGCGCCCGCGCCAGCCCGCAGCCGCGCGCGCTGCTGCCTCACACTGACAGGCGGGACCCACCCGATCTTCGTCTACCTCGTGCCGCGCCGGACTCCCTCGCCCCCGAATCAAAACCGATCGGGATTTCGGCGTATCTCCGCTGAATTCTGTTTGTAGGCGACGCGGACATGATCTAAACCACCCCGCCGCCCTCCCCGTCTATAAAAACCCCGGCCTCGTTCTGTTTTTCCCACGCGATCGCCGATTTTTCCTCCGGTGAGAACCGAGACTTCTCCGGCGAATTCTGGCCGATCTAAGCTCGGAAATTCCGATCTAACTCGCTGGTCTTGATCCACCGCCTCCGGGGAACCTTGCAGGTGCAGAAAACTCGGTGATTTGCGGTGTAAACGCAGCGCCGACGAGCTTCGCCGTGGTTTTGCATCGGACCTCGTCGCCGATCACCTTCCAGGACCTCTGAGCTCAAGAAAACCCCCGAGGTGAGATCCCCGACCTCTCCTCTACTGATCTATGCCATAAAATCACAGTTCTAGGAAGAATTCCCGAAGATCCGAAAGTTTCCGGCGAGATCGCCGCTTCCCGCCGCCGTGCGCCGCCGGCAGCGCCGCCCGCGCTCAATCAGAGCGACGTGGCCGCTTGTGCGCCGTTTATTTTAAATCGCACGGTAGGGTTTAAACCCCCGCGTACCGGTTCGGCGTTATAATCTCAGCCGTCGGTTTAAAATCGGACGGTCCACGTCAGCCCCGCGTTATAAAGACTGGAATTCTTACGTGCTACCTCCTGGGGTTCTCGGGAAATAAGAGCTAGCCCCGGAAACTTCTGATCTAGCCCCTGGAACTTCAGAAAATCATGTAAATTCATTTAAAAATCAGTTTTAGCCCCTGGACTTAATAAAAATTAGGAAAACACCTCTGATAAGTGTAGCTAGACTCCTGGAAATTCTGAAAATAATATTATAGACCCTGTAGTGGGGTGAGTTTACCTTTTTAGCCCTGTTTAGTATTTAATTTAGGAAATTGAATATGTGGCTAGTGTTTAAAAATTAAAAAGTGGGACAAACATATTGTCAAAATTAAATTAAAGACTTTCTCAGTATTTAGGAAACTTTGGAGTGAGATAAAAACATATTTTGGGCTGAATTGAATCTGTATAATTTATTATTCACATTTAGGGACACATTTTTAAGTAAAGAATAGTTCTGGAAAATAGGGAAAATAATTGTAAAATAGTTTACATCAGAGGAAAAGGTCAAAAATATATTAGTAAATATTTTAGATCAGAACCTATTCTGTTTAGATGAGGTGTCTTGTTATTTTCATAATAAAGTTCACATTTAGGCATAGGAAATAAATCTGAAAATATAGCAACTAGTAAATGATAAATGGAGTTCTAAAATCCAAAGGATTCAGTTTAGGGTTGATAGAAATTATGAAGACACATATGGAGAAGGAAAATACCTTTCATGCATACTTGGTAGCTAAAAGGTGTAGTAATTGAATATAAGAAATTTATTTAAATTGGAAACTCATATAAATAGTATGCAAGCATAAATGTGAATACAAAAGTAGGAATCATATACATATGATTAAAAGTGTATGCAAGACACAAATCAACACACATAGAGTAACCACAACACATATAATGGTGAATGATTTTCATAAATATGAATGTGTGGTTTGTATGAAGTGGAAGTGTGAACTATGTCTTATGGATTGTTGTTTTTCTTTTGCTATGGGTGATGGTATGATGTAGAACCTGCTCAAGAGCAAGTTATTCCTTTCCAAGATTAGGACTACCCATTTCAAGAGCAGCAGGAAGGAGGCAAGTGTCTTTGACCACTTTGATCCTATGCTAGGATGTGTAGATAGAATTGAAATATGAAACCTATGCTAGGAAGTTTCCCTAGAATTGCATTACCTTGTTTCCTTGTAGCTTGGGTTGGGATTTATTTTATCATGTCATTTATTATTATGCATATGCTTAGCCATGCTTAGAATGGGATAATTGGGATATGAGATCATCAGTTTATTTTACCATACTCTTGAATGAGATATTGTGAGTTATGTAGAGGTAGGGATCAAGGCAAGTTGGATGTTTTGGTTGTGTGCTGGGTGCACGAGACTCGGGTTTGTGTTTAGTACTTGCCTGGATCCTAAGGACCGGTTCATGGAGCATGTAACCTGGCTTTACCGTGCCAACCACATGCTGAGATGGGGCAGCTTGGCCAATTAATTAGGTGTATCCCCGGCGTAGTATGGGTGTGTTGGATGGTGCGGGGAGTAGGTGTCAGCTGGACTACCATATGAACCGCAAGGATCAAGAGGGGGCCACTGCAGCGGGGTTGTAGCCTCTTGTATGCTGTTAGGGGTGAAACCTCAGTGGGCCCACGCTCGTCGGGAATCCCTTTGTAAAGGCTTCGTAGTGATCTCCTGGCTACACACCTGGGAAGTGTGAATGTGGTTCGTAGCCACTGGCATAATGGAGGTTCTTTTAGTCCACCCGACAACGGGGGATGGAATCACTACATGTGGGTACAGTGGTGCAAACTCTGCAGAGTCAAAACTGTCATGACAGCCATGCTCACGGTCAAGAGCGGCTTGGACTTATTCATGATTAGAGGATGATGATTTTGGAAGTTGTGGATGTTAAGCAGGGAGCTTAACATTGAAAATGATGTTATGGTTATTTGGTTATGATGATGGGGTGGGAGATTGGGACCATTTCACCTGTGCAGTAATGTAGGTGCTTAATAAGCTAAGGTGATAGGTATTAATTGCGTAGTGCTTTAACCATGAGATCAACCTCTCCTTGTTCTAGCCATGCATGATATAATTTTCCCACACTTGCTGAGTACCATTGGTACTTAACCTTGCATATTTGTTGGTTTATATTGCTGCTCAGGTCAAGATAATGAGGTGGTGTATAATGACCAAGACTTTGGACCCGAAGAAGGTTTCTAGGTTCATGGAGACCCCCGGGCAACACCTGTGACGGAGCCCTCAAGAATAATATTCCGCTGCTAGTTTATTTACTTGTGATGAACTTATTATTGTCCATCAAGACATTTGCTATGTAAGACTTATTTATATTCGACACCTGGCTTGTAATAAATGATGCCTCACTATTTGTCATCACATGTATGAGAAAATGATCCTGGCATACATATGATATTCACTTGGTTGTTCTTCGGAAAACCGGGTGTGACAGAAGTATTATCAGAGCCAAGGTTGCCCGTAGGAACGTGGACCTAGGTAGAAATGGACGTATTTAAGGACCCTATTTTCTTAAAAACTATTTTACAAAGGTGTGGATTGAAAAGTGTTATTTAAATGAGTCACTTTCTTCATCTTACCACAATTTTCATTCAAAATAGGATTTTTGTTTGAGAGCTTATCTAACCTAATTTTAAATTCTTTTTGTTTTAGATGGTTCGCATGATTCGCACCGCTCGCAAGTCCACAGGAGGGAGGGTTCCCGTAGTTGCCTTTGCCAAGAGGGAGGAGAGCCGTCCGGTGACGTACCTTTCCTACGGATTAGCAGTAGGAGGCTTATTGCGCCGTCTTCGGCATATGCTCGAAGCCGCCGGCAATACGGGCAAGCTAATCATCCACTATAACTCCACCAGGACCATCCGTGAGAAGAGGGAAGAATGGAGTTCAGAGATGAGGATAATACACGAAAATCAGCTGCTTAAGATCCACCACTCTCCAGCTTGTAGAGCGACACAGGTCGATGCGGAAAAAGATGTCACCTGGGAGGCCATCACCTGCCAGAGTCACATCTATCGTCGCCACTTGGACAAGACTGAGTACATGTATGTCCTCCAACGTGAGAGTGGTACCACGGAGTACAAGTACCCTCCGGTGCAGCAAGGGACTTCCCATGAGCACATGGACTTGTGCTTGGAGGATGCTTCTATGCTCAGCACTCGACTGCAGGAGTGTCAACAGGAGCTTCAGGATGTCCGAGACACCCTGAAGGAAACGGAGGCGTTGCTGCGAGCCTGCTTAAGGGCAAGAGAAAGAGGAGATGGGAATGAACTGTGTGTCACCGTGAATGATACATGGACTCCTGACTCCCCAGATCGCCGAGCGATCAGGCGTCGTCGCACTTCTCCACCAGCAGCCTCCACACCCAAAGCAGAGTCAGAAGGCAGCCGAAATGATGAGGAAGATCCCGAGGAGTCAGCTCAAGAAAACGAGTAGTGTAGAGTCCTTCCCTTAGTTAGCAAGATGTCGAATAGTCGAGTCGTTACGATTAGTTAATGGTGTGTTAATGCTTGGTGTGTGACGTGAGTTGTGGAAGCCATGATGCAATTGTCCACAGCCTCGTCTTCAGATTGTTTTGCTTCGGTGTGTGAACCCACATGAAATAATAGTACATTTAATTGGTGTGAGATATGAACCCTCATAAAAGAATAACAAAGCCTCAACACTTCAAAGTACAAACAAATGAAAGTAGTAAGATGATATTAAATGCTTTCAAATTAACATTGGTTGATTCTGCCAGATGGCCGGAAGAGGAAAAGGACGTGCTGCCAACCCCACCAACAACAACGATGAGGCATGCAACCCTCATCTTTCTGGAAGCCAGGACCGGGGTGGTCGCCGTGAAGGAGTTGATCCTCTCCACCAAATGCTGGAGAATCAAAATCAGCTCATCCAGAACTTGACTCAAGTGGTGGCCAACTTGCATCAAGTTCCACCTCCACAAGCTGCACCACGCCAACCAAGGTTGAGTGAGTTTCTAGGAACTCAACCTTCAAAGTTTGCAAGTGCTGCTGAACCTCTGGATGCAGATGATTGGCTTAAGACCATTGAGAGCAAGATGAGGATCATACAGTGCCAAGGGTATGAGAGGGTGCTGTTTGCCTCTCATCAATTGCATGGACCTGCTGCTGATTGGTGTACCGCCTACGTGGCCGCCCATCATGACCCTGAGAACATCACTTGGGAAGAGTTCAATCGTAGCTTCCGCAACCATTACATCCCAAGAGGTGCACTCAAAAACAAGAGGAAGGAGTTTTTGGGACTGCAGCAAGGTAACATGACTGTCAGGGAATACCTCACTAAATTTACTCAACTATCCCGTTATGCCCCACGAGACATAGAGACTGATGAGCAGAAACAAGATTGTTTCGTGGAAGGACTTACCGCAGAAATGCAGTGTGCAATGTCATCAAATGAGTATGAAAGCTTCCAAAAGATGGTGGACAGAGCGTTTGTGGTAGAAAGGAAGCTAAAGGCCTTGGAAAATGAGAATAAGAGGAAGGCCGGGTGGTCACATCAAGCCTCAGGGAGCAACACCCGCCCCTGTCTGATGCAGCAACCCGCAGGGCAGACGAACCGTGCTGCGGTACCCTACTCAGCACCAAGAGGGTACAACCCGAACTACAGGCCTCCGGCAGCACCAGCACAGCCGCAACGTCAGTTTGTGCAGCAGCCTCGCCCCGCATATCCACCTCGACCAGCAGTGCAAGGACCCCCAAACCAACCCCAAGGCAACAAAGGCCGGGCACCTAAGGTTGGGGTGCAATGTTTTAGCTGCGGTGAAGTGGGGCACTACGCCCACAAATGCCCAAAGAAGAAGCCCGCGCAGCCACAACAGCAGAATGTAATGAGAGGACGGGTGAACCACGTCACTATGGAGGAAGCACAAGATGCACCCGACGTGGTAGTTGGTAAGTTTCCTGCCAATTTACACCTTGCAACCCTGCTGTTTGATTCTGGTGCTACCCACTCGTTTATTGCTCAAGGGTTTGTTAAGAAGTATGACCTAGCAACAACACAAATGAACCATATGCTAGCCATAAACTCTCCAGGTGGAGAAATAAGGACAAGACAAGTGTGTCCCAAGGTGAATCTAGACATTAATGGGGTTGTGTTTACTGCTAACCTCATAGTTATAGATTCCCAAGGGATCAATATTATTTTGGGCATGGATTGGTTGACCAAACATAAGGGAATCATTCATTGTTCGACCAGAACGGTGGAACTAACTCACCCTAGTGGCACAAGAGTAAAGTTCATAACAATACTCGAGCCTAGGAGGGACATTAAATTAAATCAAGTTGAGGAAATCAGGACTATCAGGGAATATCCAGACATTTTTCCGGAAGAATTGCCAGGTATGCCTCCCGATCGTGAAGTGGAATTTGCAATTGAGCTAGTGCCTGGAACAACCCCGATATACAAGAGGCCTTATCGGATGGACTCCAAGCAGCTAGAAGAACTCAAGGATCATTTGAGAGAATTGACGGAGAAGGGGTATATCCGCCCTAGTTCCTCACCATGGGGAGCTCCGGTGATATTTGTGCCCAAGAAAGACGGAACCCAAAGGTTATGCGTGGATAACCGTGCTTTGAATGAGGTAACCATCAAGAACAAGTACCCATTATCTCGCATTGAAGACTTGTTTGATCAGTTGAGGGGAGCTTGTGTGTTCTCGAAAATTGATCTCAGGTCGGGATACCACCAACTCAAGATAAGGCAATCTGATATTCCCAAGACAGCTTTCGTATCTCGGTACGAACTGTATGAATACACTGTCATGCCTTTCGGGCTAACTAATGCCCCGGCATACTTCATGTATCTCATGAACAAGGTATTCATGGAATATCTGGACAAATTTGTGGTGGTTTTCATAGATGACATTCTCGTCTTCTCCAAAGATGAAGAAGAACATGAGAAACATCTAAGATTGGTGTTGCAGAGGCTAAGAGAACACCAACTATATGCCAAGTTGAGTAAGTGTGAGTTTTGGCTGAAGAGAGTTTCCTTCTTAGGACATATAATCTCGGAGGGAGGAATCTCCGTAGATCCCGCCAAAATCGAGGATATCCAGAAGTGGAAGACCCCTGAAAATGTCGGGGAAGTTCGAAGCTTCTTGGGATTGGCTGGATACTATCGACGGTTTATTGAGGGATTCTCCAAGATCTTGAGACCTCTCACAAAACTGTTGGAGAAGGGAATCACATTCACCTGGACGCCACAGTGCGAGACGAGCTTTCAGGAGCTAAAGAAGAGATTGACAACAGCCCCAGTGTTGGTTATGCCATATATGCAGAAGAACTTCACGGTGTACTGCGATGCCTCTGGAAACGGGTTGGGATGTGTTCTCATGCAAGAAGGGCATGTCGTGGCTTATGCATCCCGGCAGCTCCTGAAGCACGAGAAGAACTATCCTACACATGACCTAGAACTAGCCGCAGTGGTACACGCATTGAAAATTTGGCGGCACTATTTGATGGGGAAGAGGACCGAGATATATACGAATCATAAGAGTTTGAAGTACATTTTCACACAGCCAGATCTCAACCTCAGACAAAGGAGATGGTTAGAGCTAATCAATGACTTTGATGTGGGCATCAACTATCATCCTGGGAAAGAAAACGTCGTGGCCGATGCTTTGAGTCGGAAAGTGCAGGTCAATAAGTTGAGCTTGAAGGACATGCCTGCAGAATTGAAGGATGAGGTTATAAGGCTCAATCTATGCCTTGTGAATAGTGGTGAAGCCATCGCCATGGAAGTGGACTCCACACTAGAGCAAGACATACGCAATGGTCAAAAGAATGACGAGAAGATACAAGAAATCAGGCAACTCATCAAGGAAAATAAAGCTCCTGGTTTCAGAGAGGATGAACAAGGTACGGTGTGGCACGGGAAGAGAATCTGCGTGCCTGAAGTAAAGGAGATCCGTGAATTGATTTTGAAGGAGGCTCACGATTCCGACTATTCCATTCATCCTGGGAGTACGAAGATGTACCAGGACCTCAAGAGCAGGTATTGGTGGTATGGCATGAAGAGAGATGTCGCGGAACATGTTGCCCTATGTGACACATGTCAGTTGGTGAAAGCAGAACATCAACGACCCGCGGGATTATTGCAACCACTCAAAGTGCCTGAATGGAAATGGGAAGAAATCAGCATGGATTTCATCGTGGGATTGCCTAGGACCCAATCAGGATATGATTCGATATGGGTCATCATTGATAGGCTAACCAAGGTAGCTCACTTCATCCCCGTGAAATAAAGCTACAGCGGATACAAATTGGCAGAGTTGTACATGTCAAGGATTGTGTGTTACCATGGAGTGCCAAAGAAGATTGTGTCGGATCGAGGGACACAGTTCACCTCAAGGTTCTGGCAGAAGTTGCACGAAACCATGGGAACCCATCTGAACTTTAGTTCTACCTATCATCCCCAAACTGATGGGCAGACAGAAAGAACCAATCAGATCCTTGAAGATATGCTAAGGGCATGTGCACTCAAAAACAATAGGAGTTGGGACAAGAACTTACCGTATGCGGAGTTTTCCTATAACAACAGCTATCAAGCTAGTATGAAGATGTCGCCATTTGAAGCCTTGTACGGGAGGAAGTGCAGAACTCCCCTATTTTGGAACCAAACAGGGGAAAGTGGGATAAGTGGGATATGAGATCATCAACTTGTTTACTTTGCTCTTGAATGAGACATTATGAGTTATGTAGAGGTAGGGATCGAGGCAAGTTGGATGATTCGGTTGGTGCTGGGTGCACGAGACTCGGGTTTGTGTTTAGTACTTGCCTGGATCCTAAGGACCGGTTCATGGAGCATGTAACCTGGCTTTACCGTGCCAACCACATGCTGAGATGGGGCAGCTTGGCCAATTAATTAGGTGTATCTCCGGCGTAGTATGGATGTTGGATGGTGCGGGGAATAGGTGTCAGCTGGACTACCATATGAACCGCAAGGCTCAAGAGGGGGCCACTGCAGCGGGGTTGGAGCCTCTTGTATGCTGTTAGGGGTGAAACCTCAGTGGGCCCATGCTCGTAGGGAATCCCTTTGTAAAGGCCTCGTAGTGATCTCCTGGCTACACACCTGGGAAGTGTGAATGTAGTTCGCGGCCACTGGCATAATGGAGGTTCTTTTAGTCCACCCGGCAACGGGGGATGAAATCACTACATGCGGGTACAGTGGTGCAAACTCTGCAGAGTCAAAACTGTCATGACAGCCGTGCTCACGGTCAAGCTGTAACACCCCAAAATCCTGTTCAGAGGGGAATTCAAAAATTTTTGGATGTGTTGCAAAAATTCAAATTCAAACTGGAATTCAAATTAAACTCAAAACAGAAAAGAAATAGAAAAAAGAAAAAGGAAAACAGAAAAAATCGGCCAGTGGGCCGAAACCCACCAGCCGGCCCACCTATCCCGCGCCAGCCCGCAGCCGCGCGCGCCCCCTTCTTCCCACTGACATGTGGGGCCCGCCAGTCTTTCTTCTTCCTCGCGCTAGCGCTGCGCTCGGCCGGACTCTCTCTCACCCCGAATCAAAACCGACCCGGATTCCTGCGTATCCCAGCCGAATTTTGTTCGTAGGCAACGCAAACTCGATCACAACCGAACGCCGCCCTTCCCCCGTCTATAAAAACCCCGGCATCGTCCCGTTTTTCCCACGATCTGCCGATTTTCTCTCCGGTGAGAATCCGAGCCCCTCCGGCGAATTCTGCCCGATCTACGCTCGGGAATTCCGATCTAACTCGCTGGTCTTGATCCACCGCCTCTGGGGAACCTCGCAGGTGCAGAAAACGCTGTGGTTTGCGGTTCAAACACAGCGCCGACGAGCCTCGCTGTGAATTCACCTCGGACCTTGTCGCCGACCGCCTTCCAGGACCTCCGAGCTCAAGAGAACCCCCGAGGTGAGATCCCCGATCTCCCCTCCACCGATCTATGCCATAAAATCACAGTTCTATGAAGAATTTACGAAGATCCGAAACTTTCCGGCGAGATCGCCGCCTCCCGCCGCCGGGCAGCGCCGCCCGCGCTCGATCAGAGCGACGTGGGCGCTTGTGCGCCGTTTATTTTAAATCGCACGATAGAGTTTAAATCCTCGCGTACCGGTTCGATGTTATAATCTCAGCCGTCTGTTTTAAATCGGACGGTCCACGTCAGCCCCGCGTTATAAAGACTGGAATTCTTACGTGCTACCCCCTGGGGTTCTCGGAAAATAAGAGCTAGCCCCGGAAACTTCTGATCTAGCCCCTGGAACTTCAGAAAATCATGTAAATTCATTTAAAAATCAGTTTTAGCCCCTGGACTTAATAAAAATTAGGAAAAACCCCTCTGTTATGTGTAGCTAGATCCCTGAAAATTTTTAAAATAATATTATAGACCCTGTAGTGGGGTGAGTTTACCTTTTTAACCCTATTTGATGTTAAAATTAGGAAATTGAATATGTGGTTAGTATTTCAAATTTAAAAGGTGGGACAAACATATTATCAAATTCAAATTAAAACTTTCCCAGTACATAGAAAACCTTGGAGTGAGATAAAAATAGATTTTTGGCTGAAATTAATCTGTTTAATTGATTATTCACATTTATTAGCTAGAGGGACACATTTTTAAGTAGAGAATAATTCTGAAAATTAGAAAAATAAATGTAAAATAGTTTACATCAGAGGAAAAGATCAAAAATATATTATTAACTATTTTGGATCAGAACCTATTCTGTTTAGATGATGTGTCTTACTATTTTCATAATAAAGTGCAAATTTAGGCATAGGAAGTAAATTTGAAAATATAACAAGCTAGGTATAAATAATTAGAAAATGATAAATGAAGATTCCAAAATCCAAAGAATTCAGTTTAGGGTTGGTAGAAGTTCTGAAGACACATATGGAGTGGGAAAATACCTTTTAGGCATACTTGGGAGCTAAAATGTGTATCAATTAAATATAAGGGATTTATTTAAATTAGAAATACATATATAGTATGCCAACATGAATATGAATACAAAAGTAGAAATCATATGTACATGATTAAAAGTGCATGTAAGCCAAAATCAACATACATAGAGTAACCACAACACATAGAATTGTGAATGGCTTTCATAAATGTGAATGTGTGGTTTGTATGAAGTGAAAGTGTAAACTATGTCTTATGGATTGTTGTTTTTCTTTTGCTATGTGTGATGGTATGATGTAGAACCTGCTCCAGAGCAAGTTCCTCCTTTCCAAGATCAGGACTACCCATTCCAAGAGTAGTAGGAAGGAGGCAAGTGTCCTTGACCACTTTGATCCTATGCTAGGATGTGTAGATAGAATTATTTGCATTGTCAATTGAAAATATGAAACCCATGCTAGGAAGTTTCCCTAGAATTGCATTACCTTGTTTCCTTGTAGCTTGGGTTGGGATTCATTTTATCATGTCATTTATTATTATGCATATGCTTAGCCATGCTTAGAATGGGATATTGTGGGATATGAGATCATCAGTTTATTTTACCATACTCTTGAATGAGATATTGTGAGTTATGTAGAGGTAGGGATCAAGGCAAGTTGGATGTTTTGGTTGCGTGCTAGGTGCACGAGACTCGGGTTTGTGTTTAGTACTTGCCTGGATCCTAAGGACCGGTTCATGGAGCATGTAACCTGGCTTTACCGTGCCAACCACATGCTGAGATGGGGCATCTTGGCCAATTAATTAGGTGTTTCCCCGGCGTAGTATGGGTGTGTTGGATGGTGCGGGGAGTTGGTGTTAGCTGGACTACCTTATGAACCGCAAGGCTCAAGAGGGGGCCACTGCAGCGGGGTTGGAGCCTCTTGTATGCTGTTAGGGGTGAAACCTCAGTGGGCCCACGCTCATCTGGAATCCCTTTGTAAAGGCTTCGTAGTGATCTCCTGGCTACACACCTGGGAAGTGTGAATGTGGTTCGTAGCCACTGGCATAATGGAGGTTCTTTTAGTCCACACGGCAACGGGGGATGAAATCACTACATGTCGGTACAGTGGTACAAACTCTACATAGTCAAAACTGTCATGACAGCCGTGCTCACGGTCAAGAGCGGCTTGGACTTATTCATGATTAGAGGAGTGATGGTTTTGGAAGTATTGGATGTTAAGCGGGGAGCTTAACAATGGAAATGATGTTATGGTTATTGGATTATGATGATGGGATGGGAGATTGGGACCATTTCACCTGTGTAGTAACGTAGGTGCTGAATAAGCTAAGGTAATAGGTATTAATGGCATAGTGCTTTAACCATGAGTTCAACCTCCCCTTGTTCTAGCCATGCATGACATAACTTTCCCACACTTGCTGAGTACCATCGGTACTCAACCTTGCATATTTGTCGGTTTATATTGCTGCTCAGGTCAAGATAATGAGGTGGTGTATAATGACCAAGACTTTGGACCCGAAGAAGGTTTCTAGGTTCATGGAGACCCCCGGGCAACGCCTGTGGCGGAGCCCACAAGAATAATTATTCCGCTGCTAGTTTATTTACTTGTGATGAACTTGTTATTGTCCATCGAGACATTTGCTATGCAAGACTTATTTATATTCGACACGGGCTTGTAATAAATGATGCTTCACTATTTGTCATCACATGTATGAGAAAATGATCCTGGCATACATGTGATATTCACTCGGTTGTTCTTCGGAGAAACCGGGTGTGACAGAAGTGGTATCAGAGCCAAGGTTGCCCGTAGGAACGTGGACCTAGGTAGAAATGGACGTATTTAAGGGCCCTATTTTTCTTAAAAACTATTTTACAAGGTATGTGTTGAAAAGTGTTATTTAATGGAGTCACTTTCTTCATCTTACTCCAACTTTCATTCAAAATAGGATTTTTGTTTAAAAGTTTATCTAACCTAAGTTTAAATGCTTTCTGTTTTAGATGGTTCGCATGATTCGCACAGCTCGCAAGTCGACAGGAGGGAGAGTTCCCGTAGTTGCCCTTGCCGAAAGAGAGGAGAGCCGTCCGGTGACGTACCTTTCCTACGGATTGGCAGTAGGAGGCTTGTTGCCCCGTCTTCGACGTATGCTCGAAGCCGCCGGCAATACGGGCAAGCTAATCATACACTATAGCTCCACCAGAACCATCTGGGAGAAGCGGGAAGAATGGAGTTCAGAAATGAGGATTATCCATGAAAATCAGCTGCTCAAGATCCACCGCTCTCCAGCTTGTCGAGCGACACAGGTCGATGCGGAAAAGGATGTCACTTGGGAGGCCATCACCTGCCAGAGTCACATCTATCGTCGACACCTGAACAGGACTGAGTACATGTATGTCCTCCAGTGCGAGAGTGGTACCGCGGAGTATAAGTACCTGCCAGTGCAGCAAGGGACTTCCCATGAGCACATGGACTTGTGCTTGGAGGATGCTGCTATGCTCAGCACTCGACTGCAGGAGTGTCAGCAAGAACTTCAGGATGTTCGGGACACCCTGAAGGAAACGGAGGCGTTGCTGCGAGCCTGCTTGAGGGCGAGAGAAAGAGGAGATGGGAATGAACTGTGTGTCACCATGAATGATACATGGACTCCTGACTCCCCAGATCGCCGGGCGATCAGGCGTCGTCGCACTTCTCCACCAGCAGCCTCCCCACCCAAAGCAGAGTCAGAAGGCAGCCGCAATGATGAGGAAGACCCTGAGGAGCCAGCTCAGTGAATACGAGTAGTGTAGAGTAGTGTAGAATCCTTCACTTAGTTTAGCAGGATGTCGAGTAGTTGAGTTGTTATATTAGTTAATAGTGTGTTAATGATTGGTGTGTGACGTGAGTTGTGGAAGCCATGAGCAATTGTCCACAGCCTCGTCTTCAGATTGTCTTGCTTTGATGTGTGAAACAACATGAAATAATATTGTATTTATTTTTGTGTGAGATATAAACCCTCAGAAAAATGTAACAAAGCCTCAACACTTCAAAGTACAAACAAGTGAAAGTAGTAAGATAATACGTAATACTTTAAATTAACATTTGGATGATCATGCTAGATGGCTGAAAGAGGAAAAGGTCGCGCTGCCAACCCTGCCACCAACAACGATGAGGCCTGCAACCCTCATCTTTCAGGAGGCCAAGCCAGGGGTGGTATTTACTGCTAACCTCATAGTGATAGATTCACAAGGGATAGATATTATCTTGGGTATGGATTGGTTGACCAAACATAAAGGAATCATCCATTGTTCGACCAGAACGATGGAACTAACTCACCCTAGTGGCACAAGAGTAAAGTTCATAACTATACACGAGGCTAGGAGGGACATTAAATTAAATCAAGTTGAGGTGAAAGTTGAGGAAATCAGGACCATCAGGGAATATCCAGATGTTTTTTCGGAGGAGTTGCCAGGTATGCCTCCCGATCGTGAAGTGGAATTCGCAATTGAGCTAGTGCCAGGAACAACCCCGATATACAAGAGACCTTATCGGATGGACTCCAAGCAGCTGGGAGAACTCAAGGATCATTTGAGAGAATTGACGGAGAAGGGGTATATTCGTCCTAGTTCCTCACCATGGGGAGCTCCGGTGATATTTGTGCCCAAGAATGACGGAACCCAAAGGTTATGCGTGGATTACCGTGCCTTGAATGAGGTAACCATCAAGAACAAGTACCCATTACCCCGCATTGAAGACTTGTTTGATCAGTTGAGGGGAGCTTGTGTGTTCTCGAAAATTGATCTCAGGTCGGGATACCACCAACTCAAGATAAGGCAATCTGATATTCCCAAGACAGCTTTCGTATCTCGGTACAGACTGTATGAATCTACTGTCATGCCTTTCGGGCTAACTACTGCCCCGGTATATTTCATGTATCTCATGAACAAGGTATTCATGGAATATCTGGACAAATTTGTGGTGGTTTTCATAGATGACATTCTCGTCTTCTCCAAAGATGAAGAAGAACATGAGAAACATCTAAGGTTGGTGTTGCAGAGGCTGAGAGAACACCAACTATATGCCAAGTTGAGCAAGTGTGAGTTTTGGCTGAAGAGAGTTCCCTTCTTAGGACATATAATCTCGGAGGGAAGAATCTCCGTAGATCCTGCCAAAATCGAGGATATACAGAAGTGGAAGACCCCTGAACATGTCGGGGAAGTTCGAAGCTTCTTGGGATTGGCTGGATACTATCGACAGTTTATTGAGGGATTCTCTAAGATCTCGAGACCCCTCACCAAACTGTTGGAGAAGGGAATCACATTCACATGGATGCCACAGTGCGAGACGAGTTTTCAGGAGTTAAAGAAAAGATTGACAACAGCCCCAGTGCTAGTTATGCCAGATATGCAGAAGGACTTTACGGTGTACTGCGATGCCTCTAGAAACGGGTTGGGATGTGTTCTCATGCAAGAAGGGCATGTTGTGGCTTATGCATCCCGGCAGCTTCGGAAGCACGAGAAGAACTATCCAACACATGACCTAGAACTAGCCGCAGTGGTACACGCGTTGAAAATTTGGCAGCATTACTTGATGGGGAAGAGGACAGAAATATATACGGATCATAAGAGTTTTAAGTACATTTTCACACAGCCAGATCTCAACCTCAGACAAAAGAGATGGTTAGAGCTAATCAATGATTTTGATGTGGGCATCAACTATCATCCTGGGAAAGCAAACGTCGTGGCCGATGCTCTAAGTCGGAAAGTGCAGGTCAATAAGTTGAGCTTGAAGGACATGCCTGCAGAATTGAAGGACGAGGTTATAAGGCTCAATCTATGTCTGGTAAATAGTGGTGAAGCCATCGCCATGGAAGTGGACTCCACACTAGAGCAAGACATACGCGATGGTCAAAAGGATGACGATAAGATACAAGAAATCAGGCAACTCATCAAGGAAAATAAAGCACCTGGTTTCAGAGAGGATGAACAGGGAACGGTGTGGCAGGGGAAAAGAATCTGTGTGCCAGAAGTAAAGAAGATCCGTGAATTGAATTTTGAAGGAGGCTCACGATTCTGACTATTCCATTCATCATGGGAGTACGAAGATGTACCAGGACCTCAAGAGCAGGTATTGGTGGTATGGCATGAAGCGAGATGTCGCGGAACATGTTGCCCTATGTGACACATGTCAGTTGGTGAAAGCAGAACATCAACGACTCACGGGATTATTGCAACCACTCAAAGTGCCTGAATGGAAATGGGAAGAAATCGGTATGGATTTCATAGTGGGATTGCCTAGGACCCATTCAGGATATGATTCAATATGGGTCATCATCTACAGGCTAACAAAGGTAGCTCACTTCATCCCCGTGAAGGAAAGCTACAGTGGATCCAAATTGGCGGAGTTGTACATGTCAAGGATCGTGTGTTACCATGGAATCCCGAAGAAGATAGTGTCGGATTGAGGGACACAGTTCACCTCGAGGTTTTGGCAGAAGTTGCATGAAACCATGGGAACCCATCTGAACTTTAGTTCTGCCTATCATCCCCAAACTGATGGGCACACGGAAAGATCCAATCAGATTCTTGAGGATATGCTGAGGGCGTGTGCACTCAAAAACAATCAGAGTTGGGACAAGAACTTACCGTATGCGAAATTCTCCTACAACAACAGCTATCAAGCTAGTATGAAGATGTCACCGTTTGAAGCTTTGTATGGGAGGAAGTGCAGAACTCCCCTTGTTTGGAACCAAACAGGGGAAAGTAAAGTGTTTGGTCCCGAAGTACTACAAGAAGCCGAGGCAAAAGTGAGGGAAATTCGCAACAACTTGAGGATAGCACAGACACGACAAAAGAGCTATGCCGATGTTCGGAGAAGAGAGCTCGTTTTCAACGTGGGGTACTATGTCTATCTCAAGGTGTCCCCTATCCGAGGACTTCATCGGTTCAAGGTGAAAGGGAAGTTGTCACCTCGATACATCGGACCCTTTCAAGTTCTGGAGAGGAAAGGCGAAGTGGCGTATCAACTAGAATTACCGACTCGCCTATCGGATGTGCACGATGTATTCCATGTGTCACAGCTCAAGAAATGTCTCAGAACGCCTGAAGAGGTGTTACCGATGAATGAGATTGACGTAGCTGAGGATTTGTCTTATGCCGAGCAACCATCCAAGATTTTGGAAACAATGGAACGCCTCACCAGAAATAAAAGAATCCGGATGTGCAAGGTGCAGTGGAAGCATCACTCAGAAGAGGAAGCCACCTGGGAGCGAGAAGATGAGCTTAAGGCACAATTTCCGGAATTGTTTTCTTAGAACCACCAATCTCAAGGACGAGATTTCTTTTAAGGGGGGTAGAGCTGTAACACCCCAAATCCTGTTCCGAAGGGAATTTAAAATTTTTTGGACGTGTTGCATGTGTTGCAAAAATTCAAATTCAAAGTAGAATTCAAATTAAACCCAAAACAGAAAAGAAATAGAAAAAAGAAAAAGGAAAACAGAAAAAAACCGGCCAGTGGGCCGAAACCCACCAGCCGGCCCACCGATCCCGCGCCAGCCCGCAGCCGCGCGCGCCCCCTTCTTCCCACTGACATGCGGGGCCTGCCAGTCTTTCTTCTTCCTCGCGCTAGCGCCGCGCTCGCCCGGACTCTCTCTCACCCCAAATCAAAACCGACCCGGATTCCTGCGTATCCCAGCCGAATTTTGTTCGTGGGCAACGCAAACTCGATCACAACCGAACGCCGCCCTTCCCCCGTCTATAAAAACCCCGGCATCGTCCCATTTTCCCCACGATCTGCCGATTTTCTCTCCGGTGAGAACCCGAGCCCCTCCGGCGAATTCTGCCCGATCTACGCTCGGGAATTCCGATCTAACTCGCTGGTCTTGATCCACCGCCTCCGGGGAACCTCGCAGTTGCAGAAAACGCGGTGGTTTGCGGTTCAAACACAGCGCCGACGAGCCTTGCCGTGAATTCACCTCGGACCTCGTCGCCGACCGCCTTCCAGGACCTCCGAGCTCAAGAGAACCCCCGAGGTGAGATCCCCGACCTCCCCTCCACCGATCTATGCTATAAAATCACAGTTCTAGGAAGAATTTACGAAGATCCGAAACTTTCCGGCGAGATCGCCGCCTCCCGCCGCCGGGCAGCGCCGCCCGCGCTCGATCAGAGCGACGTGGATGCTTGTGCGCCGTTTATTTTAAATCGCACGGTAGAGTTTAAATCCCCGCGTACCGGTTCGATGTTATAATCTCAGCCGTCTGTTTTAAATCGGACGGTCCACGTCAGCCCCGCGTTATAAAGACTGGAATTCTTACGTGCTACCGCCTGGGGTTCTCGGAAAATAAGAGCTAGCCCCGGAAACTTCTTATCTAGCCCCTGGAACTTCAGAAAATCATGTAAATTCATTTAAAAATCAGTTTTAGCCCCTGGACTTAATAAAAATTAGGAAAACCCCTCTGTTATGTGTAGCTAGACCCCTGAAAATTTTTAAAATAATATTATAGACCCTGTAGTGGGGTGAGTTTACCTTTTTAACCCTATTTGATGTTAAAATTAGGAAATTGAATATGTTGTTAGTATTTCAAATTTAAAAGGTGGGACAAACATATTGTCAAATTCAAATTAAAAACTTTCCCAGTACTTAGAAAACCTTGGAGTGAGATAAAAATAGAATTTTGGCTGAAATGAATCTGTTTAATTGATTATTCACATTTATTTGCTAGAGGGACACATTTTTAAGTAGAGAATAATTCTGAAATTAGAAAAATAAATGTAAAATAGTTTACATCAGAGGAAAAGATCAAAAATATATTATTAACTATTTTGGATCAGAACCTATTCTGTTTAGATGATGTGTCTTACTATTTTCATAATAAAGTGCACATTTAGGCATAGGAAGTAAATTTGAAAATATAACAAGCTAGGTATAAATAATTAGAAAATGATAAATGAAGATTCCAAAATCCAATGAATTCAGTTTAGGGTTGGTAGAAGTTCTGAAGACACATATGGAGTAGGAAAATACATTTCAGGCATACTTGGGAGCTAAAATGTGTATCAATTAAATATAAGGGATTTATTTAAATTAGAAATACATATATAGTATGCAAACATGAATATGAATACAAAAGTAGAAATCATATGTACATGATTAAAAGTGCATGTAAGCCAAAATCAACATACATAGAGTAACCACAACACATAGAATTTTGAATGGCTTTCATAAATGTGAATGTGTGGTTTGTATGAAGTGAAAGTGTGAACTATGTCTTATGAATTGTTGTTTTTCTTTTGCTATGTGTGATGGTATGATGTAGAACCTGCTCCAGAGCAAGTTCTTCCTTTCCAAGATCAGGACTACTCATTCCAAGAGCAGCAGGAAGGAGGCAAGTGTCCTTGACCACTTTGATCCTATGCTAGGATGTGTAGATAGAATCATTTGCATTGTCAATTTAAAATATGAAACCCATGCTAGGAAGTTTCCCTAGAATTGCATTACCTTGTTTCCTCATAGCTTGGGTTGGGATTCATTTTATCATGTCATTTATTATTATGCATATGCTTAGCCATGCTTAGAATGGGATATTGTGGGATATGAGATCATCAGTTTATTTTACCATACTCTTGAATGAGATATTGTGAGTTATGTAGAGGTAGGGATCAAGGCAAGTTGGATGTTTTGGTTGTGTGCTGGGTGCACGAGACTCGGGTTTGTGTTTAGTACTTGCCTGGATCCTAAGGACCGGTTCATGGAGCATGTAACCTGGCTTTACCGTGCCAACCACATGCTGAGATGGGCAGCTTGGCCAATTAATTAGGTGTATCCCCGGCGTAGTATGGGTGTGTTGGATGGTGCGGGGAGTTGGTGTCAGCTGGATTACCTTATGAACCGCAAGGCTCAAGAGGGGGCCACTGCAGCGGGGTTGGAGCCTCTTGTATGCTGTTAGGGGTGAAACCTCAGTGGGCCTACGCTCATTGGGAATCCCTTTGTCAAGGCTTCGTAGCGATCTCCTGGCTACACACCTGGGAAGTGTGAATGTGGTTTGTAGCCACTGGCATAATGGAGGTTCTTTTAGTCCACCCGGCAACGGGGGATGAAATCACTACATGTGGGTACAGTGGTACAAACTCTGCAGAGTCAAAACTGTCATGACAGTCGTGCTCACGGTCAAGAGCGGCTTGGACTTATTCATGATTAGAGGATTGATGGTTTCGGAAGTTGTGGATGTTAAGCGGGGAGCTTAACATTGGAAATGATGTTATGGTTATTTGATTATGATGATGGGATGGGAGATTGGGACCATTTCACATGTGTAGTAATGTAGGTGCTGAATAAGCTAAGGTAATAGGTATTAATGGCATAGTGCTTTAACCATGAGTTCAACCTCCCCTTGTTCTAGCCATGCATGACATAACTTTCCCACACTTACTGAGTACCATCGGTACTCAACCTTGCATATTTGTCGGTTTATATTGCTGCTCAGGTCAAGATAATGAGGTGGTGTATAATAACCAAGACTTTGGACCCGAAGAAGGTTTCTAGGTTCATGGAGACCCCCGGGCAACGCCTGTGACGGAGCCCAAAAGAATAATTATTCCGCTGCTAGTTTATTTACTTGTGATGAACTTGTTATTGTCCATCGAGACATTTGCTATGCAATACTTATTTATATTCGACACCTGGCTTGTAATAAATGATGCTTCACTATTTGTCATCACATGTATGAGAAAATGATCCTGGCATACATGTGATATTCACTCGGTTGTTCTTCGGAGAAACCGGGTGTGACACAAGAGCGGCTTGGACTTATTCATGATTAGAGGTTGATGGATTGGGAAGTTGAGGATGTTGAGCGGGAAGCTTAACATTTGAGATGAGACTATGTTTACTTGATTTTGATGATGGGTTGGGAGATTGGAACCATTTCACCCGTGTAGTAATGTAGGTGCTTAATAAGTTAAGGTGATAGGTAATAATTGTGTAGTGCTTTAACCCTGAGTTCAACCTCTCCTTGCTCTAGCCATGCATGACATAACTTTTCCACACTTGCTGAGTACCCACGGTACTCAAACTTGCTTTTCCGTTGGTTTATATTGCTGTTCAGGTCAAGAGAATGATGTGGTGTTTAATGACCAAGACTTTGGTCTCGAGGAAGGATTCTAGGTTCACGGAGTCCCCCGGGCAACGCCTGTGACGGAGCCCACAAGATTTATATTCCGCTGCTGCTTTATTTACATGTTATGAACATATTATCGTCCATCGAGACGTATGCTATGTAAGACTTATTTATATTCGAACACTTGGCTTGTAATATAATGATGCTTCACTATTTGTCGTCACATGTATTAGAAAAATGATCCTGGCATACATGTGATATTCACTCGGATGTTCTATAGAGAAATCGGGTGTGACAGAAGTGGTATCAGAGCCAAGGTTGCCCGTACGAATGTGGATCTAGGTATAAATGTACATATTTAAGGACCCTATTTTATTAAAAACTATTTTACAAAGGTGTTGGTTGAAAGTGTTATTTAATGGGGCCACTTTATTCATCTCGCCCCAACTTTTATTCAAAATACAATTTTGTTTAACTTTTATCTAACTTAATTTTAAATGCTTTATATTTTAGATGGTTCGCATGATCCGCAGCGCCCGCAAGTCCACCGGAGGGAGAGTTCCTGTAGTTGCCCTTGCCTTGAGAGAGGAGAACCGTCCGGTGACGTACCACTCCTACGGGTTGGCAGTAGGAGTCTTGTTGCGCCGTCTTCGGCGTATGCTCCACGCAGCCGGCAATGTGGGCAAGCTGATCATACACTATAGCTCCACCAAGACCATCCGTGAGAAGCGGGAAGAATGGAGCTCAGAGATGAGGATTATCCATGAAAATCAGCGGCTCAAGATCCACCGCTCTCCAGCATGTCGGGCGACACAGGCCGATGCTGAGAAGGATGTCACCTGGGAGGCCATCACCTGCCAGAGTTACATCAACCGTCGCCACCTGGACAGGACTGAGTACATGTATGTCCTCCAGCGTGAGAGTGGCACCGCAGAGTACAAGTACCCACCAGTGCAGCAGGGGACTTCCCATGAGCACATGGACCTGTGCTTGGGGGATGCTGCTATGCTCAGCACTCGACTGCAAGAGTGTCAGCAGGAGCTTCAGGATGTTCGTGACACCGTGAAGGAGACTGAGGCGTTGCTTCGGGCCAGCTTGAGGGCGAGAGAAAAAGGAGATGGGAATGAACTGTGTGTCACCGTGAATGACACGTGGACTCCTGACTCCCAGACGGCCGGGCGAGCAGGCGTCGCCGCACTTCTCCATCAGCAGCTTCCCCACCCAAAGCAGAATCAGAAGGCAGCCGCAATAATGAGGAAGACCCCGAAGAGCCAGCTCATTGATACGAGTCGTTTAGAGTCCTTTCCCTTATCTCAGCAGGTTATCGAGTAGTCGAGTCAATACCTTAGTTATATGTGTGTTAATGTTTGGTGTGTGACGTGAGTTGTGGAAGCCATGGCATTTGTCCACAACCTCGTCTCTAGGTTGCTTTGCTTTGATGTGTGAACCCCTATGAATTAAGAGGGATTTATTTTTCGCGTGAGATGGGACTCACCAAAATCTACGTGAAACCCTCATCTTTCTGGAGGACAAGACATGGGTGGTCGCCGTGAAGGAGCTGATCCTATCCACCAAATGCTTGAAAATCAGAATCAGCTCATCCGGAGCCTAACTCAAGTTGTGGCCAACTTGCACCAAGCTCCACCCCCACAAGCTGCACCAGGCCAACCAAGCTTGAGTGAGTTTCTAGGGACTCAACCTTCAAAGTTTGCAAGTGCTGCTGAACCTCTGGAGGCAAATGACTGGTTAAAGACCATAGAGAGCAAGATGAGGATCATACAATGCCAAGGGTATGAGAGGGTGCTGGTTGCCTCTCACCAATTGCATGGACCTGCTGCTGATTGGTGGACCGCTTACGTGGCAGCCCATCATGACCCCAAGAACATCACTTGGGAAGAGTTCAAGCGCAGCTTCCGCAACCATTACATACCAAGGGGTGAACTCAAAAACAAGAGAAAGGAGTTCTTGGGACTGCAGCAAGAAACATGATTGTGAGGGAATACCTCACCAAGTTCACCCAACTATCCCGTTATGCACCACGGGACATCGAAACTGATGAGCAAAAACAGGATTGTTTTGTGGAAGGACTTACTATGGAAAAGCAATGTGCAATGTCCTCCAACGAGTATGAAAGCTTCCAAAAGATGGTAGACAGAGCATTTGTCGTGGAGAGGAAGCTGAAGGCCTTGGAGAATGAAAATAAGAGGAAGGCAGGATGGTCACACCAAGCCTCAAGTAGCAACACACATCCACGTCTGATGCAGCAACCCACAGGGCAGACGAGCCATGCTGTGGTACCCTACTCAGCACTGAGAGGGTACAACCCGAACTTCAGGCCTCCATCAGCACCAGCACAGCCACAGCGTCAGTTTGTGCAGCAGCCTCGCCCCACATATCAACCTCGACCAGCAGGACAAGGACCATAGAACCAACCCCAAGATAACAAAGGCCAGGCACCTAAGGTTGGGGTGCAATGCTTCAACTGTGGTGAAGTGGGGCACTACGCCCATAAGTGCCCAAAGAAGAAGCCCATGCAGCCACAACAGCAGAATGTGATGCGAGGACGGGTGAACCACGTGACCATGGAGGAAGCGCAAGAGGCACCTGACATAGTAATTGGTAAGTTTCCTGCCAATTTACAGATTGCAACCCTGTTGTTAGAGTCTGGTGCTACCTACTCGTTCATTGCTCAAGGGTTTGTTAAGAAGCATGATCTAGCGACAACACAAATGAACCATATGCTAGCAGTGAACTCTCCAGGGGGAGAAATAAGGACAAGACAAGTGTGTCCCAAGGTGAATCTAGACATTAATGGGGTAGTATTTACTGCAAACCTTATAGTGATAGACTCACAAGGGATAGATATTATTTTGGGTATGGATTGGTTGACCAAACATAAAGGAATCATCCATTGTTCGACAAGAACGGTGGAACTAACTCACCCTAGTGGCACAAGAGTGAAGTTCATAACTGTACAAGAACCTAGGAGGGACCGTAAACTCAATCAAGTTGAGGTGGAAGTGGAAGAAACCAGGATTATCAGGGAAGATCCAGACGTTTTTCCAGAGGAGTTGCCAGGTATGCCCCCCGATCGTGAAGTGGAATTCGCGATTGAGCTAGTGCCTGGAACAGCTCCAATATACAAGAGGCCTTATCGTATGGACGCCAAACAGCTGGAAGAGCTCAAGGAGCATATAAGGGAATTGACGGAGAAGGGGTATATTCGTCCTAGTTCCTCACCATGGGGAGCTCCAGTGATATTTGTGCCCAAAAAGGACGGGACCCAAAGGTTCTGTGTAGACTACCATGCGTTGAACGAAGTAACCATCAAGAACAAGTACCCATTACCCCGCATTGAAGACTTATTTGATCAGTTGAGGGCTTGTGTGTTCTCAAAAATTGATCTCAGGTCAGGATACCACCAACTTAAGATAAGGCAAACCGACATTCCAAAGACAGCTTTCGTATCTCGGTACGGGCTGTATGAATACACCGTCATGCCTTTCGGCTAACTAATGCCCCAGTATACTTCATGTATCTCATGAACAAGGTATTCATGGAATATCTGGACAAATTTGTGGTGGTTTTCATTGATGACATTCTCGTCTTCTCGAAAGTTGAAGAAGAACATGAGGAACATTTAAGGTTGGTGTTGCAAAAGCTGAGAGAACACCAACTATATGCCAAGTTGAGCAAGTGTGAGTTTTGGCTGAAGAGAGTTCCCTTCTTAGGACATATAATCTCGGAGGGAGGAATCTCCGTAGATCCTGCCAAGATCGAGGATGTGCAGAAGTGGAAGACCCCTGAAAATGTCGGGGAAGTTCGAAGCTTCTTAGGATTGGCTGGGTATTATCTACGGTTTATCGAGGGTTTCTCCAAGATTTTGAGACCCCTCACCAAATTGTTAGATAAGGGAATCACAATCACATGGACACCGCAGTGTGAGACGAGTTTTCAAGAACTGAAGAAAAGATTGACAACAGCCCCAGTGCTAGTTATGCCAGATATGCAGAAGAATTTTTTGGTGTATTGCGATGCCTCTGGACACGGGTTGGGATGTGTTCTCATGCAAGAGGGGCATGTCACTGCTTATGCGTCCCGTTAGCTCCAAAAACACGAGAACAACTATCCTACGCATGACCTAGAGCTAGCCGCAGTGGTACATGCATTGAAGATTTGGCGGAATACTTGATGGGAAAGATGACAGAGATATATACGAATCATAAGAGCTTAAAGTACATTGTAACACAGCCAGATCTCAACCTCAGACAAAGGAGATGGTTAGAGCTAATCAACGACTTTGATGTGGGCATCAACTATCATCCTGGGAAAGCGAACGTCGTGGCTGATGCTTTAAGCCGGAAGGTGCAGATCAACATGTTAAGCTTAAAGGACAAGCCTACAGAATTGAAGGAAGAGATTGCAAAACTCAATCTATGTCTGGTGAATAGTGGTGAGGCCATCGCCATGGATGTGGACTCCACATTAGAGCAAGACATACGCAATGGTCAGAAAAATGACGAGAAGATACAAGAAATTAGAGAACTCATCAAAGAAAATAAAGCCCCTGGGTTCAGAGAGGATGAACAAGGTACGGTGTGGCATGGGAAAAGAATCTGTGTGCCTGAAGTAATGGAGATCCGTGAATTGATTTTGACGGAAGCTCATGATTCCGACTATTCCATTCATCCTGGGAGTACGAAGATATATCATGACCTCAAGAGCAGATATTGGTGGTATGGCATGAAGCGAGATGTCGCGAAACATGTTGCCCTATGTGACACATGTCAGTTGGTGAAAGCAGAACATCAACGACCCACGGGATTATTGCAACCACTCAAAGTGTCTGAATGGAAATGGGAAGAAATCGGTATGGATTTCATAGTGGGGCTACCCACGACCCAATCGGAATATGATTCGATATGTGTCATCGTCGACAGACTAACCAAGGTAGCTCATTTCATCCCCGTGAAAGAAAGCTACAGCGGACCCAAATTGGCGGAATTGTACATGTCAAGGATCGTGTGTTTCCATGGAGTGCCAAAGAAGATAGTGTCGGATCGAGGGACATAGTTCAGCTCAAGGTTCTGGCAGAAGTTACATGAAACCATGGGAACTCATCTAAATTTTAGGTCTGTCTATCACCCCCAGACTGATGGGCAGACGGAAAAAACCAATCAGATACTTGAGGATATGCTGAGAGCGTGTGCGCTCAAGAACAATAGGAGTTGGGATAAGAACTTACCGTATGCGGAGTTCTCCTATAACAACAGCTATCAGGCTAGTATGAAGATGTCACCATTCGAGGCGTTGTATGGAAGGAAGTGCAGGACTCCACAATATTGGAACCAAACCGAGGAAAGTAAAGTGTTTGGGCCCGAAGTACTACAAGAAGCCGAGGCGAAAGTGAGGGAAATCCACAACAACTTAAGGATAGCACAGACCCGACAAAAGAGCTATGCCGATGTACGGAGAAGAGAGCTCGTTTTCAACGTGGGGGACTATGTTTATCTCAAGGTGTCCCCTATCCGAGGACTTCGTCGGTACAAGGTGAAAGGGAAGTTATCACCTCGATACATCGGACCCTTTCAGATCCTGGAGAGGAAAGGCGAAGTGGCATATCAACTAGAACTACCGGCTCACCTATCGGATGTGCACGATGTATTCCATGTGTCACAGCTCAAGAAATATCTAAGGACGCCTGAAGAGATGTTACCATGAATGAGGTTGACGTACGAGAGGATCTGTCTTATGCCGAGCAACCGGAGAAGATTTTGGAGACAATGGAACGCCTCACAAGAAATAAAAGAATCCGGATGTGCAAGGTGCAGTGGAAGCATCACTCGGAAGAGGAAGCCACATGGGAGCGAGAAGACGAGCTTAAGGCACAGTTTCCGGAATTGTTTTCCTAGAACCACCAATCTCGAGGATGAGATTTCTTTTAAGGGGGGTAGAGCTGTAACACCCCAAAACCTTCTATAGAGGGGAATTTAAAAAAATTTGGACGTAATGCATGTGATAAAGCAATTCAAATTCAAACTGGAATTCAAATTCAAATTAAAACATAAGAAGAAAAGGAAAAAGAAAAAGAAAAAGAAAAGGAAAAAGAAAAAGAAAAACGAAACCGGCCAGTGGGCCGAAACCCGCCAGCCAGCCCAAGACCCCCACCCCCCCCCCCCCCCGCCAGCCCGAACCCGCGCTCCCATCTCTCCCTCTCACTGACACGCGGGGCCCGCATGTCATCCCTCTCCTCGCGCGCTCGCCCAACTGTCGCGCGACTTCCGCCCGACCGCAGCACCCACGCCGATTTTCTGGCTCCGGATGCCGTGATCTCCAGCCATGAGCTGCAGCACATCCAAACAAACCACAGCCGCCCTCCCTCGCCTATTTAAACGCCGACAATCGCCTTGTCCCCCCCCCCCCCCCCCCGATCGGCCGTTTTTCTCTCTGTTGAGAACCGAAGTTTCTACAGCCGATATCATTCGATCCTTGCTCAAATTTCCTGATCTAACGTGCTGATCACGTTCCACCGCCGCCGGGGAGCCCTGCAGGTGAAGGAAACAACATGTCGTGCGCCCCAACTACCACTCCGATGTGCTCCGAAGACCATCGCTGTTGAAGCTCGCCACCAACCGACTTCGAGGGCCTCCAAGTGCAGGAAAACCCCTCGGTGAGCATCCCCTAACCCTCCGCAGCCGATCCGTGCAAAAAGATGCAAGTTCTAGCGTGTAGTGGCAAAAACCGAGGCTGCGCCGGCGAGATCGCCACCCCCGCCGCCGCGCGCCGCCGCGCGCTATGGCGGACCGGAATCCGCTCATCCAGGATCGCAGAGGGTGGTGCCACGCGATGCGACACCCGACAGCACACGTCATAAGAACAAAATATATTACATGGGAAAAACAACTGAAACTGTACAAACAGGTACAAACTTCAGTTACAACTATTGTTTATATTACACAGCGGAAGTCTACACTATACAACTCACGCCCGCCTATTTAGCAGAAGTTGTTTGCCCAGCCCTAGGGCAACCCACACTAGCTGCACTCCTCAGCTCAGCGCGGCATGTACGGCTCCCACTCAGCCGTGGTCCCCGACGGAGGGTAACCCTCGCCGGTGGACTCGTACTCCGAGTCCGTGGGTGGCTCCTCACCTGAAAAACACTTAAGCAGCAGCCGTGAGCACGAAGGCTCAGCAAGGCTTAACCGACTCACCTAAGCATGAAACTCTACATGAGGGGTACCATGGACATAGGATAGTAAAATTTCAGCAAAAGGACCCGCCTACAAGTTCATCCTTAGTTCATCTTTTAGCAACAAGTTAACAGTTCATGAAATCTGAAATTTAGTAAGCAGTATTTGGTGGCACCCATGTAACAATACAATTATATCAATCAGCAACATTGAATCAACATATTTCATCCATTAATCTACGTCACGACTCAGTGACCAAGTGGTACTCTTCACCGCGAGGGACGGCGAATCGACTCGATATACACCTGCAGGGAAACCCAAAGAGCACGTCACGTATGCCCACCCGTGGAGCTGCACAGTACGCTCACTCGATGTTGTACGGGACAACCTTTCACCCAACAGCCCAAACGTCGAACCGGTCGCACCGAAACGAGCAGGAGGTTCCCCACACGGAGCATCTCTCTATGCCCGTTGGCAGATTTTCACCTTGCTGCCCTCAGCCTACACCTATAAATCGGTGCGTTATGCCTCGGCGCCCGGAGGTTTAGGCTACATCGGTTTATCGGGGCCCATATATCCGATATGCCTTCGGTACGTTCAAACTTGATCAGCATGGGCCGCACACGGCTTGGTCCTCAATCGACACGGACAGGGCTGTGCACACAAGACTCCCTCTTGCTGCGCCCTAGCCCCTGCCCAGTCTCATTTTCATTACTAATGTGATCTCACATCACTCAACTGAACCCGTGCGTCCCAAGCCTATCTCGCGAGTAGATTCCAACTACTCGACTTGTACCGAAGTCCTATGAATCTTTAAGCATAGCCTATCTATTCGAGGTCTTAGACACTACCCTCACTCTTTTAGGAACCTTTGGTTATGCAAGTGGGGTTTCATTCATCCTATACCTAATGCACATACATACTTCATATGACACATGTAAACAAAGGAAAAACTTATAAAAAGGTTAATGCAAACCGGGGCTTCCCTTGTTGCTGCTGGTCAGTAGTTAGCTCTTCTTCCGGAAGGAGGAAGTCCAGCACTTCCGAAGTCTCTTCTTCAGTGACTACACGTTTATGAAATACTACATGTTAATTTAAATGCAATGTGTGAACTTGAATACACAATTGCTAATAACCAGGGCCGGCCCTGGGGCAGTGCCCAAGGGGCGACCGCCCTGGGCCCCCAAAAATTAAAGGCCCCCTCTGAATTTAGTCGATAAATTTTTATCACGCTACATAACTAAATAAGCAAATGTGATCAAAGTGGCATATGATAAAGAATTAATTAACCAAGAATAACAACCAGTGAAATTGTGGATTGAGTCTGTATATTTTACGTAGATGGTCATCCTAACAAAAAATCGGGAGTTCCAACAATACTCATGGCCATGCAGAGCGGTAGAGGTTGAGCCGCTCCACATCGTTTCCTCGCCTATTCTTCTGAACTGGATGTTAATCGTTGAATCCTATCTTTATTCTCTTTGGTTGCGTATTGCGATTGTGATATCGCTGATCTGCTCAAGGCTACAGGGCTGCATACCACCACTTTATTGCCGTTGTCTTTATTGATTTTCTACATATACTACTTCTAGATTAGTTAATTTTCTCTTATTTTTTCTCTCATCTAAGTGTATTATTTATGTCAAACTTATTATTGTGACACGATTAGTGGTAATAAAATTTTATAATATAGTTATAAGTAATAAATTATCTTTCTATAGTTTCGGTGATTTTTTGTTGGCCCCGGGCCCTGAAAAAGTCAGGGCCGGCCCTGCTAATAACTCTGGCTAGCCCTCCCCTTTGGTTCTGAAATTTTTATGGTGGATTGGTAGGGTCCTAACCAGAGTTGTGACCAAGTTTTATTTGAAACGAAGTTCAATTGAACCTTGTACAAATAAAAGCCTCTTTGGTCGATAATTGAGCCTCTAAGTAATTCCAGGGTTTTTCATGGCTCCCACCATTACTTTCTGGAAACTAGAATTTAGGACGGTTCTAATGGAGTTGGTTTCATGTCATTTGAGGAATTCTACAGAAAGTTATGTCCTAATTAAGATTGGAGAAAATCTGAAAAATGTTTCTGTACATTTTTCTATTTTCCCTGGGCAGTTCCCTTAATCACCCAATTAGGGTAACTAAATGAACTTGGATGAGTCTGAAAATTTTACTGGGATTCAGGGATTCTCCAAAAACCTTTCAGCCAAATTTCAGAATTTTTCATAAAGTAGTTCTCCAGATAAAATTCCCAACAGTTTAAACTTTAGGGATTTAATTCTGGAAAACTATTCACTTTCATGAACTGAATTTGGTATTGCTGGAAAGTGCTCAGAGAGCTGAATCCAACAAAATTTGGTTCACCCGATTTGGAGCTTTCTAGCCAAAGTTATGAGGATTTGAAGTTTGGAGGAATTCTGAAAATCGGGGGAAAAGTTTAAACTCTCGGGGCCCGCGGGGACAAGTGTCGAGCGCGGAGGTGTCCGGCACACCGGGGATACCACACGTGTTGAGCGCGGAGGTGTCTGGCACACCGGGGATACCACACGTGTCGAGCGCGGAGGTGTCCGGCACACCGGGGATACCACACGTGTCGAGTGCGGAGGTGTCCGGCACACCGGGGCTCACAGGGTATTTGCGCGCCAGCACAGCCGATCCCCGGCCACACCCGATCCCGATTTAAATTCTTCAGCCGCTGACACGTGGGCCAGCCGGATTCGTCTTCCTCCCGCCGTTCTCTCGCGCCCGCGCCGCCGACCTCGCCGGAGCAGACTCGGAGCTCGCCGGCTCGCCGCTGCCGGACCTCCCATGGTCTGAAACTCGCCGCCAGGGGGTTGTCGACGTCGAGGAACACGTCGGGGTGACAGGTCGGGCTGGGGGTGACCGGAAATAGCTCGGTGACGTGCCGCAGCCTCGGTTGAGGTTCAACACCGTCGACCGTTGTTTCTAAACCCGCCAACACCTCGAACAAATGGCCCTACAGCATCAGTGTACCTCTAGGAAGCTCGACAAGGTGTCAAAAGGGTTCAGGGATGGCGGCAAGTCGGTCGGCACCGTGTGACCGATCGTGCCCGCCTTGACCGCCCTCGATCGAGCTCAAAATTTGTCACTCCTAGACAGTTTCACGCTACGGATGCAGAAAGAACTTGATCGCCGGCTAGTCCAGCGTCTACGTGCAAGATTTGATGACCTCCGAACGATCATAGAGCGAGAATTTAAAGAAACCGTACCGGAAGCTTGGGTTACGGTCGCCGGAGCAAAAACTAGAAATTCTCGGCGGGTTCTTCACGGTTGGCTTCCAAACTTGGAGGAGAGCCGCACGGTGGTCACGCGCTCCTGTTGCCTCTCTCGCTGGACCGTGAAAACGCCTGCGGAACGCTGCCCACGGGCGCCTGACTCTCGGCTGAGGCTAGGTCACCGCGGTGGCGATCGTCTTTGGGCAAAGGAGGTCGGAGCTCTGGGTTTCTTGCGTTGGGGAGGTGAAGTGCGAGCTCAGGTGGCTGTCTAGCAGCTCAGGGACGAAGGAGAAGATGGTTTTGCTGGTTTTCCCGATTGAGCAGAGAGCTGCGGCGAGAAACAATGCCGCTGCTCGGGTTTGCTCGCGAGAAGATAAAGCCGGCCGACTCCTGCTCGGCTGAGGCGGTGCCGGTCGCGTGGGGGCGCGAGCCAGCCGCCGTGGGCGCCAGCGCGCGGAGAGGGAAGCAGCTGGTGGCGCCGGTAGCTGCTCGGTGGCACAGCCGACAGCTGCTCGGTGGAATTTCCCACCGAGACTCTGACTTTGGGTGCAAGTTTCTCCTTCTCCCCTCTATGACAGGTAGGTCTCACCCGGGTGTTTAACCTCTGAAATTTACTCCTAATTACTATTGTAAACAGTGAGCCCCATAATACCCCTGGTGATTCAAATTATTCACCCCTGAGCCATTTGAATCGAATAGAATTCAAATTGGGTTCGGTTTGAGTGAATTTCAGCACAAGTTCAGTTTTGAATTCAAATAAAGTTTGAATTCGTCCCACTTAGCTCATGTCAAGATCAACTCCGAATGGAGTGAAAATTGGTGTGGTGTGGCGATGAACACTTCAAATGTGTGCCAAAACTGAGGCCCTTACACGCGCGCGGGCTGGCTCCGGCCAGGGCGACGTGGCCCCTTGGGGGCCGTCTATTTGAAATCGCATGGTAGAAATAAAACCGACGCATACCGGTTCGGCGATCTAATCTTAGCCGTCTATTTTAAATCGGACGGTCCACATCAGCCCTGTGTTATAAAAGTCGGGATTCTTACTTGCTACCCCCTGGGGATTTCGGAAAACACAAGCTAGCCCCGGAAACTTCTGATCTAGCCCCTGGAACTTCAGAAATTCGTGTAAATTCATTTAAAAATCAGTTTTAGCCCCTGGACTTAATAGAAATTAGGAAAGCCCCTCTGTTATGTGTAGTTAGACCCCTGGAAATTTAGGCAATAGTAAATTAGACCCTGCAGTAGGGTGTATTTGCCTTTTTGACCCTATAGGATATTAAATTCAGAAATTTCAATATGTGACTAGGATTTAAATTTAAAAGGTAAGGCAAACACATGTGCAAATTCAAATTTAAAACTCTCCTAGCACTTGGAAAACTTTAGAATGAGTTAAAAGTAGATTTTAGGCTGAAATGAAATCTGCCTAAGTGTTGCTCATTTTTATTTTCTCTAGAGACACATTTTAGGCTAGGAAATAATTCTAAAAACTAGTAAAATAAATTTAATTTGTTCCACATCAGAGAGGAAGTTCAAAAATATACTATTGAACATTTTAGATCAGAACCTATTCTGTTTAGATGATGTGTCTTACTATTTTCATAGTACATTTCACTTTTAGGCATAGAAAATAAATATGAAAATATAGGAAAATAATATGCATAATGAGAAAATGATAAATGAGGTCTCCAAATCCAAAAAATTCAATTTAGGATTTTGTAGAAGATCTGAAAACCAATTGGAGTAGGAAATTACCTTTCATGCAAACTTGGTAGCTAAGAGGTGTATTAATTAAATATAAAGAATTTGTTCAAATTGGAAATTCATATATAGTGTGCAAATAGAAATCTGAATACAAAAGTTAGAAATCATATACATATGGTTAAAAGTGCATGTAGGCCAAAAATTAACACATGTAGGGTAACCACAACACTTAGAAATGTGAATGACTTTCATATGTATGTATGTATGGTTTGCATGAGTGAAAGTGTGAACTATGGCTTATGGATTGTTGTTTTCTTTTGCTATGTGTATTGGCATGAGTAGAACCTTCCCCAGAGCAAGTTCTCCCCTTCCAAGACCAAGACTTTCCATTCCCAGAGCAGCAGGAAGAAGGCAAGTGTCCTTGACCACTTTGATCCTATGCTAGGATGTGTACAACAACAACAACAACAACCAAGCCTTTATCCCAAGCCTGTTGGGGTCGGCTAGACATGAAACCCAATATCAATGAAGTAAAACAGAGGAAGAGATATGAGAACAAGGGGAAAAAAGGAAAAAAAGAAAAAAAAAAGGAAAAAACAAAAGGAAAAAGAGAAAAGAGAAAAGAAATAAGAAAAAAGGAAAAGAAAAAGAGAAAAGAAAAAAAAAAGAAAAAAACAAGACTACGATTCTGGCACATGAATTGCTACTTTCCATGCGGTCCTATCATGAGCTAAGTCTCTGGATACATTCCAATCTCTCAAATCTCGTTTTACCGCCTCCTCCCAGGTCAACCTTGGTCGTCCTCTACCCCTCCTAATATTTTCTCTACCTCTTAAAATCCCACTGTTAACCGGTGCTTCTGGAGGTCTCCGTTGGATATGTCCAAACCACCTAAGCCGATGTTGGACTAACTTCTCTTCAATCGGCGCCACCCCTACCTTATCACGAATCGCCTCGTTCCTTATTCGGTCTCTTCTCGTGTGCCCACACATCCACCGTAGCATGCGCATCTCTGCGACACTCATTTGTTGGACATGTTGCCGTTTAGTTGGCCAACATTCCGTCCCATAGAGCATCGCGGGTCTGATCACCGTCCTATAGAACTTCCCTTTTAGCTTTTGTGGGACTTTCCTATCACATAGGATTCCAGAGGCTTGTCGCCATTTCATCCACCCTACCTTGATCCTGTGGCAAACATCCTCATCAATATCGCCATTGCTTTGTAACATTGATCCTAAGTATCGGAAAGAGTCCCTTCTAGGTACTATTTGTCCTTGTAGACTAACATTTCCCTCTTCACGACCAACACCACTAAAGTTGCACCTCATATACTTGGTTTTGGTCCTACTAAGTCTAAACCCCTTGGACTCTAAGGTTTGTCTCCATAACTCTAATTTCTTATCAACACCATCTCTAGTTTCATCTACCAGCACTACATCATCAGCAAAGAGCATGCACCAAGGGATATCCCCTTGTATATCCTTCGACACCTCATCCATGACCAAGGAAAAGATGTATGGGCTCAAAGCTGATCCTTGATGTAATCCTACCGTGATAGGAAATGCATCAGTCTCACTATCACTTACGCGCACACTTGTCCTAACATTATTGTACATATCCTTGATAAGGGTAATGTACTTTGTTGGCACTTTATGTTTCTCTAGTGCCCACCACATGACTGACCTTGGTATCTTGTCGTACGCCTTCTCCAAGTCGATGAACACCATATGCAAGTCCTTCTTCTGCTCCCTATATCTCTCCATAAGCTGACGAAGCAAGAAAATCGCCTCCATTGTAGACCTCCCAGGCATAAAACCAAACTGGTTTTTAGTGACATTGGTCACTTTCCTCAGGCGGTGTTCAATCACTCTCTCCCAAAGCTTCATAGTATGACTCATAAGCTTAATACCTCGATAATTAGTACAACTTTGAATATCTCCTTTATTTTTGAAGATAGGTACTAATATACTTTTCCTCCATTCTTCAGGCATCTTGTTTGACCGAAAAATGTGGTTGAATAGCTTTGTGAGCCATACTATTGCGACGTCCCCAAGACATCTCCACACCTCAATAGGGACATCGTCAGGGCCGAGGGCCTTTCCTCCTTTCATCCTTTTTAAGGCCTCCTTAACCTCAAACTCTTGTATCCTCCGCACGAACCGCCTGTTGGAGTCATCAAAGGAGTCATCCAACTCAACCATAGTGCTCTCATTCCCATCATTGAATAGCCCATTAAAGTAATCACGCCATCTATTCTTAATCTCTTCATCCTTCACTAGAATGCGGTCAGTCTCATCTTTGATGCATTTAACTTGATTAAGATCCCTCATCTTTCTCTCGTGGATTTTTGCTACCTTGTATATGTCTTTTTCACCTTCTTTTGTCCCTAGTCTCTCATATAACTTATCATAGGTTTGTCCTCTTGCCTTACTTACAACCCGCCTTGCATTCTTCTTAGCCTCTTTGTACTTAAGCATGTTGCTTGCGTTTCTATCATTATGCCAACTCTTATAACACTCCTTCTTCTCCTTAATGGCCTTTTGTACATCCTCATTCCACCACCAAGTGTCTTTATCTATAAGTTTCTTTCCCTTTGTCACACCGAACACCTCACTAGCTACCTTTCTAATGCAAGTTGCCATCTTCATCCACATACTATCTGCATCTCCATTTTCTGCCCAGGGTCCTTCTGTGATCACCCTATTTTTAAAGGATTCTTGTGATTCTCCCTTCAACTTCCACCACTTTGTTCTTGTGATTTTGACACCTTTGTCCCGCAAAGAACATGTATGGAAGCGAAATTCAGCTACCACAAGCTTATGTTGTGTCACAACACACTCCCCCGGGATCACCTTACAATCTAGACACTCCCGTCTATACTTTCTCCTAGTGAGGACAAAGTCAATCTGGCTAGAGTGTTGGGCACTACTAAAGGTCACTAGGTGAGATTGCCTCTTTCTAAAGAGGGTGTTAGCTATCAACAGATCATAGGCTACGGCAAAGTCTAGGATATCCTTACCCTCTTGATTTCTATCGCCGCATCCAAAACCTCCATGTACTCCTTCAAATCCTAGGTTAGTTGCACCCACATGACCATTGAGATCTCCCCCTATGAGGAGTTTCTCGGTTATCGGTACACTACTAACCATATCCTCCAAGTCCTCCCAAAATTGCCTCTTAGCACTCATGTTGAGCCCAACTTGTGGGGCATAAGCACTAATGACGTTCAAGACAATGTCCCCAATTACTATCTTGATTAAGATGATCCTATCCCCTCGTCTTCGAACATCCACTACTCCATCCTTAAGACTCTTATCTATTAGAACACCTACGCCATTCCTAGTCCCAGCCGAACCAGAATACCAAAGCTTGAAACCGGTATTCTCGACTTCTCTCGCCTTTTGACCCGCCCATCTAGTCTCTTGTACACAAAGGATATTTACTCGTCTCCTAATGGCAACATCTACTAACTCACGTAGCTTCCCCGTCAAGGATCCTACATTCCAACTACCCACCCGAAATCTATGTTCCTCGGCTAGCTTCCTTACGCTTTGCACCCGTCGAGTAAGATGCAAAGACCCTTGCTCACTTATCACTACATCCGGGCGATGATGTAGCGCGCCACTAAGGTGATGGCGATCCGGCCCTTGCTCATTTAACACCATATCCGGGTTCCGATATGGCGCGCCACTAAGGCGGTGGCGACCCGGCCCTTGCCCACTTAACACCATACCCGGGTTCCGATATGGCGCGTCGCTAAGAGGGTTACGCCCCAACGAATTTCTATTGGGTTTCATTTCCATGAGAGTGGCTAAGTGTAGTTGTTGGCTCGCCAAGCCTATCACAACCCCCTCCTCCTTTACCCGGGCTTGGGACCGGCTATGTCATTACAACATAGGCGGAGTTAAACCCATGCTAGGATGTGTAGATAGAATTATTTGCATTGTCAATTGGAATATGAAACCCATGTTAGGAAGTTACCCTAGAATTGCATTATCTTGTTTCCTTGTAGATTGGGTTGGGATTGGTTTTGTTATGTCATTCATTCATATTACTTATGCCTAGCCATGCTTAGAATGGGATAAGTGGGATATGAGATCATCAACTTGTTTACTTTACTCTTGAATGAGACATTATGAGTTATGTAGAGGTAGGGATCGAGGCAAGTTGGATGATTTGGTTGGTTCTGGGTGCACGAGACTCGGGTTTGTGTTTAGTACTTGCCTTGGTCCTAAGGACCGGTTCATGGAGCATGTAACCTGGCTTTACCGTGTCAACCACATGCTGAGATGGGCAGCTTGGCCAATTAATTAGGTGTATCTCTGGCGTAGTATGGATGTTGGATGGTGCGGGGAATAGGTTTCAGCTGGACTACCATATGAACCGCAAGGCTCAAGAGGGGGCCACTGCAGCGGGGTTGGAGCCTCTTGTATGCTGTTAGGGGTGAAACCTCAGTGGGCCCATGCTCGTCGGGAATCCCTTTGTAAAGGCCTCGTAGTGATCTCCTGGCTAGACACCTGGGAAGTGTGAATCTGGTTCGCGGCCACTGGCATAATGGATGTTCTTTTAGTCCACCCGGCAACGGGGGATGAAATCACTACATGCGGGTACAGTGGTGCAAACTCTGCAGAGTAAAAACTGTCATGACAGCCGTGCTCACGGTCAAGGGCGGCTTGGACTTATTCATGATTAGAGGATGATGATTGGGAAGTTCAGGATGTTGAGCGGGAAGCTTAACATTTGAGATGAGACTATGTTTACTTGATTTTGATGATGGGTTGGGAGATTGGGACCATTTCACCTGTGTAGTAATGTAGGTGCTTAATAAGCTAAGGTGATAGGTAATAATTGCGTAGTGCTTTAACCCTGAGTTCAACCTCTCATTGCTCTAGCCATGCATGACATAACTTTCCCACACTTGCTGAGTACCCACGGTACTCAAACTTGCTTTTCTGTTGGTTTATATTGCTGCTCAGGTCAAGAGAATGATGTGTTTAATGACCAAGACTTTGGTCCCGAGGAAGGATTCTAGGTTCACCGAGTCCCCCGGGCAACCCCTGTGACGGAGCCCACAAGATTTATATTCTGCTGCTGCTTTATTTACATGTTATGAACATATTATCATCCATCGAGACGTATGCTATGTAAGACTTATTTATATTCGAACACTCGGCTTGTAATATAATGATGCTTCACTATTTGTCGCCACATGTATGAGAAAATGATCCTGGCATACATGTGATATTCACTCGGATGTTCTTTAGAGAAACAGGGTGTGACACCTTACACGAGTTAATCTGCATTCATCTCAACAAGTGCATTAGGATCTAATTCATTTTTCATCAATCGTCCAAAACCCACAAGGGAATGCCTAGATGCACTTTCAGTATCCCCTTTTTTGGTGATTGATGGCAACCAACTGAGATTGCATAATTAGTGCAAAGATTTGATTTTCATAAAGTGTGCATATATGAGAATGACAAATGAGTACAAGAACCTCTCACATATATGCACCCTTTATGGTGGGATGCCTAAAAGTGTGTGAAACAGAATGTGACATCCTTGAGACTTCAAAAATAAAAATCATCACATCGATATTGAATAGGCATCACACATTCATGAGACTTCGAAATAAAAATTTCATAAGACCACAAAATACATGTCCATGTCCATCACACATCCTTAAGGTTTACAATACGATAACTTAACATAAATCTCAATCTCCCCCCCTGGCATCAAGGCACCAAAAAGGGAAAAATTGAGTGGAATCACTCATCGCCACTCTCTTCCTCACTCTCGGTCCTATCTTCATCGTCATCTTCATCATCATTTTCATGATCATGCTGAGGAGGAGAGGGAGACACCTACAAGTCCAAAAGACCTAAATTCTTGTTTGGTGTGTGGAGCCATTTCTGTGAAGTCTTCTTTAGAGTACTCAGAGATCTATGATGATCCAACTGGCTCAATCTCCAGCTTCTCACATATGGCTTTGATGTCGGCCTTCATGTATCTTTGATGTCTTTTTGTAGCCAAACTCTCCTTGTGTTGCCTAACTTCAATTTTGCGACAATAGCCAAAAATAGAAGAGAACATTTTGAGCATACCACTGGAGGACTCTCTAGCAGGTGGAGGAATAGGAGTAGGTATAGGCTCTGACACCCTTGACTCTTCATGAGCAGAGGACACAGTGTAGACTGTAGCCTTCTGGGGCTTGAGCCCAGTGTGAGAGACATCTTTGACAAACTCTAGTCCTATTACCTTCTCAATCATATACATGGCATAGGGTGCATAGACACAGGACATGTTTGGAGTGATGGAGATATTCACAATGTCATTTTAGATGTACTCAAAGACATTGAAAGTCCTATTCTTGCTTATCACTTTCATCAATGTCCTCAGAGTCCCTTGGATTGTCCCTGCATCACCATCCTTTGGAGCTATGGTCTTTCTCAAGATCCTATTGAGTACGGCAAAGAACGACTTCAAGTATTTGGTGGTGGGGGTACATATGGCATTCTTGTATCGTACAAGAATTCCAACTCATTCTTTTCCAAAGGCTTCAGGTTGTGAATGACAAGCTCATTGTCCAGGGTGTGTTCAAGATGAAGAATCTTTGCAAATTCTTCATAGGTGACACTGTATCTGGATCCATGTGTCATCCAAATCATCTCATCCCCATCATCACGGGAAAAGTAGAGAGTAGAGTAGAACTGCGTGATTACATCATTGTTCTAGTCGTACTAAAAAGAAAGGAGGTCCTTCAACCCATGCCTCTCTAATGCCTCTAGTACCTTATGATAGGCTTGGCATTTCTTGGACTTCAGGTAGTCAATGTTGAGCCACTGACTCTCAACCACAGGATTCTTCATCTTCATATAGACATGCTCATAGTAGTCAGCATGGAAGTTACTCCATAATCTAGGGTCTGCACATTGCTTTGGCTGCCCATAGACTTGAACTTTCCTGAGGTTGTCGGCCAGCTCACTCCCCTTTCCAGCATAGTCATCACTTGATGGCTGCCTGTTGTGGTGAATGGGGGCTTTCTTCTTCAAGGGACCAATAGGACCACTAGCAAGTCCTTTGCCCTTCCCGAAATTTCTCCTGGGGGCCGCAGAGCTTCCAACAATGTCTTTGCTCTATGTCGTCTTACCAACCACTCTCCTCCTTTTAGGAAGAGAGTCGCCGGGAGAAGACGATTGGCCAACGTTGTCATGCTTCTTTTCATGGGTTCGGAGTGGGACAACATCGTGCCTGACAGGAAAATCAAGGATTTATTGACACGATGTATTGTAGATTATGTGAAGATAAGAAGTTAGATGTTCAATTGACAGGTAACCAGACTTGTTCGTTTTCAGAGTGCGGACTTGTCCGCACCAGAGACCGGACTAGTTCAGACCTACTAAAGAACCCTAACTTCGTATTTTCAACAGATCTACCACAAATTTGTGCAAAGTATGCAGGGATACACTAGGAATTCATCTAGAAAGGTAGTGTATGCCCTAGGGATCAGAAAAGATTGAGCTAAAGAATTGAAAAGATCAGAACTTGAGTAGAAAGTAATTTTACCGAAAAAATGAGAATTTGAGTCAAAGTGTGAGGTCTGATCCAGATTAGTCCGGAGGGGAGGAGACCACGCGTCGAGGAGAAGCTTTCCCGTGGAGAGAACTTCGACTTCATTGGCTAAAATCGAAAATCACTTTTGGGGGCTAGGGTTTGAGGGGTGAGAGGCAAAGGAGTGTTTTGAGGTGAAGTGGGCTAAGGTTGGCGCGTCTATAGACTTTTAAACTCGGACATAAGGACTAGTCAGGTGGGAGGACCGGACAAGTCCGGTATGCCAGATCTGTCCGGACTAGTCTGAGGGAGCGGACTAGTCCGTTGTTGACACCGGATTAGTCCGGGTCAACTAGACAGATTAGAGTAGAAATTAGGGAAATATTGGGAATTTGATCTAATAGTGATCTAAGGACATAATTTACACAAATAATCTTGTGTAACATGCCCAGTAAACAATCAACAATCAGACAATGGTCATAATTCATCAAGATTTATTAAATTAAATAGTTTTCAAGAGAAAATCGAGATAAAGGATAGTTTTTCGCAAAGTAAGTAAGAATTTGAGAATTCAAGTAGGTATGCAGTGTTTGAAGCCACGTTTCGAGAGTCAAGTATATTTAGTTTACTCCTAAGCTCACAAAAGCGTCTTTCATCATGTGGCTTGGTGAAGATATCGGCTAGTTGCTTCTCGGTTTTGACATGGGAAATGGCTATGTCTCCTTTGATTGAGTGGTCCCTCAAAAAGTGATGCCGAATATCAATGCGTTTGGTCCTAGAGTGCTCAATAGGGTTATGTGCAATCTTAATCACACTCTCATTGTCACAAAGGAGTGGAATACGGTTCATATTGTAATCGTAGTCCCTTAGAGTTTGTCGCATCCAAAGGAGTTGTGCACAACAACTCCCGGCTGCAACACACTCCGCTTCGGCTGTGGACAAGGCAATGGAGTTTTGCTTTTTGGAGGACTAGGAAACTAGGGACCTACCCAAGAATTGGCAAGTCCCCGGAGGTACTTTTTCTATCTACTTTGCATCCTGCATAATCTGCATTGGAGTATCCAATGAGATTGAATTTTGAACCTTTAGGGTACCAAAGTCCTAGGTTGGGTGTATGGACTAAGTATCGCAAGATTATCTTTACGGCTAACAAATGACAATCCTTAGGATTGGCTTGAAATCTTGCACACATACAGACACTCAACATGATATCAGGCCTAGATGCACGAAGATAAATTAGAGATCCAATCATGGAACGGTATACCTTTTGATCCACGTTAGGTCCATCTTCATTAAGGTCTAAATGTCCATTTGTTGCCATGGGAGTCTTTATGGGCTTCGCTTTGTGCATGCCAAATTTCTTGAGAATGTCTTGAGTGTACTTTGTTTGGCTTATGAATGTTCCTTCCTTTAGTTGTTTCACTTGGAATCCCAAAAAGTATCTCAATTCTCCCATCATGGACATCTCGAATCTATCTGTCATGATTTTACTAAATTTTTGACAAAAATATTTATTAGTTGAACCAAATATGATATCATCAACATAGATTTGACAAATAAACAGATCATCATTGAAGTGCTTGGTAAACAGGGTGTAATCAGCTTTACCAATTTTAAAGCCATGTTCAATTACAAAATCTCTAAGGCACTCATACCAATCTCTAGGAGCCTGTTTGAGGCCATAGAGAGCCTTACGCAGTTTGAACACATGGTCGGGGTACTCTCGATCTTCAAAACCAGGAGATTACTCCACGTACACCTCCTCCTTGATAGGTCCGTTGAGGAAGGCGCTTTTGACATCCAGTTGATACAACTTGAAATCATGGTGAGTAGCATATGCAAGTAATATACGAATTGATTCAAGCCTAGCTACAGGAGCAAAAGTCTCGTCGAAATCCAAACCTTCGACTTGTGAGTAACCTTTAGCCACAAGTCGTGCCTTGTTTCTTGTTACAACTCCGTATTCATCTTGATTGTTGCGGTAGACCCATTTAGTGCCGACGATATTGGACTTTGGTCTTTCAACAAGTTCCCATACTTCATTCCTCTCGAAGTTGTTCAATTCTTCTTGTATTGCCATCACCAAGTCCGGATCTTTTAGCGCATCTTCAACCTTGTATGGTTCTAAAGAGGATACAAAGGAATAGTATTCACAAAAACTAGCTATACGAGATCGAATTGTCACTCCCTTTTGTATATCGCTAATTATGTTGTCTACGGGGTGATCTCTTTATTTGCTTTGGTGTACTCTTTGATGTGGCACTTGTGGTGTTGTGTTCTCATAATCATCATCTTCTTCGGCTCCCCCTTGATCGTTGCTGTCATTAATGCTTTGATCATCTTGTGGGTCTTTATGATCTTGATTTTGTGCATGGGCTCCCCCTTGATCATAGCTCTCCTGTTGAGGTTCATCTAGAGCACCTAATTCTTGTGATTGTTCTTGAGGTCGAATATCACCAAGTGCCATTCTCCTCAATGCTTGACATGGGGCTTCTTCTTCATCTAGCACACACTTATCAACTTACTCCATTTGGGAGCCGTTAGTTTCATCAAACACTACGTCAAGTACAACTTCAACAAGTCCGGATACCTTGTCTGAAGACACGATAAGCGTAGGAGTTCAAATCATAGCCAAGCAAGATACCCTCATCAGACTTCGAAGCGAACTTCTTGGTCCTATGCTTCTTGTTTAGAATATAACATTTTTAACCAAAAGCTCAAAAGTACAAAATATTTGGTTTGTTACCAGTGAGTAGTTCATATGAGGTTTTCTTGAGTAGGCGATGAAGGTACAGTCAGTTAGTCGCATGGCAAGCAGTGTTGGTAGCTCCAGTCCAAAAGCGGTCAGAGGTCTTGTATTCGTCAAGCATTGTCCTGGCCATCTCAATGAGCGTCCAGTTCTTCCTTTCAGCTACCCCGTTTTATTGTGGGGAGTATAGTGCCGAAAGTTCATGCTTTATTCCTTCTTCATCTAAATACTCATCGACTTGTGTGTTCTTGAATTCTATTCCATTGTCACTTCTTATGTTCTTGATTGGCAATGGGAACTCATTTTGAACTTGCCTGAGAGACTTCTTGAGTGTTCCTTGAGTTTCTGACTTATCATGCAAAAAGAAAACCCACGTGAAGCGTGAAAAATCATCAATAATAACTAAACCATAATTATTACCACCGATGCTTATGTAAGCAATTGGACCAAATAGGTCCATGTGGAGGAGCTCGAGTGGTCTTGTTGTAGTCATTACATTCTTTGCTGGATGAAGTGCTCCTACTTGTTTCCCGGCTTGACACGCGCTACAAGGCCTGTTTTTCCTCAAAAACAACATTCTATGCCACAACCTTTTACAAGTTTTTGTAGATTCCTCATACCAACATACGCTATCCATCTATCGCACAGCCAGCCCATGTTAGTCTTTGCAATCAAGCATGTGTCAAGTTCGGCTTTATCTTTGTTGAAATCAACTAGATAAAGATTTCCCTTTAACACACCCTTGAAATTAATAGAGTCATCACTCCTTCTAGAGACGGTCGCACCCTCATTAATGAACAAGCAATTATAACCTTTGTCACATAGTTGAGATATGGACAGGAGGTTATGATCTAAGGAATCAATATGTAAAACATGAGAAAGTGTGTGTTGTGATGAAATGGCTATTTTACTGGTACCTAGTACCTTTCCTTGACTATTGTCACAAAAACAGATGCCTTCGCTTGAGTCTTCATTTTGTTTGTACTCCACAAACATTTTTCTTTCTCTGGTCATATGATTGATGCATCCACTATCTAGCACCCATTTCGCTCCTCCGGATGCATATGCCTGCAAGAAAGAAGCTATGCTTTGGCTTTAGGTACCCAATCTTGCTTGGGTCCTTTGAGGTTAGTGACATGATTTGGGCACCCACACGTGAGACTTGGTGTTCTCATGGCGTGGCCCAACATATTGTGCATGAACTTTTCCAAGACTGTTTTTCATAAGCACATATGAAGCATCAAGGGTTCTAAACAGGATTTGTTGTTTATATAAGTTTTCAATGTTAATTTTATCAACATTGTTATGTTTTCCAACTTGGGAGGAATTTCTCTTGACAAAAACAATGATCTTCTTGTTATCCTTGAGGCTTCTAGCGGTTTGCCTTTCACCATAAGAATACCCAATGCCATGTTTGACATTAGGAGGTCTTGTGACCAAGTATGCACTACATGCATACTTGACCTTCTCCTTGTCAAACATGCCACTTTTAGAGGGATGCTTGTTTTTTGTCAAGTTTGACTTTTCTTTTATGTGGGTGTCATTTTTAGTACATGTACAAGTTACAAGAGTTTTGGATTCAATATGTTTAGCAGGTGAGCATAAATAGGATGAAAAACCACTTTGCTTGAGTGACTCATCTTGCGCCTCAAGAATCTTGTTAACCATGGTTAAGTTAGCAACCTCATCCTTGAGTGCAGTGTTTGAGTCTCTTAGCTTCAAACAAGTCTCCTTGCTTGAAGCTAACTCAAGCTCAAGCGATTGGGGCTTCACTCCTTTTTAATCTCAAGAAGCCCTTCAATCTTAAGATATTTCTCCTTTTGGAGAATGATCATATCTTCTTGTCGATTGACAAGCTCCTCCTTATCAACTATCTCATCCATTAGAATTTTCATTCTAGCTATAGTGTTTTTATCTAATCTTCTAAGCATATCTTCATCATCACTAGAATTATCAGTATCACCAGTAAAAGAATGCAAGGGGGGAGTTTTGGTTTTAACCTTTCTTTTTCCTTCCTTGGCCATTAGGCATGTGTAGTTGGTGTCCTTCCATGCTCCCATGGTTGGGAATAGGGTAGACTTCATGGTAGGCTTATTGATATCTATGGTGGCCATCTCCTCTTCTTCTTCAGATGAGAACTCATCATTGGAGTCCCATTCCTTCCTTAGATGAGCTTGACCCATATTGCTTCTTTTTCTTGAATATTTTCTTTTGTTGAGGCTTGTTGTCTTTGCTCTTCCTCTTGTTGTCTTCATGTGGACAATCAACCATGAAATGATCATATTCTCCACAATTGTAGCATGCACGCCTCGTCTTGGATCTTTGTTTGTCCTTGTATCTTCTTTCATTTGAGTTACCACTCTTTTTTATTCTCATCATTTTCTTGAAGTTTCTGATGAACAGGATCATGTCTTCTTCAACAATATCAGTGCTTTCATCACTATCATCGTCCTCAAGAGATTCTAGAGATTCATTTGATGTTGGCTTGCATGTTGCTTTTAGTGCAACTCCTTTCTTCTTTGCCGAGGTAAGATCGGCAAGTTCCTTGACATGATTGGCTTCCTTCTTCATCATTTCAAAGTTGATGATCTTGCCAAGAATCTCGTCCGGGGTCATTTTGTGAAACCCGAGACTTTCTCTGATCATAGAGCAGAGTTTGAAGTTCCGAGGCATGAATGCCCTAAGAATTAACTTGACCACCTCATGATCCGTCCACTTTCTGCTACCATAGGCTCGGACCTTATTGATGAGAGACTTCAGTCTATTGTACATCTCTTGAGGTGATTCTCCTTCTTCAATGGCAAACCTTCCCAATTCACCTTCTATCATTTCAATCTTGGCTTCACGCACATGACGATCACCTTCATGTGCGGTTTTGAGAGTGTCCCATATTTCTTTAGCAATTTCGAGTCCATCCACCTTGGTGAACTCGTCTCGGCTCAGTGATGAGGTGATTACTGCTGCGGCTTGAGCGTTCCGATGAATAGCTTGTTCTTGGTCCAGGGTTAGCTCTTCATCATCATCAGGTATATCTAAACCTGTACAAACTATGTGCCAAAGACTGGGGTTAAGAGATATAAGGTGCATTTTCTTTTTTTGTTTTCACATCGTATAATCAGTTCCATCAAATTGAGGTGGTTTGCCTAATGGAATTGACAAACAAAGATTATTTGAATTTAAACACTCATAATTAAAAGGATATCAGGAGTAGTCTTTGTGACTACCTTCTTTTTGCTTCTTGTCTTCGATTTTCTTTCTGTTGGGGGAGAGTGCCTTCTTCCGCATAAGCTCCTTTAGTTGGAGCATCTCCTCATCATCATCCTCACAGTCCTGGATGGCATTGAGGAGCTTCTCCAACTTTTGGTTCCCTTCGTCACCACCATTTTCATAATGGAAGCCCTTGGATTCACCCTTGATTTCCGACATCGTCTCTTCGAGCGGTGATTCTCTTCAGAAGAGTTTGGCTCTGATACCAATTGAATGTAGCCTAGAGGGGGGGTGAATAGACTCGTTGAATTTTTAGGCGGTTTCCTCAAACACTTAGTAGAATTATTAATTCCAGGTGGGCCGGACTAGTCCGGTATGGTGCGGAGTAGTCCGGTATGATCGTAATTAATAGATCAAAGTGAGACTTGTTCCTACTTTAGGTATTTGTGCAGCAGAATATAAAATGCTTATTTAAGTATAGTGAAGTAAGATACAATAACTCTCAATTTTAACGCTAGGTGTCGATGTAAACCAAATGATGACTAATACCCTTAATTAGCAATTGAAGGATGATCAAGAAGACACAAGACAAGGCTTTATCCCGAGGTTCGATTCCACCCAGGAATCTACGTCCCCGTTGAGAAGTCCACCAAGGACCGGGTCTTCACCAACCCTTCCATCGTTGAATCGCCACAAAGGACGATTCAATTCCACTATCCACACACAGGGGTAAACAATTGTACGTGGGGCGTTCTCACAATATGAGAGCTCCCACAAGATTACAGCGAATGATTCTTCCTCCCACACACACAAACAAAGAACAACGATCAGCTAATGTGTGAGAGAAGACAAACTAACAGCTCAATGTCGAGAACAACGACTCTCTCCTTGATCCAATCTCTAATCCTCAAAGACTTAATCTTTCTTGGCTTAGAATTAGTGGAGAGAGGCAGTTTTTGTGCTCCTGTGGCGTGCGGCGGCGCTGGGAATCGTGTCTTATGTTTGTGTGGCCGTGCACCTCTATTTATATAAGGTTTCCAAAAAAACTGGCAGCCGGACTAGTCCGCTATGTTCATCGGACTAGTGCGGTGTGCCGGTGTACAATTTTCGTGTTACATGCGGCACAATTGATACCCTTATTTGATGTGTTTACAGAAAGTTGAACGGACTAGTCCGGTCCAAGAGCGGACTAGTCCGGTGTAAGGGGAATGCCGGTTCCAGAGAGTTGAATGGACTAGTTCGGTTTCTGAGTGGACTAGTCCGGTGTAAGGTGAATGTTGATTCCAGGGAGTGAACGGACTAGTCCAGTTTCTGAGCGGACTAGTCCGGTGCAAGGTGAATGTTGGTTCCAGAGAGTTGAACGGACTAGTTTTGTTTCTGAGCGTACTAGTCCGGTGCAAGGTGAATGTTGGTTCCAGAGAGTTGAACGGACTAGTCCAGTTTCTGAGTGGACTAGTCCGGAGCACGTGTTGTGAGGCAACAGAAAGTTTAACGGACCAGTCCGGTTTCTAGGCCGACTAGTCCGGTGCACGTGTTGTGAGTGATTGGGATATGTTTTAATCTCTTACACCTACGCAAGGATATAGAGCTCTTGAGTTGTGTCTCACACACACATCCTATACAAGTATGTATACATTTTTCTTGGCTCATGAATCTATTCTTTCCCTTTTTTCTTCATCACTTGATTTTTCTCATTTTTGAGTGCACCACTTCTACCGTACACGAGTTAATCTGCATTCATCTCAACAAGTTCATTAGGATCTCAATTCATTTGTCATCAATTGTCCAAAACCCACAAGGGAATGCCTAGATGCACTTTCAGTAGGTCAGATCCTCTTGAAGCTCGAGCTCATCCATTGGTACTTGTTCTTCCAATACTCTTAAGCACTTCTTGAGTTGGGATACATGAAACGCATCGTGCATGTCGGAGAGGTGCGTTGGCAGCTCTAGTTGATAGGCTACATCTCCTTGGTTGCCCAAAATCATGAATGGCCCGATGTAGCGAGGTGCTAATTTGCCTTTGACGTTGAACCGTCGTTGGCCTCGGATATGCGATACTTTAAGATACACGAAGTCTTTTACTTCGAAGGTCAATCTTCTTTGCCTATTGTCCGCATAACCTTTTTGTCGTGACTGAGCAGCCTTCAAGTTTTCACGTATCGTTTGGACATGCTTTTCGGCGTCTTGCAGCACTTCGGGTCTGAATACTTGGCTTTCTCTGGTCTCATTCCAGAACAGCGGCGTTTTACATCGTCTACTATACAATGCTTTGAAAGGTGACATCTTCAAGCTGGCTTGGTAGCTGTTGTTGTATGAGAATTCAGCATACGGCAAGCTCCTATCCCAACTACGCCCATGTTTCAAGGCGCAAGCTCTTAACATGTCTTCTAGAACCTGATTTGTTCTCTCAGTTTGCCCGTCGGTATGCGGGTGATATGCAGAGCTGAAATTCAACCGTGTACCCATGGCTTCATGAAACTTCTTCCAGAAACTAGAGGTAAATTGAGAACCTCGATCTGAAACTATCTTCTTCGGAACTCCATGCCGACACATGATTTACTCCATATACAGCTCGGCTAGATGGGCGACGGTGTACTTGGTTCTAACAGAAAGGAAATGGGCTGTTTTCGTCAATTGGTCCACGATAACCAAAATAGAGTCGTAACCCGACTGAGTACGTGGCAATCTGTAAAGGTCCCAAAGTTTTGAATACTAAGGGCCTGAAGTCTGAACACCATTTGGTTTCAAGTTATGAAAATTTGGACTTGTTTAAATTTTTCCACATGTGATGACACACAGGAGTATCCCACCACTCTAGCCTAGGATCAATTGAGTGTTGGGAAACAAAGTTAATTTAAAACCCATGTGAAAGTTCTCATGTGCAAGGGGAAATGAAATTCAGATTTTTAAACTCAATGTGTTCAAACTCAAATTTCAAATGAGGGCAACAATAGTAGTACAAACTGTTGTGATCAAAATCTCATTTGCAGCAGTCAAACCAAAAATCAGGTTTCATATTTGAATTCCTTAGGTCCAAATTAGGGGGTAGGCAATGTCTCATGAATATTTGAAGATATTTGCTATCCATTTTCCAAATGGACTTAAATTTGCTATGAATTCAAATATACATTTAAATTTGGATGAAACATGTCCAATTATCCACACACAATTCAGATTTGAATTCCCACAATTTGATTTCCAGCATTTGCCAAATTGAGAGTATATTTGTGAGAAATTTTGACAGGATAAGGCGGTATGGGGCCCACATGTCATATGCACTCAAATATCTGAGATGGAGTCAGTTCTCTCTGTTCCACTCGAAGCAACCGAGACAGACCGAGGCTTTCTCGCCATGCGACACAGGGGCATGCTGGAGCCACCTCCTCCTTGAGATCCTGGCGCTGGCTCGCTGCTTTCCTCTTCTTATCACCTCAGCCCGTGTTCTCTTGCCACAACCCCGAGAACCCGCTCTGTTTTCCTTTTCCCTCACGCCCCTGAACAGAGCCACCTCCGCCACCTTCATTCGATCGGCAGCCGGCTCTAGTGAACACGAACAAAGGCTGGTGAGTAGCAAAATGGCACCAGGGCCTCACCCTCTCCCTCCTCGACGTGCCATTGATCGGTGTTCAACCCCTATACCCGAGGACTCCGTGTTTCTGTGGCGGCCGAATGAAAACCGACGGAGAGGTCTCACGTGGACAGCGCTGCAGAGGGCCTATCATGCCCGAGCAAGGGCACCCTCGGACGCGCTAGGATCCTGTGGTGCTCACCTCCGAAGCTCAAGACATGCTGTGGACGACCGAGAGCGAATTCGGGAATTTTCCTCCGGCGGGCACAAACCAACCTTCCGGCATGGTAACCTCAAATTTGATCTCTATTCTCATTCTTAGGTTACCAAATCTTGCACACGGGACCACCAGTAGTCGGCGATCATTTGCTCTTCACAAACCTAGCGGAGAAACACACGTAGACCGCATGAATTCTAGTTTTTCCGAGCTCAAACGTGGAGGAGGTCTCAGATGCACGGTGAAACGCTAATTGCCATCGTTCCCGAGCAGTTCTGAAGCTATGACTAGCTCCCTCATAGTTCACTGGTGCTGTAGCGCCGTTTTTCCGAGCTGTTGGCGCGCTAGGTCGACCGGCCGACGCCGCCAAAGGTGTACCGAGCCACCTCACCGTTGCTAGCCCACGGTAGAGGCCTTGCCGGCTTGGGGAAGCTGCACCAAGTTGCTCAGCACATGAATTTAGGCCCTGGCGGCGAGCAGGGACTCGGACAGAGGTCGGGAGACCGGTTTCTGGCGAGCTACGGCGACCTAGCGACACGCGTGCGTGAGGGGTGTCGGGAGGTTGAAGAAGGGAGTCGGGCCCCAGCAGTCTGTGAGAGGAAAAATTAAAATCCTGATCATCTGTGGCTATTGGATCCGGTTTGTGACTGCGTGGCTGGGACTGTGTAGCCCGTGTGTCTTTGTTTTGGAGGGTGACATGTGGCCCGGGCCCAGCAGCAGACATTTAAACTTTTCTCTGTTTTCAGATTTCAGTTCAAAGTTTAAATAGCCACAACTTTGGGTAGGAATGTCCAAAAATTGTCAAATAAATTTTTTTGGATTACTATACAAGAGTAGTATCCAGGGGTACAGCCCAATATTTATGAAAATGTCTGGATTTGGCTCATTAATTCATATAAGGAAAAATCTTGTAAGAATTTTCAGAAGTTCCATGTATTGGAAAATTCCCAAAGTTTGGCAGGACATTCTTCCAAAAATACTTGAACCCCAGTAAAAATTTCAGAGGCATTTTACCGCATTTGCTTGGCCAAATGTGGTGTTAATTCCTTATGTCTCTGAAAATTGGAAAAAAAAGAAGAAGAATCGTTTTCAGTTTCTCACCAATCCTTGTTAAGGCCATATCTTGGTGTAGGAACCTCCAAATTTAGTGATTCAATTTGGGTTGGATTTATATTGAATAGCTCTATCCAAATATGCAACCCAATTTGAGGGAGTTTGGTTCAGCAAAAGAATTTATGAGGGAGTTTGGTTCATCCAAAAATCCTCAAATTTTTCCAGAATATTCTATAGGATGTTAGTGAACTCCTGTAAAAATTTCAGCTCATTTGGAATTGATTTTATTGAGAGAATTCAGATTTGAAGTTGCTGTGTTCAATTGGATACAGAAACATTTTCAGAGAATTTCCAAAACTTGGAAATTCAGTTCTGGGTAATTCTTAGCTCCAAAAATCCTAGGAAAATTCATGCAAGTCCTATGAACTATAATTGAAATTGTAGTTCACTTAGTTTGGCATGAACATGTGAGTCACTTCAGAATTTATTCCATTTTGCTTAATTGCTTAGAGAATTGTTCTTAACAAATCACTCCATGAAAAGTGCTAATTTTTGGTACAGATGAGTGACAAGGAACTCACATAAAAATTTTCAGCTCCATTGGAGCTCTTGATCACCCCTGTTCTGTTTAACTTCTTTAGGTGCTTAAACATGAATGGGGAAGACACTTAGCACTTAATCATGTTAATTAGCCCCAACCCAAACCTTAGCACCAGTGTCATTTTAAATTCTTAAACAGAGTTCCAGTTTTTAAACTTGTCATTAGAACTAGTTAGAAAAAACTTTAAAATTAAATCCATATGCATATTGATTACGTGTAGCTTCTACATGAAGAATTTGAAGTAATCAAAGTGGAGATCAAAGAAGGAGGGAAACGAGTGATCAAGCCTCAAGTGGTCTTCACTAACTGACCCTTATATATAAGTCCCCTGCAAAACAAAGGCAAGCCCCGGTTTGCATCAAAACTTACAAGTTTTTATTTGTATTCACTTTATATTGTCTAGCATTTTTTTATTACATTAAGTCTAGATGGTATGAAACTCCAAATGCATGACCTAGAAAACCCTGGTGTATAATATAGCATAGGTTATCAATTGATTATAACTGCTGATCTCAAGTTAACAAAAGTGGATTAAAAGAAGCAAAACTCGAGCGGGCAGTTTCCTACTCGTGAACCGGGATTAAGGGGATCAATCGGAAGAGTTGGAAATTGATCCTCATAGTTGGGAATGGAGACTGGGCAGTGGATGGAAGGCTCAAGGACGTGGTCCTGTGAACCTAGTCTATGTCTGCGTCAATTAAGGCCCATTCTCGTGTGTGGCCCTGTGAGACAAGTTTGAGTTGTGTACCGGATGCATACTGGCAATATGGGACCCAGGAAACCGATGTAACATGTTAACCTGGGTGTCGAGGCAATCCCCACCGTGTGATGCAGATGCTGAAAGGACAGAGAAGTCAGCTCTACGAGGGTTTGCCGTAGTGAGACTTAATCCCAGTCGGTGGGACCGGTTCGATATTTGGGTGTCGTGTGAAAGGTAGCCACATACGACGTCAGTGATGGTTGCTTTGTGCAATGTCGAGTACGGGCATACGTGTCATGTCAGCCGGTTGTTTTTGATTGCAATCACCGTCGCTCACGGTAGTGAGCATACTTGTACACTGAGTCGTGACGTAGTAATTTAATATGCTTCGTGAGTAATCCTCATAATGGAGATGAGGAATGATCAACACTTTCACTAAATTTATTTTCCACCTTGGGCTAGTAGCGTCGTGGCAAAGCGTTTCTTGTTTGATTGTGGAATCTCGACGTTGATGGCGCAAGGTCTGTATGGGTCTAGGGTAGCTCACTAAAGTTACTTTCACCTCGGGCAAGTTACATCGAGATGAAGTGTTTCTTGTTTGATTGTGGAGTCTCAATGTAAATTGCGCGAGGAATATAAAAGTTGCTTACAACTTGAAGTAAGGACTCCCCTGTAGCTCAAGTTCATCTTTTGTGCAGATTTCTAAATTCAGCCCTCTATTTTCACCATGTAGAGTTTCATGACTAGGGTGACGGTTAAGTCTTGCTGAGCTTGTGCTCACGGATACTGCATGAGTTGTTTTGCAGGTAATAATGCTACGCTGATATATACGGGTGTCCGATGAGACTCGGAACTCTCCGAGTGGTGAACTCAGGGCAACCCCTGCCGCTGCTATTGTGATCGTGTTGCTAGTGAGAAGGGTCCGTAGGCTGGACATCTTCTCTCTTGCTTAGCATAGATATGAGATGTGAGTGGTATGAATCTTCCACTGTAGATTATTTTGAGAAGTATTTGTAAAATTCGCACTTTGAAAGCTTCCACTTGATTTATGTAATATGATACTTTATTATGTGTGCTGTTGGGTGCCGCATCGCACGACACCACCCAATGTGATTCCCGGGCGAGTGGCATGGCCCCGTGAGCGGTTCCGGTCCCTAACACAATCTGCCTATGAAATCCATGCTGATATCTTCCCACTTCCACTCGGGTACTTTTAATCGCTGCAACAATCCAGCGGGTCTTTGATGTTTGGCCTTCACTCGTTGGCACGTGTCGCATAGGGTAACATATTCAGCAATGTCCCTTTTCATACCATCCCACCAATAGCAGGTTTCCAGGTCCTTGTACATCTTTGTACAACCGTGATGTATGGAATAAGGTGAGTCATGTGCCACCTTTAATATCGTGTTGCGGAGGTGCTTCACGTTATGCAAACAAATCCTTTTCCCTAACCAAAGCGTGCCTTTCTCGTCTTCCTTGAAATCCCTTTCTATGCCTTGTCGGATTCTTTCCTTGATTTCCTTGAATTCCTCATGTGTTGCTTGGCCATCTCGTATCTCTTGTTCCAGCATGGAGTTCAGTTCGATCACCTCCATCTCGTTTAAGAATCTGAGATGAAACCATTCAAAATCCTTATGCAGCTCGGGTGGCAGCTCCAGAACCGTGAGTTGATGACATGCTCCTTTTTGGCTCAACGCATCAGCTACTACATTGGCCTTTCCCGGGTGATAGTTGATTCCAACATCATAATACTTGATGAGTTCCAACCATCGACGTTGCCTCAAATTCAGATCCGTTTGCGTAAATATATACTTGAGGCTTTTGTGATCCGTATAGATCAAACATCGGTGGCCAAGGATATAATGCCTCCAAATCTTCAAGGCATGTACCACGGCTGCAAGTTCCAAGTCATGTGTGGGGTAGTTCATCTCATTTTTCTTTAGATGTCTTGATGCATAGGCTACCACTTGTCCTCCTTGCATGAGCACACATCCAAGCCCTTGTCTTGACGCATCACAATATATATCAAAGCTCTTGCTCACATCCGGCAATACCAAAACCGGCGCTGTGGTTAATCTCTTCTTTGGCTCCTCAAAGCTTTATTGACACACTGGTGTCCACTGAAACACTTTCCCCTTCATTAGCAATTCATTCATAGGCTTCGCTATTTTGGAGAAATCCTTGATGAACCAGCGGTAGTATCCAGCCATCCCAGGGTGTTTATCACACCACACACACCTCAATTGAGGAAAACAAATGAACAAATTTGAAGAGCAAGTAACTACAATCAATATGGTCATTAGAGGATGAACTCATAAAATGCAAAAGTGGTATTTCCCACATGCATCCTATAGGGCCTGAGCATATGAAAAACTCCTACACCTTGCTAGGAATGCTCATGCCAAATTTCACCCAAATCCAAAACCTTTTTGAGGTATTTTTGGGTATAATTAGAAATAGGTTAGTTTGAACTCAAATTCAAACCCCTTTCATCACATGAATTCAAAAGTGGGATCCATATTCACACTCAGCACATTTTCGTGAGCTCATACACCAATTTTCACTCCATTTGGAGTTAATCTTGACATGAGCTATTTTGGCTAAGTTCAAATCAAATTTGAATTTCAACTAAACCTTTGCTGCAAATTTGATCAAAAAAATTCCACATTGAATTATTCAAAGTCAAGTGGCCATTTGGAAATTTGATCAACTTCCAAAGGATGTTATGGACTCAACTGTTTTGAGCAGTGGAGAAATTGAATTTAGGAGGTTAAAACTGGGAGTGGGGTCCTCATGTCAGCCTCACAGGGCAGAGAACCGACTGAGGACTCGGGTGCTCGGGTTCCTGCGCTGAGGCAGCGCGCGCCACCGAGCTGGACTCGGCGCCAGCTCCTGCTTGCCACACGCCTCGGGATGTGCTCAGTTATATCCTCCCACGCGATGATCTTTTGCCTCCCGAGTAGTAGCAACCCGGCTTTTCCTTCTCCTCGCGTGCACAAACAGAGCTGCCCTGCCATTTCCGCCGAGCAGACGACCGCCGGCAAACACTCAGTGCAAACTGAGCTTCTGAGCTGCAAAACGGTACTAGAGCCTTTCCTCCTACCTTCCCTTCACAGGAACAAGACGAGTCCGATTCTTATCAACCAATACCGAAAGCTTTTTTGGCGACCTAAGCTTCTTCCTCACCTCGGGCTCCCGCGGACAGCCTAAACGGGAAAGTGTCACGCCCAAGCTAAGGCATCCCGGGATGTGTTAGGGCTTCATGTTGCTCACCCCCGAACCATAGCTCAAGGGGTCGATCACCAGTGACGAATTTCATCTTTTCATTCCATTCGACGCAGAGCGACCTTTGGGTGCGGATTCACCAAACTATAGTTCCATAGTCATGTAGAGATCCTCAAACTGCACCTACACGAGCTAGACTGGGTAAGTGAACAAATTTCGTTCGCTGTCTTAGTGTGAAAACCTTGATAGACCTCCCGTTTCTAGTTTTACTACCGGTGCTAATAGTGGAAGCCGTCGGGCGCACGGTGAGAGCTCACCTAGGACCTTTTTCGAGCTAAACCAAGTGCAAGTCAAGCATCTACATGTCGCACAAGTTCTGTAGAGCTTGAGAACGCATGGTTTGATGGGCTAAAGACGGCGGGCGACGTCGCCGGAGTCGGTGTGAGCCGCTCGCAAGCTAGGTAGGAGCCACGGCCGGCATGGGGAAACCTCACTGGAGTGCTCCTTGTGTCGGGTTAGAGCCTAGCAGCGAGCTAGAGCACGGGAGGTAGCCGGGGGAGCATGTTCTGGCGAGCTCCGGCGAGCTCGGGAGCGGGTGCGCGCGGGAGCGAGAGGAAGAAGAAGATGGTGCGGGTCCCACATGTCAGCCACTGTATTGAGCCGGACTGGATCTTCTGTGAATCCTGATAAGTTGTGGCTGCACGCGAAAAACCCTGTAGCCCAGTGTGTCAGCCGCTGAGAAGCCGACACGTAGCCCCGGTCCCAGGCGCAGCAATTTAAACTTTTTCCCGATTTTCAGATTCTAGTTCAAACTTCAAATCCACATAACTTTGGCTAGGAAACTCCAAATCAAGTGAATCAAATTTTGTTGGATTTAGCTCTCTGAGTACTTTCCAACAAATCAAGTTCCACTTTATGAAAATCCTTATTTCTGTAGAATTAATTCTTCAGAAATACAAACTGTTTAGAATTTTAACTGGAGAACTCTTTGGAGGAAAATTCTGCAATTTGTCCAGGATGTTCACCATAATATCCTCGAGCTACCATAAAAATTTCAGATCCATTTGAGCTACTTTAATCCACCTAATGGTGTGATTAATAAAACTGTTCCAGAGAAAATGGAAAATGTCCAGAAACAGTTTCAGATTTTCTCTGAAATTGTTTACCTCATATATTCTGCTAGTGTCTTCAAATTAAGTGAAACCAACTCCATTAGAACCCTCTGAAAATCTAGTTTTCAGAAAGTCATGGCTTGCTCCATGAAAATCTATATAACACCCTAAGAGCCCCAATTAAGGCCAAGCACACAATTATTGGTGGAGAGCTCAAATGAGTTTCGCTACAAATGAAACTTGGCCAAGTCCCAGTTTAGGTTGTATCCAAACCACAGTAAAAAATTCGTAGTCACTGGGCCTGTCTAGTCAGAATTATAGTCTTCACAAATTCAAATGCATTCAAATTGATACATATATGTATTTATCTCATGTAGTCGCTAAGGTTGAGGAGGGGCTCGAAGTCTTAGACTTTATCACTCCTGAGGAACAGATAGCCTACGACCAACAGCAGCAAGGCAAGCTCTGGTTTGCTTTAGCATTTTTGTAAATGTTTCTGTTTTGAGAACTTACTTTGAGCACCCACTTCAATTTTTCATTGGAGTCTTGTTTAAAAACCCAAATGCATAGCCAAGAAAAATCTAGTTTGGGCTTAGGTTTGAAACCTCGATTAGCTAGTGCAATGCTAAGATAGTGTAGGATTCGGTACAAGTTGAGTAGTTGGAACTGCTTGCGAGAATAGGCTAGAGGCACAGTACTCGGGTAAAGATAGCAAATGGAATACATGGCAAGAAAAATGAGACCGAGCGGAGAGTAAGGGCAGCAGGATGTTGGGGCCTGGGTGCCATAGCTCTGCTTGTGTCGATTAAGGACCAAGCCGTGTACGGGCCTGTTGAACAAGCTAGAATAGTACCGAAGACCTACCGGATATATGGGAACAAGGAAACCGATGTAACTCGGGTAGCTGGGTGTTGAGGCATAGCTGGTCGTTCAGAGGGTAGGTTGAGAGCTTGAGGTGTAAATCGGCTGGTGGCACTGTGGATGCGCGCGCAGAGACCTCTTGCTCAGGACGATTGGACCGGCTCAACATTTGGCTGACGGGTGAAAACTGGTTGCGTACGACGTCCGTGATGGTTACTGTAGGCAACATCAAGTACGGGCGTACATGACGGATTATTTGGGTAACCCTGCAGGTGTAAATCGATTATAATCGCCGTCCCTCGTTGTCAATGAGTACCACTTGTTCACTGTACCATGACGTAGAAGGAACAGACTAGATACATTTTAAAAGTTTGCTGATTGGAAGGATGGACCCTGATTGTTAATGAAGTGCTATAGTTTAGAGCTAATTAAAGTTCTTTTGACCTTGGGCAAAGTACATGAGAGAAATGCGTTTCTTGTTTGATTGCGGCTCTCTCATGTGCCTTAGCATGAGGTTCTCCACAATATGCTACTAAACCTTGAAACTAAGGTTCAAATAATTAGGCGAGTCCTTTGCAACTTTCATTCCCAATTACACATGATCCCGCATGTAGAAGTTTCATGTATAGGAAAGACGGCTCAGACTTGCTGAGCTATCGTGCTCACTGCTTGTGTTTGAAGCTTTTGCAGGGTGTTATGAGGAAGGGACTTCCGAGGAGGAGATGGAACCCCAAGAAGGAAACACCATCGAGTGGGAGTCGTGCACGCCACCGTGTTAGTGTGCGTATGTGCTAGTGGGGACACGTTCACGGGCTGAACCTGAACTCGGTGTGTAGTCTACGCTCGTGAGTGTAGACTGAACATATTTTGTTGTAAAAATGTTCATAAACTTATTTATGCAATAAAACTTTGCTTCCGCTTTGTACATTTTATGTGTGTTATCCGGTGCTGTGCAACGCAGCACCCCTCATCGTGATCCTGGCTCGACGAGGCCGTAGGGCCGTGTCAGTGTGGTATCAGAGCTCGCTTGAGGTTTAACGCACTAAAAAGGTCATCCTTTTCAATAACTCGGTGAGGAAAGAGTTAGTAGCCCATATAAGGATGTTATTACTGTATAGAAAGTGGCAAATCTAACCTATGTGCTTATGTCAAAAAATCATGCATCTTGGGACGTCATATGTCTTGGGGGTGCATGTCAGTGCTGTCCACCAGTGTGCACAATCTGAAGGGTGGAGCCTCACGGGTGGCAGGTAACCCGACCCGCTTTAATATCCTCTACGACTCTTCATGTCGTTTGGGGTATTCGAGCAACGCCCTTCTCTGGCGTGCTACGGGCAAGTTTAGGAGACCCCGTCACGTGGTTAGTAACGTGAACACGTAGCTCAAGGCGTGTTTGTCTTGAGAACACCCGTGCGAGTGATGACAGACGGTTGTATGAACTGTATTGGGACCGGACTCGGTGTGCAGCCGAGCCTGATGATTGTGTGAGTTATTTGCAGGTAGTATAACCACGGATCAGTAGACGAGTAGCATCCCTGTGCGAGAGACGTTTAGTGCCACTGAACTAACAAAGCCGGCTAAGTCCGGTATAGATTTTTTTTGGTGAGGGACGTAGTACAGGCATGAACTGGTGACGCTTCGACATAAAACCCCACTAAATGATCAACATCATTGTAAAACTTGAAGGGTTTGATACAGATCACTAAAACTGTGATGTAACTTCTTCCCTTAATTAGGATGTTCAAAGTTAATGAGTTTTTAACTTATAGGTTATTAAGGACAGAGTCCCCTGTTTTCAGCTGAAAGAAGGCTGAAGTTAAACAAAGGTTAGAGATTGAGTTCTTTCGAGGTAAGTGTCATATGATACATTTATGGAAAGTTTTGGCAGATCTTTACAAGTTTTCTATTGATGTACAGAGGTGTTTTGTCAGGGCTCTGATACCATCTGTAACAATGCTCTGATACCAACTGTAACAGGGCTCTGGTACCAACTGAAACAGCTCTAATACCACGCTGTGAGGGACAAGACCTCGTTGGGTGGTGCCGTGATATGCGGCACCCAGCAGCACACGGGTCGAAGAAACACATCACATTACATAAATCATTCGCGGAAGCGTACAAAAGTGTTTTACAAATACTTATATCAAAATAAGCTACAGCGGAAGACTATAACTCTTACGACTCATTTCTAACTTAGCAACAAAGAAACCTTCCAGCCCGCGGACGTTTCTTACTAGCAACACGAAGACAATCTGCAGCGGCGAGGAGGCTCTTTGAGCAAGCACTCAGAGGTTCCCGAGCCTCATCGGCATCCCTTCATAAGCATGAAGTCAAACCTGCAAAATAACTCGGATATCATCCTTACGCTCAGCAAGACTTAACCGTCACCCTTATCATGAAACTCTATGTGAGGGTACGAACCTAAAGTAGGATGGCATAATGCATAATAAACTCGCCTAAAAGTGAATCCTTACTTTTAGGTATTAATTGCAGCAAGTTTTAAGTAACCTTGGGCACACCACATCAGGAGTCCACAATCAAACAAGAAGCGCTTTCCCCCGATGTAAATTGCTCATGGCATAAAAGAATCGAGTTTGCACTAGCCTATTCATCAAGATCCAATACAAAGCTAGTATGAAACTTCAGACCAATGTGATTAGTTCCTTTCTCATGCAAGTTCTTACTACATCACGACTGTGAGAACAAGTATGCTCGGTCCATTCCGCGAGCGACGGTGATTCGAATCAATAACACCCGGACTACACGACACGTACGCCCGTACTCGACGTTGCCTACAGCAACCATCACTGACGTCGTACGTGGCAGCCTTTCTCCTGTTTCACCCCCGTTGAATCGATCAAGTCGCCCCGTACAGTAGCCACTCTCATGGTGCACCTACCGATGTGAGATTTCATGAGAATGTTCCCCACATACTGCACACCGGCCATCCGCCTGAGGCGATTCAAAAAGTCCCAATGACAGCATCCCGAGATACATCGTTTTACTGGGTCCCATAACACCAGCATGAGTCCGGTACACAACTCAAACTTGTTCAACAGGGCCGCATACGGATCGGTCCTTGACCGACACGGACAGGTCTATAGCACCCAGGCCCCTATGTCCTGCTGCCCCTACAACCTTCCGGTCTCAACTTTAACTTGCTACTTCATTTATGAACCAATCCCGTATGCCCCTGTTGTTTCCTGAACGTGCGAGTAGCATCTCACCACTCGACTTCTACCGAACCGTACTTAAACATGGCAGTTCTACACGGTGAAAGGCACCTACCTGATACTCCATAGGTCATTTGGCTATGCAAGAGGAGTATCAAACACTAGACCTAATGCACAATTCATATCTTAACAGAAAGTGAATACAAAATTAAAACTTAACAGTTGTTAAATGCAAACCGGAGCTTGCCTATTTTGCAGGGTAGTCGTATATAAGTAGTTAGTATCCTTTCTGATCAACCCTTGATTCTTCGGAGCTTGATCCACTTCAATGAATCACTCCTTTGAATCCCCTTCGTTGTGGTTCCTATTGGAATGCATATGCACATGTTTTATACCATGTAATGGAAAGAAGTTATAGAATGAAGTTCTTAGGAACAGAGGCTGTGTGGAATAGCCAGGAATGGCTTGGTTTGCCTCTGTTGTGCAAAGAAACAGCAATGACTAAATTGATCTTAGTGTTTTAGCTATACACTAATCACTTTCCCTAATGAACATAATAGATAAGCTGAAAAGATTTGAAAGCAATTGAAGAACAAGAACTCCAATGGCCTCAAGACTTTTACAGCAGGTTCTATACTACCTAGGGATTTAGCTTGCCAAATTGCAGCTAATGTGGAGTTAAATTGTGTTCTCCATAATTCTCATAATGTCCCTTATGTATATCCACATATACATAAGTATGGAGAATAAGAACAGTGAGTTCAAGGGCTCAACTTGAGCTGATAATTTACATGTGAGTTCCAGGTCACATGTAGGTAATTTGGTCCAAAATTGAGATCTTTTTCTTGAGTAGTTCTCCCAGAACAATCCTTTAAGTATTTCTACTAAAAAGAATTAATTCTGAAGTAATGTGCATTTTCATTCCCAATTAAGTGAACTACAATTTCAAGTATGTCTCAGGGAGCTTTCCTAAATTTTCGTATGATTTTTGGAGCTAGGGATTTCCCAGAATAGATTTTTGAAGTGAGAAACATTTTCTGAAAATGTTTCTGGACTCTCATGAACACAGCAGATTGTTTTTGGCAAATTCCTGCACAAATGATCATCAAATGAGCTGACAATTTGCTAGATGGTCAACAAGATGGTAAAGAATATTCTGGCAAAATCTGAGGATTTTTGGATAGCCCAAACTCCCTGAATAATTCTTTTACAGAAAAACTTTAAAGAATTTTCCAGAATATAATATTGACTTTCATACAAATCTGAGTTCATATTTGGATATAACTTTGAAAGATGAATCCAACACACCCGGGCCACAGCTTTTTAGCACGCCAGCACACTGGATCCTAGCCACAGCCGATCGGGGATTTAAATTTTTGAGCCGCTGACCGCCGGGACCCATCTCTTCTTCAACCTCCTGCCCGTTCCCAGATCGCGCGTGCCGCTTCCCCTCGCCGGAGCAGAACTGGTGCTCGCCGGATCGCCACTGCCGGCCACCGCATGAGCTGATGTTCGCCGCAAGAGGGTTATCGACGTCGAGGAACACAGCTGTGGGGTCAGTTTTGGCTGCCGGCGACTGGAGCTACCTCGGACCGGAGCTGTTGAGGTTCGGCGCCGTTGCCTGGGGGTTCTAACCCATCAAAACTTCGACCAAATAGCTGCACAGCATCAGTACACCTCTAGGAAGCTCAACAAGGCCTCAACGGTGTTCAAAAATGGCTGCATGTTGGTCGGCACCGTTTGACCGATCGTGTCCGCCATGAATGCCTTTGATTGAGCTCAAAATCCGTCGCTCCTAGCCGGTTTCATGCAACGGATGCTAAAAGGAAAATGATCACCGGCTAGTCCAGCATCTATGTGCAAGATTTGATAACGTAAGGAGGATCAGAGAGCGGAAATTTTAAGGAACTGTACCGGCCGCTCGGGTGGAACTCGCCGGAGCAAAATTCCAAAATTCGTCGTTGATGTTTCACGGTCCGGCTCGAGCTTCGGTTGAGAGCAGCACCACCACAGCGCGCTCCCGTGGACGTGCTTGATCGAGCTTGAAAACCACCGTAGTGGTCTGTCCACGTGAAGTCGATCGCTGGTTTTGAATTAGGTCGCGGCAGGGAAGCTGTTCTTGGGCAAAGGAGGCCGGAGCTCGCTTGTTTCCGGGTCGGGAAGGTGTCTGCGGAGCTCAGGGTGTGGTTTAGCAGCTCGGGAAGGGAAGGGTGCAAGTGTTTTGCCGTTCTTCCGATCGGGACGAGCAGCGGAGGTGAAAAGCAGTTTTGCTCGTGCGCTCGCGAGGGGAGGAGAACAACTGAGGCTTTGCTCGGCTGAGGGGACGTGATCACGCCGAGAAGCACGAGGGACACCGCCTCGGGGAGCCAGCGCATGGGGGCAGGCAGCAGGAGGTGGCGCCGGGTTCCTCTCGGTGGCACACACGGGTGAGAGCTGCTCGTGGGTGTTGAACAACAGAGACACAGTCAATTGCTTCATATGCAAGTCTCCACTCTCATCTAAATGACATGTGGGTCCTACCCCACATTTCCTCCCCAAAAATATCTCCTCAGGTTAATCCTCCCAAATCCAAATTTATGAGTTTTAAAGGTGGCTAGAATTCAAATTCTCCAAATTCAGTTTGAATTTGAATGACAAATTTGAATTGGGTTGAAGTTTGGAAAATACTTCCATAATTCCTTTTTGTAGCCCACTCTAAAAATGAAAAGTTCGGCATCCACTTTTTCCCACATTTCCCAATCTAGGGCTGCATGGTTATTCCAAAGTTTTGGCCACCATTGGGTGAACTTTGAATTTCAAATTTTATTTTTAAACTTTCATGCAAAGAGGTATTTAACTCCTTATTGGTTCAACACTTTCAAATAAAAATGTGAGCCTCATTTTGGATGGTCATCCATGTATTACTTTGCATGAAGAAAAGTTTTAGAAAGTCCAATTTTTGATGTCTTTGCCACACATATGAACTCAAACTTTAGTTTTATTCATGTACATGTTTTGGGACTTTTACATGTTTTATCCCTTAACCAGTCGAAAAATGCAGTAGAGTTGAAACTGTCCAGAAAACAGGGCAGAGCAAATACTCTCTGTAACTCTCTGTAAAATTGAGCATAACTTCCTCCATAAAAATCAAAAATTAGAAAATGAGGTAGTTATGAAAAGTTGATGAGATTGTTTACAACTTTGTAACAGAAAGTTTTGTCAAATTTGATGTAGAATTAACTGGAATTCTTGGATCAAATTAGTACCTCAAGCAGGGAGGTGTTGTCCAATTTTCTAAAGAAGTTCTGTCAACTTTGACATCTCATAACTTTTGAACCAGGACAGATCTTAGGCCAAGTAAAAACTTTCTGGAATTATAATGAAGTTAGCTTTAACTTTAATGTTGAGCTCCAGAATTGGATTTGCTTTTAGCATGGTCTAAATCAGGTTGAAATGGCAACTGGTCAGGGCTGTCATTTTGGGCAGCATACCAGCAGTCAAATTTGTCTATGTTTGAATAGTGTTTCCAGGTTTTATGTGTTCAATGACATGTTTTGATGTTATAGCTCAATGAATTACTGTCGAAATGAATATTTGACCTTTTTCAAATATGTTTCTACAGATGACAGCGGATACACAATTGGAGAACGGGTGGGTAGTATCCCACTGTTCTCAACGCGGCGGTTATGCGGAAGTGTTGAAGCAAATACTTCAATATTTCGGGTACGTGGAGACGCTGCAGTACCTCACCAAGGAAGAAGGCGAGGAGGGGAACAAGATGTGGACCATCCATGTCGAAGTTCCTGTAGGACCTACGCCATCCAGTTGGGCACCGTTCACCGGCACGGTGACAGGTAGACAGCCAGGGGAAATGTGGCAAGTGGCAGCTTGCGACACCATGTCACGTTTCTGTCAACTGCACGTGAGAGCTATGGAGGGTACTCCATACGCGCTGGTCTCGGTGGAGGGGCGAGCTAATCACGTGGAGGGAGAGGTACATGGAGGCAACAGATCTGGATTGCCTAGGGTACAACCCCGTGGAGGTGAACCTCAGCCTCCAGTTGAGGGCAGGGAAGACCGTGATGGACAGCCAAGCTGTCCATACGGATTTTCTTGCCATGAAGCTCAAGGAGAGAACAAGCTGTGGAGATCATTTTGAGAGTGCTCACAGCGAACTCTGCAATGTCCTCCTTCCGACGATAAAGCGACTGAACGAACAACATAATCAGTTGCATCGTCTGAAGAAGGTGAAAAAGAAAATCCGCGTCGACATCCCGGCTTTACAACAGCAAGTGCAGGCCTTGACCCAGCAAAATGAGGTCCTCACTCAAGAGCGTGATGACGCTATTGAGGAGTGGCAAGGCTGGGAAGAGGACTACAATCTGGCCATGGATGAGGTGCATGCGTTGCAAGACCTCGTGCCTCCGGTAATGGCCTACCGATGGTAGGTGCCGTACCCGTGGTTTTGGGTATCCCGGCAATGGGGGAACCGGAACCCGAAGAGGAGGTCATGGACCCGGAGCCACCAGCAGAGGTAGCAGAAGAGGACGAACCCCAAGAGGTTGAGTTATACTCCGAGTAGTGAGTTACCATTGCCATGTAGGGTAGCGAGGGTGGGGTACAAAAACTTTTGTAATCTGTGACATGTCGTGTAGACAGTAGTATATGTCTAGGTAGTGACGACATGTGCACGACATCTCGGAGACCCGACAATAATGTATCTTGTATAAAGTGTATGCTTTTTCAATATATGTGAATGTTGTGTAATTTTATTCATGTGTCACTTCAATACCTACTTTTTTGTATGGAATTTTAAGAATGACATGTTCTGATCGCTGCTGTTTTGAATTTCAGAATGACTCGCACTCGTGCCAACCCAGACGTTGGATGTTCTAGTCAGGGGGGAGAGGCCTCCCAACAGCCTCCCGTGGATTCCTCGGGACAGCAACAGCAGCAACAGCAACAACCGCCACCGCCATCGCCAATGGTTACATTGGCTGACATCGTTGAGGCTATGGCGGGTTCTCATCAGCAGCACACGGAGTTGCTGCAGACCTTAATTGCAAATACGTCTCGACCACAGATGCATCAAGACCGCGAGGAGCGCCAACAGAGCTCTTACTCCAATTTTCTGGCTACTCATCCCCCGGTATTCTCAAGGGTGGATGAACCCCTCGATGCAGACAACTGGCTCCGCATGATGGTGATGATGTTCGGGCTGCTCCAAGTGAGTGAGCAGCGCAAGACTCAGTTTGCAGTCCAACAGCTTCAAGGGTCCGCGAGCGCTTGGTGGGTGAACTTATGTGCCTCTTAACCCACCGAGCGGGTTATGACCTGGGCGGAGTTCCGGACGGCCTTCAGGGCCTATCACATACCGCCGGGTCTTATGCAGCGGAAGACGCAGGAGTTCCTTCACCTGCAGCAAGGAAGCAGGAACGCGCTGGAATACTCCAGGGCGTTCAATGAGCTCGTGCTCTACGCGTCATATCACGCCGATACTGACGAAAAGCGGCGGGGCCATTTTTTCCAGGGGCTTAACCCGATCCTGAAGGACAAGCTGGCAATGTTCAATCACGGCTGATTCAATGACATTATTGATGATGCGATTGTTCAGGAGGAGTCCAGCAAGGAGTTAGCGGCAGCAGAGAAGAAGCGAAGCATGCCACAGAGCAGCGTAGAGGGAGGTGGTCCTTCTCAAAAATACCAGATGGTGTATCGCTCACCATCGGGTCAACGCTGGCAGCCACCACAGAGGCCGATGTTATTCCGCAGTCGGCCATATTCTCCACTGGCGTTCAGGCCGGCACTACCAGCACCACCTCTGCAGCAGCAACAGCAGCAGCGGACGATGCCGCGTGCATTTGCACCTCAGCAGTGCATGCCGGGTTTTCATCCCCCAAGCACGGGCCAGTCATCAGCCGCATGTTTCAAATGCGGTCGCCCAGGACATTTCACCAACGACTGTCCTGAGAGGTAAGGCGGCGGAGTGGCACCACAGTATCCGGGGAGGAATCAGCCCCGGAACCCCATTAATGCATGGCCAGAAAATACTAAGCCCAGCACCATCCACCAACACGCCATAGAGGACGTGCCGGAGGGGGAGCCAATCCTTGCGGGTATGTTCCAACTCCACCAGCATCCCGCCATAGTGTTATTTGATTCAGGCGCCACGCACAATTTTATTAGCCAAGCTTTTACTGCTAAACACAGCTTGCAAATACTACCCACCGAAAGTCCATATTTGATTTGTTCACCAGGTGGGAAAATTTCAGCAAGCGTGATGGTTTCCAAAGCACCATTATGCTTAACAGGTAGATTATACCCCACACCTCTCATAGCTTTAGAGGGACAAAAGGTCGATGTCATCTTAGGGATGTTGTGGTTAACCCGCCACGGCGCTATTTTAGACACCGTCCTCCAAGTCGTGCATCTAGACTCAGAAATGCACGAGTCACATTCATTATTTCTGGACAATCCAGAAATAAAACTTCCAAGTGTATATCGAGCCACCAACATCAGATTGGAAGACATTCCAGTAGTCCATGAGTTCCCTGACATGTCCCCGGATGATTTACCGGGGATGCCACCCGACTGAGAGGTGGAGTTCAAGATTGAACTTGCACCTGGAACTATGCCAATATTCTGAAGGCCGTACAAGATGACACCCAAGGAATTGGCTGAACTGAAGATGTAGTTAACGAACATTCTGGAGAAGGGTTTTATTAGGCCGAGCTCCTCGCCATGGGGCTGTTCGGCATTATTTGTGATGAAAAAGGATGAAACGTTGCGGCTTTGCACGGACTATCATCCACTAAACGCCGTAACCATCAAGAACAAGTACCCGTTGCCACGGATCGACATGTTGTTTAATCAGTTGGTCGAAGCAAAGGTTTTTTTCAAGATGGACTTAAAATCCGGGTACCATCAGATTAAGCTACGGGCTGAGGATATTCAAAAGACGGCCTTCTCGACGAGGTACAGGCTTTATGAGTACCTGGTCATGTCCTTCGGCCTCACCAACGCTCCAGCTCACTTCATGTACTTGATTAACTCGGTATTCATGCCGGAGCTAGAAAAGTTTGTTGTGGCCTTCGTCGATGACATATTGGTATATTCCAAGTCGGAGGAAGAATACGCGAAGCATCTGCGTATAGTCTTGCAAAGGCTGCGGGGTCACAAGCTTTACGCGAAATTCAGCAAGTGCGAATTCTGGATACCGCAAGTGCCTTTTCTCGGGCATATTATCTCAGCGGAGGGCATCGCTGTAAACCCGAGTAACATCACACAAGTGCTGAATTGGAAGTCTTTGAGAACTGTTCACGAGGTACGGAGTTTCCTCGGACTCACGGGATATTATCGGAGGTTCATTCCAAACTTCTCAAAGATTGCAAAGCCTATGATAGAGCTGCTGAAGAAGGATACCAAATATGTTTGGAGTCCAGCATGTGAAGCAGCGTTAAGGCATTAGTGAAGCACTTAACATCAGCACCGGTTTTGGCTTAGCCGGACACAAAAAACCGTTCGATGTGTACTACGATGCATCCGTCATTGGACTCGGATGTGTGCTGATGCATGACCGAAGGGTCGTCGCGTATGGATCACGGCAGCTCAGAAACAATGAGCAAAATTATCCAACTCATGACTTAGAGCTCGCTGCCGTGGTACTCGCACTCAAGATGTGGAGGCACTACCTACTCGGTAACCTCGTGCATTTATATACCGACCACAAAAGCCTCAAGTAAATATTCACTCAGAAGGAGCCGAACATGAGGCAGCGAAGATGGTTGGAGTTGATAAAGGATTACGAAATAGAGATCCATTATCACCATGGTAAGGCAAACATTGTGGCGGATGCGCTAAGTCGCAAGTCACACGTCAACAATCTGACCATCACACCGTTGGAAGAGAGCGAACCACCATTGCATGTGATTCCACATGGAGATCTCTACAACTTATCTTTGATCCCAACCATCCGTGAAGAAATAGCGGAAACTCAAAAACATGACAGGGGTATGTCGCATTTGCGGAGGCGTGTAGACAGTGGGGAACTGAAATGTTTCCAGAAAGACGGAGACGGTGTACTTTGGTTCAAGGACCAGATCGTCGTACCCCGTAACCCAGAGTTACGGAAGAAAATCTTTGATGAGGCTCACTTGTCAAAGTTTTCTATTCACCCCGGCAGCAACAAAAGGTATCAAGAACTCAGAAATAAGTTTTGGTGGACACGAATGAAGTGGGAGATCGCAAAGTACGTGTCTGAGTGTGATACATGTCGAAGGGTGAAGGCAGACCACATGAGAAAACCGGGACTGCTACAACCACTGGGCGTTCGTGCCTAGAAGTGGGAAGATATGAGCATGGACTTCATCGTCGGTTTACCCACCACATTTCAGAAGCATGATTCCGTGTGGGTGATCGTCGACCGGCTCACCATAGTTGCCCATTTTATCCTGTCAACACCAACTACAACGCTAAGAAGTATGATGAATTGTACATCTCACGGATCCTATGCTTGTACGGCGTACCCCGCACCATCATATCGGATCAGGGCAATTTATTTTTTCTTGTTTTTGGGAGCAGATACATGCTTCTTTGGGGATGAAACTGATTCATATTTCAGCATACCAACCGCATGCTGATGGGCAAACCGAGCGGGTAAATCAGATTTTAGAAGATATGCTACGAGCTTGCGCTATCAACCACGGTAAGAATTGTGATAATCACTTACCATTGCCTGAGTTCTCGTAAACAATGGGTACCAAGCCAGCATTAAGATGGCGCCCTATGAGGCACTATACGGGAGAAAATGCGGCACACCGCTGAATTGGTGTGAATCTGGCGAAAGGGTCACCTTCGGGATTGATCTTGTCAATAATGCGGAGGAAAAGGTTTGGCTGATTCAAGCGAACCTAAAAGCCACCCAATCCTGACAAAAACAGTATGCGGACCAGAGAAGACGCCCGTTACATTTCGAAGTTGGGGATCACGTATATCTACGTGTGTCTCCAATGAAGGGCGTGAACAGATTCTGGTGAGAGGAAAGTTGGCACCCTGATTCATCGGTCCATTCCAGATTACAGAAAGATGTGGATCAGTAGCATACCGGCTAGAATTACCAGAAACACTTTCCGGTGTGCATGACGTCTTTCACATTTCTCAGCTGAGGAAGTGCCTCAAGCTTTTAACTAGTGCAGCTGGGGGATATTGAAGAACTGAAACCGAATCTCACTTATCGAGAGAAACCCTAAATTCAGAAAATTGATGAAAACGCCCGAACCACACGCAATCGTACAATGTGGTTCTACAAAGTTCTATGGAGTAATCACTCCGTAGGTGAAGCGACATGGGAAAGCGAAGAATTTCTCCATGCTAACTACCCCTACTTTTTCGCGTCACACATACTGTAATCTTCCACCGTCCTCTCTCTCATGTTCACCTTATAATCTCGGGACGAGAATCTTTTAAGGGTGGAGGAATGTAAGGGCATAAGTTTTTGCACACATCCAAAGTGTTCATCACACCACACACACCTCAATTGAGGAAAACATATGAACACATTTGAAGAGCAAGTAACCACAATCAATATGGTCATTAGAGGATGAACTCACAAAATGCAAAAGTGGTATTTCCCACATGCATCATATAGGGTCTGAGCATATGAAAAACTCCTACACCTTGCTAGGAATGCTCATGCCAAATTTCACCCAAATCCAAAACCTTTTGAGGTATTTTTGGGTATAATTAGAGAGGGGCTAGTTTGAACTCAAATTCAAATTCAAACTCCTTTCATCCCATGAATTCAAAAGTGGGATCCACATTCACACTGAGCACATTTTTGTGAGCTCATACACCAATTTTCACTCCATTTGGAGTTAATCTTGACATGAGCTATTTTGGCTAAATTCAAATAAAATTTGAATTTCAAATAAACCTTTGCTGCAAATTTGATCAAACCAAATTCCACTTTGAATTATTCAAAGTCAAGTGGTCATTTGGAAATTTGATCAACATTCAAAGGAGATTAGGGACTCTACTGTTTTGAGCAGTGGAGAAATTCAATTTAGGAGGTTAAAACTGGGAGTGGGGTCCTCATGTCAGCCTCACAAGGCAGACAACCGACTGAGGACTCGGGTGCTCCGGTTCCCGGGCTGAGGCAGCGCGCGCCACCGAGCTGGAGTCGGCGCCAGCTCCTGCTTGCCGCACGGCTGGGGATGTGCTCGGTTACATCCACCCACGCGACGATCTTTTGCCTCCCGAGCAGCAGCAACCCGGCTTTTCCTTCTCCTCACGCGCACAAACAGAGCAGCCCTGCCATTTCCGTCGAGCAGTCAACCACCGACAAACACTCGGTGCAAACCAAGCTTCTGAGCTGCAAAACGGTACTAGAGCCTTTCCTCCTACCTTCCCGTCACAGGAGCAAGCCGAGTCCGATTCTTATCAACCAATACCAAAAGCTTTTTCGGCGACCTAAGCTTCTTCCGCACCTCGGGCTCCCGTGGACAGCCTGAACGGGAAAGTGTCACGCCCAAGCTAAGGCATCCCTCGATGTGTTAGGGCTTCATGTTGCTCACCCCCAAATTGTAGCCCAAGGGGTCGATCACCGGCGACGAATTTCGTCTTTTCCTTCCATTCGGCGCAGATCGACCTTCGGGTGCGGATTCGCCAAATTCTTGTTCCATAGTCATGTAGAGATCCTCAAACTGCACCTACACGAGCTAGACTTGGTAAGTGAACAACTTTCCTTCAGTCTTAGCGTGAAAACCTTGGTAGACCGCCTATTTCTAGTTTTACTACCGGTGCTAATGGCGGAAGCCGTCGGACGCACGGTGAGAGCTCACCTAGGACCTTTTCTGAGCTAAACCAAGTGCAAGTCAAGCGTCTACATGTTGCACAGGTGCTGTAGAGCTTGAGAACGAATGGTTTGGCGGGCTAAAGAAGGCGGGCGACATCGCTGGAGACGGTGTGAGCCGCGGTGTCGTCGCAAGTTAGGTAGGAGCCACGGGCCGGCGTGGGTAAACCTCACTGGAGTGCTCCTCGTGTCGGGCTAGAGCCTAGCGGGGAGCTAGAGCCAGGGAGGTGGCCGGAGGAGCAAGTTCCGGCGAGCTCCGGCACGGGCGCGCGTGGTAGCGAGAGGAAGAAGAAGATGGTGCGGGTCCCACATGTCAGGCACTGTATTGACCCGGACTGGATCTTCTGTGAATCCGGATCAGTTGTAGCTGCGCGTGAAAAACCCTGTAGCCCCGTGCGTCAGCCGCTGAGAAGACGACATGTAGCCCCGGTCCCACGCGAAGCAATTTAAACATTTTCCCAATTTTCAGATTCTAGTTCAAACTTCAAATCCACATAACTTTAGCTAGGAAACTCCAAATCGAGTGAACCAAATTTTGTTGGATTCAGCTCTCTGAGTAATTTCCAACAAATCAAGTTTCACTTTATGAAAATCCTTATTTCTCCAGAATTAATTCTTCAAAGTATAAAATGCTTAGAATTTTATCGGGAGAACCCTTTGGAGGAAACTTCTGATATTTAGCCAGGATGTTCACCATAATATCCTTGAGCTACCATAAAAATTTCAGATCCATTGTACCTAATTTAATCCACCTAATGGTGTGATTAATAAAACTGTTCCAGAGAAAATGGAAAATGTCCTGAAACAGTTTCAGATTTTCTCTGAAATTGTTTAGCTCATATCTTTGGCTAGGAGTCTTCAAATTAAGTGGAACCAACTCCATTAGGACCCTCAAAAAATCTTGTATTCAGAAAGTCATGGCTTGCTCCATGAAAATTTATAGGACATCCTAAGAGCTCCAATTAAGTCCAATCACACAATTATTGGTGGAGAGCTCAAATGAGCTTCACTGCAAATGAAACTTGGCCAAATCTCTGTTTAGGTTGTATCTAAACCACAGTAAAAATTTCAGAGTCATTGGGCCTGTCTAGCAAGAATTATAGTCTTCACAAATTCATCTTAAAATTCAAATGCATTCAAATTGATACATATATGTATTTATCTCGTGTAGTCGCTAAGGTTGAGGAAGAGCCCGAAGTGTTAAACTTCATCACTCAGAGGAACAGCTAGCCTACGACCAACAGCAGCATGGCAAGCTCCGGTTTGCATTCGCCTTTTTATAAATGTTTCTGTTTTGAGAACTTACTTTGAGCACCCACTTCAATTTTTCATTAGAGTCTTGTTTGAAAACCCAAATGCATAGCCAAGAAAACTCTGGTTTGGGCTTAGGTTTGAAACCTCGATTAGCTACTGCAATGCTAAGATAGTGTAGGATTCCGTACAAATCGAGTAGTTGGAACTGCTCGCAAGAATAGGCTAGAGGCACATTACTCGGGTAAATATAGCAAATGGAATACATGGCGAGAAAAATGAGACCGAGCGGAGAGTAAGGGCAGCAGGACGTTGGAGCCTGGGTGCCATAGCTATGCTTGTGTCAATTAAGGACCAAGCCGTGTGCGGGCCTGTTGAACAAGCTAGAACAGTACCGAAGACCTACCGGATATATGGGAACCGGGAAACCGATGTAACTCGGGTAGCTGGGTGTTGAGGCATAGCTGGTCGTTCAGAGGGTAGGTTAAGAGCTTGAGGTGTAAATCGGCTGGCGGCACTGCGGATGCGCGCGCAGAGACCTCTTGCTCGGGACAATTGGACCAGCTCAACATTTGGCTGACGGGTGAAAGGTGGTTGCGTACGATGTCCGTGATGGTTGCTGTAGGCAACATCGAGTACGGGCGTACGTGATGGGTTATTCGGGTAACCCTGCAGGTGTATATCGATTATAATCACCGTCCCTCACGGTCAGTGAGTACCACATGTTCGCTGTACCATGACATAGAGAGAACAGGCTAGATACATGTTAAAAGTTTGCTGATTGGAGGGATGGACCTTGAATGTTAATGAAGTGCTATAAATTAGAGCTAATTAAATTTCTTTTCGACCTTGGGCAAAGTACATGAGAGAAATGCATTTCTTGTTTGATTGTGGCTCTCTCATGTGCCTTAGCGTGAGGTTCTCCACAATTTGCTGCAGAAACTTGAAAGTAAGGTTCAAATAATTAGGCGAGTCCTTCGCAACTTTCATTCCCAATTATGAATGATCCCGCATGTAGAAGTTTCACGGATAGGAAAGACGGGTCAGACTTGCTGAGCCATCGTGCTCACTGATTGTGTTTGAAGCTTTTGCAGGGTGTTACGTGAAAGGGACTCCCGAGGAGGAGACGGAACCCCAAGAGGGAAACCCCATCGAGTGGGAGTCGTGCACACTGCTGTGTTAGTGCGTGTGTGTGCTAGCGGGGACACGTTCACGGGTTGAACGTGAACTCGGTGCGTAGTCTATGCCCGTGAGTGTAGACTGAACATATTTTGTTGTAAAAATGTTCATAAACTCATTTATGTAATAAAACTTTGCTTCTTCTTTGTACCTTTTATGTGTGTTATCCGGTGCTGTGCAATGCAGCACCCCTCAGCGTGATCCTGGCTCGACGAGTCCGTGGGGCCGCGTCATTAACCTCAAGTGTTCTTCATGTTGTTCCTCGCTCTTTTAATACACCATGATATCGTTGATGAAAACCACGACGAAGTTGTCCAGGTACTCCATGAAGACCTTATTCATGAGGTACATAAAGTATGCCGGTGCATTCGTTAACCCAAAAAACATAACGGTATACTCATATGAACCATACCGTGTTCAAAATGCAGTCTTGGGTATGTCGAAGAGATTAATCTTCAGCTGGAAGTATCCCGACTGAAGATCAATCTTGGAGAAAATTTGGGCACCTTTCATTTGGTAGAATAGGTCCTCTATACGGGGCAGCAGGTACTTATTCTTGATCGTCACCTCATTGAGAGACCTATAATCCACACACATCCTTTGGGTCCCATCCTTCTTGTCTATGTAGAGCACGGGGGCTCCCCATGGTGATGAGCTTGGGCGTATAAAACCCTTTTCTAGCTGCTCCTGAATTTGCTTCTTGAGCTCCACTAGTTCGTTAGCGGTAATCCTATACGGCCTCTTCGCTATAGGTGCAGTTCCGGGTACTAAATCAATGGCAAATTCAATGTCCCGGTCAGGTGGCATACCTGGAAGCTCTTCCAGGAACACATCCGAATATTCTTGAACCACCGGAATGCTTTCCAATGTCTCTTCTTCAACGTGGTCCAGCGCTGCCTTCCTGGTTGCCGGTTGGGCTGCCTAAAACTCAATACGAGTACTGTGCTCACTTGTTAGCTGCACGATCCTCTCAGCACATTGAATCACTCCGTTGTTCTTGCTTAACCAATCCATTCCAAGTATTATATCAATCCCTTGGGAATCCAAGACAATAAGGTTGGCGAGAAAGTCTACCCCCCTTATTTTAAGGCTTACTTTTGTAAAAGCCCAAGAAAAGGGACTTGCAAAAAACTTTTCGTCACCTCACAACACCACAGTTTTGTTGTGGATAGATTGTGAAATATTGTGAAGAGCAAGTAACCTCCATCAAAAGCATGATTAGAGGGGAAAGCCTTCATTTGCACAAAGTGGTATTTCCCACATGTGATATAGGTGGGCTGGACTTATAAAAACTCCTACACATTGCTAAGGATGTCCATGCCAAGTTTCATCCAAATTAAAAACCTTTTTGAGGTCATTTTGGGTATAGATAGAAAGAGGACAGTTTGAAACCACATTCAAATTCAAACTGTTTTTATCCCATGAATTTAAAAATGGGAGGCATATTCTTATTCAGCACATTTTTGTAAGCTCACACACCAATTTTCACTCCATTCGGAGTTGATCTTGACATGAGCTAAGTGGGACGAATTCAAACTTTATTTGAATTCAAAACTGAACTTGTGCTGAAATTCACTCAAACCGAACCCAATATGAATTCTATTCAATTCAAATGCCTCAGGGGTGAATAATTTGAATCACCAGGGGTATTATGGGGCTCACTGTTTACAACAGTGATTAGGAGTACATTTCAGAGGTTAAAACCCCGGGTGGGACCTACATGTCATAGAGGGGAGAAGGAGAAACTTGCACCCAAAGTTAGAGTCTCGGTGGGAAATTCCACCGAGCAGCTGTCGGCTATGCCACCGAGCAGCTACCGGTGCCACCAGCTGCTTCCCTCTCCGCGCGCTGGTGCCCAGGGCGGCTGGCTCGTGCCCCCACGCGACCGGCACCGCCTCAGCCAAGCAGGAGTCGGCCGGCTTTATCTTCTCGCGGGCAAACCCGAGCAGCGGAATTGTTTCTCGCTACAGCTCTCTGCTCAATCGGGAAAACCAGCAAAACCATCTCCTCCTTCGTCCCTGAGCTGCTAGACAGCCACCTGAGGTCGCACTCCACCTCCCCAACGCCAGAAACCCCGAGCTCCGACCTCCTTTGCCCGAAGACGATCGCCACCGCGGCGACCTAGCCTCAGCCGAGAGTCAGGCGCCGTGGGCAGCGTTCCACAGGCGTTTTCACGGTCCAACGAGAGAGGCAACAGGAGCGCGCGACCACCGTGCTTCTCTCCTCCAAGTTTGGAAGACAACCGTGAAGAACCCGCAGAGAATTTCTAGTTTTTGCTCCGGCGACCGTAACCCAAGCTTCCGGTACGGTTTCTTTAAATTCTCGCTCTATGATCTTTTGGAGGTCATCAAATCTTACACATAGACGCTGAACTAGCCGGCGATCAAGTTCTTGTCTGCATCCGTAGCGTGAAACTGTCTAGGAGTGACGAATTTCGAGCTCGATCGAGGGCGGTCATGGCGGGCACGATCGGTCACACGGTGCCGACCGACTTGCCGCCATCCCTGAACCATCTTGACACCTTGTCGAGCTTCCTAGAGGTCCACTGATGCTGTAGGGCCGTTTGTTCGAGGTGTTGGCGGGTTTAGAAACCACGGTCGACGGTGTCGAACCTCAACCGAGGCCGCGGCACGTCGCCGAGCTATTTCCGGTCACCCCCAGCCCGACCTGTCACCACCGACGTGTTCCTCGACGTCGACAACCCCCTGCCGGTGATTTTCAGACCATGGGAGGTCCGGCAGCGGCGAGCCGGCAAGCCCCGAGTCTACTCCGGCGAGGTCGGCGGCGCGGGCGCGAGAGAACGGCGGGAGGAAGACGAAGCCGGCTGGCCCACGTGTCAGCGGCTGAAGAATTTAAATCGGGATCGGGTGTGGCCGGGGATCGGCTGTGCGGGCGCGCAAATACCCTGTGAGCTCCGGTGTGCCGGACACCTCCGCGCTCGACACGTGTGGTATCTCCGGTGTGCCGGACACCTCCGCGCTCGACACGTGTCCCCGCGGGCCCCGAGAGTTTAAACTTTTCCCCCGATTTTCAGATTTCTTCCAAACTTCAAATCCTCATAACTTTGGCTAGAAAGCTCCAAATCGGGTGAACCAAATTTTGTTGGATTTAGATCTCTGAGCACTTTCCAGCAATACCAAATTCAGCTCATGAAAGTGAATAGTTTTCCATAATTAAATCCCTAAAGTTTAAACTGTTGGGAATTTTATCTGGAGAACTACTTTATGAAAAATTCTGAAATTTGGCTGAAAGGTTCATTGGAAAATCCCTGAATCCCAGTAAAATTTTCAGACTCATCCAAGTTCATTTAGTTACCCTAATTGGGTGATTAAGGGAACTGCCCAGAGAAAATAGAAAAATGTACAGAAACATTTTTCAGATCTTCTCCAATCTTAATTAGGAACTAACTTTCTGTAGAATTCTTCAAATGACATGAAACCAACTCCATTAGAACCATCATAAATTCTAGTTTCCAGAAAGTAATGGTGGGAGCCATGAAAAACCCTGGAATTACTTAGAGGCTCAATTATTGACCAAAGAGGCTTTTATTTGTACAAGGTTCAATTGAACTTTGTTTCAAATAAAACTTGGTCACAACTCTGGTTAGGACCCTACCAATCCACCATAAAAATTTTAGAACCCAAAGGGGAGGGCTAGCTAGAGTTATTAGCAATTATGTATTTAAGTTCACACATTGCATTTAAATTTACATGTAGTATTGTATTCAACGTGTTGCCATTGAAGAAGAGAGCCCGGAAGTGCTGGATTTCCTTCTTCCGGACGAAGAACTAACTACTGACCAGCAGCAACAAGGCAAGCCCCGGTTTGCATTAACCTCTTTATAAGTTTTTACTTTGTTTACATGTGTCATATGAAGTATGTATATGCATTAGGTATAGGATGAATGAAACCCCACTTGCATAACCAAAGGTTCCTAAAAGAGTGAGGGTAGTGTCTAAGACCTCGAGTAGACAGGCTATGCTTAATGAGTCATAGGACTTCGGTACAAGTCGAGTAGTTGGAATCTACTCGCGAGATAGGCATGGGGACACACGGGTTCGGTGGAGTGACGTGAGATCACTTTAGTAATGAAAATTAGACTAGGCAGGGGCTAGGGCGCAGCAAGAGAGAGTCTTGTGTGCGCAGCCCTGTCCGTGTCGATTGAGGACCGAGCCGTGTGCGACCCATGCTGATCAAGTTTGAACGTACCGAAGGCATATCGGATATATGGGCCCCGATAAACCGATGTAGCCTAAACCTCCGGGCGTCGAGGCATAACGCACCGATTTATAGGTGTAGGCTGAGGGCAGAAAGGTGGAAATCTGCCAACGGGCATAGAGAGATGCTCCGTGTGGGGAACCTCCTGCTCGTTTTGTTGCGACCGGTTCGACGTTTGGGCTGTTGGGTGAAAGGTTGTCCCGTACGACATCGAGTGAGCGTGCTGTGCAGCTCCGCGGGTGGGCGTACGTGACGTGCTCTTTGGGTTTCCCTGCAGGTGTATATCGAGTCGATTCGCCGTCCCTCGCGGTGAAGAGTACCACTTGGTCACTGAGTCGTGACGTAGATTAATGGATGAAACCTGTTGATTCAATATTGCTGGTTGATATAATTGTATTGCTACATGTGTGCCACCAAATACTGCTTACTAAATTTCAGATTTCATGAACTGTTAACTTGTTGCTAAAAGATGAACTAAGGATGAACTTGTTGGCGTGTCCTTTTGCTGAAATGTTACTATCCTATATCCATTGTACCCCTCATGTATAGTTTCATGCTTAGGTGAGTCGGTTAAGCCTTGCTGAGCATTCGTGCTCACGGTTGCTGCTTAAGTGTTTTTCAGGTGAGGAACCACCCACGGACTCGGAGTACGAGTCCACCGGCGAGGGTTACCCTCCGTCGGGGACCACGGCTGAGTGGGAGCCGTACACGCTGCGCTGAGCTGAGGAGTGCAGCTAGTGTTGGTTGCCCTAGGGCTGGGCAACCAACTTTTGCTAGATAGGCGGGCGTGAGTTGTATAGTGTAGACTTCCGCTGTGTAATATAAACAATAGTTGTAACTGAAGTTTGTACCTGTTTGTACAGTTTCAGTTGTCTTTCCCATGTAATATATTATGTTCTTATGATGTGTGCTGTCGGGTGTCGCATCGCGTGGCACCACCCTCTGCGATCCTGGATGAGCGGATTCCGGTCCGCCACAACTTTCGGACATACTATGTTAGTCCTCATCTCTCCACCGGGAGAATTAACCAACATAGTTTGTTTCATGTGTGATATGGGCAGGTTATACACGGCAACATACTTGGATGATATGAATGAATGTGATGCTCCGGAATCAAATAAAACAGTGGCTGGGTTGGAGTTGGCGAGAAACATACCAATCACGACGTCCTCATCTTGTTGTGCTTCATCAGGGGAGACATAATTCACATTGCCATGAGAATAGTTCTGCTGTCCACGGTTACATTGTGTAGCTCCTCCATTCGGCCGTGGGTTCTGTTTCGGTGCATTGCTCGGCTGTCCAATGCCTTTCTTGGGGCACTGGTTTGCGAAGTGTCCCGCCTCTCCGCATGAAAAACATGCTTTGTTGCCCATAACAGCAGGAATGTTGGGGTGAGGCTGGCTTTGAGCATAGGCGCCCATGTTGGGACAGGGCGCAGGAGGCAAAGGCATACGGGTTGCTTGCATAACAGGGCGTTGCTGCGGTGGCTGATTAGGGCGAAGTGGATTTGCAGGGCAGAAAGTAGAAGCGGATGAGCCATAATGTGATGCAGCTGGTGGCATGAAACGGGGACGTACATTGATCCCTTGTGGCTGTCCTTGATATGGCATCTTCCTCTTGCCCTCTTGCTCATTCTCACGGATCTTGCTCTCTACCACTATAGCTTTGTCAACGAGCTTGTGGAAGTTTGCATAATCATTGTTGAGCAGCTGAACTTGGATCTCACTGTTAAATCCTCTCATGAACAAGTATTGCTTTCTTTGATCCGAGTTGACATCTTCTAGAGCATACCTTGACAGCTGCGTGAACTTGTTGAGGTACTCATTCACGCTCTTACTTCCTTGGCGGAGACCATCAAACTCTTGCCTTTTAAGCATCATGACTCCTGCAGGGACGTAATGAGAGTGGAAACTCTCCTTGAATTCAGCCCATGTGATAGTTTCCTGGTTGACATAAGCATTGCAAATAGCGTCCCACCAGTCAGCGGCTGCTCCCATAAGTTGGTGCGATTCGAAGAGAACTTTTTCCTTATCATTGCACTGAACAGTAGCAAGCTTCTTTTCCATAGACTTCAGCCAATCATCAGCCTCCATAGGATCATTGTCTTGTGCAAAAGTAGGTGGCCTAGTCCTCATGAACTCTCCCAATCTGTTGTGAGCCGGTGGTGCTGGTGGTGGTGGCGGTGCAGGAACGGGGTTAGGATTGTTGTTATTGTTTCCCTGCAGCTGACCCAATGTTTGTATCATTGTTTGCATGAGATGGTTCTGCATAGCCATCAACCATTCAAGGTTGTTTGCATCAGCCCCGGGGTTGGCATTTTCAGGAACTTCAACATTGCCATCCTCTTTTGGTTCGTTGTTACCACGACCGTTCCTCCTTTGACGGTTGGAGTTTTCCCTCACCATCTTTGAGAGAGAGTAGAGTAGGAAATAGAAATTTAGATTGATCCCCACAACTATATGCATCAAGGTGTATGAACTAAGTATCTTCTTTTATTAATTTCACCCTATATGAGGATGTGAACACGTGCCGAAGCATCTCACATCTCTCCACTATGTGTGGATGTGGACATCCGCCGAAGCGTCCCACAACTCACATTAGCACACAAACCAAGCAATCATCACAAAAATTTCAGCAGACTACTCTTATTTGACTTACGGCGATCTAAACGTTCCTATTACAGCATTATTCAATGTAAACCTAAACTTAATCGTGATAACCAGTGCTGTTCTCGCCATGCGATGGAGGTGGTCCATACATGGGTGCACGCCATGGTGAGTCGGCTGTCCATGTAGGGATAGATGACGCTGGTGCTCTGTTTGCTCCAGCGTTGGCACGAGTCTCCTCTTGTTTCTCCAGCAAATACAACTTCTTGCGGAGGTAACGGATCTCTTCTTGTGCGCTTGCATAGCGGTTTCCTAACTCCACGAGCAACCTCTGAGACTTGTCAGCAGCTTGTGGGTTGGAAAGAGCTCCTCCATGGGGTCCAATGATCTTGCTTGTACCACTCTTCCGATACGGGTGCAGCTCAAAAGTGGTGTCCTCAAGCTGCTCACGGAAGGCGTAGCACAGTCCGGTGAGTGCATCCCATGCAGCATAATCGATAGCTTCTGCCCTTGTAGCTCTCCATGTGGGTGCGAAGTGCCAAGTGAAAAAACTACCGTTAGATAGGATGGTTACTTCAGCCTTCCACTCTTCATGTCCGAGATGAGGGACTTTCTTCAGAAGATATTCCGGATATAGGCTGCAGCAATAAAGAAATTCTTTGAGCTCCTTTGATATGTGTCCTCCTTCCATTCCGTCGGACCAAAACTCTTGAACTGAATGGTTGGCCCGTTCATCACCTTCATTATTGGTCTCAGCAAGGGGTGGCTCCTCTTCGGATTCATCTCCTCCCGACATAGCTTCATGAGGCTCCACGGGATGTAAGCCAGCGTGAAATTCCTCCTGAGGTGTGTACCAATGCCGTTCTTGTGGATCATCCTCCATATCATCTTCGAATGGTTCCAACTCTTCTGGATCTTCTTCCTCATGCATAGAGCTATTGACTTCCTCTTCATCATGAGGTTCCATCTTCACCTCCTCCCAATATTATCCATCGGAAACCTCAATGGGGTTAAGTGCACTCCCACATGGTGGTTGAGGAGTCCTTATGCGTGCTGTGCTCCTGATCACCAGCATCTATAAATAGGACATGAGAATCTATAGAGAAGAAGAAAATACTCCAAAACTTCAGAAGCTATAAAGCAAGAAAGCAAACTTTTTGCTGTCCAAAAGAAGAGAAAAAGAGGGGCTGAAAATAGCACTTTGTGGTGGCTGAATTGACAAGTAAAGTGCAGCAGCAAGCAATTTTCGAAAATAGCAGTTTAGAGGGGTGTTACTATGCGTTTTAGAGTGTCCATTCTACCTAGGATTGTGTCCTACGGTCAACATGGCTCTGGTACCAATTTGTGACACCCGGTTCCGAAAACAGAACCAAGTGAATGCATATGTGTGCCCAGGATGTTCATCACACATACACATGTAATCCACAAACTGAATTCAGAATATAACCATAAATAAATAGTGTTTATGTACTTTATTACAATGAATCAATGTCTCACTCATGAATATCTAACTTATTCTTGCAGCGGAAGACTCTAGACGACAGCGGAAAATAACTAAACAGCAGGCTCCAATGTTCAACTCCACAGGCATGTTGATGGTAGTGCGCACGCCTAGTACTCCACATGTTCCTAGAAGTACTCTTCTCCTGTAGCTTATGTATATGTAGTAATGCAAGGGTGAGTACATGTCGTACTCAGCAAGTGCGGGAAAAGTATGACATGTAGCTTTCAACAAGGTAGGAAATAAAATGGCTCATTGCACAAGCAAATTTTATTTCACAAACATGGTAAAAACATCAACTATTTCTAGTTGAGTTAAATCCCATCATAACCAAGTATTTCATCAACATTCCTTCATCATAATTCACCATTTATCAAGTCTCAACTAGCCATTAATCTTTCTCAAGTTCATATCATACTCATAAATATTCACAACCATCTCATATTCATGCAACCGAAACCAAACTCATTGTCATGACTCAAAACAGTCCCAAAACAAATCCCAATGACCATACCACAACCATACCGAATAAACATACCAAGTTTTGCCTCTGTCATGGAAGTTGGCCAGGTGCTTGTGACCGGAAGCATGGCTATCATGATAGTTTTACACTCTGCAGAGGTGGCATGTAACACCCCAAAATCCTGTTAAGACCCAAAATCCGGTTAAGAGGGGAATTTAAAAATTTTTGGACGTGTTGCATGTTTTGCAACAATTTAAATTCAAACTGGAATTAAATTTAAACTCAAAACAGAAATGAAATAGAAAAAGAAAAAAAAAGAAAACAGAAAAAAACCGGCCAGTGGGCCGAAACCCACCAGCCGACCCAACCAGCAACCGCGCCAGCCCGCAGCCGTGCGCGCCTCTTCCTCCCACTGACAGGCGGGGCCCGCCAGCCCTTCTTCTACCTCGCGCCCGCGCCGGGACTCTCTCACCCCGAATCCAAACCGACCCGGATTTCTGTGAAGCCCAGCAGAATTTCGATCGGGGGTGACGCAAACTTGATCTAAACCACCCCGCCGCCCTTCCCCGTCTATAAAAACCCCAGCCTCGTTCTGTTTTTCCCACGCGATCCGCCGATTTTACTCCGGTGAGAAACCGAGCCTTCTCCGGCGAATTCTGGCCGACCTAAGCTCGGAAATCCCGATCTAACTCGCTGGTCTTGATCCACCGCCTCCGGGGAACCCTGCAGGTGCAGAAAACTCGGTGACCTGCGGTTCAAACACAGCGCCGACGAGCCTCGCCGTGGTTTCAATTCGGACCTCGTCGCCGACCGCCTTCCAGGACCTCCGAGCTCAAGAAAACCCCCGAGGTGAGATCCCCGACCTCTACTCCACCGATCTATGCCATAAAATCACAGTTCTAGGAAGAATTCCCGAAGATCCGAAACTCTCCGGCGAGACCGCCGCTTCCCGCCGCCGTGCGCCGCCGGGCAGCGCCGCCCGCGCTCGGTTAGAGCACGTGGCCGCTTGTGCGCCGTCTATTTTAAATCGCACGGTAGACTTTAAATCCCCGCGTACCGGTTCGACGTTATAATCTCAGCCGTCTGTTTTAAATCGGACGGTCCACGTCAGCCCCGTGTTATAAAGACTGGAAATCTTACGTGCTACCCCCTGGGGTTCTCGGGAAATAAGAGCTAGCCCCGGAAACTTCTGATCTAGCCCCTGGAACTTCAGAAAATCATGTAAATTCATTTAAAAATCAGTTTTAGCCCCTGGACTTAATAAAAATTAGGAAAAACTCCTCTGTTATGTATAGCTAGACCCCTGAAAATTGTTAAAATAATATTATAGACCCTGTAGTGCGGTGAGTTTACCTTTCTAGCCCTGTTTAATATTTAATTTAGGAAATTGAATATGTGGCTAGTGTTTAAAATTTAAAAAGTGGGACAAACATATTGTCAAAATTAAATTAAAAACTTTCTCAGTATTTAGAAAACTTTGGAGTGAGATAAAAACATATTTTGGGCTGAAGTGAATCTGTTTAATTCACATTTAGGGACACATTTTTAAGTAAAGGATAGTTCTGGAAAATAGGGAAAATAATTGTAAAATAGTTTACATCAGAGGAAAAGGTCAAAAATATATTAGCAAATATTTTAGATCAGAACCTATTCTGTTTAGATGATGTGTCTTGTTATTTTTATAATAAAGTTCACATTTAGGCATAGGAAATAAATCTGAAAATATAGCAAATAGTAAATGATAAATGGAGTTCTAAAATCCAAACAATTCAGTTTAGGGTTGGTAGAAATTATGAAGACACATATGGAGAAGGAAAATACCTTTCATGCATACTTGGTAGCTAAAAGGTGTAGTAATTGAATATAAGGAATTTATTTAAATTGGAAACTCACATATATACTATGTAAGTATAAATGTGAACACAAAAGTAGGAATCATATACATATGATTAAAAGTGCATGCAAGCCACAAATCAACACACAGAGTAACCACAACACATATAATGGTGAATGACTTTCATAAATATGAATGTGTGGTTTGTATGAAGTGGAAGTGTGAACTATGTCTTATGGATTGTTGTTTTTCTTTTGCTATGTGTGATGGTATGATGTAGAACCTGCTCAAGAGCAAGTTATTCCTTTCCAAGATCAGGACTACCCATTTCAAGAGCAGCAGGAGAGAGGCAAGTGTCCTTGATCACATTGATCCTATACTAGGATGTGTAGCTAGAATTAGTTGCATTGTCAATTGAAATATGAAACCCGTGCTAGGAAGTTTCCCTAGAATTGCATTACCTTGTTTCCTTGTAGCTTGGGTTGGGATTTATTTTATCATGTCATTTATTATTATGCATATGCTTAGCCATGCTTAGAATGGGATATTTGGGATATGAGATCATCAGTTTATTTTTACCATACTATTGAATGAGATATTGTGAGTTATGTAGAGGTAGGGATCAAGGCAAGTTGGATGTTTTGGTTTTGTGCTGGGTGCACGAGACTCAGGTTTGTGTTTAGTACTTGCCTGGATCCTAAGGACCGGTTCATGGAGCATGTAACCTGGCTTTACAGTGCCAACCACATGCTGAGATGGGGCAGCTTGGCCAATTAATTAGGTGTATCCCCGGCGTAGTATGGGTGTGTTGGATGGTGCGGGGAGTAGGTGTCAGCTGGACTACCATATGAACCGCAAGGCTCAAGAGGGGGCCACTGCAGCGGGGTTGGAGCCTCTTGTATGCTGTTAGGGGTGAAACCTCAGTGGGCCCACGCTTGTCGGGAATCCGTTTGTAAAGGATTCGTAGTGATCTCCTTGCTACACACCTGGGAAGTGTGAATGTGGTTCTTAGCCACTGACATAATGGAGGTTCTTTTAGTCCACCCGGCAACGGGGGATGAAATCACTACATGTGGGTACAGTGGTACAAACTATGCAGAGTCAAAACTGTGATGACAGCCGTGCTCACAGTCAAGAGCGGCTTGGACTTATTCATGATTAGAGGATTGATGGTTTTGGAAGTCGTGAGTGTTAAGCGGGGAGCTTAACATTGGAAATGATGTTATGGTTATTTGATTATGATGATGGGATGGGAGATTGGGACCACTTCACCTGTGTAGTAATATAGGTGCTTAATAAGCTAAGGTGATAGGTATTGATTGCGTAGTGCTTTAACCATGAGTTCAACCTCCCCTTGTTTTCTAGCCATGCATGACATAACTTTCCCACACTTGCTGAGTACCATCGGTACTCAACCTTGCATATTTGTTGGTTTATATTGCTGCTCAGGTCAAGATAATGAGGTGGTGTATAATGATGAAGACTTTGGACCTGAAGAAGGCTTCTAGGTTCATGGAGTCCCCCGGGCAACGCCTGTGACGGAGCCCACGAGAATAATTATTCTGCTGCTAGTTTATTTACTTGTGATGAACTTATTATTGTCCATCGAGACATTTGCTATGTAAGACTTATTTATATTCGACACCTGGCTTGTAATAAATGATGCTTCACTATTTGTCATCACATGTATGAGAAAATGATCCTAGCATACATGTGATATTCACTCGGTTGTTCTTCGGAAAAACCGGTGTGACAGAAGTGGTATCAGAGCCAGGTTGCCCGTAGGACGTGGACCTAGGTAGAAATGGACGTATTTAAGGGCCCTATTTTCTTAAAAACTATTTTACAAGGTGTGTGTTGAAAAGTGTTATTTAATGGAGTCACTTTCTTCATCTTACCCCAACTTTCATTCAAAATAGAATTTTTGTTTAAAAGTTTATCTAACCTAAGTTTAAATGTTTTCTGTTTTAGATGGTTCGCATGATTCGCACCGCTCGCAAGTCCACAGGAGGGAGAGTTACCGTAGTTGCCCTTGCCGAAAGAGAGGAGAGCCATCCGGTGACGTACCTTTCCTACAGATTGGCAGTAGGAGGCTTGTTGCGCCGTCTTCGACGTATGCTCGAAGCCACCGGCAATACGGGCAAGCTAATCATACACTATAGCTCCACCAGAACCATCCAGGAGAAGCGGGAAGAATGGAGTTCAGAAATGAGGATTATCCATGAAAATCAGCTACTCAAGATCCACCGCTCTCCAGCTTGTCGAGCGACACAGGTCGATGCGGAGAAGGATGTCACCTATGAGGCCATCACCTGCCAGAGTCACATCTATCGTCGCCACCTGGACAGGACTGAGTACATGTATGTCCTCTATCGTGAGAGTGGTACCGCGGAGTATAAATACCCGCCAGTGCAGCAAGGGACTTCCCATGAGCACATGGACTTGTGCTTGGAGGATGCTGCTATGCTCAGCACTCGACTGCAGGAGTGTCAGCAAGAACTTCAGGATGTTCGGGACACCCTGAAGGAAACGGAGGCGTTGCTGCGAGCCTGCTTAAGGGCGAGAGAAAGAGGAGATGGGAATGAACTGTGTGTCACCGTGAATGATACATGGACTCCTGACTCCCCAGATAGCCGGGCGATCCGGCGTCGTCGCACTTCTCCACCAGCAGCCTCCCCACCCAAAGCAGAGTCAGAAGGCAGCCGCAATGATGAGGAAGACCCCGAGGAGCCAGCTCAGTGAATATGAGTAGTGTAGAGTCCTTCCCTTAGTTTAGCAGGATGTCTAGTAGTCGAGTCGTTATCTTAGTTAATGGTGTGTTAATGATTGGTGTGTGACGTGAGTTGTGGAAGCCATGAGCAATTGTCGACAGCCTCGTCTTCAGATTGTTTTGCTTTGGTGTGTGAACCCGCATGAAATAATATTGCATCTATTTTTGTGAGATATGAACCCTCTGAAAAGTATAACAAAGCCTCAACACTTTAAAGTACAAACAAGTGAAAGTAGTAAGGTAATAAGTAATGCTTTAAATTAACATTTGGTTTATCATGCTAGATGGCGGGAAGAGGAAAAGGTCGTGCTGCCAACCCCGCCAACAACAACGATGAGGCCTGCAGCCCTCATCTTTCTGGAGGCCAGGACAGGGGTGGTCGCCGTGAAGGAGTTGATCCCCTCCACCAAATGCTGGAGAATCAGAATCAGCTCATCCAGAACATGACTCAAGTGGTGGCCAACTTGCATCAAGTTCCACCTCCATAAGCTGCACCACGCCAACCAAGGTTGAGTGAGTTTCTAGGAACTCAACCTCCGAAGTTTGCAAGTGCTGCTGAACCTCTGGAGGCAGATGATTGGCTTAAGACCATTGAGAGCAAGATGAGGATCATACAGTGCAAAGGGTATGAGAGGGTGTTGTTTGCCTCTCATCAATTGCATGGACCTGCTGCTGATTGGTGGACCGCCTACGTGGCTGCCCATCATGACCCTGAGAACATCACTTGGGAAGAGTTCAAGCATAGCTTCCGCAACCATTACATCCCAAGAGGTGAACTCAAAAACAAGAGGAAAGAGTTTTTGGGACTGCAGCAGGGAAACATGACTGTGAGGGAATACCTCACTAAATTTACTCAACTATCCCGTTATGCCCCACGGGACATAGAGACTGATGAGCAGAAACAAGACTGTTTCGTGGAGGGACTTACCGCCGAAATGCAGTGTGCGATGTCCTCAAATGAGTATGAAAGCTTCCAAAAGATGGTGGACAGAGCATTTGTGGTGGAAAGGAAGCTGAAGGCCTTGGAAAATGAGAACAAGAGGAAGGCCGGGTGGTCACATCAAACCTCAGGGAGCAACACCCGCCCACGTCTGATGCAGCAACCTACAGGGCAGACGAACCATGCTGCGGTACCTTACTCAGCACCAAGAGGGTACAACCCGAACTACAGGCCTCCTGCAGCACCAGCACAGCCACAACGTCAGTTTGTACAGCAGCCTCGCCCCGCATATCCACCTCGACCAGCAGTACAGGGACCTCCAAACCAACCCCAAGACAGCAAAGGCCAGGCACCTAAGGTTGGGGTGCAATGTTTTAGCTGTGGTTAAGTGGGGCACTACGCCCATAAATGCCCAAAGAAGAAGCCCGCACAGCAACAACAGCAGAATGTGATGCGAGGACGGGTGAACCACGTCACTATGGAGGAAGCGCAAGAGGCACCCGACGTGGTAGTTGGTAAGTTTCCTGCCAATTTACACCTTGCAACCCTGCTGTTTGATTCTGGTGCTACCCACTCGTTCATTGCTCAAGGGTTTATTTAGAAGCATGACCTAGCAACCACACAAATGAACCATATGCTAGCCATAAACTCTCTAGGTGGAGAAATAAGGACAAGACAAGTGTGTCCCAAAGTGAACCTAGACATTAATGGGGTAGTGTTTACTGCTAACCTCATAGTGATAGATTCCCAAAGGTTCGATATTATTTTGGGCATGGACTGGTTGATCAAACATAAGGGAATCATCCATTGTTCGACCAGAACGGTGGAACTAACTCACCCTATTGGCACAAGAGTAAAGTTCATAACAATACAAGAGCCTAGGAGGGACATTAAATTAAATCAAGTTGAGGTGAAAGTGGAGGAGATCAGGACCATTAGGGAATATCCAGATGTTTTTCCGGAGGAGTCGCCAGGAATGCCTCCTGATCGTGAAGTGGAATTCGCAATTGAGCTAGTGCCTGGAACAGCCCCGATATACATGAGACCTTATCGGATGGACTCCAAGCAGCTAGAAGAGCTCAAGGATCATTTGAGAGAATTGACGGAGAAGGGGTATATTCGCCCTAGTTCCTCACCATGGGGAGCTCCAGTAATATTTGTGCCCAAGAAGGACGGAACCCAAAGGTTATGCGTGGATTACCGTGCCTTGAATGAGGTAACCATCAAGAACAAGTACCCATTACCCCGCATTGAAGACTTGTGTGATCAGTTGAGGGGAGCTTGTGTGTTCTCGAAAATTGATCTCAGGTCGGGATACCACCAACTCAAGATAAGGCAATCTGATATTCCCAATACAGCTTTCGTATCTCGGTACGGACTGTATGAATACACTATCATGCCTTTTGGGCTAACTAATGCCCCGGCGTACTTCATGTACCTCATGAACAAGGTATTCATGGAATATCTGGACAAATTTGTGGTGGTTTTCATAGATGACATTCTCGTTTTCTCCAAAGATGAAGAAGAACATGAGAAACATCTAAGGTTGGTGTTGCAGAGGCTGAGAGAACACCAACTATATGCCAAGTTGAGCAAGTGTGAGTTTTGGCTGAAGAGAGTTCCCTTCTTAGGACATATAATCTCGGAGGGAGGAATCTCCGTGGATCCTGCCAAAATCGAGGATATACAGAAGTGGAAGACCCCTGAAAATGTCGGGGAAGTTCGAAGCTTCTTGCGATTGGCTGGATACTATCGACGGTTTATTGAGGGATTCTCTAAGATCTCGAGACCCCTCACCAAACTGTTGGAGAAGGGAATCACATTCACATGGACGCCGCAGTGCGAGACGAGTTTTCAGGAGCTAAAGAAAAGATTGACCACAGCCCCAGTGTTGGTTATGCTAGATATGCAGAAGAATTTCACAGTGTACTGCGATGCCTCTGGAAACGGGTTGGGATGTGTTCTCATGCAAGAAGGGCATGTCGTGGCATATGCATCCCGGCAGCTTCGGAAGCACGAGAAAAACTATCCTACACATGACCTAGAACTAGCCGCAGTGGTACACGCGTTGAAAATTTGGCGACACTATTTGATGGGGAAGAGGACAGAGATATATACGGATCATAAGAGTTTGAAGTACATTTTCACACAGCCAGATCTCAACCTCAGACAAAGGAGATGGTTAGAGCTAATCAATGACTTTGATGTGGGCATCAACTATCATCCTGGGAAAGCAAACGTCGTGGCCGATGCTTTAAGTCAGAAAGTGCAGGTCAATAAGTTGAGCTTGAATGACATGCCTGCAGAATTGAAGGACGAGGTTATAAGGCTCAATCTATGCTTGGTAAATAATGGTGAAGCCATCGCCATGGAAGTGGACTCCACACTCGAGCGAGACATCCGCGAGGGTCAAAAGAATGACGAGAAGATACAAGAGATCAGACAACTCATCAAGGAAAATAAAGCTCCTGGTTTTAGAGAGGATGAACAAGGAACGGTGTGGCACGGGAAAAGGATCTGTGTGCCTGAAGTAAAGGAGGTCCGTGAATTAATTTTGAAGGAGGCTCACGATTCTGACTATTCCATTCATCCTGGGAGTACGAAGATGTACCAGGACCTCAAGAGCAGGTATTGGTGGTATGGTATGAAGCGCGATGTCGCGGAATATGTTGCCCTGTGTGACACATGTCAGTTGGTGAAAGCAGAACATCAACGACCCGCGGGATTATTGCAACCACTCAAAGTGCCTGAATGGAAATGGGAAGAAATCAGTATGGATTTCATAGTGGGATTGCCGAGGACCCAATCAGGATATGATTCGATATGGGTCATCATTGACAGGCTAAATAAGGTAGCTCATTTCATCCCCGTGAAAGAAAGCTACAGCGGATCCAAATTGGCAGAGTTGTACATGTCAAGGATCGTGTGTTACCATGTAGTGCCAAAGAAGATTGTGTTGGATCGAGGGACACAGTTCACCTCAAGGTTCTGGCAGAAGTTGCACGAAACCATGGGAACCCATCTGAACTTTAGTTCTGCCTATCATCCCAAAACTGACGGGCAGACGGAAAGAACCAATCAGATTCTTGAAGATATGCTGAGGGCGTGTGCACTCAAGAACAATCGGAGTTGGGACAAGAACTTACCGTATGCGGAGTTTTCCTATAACAACAGCTATCAAGCTAGTATGAAGATGTCACCGTTTGAAGCCTTGTACGGGAGGAAGTGCAGAACTCCCCTATTTTGGAACCAAACGGGGGAAAGTAAAGTGTTTGGTCCAAAAGTACTACAAGAAGCTGAGGCGAAGGTGAGGGAAATTCGCAACAATTTGAAGATAGCACAGACACGCCAAAAGAGCTATGCCGATGTATGAAGAAGAGAGCTCGTTTTCAACGTGGGAGACTATGTCTATCTCAAGGTGTCCCCTATCAGAGGACTTCGTCGGTTCAAGGTGAAAGGGAAGTTGTCACCTCGATACATCGGACCCTTTCAAGTTCTGGAAAGGAAAGCCGAAGTGGCGTATCAACTAGAGTTACCGGCTCGTCTATCGGATGTGCACGATGTGTTCCATGTATCACAACTGAAGAAATGCCTGAGGACGCCTGAAGAGGCGTTACCCATGAATGAAGTGGACGTAGCTGAGGATTTGTCTTATGCCGAGCAACCATACAAGATTCTGGAGACAATGGAACGCCTCACCAGAAATAAAAGAATCCGGATGTGCAAGGTCCAGTGGAAGCATAACTCAGAAGAGGAAGCCACCTGGGAGCGGGAAGATGAGCTCAAGGCACAATTTCCGGAATTGTTTTCTTAGAACCACCAATCTCGAGGACGAGATTTCTTTTAAGGGGGGTAGAGCTGTAACACCCCAAAATCCTGGTAAGACCAAAAATCCTGTTAAGAGGGGAATTTAAAAATTTTTGGACGTGTTGCATGTTTTGCAACAATTTAAATTCAAACTGGAATTCAATTTAAACTCAAAACAGAAAAGAAATAGAAAAAGAAAAAAACAGAAAACAGAAAAAAACCGGCCAGTGGGCCGAAACCCACCAGCCGGCCCAACCAGCAACTGCGCCAGCCCGCAGCCGCGCGCGCCTCTTCGTCCCATTGACAGGCGGGGCCCACCAGCCCTTCTTCTACCTCGCGCCCGCGCCGGGACTCTCTCACCCCGAATCCAAACCGACCAGGATTTCTGCGAATCCCAGCCGAATTTTGATCGGGGGTGACGCAAACTCGATCTAAACCACCCCGCCGCCCTTCCCCGTCTATAAAAACCCCGGCCTCGTTCTGTTTTTCCCACGCGATCCGCCGATTTTACTCCGGTGAGAAACCGAGCCTTCTCCGGCGAATTCTGGCCGATCTAAGCACGGAAATTCCGATCTAACTCGCTGGTCTTGATCCACCGCCTCCGGGGAACCCTGCAGGTGCAGAAAACTCGGTGACCTGCGGTTCAAACACAGCGCCGACGAGCCTCGCCGTGGTTTCAATTTGGACCTCATCGCCGACCGCCTTCCAGGACCTCCGAGCTCAAGAAAACCCCCGAGGTGAGATCCCCGACCTCTCCTCCACCGATCTATGCCATAAAATCACAGTTCTAGGATGAATTCCCGAAGATCCGAAACTCTCCGGTGAGACCGCCGCTTCCCGTCGCCGTGCGCCGCCGGGCAGCGCCGCCCGCGCTCGGTTAGAGCGACGTGCCCGCTTGTGCGCCGTCTATTTTTAATCGCACGGTAGACTTTAAATCCCCGCGTACCGGTTCGACGTTATAATCTCAGCCGTCTGTTTTAAATCGGACGGTCCACGTCAGCCCCGCGTTATAAAGACTGGAAATCTTACATGCTACCCCCTGGGGTTCCCGGGAAATAAGAGCTAGCCCCGGAAACTTCTGATCTAGCCCCTCGAACTTCAGAAAATCATGTAAATTCATTTAAAAATCAGTTTTAGCCCCTGGACTTAATAAAAATTAGGAAAAACTCCTCTGTTATGTATAGCTAGACCCCTGAAAATTGTTAAAATAATATTATAGACCCTGTAGTGGGGTGAGTTTACCTTTTTAGCCCTGTTTAATATTTAATTTAGGAAATTGAATATGTGGCTAGTGTTTAAAATTTAAAAAGTGGGACAAACATATTGTCAAAATTAAATTAAAAACTTTCTCAGTATTTAGAAGACTTTGGAGTGAGATAAAAACATATTTTGGGCTGAAGTGAATCTGTTTAATTTATTATTCACATTTAGGGACACATTTTTAAGTAAAGAATAGTTCTGGAAAATAGGGAAAATAATTGTAAAATAGTTTACATCAGAGGAAAAGGTCAAAAATATATTAGCAAATATTTTAGATCAGAACCTATTCTGTTTAGATGATGTGTTTTGTTATTTTTATAATAAAGTTCACATTTAGGCATAGGAAATAAATCTGAAAATATAGCAAATAGTAAATGATAAATGGAGTTCTAAAATCCAAAGAATTTAGTTTAGGGTTGGTAGAAATTATGAAGACAAATATGGAGAAGGAAAATACCTTTCATGCATACTTGGTAGCTAAAAGGTGTAGTAATTGAATATAAGGAATTTATTTAAATTGGAAACTCATATATATAGTATGTAAGTATAAATGTGAACACAAAAGTAGGAATCATATACATATGATTAAAAGTGCATGCAAGCCACAAATCAACACACATAGAGTAACCACAACACATATAATGGTGAATGACTTTCATAAATATGAATGTGTGGTTTGTATGAAGTGGAAGTGTGAACTATGTCTTATGGATTGTTGTTTTTCTTTTGCTATGTGTGATGGTATGATGTAGAACCTGCTCAAGAGCAAGTTATTCCTTTCCAAGATCAGGACTACCCATTTCAAGAGCAGCAGGAAGGAGGCAAGTGTCCTTGATCACTTTGATCCTATACTAGGATGTGTAGCTAGAATTAGTTGCATTGTCAATTGAAATATGAAACCCATGCTAGGAAGTTTCCCTAGAATTGCATTACCTTGTTTCCTTGTAGCTTGGGTTGGGATTTATTTTATCATGTCATTTATTATTATGCATATGCCTAGCCATGCTTAGAATGGGATATTTGGGATATGAGATCATCAGTTTATTTTACCATACTCTTGAATGAGATATTGTGAGTTATGTAGAGGTAGGGATCAAGGCAAGTTGGATGTTTTGGTTGTGTGCTGGGTGCACGAGACTCGGGTTTGTGTTTAGTACTTGCCTGGATCCTAAGGACCGGTTCATGGAGCATGTAACCTGGCTTTACAGTGCCAACCACATGCTGAGATGGGGCAGCTTGGCCAATTAATTAGGTGTATCCCCGGCGTAGTATGGGTGTGTTGGATGGTGCAGGGAGTAGGTGTCAGCTGGACTACCATATGAACCGCAAGGCTCAAGAGGGGGCCACTGCAGCAGGGTTGGAGCCTCTTGTATGTTGTTAGGGGTGAAACCTCAGTGGGCCCACGCTCATCGGGAATCCCTTTGTAAAGGCTTCGTAGTGATCTCCTGGCTACACACCTGGGAAGTGTGAATGTGGTTCGTAGCCACTGGCATAATGGAGGTTCTTTTAGTCCACCCGGCAACGGGGGATGAAATCACTACATGTGGGTACAGTGGTACAAACTCTGCAGAGTCAAAACTGTCATGACAGCCGTGCTCACGGTCAAGAGCGGCTTGGACTTAGTCATGATTAGAGGATTGATGGTTTTGGAAGTTGTGAGTGTTAAGCGGGGAGCTTAACATTGGAAATGATGTTATGGTTATTTGATTATGATGATGGGATGGGAGATTGGGACCATTTCACCTGTGTAGTAATATAGGTGCTTAATAAGCTAAGGTGATAGGTATTGATTGCGTAGTGCTTTAACCATGAGTTCAACCTCCCCTTGTTTTCTAGCCATGCATGACATAACTTTCCCACACTTGCTGAGTACCATCAGTACTCAACCTTGCATATTTGTTGGTTTATATTGCTGCTCAGGTCAAGATAATGAGGTGGTATATAATGATCAAGACTTTGGACCCGAAGAAGGCTTCTAGGTTCATGGAGTCCCCCGGGCAACGCCTGTGACGGAGCCCACGAGAATAATTATTCCGCTGCTAGTTTATTTACTTGTGATGAACTTATTATTGTCCATCGAGACATTTGCTATGTAAGACTTATTTATATTCGACACCTGGCTTGTAATAAATGATGCTTCACTATTTGTCATCACATGTATGAGAAAATGATCCAGGCATACATGTGATATTCACTCGGTTGTTCTTCGGAAAAACCGGATGTGACATGGCACCACTTTACCCACATGTTCGTGATTTCGTCACCCGTCGGCGACTAGAAAGAGCCTCCATTATACCAGTACCCAAGCATCGGTGTATGGCCAAGAGATCACTGAATAGCCTTTACAAAGGGGCTATTAGAATATACGGACCCACTGAGGTTTCACCAGCAGGCTCTAATCTCCATTCTCCCACCCAAGGGCCCCCTCTTGTGCCATGCAGTTCCCAGGGCAGTTCCTCTCGACTCCCATTCCCCGCACCATCCAATGGTCCATAACAAGCTAGCAACACACCTAATTAGTCAGCTAAACCGCACCAATATTTAGCCTTGTGGTGGCACTGTTTTACTGGCATGTGCTCGCATGAACCGGTCTTTAAATCTACGGCAAGCAAAACCACCATCTCATTCAGCAACATCCATGAACCAAGCCCGCCTAGATCTCCCCGATTCCATGCTCATCAACATTATCATGTTCTCATCATATTTAATATCATGAGTGCAGTAGCTAATAAGTTTTATTTCAGCTTCCCGTATCCCGTAAGTTAAGCAAAGCAAAAAGGAAAAATGACCATACCCAACTCATCAACTTTCCCGGCGACAAGGATAGTTAACAAAACTAGTAAATTCCTATAAAAACGGTGTCCTGATGTCTCAAGCATACACGTTTTCACAATCAAAACAGTTTCAAAACATGGGATCAATATGGTCAAGGGGCACTTGCCTTGCTCCCGTTGTTCGTGTTGCTCAAGCGTCTCAAAGTCTTGGTGTTGTAGTTCCTCGTAGATGGCCTCTTGAGCTTGTCCTTCTACTCACAACCACACACATACAAAATTTATAGCAATCAATCATCATGCACAATCTTTACTCAAGATGCAATGGGGTAGATGAATGCAAATTCTATAGTGCAGTTTATAAAACCAGTTTGTATGTGTTCTTACATGTTTTAATGGGCTTTAATGGGATTTTATGATGAACAAGGGTGTAGGGATCAAGTGTGGACGTGGTGATGATCTTGACTCAAGATCTAGATCAATTCCACCGTCAAAAATCGATCGAAACATGATCTGTCCACACGCAAAAGTTTCTGCTTGAAGGGGCGAAGAAAACAGATGCATACAAACGGCGGCGACATCGTAAGATGGGTAATGAAGACCTACCTCACTTCCTCCTTGTGGCAGGGCCTTTGTCCTAGCAACGGCAGCAGCGGGGGATTTTTCTATGAAAAATTATGGTAGGACAGATCGTCGGGCTTCTTCTCTGGCGACGGCGAGGCATGACGGGGCTCGACCACGGGGCTCGACGGTGGGGCTCGATGGTGGGGCTCGACGGCGGGGCTCGATGACGGGGATCGACGGTGGGGCTCGTCGGCGGGGCTCACCGGTGACCAAACTCCGGCAGGAGGGTGGCCAACTCGACGACTTTGGGGGGGAAGGGAGCTGCGGCCAAGGGGGGTGCTGGGGGTTGTATTTATAAGGGGGAGAAAAGAAGATTCCTAGTCCAATTAGAACTCAACCAAAGAGTCCTAGTGCAATTGAAACTCGACCAAAGAGTCCTAGGGGTTTTCCCCCTTCTAGGCTACGGCTACATTTGGGGAAAAATTTACTGCAATGTGGGGAAAATTCCCCCTTGGGGAATTGGGGGATTTGGGAAATTTGGCGAAATTTGGGAATGACTCATTTCAGCTATCTTATTTCCATTTGTATCCATTTCTATGTCCCTTTTCCCATTTCTATATTCCCCTCTCCATTTCTATGTCCCTTTCTCCATTTCTATATTCCCTTCTCCATTTCTATGGTTCTTTCTCCATTTCTATGGTTCTTTCTACATTTATATGGTTCTTTCTATATTTCTATGGTTCTTTCTACATTTCTACTTCTTTTCAAATGCTTCTCTACATGAAAAATGTATGCAATGCATGGTAAATGAATTTTAGGGTGTTACATCTAATGAAAAGGAAGACGCAGGAGTTCCTTTGCCTGCAGCAAGGCAGCAGGAACGCGCTGGAGTATTCCAGAGTGTTCAATGATCTCGCGCTCTACGCCTCCTATCACGCCGATATCGAAGAGAAGAGGCGGGATCACTTTTACCAGGGGCTTAATCCGATCCTGAAGGACAAGCTGGCGATTGTAAAAGTCCCAAAAATGTAGATGAATAAAAACCGAGGTTTGAATTCATATGTGTGGCAAAGGCATGAAAAATGGGACTTGCTAAAACTTGTCTTCTTGCAAAGTGATACATGGATGATCATCCAAAATGAGGCTCACATTTTTATTTGAAAGTGTTGAACCAATAAGGATTATCTCTTTGCATGTAAGCTTAAAAATCAGTTTTTAAATTCAATGTTCACATAAATGGTGGCCAAAACTTTGAAGAACCATGCAGCCATAGAGTTGGAAATTTTGGAAAAAGAGTTGGATGACAAACTTGTCATTAGGGTGGGCTCAAAAAGGAATTAAAGAGAAGCATTTTCAATTTCAACCAAATTCAAAATTTCTATGCAAACTCAAACTGAATTTGGGGAATTCAAATGCTAGCCCACATTTAAATTTCAAACTTTGGAATTTGGAGAGATCAACATGAGAAGATATTTGGGAGGAAATTGTGGTGTGGGACCCACATGTAATTGAGTTGAATTGTGCCTTGCACACTAAGTATGACTCTCTGTTCAACTCCACGAGGGGATTTTCTCACCCGGGCGCCACCGAGGAGGTTGCCGCGCCACCACCTGCTCCCCTTTCCCACACGCTGGCGCCCAGAGGCGGTTTGCCTCGTGCCTCGGCATGATCTCCCCCTCTGATCGAAGCAAAGTCCTTTTGTTTTCCTCCTCCTCTCGAGATCACCGAACAGAGCCCCTTTCTCCCCTCCGCTCTTTGTCCTGATCGGGAAACCGAAGAAAACTCGCGCCCCTCTCCTCCCCGAGCTGCTAGAACGCACCACGAGCTCCGTATACACCTCCCCGACCCGGAAACTAGCGAGTTATGGCCTCCTTTCACCTTGATCAACTTCATCCACCGAGACCTAGCTCAAGCCGGTGATCGTCTTGACGTGCACAGCCCTCCACAGTGGTTTTCACGGCCGAGCGATCACGGCTACGGGAGCGCACTACTGTGGTGCTGCTCTCCTCAAAATCTTGAAGCAAACCATGGATCATCGCCGGACAATTTGAAGACTTTATCCCGGCGGGTGCAAACCGAACGTCCGGTACGAAACCTTCAAATTCCCCCTCTCTGATCCTCCATAGGTCATCAAATCTTGCACATAGAAGCTGGACTAGCCGTCGATCATATTCCCTTTAGCAACCCTAGCATGAAATCAACTCGGAGCAGAGGATTTCGAAGTCTCCCGAGCGTGATCACGGTGGAACCAATCGGGCGCACAGTGCCGATCCATTTTCCGCCGTTTCCGAGCTAATTCATGGCCTTGCCGAGCCTTGCGATCACTTACTGGTGCTGCAGAGCTAGTTGGTTGACGTTTAGGCGGGTTAGAACCCACGGACGACGGCGCCAAACTCTAACCAAGGCCACCGCACGTCGCCGGGGTGTTTGGGTCACCGGCAGCTCGAACTAGTACTCCCATTGTCACACCCGGTTTCTCCGAAGAACCCACCGAGTGAATATCACATGTATGCCAGGATTATTCTCTCATACATGTGATGACAAATAGTGAAGCATCATTTATTACAAGCCAAGTGTTCGAATATAAATAAGTCTTACATAGCATACATCTCGATGGACGATAAAATATTCATAACATGTAAATAAAGCAGCAGCGGAATATAAATCTTGTGGCTCTGTCACAGGCGTTGCCCGGGGGACTCCGTGAACCTAGAATCCTTCCTCGGGACCAAAGTCTTGGTCATTAAACACCACATCATTCTCTTGAATTAAGCAGCAATATAAACCAATAGAAAAGCAAGTTTGAGTACCGTGGGTACTCAGCAAGTGTGGGAAAGTTATGTCATGCATGGCTAGATCAAGGAGAGGTTGAACTCATGGTTAAAGCACTGCGCAATTAATACCTATCACCTTAGCTTATTAAGCACCTACATTACTACACAGGTGAAATAGTCCCAATCCCTCAACCCATCATCAATATCAAGTACACATAGTCTCAACTCCAATGTTAAGCTTCCCGCTTAACATCCTCAACTTCCCAATCCATCATCCTCTAATCATGAATAAGTCCAAGCCGCTCTTGACCGTGAGCACGGCTGTCATGACAGTTTTGACTATGCAGAGTTTGCACCACTATACCCACATGTAGTGATTTCATCCCCCGTTCCCGGGTGGACTGAAAGAACCTCCATTATGCCAGTGGCCACGAACCACATTCACACTTCCCAGGTGTGTAGCCAGGAGATCACTACGAAGCCTTTACAAAGGGATTCCCGACGAGCGTGGGCCCACTGAGGTTTCACCCCTAACAGCATACAAGAGGCTCCAACCCCGCTGCAGTGGCCCCCTTTTGAGCCTTGCGGTTCATATGGTAGTTCAGCTGACACCTATTCCCCGCACCACCAAAAACACCCATACTACGCTGGGGATACACCTAATTAATTGGCCAAGCTGCCCCATCTCAGCATGTGGTTGGCACTGTAAAGCCAGGTTACATGCTCCATGAACCGGTCCTTAGGATCCAGGCAAGTACTAAACACAAACCCGAATCTCGTGCACCCAGCACCAACCAAATCATCCAACTTGCCTCGATCCCTACCTCTACATACCTCATAATGTCTCATTCAAGAGTAAGGTAAACAAGTTGATGATCTCATATTCCACTTATCCCATTCTAATCATGGCTAAGCATAAGTATTATGAATGAATGACATAATAAAACAAATCCCAACCCAAGCTACAAGGAAACAAGGTAATGCAATTCTAGGGAAACTTCCTAGCATGGGTTTCATATTTCAATTGACAATGCAAATAATTCTATCTACACCTCCTAGCATAGGATCAAAGTGGTCAAGGACACTTTCCTTCTTCCTGCTGCTCTGAGAATGGAAAGTCTTGGTCTTGGAAGGGGAGAACTTGCTCCGGGGCAGGTTCTACTCATGCCAATACACATAGCAAAAGAAAACAGCAATCCATAAGCTATAGTTCACACTTTCACTCATGCAAACCATACATACATACATATGAAAGTCAATCACATTTCAAAGTGTTGCGGTTACCCTAGATGTGTTGATTTTAGGCCTACATGCACTTTTAAACATATATATATTATTTCTAACTTTTGTATTCAGATTTCTATTTGCACACTGTATATGAATTTCCAATTTGAACAATTTCTTCATAATTAATTACTACACTTCTTAGCCACAAAGTTTGCATGAAAGAAAGTTTCCTACTCCAAATAGGTTTTAGATCTTCTACAAAATCTTAATTTGAAGTTCTTGAGAATAAAGACCTGATTTAACATCTTCAAATCATGCATACTTATTTTCATATATTTTCAGATTTAATTTCTATACCTAAAAGTGAACTTTACTATTAAAATAGTTAGTCATATCATTTAAACAGAATAGGTTCTGATATAATATGTTCAATTAAATATTTTTGAACTTCCTCTCTGGTGTGAAACAATTTAAATTTATTTTACTAGTTTTAGAATTATTTCCTAGCCTAAAATGTGTCCCTAGAGATAATAAAAATGAGCAACACTTAGGCAGATTTCATTTCAGCCTAAAATCTATTTTTAACTCATTCTAAAGTTTTCCAAGTGCTAGGAGAGTTTAAATTTGAATTTGCACATGTGTTTGCCTTACCTTTTAAATTTAAATCCTAGTCACATATTCAACTTTCTGAATTTAATATCCTATAGGGTCAAAAAGGCAAATTCACCCTACTACAGGGTTTAATTTACTATTTCCTAAATTTTCAGGGGCCTAGTTACACATAACAGAGGGGTTTTCCAAATTTTTATTAAGTCCAGGGGCTAAAACTGATTTTTAAATGAATTTACATGAATTTCTGAAGGTCCAGGGGCTAGATCAGAAGTTTCCGGGGCTATCTCATGTTTTCCGAGATCCCCAGGGGGTAGCGCGTAAGATTAGATTGCCGAAGCGGTACGCGTCGATTTAATTTCTACCGTGCAATTTAAAATAGACGGCCCTCAAGGGGCCACGTCGCCCTGGCCGGAGCCAGCCCGCGCGCGCGGCGTTGGGGGTGGCGATCTCGCCGGCGCAGCCTCGGTTTTTGCTGCTACACACTAGAAGTCGCATCTTTTTGCACGGATCGGCTGCAAGGGGGTAGGGGATGCTCACCGAGGGGTTTTCCTGCACTCGGAGGCCCTGGAAGTCGGTCGGCGGCGAGCTTCAATGGCGATGGTCTTCGGTGCACGTCGAGGGGGCATTTGGGGCGCAGAACGTTATCAGCACGTTAGATCAGGAAATTTGAGCAAGGATCGAAGGAAATCGGCGGTAGAAGCTTCGGTTCTCACCGGAGAGAAAAACGGCTGATCGGGCAGGAAAAAGGGGCGGATTTTGGCGTTTAAATAGACGTGGGAGGGCGGCGGTCTGTTGAGATCATGTTGGGGACGTCCGGGACTGGAAATCGGGGCTGGGAGCGTGGGTTCCGGGGGTTGTTTTGATCGGGCGCGAGAGAGAGTCCGGGGTCGGTTGGGCGCGCGGGAGGAGAGGGATGACACCTGGGCCCCGCATGTCTGTAAGGGCCTCAGTTTTGGCACACATTTGAAGTATTCATCACCACACCACACACCTCATTTGAGGAAAGATGATGAACACAAATGAAGAGCAAGTAACCACCATCAACATGCTCATTAGAGAACAAACTCACATATTGCAAAAGTGGTATTTCCCACATGTGATATAGGTGGGCTGGACATAAGAAAACTCCTACACATTGCTAAGGATGTCCATGCCAAGTTTCACCCAAATTCAAAACCTTTTTGAGGTCATTTTGGGTATAGATAGAAAGGGGGCAGTTTGAAACCACATTCAAATTCAAACTGTTTTTTTATCCCATGAATTTAAAAGTGGGAGGCATATTCTTATTCAGCACATTTTTGTGAGCTCACACACAAATTTTCACTCCATTTGGAGTTGATCTTGACATGAGCTATGTGGGACAAATTCAAACTTTATTTGAATTCAAAACTGAACTTGTGCTGAAATTCACTCAAACCAAACCCAATTTGAATCCTATTCAATTCAAATGGCTCAGGGGTGAATAATTTGAATCACCAGGGGTATTATGGGGCTCACTGTTTACAACAGTGATTAGGAGTAAATTTCAGAGGTTAAAACCCCAGGTGGGACCCACATGTCATAGAGGGAAGAAGGAGAAACTTGCACCCAAAGTCAGAGTCTCGGTGGGAAATTCCACCGAGCAGCTGTCGGCCGTGCCACCGAGCAGCTACCGGCACCACCAGCTGCTTCCATCTCCACGCGCTGGCGCCCAGGGCGGCTTGCTCACGCCCCCACGCGACCGGCACCGCCTCAGCCAAGCAGGAGTCGGCCGGCTTTATCTTCTCGCGGGCAAACCCGAGCAACGGCATTGTTTCTCGCCGCAGCTCTCTGCTGAATCAGGAAATCCAGCAAAACCATCTGCTCCTTCGTCCTTGAGCTGCTAGACAGCCACCTGAGGTCTCACTCCACCTCCCCAACGCCAGAAACCCCGAGCTCCGACCTCCTTTGCCCGAAAACGATCGCCACCGCGGCGACCTAGCCTCAGCCGAGAGTCAGGCGCCCGTGGATAGCATTCCACAGGCGTTTTCACGGTCCAGCAAGAGAGGCAACAGGAGCGCGCGACCACCGTGCTGCTCTCCTCCATGTTTGGAAGCCAACCGTGAAGAATCCGCAGAGAATTTCCAGTTTTTGCTCCGGCGACCGTAAACCGAGCTTCTGGTACGGTTTCTTTAAATTCTCGCTCTATGATCTTTCGGAGGTCATCAAATCTTGCACATAGACGCTGGACTAGCCGGCGATCAAGTTCTTTTCTGCATCCGTAGCGTGAAACTGTCTAGGAGTGATGAATTTCGAGCTTGATCGAGGGCGGTCATGGCAGGCACGATCGGTCACACCGTGCCGACCGACTTGCCGCCATCCCTGAACCCTTTTGACACCTTGTCGAGCTTCCTAGAGGTACACTGATGCTGTAGGGCCGTTTGTTCGAGGTGTCGGCGGGTTTAGAAACAACGGTCGACGGTGCCGAACCTCAACCGAGGCCGCGGCACGTCGCCGAGCTATTTCCGGTCACCCCCAGCCCAACCTGACACCACCGATGTGTTCCTCGATGTCGACAACCCCCTGGCGGCGAGTTTCAGACCATAGGAGGTCCGGCAGCGGCGAGCCGGCGAGCCCCGAGTCTGCTCCGGCGAGGTTGGCGGCGCGGGCGCGAGAGAACGGCGGGAGGAAGACGAAGCCGGCTGGCCCACGTGTCAGCGGCTGAAGAATTTAAATCGGGATCGGGTGTGGCCGGGGATCGGCTGTGCTGGCGCGCAAATACCCTGTGAGCTCCGGTGTGCCGGACACCTCCGCGCTCGACATGTGTGGTATCCCCGGTGTGCCGGACACCTCTGCGCTCGACACGTGTCCCCGCGGGCCCGGAGAGTTTAAACTTTTCCCCGATTTTCATAATTCTTCCAAACTTCAAATTTCCATAACTTTGGCTAGAGAGCTCCAAATCGAGTGAACCAAATTTTACTGGATTCAGCTTTCTGAGCACTTTCCAGAAAATCAAGTTTCACTTCATGAAAACCCTTGTTTCTACAGAATTAATTCCTCAAAATTTAAACTGTTAGGAATTTTAATTGGAGAATCCTGGGGCAGAAAATCCTGAAATTTTGCTGGGATGTTCACCAAAATATCCCTGAACTACCATAAAAATTTCAGACCCATTGGAGCTCATTTAATCCACCTAATGGTGTGATTAGTGAAACTGTTCCAGAGAAAGTAGAAAATGTTCAGAAACATTTTCAGGATTTTCTCTGAAATTGTTTAGCTCATATATTTAGCTACAAACATTCAAATTAAGTGAGACCAACTCCATTAGAACCCTCTGAAAATCTAGTTTTCATAAAGTCATAGTTTGTTTCATGAAAATCCTTAGAGCACCCTAAGAGTTCCAATTAAGGTCAAGGACATAATTAATTGTGGAGGGCTGTAATGAGCTTTGCTGCAACTAAAACTTGACCAAGTCTCTATTTAGGTTGTAACCAAGCCACAGTAAAAGTTTCACAGTCATAGAGTCTGTCTAGTGGGACTCATAAGCTTCACAAGTTTGAAACTTAATACAAACACATTTAAATTGATACATATGTTTCTTCTAACATGTAGTCGCTAAGGTCGAGGAGGAACCCGAAGTCCTAGACTTCGTTACTCCGGAGGAACAGCTAGCCTACGACCAAGAGCAGCAAGACAAGCTCCGGTTTGCATTAACCTTTTTACAAATTTTTACTGTTTTGAGCACATACTTGAATACCTTATTCTTTGCATTAGAGTCTTGTGTGGAAACCCAATTGCATAACCAAGAAAACCATGGGTTGGGTTTAGGATTGCAAACCCCGTTAGCTACTGCAATGCTAAGAGAGTGTAGGATTCGGTACAAGTCGAGAAGTTGGAACTACTCGCGAGCATAGGCTAGAGGCACTCGACTCGGGTAGTGATAGCACATGAAACACATGGCAAGAAAATGAGACCAAGCGGAGAGTAAGGGCAGCAGGACTTTGGGTCCTGTGTGCTGTAGCTCCGCTTGTGTCGATTGAGGACCGAGCCGTGTGCGGGCCTGTTGAACAATCTAGAACAGTACCGAAGACCTACCGGCTATATGGGAACCGGGAAGCCGATGTAACTCGGGTAGCTGGGTGTTGAGGCATAGCTGGTCGTTCAGAGGGTAGGTTGAGAGCTCGAGGTGTAAATCGGCTGGCGGCACTGAGATGCACGTGCAGAGACCTCTTGCTCGGGACGATTGGACCGGTTCAACATTTGGCTAACGGGTGAAAGGTAGTTGCGTACGGCGTCCGTGATGGTTGTTGTAGGCAACATTGAGTACGGGCGTACGTGACGGGTTGTTCGGGTAACCCTGCAGGTGTAAATCGATTATAATCGCCGTCCCTCGCGGTCAGTGAGTACCACTTGTTCACTGTACCGTGACATAGAAAGAACAGGCTAGTTACATGTTGCTGATTGAAAGATGGACTTGATTGCTAATGATTTTCTGTAGTTTAGAGCTAACTAAAGTTCATTTCAACTTTGGGCAAAGTACATGAGAGAAATGTGTTTCTTGTTTGATTGCGGCTCTCTCATGTGCCTTAGCGTGAGGTTCTCCACAAACTGCTGCTAAAACTTGAAAGTAAGGTTCCACTAATTAGGCGAGTCCTTTGCAAATGATTTTTTCCTCATGTAACCCATTACCCCTCATGTAGAAGTTCCATGTTTAGGTGAGACGTGTCAGACTTGCTGAGCCTTCATGCTCACTGCTTGTGTTTGAAGCTTTTGCAGGGTTCTATGAGGAAGGGACCCCCGAGGAGGAGACGGAACCCCAGGAAGGGGAACCCCGTCGAGTGGGAGTCGTGCACGCCGCAGAGTTAGTGTGCGTGTGTGCTAGCAAGGACACGTTCAAGGGCTGAACGTGGACTTGATGCGTAGTCTACGCCCGCGAGTGTAGACTGAACTTATTTTGATGTAAACATGTTCATAAACCTGTTTATGTAATATAAAATTTTGCTTCCGCTTTGTACCTTTGACGTGTGTTATACGGTGCTGTGCAACGCAGCACCCCTCAGCATGATCCTGGCTCGACAAGACCGTGGGATCGTGTCAGCATTGGTATCAGAGCTCGCTTGAGGTTTAACGCACTACAAAGATCACCTTTTTCATTAATCCAGTGAGGAACGAGTTAGTAGCCCGTATAAGGATGTTATTATTGTATTGAAATTGGCATACTAAACTATTTGTCTATGTCGGAAAATCGTGTATCTCGGGACGTTTATGTCTTCGGGGGTACACGTAAGCGCTGTCCACCAGTGCGCACAAGCTGAAGGGTGGAGCCCCACGGGTGGCAGGTAACCCGACCTGCCTTAGTATCCTCTACGACTCTTCATGTTGTTTGGGGTATTCGAGCAACGTCTGTCCCTGGCGTGCATGGTGCAACTTGGGAGACCCCGTCACGTGGTCTGAAACGTGAACATGTAACTCAAGGCGTGTTTGGCTTGAGAACATCTGGGCGAGTGATGACGGCCGGGTGTACTAACTGTATGGATTCCGGGCTCGGTGTGCAGCCGAGTCTGACGATTGTTTGAGTTTTGCAGGTAGCCTGACCACGAAACGGTAGACGTGTAGCATTCGTGTGCGAGTGACGTTTAGTGCCACTGAAATAACGAAGCTGGCTAAGTCCGGTATAGGTTTTTCTTTGTGAGGACGTAGTACCGACATAATCTGGTGATGCATCGACGTCAAACCCCAACTAAATGAACAACTTCATTTAAAACTTGAAGGTTTTGATCCAAGGCAGTAAAACTTGATGTAACTCCTTCCCTTGAACAGGATATTCAAAGTTAACAAGTTTTCAACTTATAGGTTGTTAAGGACAGAGCACTCTGTTTTCAGCTGAATCAAGGCTGAAGTTAATCAGAGGTTAGAGGTTGAGTTCTTTTGAGGTTGGGGTTATATGATACATTTCGGGAAAGCTTTGGAAGAGTTTTACAACTTTTCTGTTGAGGTCCAGAGGTGTTTCATCCCTTAACAAATCGAAAATACAGTAGAGTTGAAACTGTCCAGAAAACAGGACAGAGTAAAGACTCTCTGTAGACTCTCTGTAAATTGAGCATAACTTCCTGCATAAAAATCCAAAAATATAAACTGAGGTAGTTCTGGAAAGCCTATGCGATGGGTTACAACTTTGTAACAGAAAGTTTTGTCAGATTAGGAACAGAATTACCTGGGATTCTTGGATCAAATCAGTACCTAAAGCAGGGAGGTGCTGTCCAGATTTCTCCAGAAATTCTGTTAACTTTGACATCTCATAACTTTTGAACCAGGACAGATCTTAGGCCAAGCAAATACTTTCTGGAAAGCTATTGAAGTTAGCTTTAACTTTTATGTTGAGCTCCAGAATTGGTTTTGCCTTCAACATGGCCTAAATCAGGTTGAAATGGAAACTGGTCAGGGCTGTCATGGGAACAGCAGATCAGCAGTCAAATTTGTTTAAAACTTGAACTATGTTTCCATGTTTATGGGTTCAATGACATGTCTTATGTTATAACTCAATGGTTTACTGTTTAAATAAATATTTGATATTTATCAAATATATTTTTACAGATGACAGCAGATAAGAAGTTGGAGAACTGGTGGGTGATGTCCCACTGTTCTCACCGTAGCGGCTACCCCGAAACATTGTGGCAAATGCTCCAATATTTCGGGTATGACCAGATGCCGCAATACTTCGCCAAGGAAGAAGGCGAAGAGGGGAACAAGACGTGGACGATCCATGTCGAAGTCCCTGCAGGACCTACACTACCCAGTTGGGTGCCGTTCACTGTCACGGTGAGAGGGAAACAACCGGAAGGGATGTGGCAAGTGGCAGCCCGTGACACCATGTCACGTTTCTGCCAACTACACGTGCAGGCTATGGAGGGCACTCCATACTCGCTCGTTCCGGTGGAGGGACGGGCTCAGCATGTGTGGGAAAATTTCAGCAAGCATGATGGTCCCAAAAGCGCCATTATGCTTAGAGGGTAGAGTTTACCCCACGTCTCTCATTATTTTAGAGGGACAAAAGGTCGATGTCATCTTAGGGATGTCGTGGTTAACCCGCCACGGCGCTGTTTTGGACACCATCCTCCGAGTTGTGCACCTGAACTCAGAAGTGCACGAGTCTCACTCATTATTTCTGGACAGTCCAGAAATAAAACTTCCAAGTGTCTATCAAGCCACAACCATCAGATTGGAAGATATTCCAGTGGTCCGAGAGTTCCCTGATGTATTCCCGGACGATTTGCCGGGGATGCCGCCTGATAGAGAGGTGGAGTTCAAGATTGAACTTGCACCGGGAACCATGCCAATATCCCGAAGGCCGTACAAGATGTTGCCCAAGGAGTTGGCTGAACTGAAGACTCAGCTCACGGACCTTCTGGAGAAAGGTTTTATTAGGCCGAGCTCCTCGCCATGGGGTTGTTCGGCATTATTTGTCAAGAAGAAGGATGAGACGTTGCGGCTTTGCATGGACTATCGTCCATTAAATGCCATAACCATCAAGAACAAGTACCCGTTGCCATGTATCGACATGTTGTTTGATCAGTTGGTCGAAGCAAAGATCTTTTCCAAGATGGATTTAAGATCCGGGTACCATCAGATTAAGATAAGGGCTGAGGACATTCCAAAGACGGCTTTCTCGATGAGGTGCGGACTTTATGAGTACCTGGTCATGTCCTTCGGCCTCACCAATGCTCCAGCTCACTTCATGTACTTGATGAACTCGGTATTCATGCCGGAGTTGGACAAGTTTGTCGTGGTCTTCATCGACGACATCCTGGTATATTCCAAGTTGGAAGAAGATCACAAGAAGCATCTGCGTATAGTCTTGCAACGGCTGCGGGATCACAAGTTATACGCGAAATTCAGCAAATGCGAGTTTTGGATATCGCAAGTGCCTTTTCTCGGGCATATCATCTCAGCGGAGGGTATCACTGTAGACCCGAGCAAAATCACTCAAGTGCTGAATTGGAAATCCCCGAGAACTGTTCACGAGGTACGGAGTTTCCTCGGACTCGCGGGATATTATCAGAGGTTCATTCCGAACTTCTCGAAGATTGCCAAGCCAATGACAGAGCTGCTGAAGAAGGCTACCAAATATGTTTGGAGTCCAACATGTGAAGCAGCATTCAAGGCTTTAGTCAAGCACCTGACATCAGCAACGGTTTTGGCGCAGCCAGACACAACAAAACCGTTCGATGTGTACTGTGATGCATCCAGCATTGGGCTCGGATGTGTGCTGATGCAAGACCGAAGAGTGGTCGTGTATGGATCACGGCAGCTTAGAAACCATGAGCAGAATTATCCGACTCACGACTTGGAGCTCGCTGCCGTGGTACTCGCACTCAAAATGTGGAGGCACTACCTACTCGGTAACCTCGTACATTTATATACCGACCACAAAAGCCTCAAGTATATATTCACTCATAAGGAGCTGAACATGAGGCAGCGAAGATGGTTAGAATTGATAAAGGATTATGAAATAGAGATCCATTATCATCCGGGCAAGGCAAACGTAGTGGCAGATGCGCTGAGCCGCAAGTCACACGTCAACAATCTGACCATCACACCGTTGGAAGAGAGCGAACCATCAGTACATATAATTCCACATGGAGCTCTCTACAACCTGGCGTTGATCCCCACCATCCGTGAAGAGATAGCGGCAGCCCAGAAGAATGACAAAGGCATGTCGCATTTGCGGCGACATGTAGACAGTGGGGAGCTGAAATGTTTCCGGAAGGACGGAGACGGCGTCCTATGGTTCAAGGACCGGATCGTCGTACCCCGAAACCCGGAATTACGAAAGAAAATCTTTGATGAGGCTCACTTGTCAAAGTTTTCTATTCACCCCGGCAGCAACAAGATGTATCAAGGACTCAGAAGCAAGTTTTGGTGGACACGGATGAAGCGTGAGACTGCAAAATACGTGTCCGAGTGTGATACATGTCGATGGGTGAAGGCAGACCACATGCGGAAACCGGGACTGCTGCAACCACTAGGCATTCCTGCCTGGAAGTGGGAGGACGTGAGCATGGATTTCATCGTCGGTTTACCCACCACCTTGCAGAAACATGATTCTTTGTGGGTGATCGTCGATCGGCTCACCAAAGTTGCCCATTTCATTCCGGTTAACACAAACTATAACGCCAAGAAGTACGCTGAACTATACATCTCACGGATCCTATGCTTGTACGGCGTACCCCGTACCATCATATCCGATCGGGGCACTTTATTTGTGTCCCGTTTTTGGGAGCAGCTACACGCTGCCTTGGGGACGAAACTGATCCGTAGTTCAGCATACCACCCGCAGACGGATGGGCAGACAGAGCGGGTAAATCAGATCTTAGAAGACATGCTACGAGCTTGCGCTATCAACCACGACAAGAATTGGGATGATCACTTGCCGTTAGCTGAGTTCTCGTACAACAATGGGTACCAAGCCAGCATCAAGATGGCACCTTACGAGGCGCTATACGGTAGGATGTGCCGCACACCATTGAACTTGTGTGAGTCTGGCGAAAGGGTTACCTTCAGGATTGACCTTGTCAACAACGCGGAAGAGAAGGTTCGACTGATTCAAGCAAACCTAAAAGCCGCTCAATCCCGTCAAAAACAGTATGCGGACCGGAGAAGGCGCCCGTTACAATTCGAAGCTGGAGATCACGTATACCTACGGGTGTCTCCAATGAAGGGCGTAAACAGATTTGGGGTGAGAGGAAAGTTGGCACCCCAATTCATCGGTCAATTCCAGATTACCGAAAGATGTGGATCAGTGGCATACCGGCTGAAATTACCAGAAGCACTTTCCGGTGTGCACGACGTATTTCACATTTCCCAGCTGAGGAAGTGTCTCAAGCTATCAACTACCGTTCAGCAGGAAGATATTGAAGAACTGCAACCGGATCTCACCTATCGGGAGCAACCGGTGCAGATTATTGATGAAAAGGCCCGAACCACACGCAACAGTTGCGTGTGGTTCTACAAGGTTCTATGGAGTAATCACTCCATGGACGAAGCGACATGGGAGAGCGAAGAATTTCTTCACGCTAACTACCCCGACTTTTTCACGTCGCATATCCGGTAATTTTCCACCGTCCTCTCTCTCATTTTTACCTTATAATCTCGGGACGAGATTCTTTTAAGGGGGGAGGAATGTAAGGGCCTCAGTTTTGGCACACATTTGAAGTATTCATCACCACACCACACACCTCATTTTAGGAAAGATGATGAACACAAATGAAGAGCAAGTAACCACCATCGACATGCTCATTAGAGAACAAACTCACATATTGCAAAAGTGGTATTTCCCACATGTGATATAGGTGGGCTGGACATATGAAAACTCCTACACATTGCTAAGGATGTCCATGCCAAGTTTCTCCCAAATTCAAAACCTTTTCGAGGTCATTTTGGGTATAGATAGAAAGGGGGCAGTTTGAAACCACATTCAAATTCAAACTGTTTTTATCCCATGAATTTAAAAGTGGGAGGCATATTCTTATTCAGCACATTTTTGTGATCTCAGACACCAATTTTCACTCCATTTGGAGTTGATCTTGACATGAGCTAAGTGGGACAAATTCAAACTTTATTTGAATTCAAAACTGAACTTGTGCTGAAATTCACTCAAACCAAACCCAATTTGAATCCTATTCAATTCAAATGGCTCAGAGGTGAATAATTTGAATCACCAGGGGTATTATGGGGCTCACTGTTTACAACAGTGATTAGAAATAAATTTCAGAGGTTAAAACCCCGGGTGGGACTCACATGTCATAGAGGGAAGAAGGAGAAACTTGCATCCAAAGTCAGAGTCTCGGTGGGAAATTCCACCGAGCAGCTGTCGGCCGTGCCACCGAGCAGCTACCGGCGCCACCAGCTGCTTCCCTCTCCGCGCGCTGGCGCCCAGGGCGGCTTGCTCGCGCCCCCACGTGACCGGCACCGCCTCAGCCGAGCAGGAGTCGGCCGGCTTTATCTTCTCGCGGGCAAACCCGAGCAGTGGCATTGTTTCTCGCCGCAGCTCTCTGCTCAATCGGGAAAACCAGCAAAACCATCTGCTCCTTCGTCCCTGAGCTGCTAGACAGCCACCTGAGGTCTCACTCCACCTCCCCAACGCCAGAAACCTTGAGCTCCGACCTCCTTTGCCCGAAAACGATCGCCACCGCGGCGACCTAGCCTCAGCCGAGAGTCAGGCGCCCGTGGACAGCGTTCCACAGGCATTTTCACGGTCCACCAAGAGAGGCAACAGGAGCGCACGACCACCGTGCTGCTCTCCTCCAAGTTTGGAAGCCAACCGTGAAAATCCGCAGAGAATTTCCAGTTTTTGCTCTAGCGACCGTAAACCGAGCTTCCTGTACGGTTTCTTTAAATTTTCGCTCTATGATCTTTCGGAGGTCATCAAATCTTGCACATAGACGCTGGACTAGCCGGCGATCAAGTTCTTTTCTGCATTCGTAGCGTGAAACTGTCTAGGAGTGACGAATTTCGAGCTCGATCGAGGGCAGTCATGGCGGGCACGATCGGTCACACCGTGCCGACCGACTTGCCGCCATCCCTGAACCCTTTTGACACATTGTCGAGCTTCCTAGAGGTACACTGATGCCGTAGGGCCGTTTGTTCGAGGTGTTGGCGGGTTTAGAAACCACGGTCGATGGTGCCGAACCTCAACCGAGGCCGCGGCACGTCGCCGAGCTATTTCCGGTCACCCCCAGCCCGACCTGACACCACCAATGTGTTCCTCGACGTCGACAACCCCCTAGCGGCGAGTTTCAGACCATGGGAGGTCCGGCAGCAGCGAGCCGGCGAGCCCCGAGTCTGCTCCGGCGAGGTTGGCGGTGCGGGCGCGAGAGAACGGTGGGAGGAAGACGAAGCCGGCTGGCCCACATGTCAGCGGCTGAAGAATTTAAATCGGGATCGGGTGTGGCCGGGGATCGGCTGTGCTGGCGCGCAAATACCCTGTGAGCTCTGGTGTGCCGGACACCTCCGCGCTCGACATGTGTGATATCCCCGGTGTGCCGGACACCTCTGCGCTCGACACGTGTCCCCGCGGGCCCCGAGAGTTTAAACTTTTCCCCGATTTTCATAATTCTTCCAAACTTCAAATTCCCATAACTTTGGCTAGAGAGCTCCAAATCGAGTGAACCAAATTTTAATGGATTCAGCTTTCTGCGCACTTTCCAGCAAATCAAGTTTCACTTCATGAAAACCCTTGTTTCTTCAGAATTAATTCCTCAAAGTTTAAACTGTTAGGAATTTCAATTGGAGAATCCTGGCGAGGAAAATCCTGAAATTTTGCTGGGATGTTCACCAAAATATCCCTGAACTACCATAAAAATTTTAGACCCATTGGAGCTCATTTAATCCACCTAATGGTGTGATTAGTGAAACTGTTCCAGAGAAAGTAGAAAATGTTCAGAAACATTTTCAGGATTTTCTCTGAAATTGTTTAGCTCATATCTTTAGCTAGAAACATTCAAATTAAGTGAGACCAACTCCATTAGAACCCTCTGAAAATCTAGTTTTCAGAAAGTCATAGTTTGTTTCATGAAAATCCTTAGAGCACCCTATGAGTTCCAATTAAGGTCAAGGACATAATTAATTGTGGAGGGCTCAAATGAGCTTTGCTGCAACTAAAACTTGACCAAGTCTCTATTTAGGTTGTAACCAAGCCACAGTAAAAATTTCACAGTCATAGAGTCTGTCTAGTGGGACTTATAAGCTTCACAAGTTTGAAACTTAATACAAACACATTTAAATTGATACATATGTTTCTTCTAACATGTAGTCGCTAAGGTCGAGGAGGAACCCGAAGTCCTAGACTTCGTTACTCCGGAGGAACAGCTAGCCTACGACCAAGAGCAGCAAGGCAAGCTCCGGTTTGCATTTACCTTTTTTACAAATTTTTACTGTTTTGAGCACATACTTGAATACCTTATTCTTTGCATTAGAGTCTTGTGTGGAAACCCAATTGCATAACCAAGAAAACCATGGGTTGGGTTTAGGATTGCAAACCCCATTAGCTACTTCAATGCTAAGATAGTGTAGGATTCGGTACAAGTCGAGAAGTTGGAACTACTTGCGAGCATAGGCTAGAGGCACTCGACTCGGGTAGTGATAGCACATGAAACACATGGCAAGAAAATGAGACCAAGCGGAGAGTAAGGGCAGCAGGACTTTGGGGCCTGTGTGCTGTAGCTCCGCTTGTGTCGATTGAGGACCGAGCCGTGTGCGGGCCTGTTGAACAAGCTAGAACAGTACCGAAGACCTACCGGCTATATGGGAACCGGGAAACCGATGTAACTTGGGTAGCTGGGTGTTGAGGCATAGCTGGTCGTTCAGAGGGTAGGTTGAGAGCTCGAGGCGTAAATCGGCTGGCGGCACTGAGATGCGTGTGCAGAGACCTCTTGCTCGGGACGATTGGACCGGTTCAACATTTGGCTAACGGGTGAAAGGTAGTTGCGTACGGCGTCCGTGATGGTTGTTGTAGGCAAGATCGAGTACGGGCGTACGTGACGGGTTGTTCGGGTAACCCTGCAGGTGTAAATCGATTATAATGCCGTCCCTCGCGGTCAGTGAGTACCACTTGTTCACTGTACCGTGACGTAGAAAGAACAGTCTAGTTACATGTTAAAATGTTGCTGATTGAAAGATGGACTTGATTGCTAATGATTTGCTGTAGTTTAGAGCTAACTAAAGTTCATTTCAACTTTGGGCAAAGTACATGAGAGAAATGTGTTTCTTGTTTGATTGCGGCTCTCTCATGTGCCTTACCGTGAGGTTCTCCACAAACTGCTGCTAAAACTTGAAAGTAAGGTTCCACTAATTAGGCGAGTCCTTTGCAAATGATTTTTACCTCATGTAACCCATTACCCCTCATTTAGAAGTTCCACGTTTAGGTGAGACGGGTCAGACTTGCTGAGCCTTCGTGCTCACTGCTTGTGTTTGAAGCTTTTGCAGGGTTCTATGAGGAAGGGACTCTGGAGGAGGAGATGGAACCCCAGGAGGGGAACCCCGTCGAGTGGGAGTCGTGCACGCCGCAGAGTTAGTGTGCGTGTGTGCTAGCAAGGACACGTTCAAGGGCTGAACGTGGACTTGATGCGTAGTCTACGCCCGCAAGTGTAGACTGAACATATTTTGATGTAAACATGTTCATAAACCTGTTTATGTAATATAAAATTTCGCTTCCGCTTTGTACCTTTGACGTGTGTTATACGGTGCTGTGCAACGCAGCACCCCTCAGCGTGATCCTGGCTCGACAAGACCGTGGGGTCGTGTCAGTGTCAGTGAGAGGGAGAGAGAGGGGGCGCGGGTTTGGGCTGGCGCGGGGGTCTTGGGACGGCAGAGCAGGTTTCGGCCCACTGGCCATTTTCTTTTATTTTTCCTTTTCCTTTTCTTTTTTCTGTTTTGATTTGAATTTGAATTCTAGTTTGAATTTGAATTGCTTTTATCACATGCATTACGTCCAAAAATTTTTAAATTCCCCTCATTAGCAGGTTTTGGGGTGTTACAGCTCTACCCCCCTTAAAAGAAATCTCGTCCACGAGATTGGTGGTTCTAGGAAAACAATTCCGGAAACTGTGCCTTAAGCTCGTCTTCTCGCTCCCATGTGGCTTCCTCTTCCGAGTGATGCTTCCACTGCACCTTGCACATCCGGATTCTTTTATTTCTTGTGAGGCGTTCCATTGTCTCCAAAACCTTGACCGGTTGCTCGGCAAAGACAGATCCTCTCTTACGTCAACCGCATTCATGGGTAACATCTCTTCAGGCGTCCTTAGACATTTCTTGAGCTGTGACACATGGAATACATCGTGCACATCCGATAGGCGAGCCGGTAGTTCTAGTCTATATGCCACTTCGCCTTTCCTCTCCAGAATCTGAAAGGGTCTGATGTATCGAGGTGATAACTTCCCTTTCACCTTCAACCGACGAAGTCCTCGGATAGGGGACACCTTGAGATAAACATAGTCCCCCACGTTGAAAACGAGCTCTCTTCTCCGTACATCGGCATAGCTCTTTTGTCGTGTCTGTGCTATCCTCAAGTTGTTGCGTATTTCCCTCACTTTCGCCTCGGCTTCTTGTAGTACCTCGGGCCCAAACACTTTACTTTCCCCTATTTGGTTCCAAAACAGTGGAGTTCTGCACTTCCTCCCATACAAAGCCTCAAATGGTGACATCTTCATACTAGCCTGATAGCTGTTGTTATAGGAGAACTCCGCATACGGTAAGTTCTTATCCCAACTCCTATTGTTCTTGAGCGCACACGCTCTTAGCATATCCTCAAGGATCTGATTGGTTCTTTCCGTCTGCCCGTCAGTCTGGGGGTGATAGGCAAAACTAAAATTCAGATGAGTTCCCATGGTTTCATGTAACTTCTGACAGAACCTTGAGGTGAACTGTGTCCCTCGATCCGACACTATCTTCTTTGGCACTCCATGGAAAACACGATCCTTGACAGGTACAATTCCGCCAATTTGGATCCGCTGTAGTTTTCTTTCACGTGGATGAAATGAACTACCTTGGTTAGCCTATCAATGATGACCCATATCGAATCATATCCCGATTGGGTCCTGGGTAGTCCCACTATGAAGTCCATACCTATTTCTTCCCATTTCCATTCATGCACTTTGAGTGGTTGCAATAGTCCCGCGGGTCATTGATGTTCTGCTTTCACCAACTGACACGTGTCACATAGGGCAACATGTTCCGCAACATCTCGCTTCATGCCATACCACCAATATCTGCTCTTGAGGTCCTGATACATCTTCGTACTACTAGGATGAATGGAAGAGTCGGAATCATGAGCCTCCTTCAAAATCAATCCACGGATCTCCTTCACCTCAGGCACACAAATTCTTTTCCCATGTCACACCGTACCTTGTTCATCCTCTCTGAACCCAGGGGCTTTATTTTCTTTGATGAGTTCTCTAATCTCTTGTATCTTCTCATCATTCTTCTGACCGTTGCGTATGTCTTGCTCTAATGTGGAGTCCACTTCCATTGTGATGGCCTCACCACTATTCACCAGACATAGATTGAGTTTTGCAATCTCTTCCTTCAATTCTGTAGGCATGTCCTTCGAACTCAACATGTGGACCTGCACTTTCCGGCTTAAAGCATCCGCTACGACGTTCGCTTTCCTAGGATGATAGTTGATGCCCACATCAAAGTCGTTGATTAGCTCTAACCATCTCCTTTGTCTGAGGTTGAGATCTGGTTGTGTGAAAATATACATTAAGCTCTTATGATCCGTATATATCTCTGTCCTCTTCCCCATCAAGTAATGTCGCCAAATCTTCAAAGCGTGTACCACCGCAGCTAGCTCTAGGCCATGTGTAGGATAGCTCTTCTCGTGTTTTCGAAGCTGCCGGGACGCGTAGGCCACAACATGCCCCTCTTGCATGAGAACACATCCCAACCCATGTCCAGAGGCATCGCAATACATCGAAAAATTATTATGTATATCTGGCATAACTAGCACTAGGGCTGTTGTCAATCTTTTCTTCAGTTCTTGAAAACTCGTCTCACACTGCGGTGTCCATGTGAATGTGATTCCCTTCTCTAACAATTTGGTGAGGGGTCTCGAAATCTTGGAGAAACCCTCGATAAATCGTCGATAATACCCAGCCAATCCTAAGAAGCTTCAAACTTCCCCGACATTTTCAGGGGTCTTCCACTTCTGCACATCCCCGATCTTGGCGGGATCTACGGAGATTCCTCCCTCCGAGATTATATGTCCTAAGAAGGGAACTCTCTTCAGCCAAAACTCACACTTGCTCCACTTGGCATATAGTTGGTGTTCTCTCAGCTTTTGCAACACCAACCTTAATTGTCCTTCATGTTCTTCTTTATCTTTGGAGAAGACGAGAATGTCATCAATGAAAACCACCACAAATTTGTCCAGATATTCCATGAATACCTTGTTCATGAGATACATGAAGTATGCCACGGCATTAGTTAGCCCGAAAGGCATGACGGTCTTTGGAATGTCGGTTTGTCTTATCTTAAGTTGGTGGTATCCTGACCTGAGATCAATTTTTGAGAACACACAAGCTCCCCTCCACTGATCAAATAAGTCTTCAATGCGGGGTAATGGGTACTTGTTCTTGATGGTTACTTCGTTCAACGCACGGTAGTCTATGCATAACCTTTGGGTCCCGTCCTTTTTGGGCATAAATATCACTGGAGCTCCCCATGGTGAGGAACTAGGACGAATGTGCCCCTTCTCGTAAATGTTCCTTGAGTTATTCCATCTGTTTGGAGTCCATCCGATAAGGCCTCTTGTACATTGGGGCGGTTCCAGGAACTAGTTCAATCGTTCTACTTCACGATCAGGGGGCAAACCTGGCAACTCCTCCGGAAAAAACGTCTGGATATTCCCGGATAATCCTGATCTCTTCCACTTCCACCTCAACGTGATTGAGTTTAAGGTCCCTCCTAGGTTCTTGTACAGTTATGAACTTCACTCTTGTGCCACTAGGGTGAGTTAGTTCCACCGTTCTTGTCGAACAATGGATGATTCCTTTATGTTTGGTCAACCAATCCATACTCAAAATAATATCTATCCCTTGTGAGTCTATCACTATGAGGTTTGCTGTAAATACTACCCCATTAATGTCTAGATTCACCTTGGGACACACTTGTCTTGTCCTTATTTCTTACCCTGGAGAGTTCACTGCTAGCATATGGTTCATTTGTGTTATTGCTAGATCATGCTTCTTAACAAACCCTTGAGCAATGAATGAGTGGGTAGCACAAGAATCGAACAACAAGGTTGCAATGTGTAAATTGGCAGGAAACTTACCAATTACCACGTCAGGTGCCTCTTGCGCTTCGTCCATGGTCACGTGGTTCACCTGTCCTCAACATTCTGCTGTTGTGGCTGCATGGGCTTCTTCTTTGGGCACTTATGGGCGTAGTGCCCCACTTCACAACAGTTGAAGCATTGTACCCCAACTTTAGGTGCCGGCCCTTTGTTGTCTTGGGGTTGGTTCGGTGGTCCTTGTCCTGCTGGTCGAGGTTGATATGTGGGGCGAGGCTGCTGTACAAACTGACGCTGCAGCTGTGCTCGTGCTGACGGAGGCCTGAAATTCGGGTTGTACCCTCTGGGTGCTGAGTATGGTACCACAGCAAGGCTCGTCTGCCTTGCGGGTTGCTGCATCAGACGTGGGCGTGTGTTGCTACCTGAGGCTTGGTGTGACCATCCCGCCTCCCTCTTGTTTTCATTCTCCAAGGCCTTCAGCTTCCTCTCCACGACAAATGCTCTGTCTACCATCTTTTGGAAGCTTTCATACTCGTTGGAGGACATTGCACATTGCATTTCCATAGTAAGTCCTTCCACAAAACAGTCCTGTTTTTGCTCATCAGTTTCGATGTCCCGTGGTGCATAACGGGATAGTTGGGTGAACTTAGTGAGGTATTCCCTCACAGTCATGTTTCCTTGCTGCAGTCCCATGATCTCCTTCCTTTTGTTTTTGAGTTCACCCCTTGGTATGTAATGGTTGCGGAAACTGCGTTTGAACTCTTCCCAAGTGATGTTCTCGGGGTCATGATGGGCTGCCACGTAAGCGGTCCACCAATCAGCAGCAGGTCCATGCAATTGGTGAGAGGCAAACAGCACCCTCTCATACCCTTGGGATTGTATGATCCTCATCTTGCTCTCAATTGTTTTTAGCCAGTCATCTGCCTCCAGAGGTTCAGCAGCACTTGCAAACTTTGGAGGTTGAGTCCCGAGAAACTCGCTCAACCTTGGTTGGCGTGGTGCAGCTTGTGGGAGTGGAGCTTGGTGCAAGTTGGCCACCACTTGAGTTAGGCTCTGGATGAGCTGATTCTGATTTTCAAGCATCTGGTGGATAGGATCAGATCCTTCACGGCGACCACCCCTGTCTTGTCCTCCAGAAAGATGAGGGTTGCCAGCCTCATCGTTGTTGTTGGTGGGTGTGACGCCCTCAATTCTGTGGGAAAAACCACGGAACCGAGAACTAATGCATATGTGTGCCCAGGATGTTCTTCACACATACACATACATTCCACAAACTGAATTCAGATTATATATTACCACGAATAACAGAGTTTATTACAATTTCGCATGAGTCTTCGACTCATGCTTACAGCGGAAGTCTTATTTCTATGCAGCGGAATTCCTTATTTAAATGCGGAAGCAAAAACTAATGCGGAAGCAAAACTAAGCAAAAGTGGCTCCATCTCTACTCCCTCCACAGGCAAGGTTGAGAACAGATCACACGCCATAATGTTCCACTTGATCTTCATAGTAGGCTTCTCCTGCTGCTGGTGATGAAGTAATAATGCAAGGTTGAGTACAATGATGTACTCAGCAAGTGCGGGAAAACACATGATATGCAGCTCATAAACAAGGTAGGTATAAAAAGGCTTATTTGCAGAAAAGCAATCTTGTAAAACCATGATAAAACAGCAACTTGACTTTAGATGAATGTAATCCCAGCATGAATTAAATCACCAACATACCTTCATCACTTCCCGTGTTCCATCCAAACATTAACCAATCCTTTATTCATTCTCACGAATACCTCCTCGTATTCGCTACCATCTCATCTCACAAATCAACCTCGTCTCATACCGAGACCAAATTCTCATGTCATAACTCAACAGTCATGCAAACATCTCATCATCCAGACTCAATAGTTCCAAACCAATAACCATAACCAAGAACCTTCCCAATAACCATCCCAATAACCATCCCATCTAATCATGGCAGTTTAGCCAGGTGCTCGTGACCGTAAGCTCGGCTATCATGATAGTTTTAATAACTCTGCAGAATTTGCACCTCTTTACCCACAAGTTTGTGATTTTGTCACCCGTCGGCGACTGCAGAACCTCCATTATACCAGTACACATCTGTCGGTGTATGGTCAAGAGATCACAAAATAGCCTTTACAAAAGGGGTTACTAGATGTATGGACTCACTAAGGTTTCACCAACAGGCTAGAATCTCCAATTCTCCCACCCACGGCCCCCCTCTTGTGCCATGCAGTTCCCAGGGCAGTCCTCACTCGACTCCCATTCCCCGCGCCTTCCACAGTCCATAACACTCTAGCAACTTACCTAATTACTCAGCTAAGCCGCACCCGTATTTGGCCTTGTGGTCGCACTGTTATCCTGGCATGTGCATGCATGAACCGGTCCTTAGATCTACGGCAAGTAAAACCACCATCTCATGCTACCTCATTCACAAACCCAGGCTTGCCTAGATCTCCCTCCGATCCATGTTCATTAACCTCATCAGTTACTTATTATCAGTACGAGTGCAGTTACCTAGACACATCTATCTCGCTTCCCAATCCCATGGACTCAGCGAAGCATAAAGCAAAAACCATACCCGACTCATAAACTTCCCTAGCGACAAGGGTGGTTTAACCAAAACTAGTAAACTCCTATAAAAGGGTTTCCCATCATGTTTGACTCAGTATGCACACCTTTTCGCAAAACAAAACAGTTTTCCCGAAACATAGGATCAACATGGTCAAGGAGCACTTGCCTTGTTCTTGGGGTTCCGGTTGTTCTTGATTCTCAAAACCTTGTTGCTGCAGCTCGTCGTAGACAGCTTCCTGGATCTGTCCTGCTATGTAGGATTCACGCGCATACAAGATTCACAGCAATCAATATCATGCGCAAACCTTAAACTAGATGCGATGATGCACATGCATGCTATCCTATGATTGTTATTAGATTGTTGTGCTCTTGCATGGCTTGCATGGGCAGAGGTGTTCGGATCAAAGGTGGACGAGGCGATGATATTGTCTTTAGATCAAACTGATCATCGAGTGATCTGCCCACGAGAAGGCTTCGGTTCGAAAGGAATTGAAGAACAGATGCAAAGATGAACACAATGATGTCGTAAGGTGGTATCGAAGTCCTACCTCACGCTCTTCTTGTCTTCGAGGTCCTCCCCGGACCGCTCGGTTCTTCTCCGATGATCTCCCTTGTTGCGCTTCGGCGATGGTTGGCTCGGCGAGTTAGGGCTAGGGCTCTAAGTCGTCGGCTCAGGAGTTGAAAGAGAAGTTTGTGGTTTCGGCCAGAGGTTTTGGGTTCTATTTATAATCGGGAAGAGAAGAGTCCTAATCTGATTGTATCCGAATAAGAGTCTTATTCAGATCTTTGTTAGATCCTGACGTCTTATCTTTGGTAACATCGTGGAGTTTAGATCAGTTTCTGTTGCATACCGGTATCTTTACGCGTAAAAACTGCTCCAGACTCGTTACCTCCGCGGTGATGAGCTCCGGAAGCTCCACGTGTCCTTCCGAGCCTGGTATCTCTTCTCCCACAGAGACGAGCTCCGGTTGTGCCGCGTGTCACGAGCGAGACCTCCCTCTTCTTCGGAGGTGAGCTCCACGCACGCCACGTGTTGGCGCCGGTCTTCCCCTTCTCCTTTCCTCAGGGACATGCCCCGCGGTCGACACGTGTCCAGCAGCGACAGACCTCCAGGAGATAAGCTCCGGTGGTGACGCGTGTCCAATAGAACAGGACCTCTCGCAGGTGAGCTCCGAGATCGACACGTATCCCGTGCGGCTGGTCCTCTGATTTCCGTGAGGACTAGCTCCAAGGATGACACGTGTCCTGCGGAAATGCCTTTGCTTCTTCCGCAGAGGCTAGCTCCGTGGGAAACATGTGTCGCACAGGATCGGACCTCTCCCCTTTGCGGAGACGAGCCCCGAGCCTGCCACGTAGCCAGCTTGGCGGCGGCCTCTCCCCACTTCGCAGGGATGAGCACCGATCACGCCACATGGCCTGCTGGCCGCGGAAGTTGCCTTCGGCGCTCTCTGAAGGCTTTATTGGCTATTCTTTTGATAATTCTCTCTGTTCCTATTTTTTATTAAAATGTTTCCCTTTCATAGGACACGAACATATGCTGACACCCGAGGTGAGGGTGTCACAAATCTACCGCCCTTAAATTGAATCTCGCCCTCGAGATTCGTTTGTAGAAAATAGATGGGGGAATTCCGCCTTGATATCCTCTTCACGTTCCCATGTGGCTTCAGCTTCAGTGTGATGGCTCCATTGTACCTTGCACCATCGAATCACCTTGTTTCGGGTGACCCTTTCTTTTACGTCCAAAATTCGGACAGTGTGTTCTGCGTAAGTCAGGTCCTCTTGAAGTTCAAGTTCTCCCATTGACACTTGTTCTTCTAGTACTCTCAAGCACTTCTTGAGCTGGGATACATGAAACACGTCATGTACGTCGGAGAGGTGGTTTGGGAGCTCTAGTTGATAGGCTACTTCTCCTCGCTTGTCCAAAATTTTAAAGTGTCCGATGTAGCGAGGTGCTAGCTTGCCTTTGACGTTGAAACGTCGCTGGCCTCGGATAGGTGATACCTTAAGGTATACGAAGTCTCCTACTTCAAAGGTCAACTTTCTACGCCTATTGTCCGCATAGCCTTTCTGTCGTGACTGAGCAGCCTTTAAGTTCTCCCGTATCGTTTGGACCTGCTTTTCAGCTTCTTGTAGTACTTCGGGTCCAAACACCTGGTTCTCTCCAGTTTCGTTCCAGAACAGTGGCGTTCTACACCGTCTACCATATAAGGCTTCAAAAGGCGACATCTTCAAGCTAGCTTGATAGTTGTTGTTATAGGAGAACTCGGCATACGGTAAACTCCTATCCCAACTATGCCCATGTTTTAAGGCGCAAGCTCTCAACATGTCCTCCAAAATTTGGTTCGTCCTTTCGGTTTGCCCATCTGTTTGTGGGTGATAGGCGGAGCTAAAATCCAGTCGTGTCCCCATGGCTTTCTGCAGCCTCCTCCAGAATCTAGAGGTAAACTGAGATCCTCAATCTGAGACTATCCTCTTCGGGACTCCGTGATGGCACACGATCTGCTCCATGTACAACTCTGCCAATTGTGCAACGCTGTAACTGGTCTTTACCGGAAGAAAATGGGCGGTTTTCGTCAACCGGTCCACAATGACCCAGATGGAGTCGTATCCTGGCTGAGTACGTGGTAATCCGACGATGAAGTCCATACTGATGTCCTCCCATTTCCATTCGGGTATTCTCAAAGGATGCAGCAATCCAGCGGGTTTTTGATGTTCAGCTTTTACCCGTTGCCATCTGCCGCATAGGGCAACGTATTCGGCTATATCCCTCTTCATACCATCCCACCAATAGCAAGTTTTCAAATCCTTGTACATTTTGGTGCTCCCTGGATGTATGGAATAGGGTGAATCATGTGCCTCCTTCAATATCATGTCGTGAAGGTGTCTTATGTTTGGCACACAAATCCTTTTCCCTAGCCAAAGCTACCCTTTTCATCCTCCTTGAAATCCTTCTCTATCCCTTGTCGGATTCTTTCCTTGATCTCATTGATCCCCTGGTCCGTTGCTTGGCCCTTCCTTATTTCTTGTTCCAATGAGGAGTGGATCTCCATTATTTCCATGTTATTCAAGAATCCGAGGTGTAACCGTTCGAACTCCTTATGTAGTTCGGGTGGTAGCTCCCAAACCGTGAGTTGGTGGCATGCTCCCTTTCTGCTCAATGCGTCCGCTACTACATTGGCCTTCCCGGGGTGGTAGTTGATTCCTACATCATAGTCCTTGATGAGTTCTAACCATCGACGTTGCCTCAAATTCAAGTCCGTTTGTGTAAATATGTACTTGAGGCTTTTATGATCCGTATAGATCTCACATCGATGACCAAGGATATAATGTCTCCAAATCTTCAATGCATGCACCACTGCTGCTAACTCCAAGTCGTGCGTAGGATAGTTAAGCTCGTGCTTCTTTAATTGTCGTGAGGCATAGGCTACCACTTGTCCTTCCTGCATGAGTACACACCCGAGCCCTTGTCTGGATGCGTCACAATATATGTCAAAGCTCTTGCTTTCGTCTGGCAATACCATAACTGGTGCTGTGGTTAGCCTTTCCTTGAATTCCTCAAAACTTTCTTGGCAGGCTTGTGTCCATTGAAAGATTTTTCCCTTCATTAGCAACTCCATCATAGGTTTTGCTATTTTAGAGAAGTCTTTAATGAAGCGCCGATAGTATCCTGCCATCCCAAGGAAACTCCGAATATCCCTCACGCTCTTCGGTTGGTCCCACTTCAGAACATCTCTCACCTTTCCAGGATCAACCAATACCCCTTCCTTGGAGATGATGTGGCCTAGGAAAGATATTTCCTTTAGCCAAAATTGACACTTGTTGAGCTTGGCATACAACTGATGCTCGCGCAACTTCTGCAAGGTCAATCTCTTATGTTCTTCATGCTCCTCCTTACTTTTTGAATACACCATAATGTCATCGATGAAAACCACGACGAACTTGTCCAAGTACTCCATGAAAACCTTGTTCATAAGGTACATGAAGTATGCGGGTGCATTCGTCAATCCAAAAGACATAACGGTATATTCATATGAACCATACCGTGTCCGAAAGGCTGTCTTAGATATATCGGAGGGCTTAATCTTCAGCTGGAAATATCCCGACCGAAGATCTATCTTGGAGAATACCTGGGCTCCATTCATTTGATCGAACAGGTCCTCTATACGGGGCAGAGGGTATTTATTCTTGATTGTCACCTCGTTGAGAGATCTGTAGTCCACGCACATTGTTTGGGTTCCGTCCTTCTTGTCCACGAAGAGTACCGGAGCTCCCATGGTGACGATCTTGGACGGATAAAACCCTTCTCCAACTGTTCTTGAATTTGCTTCTTGAGTTCAACTAACTCATTGACGGGCATCCTATATGGTCTCTTAGCTATAGGTGCAGTTCCGGGTACCAAATCTATGGCAAACTCGACGTCCCGGTCAGGTGGCATTCCCGGGAGCTCTTCTAGGAACACGTCCGAAAATTCCTGAACCACTGGAATGCTGTCCAATGTTGTTCCTTCGACAAGGTTCTTGTTCAAATATGCCCGTTCGGTTGCTTGCTGGGCTGACTCAAACTCGACACGAATACCGTGTTCGTTTGTCAACTGCACGCTCCTTTCAGCACATTAGATTACTCATTGTGCTTGCTTAACCAGTCCATTCCGAGTATGATGTCAATCCCGTGGGAGTCCAAAACAATAAGGTTGGCGAGGAAGTCTACCCCCTTATTTTAAGGCTTACTTTAGGACATACTATATTAGTCCTCATTTCTCCTCCGGGAGAATTAACTAACATAGCACATTCTAAGTGGGATACGGGTAGATGATGCTTGGCAACATATTCGGATGATATGAAAGAATGCGATGCTCCGGAATCAAATAAAATGGTGGCTTGGTTGGAGTTGGCAAGGAACATACCAATTGCGACGTCCTCAGCCTGTTGTGCTTCCTCAGCAGTGACATGGTTAACGTGGCCACGAGCATAGTTCTGCGGTCCACGGTTCCCTTGGTTGTCCCCTCCGTTTGGTCGCTGGTTCTGCTTGGACACGTTACCTTGCTGTCCAGGGCCTCTCCTCGGGCACTGATTAGCGAAGTGGCCTACTTCCCCGCATGCAAAGCATGCCCTGTTGCCTACGGCAGCAGGTACGTTGGGGCGGGGGTTTTGAACAGGAGCGCCATTGTTGGGTCGGGGCGCAGGAGGCATGGGCACACGAGGTGCCGGTGCAACGAATCGTTGCTGTGGTGGCTGACCAGGGCGGTTCGTAGGAGTGGTCGATCCATACTGCGGTGCAGAGGGCATGTATCTAGGTCGTACGTTGCTCCCTTGGGGCTGGTATGGCATCTTCCTTTTGCACTCTCGCTCGATCTCTCGGATCTTGTTTTCCACCACAATAGCCTTATCAACTAGCTTCTGGAAGCTTACGTAGTCATTGTTGAGGAGCTGAACTTGGATCTCATTGTTCAACCCTCTCATGAACAGGTACTGCTTCCTCTGATCTGAGTTGACATTTTCGGGGGCATACCGGGACAGTTGTATGAACTTGTTGAGATATTCGTTCACACTTTTCTGTCCTTGGCGGAGACCTTCAAACTCCTGCCTTTTGAGCATCATTACACCGACAGGGATGTAGTGAGAGCGGAAACTTTCCTTGAACTCAGTCCAAGTGATTGTCTCCGGGTTGGCATGGGCGTTGCTCAAGGCATCCCACCAGTCAGCAGCAGCTCCCATAAGTTGGTGCGACACGAAGAGAACCTTCTCTCGGTCGTTGCACTGAACAATGGCGAGCTTCTTCTCCATGGATTTCAACCAATCATCGGCCTCCATGGGGTCACTAGTTTGAGAAAAGGTGGGTGGTCGAGTTCTCATGAATTCTCCCAACCTGTTATGAGCCGGCGGTGGTGGTGGCGGTGGTGCCGGAACGGGGTTTTGGTTGGCCTGCTACTGACCCAAAGTTTGGATCATGGTTTGCATAAGCTGGTTTTGCATGGCCATTAACCTTTCTAGGTTGTTCTCGCCAGCTCCGGGGTTAACGGGAACTTCCTCGTGATCATCCTCTTGGTTGTCACGGATATTCCTTCGGCCGGCGTTTCCTCTCACCATCTGTGAGAGAGGTCAAGAATAGAAGGTTAGAAGGTTAGGTAGGTCCTTTCGACTATATGCATCAAGGTGAGTGGGACTATATATATTAGCCCTTATGAGGATGTGAGCAAGTGCCGAAACATCTCACACCTCTTTCTTCTTACGTGTGGATATGGACAACATTTTTGAGACGTCCCACAACTCACACTAAGCACATATTCACAAATAATCATCACAAGGGCCCACTCAACTCCTATTCAAGGATGGTTTCCTATGTCAAGGTGGTTTTAAAGGCCAATCTAAGCTATTCACCCTAGGATGCCTGTAACTCCTTCTTGGGGTTAACCCGTATCTCTATTATCTATCTATGGCTTTCTACCTAGGCGTGTAACCTACTGTCAACCCGTGGCTTTGATACCAATCTGTGACGCCCTCAATTCTGTGGGAAAAACCACGGAACCGAGAACTAATGCACATGTGTGCCCAGGATGTTCTTCACACATACACATACATTCCACACACTGAATTCAGATTATATATTACCACGAATAACAGAGTTTATTACAATTCCTCATGAGTCTTGGACTCATGCTTACAGCGGAAGTCTTATTTCTATGCAGCGGAAGTCCTTATTTAAATGCGGAAGCAAAAACTAATGCGGAAGCAAAACTAAGCAGAAGTGGCTCCATCTCTACTCCCTCCACAGGCAAGGTTGAGAACAGATCACACGCCATAATGTTCCACTTGATCTTCATAGTAGGCTTCTCCTGCTGCTGGTGATGAAGTAATAATGCAAGGTTGAGTACAATGATGTACTCAGAAAGTGCGGGAAAACACATGATATGCAGCTCATAAACAAGGTATGTATAAAAAGGCTTATTTGCAGAAAAGCAATCATGTAAAACCATGATAAAACAGCAACTTAACTTTAGATGAATGTAATCCCAGCATGAATTAAATCACCAACATACCTTCATCACTTCCCGTGTTCCATCCAAACATTAACCAATCCTTTATTCATTCTCACGAATACCTCCTCGTATTCGCTACCATATCATCTCACAAATCAACCTCGTCTCATACCGAGACCAAATTCTCATGTCATGACTCAACAGTCATGCAAACATCTCATCATCCAGACTCAACAGTTCCAAACCAATAACCATAACCAAGAACCTTCCCAATAACATTCCCATCTAATCATGGCAGTTTAGCCAGGTGCTCGTGACCGTAAGCTCGGTTATCATGATAGTTTTAATAACTCTGCAGAATTTGCACCTCTTTACCCACAAGTTTGTGATTTCGTCACCCGTCGACGACTGCAGAACCTCCATTATACCAGTACACATCCGTCGGTGTATGGTCAAGAGATCACAAAATAGCCTTTACAAAAGGGGCTACCGGCAGGCTAGAATCTCCAATTCTCCCACCCATGGGCCCCCTCTTGTGCCATGCAGTTCCCAGGGCAGTCCTCACTCGACTCCCATTCCCCGCGCCTTCCACAGTCCATAACACTCTAGCAACTTACCTAATTACTCAGCTAAGCCGCACCCATATTTGGCCTTGTGGTGGCACTGTTATCCTGGCATGTGCATGCATGAACCGGTCCTTAGATCTATGGCAAGTAAAACCACCATCTCATGCTACCTCATTCACAAACCCAGGCTTGCCTAGATCTCCCTCCGATCCATGTTCATTAACCCCATCAGTTACTTATTATCAGTACGAGTGCAGTTAGCTAGACACATCTATCTCGTTTCCCAATCCCATGGACTCAGCGAAGAATAAAGCAAAAACCACACCCGACTCATAAACTTCCCTGGCGACAAGGGTGGTTTAACCAAAACTAGTAAACTCCTATAAAAGGGTTTTCCATCATGTTTGACTTAGTACGCACACCTTTTCGCAAAACAGAACAGTTTTACCCGAAACATAGGATCAACATGGTCAAGGAGCACTTGCCTTGTTCTTGCGGTTCCGGTTGTTCTTGATTCTCAAAACCTTGTTGCTGCAGCTCGTCGTAGACAGCTTCCTGGATCTGTCCTGCTATGTAGGATTCACGCGCATACAAAATTCACAGCAATCAATATCATGCGCAAACCTTAAACTAGATGCGATGATGCACATGCATGCTATCCTATGATTGTTATTAGATTGTTGTGCTCTTGCATGGCTTGCATGGGCAGAGGTGTTCCGATCAAATGTGAACGTGGCGATGATCTTGTCTTTAGATCAAACTGATCATCGAGTGATCTGCCCACGAGAAGGCTTCGGTTCGAAAGGAATTGAACAACAGATGCAAAGATGAACACAATAATGTCGTAAGGTGGTATTGAAGTCCTACCTCACGCTCTTCTTGTCTTCGAGGTCCTCCCCAGACCGCTCGGTTCTTCTCCGATGATCTCCCTTGTTGCGCTTCGGCGATGGTTGGCTTGGCGAGTTAGGGCTAGGGCTCTAAGTCGTCGGCTCAGGAGTTGAAAGAGAAGTTTGTGGTTTCGGCTAGAGGTTTTGGGTTCTATTTATAATAGGGAAGAGAAGAGTCCTAATCTGATTGTATCTGAATAAGAGTCTTATTCAGATCTATGTTAGATCCTGACGTCTTATCTTCGGTAACATCATGGAATTTAGATCGGTTTTTGTTGCGTACCGGTATCTTTACGCGTAAAAACTGCTCCAGACTCGTTACCTCCACGGTGATGAGCTCCGGAAGCTCCATGTGTCCTTCCAAGCCTGGTATCTCTTCTCCCACAGAGACGAGCTCTGGTTGTGCCGCGTGTCACGAGCGAGACCTCCCTCTTCTTCGGAGGTGAGCTCCACGCACGCCACGTGTTGGCGCTGGTCTTCCCCTTCTCCTTTCCTCAGGGACGTGCCCCGCGGTCGACACGTGTCCAGCAGCGACAGACCTCCTGGAGATAAGCTCCGGTGGTGACGCGTGTCCAATAGAACAGGACCTCTCGCAGGTGAGCTCCGAGATCGACACGTATCCCGCGCGGCTGGTCCTCTGATTTCCACGAGGACTATCTCCGAGGATGATACGTGTCCTGCGGAAATGCCTTTGCATCTTCCGCAGAGGCTAGCTCCGTGGGCAACACGTGTCCCTCAGGATCGGACCTCTCCCCTTTGCGGAGACGAGCCCCGAGCCTGCCACGTAGCCAGCTTGGCGGCGGCCTCTCCCCACTTTGCAGGGATGAGCTCCGATCACGCCACGTGGCCTGCTGGCCGCGGAAGTTGCCTTCGGCGCTCTCTGAAGGCTTTATTGGCTATTCTTTTGATAATTCTCTTTGTTCCTATTTTTAATTAAAATGTTTCCTTTTCATAGGACACGAACATATGCTGACACCCGAGGTGAGGGTGTCACAGTGGGGTTGGCACCACGACCCTTTCCTCTTCCAGCTATCTATCATGATCAACCAAATGTTAACTTAAAGCATTACGTATTAACTTCCCAAATTGCTTGTTTAAACTTAAACTTTTGAGGCCTTAATATATTAAACATTTTCTGAGGGTTTCAAGTAGATTTTTGGGAGTCAAGTCTCACGCGAAAATAAATGCACTCTTAATTCATAGGGGTTCACACATCTAAGCAAAGCAACCTAAAGATGAGGTTGTGAACAAATGCCCATGGCTTCCACAACTCACGTCACACACCAAACATTAACACACAAATAACTAGGGTATTGACTCGACTACTCGATGACCTGCTGAAATAAGGGAAAGGACTCTAAACGACTCGTATCACTGAGCTGGCTCTTCGGGGTCTTCCTCATTATTGCGGCTGCCCTCTGATTCCGCTTTGGGTGGGCAAGCTTCTGGTGGAGAAGTGAGGCGACGCCTGCTCGCCCGGCGGTCTGGGGAGTCAGGAGTCCACGTGTAATTCACGGTGACACACAGTTAATTCCCATCTCCTTTTTCTCTCGCCCTCGAGCTGGCACGAAGCAACGCCTCAGTCTCCTTCAGGGTGTCACGAACATCCTGAAGCTCCTGCTGGCACTCCTGCAGTCGAGTGCTGAGCATAGCAGCATCCTCCAAGCACAAGTCCATGTGCTCATGGGAAGTCCCCTGCTGCACTGGCGGGTACTTGTACTCCGTGGTGCCACTCTCACGCTGGAGGACATACATGTACTCAGTCCTGTCCAGGTGGCCACGGTTGATGTAACTCTGGCAAGTGATGGCCTCCCAGGTGACATCCTTTTCAGCATCGACCTGAGTCGCCCAACAAGCTGGAGAGCGGTGGATCTTGAGCAACTGATTTTCATGGATAATCCTCATCTCTGAGCTCCATTCTTCCCGCTTGTCACGGATGGTCCTGGTGGAGCTGTAGTGTATGATCAGCTTGCCAACATTGCCGGTGGCGTGGAGCATACGCCGAAGATGGCGCAACAAGCCTCCTACTGCCAACCCGTAGGAGTGGTACATCACCGGACGGTTCTCCTCTCTCAAGGCAAGGGAAACTACAGGAACTCTCCCTCTGGTGGACTTGCGGGCGGTGCGGATCATGCGAACCATCTAAAACATAAAGCATTTAAAATTAAGTTAGATAAGAGTTAAACAAAAATTGTATTTTGAATAAAAATTGGGGCAAGATGAATAAAGTGTCCCCGTTAGATAACACTTTCAACCCACACCTTTGTAAAATAGTTTTTAAGAAAATAAGGTCCTTAAATACGTCCATTTCTACCTAGGTCCACGTTCCTACAGGCAACCTTGGCTCTGATACCACTTCTGTCACACCCAGTTTCTCCGAAGAAACCACCGAGTGAATATCACATGTATGCCAGCATCATTCTCTCATACATGTGATGACAAATAGTGAAGCATCTTTATTACAAGCCAAGTGTTCGAATATAAATAAGTCTTACATAGCATACGTATCGATGGACGATAAAATGTTCATAACATGTAAATAAAGCAGCAGCGGAATATAAATCTTGTGGGCTCCGTCACAGGCGTTGCCCGGGGGATTCCATGAACCTATAATCCTTCCTCGGGACCAAAGTCTTGGTCATTAAACACCACATCATTCTCTTGGCCTGAGCAGCAATATAAACCAACAGAAAAGCAAGTTTGAATACCGTGGGTACTCAGCAAGAGTGGGAAAGTTATGTCATGCATGGCTAGAGCAAGGAGAGGTTGAACTCATGGTTAAATCACTGCGCAATTAATACCTATCACCTTAGCTTATTAAGCACCTACATTACTACACAGGTGAAATGGTCCCAATCCCTCAACCCATCATCAATCTCAAGTAAACATAGTCTCAAATCCAATGTTAAGCTTCCCTCTTAACATCCTCAACTTCCCAATCCATCATCCTCTAATCATGAATAAGTCCAAGCCGCTCTTGACCGTGAGCACGGCTGTCATGACAGTTTTGACTCTACAGAGTTTGCACCACAGTACCCACATGTAGTGATTTCATCCCCCGTTGCCGGGTGGACTAAAAGATCCTCCATTATGCCAGTGGCCGCGAACCACATTCACACTTCCCAGGTGTGTAGCTAGGAGATCACTACGAAGCCTTTACAAAGGGATTCCCGACGAGTGTGGGCCCACTGAGGTTTCACCCCTAACAGCATACAAGAGGCTCCAACCCCACTGCAGTGGCCTCCTCTTGAGCCTTGCGGTTCATATGGTAGTCCAGCTGACACCTATTCCCCGCACCATCCAAAACACCCATACTACGCCGAGGATACACCTAATTAATTGGCCAAGCTGCCCCATCTCAGCATGTAGTTGGCACTGTAAAGCTAGGTTACATGCTCCATGAACCGGTCCTTAGGATCCAGGAAAGTACTAAACACAAACCCCAATCTCGTGCACCTAGCACCAACCAAATCATCCAACTTGCCTAGATCCCTACCTCTACATAACTCATAATGTCTCATTCAAGAGTAAGGTAAACAAGTTGATGATCTCATATTCCACTTATCCCATTCTAAGCATGGCTAAGCATAAGTATTATGAATGAATGACATAATAAAACAAATCCCAACCCAAGCTACAAGGAAACAAGATAATGCAATTCTAGGGAAACTTCCTAGCATGGGTTTCATATTTCAATTAACAATGCAAATAAATCTATCTACACCTCCTAGCATAGGATCAAAGTGGTCAAGGACACTTGCCTTCTTCCTGCTGCTCTGGGAATGGAAAGTCTTGGTCTTGGAAGGGGAGAACTTGCTCTGGGGCAGGTTCTACTCATGCCAATACACATAGCAAAAGAAAACAACAATCCATAAGCCATAGTTCACACTTTCACTCATGCAAACCATACATATATACATATGAAAGTCATTCACATTTCTAAGTGTTGTGGTTACCCTAGATGTGTTGATTTTAGGCCTACATGCACTTTTAAACATATATATATATTATTTCTATCTTTTGTATTCAGATTTCTATTTGCACACTATATATGAATTTCCAATTTGAACAATTTCTTCATAATTAATTAATACACTTCTTAGCCACAAAGTTTGCATGAAAGAAAGTTTCCTACTCCAAATAGGTTTTAGATCTTCTACAAAATCTTAATTTGAAGTTCTTGAGAATAAAGACCTGATTTAACATCTTCAAGTCATTCATACTTATTTTCCTATATTTTCAGATTTAATTTCTATACCTAAAAGTGAACTTTACTATTAAAATAGTTAGTCATATCATTTAAACATAATAGGTTCTGATCTAATATGTTCAATTAAATATTTTTGAACTTCCTCTCTGGTGTGAAACAATTTAAATTTATTTTACTAGTTTTAGAATTATTTCCTAGCCTAAAATGTGTCCCTAGAGATAATAAAAATGAGCAACACTTAGGCAGATTTCATTTCAGCCTAAAATCTATTTTTAACTCATTCTAAAGTTTTCCAAGTGCTATGAGAGTTTAAATTTTAATTTGCACATGTGTTTGCCTTAACTTTTAAATTTAAATCCTAGTCACATATTCAACTTTCTGAATTTAATATCCTATAGGGTCAAAAAGGCAAATCCACCCTACTACAGGGTTTAGTTTACTATTTCCTAAATTTTCAGGGGCCTAGTTACACATAACAGAGGGGGTTTTCCAATTTTTTATTAAGTCCAGGGGCTAAAACTGATTTTTAAATGAATTTACATGAATTTCTGAAGGTCCAGGGGCTAGATCAGAAGTTTCCGGGGCTAGCTCGTGTTTTCTGATATCCCCAGGGGGTAGCGCGTAAGAATCCCGGCCTTTATAACGCGGGGCTGTTGTGGGCCGTTGGATTTAAAACAGACGTCTCAGATTAGATTGCCGAAGTGGTACGCGTCGATTTAATTTCTACCGTGCGATTTAAAATAGACGACCCTCAAGCGGCCACGTCGCCCTGGCCGGAGCCAGCCCGCGCGCGCGGCGGCAGGGGTGGCGATCTTGTCGGCGCAGCCTCGGTTTTTGCCACTACACGCTAGAACTCACATGTTTTTGCACGGATCGGCTGCGGAGGGGTAGGGGATGCTCACCGAGGGGTTTTCCTGCACTCAGAGGCCCTGGAAGTCGGTCGGCGGCGAGCTTCAACAGCGATGGTCTTCGGCGCACGTCGGGGGGGGGGGGCAGTTGGGGCGCAAGACACGTCGTTTCCTTCACCTACAGGGCTCCCCGGCAGTGGTGGAACGTGATCAACATGTTAGATCAGGAAATTTGAGCAAGGATCAAAGAAAATCGGTGGTAGAAGCTTCGGTTCTCACCGGAGAGAAAAATGGCTGATCGGGGAGGAAAAAGGGGCGGATTTCGGCGTTTAAATAGACGAGGGAGGGCAGCGGTCTGTTGAGATCATGTTGGGGGGCGTCAGGGACCGGAAATCGGGGCTGGGAGCGTGGTTCCGGGGGTTGTTTTGATCGGGCGCGAGAGAGAGTCCGGGGTCGGTTGGGCGCGCGGGAGGAGAGGGATGACACGCGGCCCCACGTGTCAGTGAGAGGGAGAGAGACGGGGCGCGGGTTTGGGCTGGCGCCGGAGTCTTGGGCCAGCAGAGCAGGTTTCGGCCCACTGGCCATTTTCTTTTTTTTTTCCTTTTCCTTTTCTTTTTTCTGTTTTGATTTGAATTTGAATTCCAGTTTGAATTTGAATTGCTTAATCACATGCATTACGTCCAAAAAATTTTAAATTCCCCTCTTTAGCAGGTTTTGGGGTGTTACACCCATCGTGTTACTCGATGGCACAAACACCCTGGCGGCGAGTTTTGGCTCGAGCGGTGGCCAGCGGCGATCCGGCGAGCTGCAGCTCGCTCTGGCGAGGGGCAGGCGGCGCGTGCGCGAAACAGCAGCGAGAGGTAGAAGAAGGGGCCGGGCCCGGCTGTCAGCGGCAGTAGAATTTAAATGGAAGATTGGCTGTGGCCCGGATCTTCTGTGCTGGCGCGCTGGAACTGTGTGACCCGGTGTTGCTTCGATTCTATTGGCTGAGGTTTAAACACGTGGACCCAGCTGATTTCCTGTAGCAAAATAATTCCAGAGATTGCTCAAACTTTGGAAAATCATATCTTAGTGTAGGAATCTCCAAATTGAGTGATTCAAACTGGGTTGGATTCCTTGTTCAAGGATCTATCCAAATATGAACCCCAATTTGTATGAAAGGCAATATTAAATTCTGGAAAATTCTTTGAATATTTTCTGAAAATGAATTATTGAGGGAGGTTGGTTTATCCAAAAATTCTCAAATTTTGCCAGAGTATTCTATAGCATATTGTTGACCTTGTAGAAACTTTTCAGCTCATTTGAAGAATATTTGAGTAGGAATGTGCTAAATACAAAATGCTGTGTTCATAAGAGTCCAGAAACATTTTCAGAAAATGTTTCCCACTTGAAAAATCTATTCTGGGCAATTCTTAGCTTCAAAAATCATAGAAAAATTTAGGCAAGATCTCTGAAACATACTTTAAATTTTAGTTCACTTAATTTGGCATGAGAATGCACATTACTTAAGAATTAATTCTTTTGAGTAGAAATGCTTAAAGAATTGTTCTGGAGGAACTACTCAAGTAAAAGGTTTGAATTTTGGACCAAATTACTTCAATGTGACCTGGAACTCACATGTAAATTATCAGCTCATGTTGAGCCTTAGAACTCCCTGTTCTTATTCTCCATACTTATGTATATGTGGAAATACATAAGAGACATTGTGAGAATTATGGAGAACACAATTTGACTCCACATTAGCTGCAATTTGGCAAGCTAAATCCCTAGGTAGTATAGAACCTGATGTAAAAGATTTGAGGCCATTGGGGTTCTTGTTGTTCAGTTGCATTCAATTTTTTTCAGCTCATCTATTATGTTCATTAGGGAAAGTAGTTAGTGTATAGCTAAGACATTAAGATCAAGTTAGATCATTTCTGTTTCTTTACACAACAGAGGTAAACCAGGCCATTATATGCTTTTCCACACAACCTCTGTTCTTAAGAAATCCATTCTATAATTCTTTCCATTGCATTCTATAAAAGTTGTGCATATACATTTCAATAGGAATCACGACGAAGGGGATTCAAAGGAGCGATTCATTGAAGTGAATGAAACTCCGGAGAATCAAGGGTTGATCAACCAAGATCACTTACTAATTATATACGACTACCCTGTAAAACAGGCAAGCTCCAGTTTGCATTTAACAGCTTTTAAGTTTTTACTTTGTATTCAATTTTGGTTAAGATATGAAATGTGCATTACACTGCTACAATAAGCTTCATCACAGGCGGCTCCAAACGTATTATCACACGCGGTTTCCAAAAACGCCTAAAATGAAGAGCCTGTGATAATTTACAATTTCACAGGTGGAAAGTAATACCGCCTGTGAAATAGATTTATCACAGGTGGTCCTTTATCGAGGCCTAACCGCTTGTGAAGACACATTATCACAAGCGGTTAGTAACGTAAGTTTTACCGCCTGTAATATCTATATTAGCATAGGCGGTCCTCTAACTACTAATAGCCGCCTGTGAAGACACATTATCACAGGCGGTTTGTACCGTGAGTGGAAGCGCCTATGTAATCCTTTTATCACGGGAGGTTCTTTACCTATGAGTGGCTGCCTGTGATAATATAATTTCACAGGCAGGTCTAGCCGTAGGTAAAGAACCGCCTGTGATAAAGTATACCCTATGCAGTAGTACCTGCTGTTATTTCTAATTTCCATGTCAATTTCACTAAAACAATTTAATCACAAAACTCATCTCATAGTTTACACTAAAACAATATCATCACAGAAGTTAATTTACTAAAACAATGTACAGGTTACACAGAAGTGATCTCATAGTTTGTTACACCAACAGTCATCATAGTTTACAAGTTTCACTAAAAGATGTATCTATTGTCATACTGACAAAGTTCTGGCACGTCCGCTACTCCACCATCATTATCGAAGTACAGCCCTCTTCATTTGAAGATTTCGCGACGCATGAATTGACACAATTCACTCGCAATCTTGTCGGCTCCTCCATCATGAATACTTCTACAAACCGGCCATTCTTGGTAAACATTCTTCGCATGCTGCAATGAAATATATAACAACTCATGAGTAGAACAGTAGTAATAATTCTATGAAGTAACAAGCTTAACAGATTTTTTTTTGTAATGGCTATACAGATAAACCCTAGTTGTTGTAAGAAAATATGCTAGTTACAATGAAAATAAAACTCAAAAGTAAGAAAATACAATATCAACATTAAGGATAACTTACATCCTCATGATTCACTGTATATTCGCAGGCGGTCTGAAGATGCTCACAAACGTAATACCCACATAAGGCGCTCCCAGAAGGCTGCTTGGGACAAGGAAAATTTGTCAATATCTCCAATGCATCCTTATTAGAAGGGATCTGACCGCCAAGTTCTTTCACGTAAAACCGCCAAGCCCTGTAATACAAGGAATGCCATATAAAACTTGTCACACATTTTTAATGTGTGTAAATTAAAAGTATTGAATAACCATACAGTTTCAAAATGGAAAAGAAATCTTTGTAACGATCTGGTGTGTAATCAGCCGAGTCCAAGACTGTTGCCAAACCCTACGTTGGCTTGATGAAGATCATTATGTACTGGTTACTGCACACGTAAAACACATGTGTTAAGTTAACAATTAGCAATAATTGCTATTTCAATGTCATATGTCGAACTTACTCGAAGTGGTACGGAGCCTTTATTAAGTCCTTGCCATCTCTGACAAAGTAAAACATGGCACGTCCTATGTAAGTTGCAACACTTAACCTTTTATCCTTCTTTTCTTTTGTGATTGTTTTGTCAAATTCTTTTTTTTTCAGGTGCTTGTACCTAGAAGACTTCCGATCCACTTGAAAGTCGAATTGGGACTTTGCAATCATTGTAGGGTCAAGGATACATGTCTTGGTATCCAGCTTTTTATTATCCATGTATTGCATCCTATTGAAAAAGTTTGGAATTGTTATAATCTCATGACATGTGTATCCGTGTAGTAAGAAAAGCAAATTCGAAATATTAGAGGCACTTACAAGCACCAGATGAGTAGCAGGTTGATTTTGAGCATGCCTCGGTAGAAAAGGCTATGTAGATCTTGAAAGAGAAGGCCTCTTTTTTCTGATCCAATGCTCCAGAATGCATCTTTTGGCACAATAAATGTGACATAAGAAAGTTCATATTTTGTGCTGGCAGTTATGTACCACTCGTGCATTCTTCTGAGCGACAAAGGTTGCTTGCTCAGTTGTACCGATGTCATAAATGGCTTCTCATTCTCATATCCAGAGGGAACATCATTAATCTTGTATATTGGAACTCCTGGTTTAACTAAAGCCGTTTGCCAATTATATATGACACCGTCTTCTTCCCACTCCCCAATATCTTCTATTGCTGGCTCATGTGAAGAACGAGATGCATTTGATTTTGCAATATTTTCCTTCAATTTTCCAAATACTTTGACACTTCTGCTGAAGGTTTCTTATTTTCGTATGAGCTAACTTTTATAGGCACTGGTGATCGAGGAGTAGTCGTTGGAAGTTGCTCAACTGGTTGCTCTATACTACCAGCAGCTTCATCTGGTACTGCTTCAAGCTATTGTTCAACTAGATGTTCTTTGTTATCTTCACTATCAAGGTTAGTATCATCCTTGCTGAGACATAGCGGGAGTGGATCTTCTTGGATTTTTGGCTTAGAAGACGGGGTTGCAGTCTTTTGAGATAAGACGGGGCTAGACATCGGCTCATCATCCAACAGGATACGCGTCGGTGCCAAAGGATTAATTGGTTGACAGCCTGCCCCAGAGTCGTGATCCCCTCATGTGTGATGTGGTCTATTTCATAATCTTTATCAATGATCTGATGAACTTGCACCACAGCATAATATAACAGAAGTGCATTGCCGTTGAAGTCATGATCAGGCTTTGCCACATCAGCGGCAACCTGTTTAGTTTTGTTGCCTGCTCTACCAATCGGGACAAGAAGACGACAAGATCTGTCATTAACAATATCATTGACAGCGAACGTATGGAACCCTGAGCCTGGCACAGAACCCTACGCTGCTAGGATAGCCAGTTGGCTGGGCCAAATGCTTCTTTGCAACGGGAACCATCGCTGTACTCGGTGCCACTAACTGTCCCGATTGTCTAAGTTGATCCATTATTTCTTGCACATTTTCTTTGACCTTTTGAGCAATTGTTTCATCAAGAGTTTTCTTGAACTTGTCACGTCTTCTATATGACTCTTGATCCTTCAGGAAACCATCTCTGCAGGACATCTATGAAGAGATTGCTCAAACACGTCCACTGTGTTCTGGGTTTCCTAGGATAGCGGTAAGTTGGTCATTCTCCATCTTCCGCTTGAAGAAACCCTTCTGTTGCTTTTCAATTACTTCTTTTATTTTTGGCTCTACTTCATTCACAGAGTCAGGCTTTTCAAGTTTGCCGTCGCTGGTCAAACTTGATCGAGCTAAGACCCACCGCTGAGTTCTCTCATTGCAGCCTTCTAACGGGTGAGGATTGCCCTTACTGGTAGTTTCCTCTTATATCTTATTCCATTTTCTGAACATTGGATGCATATCCAGTAGACCCCAAGAGATGATGGTATTTGTTCTTTTTGGCAAGCTCTAACCTACTTGCACTTAGGGCATTAGCATCAGGTGTGGTCTTTTGACGAACAAATTCTTGCCACTGAGCTTGTGTGATTTTTCCCATTTTCTTCGGGCTAGGGACCTTATCAGCCTTAACATAAGCATTCATTTCACTCTTCCAGCCGTGAAACTTCTTGCCGCAGGAGACCAATGTTGCTTTCTTAACAGCTTCTTCTGTGCCTTTCGGAAACTTGAATTGTTTCTTTATCCTCTCCCACAACTCATTCTTGTTCTCTTTAGGTAATTTTCTCCAATCCTCAGTTGTGATCGGCACGAGCTCTCTAACAAGAAAACCGCATGCATTTCGGTACTTTGCAATTGAGTCCAGTTGTTCTTGGGGAAGCCCACTTGGACCGACACTTGTTATGTATATAATGCGGTTCAATGGACCCTTATTGGGACCTCGTTGCCCTCGTTTTTGCTTTAGTGAACCTGAGGATTCAACCATTGGAGAATCTTCTGCAGTTTTAGGAGCCGAAGTCACCTTGTTGTCTTCACGATTAAGCTAGTTAGAAAAGAATTATAAGACTTCATATACTTGACAACCAACATTAACTTAAACTGCTGGAGTTAAGATACATGATCCATACCTCGTCGGCAGGATCATATTCCGGATCAAGATCCCCTGAAGTCTTTTAATTATTATATTTGGAAAAGGGTCTGATGGACAGTGAAAGGAGTTTGAACTGCTGGAGTCACTAAACTCCATATTGCCTTCTTCATTGTCACTACCAGCAAAAGTCTTCTTAGGACTTTCTATTCTAGAACTTATAATACAAAAAATATGTCCCACTTCATCGAAAGCTACAAAAATAAATGCTCTAGCACATAGCAGAAATATGTCCCGCTTATATAGCTTAAACCATGAGAAGAGACAAAATACTAATGCATAGGGGAAATATTGTGATAATAGATATTATGTGAGGCACCACAATCAATTAACCATATATTTGTCAGTAAGGAACTGTGCATGAGCATATTGAAATGACAAGTCTTGAACCAACAAGGAAACAAAGTTGGGCTGATAATGCTTTCATCTTCATGTTTTATTTCAAGTTGCATTGCATGGTTCTTTGATTTATACTATAATTGTAAATGCTTTAAACAGGGGGCAGTTTAAAAGTTAAATTTTTTCACAAGGATGGAGACAGTGAGAATGCTGCTAGCCATTTCGGCACATGAGGGGTGGGAACTCCACCATATGGATGTTAAGTCTGCATTTCTAAATGGAGATTTACAGGAGAGAGTAGTGGCACTTTCATCGTGTGAAGCTGAGTACATAGCTGCCTCATCCGGGGCATGTCAAGGAATTTGGCTCAGTCGTGTGACGCCCGGTCCCGTGAAAACGGAACCCAGCTAATGCATATGTGTGCCCAAGATGTTCATCACACATATACATGTAATCCACAAACTGAATTCAGAATACAACCATGAATAAATAGTGTTTATGTACTTTATTACATGAATCCCTAACTTATTCTTGCAGCAGAAGTCTATAAACGATAGCGGAAGCAAAACTAAACAGCAGCGGCTCCATCTTCGACTCCACAGGCAAGTTGACGGTAGTTCGCACGCCTAGTACTCCACATGATCTTTGAAGTACTCCTCTCCTGTTGCTGATGTTTGTATGATAATGCAAGGGTGAGTACATGTCGTACTCAGCAAGTGCGGGAAAAAGTATGACATGTAGCTTACAGCAAGGTAGGGAACAAAAAGGCTCATTGCAGAAAGCAAAGTTTATTTCACAAACATGATAAAAACAGCAACTATCTTTAACTGATTTTAATCCCAACATATATTTAAGTAAAACAGCAACATACCTACTTCATAATTCACCACTTTGCATGTCTCAACCAACCATTAATCTTTCTCAACTTTATCTCATTGCTCATAATAACCATCTCATGTTCATATCCATCTCATAATCATATTCGAAAACCACTCATTGTCAGGACTCAACAGTCCCAAAACCAATCTCAATAACCATACCAAAACCATACCGAACATCCATCCCTCCCTCTAATCATGTGAGTTGGCCAGGCGCTTGTGACCTTAAGCACGGCTATCATGATAGTTGTACACTCTGCAGAGGTGGCACCACTTTACCCACAAGTTTGTTACTTCTTCACCCGTCGGCGACTGCAGAACCTCCATTATACCAGTACACAACCATTGGTGTATGGCCAACAGATCACAAAATAGCCTTTACAAAGGGGCTACTAGATGTATGGACCCACTAAGGTTTCACCAGCAGACTTGAATCACCGTTCTCCCACCTACGGGCCCCCTCTTGTGCCATGCAGTTCCCAGGGCAGTCCTCTCTCGACTCCCATTCTCCACGCCTTCCACGGTCCATAACAATCTAGCAACTTACCTAATCAGTCAGCTAAGACGCACCCATATTTGGCCTTGTGGTGGCACTGTTTTCCTCGCATGTGCTGGCATGAACCGGTCCTTAGATCTATGGCAAGTAAACCACCATATCATTCTACCACATCCACGAACCAAGCTTGCCTAGATATCCCCCAATTCTATGCTCATTATTATCATCAAGTTCTCATCATCATTATTCATATGAGTGCAGTAGCTAGACATGTTCTATCTCGGCTTCCTGTAACCCGTAAGCTAAGCGAAGCGAAAAGCAAAAACGACCATACACGACCCATCAACTTTACCGGCGACAAGGATGGTTAACAAAACTAGTAAACTCCGATAAAAGGGTCTCCCATCAAGTTGACTCAAGCAAACACGTTTTCGCAAACAAAACAGTTTTCAAAACATGGGATCAATATGGTCAAGGGGCACTTGCCTTGCTCCTGTGGCTCTTGTTGCTCACGTGTCTCGAAGTCTCGGTGCTGTAGTTCTTCGTAGATGGCTTCCTGAGATTGTCCTTCTACTCACGACCATGCACATACAAAAATATAGTAATCAAACATCATGCACAAACTTTACTCAAGATGCAATGGTGCAAATCCTATGATGCTGTTTTATTAGACCAGTCTGTACGTGTTGCATGTTTTACTGGGCTTGCATTGGGTTTTATGGTGAACAAGGGTGTATGGATCAAGTGTGGACGTGGTGATGATCTTGACTCAAGATCTAGATCAATTCCACCGTCAAAAACCGATCAACACGTGATCTGTCCATACGAAACAGCTTCTTTTCGAAGGGAACGAAGAAAACAGATGCGAAACCGCGACGAGGTCGTAAGATGGGTACGAAGACCTACCTCACTTCTCTTTGGTGGCGGGGCCTTCCTCCTAGAAATGGCAGCAGCGACGGCGAGGCACGACGGCGCTCATCGGCGGGCTCATCGGTGGGGCTCACGGGCGATTGAACTCCGTCAGGGGGTTCAACTCGGCGAGTTGGGAGCTAGGGCCTCCAAGTCGTCGACTAGGGAGGTGGAAAATTGTGACACCCGGTTTTTCCAAAGAACAACCAAGTGAATATCACATGTATGCCAGGATCATTTTCTCATACATGTGATGACAAATAGTGAAGCATCATTTATTACAAGCCAGGTGTCGAATGTAAATAAGTCTTACATAGCAAATGCCTCGATGGACAATAATAAGTTCATCACAAGTAAATAAACTAGCAGCGGAATATTATTCTTGAGGGCTCCGTCACAGGCGTTGCCCAAGGGTCTCCATGAACCTAGAAACCTTCTTCGGGTCCAAAGTCTTGGTCATTATACACCACCTCATTATCTTGACCTGAGCAGCAATATAAACCAACAAATATGCAAGGTTGAGTACCGATGGTACTCAGCAAGTGTGGGAAAGTTATGTCATGCATGGCTAGAACAAGGGGAGGTTGAACTCATGGTTAAAGCACTATGCCATTAATACCTATTACCTTAGCTTATTAAGCACCTACATTACTACACAGGTGAAATGGTCCCAATCTCCCATCCCATCATCATAATCAAATAACCATAACATCATTTCCAATGTTAAGCTCCCCGCTTAACATCCACAACTTCCAAAACCATCAATCCTCTAATCATGAATAAGTCCAAGCCGCTCTTGACCGTGAGCACAGCTGTCATGACAGTTCTGACTCTGCAGAGTTTGTACCACTGTACCCACATGTAGTGATTTCATCCCCCGTTGCCGGGTGGACTAAAAGAACCTCCATTATGCTAGTGGCTACAAACCACATTCACACTTCCCAGGTGCGTAGCCAGGAGATCACTACGAAGCCTTTACAATGGGATTCCCGACGAGCATGGGCCCACTGAGGTTTCACCCCTAACAGCATACAAGAGGCTCCAACCCCGCTGCAGTGGCCCCCTCTTGAGCCTTGCGGTTCATAAGGTAGTCCAGCTGACACCAACTCCACGCACCATCCAACACACCCATACTACGCCGGGGATACACCTAATTAATTGGCCAAGCTGCCCCGTCTCAGCATGTGGTTGGCACGGTCAAGCCAGGTTACATGCTCCATGAACCGGTCCTTAGGATGCAGGCAAGTACTAAACACAAACCCGAGTCTCGTGCACCCATCACACAACCAAAACATCCAACTTGCCTTGATCCCTACCTCTACATAACTCACAATATCTCATTCAAGAGTATGGTAAAATAAACTGATGATCTCATATCCCACAATATCCCATTCTAAGCATGGATAAGCATATGCATAATAATAAATGACATGATAAAATGAATCCCAACCCATGCTACAAGGAAACAAGGTAATGCAATTCTAGGGAAACTTCCTAGCATGGGTTTCATATTTTCAATTGATAATGCAAATAATTCTATCTACACATCCTAGCATAGGATCAAAGTGGTCAAGGACACTTGCCTCCTTCCTGCTGCTCTTGAAATGGGTAGTCCTGATCTTGGAAAGGAAGAACTTGCTCTGGAGCAGGTTCTACATCATATCATCACACATAGCAAAAAGAAAAACAACAATCCATAAGACATAGTTCACAATTTCCACTTCATAGAAACCACACATTCACATGTATAAAAGCCATTCACAATTCTATGTGTTGTGGTTACTCTATGTGTGTTGATCTTTGGCTTACATGCACTTTTAATCATGTGTGTATGATTCCTACTTTTGTATTCACATTTATACTTGCATACTATATATATGAGTTTCCAATTTTAAATAAATTCCTTATATTCAATTACTACACCTTTTAGCTACCAAGTATGTCTGAAAGGTATTTTCCTACTCCATATGTGTCTTTAGAACTTCTACCAACCCTAAACTGAATTCTTTGGATTTTGGAATCTTCATTTATCATTTTCTAATTATTTATACCTCGCTTGTTGTATTTTCAAATTTACTTCCTATGCCTAAATGTGCACTTTATTATGAAAATAGTAAGACACATCATCTAAACAGAATAGGTTCTGATCCAAAATAGTTAATAATAGATTTTTGATCTTTCCCTCTGATGTAAACTATTTTACATTTATTTTTCTAATTTTCAGAATTATTCTCTACTTAAAAATGTGTCCCTCTAACTAATAAATGTGAATAATCAATTAAACAGATTCATTTCAGCCAAATGTCTATTTTTATCTCACTCCAAGGTTTTCTAAGTACTGGGAAAGTTTTTAATTTGAATTTGACAATATGTTTGTCCCACCTTTTAAATTTGAAATACTAACCACATATTCAATTTCCTAATTTTAACATCAAATAGGGTTAAAAAGGTAAACTCACCCCACTACAGGGTCTATAATATTATTTTAAGAATTTTCAGGGGTCTAGCTACACATAACAGAGGGGTTTTTCCTAATTTTTATTAAGTCCAGGGGCTAAAACTGATTTTTAAATGAATTTACATGATTTTCTAAAGTTCCACGGGCTAGATCATAAGTTTCTGGGGCTAGCTCTTATTTTCCGAGAACCCCAGGGGGTAGCACGTAAGAATTCCAGTCTTTATAACGCAGGGCTGACGTGGACCGTTCGATTTAAAACAGACGGCTGAGATTATAACGTCGAACCGGTACGCGGGGATTTAAACTCTACCGTGCGATTTAAAATAAACGGCGCACAAGCGGCCACGTCGCTCTGATCGAGCGCGGGCGGCGCTGCCCGGCGGCGCACGGCGGCGATCTCGCCGGAAAGTTTTGGATCTTCGTAAATTCTTCCTAGAAATGTGATTTTATGGCATAGATCGGTGGTGGGGAGGTCGGGGATCTCACCTCGGGGGTTTTCTTGAGCTCGGAGGTCCTGGAAGGCGGTCGGCGACGAGGTCCGAGGTGAATTCACGGCGAGGCTCGTCGGCGCTGTGTTTGAACCGCAAACCACCGCGTTTTCTGCACCTGCGAGGTTCCCCGGAGGCAGTGGATCAAGACCAGCGAGTTAGATCGGAATTCCTGAGCGTAGATCGGCCAGAATTCGCCGGAGGGGCTCGGGTTCTCACCGGAGAGAAAATCGGCAGATCGTGGGGAAAACGGGACGATGCCGGGGTTTTTATAGACGGGGGAAGGGCGGCGTTCGGTTGTGATCGAGTTTGCGTTGCCCACGAACAAAATTTGGCTGGGATACGCAGGAATCCGGGTCGGTTTTGATTCGGGGTGAGAGAGAGTCCGGCCGAGCGCGGCGCTAGCGCGAGGAAGAAGAAAGACTGGCGGGCCCCGCATGTCAGTGGGAAGAAGGGGGCGCGCGCGGCTGCGGGCTGGCGCGGGATCGGTGGGCCGGCTGGTGGGTTTCGGCCCACTGGCCGGTTTTTTTTCTGTTTTCCTTTTTCTTTTTCTATTTCTTTTCTGTTTTGAGTTTAATTTGAATTCCAGTTTGAATTTGAATTTTTGCAACACATGCAACACGTCCAAAAATTTTTAAATTCCCCTCTGAAAAGGATTTTGGGGTGTTACGGCTCTACCCCCCTTAAAAGAAATCTCGTCCTCGACATTGGTGGTTCTAAGAAAACAATTCCGGAAATTCTGCCTTAAGCTCATCTTCTCGCTCCCAGGTGGCTTCCTCTTCTGAGTGATTCTTCCACTGCACCTTGCACATCCGGATTCTTTTATTTCTGGTGAGGCGTTCCATTGTTTCCAAAATCTTGGATGGTTGCTCGGCATAAGACAAATCCTCAGCTACGTCAATCTCATTCATGGGTAACACCTCTTCAGGCGTTCTCAGACATTTCTTGAGCTATGACACATGGAATACATCGTGCACATCCGATAGGCGAGCCGGTAATTCTAGTTGATACGCCACTTCGCCTTTCCTCTCCAGAACTTGAAAGGGTCCGATGTATCGAGGTGACAACTTCCCTTTCACCTTGAACCGACGAAGTCCTCGGATAGGGGACACCTTGAGATAGACATAGTCTCCCACGTTGAAAACGAGCTCTCTTCTTCGTACATCGGCATAGCTCTTTTGGCGTGTCTGTGCTATCCTCAAGTTGTTGCAAATTTCCCTCACCTTCGCCTCGGCTTCTTGTAGTACTTCGGGACCAAACACTTTACTTTCCCCTGTTTGGTTCCAAAATAGGGGAGTTCTGCATTTCCTCCTATACAAAGCTTCAAACGGTGACATCTTCATACTAGCTTGATAGCTGTTGTTGTAGGAGAATTCCGCATACGGTAAGTTCTTGTCCCAACTCCGATTGTTTTTGAGTGCACACGCCCTCAGCATATCCTCAAGAATCTGATTGGTTCTTTCCGTCTGCCCATCAGTTTGGGGATGATAGGAAGAACTAAAGTTCAGATGGGTTCCCATGGTTTCATGCAACTTCTGCCAAAACCTCGAGGTGAACTGTGTCCCTCGATCCGACACTATCTTCTTCGGCACTCCATGGTAACACACGATCCTTGACATGTACAACTCCGCCAATTTGGATCCACTGTAGCTTTCCTTCACGGGGATGAAGTGAGCTACCTTGATTAGCCTGTCGATGATGACCCATATTGAATCATATCCTGATTGGGTCCTAGGCAATCCCACTATGAAATCCATACCGATTTCTTCCCATTTCCATTCAAGCACTTTGAGTGGTTGCAATAATCCCGCGGGTCGTTGATGTTCTGCTTTCACCAACTGACATGTGTCACATAGGGCAACATGTTCCGCGACATCTCGCTTCATGCCATATCACTAATACCTGCTCTTGAGGTCCTGGTACATCTTCGTACTCCTAGGATGAATGGAATAGTCAGAATCGTGAGCCTCCTTCAAAATCAATTCACGGATCTTCTTTACTTCTGGCACACAGATTCTTTTCCCGTGCCAAACCGTTCCTGATAATCCTGATCTCCACAACTTTCACCTCAACTTGATTTAATTTAATGTCCCTCATAGGCTCGTGTAATGTTATGAACTTTACTCTTGTGCCACTAGGGTGAGTTAGTTCCACCGTTCTGGTCAAACAATGGATGATTCCTTTATGTTTGGTCAACCAATCCATACCCAAGATAATATCTATCCCTTGTGAATCTATCACTATGAGGTTAGCAGTAAATACTACCCCATTAATGTCTAGGTTCACTTTGGGACACACTTGTATTGTCCTTATTTCTCCACCTGGAGAGTTTACGGCTGGCATATGGTTCATTTGTGTGGTTGCTAGGTCATGCTTCTTAACAAACCCTTGAGCAGTGAACGAGTGGGTAGCACCAGAATCAAACAGCAGGGTTGCAATGTGTAAATTGGCAGGAAACTTACCAACTACCACGTCGGGTGCCTCTTGTGCTTCCTCCATAGTAACGTGGTTCACCCGTCCTCTCATTACATTCTGCTGTTGTGGCTGCGTGGGCTTCTTCTTTGGGCACTTATGGGCGTAGTGCCCCACTTCACCACAGCTAAAACATTGCACCCCAACCTTAGGTGCCTGGCCTTTGTTGTCTTGGGGTTGGTTTGGAGGTCCTTGTCCTGCTGGTCGAGGTTGATATGTAGGGCGAGGCTGCTGTACGAACTGACGTTGTGGCTGTATTGGTGCTGCCGGAGGCCTGTAGTTCGGGTTGTACCCTCTTGGTGCTGAGTAGGGTACCGCAGCACGGTTCGTCTGCCCTGCGGGTTGCTGCATTAGACGTGGACGAGTGTTGCTCCCTGAGGCTTGATGTGACCACCCGGCCTTCCTCTTGTTCTCATTTTCCAAGGCCTTAAGCTTCCTTTCTACCACAAACGCTCTGTCCACCATCTTTTGGAAGCTTTCATACTCATTGGAGGACATTGCACACTGCATTTCTGCGGTAAGTACTTCCACGAAACAATCTTGTTTCTGCTCATCAGTCTCTATGTCCCATGGGGCATACCGGGGGAGTTGAGTAAACTTAGTGAGGTACTCCCTCACAGTCATGTTACCTTGCTGCAACCCCCAAAACTCCTTCCTCTTGCTTTTGAGTTCACCACTTGGGATGTAATGGTTGCGGAAGCTACGTTTGAACTCTTCCCAAGTGATATTCTCAGGGTCATGATGGGCGGCCACGTAAGCGGTCCACCAATCAGCAGCAGGTCCATGCAATTGATGAGAGGCAAACAGCACCCTCTCATACCCTTGACACTGTATGATCCTCATCTTGCTTTCAAGGGTCTTTAGCCAATCATCTGCCTCCAGAGGTTCAGCAGCACTTGCAAAATTCGGAGGTTGAGTTCCTAGAAACTCACTCAACCTTGGTTGGCGTGGTGCAGCTTGTGGAGGTGGAACTTGATGCAAGTTGGCCACCACTTGAGTCAAGTTCTGGACGAGCTGATTTTGATTCTCCAGCATTTAGTGGAGGGGATCCACTCCTTCACGGCGTCCACCCCTGTCTTGGCCTCCAGAAAGATGAGGGTTGCAGGCCTTATCGTTGTTGTTGGCGGGGTTGGCAGCACGACCTTTTCCACTTCCGGCCATCTAGCATGATCAACCTATTGTTAATTTAAAGTATTACGTATTATCTTACTACTTTCACTTGTTTGTACTTTGAAGTGTTGAGACTTTGTTACATTTTTCTGAGGGTTTATATCTCACACAAAGATAAATGCAATATTATTTCATGTGGTTTCACACACCAAAGCAAGACAATCTGAAGACGAGGCTGTGGACAATTGCTCATGGCTTCCACAACTCACGTCACACACCAATCATTAACAAACCATTAACTAATATAACGACTCAACTACTCGACATCCTGCTAAACTAAGGGAAGGACTCTACACTACTCGTATTCACTGAGCTGGCTCCTCGGGGTCTTCCTCATCATTGCGGCTGCCTTCTGACACTGCTTTGGGTAGGGAGGCTGCTGGTGGAGAAGTGCGACGACGCCTGATCGCCCGGCGATCTAGGGAGTCAGGAGTCCATGTATCATTCACGGTGACACACAGTTCATTCCCATCTCCTCTTTCTCTCGCCCTCAGGTAGGCTCGCAGCAACGCCTCCATTTCCTTCAGGGTGTCCCGAACATCCTGAAGTTCTTGCTGACACTCCTGCAGTCGAGTGCTGAGCATAGCAGCATCCTCCAAGCACAAGTCCATGTGCTCATGGGAAGTCCCTTGCTGCACTGGCGGGTACTTATACTCCACGGTACCACTCTCGCGCTGGAGGACATACATGTACTCAGTCCTGTCCAGGTGTCGACGATAGATGTTACTCTGGCAGGTGATGGCCTCCCAGGTGACATCCTTTTCCGCATCGACCTGTGTCGCTCGACAAGCTGGAGAGCGGTGGATCTTGAGCAGCTGATTTTCGTGGATAATCCTCATTTCTGAACTCCATTCTTCCCGCTTCTCCCGGATGGTTCTGGTGGAGCTATAGTGTATGATTAGCTTGCCCGCATTGCCGGCGGCTTCGAGCATACGTCGAAGACGGCACAACAAGCCTCCTACTGCCAATCCGTAGGAAAGGTACGTCACCGGACGGCTCTCCTCTCTTTCGGCAAGGGCAACTACGGGAACTCTCCCTCCTGTGGACTTGCGAGCTGTGCGAATCATGCGAACCATCTAAAACAGAAAGCATTTAAACTTAGGTTAGATAAACTTTTAAACAAAAATCCTATTTTGAATGAAAGTTGGGGTAAGATGAAGAAAGTGACTCCATAAAATAACACTTTTCAACACACACCTTGTAAAATAGTTTTTAAGAAAAATAGGGCCCTTAAATACGTCCATTTCTACCTAGGTCCACGTTCCTACAGGCAACCTTGGCTCTGATACCACTTCTGTCACACCTGGTCTTTCCGAAGAACAACCAAGTGAATATCACATGTATGCCAGGATCATTTTCTCATACATGTGATGACAAATAGTGAAGCATCATTTATTACAAGCTAGGTGTCGAATGTAAATAAGTGTTACATAGCAAATGACTCGATGGACAATAATAAGTTCATCACAAGTAAATAAACTAGCAGCGGAATATTATTCTTGAGGGCTCCGTCACAGGCGTTGCCCGGGGGTCTCCATGAACCTAGAAACCTTCTTCGGGTCCAAAGTCTTGGTCATTATACACCACCTCATTATCTTGACCTGAGCAGCAATATAAACCAACAAATATGCAAGGTTGAGCACCGATGGTACTCAGCAAGTGTGGGAAAGTTATGTCATGCATGGCTAGAACAAGGGGAGGTTGAACTCATGGTTAAAGCACTATTCCATTAATACCTATTACCTTAGCTTATTAAGCACCTACATTACTACACAGGTGAAATGGTCCCAATCTCCCATCCCATCATCATAATCAAATAACCATAACATCATTTCCAATGTTAAGCTCCCCGCTTAACATCCACAACTTCTAAAACCATCAATCCTCTAATCATGAATAAGTCTAAGCCACTCTTGACCGTGAGCACGGCTGTCATGACAGTTTTGACTCTGCAGAGTTTGTACCACTGTACCCACATGTAGTGATTTCATCCCCCGTTGTCGGGCGGACTAAAAGAACCACCATTATGCCAGTGGCTACAAACCACATTCACAATTCCCAGGTGTGTAGCCAGGAGATCACTACGAAGACTTTACAAAGGGATTCCCGACGAGCGTGGGCCCATTGAGGTTTCACCCCTAACAGCATACAAGAGGCTCCAACCCCGCTGCAGTGGCCCCCTCTTGAGCCTTGCGGTTCATAAGGTAGTCCAGCTGACACCAACTCCCCGCACCATCCAACACACCCATACTACGCCAGGGATACACCTAATTAATTAGCCAAGCTGCCCATCTCAGCATGTGGTTGGCACGGTAAAGTCAGGTTACATGCTCCATGAACCGGTCCTTAGGATGCAGGCAAGTACTAAACACAAACCCGAGTCTCGTGCACCCAGCACACAACCAAAACATCCAACTTACCTTGATCCCTACCTCTACATAACTCACAATATCTCATTCAAGAGGTATGGTAAAATAAACTGATGATCTCATATCCCACAATATCCCATTCTAAGCATGGCTAAGCATATGCATAATAATAAATGACATGATAAAATGAATCTCAACCCAAGCTACAAGGAAACAAGGTAATGCAATTCTAGGGAAACTTCCTAGCATGGGTTTCGTATTTTCAATTGACAATGCAAATAATTCTATCTACACATCCTAGCATAGGATCAAAGTGGTAAAGGACAATTGCCTCCTTCCTGCTGCTCTTGGAATGGGTAGTCCTGATCTTGGAAAGGAAGAACTTGCTCTGGAGCAGGTTCTACATCATATCATCACACATAGCAAAAAGAAAAACAACAATCCATTAGACATAGTTCACACTTCCACTTCATACAAACCACACATTCACATGTATAAAAGCCATTCACAATTCTATGTGTTGTGGTTACTCTATGTGTGTTGATCTTTGTCTTACATGCACTTTTAATCATGTTTATATGATTCCTACTTTTGTATTCACATTTATACTCGAATACTATATATATGAGTTTCCAATTTTAAATAAATTCCTTATATTCAATTACTACACCTTTTAGCTACCAAGTATTCCTGAAAGGTATTTTTCTACTCCATATGTGTATTCAGAACTTCTACCAACCCTAAACTGAATTCTTTGGATTTTGGAATCTTCATTTATCATTTTCTAATTATTTATACCTAGCTTGTTATATTTTCAAATTTACTTCCTATGCCTAAATGTGCACTTTATTATGAAAATAGTAAGACACATCATCTAAACAGAATAGGTTCTGATCCAAAATAGTTAATAATATATTTTGATCTTTTCCTCTGATGTAAACTATTTTACATTTATTTTTTCTAATTTTCAGAATTATTCTCTACTTAAAAATGTGTCCCTCTAACTAATAAATGTGAATAATCAATTAAACAGATTCATTTCAGCCAAAAATCTATTTTTATCTCACTCCAAGGTTTTCTAAGTACTGGGAAAGTTTTTAATTTGAATTTGACAATATGTTTGTCCCACCTTTTAAATTTGAAATACTAACCACATATTCAATTTCCTAATTTTAACATCAAATAGGGTTAAAAAGGTAAACTCACCCCACTACAGGGTCTATAATATTATTTTAAGAATTTTCAGTGGTCTAGCTATAGATAACAGAGGGGTTTTTACTAATTTTTATTAAGTCCAGGGGCTAAAACTGATTTTTAAATGAATTTACATGATTTTCTGAAGTTCCACGGGCTAGATCAGAAGTTTCCGGGGCTAGCTCTTATTTTCCGAGAACCCCAGGGGGTAGCACGTAAGAATTCCAGTCTTTATAACGAGAGGCTGACGTGGACAGTCCGATTTAAAACAGACGGCTGAGATTATAACGTCGAACCGGTACGCGGGGATTTAAACTCTACCATGCGATTTAAAATAAACGGCGCACAAGCGGCCACGTCGCTCTGATCGAGCGCGGGCGGCGCTGCCCGGCGGCGCACGGTGGCGGGAGGCGGCGATCTCGCCGGAAAGTTTCGGATCTTCGTAAATTCTTCCTAGAACTGTGATTTTATGGCATGGATCGGTGGAGGGGAGGTCGGGGATCTCACCTTGGGGGTTTTCTTGAGCTCGGAGGTCCTGGAAGGCGGTCGGCGACGAGGTCCAAGGTGAATTCACGGCGAGGCTCGACGGCGCTGTGTTTGAACCGCAAACCACCGCGTTTTCTGCACCTGCGAGGTTCCCCGGAGGCGGTGGATCAAGACCAGCGAGTTAGATCGGAATTCCCGAGCGTAGATCGGCCAGAATTCACCGGAGGGGCTCGGGTTCTCACCGGAGAGAAAATCGGCAGATCGTGGGGAAAACGGGATGATGTCGGGGTTTTTATAGACGGGGGAAGGGCGGCGTTCGGTTGTGATCGAGTTTGCGTTGCCCACGAACAAAATTCGGCTGGGATACGCAGGAATCCGGGTCGGTTTTGATTCGGGGTGAGAGAGAGTCCAGCCAAGCGCGGCGCTAGCACGAGGAAGAAGAAAGACTGGCGGGCCCCGCATGTCAGTGGGAAGAAGGGGGCGCGCGCGGCTGCGGGCTGGCGCGGGATCGGTGGGCCGGCTGCTGGGTTTCGGCCCACTGGCCGGTTTTTTTCTGTTTTCCTTTTTCTTTTTCTATTTCTTTTGTTTTTGAGTTTAATTTGAATTCCAGTTTGAATTTGAATTTTTGCAACACATGCAACACGTCCAAAAATTTTTAAATTCCCCTCTGAACAGGATTTTGGGGTGTTACAAAAATAGGTACGTGGTTGCGGCCAGGGGGTTTTGGGTTCTATTTATAAGGGGTGAAAGAAGAGTCCTACTCTGATTGGATTTTCAAATAAGATTACTATTCAATTTGTTTTGGATCTTAACAACTTATCTTCAGTTGATTTGGCACGGTAGCAACCTAGAAATCATGTCGGTTTCCTCAGTACCGGGTATTTCCCGTGCACACAGGAGAAAAATTGCTTAACGATCTCGTCACCTCTGCAGGGTGAGCTCCGGAGGCGCCACGTGTCCAGCGGGGGCCGGGCCTCCCTTTTCCTCTGAGGCGAGCTCCGCGTGCACCACGTGTCTGGCGGGCGGGACCTCCCTTCTCCTCAGAGGCGAGCTCCGTGTGCGCCACGTGTCTGGCGGGGTCGGACCTCCCTCTCCTTCAGAGGCAAGCTCTGGGGGCGCCACATGTCAGTGCCGGACCTCCCCTCACCTCGGAGGTGGGCTCCAAGAGTGCCACGTGTCCAGCAGCGCCGGATCTCCTTTCTCCTCGGAGGCGAGCTCCGTGAACAACACGTGTCCCGCGGTGTCGGATCTCCCTTCTCCTCGGAGGTGAGCTCCAAGGATGACATGTGTCCCGCGGTGTCGGACCTCCCTTCTCCTCGGAGGTGAGCTCCGAGGACGACACGTGTCCAGCGGGGCCAGACCTCTCGGAGGTGAGCTCCGAGGGTGACACATGTCCAGCGGGCCGGACCTCGCTTCTCTGCAGAGACCAGCTCTGAAGTCAACACGTGTCCCGCGCGGCTGAGCCTCGCTTCTCCGCAGAGACTAGCTCCCAAGGTGACACGTGTCCAGCAGGGCCGGACCTCGCCCCTTCATCAGAGGCGAGCTCCAACCTGCCACGTGGCCAGCAGTGCCGGACCTCATCCCCTCCACATGGATGAGCTCCGAAGGCGCCACGTGGCCAGCGGGCGCGGGAAGTGTCGACAGCGCTCCTCGGCGAATTGGAATTGGCTCTTTTCAGCTATCTTTCTCCCATTTTTATGATTCTTTCCCATTTCTATTTCTTTTAAAATGTTTTTCTATATGCAGTGCATGAATATGAAATTGAGGGTGTTACAAGTCGACTGTTAGCTGAAATAATGGATGAACCTTCTCGGGTGTTCCGACTATGGGTGGACAACAAAGCAGCGATTGAGTTGAGCAAGAACCCAAAGTATCATGAAAGAATGAAGCACATTGACACCAAGTTTCATTTTGTCCGAGCTTGTGTAGAGGAAGGGAAAATGGAGCTATGTCACATTGGAACTGAAGACCAAATTGCAGATATTCATCAACTATTGCTGAGATCATCAACTATTAGCAGGAAATCTTCCTGCAGTTTTTTTTTGTCAAAAAAGGGAACTACTCTCAAGGTAAGAGATAACATATGACCTACAATTATCATTGCCAATCTTCATATGACCTACAATCTTCATTTGACTTTGTTGCGTGTTCAAAAACTTTGATTAATGAAAATTGGATAGAAACCTAGGGTTAGAGAAAATCTAGGGTGCGGCTGCGGTGAGGACATGACTTGGCCGGTTACAAGGGAGAGGAGGGAGGCGACACGGGGACGAAGGAGGGAAGGAAGCGGCAGCGTACCTGGCGGCAAGATCAAAGCTCGGCCTAATAATTGGAAGGAAGGGAAGTAAACGGTGAGGGTAAAGCTCGGCGTACCAGGAAGGAAGGGAAAGAAGCGGCGAGGTCGAAGTTCGGCGAAGCTCGGTGATGACGGCGAAGCTCGGCGGTGAGGGCGAAGCTCGGTAGCGAGGGCGGCGAAGACTTGGTGGCAAACAAAATTTTGGCAGCCTGACGGCGTCTAAGTGATTTCTCCCGGGTTAGTTTTTTCCAAGGAAGCTGAGCACCATATATAGACGTCTATCTTCGCAGGCGGCTCTTAAGTAATAACCACCTAAGTAAAGGACTACCCTCAGGCGGTTATTCATTACCACCCGCCTACGAAGATAGACGTCTATACTGGAATCTAAATATTTTACCTCATGCGGTTATTACTAAATATCCGCCTGAGGAAAGGACTTCTCTTAGGCGGTTGATCAGTACCAACCACCTGATAAGATCTTTATCTAAACTTAATTAATACTCTTGATTAAAATGAGGGGCCTTTTAAAAAGCCAAATTCCACTTTCTTGTAATATGGTTTAGTATTAAAGGTTTCCATTCAATTTCACTTGGTAAAAACTTTTAAATTGACCAGAACATAAAAAATAAATAACACTGGTTATTTGTCATTTTTCTATCTTGATGAATATAATAATTTTTCAATTGAGTTTTTCAATGGGACTTTGTAGTCATCATACCAACCTTATGATTTTTTTCAGATTTTTATAAATTTTTTAATCAATTTATGTTCAAAATTTGAAGAATGCCTCATATGTATATGAGCATTTCATTAGAAAGATAGATAGTTTGAATTTTGACATGTTGGAATGCTTTAAAAAAATGACCAAAATTCATGCATGTATAATAAAGACAAATATGTTCATACAAACCAATTTCAATGAAAGATCCTTTTTTAAGGAGATACAAAAAATGTGAAGAATATGTGAATATAAATTAATTTGATATTTACCAAAACATTACAAATGTTAGCTATACAAGTTTTAAAATATTTTGGTCCAGTTGGTGGTTATTAATTTTTTAAGAATATAGAAAAGGAATCATCGAATTTGGACTCAATTTGCAGAATCTATACATGTTTGAGTATTTATATTGGAATCTAAATATTTTACCTCAGTAGGTTATTACTAAATACCCGCCTGAGGAAAGGACTTCTCTGTCACACCCAGTTTCTCCGAAGAACCACCGAGTAAATATCACATGTATGCCAGGATCATTTTCTCATACATGTGATGACAAATAGTGAAGCATCATTTATTACAAGCCAGGTGTCGAATATAAATAAGTCTTACATAACATATGTCTCGATGGACGATAATAAGTTCATAACATGTAAATAAAATAGAAGCGGAATATAAATCTTGTGGGTTCCGTCACAGGCGTTGCCCGGGGGACTCCGTGAACCTAGAATCCTTCTTCAGGTCCGAAGTCTTGGTCATTGAACACCACATCATCCCCTTGACCTGAGCAGCAATTTAAACCAACAAATATGCAAGTTTGAGTACCGTTGGTACTCAGCAAGTGTGGGAAAGTTATGTCATGCATGGTCAGAGCAAGGAGAGGTTAAACTCATGGTTAAAGCACTACACAATTAATACCTATCACCTTAGCTTATTAAGCACCTAAATTACTATACAGGTGAAATGGTACCAATCTCCCAACCCATCATCAGAATCAAATAACCATAACATCAATCCCAATGTTAAGCTCCCCGCTTAACATCCTCAACTTCCAAAGCCATCATCCTCTAATCATGAATAAGTCCAAGCCGCTCTTGACCGTGAGCACGGCTGTCCTGACAGTTTTGACTCTACAGAGTTTGCACCACTGTACCCACATGTAGACATTTCATCCCCCGTTGTCGGGTGGACTAAAAGAACCTCCATTATGCCAGTGGCCACGAACCACGTTCACACTTCCCAGGTGTGTAGCCAGGAGATCACTACGAGGCCTTTACAAAGGGATTCCCGACGAGCGTGGGCCCACTGAGGTTTCACCCCTAACAGTATACAAGAGGCTCCAACCCCGCTGCAGTGGCCCCCTCTTGAGCCTTGCGGTTCATATGGTAGTCCAGCTGACACCTATTCCCTGCACCATCCAAAACACCCACACTACGCCGGAGATACACCTAATTAATTGGCCAAGCTGCCCCATCTCAGCATGTGGTTGGCACGGTAAAGCCAGGTTACATGCTCCATGAACCGGTCCTTAGGATCCAGGCAAGTACTAAACACAAACCCGAATCTCATGCACCCAGCACCAACCAAATCATCCAACTTGCCTCGATCCCAACCTCTACATAACTCATAATGTCTCATTCAAGAGTAAGGTAAACAAGTTGATGATCTCATATCCCACTTATCCCATTCTAAGCATGGCTAAGCATAAGTAATATGAATGAATGACATAATAAAACCAATACCAACCCAAGCTACAAGGAAACAAGATAATGCAATTCTAGGGAAACTTTCTAGCATGGGTTTCATATTTCATTTGACAATGCAAATAATTCTATCTACACATCCTAGTATAGGATCAAAGTGGTCAAGGACACTTGCCTTCTTCCTGCTGCTCTGGGAATGGAAAGTCTTGGTCTTGGAAGGGGAGAACTTGCTCTGAGGCAGGTTCTACTCATGCCAATACACATAGCAAAAGAAAACAACAATCCATAAGACATAGTTCACACTTTCACTTCATACAAACCACACATTCACACCTATGAAAGTCATTCACATTTCTAGGTGTTGTGGTTACTCTACATGTGTTGATTTTTGGCCTACATGCACTTTTAAACATATGTATATGATTTCTAACTTTTGTGTTCAGATTTCTATTTGCACACTATATATGAATTTCCAATTTGAACAAATTTTTTATATTCAATTAATACACTTCTTAGCTACCAAGTTTGCATGAAAGGTAATTTCCTACTCCAAATAGGTTTTCAGATCTTCTACCAAATCTTAAACTGAAGTTTTTGGATTTGGAGACTTCATTTATCATTTTCTAATTATGCATACTTATTTTCCTATATTTTTTAGATTTATTTTATATGCCTAAAAGTGAGTTTTAATATTAAATAGTAGGACATATCTTCTAAACAGAATAGGTTCTGATCTAAAATATTAAATAATATATTGTTGAACTTCTCCACTGATGTGAACTAATTTGAATTTATTTTATCAGTTTTCAGAACTATTTCCTAGCCTAAAAATGTGTTTCTATAACTAATAAATATGAACAGCAATTAGATAGATTCATTTCAGCCTAAAATCTATTTCTAACTCATTCTAAAGTTTTCCAAGCACTAGGAGAGTTTAAATTTGAATTTGCAATGTGTTTGCCTTACCTTTTTAAATTTAAGTCCTAGTCACATATTCAATTTTCTGATTTTAATCTCATATAGGGTCAAAAAGGTAAATCCACACTACTGCAGGGACTAATTTATTATTTCTTAAATTTCCAGGGGTCTAACTACACATAACAGTGGGGTTTTCCTAATTTTTATTAAGTCCAAGGGCTAAAACCGATTTTTAAATGAATTTACACGAATTTCTAAAGTTCCAGGGGCTAGATCAGAAGTTTCTAGGGCTAGCTCGTATTTTCCGAGATCCCCAGGGGGTAGCGCGTAAGAATCCCGGCCTTTATAAAGCGGGGCTGATGTGGACCGTCCGATTTAAAATAGACGGCTCAGATTAGATCGCCGAACCGGTACGCGCGGGTTTTAATTCTACCGTGCGATTTAAAATAGACGGCCCTCAAAGGGCCACCTCGCCCTGGCCGTGTGCGGACGGCGCTGCCCGGCGGCGCGCGGCGGCGGGAGGCGGTGATCTCGTCGGAGATCTTCGGGTTTTCGTCCATACTTCCTAAAACCTTGATTTCTTGGCATAGAACGGTAGAGGGGAGGTCGGGGATCTCACCTCGGTGTTTTTCTTGAGCTCGGAGGCCCTGGAAGGTGGTCGGCGGCGAGGTCCGAGATGAAATCACGGCGGTGCTCGCCGGAGCTGCGTCTAGAGTGTAAAACACCGGGTTTTCTTCACGTGCATGACTCCCCGGAGGCGGTGGAACATGATCGGCGCGTTAGATCAGAAAACCCGAGCAAGGATCGAAAGAAAACAGTGATCGAAGCTTCGGTTCTCACTGGAGAGAAAAGTGGAGCGCGATGGGGAATTCGGCGAGTTTCTTTGCGGGAATTTCACGAGGAGAGGCGGCGGAGGATCGGTTTGGTTAAATAGCAGCGTCCGGGGCTGAAGATCGGGTTGGTGGCGCGGGTTTTTGGAGGTGGTTTGGATTCGGGTGCGGGGAAGAGTCCGGTCGGTTGGTGCGCGCGGGAGGTAGGAGATGACACGCGGGCCCCGCGTGTCAGTGAGAGGAAGAGAGGGGCGTGGGTTTGGGCTGGTGCGGGGAGATAGTGGGCCGGCTGGCGGGTTTCGGCCCACTGGCCGGCTGGGGTTTTCTTTTTCTTTTTCTTTTTCCTTTTCTTTTCTGTTTTGATTTGAATTTAAATTCCAGTTTGAATTTAAATTTCTGCACCACATGCAATACGTCCAAAAAATTTTAAATTCCCCTCTTTAGCAGATTTTGGGGTGTTACATTCTCTCAAGCGGTTGATCAGTACCAACCGCCTGAGAAGATCTTTATTTAAATATATTAATACTGTTGATTAAAATGAGGGGCCTTTTAAAAAGCTAAGTTCCACTTTCTTGTAATATGGTTTAGTATTAAAAGTTTCCATTATATTTCACTTGGTAAAAACTTTGAAATTAATCAGAACATAAAAAACAAACACTGGTTATTTGTCATTTTTCTCTCTTGATAAATATAACGATTTTTCAATTGAGTTTTTCAATAGGACTTTATAGTCATCATACCAACCTCTATGATTTTTTTCAGATTTTTATAATTTTTTTGAATCAATTTGTGTTCAAAATTTGAATAATGCCTCATATGTATATGAGCATTTCATTAGAAAGATAGATAATTTGAATTTTGACATGTTGGAATGCTTTAAAAAATGAATAAAATTCATGCATATATAATGAAGACAAATATGTTTATACAAACGAATTTCAGTGAAGGACCCCTTTTTAGGAGATACAAAAAATGTGAAGAATATGTGAATATAAATTAATTTGATATTTATCAAAACATTACAAATGTTAGCTATACAAGTTTTAAAATATTTTGGTCTAGTTGGTGGATATTAATTTTATAAGAATAGAAAAAAGAATCATCGAATTTAGATTCAATTTGCAGAATCTATACATGTTTGAGTATTTATATTGGAATCTAAATATTTTACCTCAGGCGGTTATTACTAAATACCCGTCCGAGGAAAGACTTCTCCCAGGCGGTTGATCAGTACCAACCGCCTGAGAAGATATTTATTTAAATATATTAATACTCTTGATTAAAATGAGGGGTCTTTTAAAAAGTAAAATTCCACTTTCTTGTAATAGGTTTAGTATTAAATGTTTCCATTAAATTTCACTTGGTAAAAACTTTGAATTTGATCAAAACATAAAAAACAAATAACACTGGTTATTTGTCAATTTTCTATCTTGATGAATATAATGATTTTTCAATTGAGTTTCTCAATGGGACTTTGTAGGCATCTTACCAACCTCTATGTTTTTTTTTCAGATTTTTATATTTTTTTGAATCAATTTATGTTCAAAATTTGAAAAATGTCTCATTTGTATATGAGCATTTCATTAGAAAGATATATAATTTGAATTTTAACATGTTGGAATGCTTTAAAAAATAACCAAGATTCATGCATGTATAATGAAGACAAATATGTTCATACAAATCAATTTCAGTGAAAGATCCTTTTTTAGGAGATACAAAAAATATGAAGAATATGTGAATATAAATTAATTTGATATTTACCAAAACATTACAAATGTTAGCTATACAAGTTTTAAAATATTTTGGTCCAGTTGGTGAATGTTAATTTTTTTAGAATATAGAAAAAAGAATCATCGAATTTGGACTCAATTTACAAAATCTATACATGTTTGAGTATTTATATTGGAATCTAAATATTTTAATTCAGGCGGTTATTACTAAATACCCGCCTGAGGAAAGAAAACTGAAGAGCAGGCTCTGGCCTTTATCACAGGCGGCTCTTTAGAAACAACCGACTATGCAGTAGTTAAAAACCGCCTGTGAAAACCCACGCATATATAAAGGCCCCCTCGAGCACCTAGAAAACCTCACCCAGGAGTTTTCCAGCGACGCTGTCAGGCTGACAAATTTGGTTAGAAGAGGTTTCTTCTTCAGTTGATCAAGCTTGAAACAGAGAAAAGTTTTAAAGATGCTTCTTCTTCCTCTTTATTGAGTTTGTTGTCCTGTTTTCAGTTTCATTTTATTGAATTTGGATCCAGCCCCACCCCCACCCCCTGCACTTTAGTTTAATTAGATCCAAACAAACTTGTTGAGTTTCCATTGAAGAGAAGATGTAGTTGAGTCTCCCCTTGAGGTTCTCCATGAATTTTGTAGAAAAAGAAGTAGATTTGAAGGATTAAAGATTGAAGATGAATACAAGCACATCACATGTTCGATGAAATGTTTCAGTGAATAAGCCTAACTTCAAAAATCCATTATTCTCTGTAGAAATCTCCAAAAATTCTCAAACAAATTTTTACTTTACAGTGGTGCAAATTATCTGGTTGAAAATGCATAATAATTTCTTTAGATTAATTGTTTTAGTATAAACACACCAAAAAATTCTGTTATTGAATTATATATTCTGTAATTGAAGCATGGATCGTCGAGCGTGGATGTATAACATGCCAAGACCTGATCCTATGTACATTCAAAATGTTGCAAATTTTATTGAAGCATCCAAGAGACATGCGAGGATGTAAAAGATAGATGACATATTATATCTATGTATCGACTGAGAAAATAAGATTGCTTGGATAAATACTATAGTAATCCAATCTCATTCGGTGAAAAGAGGTTTTAGAGAAAACTACACAATATGGACAGAGCATGGTGAATAAGATACACATGAAGTGGATAAAGATGATAAGAGAGGTTCAGATGACGATAATCTTCATATCGATGATGGTTGTGACAATCAAGATGGTGACGATGATGAGTTTGATTGTGAGGAGATGTTGCGCCACATCGAACAACATGTATTGATTTCTATGGGAGCAAGCAAAGGTTTAAGTAAAATGGAGACATTGCAGAATGTAGCGACGAAGCAAAGATTTCTATGGGAGCAAGCAAAGGTTTACTCCATTGCGTGCAATCCTAGAACTGCCAAAGTTGAAAGCCACACACGGATGGTCCTATTGTAGTTTCTCTGATCTTATGAATCTTTTGGCAGAAATTCTTCCAAATCCCAATAAACTGCCTAGAAGCACTTATAAACTGAAGAAACTTCTTTGCCCAATGGCACTGGGTATGACAAAAATACACGCTTGTGTGAACCATTGTATTCTGTATCGCAAAGAGTATGAGCTCGCAACTAGATGCCCCATATGCGGTGTCAGTAGATACAAGAAGGACTACAATCACCAGTATGTTACCAACTTGAATAAGTCTCAGAAGAATAAAAAGTTTATTATTGGTCCTGAAGGTGACAATGATGATACTTCTGAAGATGCATGCGGGAAGAATAAGAGAAAAATTCCTACCTTGGTGATGCGGTACCTTCCAGTAATTGATTGCTTGAAGTGTTTGTTCTCAGACCCTAGGGAGGCTGAGCTTATGCGTTGGCATTCTGAGCAGCGCAAGAAGAATGAATAACATATTCGACACCGTGGTGATGCAACCCAGTGGAAAAATTTTGATGCTCAATATCCAGCATTTGCAAAGGAAATCAGAAATGTAAGGTTTACCTTGGGTACAGACGGAATGAATCTGCTTGGTGAAAAAAGGAGCATCCACAGCTCATGGCCCGTGGTCTTAACAATGTACAACCTACCGACATGGTTGTGTCACAAAATGAAATATATTTTGCTATCTGTTCTTATCCAAGGTCCGAAACAACCCGGCATCGAAATTGATGTGTTCTTGGAACCTTTAATGGAAGATATGGAGAAATTGTGGAATGAAGGGGTACGTACATGGGATGAGTACAAGCAGGAGTATTTCACTCTAAGAGCAATGATATTCGTTACCGTGCATGATTATCCCGGACTATTTATATTAACGGGACAAATGAAAGGGAAGAAAGGTTGTGTAAGGTTCGTGGATGGAACTGGCTTTTTGTACTTCACTTCATCCAGAAAGACGGTGTACATGGGACACCGGTGGTTCTTGACAGATAGACACAAGTATAGGAAGATGAAAGAACAATTTGATAACAAAATCGAAAAAGATACTGCACCAAAACCGTACAGTGGAAAACTCATGTTTGAAATGGTCAAGAACATTCATATTACTTTCGGTAAGGGCAAAAAATGTAAAGGAACAAAGAGGAAGAAAACTACATCTTTGGGTGATACAACTGACATGACTTTTAAGAAACAATCAATTTTATTCAGGTATCTTCTGTATTGGAAGAACCTAGAATTTTGCCATAGTATTGATTTGATGCACGTTACAAAGAATGCATTTGAAAGCATCATTGGGACCTTGCTGGACATATCGAGGAAAACAAAGGATGGATTAAAATCACGTATGGATCTACTAAATCTTGATATGAGACCAGAGCTTCACCCGGTAGAAAAGGCAAACGGGAAGCATTACCTTCCCCCAGCCAGCTACAACTTGACACTACAAGAGAAAAGGGCAATTTGCGAATGCTTGCGTGGGATCGGAATGCCCACAAGTTTCTCATCCAATATCCGCAAACTAGTCTCAACGAAAGACTTGTCTTTATTCGGCTATAATTCTCACGACTGCCACATGATGATGATAGTGTTCCTTGCCATTGCAATAAGGGTCATCGAACCTGAGCATATAAAAGTTGTTATCACACGTTTGTGTTACTTCTGTAGGATCGAAGAACACGTGAAAAGCTACCATAGGGGGGGTGAATGGTAGATTAAAACTTTTCGCAGCGGAAATAACAAAAACCCCTCAGCAAAAAATCAATCGGTTAAAGAAACCATGTGTGCAAGTGTTTTCAAACGTGTTCAACCATGACAAATCAAGTAGAGAGGTAGAGGATCAAGTCACAGATCTAATGCAACAAGAATCACTTGAAAACACGAAGTAAAACTTGAGATACGATCAAAACATTAAACGAAGATCAATCTGTTCTACCCGATATAAAACAGATCTGCAACGCTGCAAAGAAACTCGTGTATCTCAAAAACTACAGATCCGAAGCTCGTGAAAATTTCACCGATGATAGATAATTGAGTTGTGAAGACAACCCAAAAATAATCACGTCAATCGGATCTGTAAAACTCGAGTTATGAACGAAACTCCGAAGCAACGTCGGTCTGTCCAGAAACACGGCGAGAAAGACTTGACGAAAACAAGTTGGACGAACAAGGCACAAAAGCTCCTCGAAACTATGAACTTTATTCAATAGAAACACAAGAGGAACAGCCCAAAGTTCTCTACCCACAAGAGCTCTGGCCTCCCTTGCTTTTATAGCCAGCCCTCAGGCTAAACAATCCAATCTAGGACTCCTACTCCTAATTGGACTTGTATCCTAACTTACCATAACTGCTCAGGACTCTCCTATTCGCAGATAGAAGCAATCGTGAGACTTCCAAACACCTTAGGAACGTCCTAAACATTCCTAAAACAACTCAACTTCGTGCCTAGCACAAAATCCTATAATAATCAACTCAAATCTTCCATATTTGAGCAAAATCCGACTCAGCCTCAGCCTGAGTATGCAATCCAGCCGGTTGGACCTTTCCGACCAATTCTTTACGTCCACTTCTCTTCATCACGCCTTGGAACAATGTTGCCACGTCCATGCACTCCTTGCACACGTGCAAACACCTTCCAACGACGTACACGCAACCTTCATATGCACTGCCCTTGATCCAAACATGCTGCGCGACCTCCCGATCAACTCAATCACAGCTACTCCCGAACTTGGTTGTTGGAACCTCATCTCCTCCTTGAGACTAGTCCAAGGATCCCGTCACCAGCCATGTCTTGAACTCAAGCAACACCTGCGCATGAATAAACAACCAATTCTTCCGAGCACAAGTCCTCGACTTGACTCACGTTAGTTCGAAAACCACAACACCTTACATGAGCACGTCACATAAGCATGTTGCAAACCATATCAAATGATAACAGCCATAACCACCAAAACACACCAAAAACTTAGCAAAATAATACTAAGCAAACCTTCCCATAAAGCAAGTTTGAAACATTGCGAGTTAACAGAAAAAACAAGACGCTGCAGTTCTACGAGTTGAACTTCACGGGAGCTCCCTAAAAACAAGCTCCGGACCTCACAGAAGCTCTCCGGACCTTGCAGGAGCTCTCCGGACCTTGCGTCGGACCTTGCCAACACTTGGAGGACCTAACAAAGAACTTGTCGGACCTTGCCACAGAAGAATGTTTTGGCAATATTCAAAACTTTGAATGTTAATGCTAACTTTTATCCTAATTGCCAATGTATTCAGCACACATAGGTCTCACAATCTCCCCCTTGATGAATGCATTGGCAACACCAATTAAAATCCGAACATTGGCTTATGAAAAGTTTTGAAAAGCTTTGAAAACTCATTTCTCCACCTTTATTAATTTCTCCCCATTTTTTAAAATCAGAGAAGGAAGAAAGTGTATAACATATGCAAAGTGTAAAAAAAAATCTCTCCTTATACATATTTCTCCCCCTTTGACAATGTATTCAGAAAGGTTCAAAAGATAAATTTTTAAACGTTATGAGCATATTATAACATATACATACAAAACAAAGCTCATCCAAGTCATACTATCAGGTTACTTACACTATCACATCAATGAGATACATAAAGTAGTGTAAGCCATGCTAGAGGTCAAATGTATTTTTCAGTTTAAGCAAGTCATGATCTCCCTTACTCAACTATTTTAAAACCTGAAAACATGACACTTGTTGCTGCATTTTTATTATTCATAATCATTTAAGGCACAAAGTTGATCATATGATATTTGCAAGAGATTATATGCCGCATCAGCCTTATTCTAACCAACCAAGCCAAGCCTATGTCATTTGACAATCAGAAGCTTAAGGACATGGTTTTAGTCATACACAATTCCTTCCAAGTTCATATCTTAGTGCAATGATAAGCAATCTCAAAAGAAGAAGTGCGATGCATGCATATTCTCTTGATCTTTTCTCAATTTTTTATTTGAAAACTCAACATGTGAGCTGATCACTTGATTAATTTTTTATGATTAAAAGCACTTGTGAGCACGCAACAAGTTCAAAACAGCAAGAAAGTTCGATCATGACCAGATTTAGTGTAAGTAATTATTCCAATTACTAGTCATGGCAAAAACCACAAAATGTATAACATGAGTAATATAGTAAGAACTTTCAGCCTGTAAAAGGAATCACAAAGTCATATATGTATGAAATACTATGCTCATATTATTTTAGTTTCAGATTCACACATAGACTTTCAAAGTTTCAAAAACTCCCCCTCAATTTAAGCCATGAGGATGTATAACCCCTATTTCACTATGAATGAAACAAAAACGAGTGAAATCCAAAGGTTTTGTAAAAATATCAGCCAATTGTTGTTCGGTGTCGACATGGTGAAGCACAATGTTTCCTTTTTCAACATTATCACGAAGAAAGTGATATCTAATGTCAATGTGCTTAGTTATAGAGTGTTTCACAGGGTTTTTAGCAATACAAATTGCACTAGTGTTATCACAAAACAGTGGAACACTATCTAAATCAACCCCATAGTCCTTAAGTGTTTGAACAATCCAAAGAATTTGTGAGCAAGCGCTAGCCGCAGCTACATATTCATATTCGGCCGTGGATTGTGCAACTGAACTTTATTTTCTAGAGGACCAAGCAACAAGTGAATTACCAAGAAAATGACAAGCACCCGAAGTACTTTTCCTATCAATCCTACAACCCCCAAAATCAGCATCCGAAAAAGCTTTCAAAGAAACGGTTGAGGAAGAAGGAAGAAAAATGCCAAATTCTTGAGTTCCATGTAGGTACCTGAGAATCCTTTTGATGGCTTGGCGATGTGAAGCACGTGGAGAAGCTTGAAAACGTGCACAAAGACATACGCTGAATTGTATGTCCGGTCTTGACGCCGTGAGATACAAAAGTGATCCAATCATACTTCTGTATTCTTTTTTATCGACCGGGTCACCATCTTCGTCAAGTTCAAGTGTTGTTGCTGTTCCCATTGGTGTCTGAAGAGGCTTGCATTTGTCCATGTTGAAGCGCTTAAGAAGGTCCTTTGTATACTTAGTTTGATGCACAAAAGTTCCTTCTTTTGTTTGCTTGATTTGCAGCCTCAAAAAGTATGTGAGTTCTCCCATCATACTCATCTCAAATTCTGAACTCATCATAGCTGAAAACTTGGACACGAGATCATGAGAAGCACAACCAAAGATAATATCATCCACATACACTTGAACGAATAATGAGTCATTGCCATGCTTAAGTACAAAAAGAGTTTCATCAACCTTGCCCATGGTAAACCCCTTTTCAAGTAAGAATGTTTTTAACCTATCATACCATGCTCTAGGGGCTTGTTTTAGACCGTACAAAGCTTTGGACAGTTTGTAAACATGATTAGGAAAATTTGGATTTTCAAAACCCGGTGGCTGCTTAACATAAACCTCCTCTTCTATGTAGCCATTAAGAAAATCACTTTTAACATCCATTTGATATAACTTGAAACCTTTAGATGCAGCAAATGCTAATAAAATTCTTATAGCTTCTAATCTAGCAACAGGAGCATATGTTTCATCAAAATCTAGACCTTCAATTTGAGTGAAACCTTGAGCAACCAACCTAGCTTTATTCCTAACCACAACCCCATCCTCAATTTGCTTATTTTTAAATACCCATTTAGTTCCAATTAATGTGTGACCTTGAGGTGGAGGTACAAGTTTCCAAACATTATTTCTTTCAAAATTTTCTAACTCTTCTTGCATGGCATTAATCCAAGATTCATTAGTGAGTGCGTGTGATATATCCTTGGGTTCAAAAGAAGCAACAAAAGAAGAATGAGCATGAGAGTTTGGATCGCAAAATCTGGACCGAGTGACTCGTTCATGCAAGCTTCTAAAGATTTGTTGTGGAGGATGACTTTTGAGTACTCGGAGGGGAGTAGACACTTCACAAGCACCTTCTTCTTCATGTTCGGACCTTTGATTAGGAGAGCTTGTTGATTGAGGAAGGTCCGAACCAGCAGTAGTGACTGTTGGTGCTGGTTGTGGTGCAAAATCAGCAGCTTGATCGTTATTTACTTCCGAGTTTTCGGGCAGCAGCACCACTTCTTCATCTTCTTCAATAAAAATACTCTCCCCCTGCGGATATGGATCCGGACCTGCAATATCGGAGCTAATACTTGGGCTAGCTTCATCAAAAGAAACCTCGCAAGTCTCCACAATTTTGTTAGTGTCAAGTAAAAGCACACGGTAGCCTCTAGTATGAGATGGATAACCAAGAAACATGCCATCAACAGATCTAGCTTCAAATTTATCAAGATTACCATGTTTCTTAACAAAGCATTTGCAACCAAAAACCCTAAAGTGTGTAACACTAGGCCTATGTCCAAACCGGAGCTCATATGGGGTTTTTCCAAGCTTAGCACGCAAGAAAACACGATTTGAGACATAACAAGCGGTTGCAATTGCATCAGCCCAAAATTTCCTAGGAGTTTGATATTCATCAAGCATAGTCCTAGCCATCTCAACTAAGATCCTGTTCTTTCTTTCTACGACACCATGTTGTTGTGGTACATAGGGTGAAGAGTATTGATTATCTATTCCATTTTCAGCACAAAGGTGATCAAAGGATTGGTTTTTAAATTCAGTTCCGTTATCACTTCTAATTGCTTTTAATGATCCTGGGTGATCAATAGATAATCTAAGAAATAAAGTTCTAAAATGACTAAAAGCTTCATTCTTAGATGCCATAAAATAAACCCAAGAATATCTGGAATAATCATCAACAATCACAAGCACATACCATTTACCTCCGAAGGATTGAACACGTGCCGGACCTACTGTGTCAAGATGTAAAAGTTGTCCCGGTTCAGCTGTCATGGTCATTGTGAGAGGAGCATGTGAACCTGTAACAAACTTAGCATGTCTACAAGAAGAGCACACAATATCATTGTCCTTTTTAAGCTTCGGCTGCCCACGTATGCGATCGAGAGCACTAACACGAGTGAGATGATCAAAGCCTATGTGACCAAGTCTACGATGCCAAAAATATAGATCCTTTGTATCATTAGCAACTAGACACCGATGCTTAGAAGTTGACAAATCAAAATCAGCTTTAAAAACTCTTCCAAACCTAGACATGTTAAACAAAAGCTCACCTTTTGAATCTACAACCTTGCAGCAATTTTTAGCAAAGCTAACCTCTAGATTTTCATCTAGCAATTGTGAAACCGAATACAAGTTGTATTTCAAATTTTTAACAAGTGCCACATCTTTCAAAGTGTAGAGATTGTTTACTCTAACCGAACCTTTAGCAATTATGGGAGTAGAAGAGTTATCGGCGAAAGTAACATTTTCTACACGTGACACAAAAGAGAGAGAGAGAGGAGAACCATTCTTTGTTACCGGTCATGTGGCGTGAGCAACCTGAATCCACAATCCAAATGTTCTCCTTCCTCAAACGTGAAACCTACACAGCAGCACAATACGTCGATGACTCAATACTGGGGTTAGTTAAACAACTTTTAGGAATTCAGTACTGAGTCACACGACGTCCAGCAGGAATAACACGTGAAAGCTGAGAAGGTACAGCAGGTTTATGAGCCAAACATTGAAAATTTTTGTTCCCAACTACTGACTTAGAAGATGTGTTATATGTAGCACAAAAAACAGTAGGTCCGGGAGCAAGTTTTTGACTCATTACAGCAGGTTGCAAGCTCCGAACATTCGGTCTAGCAGATTTTGCTTGGTTGTTATTTGATCTAGCAAGTATTCTTTGTTTCTTATCGTGTTTAGCTAGTCTATAACAAAAATCCATGACATGACCATCTCTACCACAGTAGGTACAATGAAAAATAACCTTATTATCATGTCGAGATGAGCAAGCAACACGTTAATTAGAACCCGAATGGGACAGTACTCCTGCAGATTTGAAAATCACCTCTTTTTGTCTAGGAGCTGTTTGAATCAAACCGCTTCCTAATGACTTTACAACTTTAGGTGGGTGTGCCTTAGCATGAGCATGAGAATTAAAACCTAAACCAGTTTTATCATTACAAGACTTGGAAGAATTCAGCAGCAAGTTTAGGTTCTTATTTGCATTAGAAAACCGATCTAGTGTCCTATGCATGTCATCAAGTTTATTGGACAGATCAAAGCAGTTTTCACATGAAGTTTTTCCTCTTAGTTTGCAATTTGAACAATATTTAACTTCATGCACACGTAAAGCACTGTTCAAAATAGAAATCTCATTCATAGCATCATTTAGTTTCTTATTCAGATCATCACATGAAGAACAATGCAAATCAATTGTAGAACAACAAGCATCTTTCAAATTTTTATCATTAAGTGCAGCAAGCTCTTTTTTCTTTTCAATTTCAAGTTCAAGTTTATCAAGTGTAGATGCGTGTGCACTTCTTAAAGAGGATAATTGTTCATAAATCAAATCACATGAGGAACAAGAATCATCACTAGGAATCCAAATTTTTAAACGATTAATTTCAGATTCTAGTGATTCAATTTTAACAGCATTGTTCCTAAGTTTTTTATCCTTTTTCTTTAATATAACAGTGGCACGAGAAATAGCATCACACATTTCTTCGCAAGTGGGTCATACCTCTTCATCGTCGCTGTTGTGTTCTGCCTCCTCGGAGCTTGAACTTGACTTGCTCGCCATGCAGCACATATTTGCCATAGCTTCTTCATCTTCATCACTACCGGTGTCCACATCACTTGAGCCAAAATCTTGAAGTGCAGAGATCAGACTATGCACTATGTTGCGCATTGATAAATCTTTCTTCTTCTTAATTTTTGCAAACGATTTCTTCGGCCTTGTTTGCTTTTCTTCACGTGAAGTCGGACCTGAAAGGTAGGGCACTCCGTACGAAAATGTCCTGTCTTACCACATTCAAAATATCGTTGAGGTCCGGAGCTTCCTCTCCTTCTAGTTCTCACATTTTGCAATGCTTTTGAGAACCGAGTAGAGATGAGTGCAAGCTCCTCCTCGGGAAACTCTTCAATCTGTTCAAGGGTTAGAGAGGACAGCAAAGAGAGTGCACCACTAGATGATGATTGACTAGAACTAGACATGTCACGTTGCGAAACAAATGCAATAGACTTGTTGGGGTTTTTACGTGAGATGATGTCAATTTCATGAGTTTTCAATTTAGAATAAAGCACGTCTAAAGTAAGAGAACTCATGACATTAGATTCACGAATAGATGTAACTTTCATCTCCCAAGTTGACATATCTAATGCTCCTAACAATTGTCTAGCATTTTCAGCATCTGAAAAATTAACATTGACACTACGCAAGTTGCTGAGAATTTTATTAAAGCGAGCAAAAAGGTCGTCAATTGACTCACCGGGTTGCATCTCAAAACGCATGTATTCTTTCTTGAACATATCTTGCCTTACCTCCTTGATCGTATTGGATCCTTCATGGTAGTCACAAAGAGCTTTCCAAACATCATATGCAGATCGGAGGTGTGCAACACGGTCGAAGTCGCTTTGAGTCAATCCTTGGATGATCAAGTTGCGAGCCTTGTTGTTGTTGTCAACATCTCTCATGTTCGCAGCCGTAACTTGATCGTTGGGTGGTACATCGAAGATCCGGTAGACCTTTTCCCATATGGCGAAGCCTTGCGCCTGTATGTAGGCCTCCATCCGCGCCTTCCAAACCTGAAAATCGATGACATTGAATACACAAGGTTTTGTGGAGTACTTCTCCATGATGGTTAGTCAAAACACGTGCAAATCACAAAGATTAGAGCACCTTGGCTCTGATACCAATTGTAGGATCGAAGAGCACGTGAAAAGCTATCAGAGAGGGGTGAATAGTAGATTAAAACTTTTCGCAGCGGAAACAACAAAAACCCCTCAGCAAAAAATCAATCAGTTATAGAAACCGTGTGTGCAAGTGCTTTCAAACGTGTTCAACCGTGACAAATCAAGTAGAGAGGTAGAGAATCAAGTCACGGATCTAATTCAACAAGAATCACTTGGAAACACGAAGTAAAACTTGAGATACGATCAAAACATTAAACGAAGATCAATCTGTTCTACCCGATATAAAACAGATCTGCAACGCTGCAAAGGAACTTGTGTATCCCAAAAACTACAGATCCGAAGCTCGTGAAAATTTTGCAGATTATAGATAATCAAGTTGTGACCACAAATTCAATGACCGTGAAATTTTCACAGATTATAGATAATCAAGTTGTGAAGACAACCCAAAAAGAATCACGTCAATCGGATCTGTAAAATTCGAGTTATGAACGAAACACCGAAGCAACGTCGGTCTGTCCAGAAACTCGGCGAGAAAGACTTGACGAAAAACAAGTCGGACAAACAAGGCACAAAAACTCCTCGAAACTATGAACTTTATGCAATAGAAACACAAGAGGAACAGCCGAAAGTCGTGCACCGATGAGACTTGGCCCCCCTTGCTTATATAACCAGCCCTAAGGCCAACTCAACTCAAACTAGGACTCCTACTCCTACTTGGATTCAAACTGTAACTTTCCAATACTGCTCATGACTCTTCTATACGCAGATAGAAGCAATCTTAAGACTTCCAAACACCTTAGGAAGGTCCCAAACATTCCTAAAATAACTCAACTTCGTGCCTAGCACGAAATCCTATCATAACCAACTCAAATCTTCCATATTTGAGCCATATCCGACTCAGCCTCAGCCTGAGTACGCAATCCAGCCGGTTGGACCTTTCCGACCAATTCTTTACGTCCACTTCTCTTCATCACGCCTTGGAACAATGTTGCCACATCCATGCATTCCTTGCACACGTGCAAACACCTTCCAACGACGTACACGCAACCTTCATATGCACTGCCCTTGATCCAAACATGCTGCGCGACCTCCCGATCAACTCAACCACAGCTCCTCCCGAACTTGGTTGTTGGAACCTCATCTCCTCCCTGAGACTAGTCCAAGGATCCCGTCACCAGCCATGTCTTGAACTCAAGCAACACCTGCACATGAATAAACAACCAATTCTTCCGAGCACAAGTCCTCGACTTGACTCACGTTAGTTCGAAAATCACAACACCTTACATGAGCACGTCACATAAGCATGTTGCAAACCATATCAAATGATAACAGCCATAACCACCAAAACACACAAAAAACTTAGCAAACTAATACTAAGCAAACCTTCCCATAAAGCAAGTTTGAAACATTGCGAGTTAAAAGCAAAAACAAGACGCTGCAGTTCTACGAGTTGAACTTCACGGGAGCTCCCTAAAAACAAGCTCCGGACCTCACAGAAGCTCTTCGGACCTTGGAGGAGCTCTCCGGACCTTGCGTCGGACCTTGCCAACACTTGGCGGACCTAACAAAGAACTTGTCAGACCTTGCCACAGAAGAATGTGTTGGCAATATTCAAAACTTTGAATGTTAATGCTAACTTTTATCCTAATTGCCAATGTATTCAGCACACATAGGTCTCACAAATTCTATCCAATTCAAATAGCCAGATGGTAGATAATTCAAATGACCAAGGGTATTAAGGGGATTACTGTTTGTAGCAGTGAGAGGAAGTGAATTTCAGAGGTTAAAAGGGCAGTGGGTCCCACATGTCAGCCTCACTAGCAATTTCAACCGACTGAAAGACGGGGCACTCGGTTTCTCAGGCTTCATCCGAGCGCGCCACCGAGCTGATCGCCGGTACCAGCTCCTGCTTGGCCTGAGCCGTGTCAACCAACGTTTCCCTCCCTCTTATCCCTGCAGCCAAGCCGGCCGGAGGAAGAACCGATCAGTTCTTTGCTCCCTCGCGCAAGAAACTGACCAGAGCCGCCTCTACTCCTCCGATCCTCGGCCACCCACCAAGCTTGCGTGTGAGCCTTGGCTGAGCAGCAAAACGGCACCACAGAACTCCCCACAACCTCCTCAAACCATCACTGAGTGAGCTCTTGCTCCCCTACACCGAGAAACACTCTCTCCCGCGGCGGCCGATACAAAGCCGAGAGGAGGTGCTCTCGTGGGCAGCCTCACCCCGGGCTTGTCACGGCCAAGCAAAGCTACTTCTGTATGTGCAAGGACCTGCTACAGCTCACCTCCAAAGGTTGAGCTGAGAGGTTTTAGCGTCGACGGCGAATTTTGAGATCCTCTTCCGATCGGTGCTAACTGACCTTCGGGTAAGCAACTTTAAAATCCCCGTGTGGTTCTCGTTTAGATTCCACGAAACTTCACACACAAAAACTAGACTCAGTGACGCATAAGTTAGCTTCACGAAACCTAGCATGAAAACCCCTGTGCTCGGCGTATTTCCAAGTTTTCCGACGGCGGCTTTATCAAAAAGCATCGGGCGCACGGTGAGACCCACCTCGGAGCTATTCCTGGGCCTGTCCACCACCATGCCAAGCTTCCTGAGCCACCACTGGTGCTGTAGAGCCAGTCCACCAAGCTTTTGGCAGGCTAGCACGTCGGAGCGACGTCGCCGAACTTTTCCCGAGCCGCCGCACCGTCGCGGGCTCGGTTAGAGCCAACGTCGAGATGGAGAAACCCTCCCAACATCTTCAGCGCACGAAACTAGGGGCTGGCGGTGAGTTAGGGCATGGGAGCTGACCGGACGATCAAGTTCGGCGGTGCTCCGGCGACCTCGGCGGCGCTACCGCGCAGGAGGCGCGAGGTTGAAGACGACCGAGCCGGACCCGCTGTCAGTGGGAGGAAACCGGGCGAATTGATCTTCTGTGGGCACGTATCGACTGTGGAAGTGAGGGAATTAAACCTGTAGCCGGTGTGCCATCGCTTCGGCGCCCGACACGTGTATCTGTGGACCCAGCGGCAGATTTAAACATTTCCCCGATTTTCAGATTTAATTCAAACTTCAAAGCCACATAACTTTGGCTAGGAAACCCCAAATCGAGTGAACCAAATTTTGTTGGATTCAGCTCTCTGAGTACTTTCCAGAAAATCAAGTTTCAGTTCATAAAAATCTCTATTTCTCCAGAATTAATTCGTCAAATTTCAAACTGGTTAGAATTTTAACTGGAGAACCCTTTGGAGGAAAATTCTGAAATTTTGCTGGGAGGTTCACCAAAATATACCTAAACTACCATAATAATTTCAGATCCATTTGAGCTCATTTGATCCACCTAAGGGTGTGATTAGTAAAACTGTTCCAGATAAAATAGAAAATGTCCAGAAACATTTTCAGAAATTTCTCTGAAATTGTTTAGCTCATATCTTTAGCTAGGAACCTTCAAATTAAGTGAGACCAACTCCATTAGAACCCTCTGAAAATCTAGTTTTCAGAAGGTCATGGCTTGCTCCATGAAAATTCCTAGAAAACCCTAAGAGCTCCAATTAAGGTCAAGTACATAATTATTTGTGGAGAGCTCAAATGAACTTTACTGCAAATAAAACTTGGCCAAGTCTCTGTTTAGGTTGTAACCAAAGCACAGTAATAATTTCAGAGTCATTGGGTCTGTCTAGTGGGACTTATAGTCTTCACAAGTTTAAATTCAATTCAAATGCATTTAAATTGATACATACACATGTTCTCTCATGTAGTCGCTAAGGTTGAGGAGGAACCTGAAGTCTTAGACTTCGTTACTCCGGAAGAGAAGCTAGCCTACGACCAAGAGCAGCAAGGCAATCTCCGGTTTGCATTAACCTCTTTATAAATTTTTATTGTTTTGAGCACTTCCTTTGAGTACCACTTATCTCCTTCATTAGAGTCTTGTGTGAAACCCAAATACATAGCCAAGAAAACCATGGGTTGGGATTAGGATTGAAAACCTCGTTAGCCACTGCAATGCTAAGATAGAGTAGGATTCGGTACAAGTCGAGTAGTTGGAACTACTCGCGAGAATAGGCTAGAGGCACATCGCTCTGGTAGAATATGCAAATGAAACACATGGCGAGAAAAATGAGACCGAGCGGAGAGTAATGGCAGCAGGACTTTGGGGCCTGGGTTCTATAGCTCCGCTTGTGTCGATTGAGGACCAAGCCGTGTGCGGGCCTGTTGAACAAGCTAGAACAGTATCGAAGACCTACCGGCTATATGGGAACCGGGAAACCGATGTAACTCGGGTAGCTGGGTATTGAGGCATTGCCTGTTGTTCAGAGGGTAGATTGAGAGCTCGAGGTGTAAATCGGCTGGCGGCACAGTGGATGCGCGCGCAGAGACCTCTTGCTCGGGACGATAGGACCGGTTCAGTATTTGGCTGATGGGTGAAAGGTGGTTGTGTACGACGTCCGTGATGGTTGCTGTAGGCAACATCATGTACAGGCGTACGTGACGGGTTATTCGGGTAACCCTGCAGGTGTAAATCGATTATAATCGTTGTCCCTCGCGGTCAGTGACTACCACTTGTTCACTGTACCATGATGTAGAAAGAACAGGCTAGACACATGTTAAAAGTTTGCTGATTTGAAAGACATACCTTCCTTGTTAATGGATTGCTGTAGTTTAGAGCTAACTAAATTTCTTTTCAACTTTGGGCAAAGTACATGAGAGAAATGCGTTTCTTGTTTGATTGCAACTCTCTCATGTGCCTTAGCGTAAGGTTCTCCACAACCCGCTGCTAAAACATGAAAGTAAGGTTCCACTAATTCGGCGAGTCCTTGCAACTTATTTTACCTCATGTAACCTATAACCCTCCATTTAGAAGTTTCATGTTTAGGAGAGACGGGTCAGTCTTGCTGAGCCATCGTGCTCACTGCTTGTGTTTGAAGCTTTTGCTGGGTTTTATGAGGAAGGGACTCCCGACGAGGAGACGGAACCCCAGGAGGGGAACCCCGTCGAGTGGGAGTCGTGCACGCCGCCATGTTAGTATGTGTGCGTGCTAGCGGGGACACGTTCACGGGCTGAACGTGAACTCGATGTGTAGTCTACGCCCGTGAGTGTAGACTGGACATATTTTGTTGTAAAAATGCTCATACACTGGTTTATGTAATAAAACTTTGCTTCTGCTTTGTACCTTTGATGTGTGTTATCCGGTGCTGTGCAATGCAGCACCCCTCAGCGTGATCCTGGCTCGACAAGACCGTGGGGTCGTGTAAATGTAACAGCCCTAACTTTTGTAAAGTTTGGTTTCAACGTATGAAACAAAGTTAAGGCAAAGAAAGACTATAATTGTGTCACATGAAATGATGAACACAAATATAGACATGTGAGGGAGTTAAAAAATTTCTCTAGCCCATGATCAGCACATGTTAACCTAGGGGAAAGAATTACACTCCCAAAACTCTAACTCATGTGCTCCTTCTCTATGAGGAGAGTGGAGGAAATTCAAACACCATTTTGAATCTTTTGAAAGGATTCTTATTCAGATTGTCCAAAGGCCTATATGTGAGATTATAGATGCATTTCTCATGTATTCAAGAGCCTAAGTTTCAAATTTAGAGAATTTTAGGTTTCATATACTATTTATTCCGAGGTTTAAATGAGGGCACATTTAAATTCAAAGTTAAATTTGAATTTTAAACCAAACAAACTAAATTCAAAAATCTGATTTCAGATTTGAGTTCCTCATAATTCTTTTGACCTATCCTACAATTTTGATCAAATTTGGAGGTCGTTTGCTATTTTAAACGGAATTGGGAGATAAGAGGCGAGAATTGGGGCCCACATGTCAGTAGACTTCAACCCGAAGTCTTCTCTGTTTCACGCGGACAGCGCACGCGTGCCACCTCCTATCGGCCGGTGCCAACCGACGATTCACTGATGACAGCTCCTGCTTTGGTGATCGTTGCCGGTCTGATCAACACACGAGTGCCACAACCCTCTTTCGCCTTCTCCCTGCTCGAGCTCGCCCTCTCACGCAGAACAGCGTCGCTCTGTTTTCTCCCGATAATCACAGGCACCGTAGCTCGGTTGCTCGCGCCTTCCACAGAAAAAAGCTGCGCCCACCAGTGCTCTAGCCGGCCAGCCCTTTTCCTCCCCGGCCTCGAGCTTGTGTGCACCGGAAAACAGCAAGTTGCTGTAGCTTCTGTGTGGAACACCGAGAAACCGGAACTGGTCGCCGTGGATAGCCCAAACCAGAAATGATCACCCCCAAGCAAGCCACCCCATCGGTGCATCTACAATTCTAGTTGCTCACCTCCGAATCTCAGCCCTAGCCATTGATCACAGAAGGAGAATTTCAAGTTTTTCTCCCGGGCGGCAGAAACTGACCTTGAGGTAAGGAATTGCAAAATTCATCCTCAAATCGTGTTTGTTGTGTTTCAAACTTCACACACAGGATGTTAACTGCCTAGCACACCTCCTCCATCGACTTTAGACCAAGAAATTGAGGGTAGAGCGAGGAATCCAAGTTCTTTTCGAGGGTATAGCGCTGGACCATATCGGGCGCATGGTGCCGATAGGTTTGGAGCTCTCCCCGGCTTGTTTAGACCTCATGTCGGTCATCTACATGATTCCCTGGTGCTTTAGAGCCCAAGAACCGACCATTTGGTGGATAATTCACCATGCACGACCTCGCCGGAGCCCTAGGGTTTTCTGTTGCCGGTGCGCCTTGTTTTCCGGCGAGTTTCAGCCGCCGGCGACCTCACCAACGTGTTCAGCGTGGGGGAAAATGGGGGGGGCGGCCAGCAGGGGGTCCGTAGGTGGCTGGGAAGTGCCTTTACGGCGACCTCGCCGGATGGAGCCGCCATTGCTCTGTTTGGCGCGAGGCTGAAGGTTAGGGATGACGAGTGGGACCCACTGTCGGCATTTAAACATTTTCCAGATTTTCCAACTTTAGTTCAAACTTTGGAGAGCCATAACATTGTGTAGGAATGTCCAAAAATTGTGAAACAAATTTTTTTGGATTCATCTTAAAGAGTACTATCCAGGGGTGCATTCCAATGTTTATAAAAAATCTCTGGATTTGGCTCATTAATTCATTAAAGCAAAATCTTTTAGGAATTTTTACAGGAGTTCTGTTTATTGGAAAATTCCCAAATTTGAACCGGGCATTCTTCCAAAATTCCTAGAACTCCAGTAAGAATTTCAGAGGCATTGGACCTCATTTACTTGGCCAAATGATGTGTTCATTCCTTATGTCTCTGAAAAATGGGAAAAATGAACAGAGACATTTTCAGCTTTTCCCCAATCATTGTAAAATTCATAGCTCCATGTAGGAAACTCCAAAGATAGTAAAACCAATTCCTATGGACTCAGGACATTTTTTATTTCACAAAAAGTCTACTTTGCAGCATAGGAAGTTTTAATATCTAAGGGGTAAATGCTGGTTAGTGAAAACCACATAAGGATTTGTTGTGCTCACATGGAGCCATTTCATGAGCTCAATTTTTGCACACTGCCTAAATACCTTCCATAGAGACTGTGGTTAAATTCTCAGCTTCATTGGACCTCTAGAACTTGAGCTACCATCTTTTAGGTTTAAGTGTTCATATAATAGACTTAATCACATGGTGATTACTAGTATCTCTTTTCACCTTAGCTTTCATCATTTCTAAGGTTGTAGATCCAACAACAAATACCTTGCTGTTGTTTGTCCTTTTTAGGTGTGAGTTAACTGGTACAGCAGTTTTGAATCATTTTCTAAATTGCTTTTGAATACATGTGCATAAATCATCTTAATAGCACGTGACGTCGACGTTCGACGAGGACTCGACTCTGCAGCGAGGATCTCCATCTTGTGATGAGTTTGGCGGATTGTTTGATGGGTGAATAGGCTTTTCGATGCTTTGTTGAAACCTGAAACACTTAGTAGTCTATCAAATACAGGGAAATCGGACTAGTCCGGTAGAGTGCGGACTAGTCGGTTTTCTAAACAGAGAAAAGTCGGACTAGTACGGTACTGAGCGTACTAGTCCGGTATGCGTGGACTAGGGAGATCAAGATTGATCAATTTTCACTTCTAATACTCTATGCAGCGGAAATTAATCGTTAGTTTGAATGTATTGCAATAGTGACACAATGAATAACAGGAAACAACTTTGATTTTAATAGTTGAATGTGAGTTTCAGAGAATAGATCAAATACTAGAATATGATGAACAATTAATGCACAAGAGTAGTAGACAAGTGTTTATCCCGAGGTTCGATTCCACGAAGGCAATCTACGTCCCCGTTGAGGAGTCCACTAAGGACCGGGTTTTCTCCAACCCTACCCTCGTCGAATCGCCACAAAGGCCGATTCTCTTCCACTAATCACAAAGGGCAATAAAATTGTTCAAGGGGCCTTCTCACAAGTTGAGGGCTCCCCAAGAATTACAACGAATGAATGAAACCGACTCAACACACTCAACAGATGAACAATTAACAACGAAAATAGTGCGAGAGATCAAACCCAAGAGCTCAAGAGGTGTTGAACTAGTCTCTCCTTTGATCAATTGCCAATCCACAAGAATTGATCCTTCTTGGGTAAGAATGTATGGAGAGAGGTGAATTTTTGGCTCTTGGGAGGTGTGACGGCGCAGGGGGGTCAAAAGTTATGTTGGTATGGCCGTACACCTCTTTTTATAGTAGGGTTTCCAATGGGTACATTAGGGTTTGCGATGTCCAGACTAGTCCGTGGTTGACTCCGGACTAGTCCGGTGTGCGGTGTGTAGAAAACCCTAAGTGTCGTGAGATATCGGACTAGTCCGTGGTAGTGTGGACTAGTCCGTTTCCTGTCTAGAGACAAAATCAGACTTGTCCGGATGATATCGCACTAGTCCGTTTTCTGGTCAGAAAGAAAATCGGACTAGTCCGGTTAATATCGGACTAGTCGGCACATGTTGAAATTGTGCACGTTAGTTTGATTTCTTTCTCTTGAGCTCTTGGGGTGTGTTTCTCCAACACACTCGATACTAAGTGATCTAATCTTTTCAGTTCTTGAGCTCTTATCAATTTGGATCCTCCTTCTCCTTTCTTTTTGCGCTTTCTTCTTAATTTCTTTGAGAACCTGCGCTCATTCTCAACAATTTTGTTAGGATCTCATTTGTTTGTCATAAATCAACCAAAACCCACAAGGGGGTGCCTAGATGCACTTTCAATCTCCCCCTTTTTGGTGATTGATGACAACAAATTGAGATCTCACAAATATGACAATAAGAATTCAGATTTTCATAAAGTGTGCACATATGAGTTTTGAACAAAATAGGCAATGAAGACATGAGACATATGTGCACTCTTTATGGTGGGGGTGCAAAACTACATGTGTGAGCAATAATTTTGATGTCAATATCATAATGAGCATAATCATCAAGAGTCTCAATCCTACATAGCAGTTTTAAACATACGCCATTAATCATAAGCATAACATAGTCATCTCACAAAAGCATAATGATAACATAAGTCTTACAAATGCAAAATGGTAGCATAAGCCATACAACAGCATATGGTAGCATAAGTCTTACAACAGCATAGCATAGGTCTTACACAACTCATTTCTCAAGCTAGGACATCAAAAGAAAGACCTACGACCTAGGACTCCCCCTCAATCTCTCCCCCTTTGGCATCAAGGCACCAAAAAGAAGGAGAGGAGGGATCTACTTGTCCTCGCCGGCTCACTCCTCGCTGTCGGTCCTTTCTTCATCTTCATCATCAGCCTGAGGAAGAGGAGGAGAGGAGCCGCTTGTTGTGCCAAAGTAGGCACGCTCTGATGGAGAGAGAGGAGGAAGCTCTGTAAACTCAGATGCAGAGTCCTCTGAGATGACCGGGGATCCAATGGGCTCAATCTCCAGTTTTTGGCATATTTCTTTGACATTGGCCTTCATGTATCTCATCTCTTATTTTCTTGCCTTGTTCATCTTGTGAAGCTTCACCTCTGTTTTGCGACAAGAGCTGAAGATAGCAGCCAAAAAGTTCATGATCCCACTAGAGGAACCTTTCTGTGGAGAGGCCCTAGTCTTGGATGCAGGCCATGCATTTTAATGCGCTCTCTCTGGATGTTCTTCAGGTGATCCAGGTGAGGGAGCAGCTGGGAGGGAGGCCTGAGGAGGCTTCTGAGGCCTTAGAGCAGTCTGCTCTACATCCTTCACAAACTCAATTCTTGTGACTTTCTCAATCATGAACATCAAGTAAGGAGCATGGTCACAGGAACGGTTTTGTGTGCAGGATATGTTTACCATGTCATTCCAAATATAATCGAAGATATTAAATCTTCTCCTTCTGCTGATCACTTTCATCAAGGTTCTCAGATAACCTTGGACGCTCCCGGCATCTCCATCCTTTGGAGCAATGGCCTTCCGGAGCACTCTGTTGAGAACAATGAAGAAGGGCTTCATGTTCTTGGTTGAGGGAGGGTTGAATGGAAGTCGAGTATCATAGAGAAACTCCATCTTGTCTTTCTCCACCACTCCTAGATTGTGAATCCCAATCTCATCATTCCTGGTGTCCTCAAGATGCAGCAGTCTTGCAAACTCAGTGTAAGAGATTGTGTACTTGGAATTCTCTAGTCCGTTATGTGGCTGCTCAAGCCCTAATTTTTTGAAATTTGAGATTATTCAATGCAAATGTGATCTAGGGTACATGGAATACATCAATAAAGCATGTATTGACTAGAGGAGCTGATCTAATTGAGCAAAAACAAGGAAGATCGAAGGTTCTAGGGTTTGGAGAGAAGTTTACCAAAACCTTCGATTCGAGGCGTTGAGGGAGTTTTTGATCCGGACTAGTCCGGGGTCTTTGATCCCTTTGCGGTGGAGCACGATTCCCACAAAAATTTGGATGGTTTTGATGGAGAAATCGCAAATCCGCCTTGGGAGCACTTGAGTGAGGAGAGAGGGAGAGTGGGGAGGGTTGTGAGGATGAAGAAGATTAGGTTTGAGCCGTCCCTAGGGTTATGGAGTCGAAATATCGGACTAGTCCGGACCATATCGGACTAGTACGTTTTCTGTTTAGAGAGAAAATCGGACTAGTCCGGACTAACGGGATAAGTGCGGACTAGCCTGCCAGTGCGGACTAGTCCAGGGTGACCACGGACTAGTCCGTGGCCCCTTGTACAGAAGTGTACAAAATATATTTATATATGTATTTAAAAGTTTCTACTAAGAAATAAGGGACAAAGACGCATAGATATTCTTGATGAATATGATCAGTAATCATACAACAATCAAGCTATGATCATGATTCACCAAGATCAAGTAACTAACATAGTTTTTAAGAGAAAAAAAGAGAGAGATGATTTTTCAACATAATTAACATGATTTTGAGGATGGCATACAGATATGCAAGTTTTCAAGCCACGTTTCGAGCATCAATGATATTTAGTTCATTTCGGAGCTCACAAAAGCGTTTTTCATCAAGTGGCTTGGTAAAGATATTGGCTAGTTGTTTTTCAGTGTTGACATGGGAAATGGCTATGTCTCCTTTCATTGAGTGATCTCTAAAAAATGATGACGGATATCTATGTGTTTATTCTAGGCTCAACAGGGTTATGGGAAATTTTGATAGCACTCTCATTGTCATAAAGGAGTGGAATGCGGCCCATATTGTAAGAGTAATCCCTTAGAGTTTGTCGCATCCAAAGAAGTTGTGCACAACAACTCCTGGCTGCAACATACTCCGCTTCGGCCGTGGATAAGGCAATTGAATTTTGTTTCTTGGAGGACATGAAACTAAGGATCTACCTAGGAATTGGCAAGTACAGGATGTACTTTTTCTATCTACCTTGCATCCGGCATAATCTGCATCGGAGTATCCAATGAGATTGAATTTTGAACCTTTGGGATACCAAAGGCCTAGGTTGGGTGTATGAACTAAATATCTCAAGATCCTTTTAACAGCTGTCAAATGACATTCCTTAGGATTGGCTTGAAATCTTGCACAAAAACATACACTCAACATGATATTCGACCTAGATGCACATAAATAGAGTAGGGAGCCAATCATGGAACGATATACCTTTTGATCCACATTTGGTTCGTCTCCATTTAGATCCAAGTGTCCATTTGTCGCCATGGGAGTCTTTATGGGCTTTGCTTTGTCCATTCCAAACTTTTTGAGAATGTCTTGAGTGTACTTTGTTTGGCTTATGAACGTCCCGTCCTTTTGTTGCTTCACTTGAAATCCCAAGAACTAACTCAACTCTCCAATCATGGTCATCTCGAATCTATCTGTCATAATCTTGCTGAATTCTTAACAAAAAGAATTTGTTAGTTGAACCAAATATAATATCGTCAACATATATTTGGCAAATGAAGTGATCATCATCAAAGTCTTTAGTAAACAAGGTGTAATCAGCTTTTCCGATCTTGAAGTCTTTTTCAATTAAAAAGTCTCTAAGGCACTCATACCAATCTCTAGGAGCTTGTTTGAGACCATAGAGAGCCTTACGCAGTTTGAACACATAGTCGTGGTGCTCTTGATCTTCAAAACCGGGTGGTTGCTCCACGTACACCTCCTCCTTGATCGGTCCATTGAGAAAGGCGCTTATCACGTCCATTTGATAAAGCTTGAAATCATGGTGAGTAGCATATTCAAGTAATATACGAATCGATTCAAGCCTAGCTACGGGAGCAAAAGTCTCATCGAAATCCAAACCTTCGACTTGTGAGTACCCTTTTGCCACAAGTCGTGTCTTGTTCCTTGTCACCACTCCATGTTCGTCTTGCTTGTTGTGGAAGACCCATTTAGTGCCGACGACGTTGGACTTGGGCCTTTCAACAAGCTGCCACACTTCGTTCCTTTTGAAGTTCTTCAGTTCTTCTTGCATCGCCATCACCCAGTCTAGATCTTTTATTGCATCCTCAACCCTGTATGGTTCCAAAGAGGATACAAAGGAATAGCGTTCACAAAAATTAGTTATGCGAGATTGAGTTATTACTCCCTTTCAGATGTCAAAGATTATATTGTCAACGGGGTGATCTATTTGAATGCTTTGGTGTACTCTTGGATGTGGCACTTGTGGTCTTGAATCTTCATTATCATCTTCTTCTCCCCATGGATAGTTGACCTCATTGATGTTTTGGCCTTCTTGATTTTCTTGAGATTGGTCTTGTATGGAAGCTCCCCCTTGATCATTTTCCTCCATCTGTGGTTCATTTTCTTCATTCCTATTTGAATGTGGCACTTGTAGTCGAACATCGCTGACACGACCCCACGGTCTTGTCGAGCCAGGATCACGCTGAGGGGTGCTGCGTTGCACAGCAACGGATAACACACGTCAAAGGCACAAAGCGGAAGTAAAATTTTATTACATAAACAGGTTTATGAACATGTTTACATCAAAATAAGTTCAGTCTACACTCACGGGCGTAGACTACGCATCAAGTTCACGTTCATCCCTTGAACGTGTCCTTGCTAGCACACACGCACACTAACTCTGCGGCGTGCACGACTCCCACTCGACGGGGTTCCACTCCTGGGGTTCCGTCTCTTCCTCGGGAGTCCCTTCCTCATAGAACCCTGCAAAAGCTTCAAACACAAGCAGTGAGCACGAAGGCTCAGCAAGTCTGATCCGTCTCACCTAAACATGGAACTTCTACATGAGGGGTGATGGCTACATGAGGTGAAATCATTTGCAAATGACTCGCCTAATTAGTAGAACCTTACTTTCAAGTTTTAGCAGCAGGTTGTGGAGAACCTTACGCTAAGGCACATGAGAGAGCCACAATCAAACAAGAAACGCATTTCTCTCATGTACTTTGCCCAAAGTTGAAGAGAACTTTAGTTAGCTCTAGACTATAGCAAATCATTAACAATCAAGTCCATCTTTCAATCAGCAACATTTTAACATGCAACTAGCCTGTTCTTTCTACGTCACGGTACAGTGAACAAGTGGTACTCACTGACCATGAGGGACGGCGATTATAATCGATTTACACCTGCAGGGTTACCCGAACAACCCGTCACGTACGCCCGTACTCGATGTTGCCTACAACAACCATTACGGACGCCGTACGCAACTACCTTTCGCCCGTCAGCCAAATATTGAACCGGTCCCATCGTCCCGAGTAAGAGGTCTCTGCACGTGCATCTCAGTGCCACCAGCTGATTTACACCTCGAGCTGTCAACCTACCCTCTAAACGACGGGCAATGCCTCAATACCCCGCTACCCGAGTTACATCAGTTTCCCGGTTCCCATATAGCCGGTAGGTCTTCGGTACTGTTCTAGCTTTTTCAACAGGCCCGCACACGGCTCGGTCCTCAATCGACACAAGCGGAGCTACAGCACACAGGCCCCAAAGTCCTGCTGCCCTTACCCTCCGCTTGGTCTCATTTTCTTGCCATGTGTTTCATGTGCTATCACTACCCGAGTCGAGTGCCTCTAGCCTATGCTCGCGAGTAGTTTCAACTACTCGACTTGTACCGAATCCTACTCTATCTTAGCATTGCAGTAGCTAACGTGGTTTGCCATCCTAAACCCAACCCCTGGTTTTCTTGGCTATGCAGTTGGGTTTCCAACCAAGACTCTAATGCAAAGAATCATAACAGTATTCAAAGATGTGCCCAAAACAATAAACATTTGTAAAAAGGTTAATGCAAACCGGAGCTTGCCTTGTTGCTCTTGGTCGTAGGCTAGCTGTTCCTCTGGAGTAACGAAGTCTAGGACTTCGGGTTCCTCCTCAACCTTAGCGACTACATGATAGAAACAATACATGTATTAATTTAAATGCAGTTGTATTAACCTTTAAACTTGTGAAGTCTATAACTCTTACTAGACAGACCCAACGACTGTGAAATTTTTACTGTGGCTTGGTTACAACCTAAACAGAGACTTGGTCAAGTTTTAATTGCAGCAAAGCTCATTGGGCCCTCCACAATTAATCATGTACTTGACCTTAATTGAAGGCTTTTAGGGTGTTCTAAGGACTTTCATGAAACAAATTATGACTTTCTGAAAACTAGGTTTTCAGAGGGTTCTAATGGAGTTGGTCTCACTTAATTTGGAGGTTCCTAACTAAAGATATGAGCTAAACAATTTCAGAGAAAATTCTGAAAATGTTTCTGAACATTTTCTATTTTCTCTGGAACAGTTTCACTAATCACACCATTAGGTGGATCAAATGAGCTCAAATGGGTCTGAAATTTTTATGTTAGCTCAGGAATATTTTGGTGAACATCCCAGCATAATTTCAGGATTTCCCTCCACAGGATTCTCCAGTTAAAATTCCTAACAGTTTAAATTTTGAGGAATTAATTCTGGAGAAACAAGGGTTTTCATGAAGTGAAACTTGATTTTCTGGAAAGTGCTCAGAGAGCTGAATCCAGAAAAATTTGGTTCACTCTATTTGGAGCTTTCTAGCCAAAGTTATGAGGATTCGAAGTTTGGAAGAATTCTGAAAATCGGGGAAAAAGTTTAAATCTCGGGGCCCGCGGGGACACGTGTCGAGCGCGGAGGTGTCCGGCACACCGGAGCTCACAGGGTATTTGCGCGCCAGCACGGCCGATCCCGGCCTCAGCCCGATCCCAATTTAAAATATCTCCCGCTGACAGCTGGGATCCACCCCTTCGTCAACCTCCCGCTGCCCGCGTTCTGCCGCCGAGGAACCTCGCCGGAGAGCTCGCCGCCGGCTTCTGTAAAGCTCCAAACTTCAAGATTTTGGTCGACTCTGCCTATTTTCTCTCGGGGAACAGAATTCCCGGGCCAGCTCGCCGTGAAAATGGCCGCCACATGGTCGGCGACGAGCAGCAGCCTCGGGCGAACTTCGGCCACGTTGCCCGTCCTCCTTAGCACCTAACATGATCGAGCTAAGGGTCGTCGAGCATCAGTGGACCATAGGAAAGGTCGACATGAGCTCTACGGAGCTCGGGAAGAGCTGTATTGGGCTGTCACCGTGCGACCTAGGCCGGAAATCGGGATTTCTACTAAAACTTGAAGAACAGCGGTTTCTCTCCACGGTTCTTCGTGGTTCCTGCTCCTATGGACCCGCACGGGCTACTAGAAGTGATCCTCTCCATGAGAGGATGAATGATGTTGTGTGGCTTACGAATTTCTCGGATCGGTGCAAACCTCACTTTTGCACACCGTCGCGAAAACATGAAATTCCGGCTTGAGCAGCGCTTGTCACGCCGCCGGAGCTTACGAAAAGAAAGAGGGGTTGAAGGCGAACCTCTTTGCTGTTTACAGCCCCGTGAGCGGTGGGCTGTGGTAGCCGGAAGGACGGTTCCTGCAGCGGCGGCTCGAGCTGAACCGGGAGAGACAAGATCGCCGCGGTGGAGCTCGGGGAAGGCTGCGCAGGTTCTGGAACCGATGCGAAGGTGTTGAAGGTGGCTTGGAGTACCCGGTGCTGGTCTCAGATCGCCGGGAGGGTCAATGGATTGGCGGGGCGATGAGGAACCGAAGGTTCACTCGGGCGGCGAGGTGTTTCGGCGTTTTGGGTGGAAGTGCGATGAGGCAGCGGTGGAAGGCGCCGGTGACCGCTCGGGTGGGTAGATAAAGACCCAGGGAGTCGGTTCCGCGGCTGAGATCGGCAAGCAGCTGGTGGCTTCGCCGTTTCTTCGCCGTGGCGGCAGCTGCAGCGCGCGCGGTTACCCGAGCTGAGCTCTCAGTCGGTTTCTTTTGCTTCAGTGGCTGACATGTGGGACCCACCCCGGGTTTTAACCTCTGAAATTCACTCCTAATCACTGTTGTAAACAGTAAGCCCCAAAATAACCCTGGGTATTCAAATTATTCACCCATGAGCCATTTGAATTGAGTAGAATTCAAATTGGGTTTGATTTGAATGAATTTCAACACAAGTTCAGTTTTGAATTCAAGTAAAGTTTGAATTTGTCCCACTTAGCTCATGTCAAGATTAACTCCAAATGGAGTGAAAATTGGTGTGTGAGCTCACAAAAATGTGCTGAGTAAGAATATGCCTCCCACTTTTAAATTCATGGGATAAAAACAGTTTGAATTTGAATATGGTTTCAAACTGCCCTCTTTCTAGCTATACCCAAAATGACCTCAAAAAGGTTTTGAATTTGGGTGAAACTTGGCATGGACATTCTTAGCAATGTGTAGGAGTTTTCATATGTCCAGCCCACCTATATCACATGTGGAAAATACCACTTTTGCAATGTGTGAGTTTGTTCTCTAATGAGCATGTTGATGGTGGTTACTTGCTCTTCATTTGTGTTCATCATCTTTCCTCAAATGAGGTGTGTGTGTATGGTGATGAACACTTCAACCATGTGTTAAAACTGAGGCCCTTACAATCGCCCAATGCCATTCTTCTCAATGCTTGACATGGAGCTTCTTCCTGATCTAGCACACAATGATCAACTTGCTCTTCTCGAGAGCCGTTAGTTTCATCGAACACTACATCACGTGCGACTTCAACAAGTCCAGATGTTTTGTTGAAGACACAATAAGCGTAGGAGTTTGAATCATAGCCAAGTAAGAAACCTTCATCGTACTTTGAAGCAAACTTCGAGTCCCTTGGCTTCTTATTAAAAATATAACATTTTGAACCAAAAAACTCGAAAGTATGAAATATTTGGCTTGTTATCCGTGAGTAGTTCATAAGAGGTTTTCTTGATCAACCAATGAAGATATAGTCGGTTTATGGCGTGACAAGCGGTGTTAACCGCTTCAGCCCAAAACCTGTCCTAAGTCTTGTATTCATCGAGCATTGTCCTCGACATCTCAATGAGAGTTTTGGGCTACTCCGTTTTGTTGAGGAGTGTATGGTGCTGAAAATTCATGTTTTATTCCTTCTTCATCTAGATACTCCTCAACTTGGGTGTTCTTGAATTCTGTCCCATTGTCACTTCGCATGTTCTTGATCTTCAATGAGAATTCATTTTGGGCACGCTTGATGAACTTCTTGAGAGGTCCTTGAGTTTCTGTCTTATCATGCAAAAGAAAACCCACGTGAAGCGTGAAAAATCATCAACAATGAATAGACCATATTTATTACCGCCGATGCTTATGTAGGCAATTGGACCAAATATATCCATGTGAAGGAGCTCAAACGGTCTTGTTGTAGTAATGACATTCTTCGCGGGATGGGGTGCTCCTAGTTGCTTTCCTGCTTGACATGCTCTACACGGCCTGTCTTTCTAAAAAACAACATCCTTTAAACCTTGGATGTGATCGCCTTTGAGGAGTTTTTAAAGATTCCTCATACCAACATGTGCTAGCCGTCTATGCCACAGCCAACCCATGTTGGTCTTTGCAATCAAGCATGTGTTAAGTTCGGCTTTATCTTTGTTGAAGTCAACTAGATAAAGTTTTCCCTTCAACACACCCTTGAATGCAATTGAGTTATCACTCCTTCTAAAGATAGTCACGCCCTCATTAGTGAATAAGCAATTATAACCCTTGTCACATAATTGAGATATGGACAAAAGATTATAATCCAGGGAGTCAACATGTAAAACATGAGAGAGAGTATGTTGTGATGAAATTGCAATTTTACCGATACCAAGCACTTTTCCTTGACTATTATCACCAAAATAAATGCCTTCGTTTGGGTCTTCATTTTCTTCATATTCCATAAACATTCTTCTTTCTCCTGTCATGTGATTGGTGCATCCACTATGTAGCACCCATTTTGCTCCGCCGGATGAATAAGTCTACAAAAAATAAATTATGCCTTGGTCTTAGGTACCCAAGCTTGCTTCGGTCCTTTGAGGTTAGTCACAAGTGATTTGGGCACCCACACATGAGACATGGTATTCCCATGGCGTGGCCCAACATTACTTTTCATAAGTACATATGAAGCATCAAAAGGTTCTAAATAGAAGTTGTTGTTCATATGTGTTCACATTGTTAAATTTATCAACATTACAAAGATTTGTAGTTTGAGAAGACTTTCCCTTGACAAAGGCAATGCAACCCTTGTTATTCTTGTGGTTTCTAGCATTGTGCTTTTCACCATTAGAATATCCAATGCCATATTTGACATTAGGAGGTCTTGTGACCGAGTATGCACTGCGTGCATACTTGATCTTCTCCTTGTCAAATATGCCACTTTGAGAAGATTGCTTATCCTTTGTCAAGTTTGGCTTTTTCTTCATGTTAGTGTCATTTTTGGCACAAGTACAAGTAATGCTAGTTTCAGACTTTGTGTGTCGAGAATGTGAGCTAGACGTTGATGAAGAACCACTTTGCTTGAGTGACTCAACTTGTCCCTCAAGGATCTTGTTAACTTTGGTTAAGTTAGCAAGTTCATCTTTGATGGTGGTGTTTGAGTCTTTTAACTTCAGGAAATCTTCCTTGCTTGAAGCTAATTCAAGCTCTAGTGATTTATTTTGTTCCTTTTCAAATTCAAGGAGCTTTTCAATCTCAAGATATTCCTCCTTTTGGGAGATGATCATATCTTCCTGATGATTGACTAACTTCTCCATATCAAGAAGCTTATCAAGTAGAAATTTCATTTTAGCAGCTGTCTTTTTGTCTAAACCCCTAAGCATATATTCATCTTCATCACTGCTATCATCCTCACTAGAATTATCACTATCACTAGTAAAAAATGCGAGAAGGAAGATTTAGTCGGTACCTTTCGTTTACCTTCCTTTGCCATTAGACAGGTGTTGTTGGTGTCCTTCCATGCGCCCATGGTTGGGAATAGAGTGGATTTCTTGGTAGTCTTCTTTATGGCTATGGTGGCCATCTCCTCTTCTTCTTCGGATGAGGATTCATCATTGGAGTCCCACTCCTTCCCTAGATGCGCTTGACCATATTGCTTCTTCTTCTTGAACATTTTCTTTGGTTGAGACTTGTTATCTTTTGTGTTCTTCTTGTTTTCATCATGTGGACAATCTACTATGAAGTGATCGTATCCTCCGCAGTTATAGCACGCCCGTCTCATCTTGGATCTTTGTTTGTCCCTTTGTCTTCCTTCACTTGAGCTGCTGCCCTTTTTTCTTGTCATCATTTTCTTGAACTTCTTCATGAACAAGATCATGTCTTCTTCATTGATATCACTGCTTTCATCATCGTTGTCGTCTTCTCCATAAGCTTCTCGAGCTTCCTTTGATACGGGTTTACAAGTTGGCTTCAAAGCAACTCCTTTCTTCTTTGCCGAGGTGAGATCGGCAATTTCCTTAAAATGCTTGGTTGCTTCTCAATCATCTCAAAGTTGGTGATCTTGCCAAGAAGTTCATCTGGGGTCATTTTCCAGTACCCGGGGCTTTCTCTGATCATAGAGCAAAGGGTTACGTTGCGAGGCTTTAATGCTCTGAGAATCAACTTCACAACATCGTGATCATTCCATTTCGTGCTTCCATAAGCTTGGACTTGGTTGATAAGATTCTTTAGTCGATTGTACATATCTTGTGGTGATTCATCTTCTTCTATCGCGAATCTTCCCAATTCACCTTCAATCATTTCTATCTTGGCTTCGCGTACGTGACAATCACCTTCATGTGCAGTTTGTAGTGTGTCCCATATCTCCTTGGCAATTTCGAGCCCATCCACCTTGGTGAACTCGTCTCTTCTTAGTGATGACGTGATCAAAGCTGCAGCTTGAGCATTTCGATGAATGGCTAGTTCTTGGTTTGGGATCAGCTCTTCATCATCATCTGGGATATCTATCCCTGTACACACTATATGCCACAAACTCGGATTAAGACAAATGAGATGCATTTCCATGTTTTGCCTCCATATTGAATAATCATTTCCATCAAAGTAAGTTGCTTTCCCTAGGGGAATTGATAAGTAATGATTATTTTGAGAATTCAAACACTCCTAATCAAAAGGATATCGGGAGTAGTCTGTGTGACTACCCCCTTTCTTCTTCTTTTCATCATCGGTGTTCTTCTTCCCTTTTGGGGAGATTGCCTTCTTCCGTAAAAGAGCCTTGAGTTGGAGCACCTCCTCATCATCGTCCTCACTGTCTTGAATGACGTCGATTAGCTTCTTTATCTTTTGAGTCCTTTCATCATTTCTCTTTTCATCGTCGATCTTCTTGTGTGCATCCTTGACGTCCATATCGTCTCTTCGAGCGGTGAGTCTCTTTTGAAGAGTTTGGCTTTGATACCAATTGAATGTAGCCTAGAGGGGGGTGAATAGGCTTTTCGATGCTTTGTTGAAACCTGAAACACTTAGTAGTCTATCAAATACAGGGAAATTGGACTAGTCTGGTAGAATGCGGACTAGTCCATTTTCTAAACAGAGAAAAATCGGACTAGTCCGGTACTGAGCGGACTAGTCCGGTATGCGTGGACTAGGGAGATCAAGGTTGATCAATGTTCACTTCTAATACTCTATGCAGCGGAAATTAATCGTTAGTTTGAATGTATTGCAATAGTGACACAATGAATAACAGGAAACAACTTTGATTTTAATAGTTGAATGTGAGTTTCAGAGGATAGATCAAATACTAGAATATGATGAACAGTTAATGCACAAGATTAGGAGACAAGTGTTTATCCCGAGGTTCGATTCCACAAAGGCAATCTATGTCCCCGTTGAGGAGTCCACTAAGGACCTGGTTTTCTCGAACCCTACCCTCGTCGAATCGCCACAAAGGCCGATTCTCTTCCACTAATCACAAAGGGCAACAAAAGTGTTCAAGGGGCCTTCTCACAAGTTGAGGGCTCCCCAAGAATTACAACAAATGAATGAAAATGACTCAACACACTCAACAGATGAACAATTAACAACAAAAAGTGTGCGAGAGATCAAACCCAAGAGCTCAAGAGGTGTTGAACTAGTCTCTCCTTTGATCAATTGCCAATCCACAAGAATTGATCCTTCTTGGGTAAGAATGTATGGAGAGAGGTGAATTTTGGGCTCTTGGGAGGTGTGACGGTGCAGGGGGGTCAAAAGTTATGTTGGTATGGCCGTACACCTCTTTTTATAGTAGGGTTTCCAATGGGTACGTTAGGGTTTGCGATGTCCGGACTAGTCCGTGGTTGACTCTGGACTAGTCCGGTGTGCGGTGTGTCGAAAACTGTAAGTGTCGTGAGATATCGGACTAGTATGTGGTAGTGCGGACTAGTCCGTTTTCTGTCCATAGACAAAATCGGACTTGTCCGGATGATATCAGACTAGTCTGTTTTCTGGTCAGAAAGAAAATCGGACTAGTCCGGTTAATATCGGACTAGTCCGCACATGTTTAAATTGTGCAGTTAGTTTGATTTCTTTCTCTTGAGCTCTTGAGGTGTGTTTCTCCAACACACTCTATACTAAGTGATCTAATCTTTTCAGTTCTTGAGCTCTTATCAATTTGGATCCTCCTTCTCCTTTCTTTTTGCGCTTTCTTCTTAATTTCATTGAGAACCTGCGGTCATTCTCAACAATTTTGTTAGGGTCTTATTTGTTTGTCATAAATCAACCAAAAACCACAAGGGGTGCCTAGATGCACTTTCACTAGGATGTTTGAAACCCACTTGCATGGCTATTACATCCCTGAGTAGAAAGTTTAGTGTAGGCTTTGCCTCGTCATAGATGCTATGCTAATCTTGTAGCTAGCTCGGTAGAAGTCGAGTAGTAAAAAGCTACTCGCGAGAAAGTTCGAGTAATGGAGTTACTTTGTGAGACCTATGTGTGCTGAATACATTGGCTTTGACGATAAAAGTTTTGAATACTACAAAAATACCTTTTTAACAAGGTCCGACTCTAGGTCTGAGCTCCTGCAAGGTCCGACAATAGGTCCGACGTAAGGTCCGACTTGCTTTGTCTAGGTCTGACTTGTTTTGGCTAGGTCCGACTTGTTTTTGCTAGCTCCAGTGCTAGGTCCGACTAGCTTTGGTAAGTTTTGTGCTAGGTCCGACTAAGCTTTAGTAAGCTCCGGTGCTAGGTCCGACTAGCTTTGGTAAGCTCCGGTTCAAGGTCTAGTTAGCTTTGGTAAGGTTCGGAGCTTGATTGCAATGGTTCTGCTTTTAACTTGCAATTTTAAAACTTGCTTTACTCTTATGGAAAGTTTGCTTAGTATTATTTTACTAAGTTTTTGGTGTGTTTTGGTGGTTATGGCTGATATCATTTTGCTATGGTTTACAACATGCTTATGTGAGGTGCTCACGTAAGATGTTGTAGTTTCGGAACTAACGAGAGTCAAGTCAAGGACTTGTGCTCGGAAGTATTGGTTGTTTATTCATGTGCAGGTGTTGCTTGAGTTCAAGACATGGCTGGTGACGGAATCTATTGAACTAGTCTTAGGGAGAAGATGAGGTTCAACGACCAAGTTCGGGAGGAATTATGGTTGAGGTTATCGGGAGGTTGCGCAGTATGTTTGAATAAAAAACAATCCATATGAAGGTATCTTGGACGTTGTTGGAAGATGTTTGCACGTGTGCAAGGAGTGCATGGACGTGGCTGCATGGTTCCAAGGCGTGATGAAGAGATGTGGATGTAAAGAATTATTCGGAAAGGTCCAACCGACTAGCTTATGGACTCAGGCTGCGGCTGAGTCGTGTTTGACTCAAATATGGAAAGTTTTGAGTTGGTTATGATAGGATTTTGTGTGGGTCACGAATTTGAGTTGTTTTAGAAATGTTTAGGACGTTACTAAGGTGTTTGGAAGTCTTAAGATTGCTTCTATCTGCGTGTAGAAGAGTCTTGAGCAGTATTGGAAAGTTACAGTTTGAATCCAAGTAGGAGTAGGAGTCCTAGTTTGAATTGGGTTGGCCTTAGGGCTGGTTATATAAGCAAGGGAGATCAAGGCTCGTGGATACACGACTTTGGGCTGTTCCTATTGTGTTTTTATAAATAAAATTCATATTCTAAAGGAACTTTTGTGCCTTGTTCGTCCGACTTGTTTCAGACAAGTTTTTCTCGTCGAGTTTCTGTTCAGCACTACCTTGCTTCTGTGGTTTTATCATAACTCGAGTTTTACAGATCCAATTGATGTGATTCTTTTTGGGTTGTCTTCACAACTTGATTATCTATAACCTGTGAAAATTTCACGGTCATTGAATTTGTGGTTTCTGATATACACGAGTTTCTTTGCAGTATTCCAGAACTGTTTTTCTCGCGTAGGACACATTGACCTTTGTTCGATCTTTCGATCGTAACTTGAGTTTCTCTCAACGGATTTTCATGATTCTTGTTGTGACGTCTTCGTGACTTGATTCTCTACAATCTATACTAGTTTTGTGACAGTTGAACAAGTTTAGATTAGTCGCACACACGGTTTATTTAACAGATCGGTTTTCTGCTGAGGGGTGTTTTGTTGCTTCCGCTGAAAAGTTTTTATCTACCATTCACCCCCCCTCTGGTAGATTTACACGTGTACTTCGATCCTACAATTGGTATCAGAGCCAGGTTGCTCTAATATTTGTGATTTGCACGTGTTTTGACTAATCATCATGGAGAAATACTCCGCCAAACCTTGTGTGTTTAGTTGTATAGATTTTCAGGTTTGGAAGGCACGCCATGGAAGCTTTCATCCAGGCGCAAGGCTTTGCAATATGGGAAAAGGTGTACAAGCCTTACGATGTGCCTTCAAACGATCAAGTCACGGCTACAAACATGAGAGATATCGACAACAACAACAAGGCTCGGAACTTGATCATACAAGGACTAACTCAGAGCGACTTCGACCGTGTTGCACACCTCCGATTAGCGTACGATGTGTGGAGAGCACTTTGCGACTACCACAAAGGATCCAACACGATCAAGGTAGTAAGACTGGATATGTTCAAGAAAGAATACATGCACTTTGAGATGCAACCCGGTGAGTCCATTGATGACCTCTTTGCTCGCTTTAATAAAATTCTCAGCAACTTGCGTAGCGTCAATGTTAATTTTTCAGATGCTGAAAATGCTAGGCAATTACTAAGTGCATTAGACATGTCAATTTGGGAGATGAAGGTAACATTCATACGTGAATCCACTGTCATGAGTACTCTTACATTAGATGTGCTTTATTCTAAGCTAAAAACTCATGAAATTGACATTATATCACGCAAGAACCCAAATAAGACTATTGCATTTGTCTCACAACGTGATATGCCTAGCTCCAGCCAATCTTCTAGCAATACACTTGCTTTGCTGTCTTCACTAACCCTGGAACAGATTGAGGAGTTTCCAGAGGAGGAGCTAGTACTTCTTTCTACTAGGTTCTCAAAAGCATTGCAAAATGTGAGAACTAGAAGGAGAGGAAGCTCCGGACCTCAACGATGCTTTGAATGTGGTAAGACAGGACACTTTTGTACAGATTGCCCTAACCTCTCAGGTCCTTCTAACCGTGATGAAAAGCAGAATAAAGTCAAGTCCTTTTTTGGCAACACCAACAAGAAAAAGAAGGGTTTTACAGGATGCAAACTGATAAACAGTTTCATCACCGCACTTCAAGAACTTGGCTCGAGTGATGTAGACATTGGAAGTGATGAAAATGAAGATGATCTGGTAAACTTGTGCTTCATGGCGGGCAAATCAAAATCAAGTATGGAGGATGCAGAACACAACAGTGACAACGAAGAGGTATGTCCTACTTGTGAAGAAACGTGTGATGCTATTTCTCGTGCCACTATTATTGTTAAGAAAAAGGACAAAAAGCATAGGGACAATGCTGTTAAAATTGAGTCACTAGAATCTGAAATTAATCGTTTAAAATCCTTGATTCCTAGTGATGATTCTTTTTCCTCATGATTTAATATAGGAACAATTGTCCTCTCTAAGAAGTGCACACACCTCCACACTTGATAAACTTGAACTTGAAATCGGAAAGAACAAAAAGCTTGCTGCACTTAATGATAAAAACTTGAAAGATGCTTGTTGTTCTACAATTGATTTGCATTGTTCTACTTGTGATGATCTTGATAAGAAACTACAAGATGCTATGAAAGAAATTTCTATATTGAACAATGCTTTACGTTCTCATGAAGTTAAATATTGTTCCAATTTCAAATTAAAAGGAAAAACTTCATGTGAAAATTGTCTTGATCTATCAAATAAACTTGATAACATGCATAGGACATTAGATCGGTTTTGTAATGGGAATAAGAACCTAAACTTGCTGCTGAATTCATCCAAGTCTTGCAATGATAAAACTGGTTTAGGTTTTGATTCACATGCTCATGCTAAGGAACATCCACCTAAAATTGTAAAATCATTAGGAAGTGGTTTGATTCAAACAGTCCCTTAACAAAAAGAAGTGGTTTTTAAATCTGCAGGAGTGTTGACACATTCGGGTTAAAATAAGCATACTGCATGCTCATCTAGACATGAACACAAAGTTAAATTTCATTGTACCTATTGTGGTAGAGATGGTCATGTCATAGATTTTTGTTATAGACTAGCTAAACAACATAAAAAGAAAAGAATGCAAGCTAGATCTTATAACTCTCATTCAGAATTTGCTGCACATACTAAACCGAATGTCAGAAACATGCAATCTGCTGTTATGAGTCAGAAATATTCAAAGTTTACCTCCGGAGCTTCAGTTTTTGCCTCCGGAGCTTCAGTTTTTGCCACTGGACCTTCTGTTTTTGCCTCCGGAGCTACTGATTTTCGTGCTACACAAGTAACACCTCATAGGTCAGTAGTTAAGAACAAAAATCTCAAACTTTGACTCATAAACCTGCTGTTTTATCTCAGCTTTCGCATGTTATTCCTTCTGAACGTCGTGTGACTCAGTACTAGATTCCTAAATGCCTTTTAACTAACCCCAGTATTGAGTCATCGACGTATTGTTCTTCTATGTAGGTTACACGCTTGAGGAAGGAGAACATTTGGATTGTGGATTCAGGTTGCTCGCGCCACATGACCGGCAACAAAGAATGATTTTCCTCTCTCTCTTTTGTGTCACGTGTAGAGAATGTTAGTTTTGCCGATAATTCTTCAACTCCTATAATTGCTAAGGGTTCGGTTAGAGTAAATGATCACTACACTTTGAAGGATGTGGCACTTGTCAAAATTTTGAAATACAACTTGCTTTCTGTTTCACAATTGCTAGATGAAAATATGGAAATTATTTTCAATAAAAGCTGCTGCAAAGTTGTAGGTTCAAATAGTGAGCTTATCTTTAACATGTATCGGTTTGGGAGAGTTTTTAAAGCTGATTTTGATATGTCTTCCTCTAAGCATAGATGTCTAGTTGCAAATGATTCCAAAGATTTATATTTTTGGCATCGTAGACTTGGTCACGTAGTCTTTGATCATCTCACGTGTGTTAGTGCTCTTGATCGCATATGTGGACTGCCTAAGCTTAAAGGGGACAAAGAAATTGTGTGCTCTTCTTGTAAACATGCTAAGATGGTTGCAGGTTCAGATGCTCCTCTCACAATGACCATGACAACTGAACCGGGTCAACTTTTACACCTTGACACCGTAGGACCTTCACGTGTTCAATCCTTCGGAGGTAAATGGTATGTTCTTGTGATTGTTGATGACTATTCTATATACTCTTGGGTTTACTTTATGGCATCTAAGAATGAAGCTTTTAGTCACTTTAGAACTTTATTTCTTAGATTATCAATTGATCACCCAGGATCTTTAAAAGCAATTAGAAGTGATAATGGAACCGAATTTAAAAATCAATCATTTGATCACTTTTGTGCTGAAAATGCAATAGATCATCAATTTTCTTCACCATATGCACCTCAACAAAACGGCATTGTAGAGAGAAAGAACAGAACCTTAGTTGAGATGGCTAGGACTATGCTTGATGAATATCAAACTCCTAGAAAATTTTGGGCTGATGCAATTGCAACCGCTTGTTATGTCTCAAATCGTGTTTTCTTGTGTGCTAAGCTAGGTAAAACACCATATGAGCTCAGGTTTGGACATAGGCCTAGTGTCACACACTTTAAGGTCTTTGGTTGCAAATGCTTTGTTAAGAAACATGGTAATCTTGATAAATTTGAAGCTAGATCTGTTGATGGCTTGTTTCTTGGTTATCCATCTCATACCAGAGGCTACCGTGTGCTTTTACTTGATACTAACAAAATTGTGGAGACTTGTGAGATTTCTTTTGATGAAGCTAGCCCAGGTACTAGTTCAAATATTGCAGGTCCGGATCCATATCCGCAGGGGGAGAGTATTTTCGTTGAAGAAGAGGAAGAAGTGGTGCTGCTGCCTGAAAATTCAGCAGCTAATGTGTAACACCCCAAAACCTGCTAAAGAGGGGGATTTAAAAAATTTTGGACGTATTGCATGTGGTGCAGAAATTCAAATTCAAACAGGAATTCAAATTCAAATCAAAACAGAAAAAGAAAAGGAAAAAGAAAAGAAATAGAAAAAGAAAACCCCAACCGGCCAGTGGGCCGAAACCCGCCAGCCGGCCCAATACCCCCGCGGCAACCCGAACCCGCGCCCCCCTCTCTCCTTCTCACTGACACACGGGGCCCACGTGTCATCCCTCTCCCCGCGTGCCCCCAACGGCCCCGTCTCTCTCTCTCGCGCCCGATTGCAACCACCCTCCAGAAACCCACGCCCCCAGCTCGATCTTCGGCCCCGGACGCTGCTACTTATCCAAACCGACCCGCCGCTGCCACCCCTCGTCCATTCCACGCAAGAAAACTCGCCGAATTCCCCAGCACCGCTCCATCTTCCCCTCTGGTGAGAACCGATCACCCCCCACCGAAAAAACCTTCGGATCTCTTCATTTTTCGTTGGACTAACGAGCTCGCCGTGCTCCACCGCCTCCAGGGAGCCCTGCAGGTGAAGGAAGCGACAAGTTTCACGCCCTAGCATCGGTTCCGACGAGCACCGAGGAGCAGCTTCAACCATCGTCGTTGCAGAGCCGAATTCCGACCTCCCCAAGCCCGAGAAACCCCTAGGTGAGCTCCCCTACCCCTCCGCAGTCGATCCGTGTGAAAAACTGCAAGTTTTAACGTATAGTGGCAAGGAACCGAAGCTGCGCCGGCGAGATCGCCGCCCCCGCCGCCGCACGCCACCGCGCGCGCGGGATGGCTCCGGCCAGGGTGACGTGGCCCCTTGAGGGCCGTCTATTTTAAATCACACGGTAGAAATAAAACCGACGCGTACCGGTAAGGCGATCTAATCTGAGCCATCTGTTTTAAATCGGACGGTCCACGTCGGCCCCGCATTATAAAGGCCGGGATTCTTACGCGCTACCCCCTGGGGATCTCGGAAAACACGAGCTAGCCCCGGAAACTTCTGATCTAGCCCCTGGACCTTCAGAAATTCATGAAAATTCATTTAAAAATCAGTTTTAGCCCCTGGACTTAATAAAAAATAGGAAACCCCCTCTGTTATGTGTAGTTAAACCCCTGGAAATTTAGGAAATAGTAAATTAGACCCTGCAGTAGGGGGGATTTACCTTTTTGACCCTATATGATATTAAATTCAGAAATTTGAATATGAGACTAGGATTTAAATTTAAAAGGTAAGGAAAACACATGTGCAAATTAAAATTTAAACTCTCCTGGCACTTGGAAAACTTTAGAATGAGTTAAAAATGGATTTTAGGCTGAAATGAAATCTGCCTAAGTGTTGTTCATATTTATTAGTACTAGAAACACATTTTTAGGCTAGGAAATAATTTTGAAAACTGATAAAATAAATTTAATTTGTTCCACATCAGAGAGGAAGTTCAAAAATATATTGTTGAACATTTTAGATCAGAACCTATTCTATTTAGATGATGTGTCTTACTATTTTCATAATAAAGTTCACTTTTAGGCATAGAAAATAAATCTGAAAATATAGGAAAATAAGTATGCATAATTAGAAAAGGATAAATGAGTTCTCCAAATCCAAAAGCTTCAATTTAGGATTTTGTAGAAGATCTGAAAACCTATTTGGAGTAGGAAATTACCTTCCATGCAAACTTGGTAGCTAAAGGGTGTATTAAAGAATTTGTTTAAATTGGAAATTCATATATAGTGTGCAAACAGAAATCTGAATACAAAAGTTAGAAATCATATACATATGCTTAAAAGTGCATGTAGGCCAAAAATCAAAACATCTAGGATAACCACAACACTTAGTAATGTGAATGACTTTCATAGATATGTATGTGTGGTTTGTATGAAGTGAAAGTGTGAACCATGTCTTATGGATTGTTGTTTTCTTTTGCCATGTGTATTGGCACGAGTAGAACCTGCCCCAAAGCAAGTTCTCCCCTTCCAAGACCAAGACTTTCCATTCCCAGAGCAGCAGGAAGAAGACAAGTGTCCTTGACCACTTTGATCCTATACTAGGATGTGTAGATAGAATTATTTGCATTGTCAATTGAAATATGAAACCTATGCTAGGAAGTTTTCCTAGAATTGCATTACCTTGTTTCCTTGTAGCTTGGGTTGGGATTTATTTTATCATGTCACTTATTTATATGCTTATGCTTAGCCATGCTTAGAATGGGATAATTGGGATATGATATCATCAATTTATTTACCTTATTCTTGAATGATATATTATGAGTTATGTAGAGGTAGGGATCGAGGCAAGTTGGATGATTTGGTTGGTGCTGGGTGCACGAGACTCGGGTTTGTGTTTAGTACTTGCCTGGATCCTAAGGACCGGTTCATGGAGCATGTAACCTGGCTTTACCGTGCCAACCACATGCTGAGATGGGGCAGATTGGCCAATTAATTAGGAGTATCCCCGGCGTAGTATGGGTGTGTTGGATTGTACGGGGAATAGGTGTCAGCTGGACTACCATATAAACCGCAAGGCTCAAGAGGGGGCCACTGTAGCAGCGTTGAAGCCTCTTGTATGCTGTTAGGGGTGAAACCTCAGTGGGCCCACGCTCGTCGGGAATCCCTTTGTAAAGGCTTCGTAGTGATCTCCTGGCTACACACCTGGGAAGTGTGAGTGTGGTTCGCGGCCACTGGCATAATGGAGGTTCTTTTAGTCCACCCGGCAATGGGGGATGAAATCACTACATGTGGGTACAGTGGTGCAAACTCTGCAAAGTCAAAACTGTCATGACAGCCGTGCTCACGGTCAAGAGCGGCTTGGACTTATTCATGATTAGGGGATGATGGATTGGGAAGTTAAGGATGTTGAGCGGAAAGCTTAACATTTGAGATGAGACGATGTTTACTTGATTTTGATGATGGGTTGGGTGATAGGGACCATTTCACTTGTGTAGTAATGTAGGTGCTTAATAAGCTAAGGGATAGGTAATAATTGCGTAGTGCTTTAACCCTGAGTTAAACCTCTCCTTGCTCTAGCCATGCATGACATAACTTTCCCACACTTGCTGAGTACCATCGGTACTCAAACTTGTTTTTCTGTTGGTTTAAATTGCTGCTCATGTCATGGGGATGATGTGGTGTTCAATAACCAAGACTTTGGTCCCGAAGAAGGATTCTAGGTTCACGGAGTCCACCAGGCAACGCCTGTGACGGAGCCCACAAGATTTATATTCCACTGCTATTTTATTTACATGTTATGAACTTATTATCGTCCATCGAGACGTATGCTATGTAAGACTTATTTATATTCGAACACCTGGCTTGTAATATGATGATGCTTCACTATTTGTCGTCACATGTATGAGAAAATGATCCTGGCATACATGTGATATTCACTCGGTTGTTCTTCGGAGAAACCGGGTGTGACAGAAGTGGTATCAGAGCCAAGGTTGTCCGTAGGAACGTGGAGCTAGGTAGAAATGGACGTATTTAAGGACCTTATTTTCTTAAAAACTATTTTACAAAGGTGTGGGTTTAAAGTGTTATTTAATGGGGTCACTTTATTCATCTTACCCCAACTTTTATTCAAAATACAATTTTTGTTTAACTCTTATCTAACTTAATTTTAAATGCTTTATGTTTTAGATGGTCTGCATGATCCGCACCGCCCGCAAGTCCACCGGTGGGAGAGTTCCTGTAGTTGCCCTTGCCCTGAGAGAGGAGAACCATCCGGTGACGTACCACTCCTACCGATTGGCAGTAGGAGGCTTGTTGCGTCGTCTTCAGCAAATGCTCCATGCCGCCGGCAATACGGGCAAGCTAATCATACACTACAGCTCCACCCGGACCATCCGTGAGAAGCGGGAAGAATGGATTTCAGAAATGAGGATTATCCATGAAAATCAGCTGCTCAAGATCCACCGCTCTCCAGCTTGTCGGGCGACACAGGTCGATGCTGAGAATGATGTCACCTGGGAGGCCATCACCTGCCAGAGTTACATCAACCGTCGCCACCTGGACAGGACTGAGTACATGTATGTCCTCCAGCGTGAGAGTGGCACCGCGGAGTACAAGTACCCGCCAGTGCAGCAGGGGACTTCCCATGAGCACATGGACCTATGCTTGGAGGATGCTGCTATGCTCAGCACTCGACTGCAGGAGTGTCAGCAGGAGCTTCAGGATGTTCGTGACACCCTGAAGGAGACTGAGGCATTGCTTCGAGCCAGCTTGAGGGCGAGAGAAAGAGGAGATGGGAATGAACTGTGTGTCACCGTGAATGACACATGGACTCCTGACTCCCCAGACCGCCGGGCGAGCAGGCGTCGCCACACTTCTCCACCAGCAGCTTCCCCACCCAAAGAGGAATCAGAGGGCAGCCACAATAATGAGGAAGACCCCGAAGAGCCAGCTCAATGATACGAGTCGTTTAGTGTCCTTTCCCTTATTTCAACAGGTTATCGAGTAGTCGAGTCAATACCCTAGTTATTTGTGTGTTAATGTTTGGTGTGTGACGTGAGTTGTGGAAGCCATGGGCTTTTGTCCACAACCAAGTCTTTAGGTTGCTTTGCTTTGATGTGTGAACCCCTATGAATTAAGAGTGCATTTTTTTTCGCGTGAGACGTGATTCCCCAAAGTCTACGTGGAACCCTCAGGAAATGTTTGATATATTAAGGCCTCAAAAGTTTAAGTTTAAGCAAGCAATTTGGGAAGTTAATACATAATGCTTTAAGTTAACATTTGGTTGATCATGATAGATGGCTGGAAGAGGAAAGGGTCGTGGTGCCAACACCACCAACAACAACGATGAGGCCGGCAACCCTCATCTTTTGTAACACCCCAAAAACTGTTAAGAGGGGAATTTTAAAAAAATTTGGACGTATTGCATGTGGTGCAGAAATTCAAATTCAAATTGGAATTCAAATTCAAATCAAAACAGAAAAGAAGAAGAAAAAGAAAAAGAAAAAAACCCCACCGGCCAGTGGGCCGAAACCCACCAGCCAGCCCAACCTCCCCGCGCCAGCCCCGAACCCGCACCCCTCTCTTCCTCTCACTGATGTGCAGGGCCCGCGTGTCGTCCCTCACCTCCCGCGCACCCGGTCGACCCCGGGACTCTTCTCACACCCGCATCCAAACCACCTCCGAAAAACCGTGCCAACAGCCTGATCTTCGGCCCCAGACGCTGCTATTTAACCGAGTCGATCCTCCGCCGCCTTCCCCCGTGAAATTCCCGCAAAGAAACTGGACGAAATTCCCAGCGCGCTCCACTTTTCTCTCCGGTGAAGTCTCCAAATCCAAAGACTTCAGTTTAGGATTTGGTAGAAGGTCTGAAAACCCATTTGGAATAGGAAATTACCTTCCATGCAAACTTGGTAGCTAAAGAGTTTATTAAAGAATTTGTTTAAAATGGAAATTCATATATAGTGTGCAAACAGAAATCTGAATACAAAAGCTAGAAATCATATAAATATGCTTAAAAGTGCATGTAGGCCAAAAATCAAAACATCTAGGATAACCACAACACTTATTAATGTGAATGACTTTCATAGGTATGTATGTGTGGTTTGTATGAAGTGAAAGTGTGAACCATGTCTTATGGATTGTTGTTTTCTTTTGCCATGTGTATTGGCATGAGTAGAACCTTCCCAGAGCAAGTTCTCCCCTTCCAAGACCAAGACTTTCCATTCCCAGAGCAGCAGGAAGAAGGCAAGTGTCCTTCACCACTTTGATCCTATACTAGGATGTGTAGATAGAATTATTTGCATTGTCAATTGAAATATGAAACCAATGCTAGGAAGTTTCCCTAGAATTGCATTACCTTGTTTCCTTGTAGCTTGGGTTGGGATTTATTTTATCATGTCACTTATTTATATGCTTATGCTTAACCATGCTTAGAATGGGATAATTGGGATATGATATCATAAATTTATTTACCTTATTCTTGAATGAGATATTATGAGTTATGTAGAGGTAAGGATCGAGGCAAGTTGGATGATTTGGTTGGTGCTGGGTGCACGAGACTCGGGTTTGTGTTTAGTACTTGCCTGGATCCTAAGGACCGGTTCATGGAGCATGTAACCTGGCTTTACCGTGCCAACCACATGCTGAGATGGGGCAGCTTGGCCAATTAATTAGGTGTATCCCCGGCGTAGTATGGGTGTGTTGGATGGTGCGGGGAATAGGTGTCAGCTGGACTACCATATGAACCGCAAGGCTCAAGTGGGGGCCACTGCAGCGGGGTTGGAGCCTCTTGTATGCTGTTAGGGGTGAAACCTCAGTGGGCCCACGCTCTTCGGGAATCCCTTTGTAAAGGCTTCGTAGTGATCTCCTGGCTACACACCTAGGAAGTGTGAATGTGGTTCGCGGCCACTGGCATAATGGAGGTTCTTTTAGTCCACCCGGCATCGGGGGATGAAATCACTACATGTGGGTACAGTGGTGCAAACTCTGCAGAGTCAAAACTGTCATGACAGCCGTGCTCACGGTCAAGAGCGGCTTGGACATATTCATGATTAGAGGATGATGAATTTGGAAGTTAAGGATGTTAAGGGGGAAGCTTAACATTTGAGTTGAGACTATTAGTACTTGATATTGATGATGGGTTGAGGGATTGGGACCATTTCACCTGTGTAGTAATGTAGATGCTTAATAAGCTAAGGTGATAGGTATTAATTGCATAGTGCTTTAACCATAAGTTCAACCTCTCCTTGCTCTGGCCATGCATGACATAACTTTCCCACACTTGCTGAGTACCAACGGTACTCAAACTTGCATATCTGTTGGTTTATATTGCTGCTCAGGTCATGGGGATGATGTGGTGTTCAATAACCAAGACTTTGGTCCCGAAGAAGGATTCTAGGTTCACGGAGTCCCCCAGGCAACGCCTGTGACGGAGCCCACAAGATTTATATTCCCCTGCTATTTTATTTACATGTTATGAACTTATTATCGTCCATCGAGACGTATGCTATGTAAGACTTATTTATATTCGAACACCTGGCTTGTAATATGATGATGCTTCACTATTTGTCGTCACATGTATGAGAAAATGATCCTGGCATACATGTGATATTCACTCGGTTGTTCTTCGGAGAAACCGGGTGTGACAGAAGTGGTATCAGAGCCAAGGTTGCCCGTAGGAACGTGGACCTAGGTAGAAATGGACGTATTTAAGGACCCTATTTTCTTAAAAACTATTTTTCAAAGGTGTGGGTTGAAAGTGTTATTTAATGGGTCACTATATTCACCTTGCCCCAACTCTATTCAAAACACGATTTTTATTTAAATATTATCTAACTTGATTTTAAATTCTTTATGTTTTAGATGGTTCGCATGATCCGCACCGCCCGCAAGTCCACCGGAGGGAGAGTTCCTGTAGTTGCCCTTGCCCTAAGAGAGGGGAATCGTCCGGTGACATACCACTCCTACGGATTGGCAGTAGGAGGCTTGTTGCGCCGTCTTCGGCGTATGCTCCAAGCCGCAGGCAATACGGGCAAGCTAACCATACACTACAGCTCCACCCGGACCATCCGTGAGAAGCGGGAAAAATGGAGTTCAGAAATGAGGATTATCCATGAAAATCAGCTGCTCAAGATCCACCGCTCTCCAGCTTGTCGAGCAACACAGGTCGATGCCGAGAAGGATGTCACCTGGGAGGCCATCACCTGCCAGAGTTACATCTACTGTCGCCACCTTGACAGGACTGAGTAGATGTATGTCCTCCAGCGTGAGAGTGGTACAGCGGAGTACAAGTATCCGCCAGTGCAGCAGGGGACTTCCCATGAGCACATGGACCTGTGCTTGGAGGATGCTGCTATGCTCAGCACTCGACTGCAGGAGTGTCAGCAGGAGCTTCAGGATGTGCGTGACACCCTGAAGGAGACCGAGGCATTGCTTCGAGCCAGCTTGAGGGCAAGAGAAAGAGGAGATGGGAATGAACTGTGTGTCACCGTGAATGACACATGGACTCCTGACTCCGCAGATCGCCGGGCCAGCAGGCGTCGCCACACTTCTCCACCAGCAGCTTCCCCACCCAAAGCGGAGTCAGAGGGCAGCCGCAATAATGAGGAAGATCTCGAGGAGCCAGCTCAGTGATACGAGTCGTGTAGAGTCCTTTCCCTTAGTTCAGCAGGTTATCGAGTAGTCGTGTCGATATCTTAGTTAATGGTGTGTTAATGTTTGGTGTGGGACTTGAGTTGTGGAAGCCATGGGCATTTGTCTGCAACCTCGTCTTTAGGCTGTTTTGCTTTGATGTGTGAACCCCTATGAATTAAGAGTGCATTTATGTTCGCGTGAGACGTGAAACCCTCATAAAATGTTAATATAATAAGACCTCATGAGTTTATGTTTAAACAAGCAAATTGGGAATTTAATACGAAATGCTTTAAATTAACATTTGGTTGATCATGGTAGATGGCCGGAAGAGGAAAGGGTCGCGGTGCCAACCCCGCCAACAACAACGATGAGGCCGGCAACCTCACCTTTCTGGAGGACAAAACAAGTGTGTCCCAAGGTGAATCTAGACATTAATGGGGTGATATTTACTGCAAACCTCATAGTAATAGATTCACCAGGGATAGATATTATTTTGGGTATGGATTGGTTGACCAAACATAAAGGAATCATCCAGTGTTCGATAAGAACGGTGGAGCTAACTCACCCTAGTGGCACCAGAGTAAAGTTCATAACCATACAAGAGCCTAGGAGGGACATTAAACTCAATCAAGTTGAGGTGGAAGTGGAGGAGATCAGGATCATCAGGGAATATCCAGACGTTTTTCCGGAGGAGTTGCCAGGTATGCCTCCCGATCGTGAAGTGGAATTCACGATTGAGCTAGTGCCTGGAAAAGCTCTGATATACAAGAGACCCTATCGGATGGACTCCAAAGAGCTGGAAGAACTCAAGGAACATTTGAGAGAATTGACAGAGAAGGGGTATATCCATCCTAGTTCCTCACCATGGGGAGCTCCAGTGATATTTGTGCCCAAGAAGGACGGAACCCAAAGGTTGTGCGTAGACTACCGTGCGTTGAATGAAGTAACCATCAAGAACAAGTACCCATTACCCCGCATTGAAGACTTGTTTGATCAGTTGAGGGGAGCTTGTCTGTTCTCGAAGATTGATCTCAGGTTGGGATACCACCAACTTAAGATAAGGCAAACTGATATTCCAAAGACAGCTTTCGTATCTCGGTACAGACTGTATGAATACACCGTCATGCCTTTCGGGCTAACTAATGCCCCGACATACTTCATGTATCTCATGAACAAGGTATTCATGGAATATCTGGACAAATTTGTGGTGGATTTCATTGATGACATTCTCGTCTTCTCCAAAGATAAAGAAGAACATGAGGAACATCTAAGTTTGGTGTTGCAAAAGCTGAGAGAACACCAACTATATGCCAAGTTGAGCAAGTGTGTGTTTTGGCAGAAGAGAGTTCCCTTCTTAGGATATATAATCTCGGAGGGAGGAATCTCTGTAGATCATGCCAAGATCGAGGATGTACAGAAGTGGAAGACCCCTGAGAATGTCGGGGAAATTCGAAGCTTCTTAGGATTGGCTGGGTATTATCGACAGTTTATCGAGGGTTTCTCCAAGATTTCGAGACCCCTCACCAAATTGTTGGAGAAGGGAATCACATTCACATGGACACCGCAGTGCGAGACGAGTTTTCAAGAGCTGAAGAAAAGATTGACAACAGCCCCAGAGCTAGTTATGCTAGATATGCAGAGAAACTTTTCAGTGTACTGCGATGCCTCTGGAAACGGGTTGGGATGTGTTCTCATGCAAGAGGGGCATGTCGTGGCATATGCATCCCGGCAGCTCCGGAAGCACGAAAAGAACTATCCTACGCATGACCTAGAGCTAGCCGCCGTGGTACACGCGTTGAAGATTTGGCGGCATTACTTGATGGGGAAAAGGACAGAGATATATACGGACCATAAGAGGTTAAAGTACATTTTCACACAACCAGATCTTAACCTCAGACAAAGGAGATGGTTAGAGCTGATCAACGACTTTGATGTTGGGCATCAACTATCATCCTGGGAAAGTGAACGTCGTGGCAGATGCTTTCATAGAGTGCCAAAGAAGATAGTGTCAGATCGAGGGACACAGTTCACCTCAAGGTTCTGGCAGAAGTTACATGAAACCATGGGAACTCATCTAAATTTTAGTTCTGCCTATCACCCCCAGACTGACGGGCAGACAGAAAGAACCAATCAGATCCTTGAGGATATGCTGAGAGCGTGTGCGCTCAAGGACAATAGGAGTTGGGATAAGAACTTACCGTATGCGGAGTTCTCCTATAACAACAGCTATCAGGCTAGTATGAAGATGTCACCATTTGAGGCTTTGTATGGGAGGAAGTGCAGAACTCCACTATTTCGGAACCAAACAGGGGAAAGTAAAGTGTTTGGGCCCGAAGTACTACAAGAAGCTGAGGCGAAGGTAAGAGAAATCCGCAACAACTTAAGGATAGCACAGACCCGACAAAAGAGCTATGCCGATGTACGGAGAATAGAGCTCGTTTTCAACGTGTGGGACTATGTCTATCTCAAGGTGTCCCCTATCCGAGGACTTCGTCGTTTCAAGGTGAAAGGGAAGTTATCACCTCAATACATCAGACCCTTTAAGATTCTGGAGAGGAAAGGTGAAGTGGCATATCAACTAGAACTACCGGCTCGCCTATCGGATGTGCACGATGTATTACATGTGTCTCAGCTCAAGAAATGTCTAAGGATGCTTGGGGAGATGTTACCCATGAATGAGGTTGACGTACGAGAGGATCTTTCTTATGCCGAGCAACCGGTCAAGGTTTTGGAGACAACGGAACGCCACACAAGAAATAAAAGAATCCGGATGTGCAAGGTTCAGTGGAAGCATCACTCGGAAGAGGAAGCCACATGGGAGCGTGTAAGTGCATCTAGGATATCCCTTGTGGGTTTTGGCTAATTGATGACGAACATATGAGATCCTAATGAAACTATTATGATGATTGCAGTATAAACAAAGTGAACTGGCTCGGCACACACAAAAAGGTGAAAAATAGAGTGGTGCCCGAAAAGGAAGACGTTAGTGGAATTTAGAGGAGTAAAGTAGATATAAATGTATAGGTTGTGTGTGAGAGAGACACATCCCAAGAGCTCATAACTTTGCGTAAGGGTAAGGGGTTTAAAAATAAACTAAAATCCATTGAAAACCAGACTAGTCCGTTCATGGACCGGACTAGTCCGTTTAACTTTCTGAAAGACGCAAACATAGTGCACCGGACTAGTCCGCCTTGTGAACCGGACTAGTCCGGTCAGCTCACTGGAATGCAACCGGACAAGTCCGGTTTTAGACCGGACTAGTCCGGTCATGTCTCTGTTGTCCTCTTTAGAGGACTGCGGACTAATCCATCCAAGCGACAGGACTAGTCCGCTGAAGTTTCTGAAACCCCATCTCACATAGCACCGAACAAGTCCGGTTTGTGGACCGGACTAGTCCGGTTAACCCACTGGAAGTAGTCCGGACAAGTCCAATCATATACCGGACTAGTCCGGTAGTAGGTTTAACAAAAGTAACTTTTTGGGAAAGCCTATAAAAATAGGTTCTTTGTCTTTTCCCAAAAAGAACACGACACATATTATCAAAAGCTTGAACCCTAGCACCGCCACCTGACCCAAGAGCCCAAAAACACATCTCTCCATACATCTAAGGTGCAAAAAGGCCAAGATCAATCAAATACTTTGATTTGGGATTGAGAGATCGTCGTTCTTTCGTTGTGAGCTCTTGGGGTTTGATTTCTCTACACTCATATTCTGCATTGTAATCTTTTTGAGTGTATTTGATCACCTTCTCACTGTAATTCTTGTGGGAGCCCTCAACGTGTGAGGTTGCCCCACAAACTCGGTGATTACCCGTGATAGTGGAGTCAAGTCGGCCTTTGTGGTGACTTGAAGAGGGAAAGGGTTGGGAACCCGGCTCTGTGTGAGCTTCCTCAACGAGGACGTAGATCTCTTGGTGAGATCGAACCTCGGTAAAAATTCGTGTCTTTTGTCTCTCATTTGTTTTACATCTTGACACATTAGATCACTAGTTTGCTAGTCATCGTTTGAGTTCCTTACAAGTTTGCACGTGCATCCATACAATAAATCTAAGTTATAAAAACTGTTGTTCTTATTCCGCTGCTATAAGATTAAATTTGTGAGACACACTTAATCAACTCAAATAATTCAGCACACCGGACTAGTCCGCCCACACAACCGGACTAGTCCGGTCAGTCAAGTTTCTGATAACTTTATTAAGTGTGCAGGAATTCTTCAAAGGCCTATTCACCCCCCTCTAGGCCACATTCAATTGGTATCAGAGCCAAGTTCTCCACCAACGAGACTCACATCTCGGAGAGATCAATGGCCTCTGAGAAGAACAACGATATCCCGAAGACAAACAACAACGATGAGGAGCAAGAAGCCAAAGCCTTCGATGTGCTGAAAGAAAATCCACATGACGATAATGAAGTGAGACAGCTAAAGACATTACTGAGAAAGAAGTTAATGGCACAAAAGGGAAAAGAGGATGAAAAGACGATGGGGAGTGGTCATCACGACTACTCCCGGTATCCTTACAACTACAACCGTCTCAATTCAAATAATCATTATCTCTCCATTCCTATGGGAAGGCCCCCACAGTTTGACGGAAGTGACTACACCATGTGGAAGTACAACATGAAGATGCATCTGATATCCCTGGACCCTAGTCTGTGGCACATTGTTTGCACAGGCATCTATATTCCTGACACGGATGATGAACTCACCCCAGAACAAGAACAAGAGATTCACAGAAACGCACAAGCCGTCGCCGTGATCACATCATCACTAAGCAGAGAGGAATTCACCAAGATCGATGGGTTAGAAAGTGCAAAAGAAATCTGGGATACCCTCAAGACAGCTCAGGAAGGAAATAGGTCAGTTCGTGAAGCCAAAATCGAAATGCTTGAAGGAGAGTTGGGGAGATTTGCTATTGAAGAAGGCGAATCACCTCAAGACATGTACAACCGGATGAAAGCACTCATCAACAAAATTCGTTCTTATGGAAGTAAGAAATGGACAGATCACGAAGTGGTCAAAAGAATGATTAGAGCCTTCATGCCAAGAAACGTCACACTTTGCTCAATGATTAGAGAAAGCCCCGGGTTTCACAAAATGACTCCCGATAAGTTATTGGGAAAGTTCATAAATCATGAAATGATGGAGAAACAGGCTCAATACGTCAAAGACTTAGCCGAACTCACCTCTTCTAAAAAGAAAGAAGTTGCTCTCAAAGCAACGTGCAGACCCAAACTCAAAGAAACTCGTGAAGACCAAGACGATGGAGATACAAGCGATGAAAGCACCGATCTTGATGACGAAGAAATGGTACTCTTCATCAAAAAGTTCAAACGCATGATGAAGAGAATACACGACAACAATTCACATGAAGGCAAAAGCAAGGATAAAGGAAAATCCAAGGCTCGACGCACTTGCTACAACTGCGGAGAGTATGGTCACTTCATGGTGGACTCTACTTATGAAGAAAACAAAAAGAAGAAGGAAACAAGATCTCAAGAAAAGAAAAATTTCAGAAAAAGAAGACAAGCCCATCAAGCTCACATTGGGAAGGAGTTGGACTCAAACGACGAGTCCTCCTCCGATGAAGAAGAAGAGATGGCCACTTTCGCAGTCAAGAAACCAACTATGAGAGCCACACTCTTTCCGAACATGGGAGGACGGGACATGAACAACCACACTTGTCTTATGGCTAAGGAAGGCAAGAAAAAGGTTCGACTTACTCCTCCTGTGCTAAATTCCTCCATTGATGACTTTGATAGCTCTAGTGATAATGAAGAATTGTTTAGAGGGCTAAGTAAAATTGCTTTAAAGAAAATGGAAATGTTGTCAAACGAGATCTTTGAAAAGGAGGAACTTGTCAACCGACAAGAAGATATGCTCATCCGTGAGAGGAAGAGATATCAAGAAGTTGAAAAGCTTCTTGAGCTTGAAAGAGAGAAGAATGAGTCACTTGAGTTAGAGCTAGCCTTGAGAAAGGAAACTTACTCAAAGTTAGATGACTCGCACATTGCAATCAAGGAAGAACTTGCTAACTTGTCAATAGTTAACAAAATCCTTGAGGTGCAAGTTGAGTCGCTCAAACAAAGTGACTCCTCTTCCTCCAAGAGCTCTTCCTCCAAAGACATGAGCTCGACAACAGTAAGAACCTGCACTTGCTCTAGTAAGAAGAATGTAATTTCTAATGCTTCAACCCCACATGACATGCATTCTTCTCAAAACGGCATCTTTGATAAGGAGAAGATCAAATATGCACGAAGTGCATATATGATCACTAGACCTCCCAATGTCAAAGATGGTCTTGGCTTCGACAGGAATAAACACGTCTACTTATAATCATGCTAAGAATAGGATCATTTTTGTTAAAGAAAAATCCCATGAATCTGAGCTACAAACACTGTTCCATACATTTGATGCTTCTTATGTTCTCATGAAAAACAAGTATGGAAAAGTCATTGCTAAATATACAGGGCCACGCCACAAGAACTTGAAAACTTGTGTGTGGGTGCCCAAGACTCTTGTCACTAACCTGAGAGGACCCAAGCAAGCTTGGGTACCTAAAACCCAGAAATAATTCTATTTTGCAGGATTACTCCTCCGGTGGATCTAAGTGGGTGCTAGATAGCGGATGCACAAATCATATGACCGGAGAGAGAGGTATGTTTGTGGAATACGAGTGCAACAAGGATCCAAGTGAAGGTATATACTTTGGAGACAACAGCCAAGGAAAGGTCCTTGGTAGTGGTAACATTGAAATATCCTCTCAACACACCTTATCTAATGTTTTACATGTAGACTCTCTAGATTATAATCTTTTATCAATATCTCAACTATGCGACAAAGGTTACAACTGTTTATTCACTAATGAGGGTGTGACCGTCTTTAGAAGAAGCGATGGCTCGATTGCATTCAAGGGATTGTTGAAGGGAAAGCTTTATCTTGTTGACTTCAACAAAGATAAAGCCGAACTCAACACTTGCTTGGTTGCTAAGACCGACATGGGATCGCTGTGGCATAGACGGCTAGCCCATGTTGGAATGAGAAATCTGTAGAAACTTCTAAAAGGTGGTCGCATCCGTGGTCTTAAGGATGTGGTTTTTGAAAAAGACAGACCGTGCAGCGCTTGCCAAGCAGGAAAACAGGTTGGAGCACCACACCCCGCCAAGAATGTGATGACCACCGCTAGACCGCTGGAACTTCTCCACATGGATCTCTTTGGTCCAATTGCGTACATCAGCATCGGCTGTAACAAATACGGTTTAGTAATTGTTGATGATTTTTCAAGATTTACCTTGGTATTTTTCTTGTATGATAAATCAGAAACTCAGGGAATCCTCAAGAAGTTCTTGAAAAGAGCTCAAAATGAATTCTCATCAACCGTAAAGAATATCAGAAGTGACAATGGGACAGAATTTAAGAACACCCAAGTTGAAGAATATCTCAATAAAGAAGGTATAAAGCATGAATTCTCGGCACCCTACTCTCCTCAACAAAACGGGGTGGCTGAAAGGAAGAACAGAACATTGATCGAAATGGCGAGAACAATGTTGGATGAATACAAGACGTCAGACCGATTTTGGGCAGAAGCGGTGAACACCGCTTGTCATGCCACAAATCGGTTGTATCTTCATCGACTACTGAAGAAAACTCCATATGAGCTTCTCACGGGTAAAAAGCCTAACGTTTCCTATTTCAAAGTTTTTGGTTGCAAATGTTTTATTCTGAACAAGAAACCAAGGGCCTCAAAGTTTGCTTCGAAGTCCGATGAAGGATTCTTGCTCGGATATGAATCGAACGCCTACGCCTATCGTGTCTTCAACAAGGTGTCCGGCCTTGTTGAAGTAGCGCGTGACGTAGTGTTTGATGAAACTAACGGCTCACAAATGGAGCAAGTCGATAAGTCTATGCTAGATAAGGAGGAAGCTCCATGTGAAGCGCTGAAGAAAATGGCACTTGGTGATATCCTACCACGAGAGGAGACACAAGATGAATTTCAACAAGGAAGCAATGATCGAGGGGGAGCTCCTACACAAGATCAGGTTGAGGAAGATCAAGAAAATCAATATGATCATGGAAGCAATGATCTAGGGGGAGACATGACACATGAAGACAATGAAGAACAAGCAACTACACAAATTCCACACCCAAGAGTACATCAGCGTGTGCAAAGGGACCATCCTGTCAACAATATCATTGGAGATATTGCTAAGGGAGTAACTACTAGATCTAAAATTGCAAATTACTGTGAACACTATTCTTTTGTGTCTTTTCTAGAGCCATACAGGGTAGAAGAAGCCTTAAGGGATCCAGACTGGGTGATTGCGATGCAAGAGGAGCTGAACAACTTCAAAAGGAATGAAGTGTGGGAGCTGGTGGAAAGACCAAGGGCGAACATCGTTGGAACCAAATGGGTCTTTCGGAACAAGCAAGATGAACATGGAGTAGTGACAAGAAATAAAGCGAGGTTTGTGGCCAAAGGTTATTCTCAAGTGGAAGGTTTGGATTTCGATGAAACCTTCGCTCCTGTAGCTAGATTTGAGTCCATTCGCATTTTATTGGCATATGCTACTCACCATAATTTTAAGTTGTATCAAATGGACGTCAAGAGTGCCTTTCTCAATGGTCCGATAAAGGAGGAAGTCTATGTGGAGCAGCCACCGGGTTCGAAGATCAGGAGTATCCCAACCATGTCTATAAACTGCGTAAGGCTCTCTATGGCCTCAAACAGGCTCCTCGAGCCTGGTATGAGTGCCTTAGAGATTTTCTGATTCAAAATGGTTTCAAAATTGGTAAAGCTGACTATACACTCTTTACTAAACATTTTGATGATCATTTATTCGTATGTCAAATTTATGTTGATGACATTGTCTTTGGATCCACTAACGAGTCCTTCTGTGAAGAATTTAGCAAAATAATGACAGACGGGTTCGAGATGTCAATGATGGGTGAATTGAAGTTCTTCCTGTGATTTCAAGTAAAGCAACTGAGAGAAGGTACATTTATAAGCCAAACTAAATATACACAAGAAATTCTCAAGAAATTCAATATGGACAAAGCCAAGCCCATCAAGACACCCATGGCCATCAACGGACATCTCGACCTCAATGAAGACGGTCCAAATGTGGACCAAAAGGTATATCGGTCCATGATTGGCTCCTTACTATACTTATGTGCATCTAGGCCAGATATTATGCTAAGTGTTTGCATGTGTGCAAGGTTTCAAGCCGCACCTAAAGAGTGTCACTTAATTGCTGTAAAAAGAATCCTAAGGTACCTTGTGCACACACCCAACTTGGGCCTTTGGTATCCCAAAGGATCCAAGTTTAACTTGATAGGGTATTCCGACGCCGACTATGCAGGATGCAAAGTTGATAGAAAGAGCACGTCAGGGACTTGTCAATTTCTTGGTAGGTCCCTAGTTTCTTGGTCATCTAAAAAGCAAAACTCCATTGCTCTTTCCACAGCGGAAGCAGAGTATGTTGCAGCCGGTAGTTGCTGTGCGCAACTGCTTTGGATGCAACAAACTCTTAGGGACTACGGCTACAATCTAAGTCATATCCCGCTTCTATGCGATAATGAAAGTGCTATAAAGATTGCACACAACCCTGTAGAGCACTCAAGAACTAAGCACATAGACATCCGTCATCACTTTCTTAGAGATCATTCATTAAAAGGTGACATAGCTATTTCACATGTTAGGACTGAAAAACAACTTGCAGATATTTTTACCAAACCATTAGATGAGAAAAGGTTCTGTGAACTAAGAAATGAGCTAAACATTCTTGACTCTCGAAATGTGGCTTGAAACATTGCATACCTGGTTGCAACTTAAATTGTTCCTCCGTATTGTCAAAAATGCTCCTCCTCTCCTTTCTACTCAGAAAACTATTTTTAATGAAGAAATCTTGTGGATTATGACCATTGTTCGATTGCTGATTGCCTACTGGTCGTAATCACCAAGACTACTTGCAAAATTGTTGTCCTTGAATCACTATTAGTTATCTATATATGTATCAAGTATGTTGGAAACGGACTAGTCCGATTTCCAACCGGACTAGTCCAGACAGACAACAATTAGGTTAACTCAGGGGTACCGGACTAGTCCGCTACCATGACCGGACCCGGTCAGTCGCATATAGAAGTAGTTAGCCGGACCAAACACCTCCCTCTCCACTCATAAGCACTTTGTCTCACCCTCTCTCCTAAACCCTAGCTCCCAAAGTGATTTTCGAGTTGAGCCCTCAAACTCGGAGTTTTCTCCGTGAAAAAGCCTCTTCTCGACGAGGGGATCCTACTTTCCGGACTCATCCGGACTGATTTCCACTCCTTCAACGCGAATCTTCAAATCTTGGTAAATCCCCCCAAAACCAAAATCTCAATTTTTCTAGCTCTAGCTAGTTTCCTTTGATTTCAAAAGGATGTACATTGCATAAATAGATGTATTCCTACCACTTTCCTACCCTTGTGTCCTTAGATAGGAGATTTGTTTCAAATGAAACATTCAATTTAGGGTTCTTATGCTAGGCCGGACTAGTCCGGCGCTCAGATGCGGACAAGTCCGGTCCACCGGACTAGTCCGCACTCTGAAACCGGACAAGTCCGGTCTCTGACAGTTGAACCCCTACACTTCCATTTGAAGTCGATAATGCGTCCGTTTGCATCTAATCCTTAAACTCCTTATCAGGCATCATGTCTTCAGGATCAGATGACGGCTCTTTTCACATTGACGAAGAAGTTCAACGTGAAAGAGTGAGGAGAGCTAAGGAGGGAGTAATGAAGAAGAGACATGATGTCAATGCTCACTCTTCACCCTCCGATGACAATCTACCTAAGAAGAGGAAAGTCATTATCAAAAGGCCTCAAAGGAAAGATGCTGCTGAGGGCTCGTCAGGGCCAAGAAGAGTTCTCAATAAAGGGAAGGGACTTGCTAGTGGCCCCATTGGGCCTCTGAAAAAGAAAAATCCCGTTCACCGCAACAGGCAGCCTTCAAGTGAGGATTTCACTGGAAAAGGGAATGAGCTAGCTGATAACTTTAGGAAGATTGAAGTGTATGACCGAACTAAACAATGTTCTGATCCAAGGTTCTGGAGCAACTTCCATGCAGACTACTACGAGCATGTGTACATGAAGATGAAGAATCCCGTAGTAGAGAGTCAATGGCTAAATGTTGAATACCTGAAGTCGAAGAGGTATCCTGCTTTTCGTGAGATGGTGGAGGCCTTAGAGAGGCACGGTCTGACGGACCTGCTATCCTTTGAGTATGACTGGAACAATGAAGTCATTACCCAGTTTTACTCCACTCTCTACTTTGCTCGGGATGATGGAGACAGTCTTACTTGGATGACTCATTGTTCAAGGTATAGTGTCACGTATGATGAATTTGCTAGGATTCTTCACCTCCAAAACACTTTGGATCATGAACTGGTCATCCATAATCTAAAACCCCTGGAGAAGGAAGAGCTTGAGTTTCTCTATGACACAAGGATGCCATATGTTCCTCCCACCATCAAATATCTAAAGCCCTTCTTTGTGGTCCTAAATAGAGTCTTGAGAAAGACGATAGCTCCGAAGGATGGAGATGCAGGAACTATACAAGGAACCTTGAGGACTCTCATGAAGGTCATTAGTGGGAGGAGACCATTCAATGTCTTTGAGTATATATACAACGACATTGTGAACATCTCAATTACCCCCAATAGGTCCTGTGGATACGCACCGTATATCATGTACATGATTGAGAAAGTGACGGGACTCGAGTTTGTCAAGGATGTCAAGTATACGGGGTTGAAGCCGCAAAAACCCACCGAGTACACTCTCCCTCCGGCTCCAACTGCCCCGTCCTCTCCACCAGTGGAGAGGAGATCAAAGCAAGCTCATGATGACACTAGGTCTGCAGCTGCTCCTCCTGGTTCTCCACCTGCCCAAGAATCATCTAGCGGCATCCTCAAGATGCTCTCCTCCATCTTTGACTGCTGCCGTAAGATCGAAGACAGGCAACACAAAGAAAAGCTTGCAAGAAAGAAACATCAACTGTACGTCAATGCCAATATCAAGTCTATCTGTGCAAAGCTTGAGATTGAGCCCTTGGATCACCGCCCGCCTCCGAGGACTCAGAGGAAGATCCTGCTCCCGTGGATGCTGAAGATGAAGATCAGACTGAGACTGACGGAGGAGGCAGCGATGAGTGATTCCCCTCAATTTTTCCCTTTTTGGTGCCTTGATGCCAAAGGGGGAGAGATTGAGATGGAAGATTGAGATTAGACTTGGACTATTTCTATCTAGTATTAGTTATTAAGATCTTTTGTGATCAAGGACATGTACCTATTTTTAAAATCTTGTAATGCACTATTTTTTCTTATGTGTGATGTACTATGCTCTAATGCCCACTTACATGTTCACTACTGTTTGTCTTTAATTTATTACATTTTGTTTATCACACACCTGTGAGGCACCCCACCATAAAGTGTGTGCATATGTGAGAAGCTTTTTCTTGAATTCTTTATTATTCTCATATGTGCACACTTTATGAAAATCAACTTTTTATTCTCAATTGTGATATCTCAAATAGTTGTCATCAATCACCAAAAATGAGGTTGACTTACGAGAGGATCTTTCTTATGCCGAGCAACCGGTCAAGGTTTTGGAGACAACGAAATGCCACACAAGAAATAAAAGAATCCGGATGTGCAAGGTTCAGTGGAAGCATCACTCGGAAGAGGAAGCCACATGGGAGCGTGTAAGTGCATCTAGGATATCCCTTGTGGGTTTTGGCTAATTGATGACGAACATATGAGATCCTAATGAAACTATTAAGATGATTGCAGGATAAACAAAGTGAACTGGCTCGGCACACACAAAAAGGTGAAAAACAGAGTGGTGCCCGAAAAGGAAGACGTTAGTGGAATTTAGAGGAGCAAAGTAGATATAAATGTATAGGTTGTGTGTGAGAGAGACACATCCCAAGAGCTCACGACTTTGCGTAAGGGTAAGGGGTTTAAAAATCAACTAAAATCCATTGAAAACCAGACTAGTCCGTTCATGGACCGGACTAGTCCGTTTAACTTTCTGAAAGACACAAACATAGTGCACCGGACTAGTCCACCTTGTGAACCGGACTAGTCCGGTCAGCTCACTGGAATGCAACCGGACAAGTCCGGTTTTAGACCGGACTAGTCCGGTCATGTCTCTGTTGTCCTCTTCAGAGGACTGCGGACTAGTCCATCCAAGCGACAGGACTAGTCCGCTGAAGTTTCTGAAACCCCATCTCACATAGCACCGGACAAGTCCGGTTTGTAGACCGGACTAGTCCGGTTAACCCACTGGAAGTAGACCGGACAAGTCCGATCATATACCGGACTAGTCCGGTAGTAGGTTTAACAACGGTAACTTTTTGGGAAAGCCTATAAAAAGAGGTTCTTTGTCTTTTCCCAAAAAGAACACGACACATATTGTCAAAAGCTTGAACCCTAGCGCCGCCACCTGACCCAAGAGCCCAAAAACACATCTCTCCATACATCTAAGGTGCAAAAAGGCCAAGATCAATCAAATACTTGGATTTGGGATTGAGAGATCGTCGTTCTTTCGTTGTGAGCTCTTGGGGTTTGATTTCTCTACACTCATATTCTGCATTTTAATCTTTTTGAGTGTATTTGATCACCTTCTCACTGTAATTCTTGTGGGAGCCCTCAACGTGTGAGGTTGCCCCACAAACTCGGTGATTACCCGTGATAGTGGAGTCAAGTCGGCCTTTGTGGTGACTTGAAGAGGGAAAGGGTTGGGAATCCGGCTCTGTGTGAGCTTCCTCAACGAGGACGTAGATCTCTTGGTGAGATCGAACCTCGGTAAAAATTCGTGTCTTTTGTCTCTCATTTGTTTTACATCTTGACACATTAGATCACTAGTTTGCTAGTCATCGTTTGAGTTCCTTACAAGTTTGCACGTGTATCCATACAATAAATTTAAGTTATAAAAACTGTTGTTCTTATTCCGCTGCTATAAGATTAAATTTGTGAGACACACTTAATCAACTCAAATAATTCAGCACACCGGACTAGTCCGCCCACACAACCGGACTAGTCCGGTCAGTCAAGTTTCTGATAACTTTATTAAGTGTGCAGGAATTCTTTAAAGGCCTATTCACCCCCCTCTAGGCCACATTCAGAGCGAGAAGACGAGCTTAAGGAATAATTTCCGGAATTGTTTTCCTAGAACCACCAATCTCGAGGACGAGATTTCTTTTAAGGGGTGTAGAGCTGTAACACCCCAAAACCTGCTAAAGAGGGGGATTTAAAAATTTTTGGACGTATTGCATGTGGTGCAGAAATTCAAACTCAAACTGGAATTCAAATTCAAATCAAAACAGAAAAAGAAAAGGAAAAAGAAAAAGAAAACCCCAACCGGCCAGTGGGCCGAAACCCGCCAGCAGGCCCAATACCCCCGCGCCATCCTGAACCCGCGCCCCCTCTCTCCTTCTCACTGACACGCGGGGCTCGCGTGTCATCCCTCTCCCTGCGCGCCCCCAACGGCCCCGTCTCCCTCTCTCTCTCTCTCTCTCTCTCTCTCTCTCTCTCTCTCTCTCTCTCTCTCTCTCTCTCTCTCTCTCTCTCTCTCTCGCCTGATCGCAACCACCCTCCGGAAACCCGCGCCCCCAACTCGATCTTCGGCCCCGGACGCTGCTACTTATCAAAACCGACCCGCCGCCGCCACACCTCGTGCATTCCACGCAAGAAAACTCGCCGAATTCCCCCAGCACCGCTCCATCTTCCCCTCCGGTGAGAACCGATCATCCCCCACCAAAAAAACTTTCGGATCTCTTCGTTTTTCGTTGGACTAACGAGCTCGCCGTGCTCCACCGCCTCCATGGAGCCCTGCAGGTGAAGGAAGCGACAAGTTTTGCACCCTAGCATCGGTTCTGACGAGCACCGAGGAGCAGCTTCAACCATCGTCGTCGCAGAGCCAAATTCCGACCTCCCCAAGCCCGAGAAACCCCTAGTTGAGCTCCCCTACCCCTCCGCAGTCGATCCGTGTGAAAAACTGCAAGTTTTAACGTATAGCGGCAAGGAACCGAAGCTGCGCCGGCGAGATCGCCGCCCCCGCCGCCGCACGCGCGTTCTGGCTCCGGCTAGGGTGACGTGGCCCCATGAGGGCCGTCTATTTTAAATCGCACGGTAGAAATAAAACCGATGCGTACCGTTTCGGCGATCTAATCTATAGCCGTCTGTTTTAAATCGGACGGTCCATGTCGGCCCCGCATTATAAAGGCCGGGATTCTTAAGCGCTACCCCCTGGGGATCTCGGAAAACACGAGCTAGCCCCAGAAACTTCTGATCTAGCCCCTGGACCTTCAGAAATTCATGAAAATTCATTTAAAAATCAGTTTTAGCCCTTGGACTTAATAAAAATTAGGAAACCCCCTCTGTTATGTGTAGTTAAAACCCTGGAAATTTAGGAAATAGTAAATTAGACCCTGCAGTAGGGTGGATTTACCTTTTTGACCTTATATGATATTAAATTCAGAAATTTGAATATGAGACTAGGATTTAAATTTAAAAGGTAAGGCAAACACATGTGCAAATTCAAATTTAAACTCTCCTAGCACTTGGAAAACTTTAGAATGAGTTAAAAATGGATTTTTGGCTGAAATGAAATCTGCCTAAGTGTTGTTCATATTTATTAGTTCTAGAAGCACATTTTTAGGCTAGGAAATAATTTTGAAAACTGATAAAATAAATTTAATTTGTTCCACATCAGAGAGGAAGTTCAAAAATATATTGTTGAACATTTTAGATCAGAACCTATTCTGTTTAGATGATGTGTCTTACTATTTTCATAATAAAGTTCACTTTTAGGCATAGAAAATAAATCTGAAAATATAGGAAAATAAGTATGCATAGTTAGAAAAGGATAAATGCGTTCTCCAAATCCAAAAGCTTCAATTTAGGATTTTGTAGAAGATCTGAGAACCTATCTGGAGTAGGAAATTACCTTTCATGCAAACTTGGTAGCTAAGGAGTGTATTAATTAAATATAAAGAATTTGTTCAAATTGGAAATTCATATATATAGTGCAAAAAAAAATCTGAATACAAAACTTAGAAATCATATACATATGTTTAAAAGTGCATGTAGGCCAAAAATCAACACATCTAGGGTAACCACAACACTTTGAAATGTGAAGGACTCCCATATGTATGTATGTGTGGTTTGCATTTGTGGAAGTGTGAAAAATGGCTTATGGATTGTTGTTTTCTTTTGCTATGTGTATGGCATGAGTAGAACCTGCCTCAGAGCAAGTTCTCCCCTTCCAAGACCAAGACTTTCCATTCTCAGAGCAGCAGGAAGAAGGCAAGTGTCCTTGACCACTTTGATCCTATGCTAGGATGTGTAGATAGAATTATTTGCATTGTCAATTGAAATATGAAACCCATGCTTGGAAGTTTCCCTAGAATTGAATTACCTTGTTTCCTTGTAGCTTGGGTTGGGATTTATTTTATCATGTCATTTATTTATATGCTTATGCTTAGCCATGCTTAGAATGGGATAATTGGGATATGAGATCATCAATTTAATTACCTTACTCTTGAATGAGATATTATGAGTTATGTAGAGGTAGGAATCGAGGCAAGTTGGATGATTTGGTTGGTGCTGGGTGCACGAGACTCGGGTTTGTGTTTAGTACTTGCCTGGATCCTAAGGACCGGTTCATGGAGCATGTAACCTGGCTTTACCGTGCCAACCACATGCTGAGATGGGGCAGCTTGGCCAATGAATTAGGAGTATCCCCGGCGTAGTATGGGTGTGTTGGATGGTGCGGGGAATAGGTGTCAGCTGGACTACCATATGAACCGCAAGGCTCAAGAGGGGGCCACAGCAGCGGGGTTGGAGCCTCTTGTATGCTGTTAGGGGTGAAATCTCAGTGGGCCCACACTCATCGGGAATCCCTTTGTAAAGACTTCATAGTTATCTCCTAGCTACACACCTGGGAAGTGTGAGTGTGGTTCACGGCCACTGGCATAATGGAGGTTCTTTTAGTCCACGCGGCAATGGGGGATGAAATCACTATATGTGGGTACAGTGGTGCAAACTCTGCATAGTCAAAACTGTCATGACAGCCGTGCTCACGGTCAAGAGCGGCTTGGACTTATTCATGATTAGGGGTTGATGGATTGGGAAGTTGAGGATGTTGAGCGGGAAGCTTAACATTTGAGATGAGACGATGTTTATTTGATTTTGATGATGGGTTGGGTGATTGGAACCATTTCAATTGTGTAGTAATGTAGGTGCTTAATAAGTTAAGGGATAGGTAATAATTGCGTTTTGTTTTAACCCTGAGTTCAATCTCTCCTTGCTCTAGCCATGCATGACTTAACTTTCCCACACTTGCTGAGTACCATCGGTACTTAAACTTGCTTTTCTATTGGTTTAAATTGCTGCTCAGGTCAACGGGATGATGTGGTGTTCAATAACCAAGACTTTGGTCCCGAAGAAGGATTCTAGGTTTACGGAGTCTCCCGGGCAACGCCTGTGACGGAGCCCACAAGATGTATATTCCGCTGATATTTTATTTACATGTTATGAACTTATTATCATCCATCGAGGCGTATGCTATGTAAGACTTATTTATATTCGAACACCTGGCTTGTAATATGATGATGCTTCACTATTTGTCGTCACATGTATGAGAAAATGATCCTGGGATACATGTGATATTCACTCGGTTGTTCTTCGGAGAAACCATGTGTGACATAATGACATTGTTCCAGCTTCTGATCTTGATTCACAGCCAGCACCGACGACCACCATTGCTGGTCCAGATCCTCCTCACGTCACAAGCTCATCTATTTGTGATGAACATGAATAAGAAGAAGGTTGTGAAGTGTCCACTCCCCTCCGGATTCTCAAAAGTCATCCTCCACAACAAATTATTGGAAGCTTGCATGAACGAGTTACAAGATCCAGGTTTTTTGACCCCAATTCTCATGCCCATTCTGCTTTTTTTCTTCTTTTGAACCCAAAGATATATCACATGCACTCACTAATGAATCTTGGATTATTGCCATGCAAGAAGAGTTAGAAAATTTTGAAAGAAATAATGTTTGGAAACTTGTACCTCCACCTCAAGGTCACACTTTAATTGGAACTAAATGGGTGTTTAAAAATAAACAAAGTGAGGATGGGGTTATGGTTAGGAATAAGGCTAGGTTGGTTGCTCAAGGTTTCACACAAGTTGAAGGTCTTGATTTTGATGAAACTTTTTCTCCTGTTGATAGATTAGAAGCCATAAGAATTTTTTTAGCTTTTGCTGCATCTAAAGGTTTTAAGCTATATCAAATGGATGTTAAAAGTGCTTTTCTTAATGGCTACATAGACGAGGAGGTTTATGTCAAACAACCACCTGGTTTTGAAAATCCAAATTTTCCTAATCATGTTTACTGTAAGGGCCTCAGTTTCTGACACATATTTGAAGTGTTCATCACCATACACACACAGCTCATTTGAGGAAAGTTGATGAACACAAATGAAGAGAAAGTAACCACCATCAACATGCTCATTAGATAACAAACTCACATATTGCAAAAGTGGTATTTCCCACATGTGATATAGAGGGGCTGGGCATATGAAAACTCCTACATATTGCTGAGGATGTCCATGCCAAGTTTCACCCAAATTCAAATCCTTTTTGAGCTTATTTTGGGTATAGCTAGAAGGAGGGCAGTTTGAAAGCATATTCAAATTCAAACTGTTTTTATCACATGAATTCAAAAGTGGGAGGCATATTCTTATTCAGCACATTTTTGTAAGCTCACCCACCAATTTTCACTTCATTTGGAGTTGATCTTGACATGAGCTAAGTGGGGCAAATTCAAACTTTATTTGAATTTCAAACTGAACTTGTGCTGAAATTCATTCAAACCAAACCCAATTTGAATTCTAATCAATTCAAATGGCTCATGGATGAATAATTTCAATCACTTGGGGTATTTTGGGGCTCACTGTTTACAACAGTGATTAGGAGTGAATTTCAGAGGTTAAAACCCTGGGTGGGACCCACTGGTCAGCCTCTGAAGAGAACCCAGCCGACTGAACTCTGCACTCGGGTTCTTGCGCCGACCCGAGCTGCCGCCACGGCGAAGAAACGGCGAAGCCACCAGCTGCTTGCCGATCTAAGCCGTGGAACCGACTCTCTGGGTCTTTATCTACCGCCCGAGCAGTCACCGATGCCTTCCACCGCTGCCTCGTCGCAGTTCCACCCAAAAAGCCGAAGCACCTCGCCGCCCGAGTGAACTTTCGGTTCCTCATCGCCGGGCCGATCCAGTGACCCTCCCGGCGATCTGAGACCAGCACCGGGTGCGCCAAGCCATCTTCGACACCTTCGCATCGCTTCCAGACCCTGCGCGGTCTTCTCTGAGCTCCACCACAGCGATCTTGTCGGTTCAGCTCGAGCCGCCGCTGCGGGAACCGTCCTTCCGGCCACCACAGCCCACAGTTCACTCAGCTGTGAACAGCAAAGAGGTTCGTCTTCAACCCCTCTTTCTTTCCTGCAAGCTCCGGCGGTGTGACAATCACTGCTCAAGCCGGAATTTCATGTTTTCGCGACGGTGTGCAAAAGAGTGGTCTGCACCGATCTGAGAAATTCATAAGCCACACTGCATCACTCATCCTCTCATGGAGAGGATCACTTCTAGTAGCCCGTGCGGGTCCATAGGAGCAGGAACCACGAAGAACCCGCTGTTCTTCGAGTTTTCGTAGAAATCCCGATTTCCGGCCTAGGTCGCACGGTGACAGCCCAACACAGCCCTTCCCGAGCTCCGTAGAGCTCATGTCGACCTTTCCTATGGTCCACTGATGCTCGACGACCCTTAGCTTGATCGGGTTAGGTGCTAGGGAGGACGGGCAACACGGCCGAAGTTCTCCCGAGGCTGCAGCTTGTCGCCAACCATGTGGCGGCCATTTTAATGGCAAGCTGGCCCAAGAATCCTGTTCCCTGAGAGAAAATAGGCAGAGGCGGCAAAAATCGTGAAGTTTGGAGCTCTACCGAAGCTGCCGGCGAGCTCTCCGGCGAGATACCCCGGCGGCAGAGAGCGGGCGTCGGGAGGTTGAAGAAGAGGGTGGACCCCAGCTGTCAGCGACCGATATTTTAAATCGGGATCGGGCTGCGGCCGGGATCGGGTGTGCTGGCGCGCAAAAACCTTGTGGGCCGCGGTGTGCTGTCGCCTCAGCGCTCAACACGTGTCCCTGCGGGCCCAGGCAGATTTAAACTTTTCTCCCGATTTTCAGATTTCCTTCAAACTTCAAATCCTCATAACTTGGGGTAGGAAGCTCCAAATCGAGTGAACCAAATTTTGTTGGATTCAGCTCTCTGAGCACTTTCCAGCAAATCAAGTTTCACTTTATGAAAATCCTTATTTCTCCAGAATTGCAAAACCCCGTTAGCTACTGCAATGCTAAGATAGTGTAGGATTCGGTACAAGTCGATTAGTTGGAACTACTCGCGAGCATAGGCTAGAGGCACTCGACACGGGTAGAGATAGCACATGATACACATGGCAAGAAAGATGAGACCGAGCGGAGAGAAAGGGCAGCAGGACTTTGGGGCCTGTGTGCTGTAGCTCCGCTTGAGTCGATTGAGGACCGAGCCGTGTGCGGGCCTGTTGAACAAGCTAGAACAGTACCGAAGACCTACCGGATATATGGGAACCGGGAAACCGATGTAACTCAGGTAGCTAGGTAAGAGGCATTGCCCGTCGTTCAGAGGGTAGGTTGAGAGCTCGAGGTGTAAATCAGCTGGAGGCACTGAGTTGCACGTGCAGAGACCTCTTGCTCGGGACGATGGGACCGCTTCAATATTTGGCTGACGGGCGAAAGGTGGTTGCGTACGGCGTCCGTGATGGTTGTTGTAGGCAACATCGAGTACGGGCGTACATGACAGGTTATTCGGGTAACCCTGCAGGTGTAAATCGATTATAATCGCTGTCCCTCGCAGTCAGTGAGTACCACTTGTTCACTGTACCGTTACGTAGAAAGAACTGGCTAGTTGCATGTTAAAATGTTGCTGATTGAAAGATGGACTTGATTGCTAATGATTTGCTGTAGTCTAGAGCTAACTAAAGTTCTTTTCAACTTTAGGCAAAGTACATGAGAGAAATGTGTTTCTTGTTTGATTGCGGCTCTCTCATGTGCCTTAGCGTAAGGTTCTCCACAACCTGCTGCTAAAACATGAAAGTAAGGTTCCACTAATTAGGCGAGTCCTTTGCAAATAATTTTACCTCATGTACCCATCACCCATCATGTAGAAGTTCCATGTTTAGGTGAGACGGGTCAGACTTGCTGAGCCTTCGTGCTAACTGCTTGTGTTTGAAGCTTTTGCAGGGTTCTATGAGGAAGGGACTCACGAAGAGGAGACGGAACCCCAGGAGGGGATCCCCGTCGAGTGGGAGTCGTGCACGCCGCAGAGTTAGTGTACGTGTGTGATAGCAAGGACACATTCAAGGGCTGAACGTGAACTTGATGCGTAGTCTACGCCCGTGAGTGTAAGCTGGACTTATTTTGATGTAAACATGTTCATAAACTTGTTTATGTAATAAAATTTCGCTTCCGCTTGTACCTTTGACGTGTGTTATACGGTGCTGTGCAACGCAGCACCCCTCAGCGTGATCCTGGCTCAACAAGACCGTGGGGTCGTGTCAGCGCTGGTATCAGAGCTCGCTTGAGGTTTAACGCACTACAAAGGTCATCGTTTTCAAAAAAATCCAGTGAGGAATGAGTTAGTAGCCCATATAAGGATGTTATTAGTATATAGAAAGTGGCATATTAACTTATTTGATTATGTCGGAAAATCGTGCATCTCGGGACGTTCATGTCTTGGGGGGTGCACGTACGCGCTGTCCACCAGTGCGCACAAGCTGAAGGGTGGAGCCCCACGCATGGCAGGTAACCCGACCCGCTTTGATATCCTCTGCGACTCTTCATGTCGTTTGGGGTATTCGAGCAACGTCTGTCCCTGGCGTGCGTGGTGCAATTTGGGAGACCCCGTCATGTGGTATAAAACGTGAACATGTAACTCAAGGCATGTTTGGCTTGAGAACATCCGGGCGAGTGATGACGGCCGGGTGTACGAACTGTATGGATTCCGGGCTCGGTGTGCAGCCGAGTCTGACGATTGTTTGAGTTTCTGCAGGTAGCCTGACCACGAAACGGTAGACGTGTAGCATCCGTGTGCGAGTGACATTTAGTGCCACTGAATTAACGAAGCCGGCTAAGTCCGGTATAGGTTTTCTTTGTGAGGACATAGTACCGACATGCTCTGGTGACGCATCGACGTCACACTCAAATAAATGAACAACTTCATTGTAAAAACTTGAAGGTTTTGATCCAAAGCATTAAAACTTGATATAACTCCTTTCCTTAATCAGGACCTTCCAAGTTAACAAGTTTTCAACTTATAGGTTGCTAAGGACAGAGCACTCTGTTTTCAGCTGAATCAAGGCTGAAGTTAATCAGAGGTTAGAGGTGAGTTCTTTCGAGGGTAGGGTCATATGATACATTTCTGGAAATCTTTGGAAGATCTTTACAACTCTTCTGTTGAGTCCAGAGGTGTTTCATCTCTTAACCAATCGAAAAATGCAGTAGAGTTGAAACTGTCCAGAAAACAGGGCAGAGTAAACGCTCTCTGTAAACTCTCTGTAAATTGAGCATAATTTCCTGCATAAAAATCCAAAAATAGAACATGGGGTAGTTCTGGAAATCTTACGAGATGGGTTACAACTTTGTAACAGAAAGTTTTGTCAGATTGTGAGCAGAATTAACTGGAATTCTTGGATCAAACCAGTACCTAAAGCAGGGAGGTGCTGTCCAATTTTCTCCAGAAATTCTGTTAACTTTGACATCTCATAACTTTTTAACCAGGACAGATCTTAGGCCAAGCAAATACTTTCTGGAAAGCTATTGAAGTTACCTTTAACTTTGATGTTGAGCTACAGAACTAGTTTTGCTTTTAACATGGCCTAAATCAGGTTGAGATGGAAACTGATCAGGGCTGTCATGTGAACAGCAGATCAGCGGTTAAATTTGTTTAAAAATTTGAACTATGTTTCCAAGTTTTATGGGTTCAATGACATGTCTTATGTTATAACTCAATGGTTTACTGTTTAAATAAATATTTGACATTCTCAAATATATTTTTACAGATGACAGCAGATAAACAGTTGGAGAACGGGTGGGTGGTGTCCCACTGTTCTCGCCGTAGCGGCTACCCGGAAGCATTGTGGCAAATGCTCCAATATTTCGGGTACAACAAGATGCCGCAGTACTTCGCCAAGGAAGAAGGCGAAGAGGGGAACAAGACGTGGACAATCCATGTCGAAGTCCCTGCAGGACCTACGCCACCCGGTTGGGTGCCGTTCACCGTCACGGTGAGAGGAAGACAACCGGAAGGGATGTGGCAAGTGGCGGCCCGTGACACCATGTCACGTTTCTGCCAACTACACATGCAGGCTATGGAGGGCACTCCATACGCGCTCGTTCTGGTGGAGGGACGGGCTCACCATGTGTGGGAAGGGAGGTACCTGGAGGCAACGGATCAGGGTTGCCCAAGGTACAACCCCGCGGAGGCAAACCTTAGCCTCCAGATGAGGGCGGGAAACGCCGTAATGGACAGCCAAGCTGTTCATACGGAGCATCTCGCCAACAAGCTCAAAGAGAGCACAAGCCGTGGAGACCATTTCGAGAGTGCTCACAGTGCACTCTGCAATGTGCTCCTTCCGACGATCAAGCGACTGAATGAACAGCACAATCAGTTGCATCGTCTGAAGAAGGCAAAGAAGAAGAGCCGTGTCGACATCGCGGCGTTGCAAGAACTGGTACAGAATCTTACCCAGCAGAACGAGGAACTTACTCAAGAGCGAGACGACGCTATTGAGGAAGGCCAAGGCTGGGAGGAGGACTACAACCAGGCTATGGACGAGGTGCATGCATTGCAGGATCTCGTACCTCCGGTGTTAGGCGTACCGGTGGTCTTGGGCCTTCCAGCAATGGGAGAACCCGAGATGGGCGAAGAGGTGGTTGATCCAGAGCCACCAGCAGAGGTACCGGAGGAGGACGACCCGCAATAGGTCGAGTTCTACTCCGAGTAGGGGGTTACAGTTGCTAAGTAGGGCAGCTAGGGTAGTGTAACCCAACTTTTGTAAATCGGTGAAATGTCGTGTAGGCAGTAGCGTATGTATAGGTAGTGACGACATGAGCACGACTTCTTGGAGAACCGAGAATAATGTATCTTGTATAAAGTTTATGCTTTATCAATATATGTAAATGTTGTGCAAATCATTCATGTGTCACTTCAATTCGTACTGTTGCATATGGAATTTTAAGTAAGACATGTGCTAATCGCTGCTGTTTTGAATTTCAGAATGACGCGTACTCGTGCCAACCCGGATGTTGGGGGTACTAGTCAAGGGGAAGAGACCCCCCAACAGCCTCCCGAGGACTTCTCGGGACAGCAGCAGCAACAGCAGCAACAGCAACAGCAAACACCGCCACCGCCACTACCGACAGTTACATTGCCCGACATCGTCGCGGCAATGGCGGGTTCAAACCAGCAGCACACAGAGTTGATGCAGACCCTCATCGCTAATACGTCTCGCCAAGAGAGACGTCAAGACCGTGAGGAGCATCAACAGAGCTCCTACTCCGACTTCCTGGCGACTCATCCCCCGGTATTTTCAAGGGCGGATGAACCTCTTGACACGGACAACTGGCTCCACGCAATAGAAATGAAGTTCAGGCTGCTCCAGATAAGTGAGCAGCGCAAGACTTAGTTCGCGATCCAGCAGCTCCAAGGATCCGCGAGCGCGTGGTGGGCCAACTTCTGTGCTTCACAGCCCACCGACCGAGTGATGACCTGGACGGAGTTCCGGATGGCCTTCAGGGCCTATCATATACCGCCAGGTTTGATGAAGAGGAAGACGCAGGAGTTCTTACACCTGCAACAAGGGAGCCGGAACGCGCTGGAATACTCCAGAGCGTTCAATGATCTCGCGCTCTACGTGTCGTATCACGCAGATACTGACGAGAAGCGGCGGGACCACTTTTACCAGGGGCTTAACCCGCTCCTGAAGGACAAGTTGGCGATGTTCAATCGCGGCAGCCTCAACGACATAATTGATCCTGCGATTGTTCAAGAGGACTCCGGCAAGGAGTTTGCGGCGGCGGAGCGAAAGCGAAGCGCACCGCAAAGCAGCGGAGAAGGAGGCGGTCCTTCTCAGAAGTTTCGGATGGTGAATCGCCCACCATCAGGTCCACGCTGACAGCCACCACAGAGGTCGATGCCGTTCCGCAGTTGGTCGTACTCTTCACCGGCATTCAGGCCGGCACTGCCTATACCACCTCCGCAACAACAGCAGCAGCTGGCGATGCCGCGTGCGTATGCACCTCAGCAACACATGCCGGGCTTTCGTCCCCCAAGCACTACACCAGCAGCGGCCACATGTTACAAGTGTGGTCGTCCAGGACACTTCGCGAGCAGTTGCCCGGAGAGGCAAGGCGGCGGAGTGGCACCGCAGTTTCCGGGGAGGAATCAACCCCGGAACCCTACTAATGCGCGGTGGGCAAACCCTAAGCCCGGCACCGTCCACCAGCTTGCCATAGAGGACGTGCCGGAGGGCGAGCCAATCCTTGCAGGTATGTTCCAACTCCACCAGCATCCCGCTATAGTACTGTTTGATTCAGGCACCACACATATTTTATTAGCCAAGCTTTCATTGCTAAACACAGCTTGCCAATAGTACCCACCGATAGTCCATATTTAATTTGTTCACCGGGTGGGAAGATTTCAACAAGCGTAATGGTTTCCAAAGCACCATTATGCTTAGCGGGTAGAGTGTACCCCACGTCTCTCATTATCTTAGAGGTACAGAAGGTCGATGTCACCCTAGGAATGTCGTGGTTAACCCGCCACGGCGCTGTTTTAGACACCGTCCTTCGAGCCGTGCACTTAAACTCAGAAGTGCACGGGTCTCACTCATTATTTCTGGACAGTCCAGAAATAAAATTTCCAAGTGTCTATCAAGCCACAACTATCAGATTGGAAGATATTCCAGTAGTCCAAGAGTTCCCTGATGTGTTCCCGGATGATTTACCGGGAATGCTGCCCGATAGAGAGGTGGAGTTCAAGATTGAACTTGCACCGGGAACCATGCCAATATCCTGAAGGCCATACAAGATGGCGCCCAATGAATTGGCTGAACTGAAGACTCAGCTCACGGACCTTCTGGAAAAGGGTTTTATTAGGCCGAGCTCCTCGCCATGGGGCTGTTTGGCATTATTTGTAAAGAAGAAGGATGAGACGTTGCGGCTTTGCGTGGACTATCGTCCATTAAATGCCGTAACCATCAAGAACAAGTACCCGTTGCCACGGATCGACATGTTGTTTGATCAGTTGGCCGAAGCAAAGATCTTTTCCAAGATGGACTTAAGATCCGGGTACCATCAGATTAAGATAAGGGCTGAGGACATTCCGAAGACGGCTTTCTCGACAAGGTACGGACTTTATGAGTACCTGGTCATGTCCTTCGGCCTCACCAATGCTCCAGCTCACTTCATGTATCTAATGAACTTGGTATTCATGCCGGAGCTGGACAAGTTTGTCGTGGTCTTCATCGACGACATCCTGGTATATTCCAAGTCAGAGGAAGATCACAAGAAACATCTGCGTATAGTCTTGCAACGGCTGCGGGATCACAAGCTATACGCGAAATTCAGCAAATGCGAGTTCTGGATATTGCAAGTGCCTTTTCTCGGGCATATCATCTCAGCGGAGGGTATCGCTGTAGACCCGAGCAAGATCACTCAAGTGCTGAATTGGAAATCCCCGAGAACAGTTCACGAGGTACGGAGTTTCCTCGGACTAGCGGGATATTATCGGAGGTTCATTCCGAACTTCTCGAAGATTGCCAAGCCAATGACAGAGCTGCTGAAGAAGGCTACCAAATATGTTTGGAGTCCAGCGTGTGAAGCAGCATTCAAGGCTTTAGTCGAGCACCTGACATCAGCACCGGTTTTGGCGCAGCCAGACACAACAAAACCGTTCGATGTGTACTGCGATGCATCCGGCATTGGGATCGGGCGTGTGCTGATGCAAGACCGAAGAGTGGTCGCGTATGGATCACGGCAGCTTAGAAACCATGAGCAAAATTATCTAACTCACGATTTGGAGCTCGATGCCGTGGTACTTGCACTAAAAATGTGGAGGCACTACCTACTCGGTAACCTCGTACATTTATATACCGACCACAAAAGCCTCAAGTACATATTCACTCAGAAGGAGTTGAACATGAGGCAGCGAAGATGGTTAGAATTGATAAAGGATTACGAAATAGAGATCCATTATCATCCTGGCAAGGCAAACGTAGTGGCAGATGCACTGAGCCGCAAGTCACACGTCAACAACCTGACCATCACAACGTTGGAAGAGAGCGAACCACCACTACATGTAATACCACATGGAGCTCTCTACAACCTAGCTTTGATCCCCACCATCCGTGAAGAGATAGCGGAAGCTCAGAAACATAACAAGGGCATGTCGCATTTGCGGAAACGTGTAGACAGTGGGGAGCTGAAATGCTTCCGGAAGGACGGAGACGGCATCCTATGGTTCAAGGACCGGATCGTCGTAACCCGAAACCCGGAGTTACGGAAGAAAATTTTTGATGAGGCTCACTTATAAAAATTTTCTATTCACCCCGGCAGCAACAAGATGTATGAAGAACTCAGAAGCAAGTTTTGGTGGACACGGATGAAACGGGAGACTGCAAAATACGTGTCCGAGTGTGATACATGTCGAAGGGTGAAGGCAAACCATATGCGGAAACCGGGACTGCTGCAACCACTGGGCATTCCTGCCTGGAAGTGGGAGGATGTGAGCATGGGCTTCATCGTCGGTTTACCCACCACCTTGCAGAAACATGATTCTGTGTGGGTGATCGTCGATCGGCTCACCAATGTTGCCCATTTCATCCCGGTCAACACCATCTACAACGCCAAGAAGTACGCTGAACTGTACATCTCACGGATCCTATGCTTGTATGGCGTACCCCGTACTATCATATCGGATCGGGGCACTTTATTTGTGTCCCATTTTTGGGAGCAGCTGCACGCTGCATTGGGGACGAAGCTGATCCGTAGTTCAGCATACCACCCGCAGACGGATGGGCAAACGGAGCGGGTAAATCAGATCTTAGAAGACATGCTACGAGCTTGCGCTATCAACCATGGCAAGAATTGGGATGATCACTTGCTGTTAGCCGAGTTCTCGTACAACAATGGGTACCAAGCCAGCATCAAGATGGCGCCCTACGAGGCGCTATACGGTAGAAAATGCCGCACACCATTGAATTGGTGCGAGTCTGGCGAAAGGGTTACCTTTGGGATTGACCTCGTCAACAACGCGGAAGAAAAGGTTCGACTGATTCAAGCAAACCTAAAAGCCGCTCAATCCCATCAGAAACATTATGTGGACCGGAGAAGGCGCCCATTACAATTCGAAGTTGGAGATCACGTATATCTACCCGTGTCTCCAATGAAGGGCGTAAACAGATTCGGGGTGAGGGGAAAGTTGGCACCCCGATTCATCGGTCCATTTCAGATTACCGAAAGATGTGGATCGGTAGCATACTAGCTAAAATTACCAGAAGCACTTTCCGGTGTGCACGACGTCTTTCACATTTCCCAGCTGAGGAAGTGTCTCAATCTATCAACTACCGTTCAGCTGGAGGACATTGAAGGATTGCAACCGGATCTCACCTATCGGGAGGAACCGGTTCAAATCATTGATGAAAAGGCCCGAACCACACGCAACCGTACGTTGTGGTTCTACAAGGTTCTATGGAGTAATCACTCCGTGGACGAAGCGACATGGGAGGGCGAAGGATTTCTTCGTGCCAACTACCCCGACTTTTTCACGTCGCATATCCGGTAATTTTCAACCGTCCTCTCTCTCATTTTCACCTTATAATCTCGGGACGAGATTCTTTTAAGGGGGGAGGAATGTAAGGGCCTCAGTTTTTGACACATAATTGAAGTATTCATCACCATACACACACACCTCATTTGAGGAAAGTTGATGAACACAAATGAAGAGCAAGTAACCACCATCAACATGCTCATTAGAGAACAAACTCACATATTGCAAAAGTGGTATTTCCCACATGTGATATAGAGGGGCTGGGCATATGAAAACTCCTACATATTGCTAAGGATGTCCATGCCAAGTTTCACCCAAATTCAAAACCTTTTTGAGCTTATTTTGGGTATAGCTAGAAGGAGGGCAGTTTTAAAGCATATTCGAATTCAAACTGTTTTTATCCCATGAATTCAAAAGTGGGAGGCATATTCTTATTCAGCACATTTTTGTAAGCTCACCCACCAATTTTCACTTCATTTGGAGTTGATCTTGACATGAGCTAAGTGGGGCAAATTCAAACTTTATTTGAATTTCAAACTGAACTTGTGCTGAAATTCATTCAAACCAAATCCAATTTGAATTCTAATCAATTCAAATGGCTCGTGGGTGAATAATTTGAATCACTTGGGGTATTTTGGGGCTCACTGTTTACAACAGTTATTAGGAGTGAATTTCAGAGGTTAAAACCCCGGGTGGGACCCACTGGTCAGCCTCTGAAGAGAACCCAGCCGACTGAACTCTGCACTCGGGTTCTTGGGCCGACCCGAGCTGCCGCCACGGCAAAGAAACGGCGAAGCCACCAGCTGCTTGCCGATCTCAGCCGCGGAACCGACTCTCTGGGTCTTTATCTACCCGGCCGAGCGGTCACCGGTGCCTTCCACCGCTGCCTCATCGCACTTCCACCCAAAAAGCCGAAGCACCTCACCGCCCGAGTGAACTTTTGGTTCCTTGTCGCCCGGCCGATCTAGTGACCCTCCCGGCGATCTGAGACCAGCACCGGGTGCGCCAAGCCATCTTCGACACCTTCGCATCGGTTCCAGACCCTGCGCGGTCTTCTCCGAGCTCCACCACGGCGATCTTGTCTCTGCCGGTTCAGCTCGAGCCGCCGCTGCGGGAACCGTCCTTCCGGCCACCACAGCCCACCGTTCACTGAGCTGTGAACAGCAAAGAGGTTCGTCTTCAACCCATCTTTCTTTCCCGCAAGCTCCGTCGGCGTGACAAGCACTGCTCAAGCCTGAATTTCATGTTTTCGCGACGGTGTGCAAAAGAGTGGTCTGCACCGATCCGAGAAATTCGTAAGCCACACTGCATTACTCATCCTCTCATGGAGAGGATCACTTCTAGTAGCCCCTGCGGGTCCATAGGAGCAGGAACCACGAAGAACCGTGGAGGGAAACCGCTGTTCTTCGAGTTTTAGTAGAAATCCCGATTTCCGGCCTAGGTCGCACGGTGACAGCCCAACACAGCCCTTCCCGAGCTCCGTAGTGCTCATGTCAACCTTTCCTATGGTCCACTGATGCTCGACGACCCTTAGCTCGATCGGGTTAGGTGCTAGGGAGGACGGGCAACACGGCCGAAGTTCTCCCGAGGCTGCAGCTCGTCGCCGACCATGTGGCGGCCATTTTCATGGCAAGCTAGCCCGAGAATCCTGTTCCCCGAGAGAAAATAAGCAGAGGCGGCAAAAATAGTGAAGTTTGGAGCTCTACCGAAGCTGCCGGCGAGCTCTCCGGCGAGATACCCCGGCGGCAGAGAGCGGGCGTCGGGAGGTTGAAGAAGGGGGTGGACCCCAGCTGTCACCGACCGATATTTTAAATCGGGATCGGGCTGCGGCCGGGATCAGGTGTGCTGGCGCGCAAAAACCATGTGGGCCGTGGTGTGCTTTCGCCTCAGCGCTCAACACGTGTCCCTGCGGGCCCCGGCAGATTTAAACTTTTCCCCTGATTTTCAGATTTCCTTCAAACTTTAAATCCTCATAACTTGGGCTAGGAAGCTCCAAATCGAGTGAACCAAATTTTTTTGGATTCAGCTTTCTGAGCACTTTCCAGCAAATCAAGTTTCACTTTATGAAAATCCATATTTCTCCAGAATTAATTCCTCAAAATTTAAACTGTTTGGAATTTTAACTGGAGAATCCTTTGGAGGAAAATCCTGAAATTTTGCTGCGATGTTCACCAAAATATCCCTGAACTACTATAAAAATTTCAGATCCATTTGAGCTTATTTGATCCACCTAATGGTGTGATTAGTGAAACTGTTCCAGAGAAAATAGAAAATGTTCAGAAACATTTTCAGAATTTTCTCTGAAAGTGTTTAGGTCATATCTTTAGCTAGGAACCTTCAAATTAAGTAAGACCAACTCCATTAGAACCCTCTAAAAATCTAGTTTTCAGAAAGTCATAGTTTGTTTCATGAAAATCATTAGAACACCCTAAAAGCCTTCAATTAAGGTAAAGAACATAATTAATTGTGGAGGGCTCAAATGAGCTTTGCTGCAACTAAAACTTGACCAAATCTTTATTTAGGTTGTAACCAAGCCATAGTAAAAGTTTCACAGTCATCGGGTCTGTCTACTGGGACTTATAAGCTTCACAAGTTCAAACTTAATACAAATGCATTTAAACTGATACATGTACTTCTTCTATCATGTAGTCGCTAAGGTCGAGGAGGAACCCGAAGTCCTAGACTTCGTTACTCCAGAATAACAGCTAGCCTACGACCAAGAGCAGCAAGGCAAGCTCCGGTTTGCATTAATCTTTTTACAAGTTTTTATTGTTTTGAGCACATACTTGATTACTTTATTCTTTGCATAAGAGTCTTGTTTGGAAACCCAACTGCATAGCCAAGAAAACCATGGGTGGGGTTTAGGATTGCAAAATCCCGTTAGCTACTGCAATGCTAAGATAGTGTAGGATTCGGTACAAGTCGAGTAGTTGGAACTACTCGCGAGCAAAGGCTAGAGGCACTCGACTCGGATAGAGATAGCACATGATACACATGGCAAGAAATATGAGACCGAGCAGAGAGAAAGGGCAGCAGGACTTTGGGGCCTGTGTGCTGTTGCTCCGCTTGAGTCGATTGAGGACCGAGCCATGTGCGGGCCTGTTGAACAAGCTAGAACAGTACCGAAGACCTACCGGATATATGGGAACCGGGAAACCGATGTAACTCGGGTAGCTGGATATTGAGGGATTGCCCGTAGTTCAGAGGGTAGGTTGAGAGCTCGAGGTGTAAATCGGCTGGCGGCACTGAGATGCGCGTGCAGAGACCTCTTGCTCGGGACGATGGCACCGGTTCAATATTTGGCTGACGGGTGAAAGGTGGTTGCGTACGGCGTCCGTGATGGTTGTTGTAGGCAACATCGAGTACGGGCGTACGTGACGGGTTATTCGGGTAACCCTGCAGGTGTAAATCGATTATAATCGCCGTCCCTCACGGTCAGTGAGTACCACTTGTTCATTGTACCGTGACGTAGAAAGAACAGGCTAGTTGCATGTTAAAATGTTGCTGATTGAAAGATGGACTTGATTGCTAATGATTTGCTGTAGTCTAGAGCTAACTAAAGTTCTTTTCAACTTTGGGCAAAGTACATGAGAGAAATGTGTTTCTTGTTTGGTTGCGGCTCTCTCATGTGCCTTAGCGTAAGGTTCTCCACAACCTGCTGCTAAAACTTGAAAGTAAGGTTCCACTAATTAGGCAAGTCCTTTGCAAATAATTTTACCTCATGTACCCATCACCCATCATGTAGAAGTTCCATGTTTAGGTGAGACGGGTCAGACTTGCTGAGCCTTCGTGCTCACAGCTTGTGTTTGAAGTTTTTGCAGGGTTCTATGAGGAAGGGCTCCCGAAGAGGAGACGGAACCCCAGGAGGGGAACCCCATCGAGTGGGAGTCGTGCACGCCGCAGAGTTAGTGTGCGTGTGTGCTAGCAAGGACACGTTCAAGGGCTGAACGTGAACTTGATGCGTAGTCTACGCCCGTGAGTGTAGGCTGGACTTATTTTGATGTAAACATGTTCATAAACTTGTTTATGTAATAAAATTTTGCTTCCGCTTGTACCTTTGACGTGTGTTATACGATGCTGTGCAACGCAGCACCCCTCAGCATGATCCTGACCCGACAAGACCGTGGGGTCGTGTCATTTAAAAACTGTCCAAAGCATTGTACGGTCTCAAACAAGCCCCTAGAGCATGGTATGATAGGTTAAAAACATTCTTACTTGAAAAGGGGTTTACCATGGGCAAGGTTGATAAATCTCTTTTTGTGCTTAAGCATGGCAATGACTCATTATTCGTTCAAGTGTATGTGGATGATATTATCTTTGGTTGTGCTTCTCATGATCTTGTGTCCAAGTTTTCAGCTATGATGAGTTCAGAATTTGAGATGAGTATGATGGGAGAGCTCACGTACTTTTTGGGGCTGCAAATCAAGCGAACCAAGGAGGGTACCTTTGTGCATCAAACAAAGTATACAAAAGATCTCCTAAGGCGCTTCAACATGGACAAAAGCAAGCCTCTTCGGACACCAATGGGAACAGAAACAACACTTGAACTTGATGAAGATTGTGAACCCGTTGATCAAAAAGAATATAGAAGCATGATCGGGTAACTTTTGTATCCGACCGGACATACAATTCAGCGTATGTCTTTGTGCACGGTTTCAAGCCTCCCCATGTGCTTCACATCGTCAAGCCGTCAAAAGGATTCTCAGGTACTTACATGGAACTCAAGAATTTGGCATTTTTCTTCCTTCTTCCTCAACCGTTACTTTGAAAGCTTTTTCCGATGCTGATTTTGGGGGTTGTAGGATTGATAGGAAAAGTACTTCTGGTGCTTGTCATTTCCTTAGTAATTCACTTGTTGCCTGGTCCTCTAGAAAACAAAGTTCAGTTGCACAATCCACAGCCGAATCTGAATATGTAGCTGCTGCTAGTGCTTGCTCATAAATTCTTTGGATTGTTCAAACACTTAAGGACTATGGGGTTGATCTAGATAGTGTTCCACTGTTTTGTGATAATACTAGTGCCATTTGCATTGCTAAAAACCCCGTGCAACATTCGAGAACTAAGCACATTGACATTAGGTATCACTTTCTCCGTGATAATATCGAAAAAGAGAACATTGTGCTTCACCATGTAGATACCGAACAACAATTGGCTGACATTTTTACAAAACCTTTGGATTTCACTCGTTTTTGTTACATTCATAGTGAAATAGGGGGTTATGCATCCTTCTGGCTTAAATTGAGGGAGAATTTTGAAACTTGGGAAGTCTATGTGTGAATCTGAAATTAAAATAATATGAGCATAGTATTTCATGCATATATGACTTTGTGATTCCTTTTTCATGCTGAAAGTTCTTACTACATTACTCGTGTTATACATCTTGTAGGGATTACCATGTCTAGTAATTGGAATAATTACTTACACTAAATCTGCTCATGGTCGAACTTTCTTGCTGTTTTGAACTTGTTGCATGCTCACAAGTGCTTTTAATCATAAAGAATTAATCAAGTAATCAACTCACATGTTGAGTTTTTATGTTCAAATAGAAAAATGAGAAAAGATCAAGAGAATATGCATGCATCACACTTCTTTTGAGATGGCTTATCATTGCACTTAGATATGAACTTGAAAAGAGTTGTGTATGACTAAAACTATGTCCTTAAGCTTCTGACTGTCAAATGACATAGGCTTGGCTTGGTTGGTTAGAATAAGGCTGATGCTGCATATAATCTCTTGCAAATGTCATAAGATCAAAATTTGTGCTTTAAATGATAAATAAAATGCAGCAACAAGTGTCATGCTTTCAGGTCTTGAAATAGTTAAGTTTGTGAGATCGTGACTTGCTTAATTTGAAAATTACACTTGATCTCTAGCATGGCTTACACTACTTTATGTATCTCATTGATGTGATAGTGTAAGTTACTTGATAGTATGATTTGGATGAGCTTTGTTTTATATGTATATGTTATAATGTGCTCATAACAAATTAAAATTTCTCTTTTGTACCTTGCTGAATACATTGTCAAAGGGGGAGAAAATGATCACACATTGCACACATTCACAAGTGTTTTGGCACGATTCTTCTCAGGGGGAGAATTTTCGGTATTTTTGTTTTTCTTCTCATTTTATTTCTGATTTATTGTAAAAGGGGGAGAAATTGTTTTCAAAATTTTTCATGTGAATAAGCCAATGTTCGGATTTGAAGTGGTGTTGCCAATGCATTCATCAAGGGGGAGATTGTGAGACCTATGTGTGCTGAATACATTGGCTTTGACGATAAAAGTTTTGAATACTACCAAAACACATTTTTAACAAGGTCCGACTCTAGGTCCGAGCTCCTGCAAGGTCCGACGATAGGTCCGACTTGCTTTGTCTAGGTCTGACTTATTTTGGCTAGGTCCGACATGTTTTTGCTAGCTCCAATGATAGGTCCGACTAGCTTTGGTATGTTCCGTGCTAGGTCCGACTAAGCTTTAGTATGCTCCGGCGCTAGGTCCGACTAGCTTTGGTAAGCTCCGGTTCAAGGTCCGGTTAGCTTTGGTAAGGTTCGGAGCTTGATTGCAATGGTTCTGCTTTTAAATTGCAATGTTTCAAACTTTCTTTACTCTTATGAAAAGTTTGCTTAGTATTTATTTCACTAAGTTTTTGGTGTGTTTTGGTGGTTATGGCTGAAATCATTTTGCTATGGTTTACAACATGCTTATGTGAGGTGCTCCCGTAAGATGTTGTAGTTTCGGAACTAACGAGAGTCAAGTCGAGGACTTGTGCTCGGAAGTATTGGTTGTTTATTCATGTGCAGGTGTTGCTTGAGTTCAAGACATGGCTGGTGACGGGATCCATTGAACTAGTCTTAGGGAGAAGATGAGGTTCAACGACCAAGTTCGGGAGGAATTGTGGTTGAGTTGATCGGGAGGTTGCACAGTATGTTTGAATCAAGAACAATGCATATGAAGGTATCTTGGACGTCATTGGAAGATGTTTGCACGTGTGCAAGGAGGGCATGGACGTGGCTGCATGGTTCCAAGGCGTGATGAAGATATGTGGACGTAAAGAATTGGTAGGAAAGGTCCAACCGACTAGGTTATGGACTCGGGCTGCGGCTGAGCTGTGTTTGACTCAAATATGGAAAGTTTTGAGTTGGTAATGATCGGATTTCGTGTGGGTCATGAATTTAAGTTGTTTTAGGAATGTTTGAGACGTTACTAAGGTGTTTGGAAGTCTTAAGATTGCTTCTATCTGCGTGTAGAAGAGTCTTGAGTAGTATTGGAAAGTTACAGTTTGAATCCAAGTAGGAGTAGGAGTCCTAGTTTGAATTGGGTTGGCCTTAGGGCTGGTTTTATAAGCAAGGGAGGCCAAGGCTCGTGGATACACGACTTTGGGGCTGTTCCTCTTGTGTTTTGATAAATAAAATTCGTATTCTAAAGGAACTTTTGTGCCTTGTTCGTCCGACTTGTTTCAGACAAGTTTTTCTCGTCGAGTTTCTGTTCAGCACTACCTTGCTTCGGTGGTTTTATCATAACTCAAGTTTTACAGATCCAATTGATGTGATTCTTTTTGGGTTGTCTTCAAAACTTGATTATATATCACCTGTGAAAATTTCACGGTCATTGAATTTGTGGTTTGGGATCTACATGAGTTTCTTTGCAGTATTCCAGAACTGTTTTTCTCACGTAGGACAGATTGACCTTTGTTCGATCTTTCAATCGTAACTTGAGTTTCTCTCAATGGATTTTCATGATTCTTGTTGTGACGTCTTCGTGACATGATTATCTACAATCTATACTAGTTTTGTCACAGTTGAACACATTTATATTAGTCGCACACACGGTTTCTTTAACAGATCCGTTTTCTGCTGAGGGGTGTTTTGTTGCTTCCGCTGAAAAGTTTTTATCTACCATTCACCACCTCTGGTAGATTTACACGTGTACTTTGATCCTACATACTCGCGAGAGGTTGATGATAAGAGCACCCTCATGAAAATAAGATGGGGACGGGGATGTTCCTGTAGGATGGAGCGCTCAAGGTTGGTCTCGACCTGAGATGGGTGTGACAATGCTTGAGACCACATTTGGCCAGGACCGGGATGGTGAGGCAAATGTGGAGGTTGGTTGTTGCCCCGTCCGTGTCGGTTAAGGACCGTATGTATGCGGCCCTGCTGGACAAGATTGAGCTGTACCGGATATATAGTGGGGTATGGGACCCATGAAACTGATGTAACTCGATGGACCGTGATATAGAAACTCATCCTTTGCGTGGGAATGGCGTTGAGAAGGCGGGAGGTGTAAATCCTTTAGCGGGCAACTTCGACGTGTCCGTGTAGAGGACAATCCTGCTCGGTGCGAAACGTTTTTCTATGTCGGGGTGTCGAGTGAAAGGTTGCTGCATACAACGTAAGAAAGAGCTCTTGGGAGAGTCTTTCGAGGCGGGTGTATGTGTTGTGTATTCCGGGTTGTTATTTATTCGAATCACCGTCGCTTGCGGAAGAGGATTGAGCATACTTGCCCACTGCACCGTGACGCAGTAAGAAGAGGAACTAAATCTCTTAACATGCTGTTCATGGGTTAATCATTGTATTAGAACCTTGACTGAATTAGATATAGTGCCAACTAATGTTCTATTACCCCTTAGGCTGGCAACATCGGGATAAGCGTTTCATGTGTGATTGTGGACTTCCGGTGTTGTGAGGCGTGAGGACCACTAAAATGAAGGCTATAAGAATCTGAATATAAGGATCAAGTTTAGTCAAGCTTCATTTTGCAAATTCATGTTCCTACTGTCTTACTACCCCTGCATGTAGAGTTACATGTTTAGGGTTGACGCTTAAGACTTGGTGAGCCTTAGTGCTCACGGTTGCTTCTGAGTTGTTTTTGCAGGTAGCAGGATGTCTGCTATGAAGAGGGTTGTTCGGTGAGACGACGAACCTCACGGGTCGTTTAACTCACCGGAAACCTAGCCGCTGTCTTACTTTGGTGAAGCTAGTCAGAAGCGTTCACGGGCTGAACGACTTCTCTTCGGCGTAGTTAGGGTCGAGAGTGAGTAGATTGTCCAGTTTTTAAATTCGGATGCATGTGTACAATATGTTGTAAAAGATCTTATCCTGAGTAATAAAATGGTGTCATATGTTCTACCGTCTTTTCGTGCATGATGTTGGGTGCCGCATCACACGGTACCACCCAGTGTGATTCCAGGTTGTTATTGATTCGAATCACCGTCGCTCGCGGAAGATGATTGAGCATACTTGCCCACTGCGCCGTGATGTAGTAAGAAGAGGAACTAAGTCTCTTAACATGCTTTTTATGGATTAATCATTTTATTGGAACCTTGACTGAAGTAGATATAGAGTCAACTAAATTTCTATTCCACCTTAGGCTAGCAACATCGGGATAAGTGTTTCTTGTTTGATTGTGGACTTCCGGTGTTGTGAGGCATGAGGACAACTAAAATCAAGGTATAAGAATCTGAATATAAGGATCAAGTTTAGTCAAGCTTCATTTTTTCAAATACATGTTCCTATTGTCTTACTACCCTTGCATGTAGAGTTACATGTTTAGGATTGACGGTTAAGTCTTGCTGAGCCTTAGTGCTCACGGTTGCTTCTAAGTTATTTTGCAGGTAGCAGGATGCCTGCTATGAAGAGGGTTGTTCGGTGAGACGACGAACCGCACGGTTCGTTATACTAATTGGAAACCTAGCCGCTGCCTTTCTTTGTTGGAGCTAGTAGGAATCGTTCACGGGCTGAACGACTTCTCTTCGGCGTAGTTAGGGTTGAGAGTGAGTAGATTGTCTAGCTAGTTTTACATTCCGCTGCGTGTGTACTTATGTTGTAAAAGAACTTATCTTGAGTAACAAAATGGTTCCATATGTTCTTATCGTCTTTTCGTGCATGCTGTTGGGTGCCGCATCGCACGGCACCACCCACTGCGATCACCGGGCCTCCGCTGACACGACCCACGGTCTTGTCTAGCCAGGATCACGCTGAGGGGTGCTGCGTTGAACAACACCGGATAACACACATCAAAGGTACAAAGCGGAAGTAATGTTTTATTACATAAACCAGTGTATGAGCATTTTTACAAAAAAATATGTCCAGTCTACACTCACGGGCGTAGACTATGCATCGAGTTCACGTTCAGCCCGTGAACGTGTCCCCGCTAGCACGCACACACACTAACACGGTGGCGTGCATGACTCCCACTCGATGGGGTTCCCCTCCTGGGGTTCCGTCTCTTCCTCGGGAGTCCCTTCCTCATAAAACCCTGCAAAAGCTTCAAACACAAGCAGTGAGCACGATGGCTCAGCAAGACTGACCCGTCTCTCCTAAACATGAAACTTCTACATGGAGGGTTATAGGTTACATGAGGTAAAATAAGTTGCAAGGACTCACCGAATTAGTGGAACCTTACTTTCAAGTTTTAGCAGCAGGTTGTGGAGAACCTTACGCTAAGGCACATGAGAGCGCCGCAATCAAACAAGAAACACATTTCTCTCATGTACTTTGTCCAAAGTTGAAAAGAACTTTAGTTAGCTCTAAACTACAGCAAGCCATTAACAAGCAAGGTATGTCTTTTAAATCAGCAAACTATTAACATGTGTCTAGCCTGTTCTTTCTATGTCACAGTACACTGAAAAAGTGGTACTCACTGACAGTGAGGGACGGCGATTATAATCGATTTACACCTGCAAGGTTACCCGAATAACCCGTCACGTACGCCCGTACTCGATGTTGCATACAGCAACCATCACGGACGTCGTACGCAACCACCTTTCACCCGTCAGCTAAATATTGAACCGGTCCTATCATCCCGAGCAAGAGGTCTCTGCGCGCGCATCCACAGTGCCGCCAGCCGATTTACACCTCGAGCTCTCAACCTACCCTCTGAACGACAGGCAATGCCTCAATACCCAGCTACCCGAGTTACATCGGTTTCCCGGTTCCCATATAGCCGGTAGGTCTTTGGTACTGTTCTAGCTTGTTCCACAGGCCCGCACACGGCTCGGTCCTCAATCGACACAAGCAGAGCTATAGCACTCAAGCCCCAAAGTCCTGCTGCCCTTACTCTCCGCTCGGTCTCATTTTTCTTGCCATGTGTTTCATTTGCATATTCTACCCGAGCGATGTGCCTCTAGCCTATTCTCGCGAGTAGTTCCAACTACTCAACTTGTACCGGATCCTACTCTTTCTTAGCATTGCAGTGGCTAACGAGGTTTTCAATCCTAATCCCAACCCATGGTTTTCTTGGCTATGCATTTGGGTTTCAAACAAGACTCTAATTCAAGAGATAAGTGGTACTCAAAGGAAGTGCTCAAAACAATAAAAAATTGTAAAGAGGTTAATGCAGACCGGAGCTTGCCTTGCTGCTCTTGGTCGTAGGCTAGCTGCTCTTCCAGAGTAACGAAGTCTAAGACTTCGGGTTCCTCCTCAACCTTAGCGACTACATGAGAGAACATGTGTATGTATCAATTTAAATGCATTTGAATTGAATTTAAACTTGTTAAGACTATAAGTCCCACTAGACAGACCCAATGACTCTGAATTTATTACTGTGGTTTGGTTACAACCTAAACAGAGACTTGGGCAAGTTTTATTTCCAGTAAAGTTCATTTGAGCTCTCCACAAATAATTATGTACTTGACCTTAATTGGAGCTCTTAGGGTTTTCTAGGAATTTTCATGGAGCAAGCCATGACCTTCTGAAAACTAGATTTTCAGAGGGTTCTAATGGAGTTGGTATCACTTAATTTGAAGGTTCCTAGCTAAAGATATGAGCTAAACAATTTCAGAGAAATTTCTGAAAATGTTTCTGGACATTTTCTATTTTCTCTGGAACAGTTATTCTAACCACACCCTTAGGTGGATTGTAACACCCCAAAATTTTGTTAAGACCCTAAATCATGTTAAGAGGGGAATTTAAAAATTTTTGTACGTGTTGCATGTTTTGCAAAAATTTAAATTAAAACTGAATTCAAATTAAACTCAAATCAGAAAAGAAATAGAAAAAGAAAAAGAGAAAACAGAAAAAAAAACCGGCCAGTGGGCCGCAACCCACCAGCCGGCCCAACCAGCGCCGCGCCAGCCCACAGCCGCGCGCGCCGCTTCCTCCCACTGACAGACGGGGCCGCCAGCCCTTCTTCTACCTCACGCCCGCGCCGGGATTCTCTCACCCCGGATCAAAACCGACCCGGATTCCTGCGCATCCCCGCCGAATTCCGTTCGTGGGCGACGCGGACTTGATCTAAACCACCCCGCCGCCTTTCCCCGTCTATAAAAACCCCGACCTCGTTCTGTTTTTCCCACTCGATCCGCCGATTTTCCTCCGATGAGAACCGAGACTTCTCCGGCGAATTCTGGCCGATCTAAGCTCGGAAATTCCGATCTAACTCGCTAGTCTTGATCCACCGTCTCCGGGGAACCGTGCAGGTGCAGAAAACTCGGTGACTTGCGGTGTAAACACAGCGCCGACGAGCCTCGCCGTGGTTTCACCTCGGACCTCGTCGCCGATCACCTTCCAGGACCTCCGATTTCAAGAAAACCCCCGAGGTGAGATCCCCGACCTCCCCTCCACCGATCTATGCCATAAAATCACAGTTCTAGGAAGAATTCTCGAAGATCCGAAAGTCTCCGGCGAGATCGCCGCTTTCCGCCGCCGTGCGCCGCCGGCAGCGCCGCCCGCGTTCGATCAGAGCGACGTGGCCGCTTGTGCGCCGTTTATTTTAAATCGCACGGTAGGGTTTAAATCCCCGCGTACCGGTTCGACGTTATAATCTCAGCCGTCGGTTTAAAATCGGACGGTCCACGTCAGCCCCGCGTTATAAAGACTGGAAATCTTACGTGCTACCCCCTGGGGTTCTCGGGAAATAAGAGCTAGCCCCGGAAACTTCTGATCTAGCCCCTGGAACTTCAGAAAATCATGTAAATTCATTTAAAAATCAGTTTTAGCCCCTGGACTTAATAAAAATTAAGAAAAACTCCTCTGATAAGTGTAGCTAGATCCCTGGAAATTCTGAAAATAATATTATAGACCCTGTAGTGGGGTGAGTTTACCTTTTTAGCCCTGTTTAGTATTTAATTTAGGAAATTGAATATGTGGCTAGTGTTTAAAAATTTAAAAGTGGGACAAACATATTGTCAAAATTTAATTAAAGACTTCCTCAGTATTTAGGAAACTTTGGAGTGAGATAAAAACATATTTTGGGCTGAATTGAATCTGTTTAATTTATTATTCACATTTAGGGACACATTTTTAAGAATAGTTCTAGGAAATAGGGAAAATAATTGTGAAATAGTTTACATCAGAGGCAAAGGTCAAAATATGTTATTAAATTATTTAGGACCAGAACCTATTCTGTTTAGATGATGTGTCTTACTATTTTCATAATAAAGTACACATTTATGCATAGGAAAATAAATCTGAAAATATAGCAACTAGTAAATGATAAATGGAGTTTCTAAAATCCAAAGAATTCAGTTTAGGGTTGGTAGAAATTCTGAAGACACATATGGAGAAGAAAAATATCTTTCATGCACACTTGGTAGCTAAAAGGTGTATCAATTGAATATAAGGAATTTATTTAAATTGGAAACTCATATATTATATACAAACATAAATATGAATACAAAAGTAGAAATCATATGCACATGTTTAAGAGTGCATGTAAGCCAAAATCAACACACATAGAGTAACCACAACACATAGAAATGAGAATAACTTTCATAAATATGAATGTGTGGTTTGTATGAAGTGGAAGTGTGAACCATGTCTTATGGATTGTTGTTTTTCTTTTGCTATGTGTGATGGTATGATGTAGAACCTGCTCAAGAGCAAGTTATTTCTTTCCAAGACCAGGACTACACATTTCAAGAGCAGCAGGAAGGAGGCAAGTGTCCTTGACCACTTTGATCCTATGCTAGGATGTGTAGATAGAATTATTTGCATTGTCAAGTTAAATATGAAACCCATGCTAGGAAGTTTCCCTAGAATTGCATCACCTTGTTTCCTTGTAGCTTGGGTTGGGATTTATTTTATCATGTCATTTATTATTATGCATATGCTTAGCCATGCTTAGAATGGGATATTTGGATATGATCATCAGTTTATATTACCATACTCTTGAATGAGATATTGTGAGTTATGTAGAGGTAGGGATCAAGGCAAGTTGGATGTTTTGGTTGGTGCTGGGTGCACGAGACTCGGGTTTGTGTTTAGTACTTGCCTGGATCCTAAGGACCCGTTCATGGAGCATGTAACCTGGCTTTACAGTGCCAACCACATGCTGAGATGGGGCAGCTTGGCCAATTAATTAGGTGTATCCCCGGCGTAGTATGGGTGTGTTGGATGGTGCGGGGAGTAGGTGTCAGCTGGACTACCATATGAACCGCAAGGCTCAAGAGGGGGCCACTGCAGCGGGGTTGGAGCCTCTTGTATGCTGTTAGGGGTGAAACCTCAGTGGGCCCACGCTCGTCGGGAATCCCTTTGTAAAGGCTTCGTAGTGATCTCCTGGCTACACACCTGGGAAGTGTGAATGTGGTTCGTAGCCACTAGCATAATGGAGGTTCTTTAGTCCACCCGGCAACGGGGGATGAAATCACTACATGTGGGTACAGTGGTACAAACTCTGCAGAGTCAAAACTATCATGACAGCCGTGCTCACGGTCAAGAGCGGCTTGGACTTATTCATGATTAGAGGATTGATGATTTTGGAAGTTGTGGATGTTAAGTGGGGAGCTTAACATCGGAAATAATGTTATGGTTACTTGATTTTGATGATGGGTTGGGAGATTGGGACCATTTCACCTGTGTAGTAATGTAGGTGCTTAATAAACTAAGGTGATAGGTATTAATTGCGTAGTGCTTTAACCATGAGTTCAACCTCTCCTTGATCTAGCCATGCATGATATAATTTTTCCACACTTGCTGAGTACCATTGGTACTCAACCTTGCATATTTGTTGGTTTATATTGCTGCTCAGGTCAAGATAATGAGGTGGTGTATAATGACCAAGACATTGGACCCAAAGAAGGTTTCTAGGTTCATGGAGACCCCCGGGCAACGCCTGTAATGGAGCCCACAAGAATAATATTCCGCTGCTAGTTTATTTACTTGTGATGAACTTATTATTGTCCATCGAGACATTTGCTATGTAAGACTTATTTATATTCGACACCTGGTTTGTAATAAATGATGCTTCACTATTTGTCATCACATGTATGAGAAAATGATCCTGGCATACATGTGATATTCACTTGGTTGTTCTTCGGAAAAACCGGGTGTGGCAGAAGTGGTATCAGAGCCAAGGTTGCCCGTAGGAACATGGACCTAGGTAGAAATGGACGTATTTAAGGGCCCTATTTTCTTAAAAACTATTTTTACAAGATGTGTGTTGAAAAGTGTTATTTAATGAGTCACTTTCTTCATCTTACTCCAATTTTCATTCAAAATAGGATTTTGTTTAAAAGGTTTATCTAACCTAAGTTTAAATGCTTTTTGTTTTTAGATGGTTCGCATGATCCGCACCGCTCGCAAGTCCACAGGAGGGAGAGTTCCCGTAGTTGCCCTTGCCGAAAGAGAGGAGAGCCGTCCGGTGACGTACCTTTCCTACGGATTGGCAGTAGGAGGCTTGTTGCGCCGTCTTCGACGCATGCTTGAAGCCGCCGGCAATACGGGCAAGCTAATCATCCACTATAACTCCACCAGGACCATCCGTGAGAAGAGGAAAGAATGGAGTTCAGAGATGAGAATTATACACGAAAATCAGCTGCTTAAGATCCACCACTCTCCAGCTTGTCGAGCGACACAGGTCGATGCAGAGAAGGATGTCACCTGGGAGGCCATCACCTGCCAGAGTCACATCTATCGTCGCCACCTGGACAGGACTGAGTACATGTATGTCCTCCAGCGTGAGAGTGGTACCACGGAGTATAAGTATCCGCCAGTGCAGCAAGGGACTTCCCATGAGCACATGGACTTGTGCTTGGAGGATGCTGCTATGCTCAGCACTCGACTGCAGGAGTGTCAGCAAGAGCTTCAGGATGTTCGGGACACCCTGAAGGAAACGGAGGCGTTGCTGCGAGCCTGCCGGAGGGCGAGAGAAAGAGGAGATGGGAATGAACTGTGTGTCACCGCGAATGATACATGGACTCCTGACTCCCCAGATCGTCGGGGGATAAGGCGTCGTCGCACTTCTCCACCAGCAGCCTCCCCACCCAAAGCAGAGTCAGAAGGAAGCTGAAATGATGAGGAAGATCCCGAGGAGCCAGCTCAAGAAAACGAGTAGTGTAGAGTCCTTCCCTTAGTTAGCAAGATGTCGAATAGTCGAGTCGTTAAGTTAAGTTAATGGTGTGTTAATGCTTGGTGTGTGACGTGAGTTGTGGAAGCCATGAGCAATTGTCCACAGCCTCGTCTTTAGATTGTTTTGCTTCGGTGTGAGAACCCACATGAAATAATATTGCATTTATTTTTGTGTGAGAAATGAACCCTCAGAAAAGTATAACAAAGCCTCAACACTTCAAAGTACAAACAAATGAAAGTAGTAAGATGATACTAAATGCTTTCAAATTAACATTGGTTGATTCTGCCAGATGGCCGGAAGAGGAAAAGGACGTGCTGCCAACCCCGCCAACAACAACGATGAGGCATGCAACCGTCATCTTTCTGGAGGCCAGGACCGGGGTGGTCGCCGTGAAGGAGTTGATCCCCTCCACCAAATGCTGGAGAATCAAAATCAGCTCATCCAGAACTTGACTCAAGTGGTGGCCAACTTGCATCAAGTTCCACCTCCACAAGCTGCACCACGCCAACCAAGGTTGAGTGAGTTTCTAGGAACTCAACCTCCAAAGTTTGCAAGTGCTGCTGAACCTCTGGAGGCAGATGATTGGCTGAAGACCATTGAAAGTAAGATGAGGATCATACAGTGCCAAGGGTATGAGAGGGTGCTGTTTGCCTCTCATCAATGGCATGGACCTGCTGCTGATTGGTGGACCGCCTATGTTGCCGCCCATCATGACCCTGAGAACATCACTTGGGAAGAGTTCAAGCGTAGCTTCCGCAACCATTACATCCCAAGAGGTGAACTCAAAAACAAGAGGAAGGAGTTTTTGGGACTGCAGCAGGGAAACATGACGGTGAGGGAATACCTCACTAAATTTACTCAACTATCCCGTTATGCCCCACGGGACATAGAGACTGATGAGCAGTAACAAGATTGTTTCGTGGAGGGACTTACCGCAGAAATGCAGTGTGCAATGTCCTCAAATGAGTATGAAAGCTTCCAAAAGATGGTGGACAGAGCGTTTGTGGTAGAAAGGAAGCTAAAGGCCTTGGAAAATGAGAATAAGAGGAAGGCCGGGTGGTCACATCAAGCGTAGTATGTGTGTGTTGGATGGTGCGGGGAGTAGGTGTCAGCTGGACTACCATATGAACTGCAAGGCTCAAAAGGGGGCCACTGGTGGCGGTGTTGGAGCCTCTTGTATGCTGTTAGGGGTGAAACCTCATTGGGCCCACGCTCGTCGGGAATCCCTTTGTAAAGGCTTCGTAGTGATCTCCTGGCTACACACCTGGGAAGTGTGAATGTGGTTCGTAGCCACTGGCATAATGGGGGTTCTTTAGTCCACCCGGCAACGGGGGATGAAATCACTACATGTGGGTACAGTGGTACAAACTCTGCAGAGTCAAAACTGTCATGACAGCCGTGCTCACGGTCAAGAGCAGCTTGGACTTATTCATGATTAGAGGATTGATGATTTTGGAAGTTGTGGATGTTAAGTGGGGACCTTAACATCGGAAATAATGTTATGGTTACTTGATTTTGATGATGGGTTGGGAGATTGGGACCATTTCACCTGTGTAGTAATGTAGGTGCTTAATAAGCTAAGGTGATAGGTATTAATTGCGTAGTGCTTTAACCATGAGTTCAACCTCTCCTTGCTCTAGCCATGCATGATATAATTTTCCCACACTTGCTGAGTACCATTGGTACTCAACCTTGCATATTTGTTGGTTTATATTGCTGCTCAGGTCAAGATAATGAGGTGGTGTATAATGACCAAGACTTTGGACCTGAAGAAGGTTTCTAGGTTCATGGAGACCCCCGGGCAACGCCTGTAATGGAGCCCACAAGAATAATATTCCGCTGCTAGTTTATTTACTTGTGATGAACTTATTATTGTCCATCGAGACATTTGCTATGTAAGACTTATTTATATTTGACACCTGGCTTGTAATAAATGATGCTTCACTATTTGTCATCACATGTATGAGAAAATGATCCTGGCATACATGTGATATTCACTTGATTGTTCTTCGGAAAAACCGGGTGTGACATGGATCAAATGAGCTCAAATGGATCTGAAATTTTTATGGTAGCTTAGGGATATTTTGGTGAACCTTCCAGCAAAATTTCATAATTTCCTTCAAAGGGTTCTTCAGTTAAAATTCTAACCAGTTTGAATTTTGAAGAATTTATTCTGGAGAAATAGGGATTTTTTATGAAGTGAAACTTAATTTTCTGGAAAGTACTCAGAGAGCTGAATACAACAAAATTTGATTCACTCGATTAGGAGTTTCCTAGCCAATGTTATGTGGGTTTGAAGTTTAAATTAAATCTGAAAATCGGGGAAATGTTTAAATCTGCCGTTGGGTCCATGGATACACGTGTCGGGCGCCGAAGCGATGGCACACCGGGCTACAGGTTTAATTCCCGCGCTGCCACAGTCGATCCATGCCCGCAGAAGATCAAACCGCCCGGTTTCCTCCCACTGACAGCAGGCCCGGCTCGGTCGTCTTCAACCTCGCGCCTCCCGCGCGGTAGCACCGTCGAGGTCGCCGGAGCACCACCGAACTCGATCGTCCGGTCAGCTCCCAAGCTCCAACTCGCCGCTAGCCCCTAACTTGGTGTGCTGAACACGTTGGGAGGGTTTCTCCTCATCGACGTTGGCTCTAACCGAGCTCGCGACGGCGCAGCGGCTCGGGAAGAGTCCGGTGACGTCGCTCCGGCGTACTAGCCTGCTAAACGCCTGGTGAAGCGGCTCTACAGCACCAGTGGTGGCTCGGGAAGCTCGACATGGTGATGGGCAGGCTCGGGGAGGGCTCCAAAGTGGGTCTCACCATGCACCCGATGCTGCCCGAATAAGCCGCCGTTGGCAAGCTCAGAATTACGCCATGTACAAGGGTTCTCACGCTATGTGTTGTGAAGCCAACTGGTGCGCCCCTAAGTCTAGCTCCTACGTGCGAAGTTTGATGGTATTTAAACGAGAATCAAATGGGAATTGCAACGTTTCTTACCCAAAGGTGACTTTGCACCGGCTGGAAGCAAACTGCAAAATTCGCCGCCGACGCTCAACCTCTTGGCTCAGGCTTTGGGGATGAGTTGCAGGAGGTGCGTGCGCGTCCGAAAACAGCTTGGATTGATCGTGACAAGCCCGGAATGAGGCTGCCCACGAGAGCACCTCTTCTCGGCTTGGTGGCGACTGTCGCGGATCGGTGTGATTCTCGGGGTAGAGAGCACGAGGTCACTGGATGATGGTTTGAGGGGGTAGTGGAGAGTGCTGTGGTGCCGTTTTGCTGCTCAGTTGAGGCTTGTGCGCGAGATTGGCGGGTGGCCGACGATCGGAGGAGCAGCGGCTGCTCTGATCAGTTTCTTGCTCGTGGAAGCAGAGAAGTGATCGGTACTGCCTTCGATCGGGTCGGCTGCGGGGATAAGAGGGAGAGGCGACGTCGGTCGGTGCTGCCAGCCCGAGCAGGAGCTGTCCCGGCGACCAGCTCGGTGGCACCCTCGGAGGAAGCCCGAGAAACTGAGTGCTGAAGTTTCAGTCGGTTGGATTAGCTGTAGAGGCTGACAGGCGGGTCCCACCCCCTTTTAACCTCTGAAATTAACTTCCTCTCACTGCTACAAACAGTAATCCCTCTAATACCCTTGGGCATTTGAATTATCTACCACATGCTCATTTGGAATTGGTAGAATTCAAATTGTGAAGTGTTTGAGTAAATTTTAGCACATATGCAGTTTGAAATTCAAATAAAGCTTGAATTTGCTAAACTTCGCTCATGTCAAGATCAACTCCAAATGGGGTGAAAATTGGTGGGTGAGCTCACAAAAATGTGCTGAGTAATAATATGCCTCCCACTTTTGAATTCATGGGATGGAAATAGTTTGAATTTGAATTTGAGTTCAAACCACCCTCTTTCTAGATATACCCAAAAAGACTTCAAAAGGTTTTAGATTTTGGTGAAATTTGGCATGGACATTCCTAGCAAGGTGTAGGACTTTTTCATATGCCCAGCCCCTATATGATGCATGTGGGAAATGCCACTTTTGCATTTTATTAGTTTGTTCTCTAATGAGCATGTTGATGGTGGTTACTTGCTCTTCAAACGTGTTCATCAAGTTTCTTCAAATGAAGGGTGTGTGTGGTGATGAACACTTTGAATATGTGTCAAAAACTAAGGCCCTTAGCCCCATATATGTGATATCTTCTCTAAGTTCCATCTCATCTATTGGTACTTGCTCCTCGGGCACACTTAGGCACTTCTTTAGTTGGGACATGCAGAACACGTCATGCACGTCCAAGAGATGCGGTGGTAACACTTGTTGATAGCCACTTCTACTTGTCTTGCTAGCACATGGAAGGGGCCGATATAACGAGGTGCCATATTGTCCTCGACCTTGAATCGTCAATGACCTCTAATAGGTGAAACCTTGCGATATATGAAATCTCTAACTTTAAAGGATAGATCTCTCCATCGGTTATCCGCATATCCTTTCTGGTGCGATTGTGCAGCCTTTGGTGATGGGTTTGGTTCAGAGACATGGTGGGATGGGTTGGATCCATCCCAGTTTGCAGGGATGGGATTGCCTCATATTTTGTTTGTCTTGTGGGATGGGATGGTCTCTGTTTCCTGTTTGGTTTGGGGGATAATGTGGGATGGGAGGTGGGATGGACCTGTCCGCTCCTTTTCGGTGCAATCAACTCCTCCCGGATCTCAAAGGAACATTCCTCACAGAGGATGACTCTATCCCACCTGTCTCCAAATCAAACACTATCAAAAGTGGACTCGCCCCGTCCCGTACCGCAATATCTGTCAAACCAAACACACCATAGCTTTTCCGTATGACTTGTACTTGCCTTTCTGCCTTGTAGTACTTCCAGTACGAAGACTTGACTCTCTCCATTCTTGTTCCAGAATAAGTGTGTTCTACACCTCCTTCTATTTAATGCTTCAAACGGGGACATCTTTAGACTAGCTTGGTAACTGTTGTTGTTTGAGAACTCCGCGTACGGCAAGCTCTTGTCCCAGCTACGCCCGTACTTTAAAGCACAAGCCCTCAACATGTCTTCCAGTATCTGATTCGTCCTCTCGGTTTGTCCATCGGTATAGGGATGATATGCAGAGCTGAAATTCAGTTTAATGTCCATGGACTCGTGTAGCTTCTCTCAGAACCTAGAGGTAAATTGGGAACCTCTATCACAGACTATCTTCTTGGGAACGCCATGTAGACATACTATCCTTGACATGTACAGTTCCTCTAGTTTGGCTTCGCTATAAGTGGTTTTGACCGGAATAAAGTTTGCAACATTGGTCAAAAGTGTAATATGACCCGTGCCGAGTCATACCTCTACTGAGTGCGGGGCAATCCAACTACAAAGTCCATACAAATCTCTTCTCACTTCCACTCGGAACCATTAACGGTTGAAATAATCCATGTAGGGAAATAGGCGATGCGCTACTCTAGCAATTCGACCGTATCATCCAGGAAACATGCGAGTAAGGAGGTCATGGATCGTTCTCCACTAGACGCGCAGCGCAGCGGATCATAGATGCGCGTCGGTGTAGGAGAAGTAGACGATCACCTTCGTCTCCTCCTGAATCCTCGTCACAGGAACGTCGTCACGTCACCATAGCCGATCAGCGCAGCAGTGACAGCAGCGCCTCCACGGAGTCCGCACGTACAGGGAGGAACGCCGTGCGTCAGTGTGCTAGCACCGCGCGCGCGACAGAGGTTTCGCTGTGTGGCCTGTAAGGGACGGCGGCTAGGGCTGTTCTGTGGTGGAGTGATCTGCCCCTAACCCTAACCCTCATATTTATAGGCGCGCTAATGGGCTTTTAGGTCACAGGCCCATTAGTACCCTAATTTCTTATGGATCAAATATGCATCAGGCCTTTATCCGAATTGTTATGATTGCCTCTTGGGCATATCACCAACAATCTCCCACTTGCACTAGAGACAATCATATAGCCAAGTTTTTCAATATTCCATCCCCTTAAGTGTGTGACCCGTTAGGTTCATGTACAGTCGGTTATGAATGAAAACCGTTTTCAAACACAAGTCAGCAGAGGTACCTAGAAGGTCATACTGACTCCCGAATGTACATAAAGATCATATCGGCTGAACCTATATACATTCACATGCTAATTCCTTTGCCACACGATACCAGTCAAGCTCAAGGCGAGATACGTGCCATCCTTGTGATAGCTCGACCATTCACTCGATCAAATAGTGGATTCAATCTATGACTAACATTTAGTCATAATGATTAACTCCTTAATCACTTTGGCATGGCCATTCACTTTCCAATCCAACTATCTCGAGGGGCCCAGAGATATCTCTCCTGTTATTTAGGAGGGGCAAATCCCATCTTGATCCGTGCACATCTCATTCCATGCTTCATCATGTACCTGAAGACTATTTTTATGACCACCCAGTTATGGAGTAGCGTTTGATAGTTTCAAAGTGCACAACTATACATAGTGAGAAACAATGGTGATCTGAGGTCTAAGAATCTAGCAGGTGTATCACTCAAGACCAACTGATGGCACATATGTAAATAACAATTCCAACAGTGTCTCGAAATGGGTCTATCCAACACCATGTTCACTAACACGTGTTCACATTATTAATTTGATATCTCCATATCTATGATCCGTGAAACGTGATCATCAATTAATACATGTGCCAGTCTGCATACTATCATTATCTCATATAACGATGTAGACTAGGGATCATTTTGAGTAACATTATAATTAACAAAGAGTCTCACGAACATGTCACATACTTGATGATCAATGTGAATAATAGTTACTCAAATAGTACATAAACATAGCTATGACACAAGTCTCCCACGTACACACTAGGATCACTGATATAAGTATCTAATACCCATAGATCTTGTGTGCGCCTCATTCTTTGATTGTGGAAGAGGCTTTGTCGACGGATCTGCCACATTGAAATCCGTATGCACCTTGCATATATTCACATCACCTCGGTCGATAATCTCTTGAATGAGGTGATAGCGTCGTAGTATATGTTTGGATCTTTTGTGTGATCTAGGCTCCTTTGCCTGTGCAATGGCTCCATTATTGTCGCGGTAGAGATCCACAGGTCCGGACGCACTAGGAACAACACCCAACTCAGAAACAAATTTTCTGATCCAAACAGGTTCCTTCGCAGCTTCAGAAGCTGCAATATACTCCGCCTCCGTCATTGAATCTGCTACTGTGTCTTGCTTGGAACTTTTCCAGCTCACTGCCCTTCCATTAAGGCAGAACACAAAACCAGATTGCGATCTAGAGTCATCCTTGTCTGTCTGGAAGCTAGCATCGGTATAACCTCTTACAACGAGCTCTTCTTCACCTCCAAACACTAGGAACACATTCTTAGTTCTTCTTAAGTACTTAAGAATGTTTTTGACAAATGTCCAATGAGCCTCACCATAATCTGATTGATACCTGCTCGTAACACTTAGAGCATAGGATACATCTGGGCATGTACACAACATGGCATACATGATAGATCCAATAGCCGAAGCATAAGGAATCGCTCTCATCCTCTTTTGCTCATCAGGCGTCGAAGGTCACTGACTTTTGCTTAGAGTGATGCCATGTGACATTGGCAAGAAACCTTTCTTAGAATCTTGCATATTGAACCGATTCAATATCTTGTCAATATATGTGTCTTGGCTTAATCCAATTAGCCTTTTAGATCTATCTCTATATATGTTTATGCCCAAAATGTATGCTTCCTCTTCTAAATCCTTCATTGAGAAGCTTTTTGATGAGGACATCTCTCCTTTGCATACAATGCATGGACCGATCACTAGAGCACGTGCACGAAAATTGGATCTCCAGGTACGTTCTAACCTTGTCAATTGTTTTTCATAACTTATGCATGTTTCCATGCATGTTTTATTGATTAGGAACAATGGAGAGAACCAGCAAGGGCTGGGAGGAGCCCAAGGAGTCAAGGAGGAGGAGATAGGACGTGCACACCAAGGAGGAGCCCAAGTACAACTCGACTTCGACTCCACATCGGGTTCCAGGAGCTGCCTTCACCAAAACTGATGTCCCAGACACATACGGAGTCGGATTTGGACGTTCTATATATGGTTGGAACCACGATTTCATAAAGCTTCCAATGGAACCAGCCCCACCTCAAAATTCCTTCTAAGTTGACGGGAATCAGCGAAACAAGTGGGCGTCCAGAATCTGTCCGGTGCTGCACCACCACCTTTTGGGCTGCTGGCCCATGTATCGTGTGGAAGCCCATTAGGGTTGCGTCCAGGGATCTTGCACGCCCCTAAACTCCTTTTTATACAGCATCCGTCACCACATTAGGGTCGGGTTTTGCTTAGTTACAATCTGTCATTGAACAGTGTCACCGATCATCGGTTGTGAGACCCCAAATTCGTGATCAATTCAGTTTTGATTGCAACTTCTCTGTTCTTGCTTGTGTTCTTGATTACGCTTGCAGGGATAAGCCTTCGTGGCGAGGTTATTTGTGTGACACGGGTGATAACCAACGGAGCAGTGGTGTAGTGATTGTGGGGTTTCGTTCGTTCGGAGCCTTGGATCATCAACGTCGAGATCTCCACCCAATCATGTTTACCCTACCTCTCGGAAGATCGGGACTCATCCTCCTATCAATTGGTATCAGATTTCCAGGTTCACCGTGAGGTATACTTGTGTGCCCTTTAGATTTATTTTGTTTCAGTCCTATCATCCACAAAAAGCCACAAAAAAATTTTTTTAGTTTCCCTGACCTACAACCCCCGCTCAACCTTTTGCACAATTTAGTTTCATAGTCCGTAGTTCTGAGTTCATGTCCTAGGTTGAGTTTGGTTGCTGGTTTAGATTTTTTTTGGTTCAGTTTTGTTTCTTCCATCCGCTGCCATCTACAAAAAACCAATCTACAAAAAAAATCCCATCAACCGATTCGTTTCTGTTGCAGTTTCGACCACCACCAAAACCTGATTCGGGGTATCCTCCTTAGAACGGGCATAACTTTTCGCTAGTAACTCTGATTGAGGCGCATTTTTTTCCCGGAAAGGTCTTGAAAAAATCAACATACGACACACCAGCTACACCGGTCACGGTGTTTTAAAAAAAATTAAGAAGGCCTTCATTTCGAACTCCAATGTTCCAGCACCAGTTTTTCCAATCGCTCCTGAATTTTTGCCGATCTCATCTTTTCATCGGTTTGAGCTAATACTTGGTGTTGTTTCTATTCTTGTGCCCCTGGTTGAGAAAAAATATCAAAAAAATAAAGAGAAAAAAAGATTTTGATTTCTACTAGTGCTTCAAGACAAAAACAGGAGGCTAAGTGGTTTTCTAGTTGTGCTATTTCTGTGTGAGTGCTGGATACTTGCTGATATTATCCTTGTTGTTCATCATCATTCATCCTTGTCCTTGCTTGTTGCCACAACTGTTCTAATACATTCTTAAGCAAGCAACTAGGTGAAATTCTTTGGACACTTATTCAGCATTGCTATCTGTTACTAACTTGTGTGCCACATACATATACTGCATCTGAGCCTTCCAAGCTCCACCTTCTCTCGAGCAGAACAGGTAACCTTTGCAATCACACTCACTCTCTGCTTGCTTCACACCGGTCACCGTTGGCCACCTGCAGTGCTGGTAAGAAACTTGTAAGAGTGGGGTAAGACGCATCTTACTGATCGATTTTCCACCCACTTCGGAGAGCGTAGTAATAGGGTTCTTCACGATCTTTTTGTCTTTGTTTCTGTTTTGTACTAACAATGACAGAAAAGAAGCCTATGGATAAGACCTCTGGTTCTACACCTCCGGATGATGATGAGTGCGTGTCCCATATGGAACTAAGGGACACGATGCGGGCAATGACCGAAACTTTCAACAATTACCAGACCACTACAACAGCCACCTTTCAGTGGCTCCATACAAGTGTTGCTGGTCTGACCACACGGTTGGACGAGATGGAGACTCGTCTTCCCCAACAAGCTACACCCTCTATCATCCTTGATTGTGATGCACATGCTCACTACGACACAGAGGGTGACTTCAATAACGATGAGGTTGATGTGCAGCAGCACCGTCGCCCTCGACAAAATCGTCAGGGTATGGGTGGTAGACCTCGTTCTCATGCTCCTGAACAAGATAATGATCCTTATGCTAAGATTAAGTTTTCTATTCCAACATTTTATGGATCTTATGATGCTGATACTTACTTGGATTGGGAGATGACGGTAGAACAAAAATTTAGCTCTCATCTTGTTCCTGAGCGACATAGAGTTAGACAAGCCACTAGTGAGTTTAAAGATTTTGCTATAATTTGGTGGAATGAACTTGTCAATACACGTAATGCACCACAGACATGGGCTGCGTTAAAAGAAGAGATGTGCGCTAGGTTTGTTCCTCCTTCATATAGACGTGATCTTCTTAAGAAATTGCAACGCTTTGATCAGGGTGACATGACTGTTGTCACACCCGGTTTTTCCGAAGAACAACCAAGTGAATATCACATGTATGCCAGGATCATTTTCTCATACATGTGATGACAAATAGTGAAGCATCATTTATTACAAGCCAGGTGTCTAATATAAATAATTCTGACATAGCAAATGTCTCGATGGACAATAATAAGTTCATCACAAGTAAATAAACTAGCAGCGGAATATTATTCTTGTGGGCTCCATTACAGGCGTTGCCCGGGGGTCTCCATGAACCTAGAAACCTTCTTCGGGTCCAAAGTCTTGGTCATTATACACCACCTCATTATCATGACCTGAGCAGCAATATAAACCAACAAATATGCAAGGTTGAGTACCAATGGTACTCAGCAAGTGTGGGAAAATTATATCATGCATGGCTAGAGCAAGGAGAGGTTGAACTCATGGTTAAAGCACTACGCAATTAATACCTATCACCTTAGCTTATTAAGCACATACATTACTACACAGGTGAAATGGTCCCAATCTCCCAACCCATCATCAAAATCAAGTAACCATAACATTATTTCCGATGTTAAGCTCCTCACTTAACATCCACAACTTCCAAAATCATCAATCCTCTAATCATGAATAAGTCCAAGCCGCTCTTGACCGTGAGCACGGCTGTCATGACAGTTTTGACTCTGCAGAGTTTGTACCACTGTACCCACATGTAGTGATTTCATCCCCCGTTGCCGGGTGGACTAAAGAACCTCCATTATGCCAGTGGCTACGAACCACATTCACACTTCCCAGGTGTGTAGCCAGGAGATCACTACGAATCCTTTACAAAGGGATTCCCGACGAGCGTGGGCCCACTGAGGTTTCACCCCTAACAGCATACAAGAGGCTCCAACCCCGCTGCAGTGGCCCCCTCTTGAGCCTTGCGGTTCATATGGTAGTCCAGCTGACACCTACTCCCCGCACCATCCAACACACCCATACTACGCCGGGGATACACCTAATTAATTGGCCAAGCTGCCCCATCTCAGCATGTGGTTGGCACTGTAAAGCCAGGTTACATGCTCCATGAACCGGTCCTTAGGATCCAGGCAAGTACTAAACACAAACCCGAGTCTCGTGCACCCAGCACCAACCAAAACATCCAACTTGCCTTGATCCCTACCTCTACATAACTCACAATATCTCATTCAAGAGTATGGTAATATAAACTGATGATCTCATATCCCAAATATCCCATTCTAAGCATGGCTAAGCATATGCATAATAATAAATGACATGATAAAATAAATCCCAACATAGCTACAAGGAAACAAGGTGATGCAATTCTAGGGAAACTTCCTAGCATGGGTTTCATATTTAACTTGACAATGCAAATAATTCTATCTACACATCCTAGCATAGGATCAAAGTGGTCAAGGACACTTGCCTCCTTCCTGCTGCTCTTGAAATGGGTAGTCCTGGTCTTGGAAAGAAATAACATGCTCTTGAGCAGGTTCTACATCATACCATCACACATAGCAAAAGAAAAACAACAATCCATAAGACATGGTTCACACTTCCACTTTATACAAACCACACATTCATATTTATGAAAGTCATTCTCATTTCTATGTGTTGTGGTTACTCTATGTGTGTTGATTTTGGCTTACATGCACTTTTAAACATGTGCATATGATTTCTACTTTTGTATTCATATTTGTTTGTATATAATATATGAGTTTCCAATTTAAATAAATTACTTATATTCAATTGATACACCTTTTAGCTGCCAAGTGTGCATGAAAGATATTTTTCTTCTCCATATGTGTCTTCAGAATTTCTACCAACCCTAAACTGAATTCTTTGGATTTTAGAAACTCCATTTATCATTTACTAGTTGCTATATTTTCAGATTTATTTTCCTATGCATAAATGTGTACTTTATTATGAAAATAGTAAGACACGTCATCTAAACAGAATAGGTTCTGGTCCTAAATAATTTAATAACATATTTTGACCTTTGCCTCTGATGTAAACTATTTCACAACTATTTTCCCTATTTCCTAGAACTATTCTTAAAAATGTGTCCCTAAATGTGAATAATAAATTAAACAGATTTAATTCAGCCCAAAATATGTTTTTATCTCACTCCAAAGTTTCCTAAATACTGAGAAAGTCTTTAATTAAATTTTGACAATATGTTTGTCCCACTTTTTAATTTTTAAACACTAGCCACATATTCAATTTCCTAAATTAAATACTAAACAGGGCTAAAAAGGTAAACTCACCCCACTACAGGGTCTATAATATTATTTTCAGAATTTCCAGGGGTCTAGCTACACTTATCAGAGGAGTTTTTCTTAATTTTTATTAAGTTCAGGGGCTAAAACTGATTTTTAAATGAATTTACATGATTTTCTGAAGTTCCAGGGGCTAGATCAGAAGTTTCCGGGGCTAGCTCTTATTTCCCGAGAACCCCAGGGGGTAGCACGTAAGATTTCCAGTCTTTATAACGCGGGGCTGACGTGGACCGTCCGATTTTAAACCGACGGCTGAGATTATAACGTTGAACCGGTACGCGGGGATTTAAACCCTGCCGTGCGATTTAAAATAAATGGCGCACAAGCGGCCACGTCGCTCTGATCGAACGCGGGCGGCGCTGCCGGCGGCGCACGGCGGAGGAAAGCGGCGATCTCGCCGGAGACTTTCGGATCTTCGAGAATTCTTCCTAGAACTGTGATTTTATGGCATAGATCGGTGGAGGGGAGGTCGGGGATCTCACCTCGGGGGTTTTCTTGAACTCGGAGGTCCTGGAAGGTGATCGGCGACGAGGTCCGAGGTGAAACCACGGCGAGGCTCGTCGGCGCTGTGTTTACACCGCAAGTCACCGAGTTTTCTGCACTTGCAAGGTTCCCCGGAGGCGGTGGATCAAGACCAGCGAGTTAGATCGGAATTTCCGAGCTTAGATCGGCCAGAATTCGCCGGAGAAGTCTCGGTTCACACCGGAGGAAAATCGGTGGATCGCGTGGGAAAAACAGAACGAGGCCGGGGTTTTTATAGACGGGGAAAGGCGGCGGGGTGGTTTAGATCAAGTCCGCGTCGCCCACGAACGGAATTCGGCGGGGATGCAAAGGAATCCGAGTCGGTTTTGATCTGGGGTGAGAGAATCCTGGCGCGGGCGCGAGGTAGAAGAAGGGCTGGCAGGCCTCGCCTGTCAGTGGGAGGAAGCGGCTGGTTGGGACGGCTGGTGGGTTGCGGCCCACTGGCCGGTTTTTTTCTGTTTTCTCTTTTTCTTTTTCTATTTCTTTTCTGATTTGAGTTTAATTTGAATTCTAGTTTGAATTTGAATTTTTGCAAAACATGCAACACGTCCAAAAAATTTTAAATTCCCCTCTTAACATGATTTAGGGTCTTAACAAAATTTTGGGATGTTACAGCTCTACCCCCCTTAAAAGAAATCTCGTCCTCGAGATTGGTGGTTCTAAGAAAACAATTCCGGAAATTGTGCCTTTAGCTCATCTTCCCTCTCCCAGGTGGCTTCCTCTTCTGAGTGATGCTTCCACTGCACCTTGCACATCCGGATTCTTTTATTTTTGGTGAGGCGTTCCATTGTCTCCAAAATCTTGTATGGTTGCTCGGCATAAGACAAATCCTCAGCTACGTCCACTTCATTCATGGGCAACACCTCCTCAGGCGTCCTCAGGCATTTCTTGAGTTGTGACACATGGAATACATCGTGCACATCCGATAGACGAGCCGGTAACTCTAGTTGATACGCCACTTCGCCTTTCCTCTCCAAAACTTGAAAGGGTCCGATGTATCGAGTTGACAACTTCCCTTTCACCTTGAACCGACGAAGTCCTCTGATAGGGGACACCTTGAGATAGACATAGTCCCCCACGTTGAAAACGAGCTCTCTTCTTCGTACATTGGCATAGCTCTTTTGGCGTGTCTGTGCTATTCTCAAGTTATTGCGAATTTCCCTCACCTTCGCCTCGGCTTCTTGTAGTACTTCTGGACCAAACACTTTACTTTCCCCTGTTTGTTTCCAAAATAGGGGAGTTCTGCACTTCCTCCCGTACAAAGCTTCAAACGGAGACATCTTCATACTACCTTGATAGCTATTGTTATAGGAAAACTCAGCATACGGTAAGTTCTTGTCCCAACTCCTATTGTTTTTGAGTGCACATGCCCTCCGCATATCTTCAAGGATCTGATTGGTTCTCTCCGTCTGCCCGTCGGTTTGGGGATGATAGGCAGAACTAAAGTTCAGATGGGTTCCCATGGTTTCATGCAACTTCTGCCAAAACCTCGAGGTGAACTGTGTCCCTCGATCCGACACAATCTTCTTTGGCACTCCATGGTAACACACGATCCTTGACATGTACAGCTCTGCCAATTTGGATCCGCTGTAGCTTTCTTTCACGGGGATGAAATGAGCTACCTTGGTTAGCCTATCAATGATGACCCATATTGAATCATATCCTGATTGGGTTCTAGGCAATCCCACGATGAAATCCATGCTGATTTCTTCCCATTTCCATTCAGGCACTTTGAGTGGTTGCAATAATCCCGCGGGTCGTTGATGTTCTGCTTTCACCAACTGACATGTGTCACATAGGGCAACATGTTCCGCGACATCTCGCTTCATGCCATACCACCAATACCTGCTTTTAAGGTCCTGGTACATCTTCGTACTCCCAGGATGAATGGAATAGTCAGAATCGTGATCCTCCTTCAAAATCAATTCACGAATCTCCTTTACTTCAGCCACACAGATTCTTTTCCCGTGCCACACCGTTCCTTGTTCATCCTATCTAAAACCCGGAGCTTTATTTTCCTTGATGAGTTGTCTGATCTCTCGTATCTTCTCATCATTCTTTTGACCCTCGCGTATGTCTCGCTCCAGTGTGGAGTCCACTTCCATGGCAATTGCTTCACCACTATTTACTAGACATAGATTGAGCCTTATAACCTCGTCCTTCAATTCTGCAGGCATGTCCTTCAAGCTCAACTTATTGACCTGCACCTTCCGACTCAAAGCATCGGCCACGACGTTTGCTTTCCCGGGATGATAGTTGATGCCCACATCAAGGTCATTGATTAGCTCTAACCATCTCCTTTGTCTGAGGTTGAGATCTGGCTGTGTGAAAATGTACTTCAAACTCTTATGATCCGTATATATCTCGGTCCTCTTCCCCATCAAATAGTGCCGCCAAATTTTCAACGCGTGTACCACTGCGGCTAGTTCTAAGTCATGTGTAGGATAGTTTTTCTCGTGCTTCCGAAGCTGCCGGGATGCAAATGCTACGACATGCCCTTCTTGCATGAGAACACATCCCAACCCATTTCCAGAGGCATCGCAGTATACTGTGAAATTCTTCTGCATATCTGGCATAACCAACACTGGGGCTGTTGTCAATCTTTTCTTTAGCTCCTAAAAACTCTTCTCGCACTGTGGCGTCCATGTGAATGTGATTCCCTTCTCCAACAGTTTGGTGAGAGGTCTCTAGATCTTGGAGAATCCTTCAATAAACCGTTGATAGTATCCTGCCAATCCCAAGAAGCTTCGAACATCCCCGACATTTTCAGGGGTCTTCCACTTCTGGATATCCTCGATTTTGGCGGGATCTACGGAGATTCCTCCTTCCGAGATTATATGTCCTAAGAAGGGAACTCTCTTCAACCAAAACTCACACTTGCTCAACTTGGCATATAGTTGGTGTTCTCTCAGCCTCTGCAACACCAACCTTAGATGTTTCTCATGTTCTCCTTCATCTTTGGAGAAGACGAGAATGTCATCTATGAAAACCACCACAAATTTGTCCAGATATTCCATGAATACCTTGTTCATGAGATACATGAAGTATGCCGGGGCATTAGTTAGCCCGAAAGGCATGACAGTGTATTCATACAGTCTGTACCGAGATACGAAAGTTGTCTTGGGAATATCGGATTGCCTTATCTTGAGTTGGTGGTATCCCGATCTGAGATCAATTTTCGAGAACACACAAGCTCCCCTCAACTGATCAAACAAGCCTTCAATGCGGGGTAATGGGTACTTGTTCTTGATAGTTACCTCATTCAAGGCACGGTAATCCACGCATAACCTTTGGGTTCCGTCCTTCTTGGGCACAAATATCACCGGAGCTCCCCATGGTGAGGAACTAGGACGAATATACCCCTTCTCTGCCAATTCTCGTAAATGATCCTTGAGTTCTTCTAGCTGCTTGGAGTCCATCCGATAAGGTCTCTTGTATATCGGGGCTGTTCTAGGTACTAGATCAATTGTGAATTCCACTTCACGATCGGGAGGCATACCTGGCAACTCCTCCGGAAAAACATCAGGATATTCCCTGATGGTTCTGATTTCCTCAACTTTCACCTCAACTTGATTTAATTTAATGTCCCTCCTAGGCTCGTGTATTGTTATGAACTTTACTCTTGTGCCTCTATGGTGAGTTAGTTCCACCGTTCTGGTCAAACAATGGATGATTCCTTTATGTTTGGTCAACCAATCCATACCCAAAATAATATCTATCCCTGGTGAATCTATCACTATGAGGTTAGCAGTAAATACTACCCCATTAATGTCTAGGTTCACTTTGGGACACACTTGTCTTGTCCTTATTTCTACACCCGGAGAGTTTACGGCTAGCATATGGTTCATTTGTGTTGTTGCTAGGTCATGCTTCTTAACAAACCCTTGAGCAATGAATGAGTGGGTAGCACCAGAATCAAACAGCAGGGTTGCAATGTGTAAATTGGCAAGAAACTTACCAACTACCACGTCGGGTGCCTCTTGTGCTTCCTCCATAGTGACGTGGTTCACCCGTCCTCTCATTACATTCTGCTGTTGTGGCTGCGTGGGCTTCTTCTTTGGGCACTTATGGGCATAGTGCCCCACTTTTCCGCAGCTAAAACATTGCACCCCAACCTTAGGTGCCTGGCCTTTGCTGTCTTGGGGTTGGTTTGGGGGTCCTTGTACTGCTGGTCGAGGTGGATATGCAGGGCGAGGCTGCTGTACGAACTGACGTTGTGGCTGTATCGGTGCTGCCGGAGGCCTGTAGTTCGGGTTGTACCCTCTTGGTGCTGAGTAGGGTACCGCAGCACGGTTCGTCTGCCCTGCAGGTTGCTGCATCAGACGTGGGTGGGTGTTGCTCCCTGAGGCTTGATGTGACCACCCGGCCTTCCTCTTATTCCCATTTTCCAAGGCCTTTAGCTTCCTTTCTACCACAAACGCTCTGTCCACCATCTTTTGGAAGCTTTCATACTCATTTGAGGACATTGCACACTGCATTTCTGCGGTAAGTCCCTCCACGAAACAATCTTGTTTCTGCTCATCAGTCTCTATGTCCCGTGGGGCATAACGGGATAGTTGAGTAAATTTAGTGAGGTATTCCCTCACCGTCATGTTTCCCTGCTGCAGTCCCAAAAACTCATTCCTCTTGTTTTTGAGTTCACCTCTTGGGATGTAATGGTTGCGGAAGCTACGCTTGAACTCTTCCCAAGTGATGTTCTAAGGGTCATGATGGGCGGCCACATAGGCGGTCCACCAATCAGCAGCAGCTCCATGCAATTGATGAGAGGCAAACAGCACCCTCTCATACCCTTGGCACTGTATGATCCTCATCTTACTTTCAATGGTCTTCAACCAATCATCTGCCTCCAGAGGTTCAGCAGCACTTGCAAACTTTGGAGGTTGAGTTCCTAGAAACTCACTCAACCTTGGTTGGCGTGGTGCAGCTTGTGGAGGTGGAACTTGATGCAAGTTGGCCACCACTTGAGTCAAGTTCTGGATGAGCTGATTTTGATTCTCCAGCATTTGGTGGAGGGGATCAACTCCTTCACGGCGACCACCCCGGTCCTGGCCTCCAGAAAGATGAGGGTTGCATGCCACATCGTTGTTGTTAGCGGGGTTGGCAGCACGTCCTTTTCCTCTTTCGGCCATCTGGCAGAATCAACCATGGTTAATTTGAAAGCATTTAGTATCATCATACTACTTTCATTTGTTTGTACTTTGAAGTGTTGAGGATTTGTTATACTTTTCTGAGGGTTCATTTCTCACACAAAAATAAATGCAATATTATTTCATGTGGGTTCTCACACCAAAGCAAAACAATCTAAAGACGAGGCTGTGGACAATTGCTCATGGCTTCCACAACTCACGTCACACACCAAGCATTAACACACCATTAACTTAACTTAACGACTCGACTATTCGACATCTTGCTAACTAAGGGAAGGACTCTACACTACTCGTTTTCTTGAGCTGGCTCCTCGGGATTTTCCTCATCATTTCGGCTTCCTTCTGACTTTGCTTTGGGTGGGGAGGCTGCTGGTAGAGAAGTGCGACGACGCCTTATCGCCCGACGATCTGGGGAGTCAGGAGTCCATGTATCATTCGCGGTGACACACAGTTCATTCCCATCTCCTCTTTCTCTCGCCCTCCGGCAGGCTCGCAGCAACGCCTCCGTTTCCTTCAGGGTGTCCCGAACATCCTGAAGCTCTTGCTGACACTCTTGCAGTCGAGTGCTGAGCATAGCAGCATCCTCCAAGCACAAGTCCATGTGCTCATGGGAAGTCCCTTGCTGCACTGGCGGATACTTATACTCCGTGGTACCACTCTCACGCTGGAGGACATACATGTACTCAGTCCTGTCCAGGTGGCGACGATAGATGTGACTCTGGCAGGTGATGGCCTCCCAGGTGACATCCTTCTCCGCATCGACCTGTGTCGCTCGACAAGCTGGAGAGTGGTGGATCTTAAGCAGCTGATTTTCGTGTATAATTCTCATCTCTGAACTCCATTCTTCCCTCTTCTCACGGATGGTCCTGGTGGAGTTATGGTGGATGATTAGCTTGCCCGTATTACCGGCGGCTTCAAGCATACGTCGAAGACGGCGCAACAAGCCTCCTACTACCAATCCGTAGGAAAGGTACGTCACCGGACGGCTCTCCTCTCTTTCGGCAAGGGCAACTACGGGAACTCTCCCTCCTGTGGACTTGCGAGCGGTGCGAATCATGCGAACCATCTAAAAACAGAAAGCATATAAACTTAGGTTAGATAAACCTTTTAAACAAAATCCTATTTTGAATGAAAATTGGGGTAAGATGAAGAAAGTAACTCATTAAAAAACACTTTTCAACACACATCTTGTAAAAATAGTTTTTAAGAAAATAGGGCCCTTAAATATGTCCATTTCTACCTAGGTCCACGTTCCTACGGGCAACCTTGGCTCTGATACCACTTCTGTCACACCCAGTTTTTCCGAAGAACAACCAAGTGAATATCACATGTATGCCAGGATCATTTTCTCATACATGTGATGACAAATAGTGAAGCATCATTTATTACAAGCCAGGTGTCGAATATAAATAAGTCTTACATAGCAAATGTCTCGATGGACAATAATAAGTTCATCACAAGTAAATAAACTAGCAGCGGAATATTATTCTTGTGGGCTCCATTACAGGCGTTGCCCGGGGGTCTCCATGAACCTAGAAACCTTCTTCGGGTCCAAAGTCTTGGTCATTATACACCACCTCATTATCTTGACCTGAGCAGCAATATAAACCAACAAATATGCAAGGATGAGTACCAATGGTACTCAGCAAGTGTGGGAAAATTATATCATGCATGGCTAGAGCAAGGAGAGGTTGAACTTATGGTTAAATCACTACGCAATTAATACCTATCACCTTAGCTTATTAAGCACCTATATTACTACACAGGTGAAATGGTTCCAATCTCCCAACCCATCATCAAAATCAAGTAACCATAACATTATTTCCGATGTTAAGATCCCCACTTAACATCCACAACTTCCAAAATCATCAATCCTCTAATCATGAATAAGTCCAAGCCGCTCTTGACCGTGAGCACGGCTGTCATGACAGTTTTGACTCTGCAGAGTTTGTACCACTGTACCCACATGTAGTGATTTAATCCCCCGTTGCTGGGTGGACTAAAGAACCTCCATTATGCCAGTGGCTACGAACCACATTCACACTTCCCAGGTGTGTAGCCAGGAGATCACTACAAGGCCTTTACAAAGGGATTCCCGACGAGCGTGGGCCCACTGAGGTTTCACCCCTAATAGCATACAAGAGGCTCCAACCCCGCTGCAGTGGCCCCCTCTTGAGCCTTGCGGTTCATATGGTAGTCCAGCTGACACCTACTCCCCGCACCATCCAACACACCCATACTACGCCGGGGATACACCTAATTAATTGGCCAAGCTGCCCCATCTCAGCATGTGGTTGGCACTGTAAAGCAAGGTTACATGCTCCATGAACCGGTCCTTTGGATCCAGGCAAGTACTAAACACAAACCCGAGTCTCGTGCACCCAGCACCAACCAAAACATCCAACTTGCCTTGATCCCTACCTCTACATAACTCACAATATCTCATTCAAGAGTATGGTAATATAAACTGATGATCTCATATCCCAAATATCCCATTCTAAGCATGGCTAAGCATATGCATAATAATAAATGACATGATAAAATAAATCCCAACCCAAGCTACAAGGAAACAAGGTGATGCAATTGTAGGGAAACTTTCTAGCATGGGTTTCATATATTACATTGACAATGCAAATAATTCTATCTACACATCCTAGCAAAGGATCAAAGTGGTCAAGGACACTTGCCTCCTTCCTGCTGCTCTTGAAATGGGTAGTCCTGGTCTTGGAAAGAAATAACTTGCTCTTGAGCAGGTTCTACATCATACCATCACACATAGCAAAAGAAAAACAACAATCCATAAGACATGGTTCACACTTCCACTTCATACAAACCACACATTCATATTTATGAATGTCATTCTCATTTCTATGTGTTGTGGTTACTCTATGTGTGTTGATTTTGGCTTACATGCACTTTTAAACATGTGCATATGATTTCTACTTTTGTATTCATATTTATGTTTGTATATAATATATGAGTTTCCAATTTAAATAAATTCCTTATATTCAATTGATACACCTTTTAGCTACCAAGTGTGCATGAAAGATATTTTTCTTCTCCATATGTGCCTTCAGAATTTCTACCAACCCTAAACTGAATTCTTTGGATTTTAGAAACTCCATTTATCATTTACTAGTTGCTATATTTTCAGATTTATTTTCCTATGCATAAATGTGTACTTTATTATGAAAATAGTAAGACACATCATCTAAACAGAATAGGTTCTGGTGCTAAATAATTTAATAACATATTTTGACCTTTGCCTCTGATGTAAACTATTTCACAATTATTTTCCCTATTTCCTAGAACTATTCTTAAAAATGTGTCCCTAAATGTGAATAATAAATTAAACAGATTCAATTCAGCCCAAAATATGTTTTTATCTCACTCCAAAGTTTCCTAAATACTGAGAAAGTCTTTAATTAAATTTTGACAATATGTTTGTCCCACTTTTTAATTTTTAAACACTAGCCACATATTCAATTTCATAAATTAAATACTAAACAGGGCTAAAAAGGTAAACTCACCCCACTACAGGGTCTATAATATTATTTTCAGAATTTCCAGGGGTCTAGCTACACTTATCAGAGGAGTTTTTCTTAATTTTTATTAAGTCCAGGGGCTAAAACTGATTTTTAAATGAATTTACATGATTTTCTGAAGTTCCAGGGGCTAGATCAGAAGTTTCCGGGGCTAGCTCTTATTTCCCGAGAACCCCAGGGGGTAGCACGTAAGATTTCCAGTGGACCGTCCGATTTTAAACCGACGGCTGAGATTATAACGTCGAACCGGTACGCGGGGATTTAAACCCTACCGTGCGATTTAAAATAAACGGCGCACAAGCGGCCACGTCGCTCTGATCGAACGCGGGCGGCGCTGCCGGCGGCACACGGCGGCGGAAAGTGGCGATCTCGCCGGAGACTTTCGGATCTTCGAGAATTATTCCTAGAACTGTGATTTTATGGCATAGATCGGTGGAGGGGAGGTCGGGGATCTCACCTCGGGGGTTTTCTTGAACTCGGAGGTCTTGGAAGGTGATCGGCGACGAGGTCCGAGGTGAAACCATGGCGAGGCTCGTCGGCGCTGTGTTTACACCGCAAGTCACCGAGTTTTCTGCACCAGCAAGGTTCTCCGGAGGCGGTTCGCCGGAGAAGTCTCGGTTCTCACCGGAGGAAAATCGGCGGATCGCGTGGGAAAAACAGAACGAGGCCGGGGTTTTTATAGACGGGGAAAGGCGGCGGGGTGGTTTAGATCAAGTCCGCGTCGCCCACGAACGGAATTCAGCGGGGATGCGCAGGAATCCGGGTCGGTTTTGATCCGGGGTGAGAGAATCCCGGCGCGGGCGCGAGGTAGAAGAAGGGCTGGCGGGCCCCGCCTGTCAGTGGGAGGAAGCGGCGCGCGCGGCTGCGGGCTGGCGCGGCGCTGGTTGGGCTGGCTGGTGGGTTGCGGCCCACTGGCCGGTTTTTTTTCTGTTTTCTCTTTTCCTTTTTCTATTTCCTTTCTGATTTGAGTTTAATTTGAATTCCAGATTGAATTTGAATTTTTGCAAAACATGCAACACGTCCAAAAATTTTTAAATTCCCCTCTTAACATGATTTAGGGTCTTAACAAAATTTTGGGGTGTTACAGCTGTCCAAGAGTACTACCAAGAGTTGCAGAAAGGTATGCTTCGTTGTGGGGTAGTTGAGGATCAGAAAGACCAAATTGTTAGGTTTTATGGGGGCTTGCAGCGTGAGATCCAGGACATAGTTGACTACAAGGAATATCATTCTATTCAACGTTTATTTCAACTTGCTATGTTAGCAGAAAAAGAAGTGCAGGGTCGCCAACAGCAGCGGCAGAACAACACCTTCACGCCACGACAATTTTCGGTGCCATCCAAAGCAGCGCCCTCCTCGAGCGTACGTGCTTCTACACCACCCTCCACGGGTGTTGTACGCAGCAGCATCGCACCTTCTACATTACGGGGACAAGATAACAGCAAGTCCCAGATGCCTCCAGGTGTTGCAGCAAAGGCGGCTGCACCCAACACTTCGACAAGTCGCAGCTCCGACATCAAGTGCCACCGCTGCCAGGGACTTGGCCATATGCAACGAGATTGCCCCAGAAAACGGGCGATCATTGCCACTGCTGATGGTGGGTACGTTAGTGCTTCTGATATTGAAGATGAAAATATTATTGCAACTAACATTTCAGGTTCGGATGATGGTGCTGAGGAGGTTCTTGGTACATCTGCGACAAACAACTATGGGACTTTGATTGTGCAGCGAGCTTTGAGTGCCACGGTTCGAGAGGACGACAACTGCCTATGTCACAACCTTTTCAACATGTTTCTCGTCGTCATGGACTGCCGTGTAGATACCATCATTGATGGTGGTAGCTGCAACAATTTGGTGAATGTTGAGGTGGTCAAGAAGCTTGGCTTGACCACACGGGAGCATCCCCACACTTATCACATTCAATGGTTTAACAACAATGGTAAGGTTAAGGTAGCACAAACAGAAAGGATACATTTTTCCATTGGTTCTTATCATGATTTTGCTGATTTTGATGTGGTACCTATGGATGCTTGTTCTCTTTTGTTGGGACGTCCTTGGGAGTTTGATACTGATGCTATTCACCATGGTCGATCTAATAAGTATACTCTCATGCATAAGGGCAAGAAAATTGTGTTGCTTCCCATGAGTCCCACTGAAATTGTACAATTTGAGCAGGAGAAAAGAATAATGTTAAGCAAAAGGGTGTTTCCAATTCTGAAATTCAGCAACCTATTAAGTTGAAAAATCCTATTTTTCTTGCAACTAAATCTGATCTTGATGATTTATATGCCTCTAACGGAACTTGCTATGCATTAGTGTGCAAACATGCTTTATATTCCATTGAGGATACATCCGTTGTCTTGCCACCTGCTGTTGCTAACCTTTTGCAGGAATATATGGATGTTTTTCCATCAGAGATACCCCCTGGATTACCACCTATGCGAGGAATTGAGCACAAGATTGATTTGGTTCCAGGGGCGAGCTTGCCAAACCGTGCTTCCTACAGGACCAACCCCGACGAGACTAAAGAAATTCAGTGACAAGTCCAAGATCTTCTGGAATGCGGGTACATTCGTGAGAGCCTTATTCCTTGTTCTGTTCCTGTTCTTTTGGTTCCAAAAAAAGATGGCACTTGGCGCATGTGTGTTGATTGTAGAGCCATCAATAACATTACCATTCGTTATCTCTATCGTATTCCTAGATTGGATGACATGCTTGATGAGTTGAGTGGTTCTGTTATTTTCTCCAAGATTGATTTGCGTAGTGGGTATCATCAGATTCGTATGCCTTTAGGTGATGAATGGAAAACTGCTTTTAAAACTAAATTCGGACTTTATGAATGGTTAGTCATGCCATTTGGTTTAACTAATGCGCCCAGCACTTTCATGAGGTTGATGAAGGAGGTTTTACGTGCTTTCATTGGTAAATTTGTGGTGGTTTACTTTGATGATATCCTTATTTACAGCAAGTCATATGATGAGCATCTTGAACATTTGCGTGCTGTTTTTAATGTCTTGCGCGATGCACGTTTATATGGTAACGTTGAGAAGTGCACCTTTTGCACCGATCGTGTGTCTTTTCTTGGGTATGTTGTTACTTCTCAGGGCATTGAGGTGGCTGAGGCAAAGATTTTTGCCATCACGAGCTGGCCACTTCCGACTACGGTCACACAGGTTCGGAGTTTTCTTGGTCTCGCAGGTTTCTACCAGCGTTTCGTGCGGGATTTCAGCACCATTGTGGCACCTCTCCATGAGTTGACAAAGCATGGAGTGCCGTTTCGATGGGGACCAGCACAACAACAAGCTTTTGATGTTCTCAAGTCGAAGCTCACACAAGCACCATTGCTGCAACTTCCTGATTTTGAGAAGACCTTCGAGCATGAATGTGACGCGAGCGGCATTGGCATTGGAGGAGTGCTAATTCAAGGAGGTAAACCTGTTGCCTTCTTTAGTGAAAAATTGCATGGGCCTTCGCTGAATTATTCTACATATGACAAAGAACTTTATGCTATAGTGCGCGTCTTGCAAACTTGGCAACATTACCTTTGGTTCAAGAATTTGTCATACATTCAGATCATGAGTCTTTGAAGTATCTTAAAGGACAAGCTAATCTGAACAAACGTCATGTTAAATGGATTGAGTTCATAGAATCATTTCCTTACATCATTAAACATAAGAAAGGGAAAGACAATGTGATTGCCGATGCTTTATCTAGACGTTATACCATGCTGTCCCAACTTTCTCATAAAATCTTTGGCTTGGAAACCATAAAGACGTTATATGCTACTGATGTGGACTTCAAAGATGCCTTTGAAAATTGTAGAGAGGGAAGAACGTGGCAAAAATTCCTGCTGCGTGAAGGCCTTCTCTACCGTGCTAACAAGCTGTGTGTTCCAGCTAGCTCCGTTCGTCTTTTGTTGTTGCAGGAAGCACATGGAGGTGGTTTGATGGGACATTTTGGTGTTAAAAAGACAGAGGATGTGCTGGCCGCTCACTTCTTTTTGCCATGAATGAGGCGTGATGTGGAGCGCTACGTTTCACGTTGCACGACATGCAACAAAGCTAAGAATCGACTTAACCCACATGGTCTTTATATGCCTCTTCCGCTGCCTAGTGCACCTTGGGAGGATATTTCTATTGACTTTGTTTTAGGATTGCCTAGAACAAAGAGGGGGAGGGATAGTGTGGTTATTGATCGTTTCTCTAAAATGGCTCATTTTATACCCTGCCACAAGACCGATAATGCTTCACATGTTGCTGATTTGTTCTTTAATGAGGTTATGCGTTTGCATGGTGTTCCAAATACTATTATTTCTGATAGGGATGCTAAGTTTTTGAGTCACTTTTGGAGAACTTTATGGTATAAATTGGGAACAAAGTTGCTGTTTTCTACTACTTGTCATCCACAAACTGATGGGCAAACGGAGGTAGTTAATCGTACCTTATCTACAATGTTGTGGGCTGTTTTGAAAGACAATTTGAGGTTGTGGGAGGAGTGTTTGCCACATATTGAGTTTGCTTATAACAGGTCTATTCACTCCACAACCAAGTTAAGTCTTTTTATGGTAGTCTATGGTTTCAATCCTCGTGCTCCAATTGATTTGCTACCTTTACCACATACTGAAATTGTGAAATTAGATGCTACACAACGTTCTGAATTTATTCTTAAGTTGCATGAAACTACGAAGTTACAAATTGAAAAATGAATGAAAAGTATCGCATTGCTGCTAGTAAAGGTAGGAAGGAGGTAAAATTGGAACCCGGTGATTTGGTGTGGGTTCATTTGAGAAAATATAGGTTCCCGGATTTGAGAAAGTCCAAACTCATGCCACGTGCTTCTGGACCTTTTAAGGTTCTTAAGAAGATAAATGACAATGCATATAAACCTGAGTTGCCTCCCGAGTTTGGGGTTAGTCCCACATTTAACATTTTAGATTTGAAGCCATACTTGGGTGAGGAAGATGAGCTTGAGTCGAGGACGACTCCAATTCAAGAGGGGGAGCATGATGAGGACATCTCTCCTTTGCATACAATGTAAGGACCGATCACTAGAGCACGTGCACGACAATTGGATCTCCAGGTACGTTCTAACCTTGTCAATTGTTTTTCAGAACTTACGCTTGTTTCCATGCATGTTTTATTGATTAGGAACAACGGAGAGGACCAGCAAGGGCTGGGAGGAGTCCAAGGAGTCAAGGAGGAGGATATAGGACGTGCACACCACGGAGGAGCCCAAGTACAACTCGATTTCTTCTCCACCTCGGGTTCCAGGAGATGCCTTCACCAAAACTGACGTCCCGGACACATACGGAGTCGGATTTGGATGTTCTATATATGGATGGAACTGTGATTTCATAAAGCTTCCAATGGAACCAGACCCACCTCAAAATTCCTTCTAAGTTGACGGGAATCAGCGAAACATGTGGGCGTCTAGAATCTGTCCGGTGCTGCACCACCGCCTTTTGGGCTGCTGGCCCGTGTATCGTGTGGAAGCCCATTAGGGTTGCGTCCAGGGGTCTTGCACGGATCTAAACTCCTTTTTATACAGCAGCCGTCACCACATTAGGGTCGTGTTTTGCTTAGTTACAATCTGTCATTGAACAGTGTCGCCGATCATCGGTTGTGAGACCCTAAATTCGTTATGAATTCAGTTTTGATTGCAACTTCTCTGTTCTTGCTTGTTTTCTTGATTGCGCTTGCAGGGATAAGCCTTCGTGGCGAGGTCATTCGTGTGACACGGGTGATAACCAACGGAGCAGTGTGTAGTGATTGAGGGGTTTCGTTCGTTCGGAGCCTTGGATTATCAACGTCGAGATCTCCACCCAATCATGTTTACCATACCTCTCGGAAGATCGGGACTCATCCTCCTATCACTTTTCCTTAATGAGGATTTAACAACATCTAGTACTGGAATGTCATTTCCGATCAACAATATGTCATCTACATATAGGACTAGAAATATAATTGCGCTCCCACTAACCTTCTTGTAAATACAAGGTTCTTCTATGTTCTTGATGAAACCAAACCCTTTGACCACTTCATCAAAACGTAGATTCCAACTCCGAGATGCTTGCTTCAATCCATAGATTTGAAGTTTGCCTATTTTTCTAGAATTTTTTTAGGATCGACAAAACCCTCAGGTTGTGTCATGTACACACCCTCAGTCAGACTCCCATTAAGAAAGGTTCTTTTGACATCCATCTGCCATATTTCATAATCAAAATATGCAGCAATTGCTAGGAGAATCCGAACAGACTTTAGCATAGCGACTGGCGAAAATGTTTCATCATAATCCACACCTTGAATTTGTTTGAAACCTTTCGCCACCAATCGTGTTTTATAGATGTGAACTTTTCCATCCATATCAGTCTTTTTCTTGAAAATCCATTTGCAATCGATCGGTCTCACACCATTGATTGGATCAACCAAGTTCCAAACTTGATTCTCATGCATGGATTCTATTTTGGATTCTATGGCTCCAAGCCATTTCTCAGAGTCGGGTCCCATTATTGCTTCAATGTAGGTCACAGGCTCATTATTGTCCAACAATACCATGTCCTGTTGTTCCGTGGTTAGGAGTGTCAACTTTTCAGTTGCACGACGTACCCTTGTAGACCTTCGTGGGGCTGGTGTTTCATCAAGTGGTTGTACAACATCTTGTACATCCTGTATATGGTTAGAGGGTGCCGAAACATTTTCAGGTATTTCTTGAATTTCTTCAAGATGCACCTTGCTCCCACTAACTCCTTTTGAGAGAAACTCTTTCTCCAAGAAGACACCATTGCGAGCAGTAAATACTTTACCCTCCGTTTATTTATAAAAATTATATGCTTTGGTTTCCCTAGGATATCCCACAAAGAAGCATTTTTCTGATTTGGGAGTAAGTTTGTCTGACGTCAAACGTTTGACATAAGCATCACATCACCAAACTTTGAGGAAAGACAATCCGGGACGTTTCCCGGTCCACAACTCATATGGTGTCTTCTCAACAGACTTAGTTGGGACTCTGTTTAGTGTAAACGCAGCAGTTTCAAGAGCATAACCCCAAACGGATAGTGGAAGACCAGTCTGGCTCATCATCGAACTAACCATGTCTAACAAGGTTCGGTTCCTCCGCTCGGACACCCCATTCCATTGAGGCGTTCTAGGTGGAGTCAACTGTGGAACAATTCCACATTGTTTTAAATGATCATAAAATTCATGGCTCAAATATTCCCCCCCGCGATCAGATCGTAAAAGTTTAATTGTCTTGCCCAACTGATTTTGTACTTCATTCTGAAATTCTTTGAACTTTTAAAAAGATTCAGACTTGTGCCTCATTAAATAGACATATCCATATCTACTAAAGTCATCTGTAAAAGTAATGAAATACTAAAAACCACCTCTAGCTACCGAACTCATTGGTCCACATACATCAGTATGTACAAGTCCCAACAAGTCACTTGCCCTCTCACTTTGACCAGTGAAGGGTGCTTTGGTCATCTTACCAAGTAAACAATACTCGCATGTGTCAAGTGATTCAAAATCAAATGAACTTAACAAACCATCTTTATAGAGTTTCTCAATGCGTTTCTCATTTATATGACTTAAGCGACAATGCCAAATAAAAGTGGTATTTAGATCATTTCGTCGAGCCCTTTTTGTATTAATGTTATAGACTGTTTTATCCTCAAGATCAAGAACATATAATCCATTCACTAATGGACATTGAGCATAGAAAATATTATTATAATAAATAGAAAAATATTTATTCTTTATTATAATCTCATAACCATTAGCTTATTCCAAACATGAAGAAGATATAATGTTCTTGCTCAAAGAAGGAATGCAATAACAATTATTTAATTCCAAAACTAATCTTGAAGGTAATGACAAGTGATAAGTTCCGACAGCTATGACAGCAACCTTTGCTCCATTGCCAACCTGAACATCCAACTCTGCTTTTGCAAATCTTCTAGTCTCACTTAGACCCTGCAACGATTTGCAAGTGTAAATCATTGATCCGGTATCAAATACCCGTGATTCACAAGAAGATGTAGCAATACTGATTTCTATAACATTTATACCTGAAGTGGAAGTCTCACTCCCTTTCTTCTTTTTATCCTCCATGTACTTCTTGCAGTTCCTAGACCAATGCCCCTTAGCATGACAGTGAAAGCATTCATCATTAGGAGAAGGGCCTGATTTATCCTTTCACTTTGTGCTTGAAGGCTCATTGGGAACCTTTCCCTTGCCTTTAGTATGCGTCACACGCTTCCTCTTTTTATTCTCCTTTTGAACCATCATCACATGAGTGGTGTTTTTCTTAATGCTTTCCTCTGCTGTTTTAAGCATCCCATGCAATTCAGCCAACGTTTTCTCCATGCCATTCATTTGATAATTCAATATAAATGGCTCATAGCTCGGTGGGAGTGACTGGAGAATAACATCAATAGCCAGGTCATCCTTGAGTTCAGAACCAAGTTTGTTCAAAGTCTCAATGTAACCAATCATCTTGATTACATGGAGACTAACCGGGCTACCTTCTGCCAGCTTGCATGAGAACAAGGACTTTGAGATGTTGTACCTCTCAGCCCTTGCTTGGTTCTCAAACATTCCACGTAGTCCCTGAATCATAGAATAAGCATCTGTATGCTCATACTAATTTTGTAGATTAGGGGACATTGTGGCAAGCATGAGGCAGCTTGCATTAAGCGCATCATCACAGTGCTTCTCATAAGTCCTGCGAGTTGCGGCATTTGCATCATCGGGGAGGTCATTGGGGTATGGTTTCTCAAGAACATACTCAATTTTCTCTTGCCTGAGAACAATTCTCAGGTTGCGGTACCAATCAATAAAGTTAGCTCCATTGAGCTTTTCTTTCTCAAGCACATATCGCAAATTGAAACCAGAATTCTTACTACCAGCCATGATCTACAATAGAAAATAAATATGCAAGGTTTTAGCACTATGTTATGTACTAATCTTTTATTAACAGTTTAATAAAAGACACCACCACTATATGAGCATCGTCCTCCCTCTAACGACATATAGTGGTCCAAGATCCATATTCACTAATTTCTAGTGTGCTTTGGCTTCACTGCTAGAAAATTAGTGACATAGGTAAAGAACCATTGTTAATCATATCTCTATATGATTCTTGTTTGTTGGGTTGTTTGTTGGGTGACATCCAATGCCCCGGCTCCCAACACTATGCCATAAAGCCCAAAACCGTTTTGATAGCTTTGTTGAGTAAACCAATACTATGCATGTGAATGTCCAACATTCACCCTATTTATTATGATAGATGACGGTATTTTGCTTTGGCAAACCTACCATACAACAATCAAAACAACATAGGTGCAGCTATAGGTAAATAGAATCAAATACTCAACTTTTTCAAGGGAAGCTATTCTATCATGACAAAACATACACCATATGAAAAGCATGAAAAGAATAGCAAAACATCACAGGCATACAATCATATCATATCTGTGAATAGTATGGCCTTTAGGATCATAGTGGTCTCCATCACCATGGTTCCATCATGATCTACACCGCCATGTCTCCCTTCTTATGGTGATCACCATCGCCATCATGCTTGAGGATTCTCAATGAATATAAAAGAAGCTAATACATCTAATAGCTATCAAATAAATTACATGAGAGATCAGGCATCACAGGGTGACACACAGGTCGTTATACAATTATGTGACAACCTCAACCCGGTTGTGTTAAATTTGCAACACGCAGGCTGCATGAATTTTACACACAGATCATTACATCACATTTAGGCCATACCATTCACATCATTCCCTGCAAAAACAAGTTAAGCATAGAACGATGTCTATCGCGAAACAACTTAATGATGTCACTATAGCAGATAGCAACGGCGGTCCCGAATCTGAGACATTCAGAATGCCTCAATTTTCATTGTGACTGGTTATCCATGAGAAGATCGCGACACATGACCGTGATCTGTTGGCTCAATCTGTTAGCTATGTACACTATTAGTCCCGATGGTGATTCCAGCCGGTAGGGACAGGTTGCGCACATAGGAGAGAAGGAGCACGAACTAATTCTTTAGTCATATGATGGCAATCTACTCTAACCAATTCAAAACCCCAAAAGCCGAACAATAAAAATTCATCATATGAACTTGTCTGCAGTAGATCGCATCTAAGGTCCAGACCAAAAACTACGCAAGTCGGCTCTGATACCACTGTAGGGAAATAGGCGATGCACTACTCTGGCAATTCGACCGTATCACCCAGGAAACATGCGAGTAAGGAGGTCCTCGATCGTTACCACTAGACGCGCAGCGCAGCGGATCGTAGATGCGCGTCGGTGTAGGAGATGTAGACGATCACGTTCGTCTCCTCCTGAATCATCGTCACAGAAACGTCATCACGTCACCGTAGCCGATCAGCGCAGCAGTAACAGCAGCGCCTCCATGGAGTCCACACATACAGGGAGGAACGTCGTGCGTCGGTGTGCTAGCACCGCGCGCGCGACAAAGGTTTCGGCGTGTGGCCTGTAAGGGGCGGCGGCTAGGGCTGTTCTGTGGTGGAATGATCTGCCCCTAACCCTACCCCTCATATTTATAGGAGCGCTAATGCGCTAATGAGCTCTTATGGAGCAAATATCCATTAGGCCTTTATCCGAATTGTTATGATTGCCTCTTAGGCATATCACTAACAATCCAGCAGGTCGCTTATGTTTAGCCTTGACTCACTGACACATGTCGCACAAGGCAACATATTCTTCTATATCCCTTTTCATGCCGTGCCAAAAAAACTGGGTTTTAATGTCCTTGTACATTTTAGTGCATCCCGGGTGGATAGAGTACGCCGAGTCATGTGACTCTCTTAAAATCGTGTCGCGAATATGCTTCACATCAGACACACTTTTAGAGGGAATGGAATGAGATGATTAGTCTGAGGGTCAAGGGTACATTATATATAGGGATTAGGTGAGGGGAAAATACTAAACTGCCCCTAACCCTAATCCCCTTGTGACGCCCCTACCCCGAGAAGAAAAACCTCTCGGAACCGAGACTGATGCAGATGTGTGCCCAGGATGTTCATCACACATACACATATAATCCACAAACTGAATTCAGAATATATATAACCACGAATGAATAGATTCAAGTACTTTATTACATCAATCTTTATTGCAGCGGAAGTCTTATCTTAGCAGCGGAAGTCTTATTCTAGCAGCGGAAGTCTTCTAAACTATAGTGGAAGCAAACTAAGCAGCAGCAGCGGCTCCATCTCTACTCCACAGGCAAGGTTGAGGGTAGATTACACGCCTAATACTCCACGTGGTCTTCATAGTACTCCCCTCCTGTTGCTAATGATGTATGATAATGCAAGGGTGAGTACATGACGTACTCAACAAGTGCGGAAAGTATGACATGTAGCTTACAACAAGGTAGGTATTAAATGGTTCATTGCATAAAAGCAAAGTTTATTTCAAAAAACATGATAAAAACAACAACTAGCTTTAAGTGAATGTAATCCCAACATGTATTTAAACATCAACATACCTCCATCATGATTTACCACTTTTCATATCTCATCCGAACATTTATCTTTCTCAACTTTTCACATGCTAATGAATACCATCTCGTATTCACTACCATCTCATCTCATATTTAATTCCATCTCATAACCGAGATCAAATCTCATTGCCATGACTCAACAATCATGAAACCAATCTCATTACCCGGACTCAACAGTCCTGAAAACCAAATCCAAAGACCATCCATGACCAAACCAAATACCATCCCAATTACCATCCCATCTAATCATGGAAGTTGGCCAGGCGCTTGTGACCGGAAGCACGGCTCTCATGATAGTTTTATACCCCGCAGAGTTTGCACCACTCTACCCACAAGTTTGTGATTTCGTCACCCATCGGCGACTGCAGAACCTCCATTATACCAGTACACAACCATCGGTGTATGGCCAAGAGATCACAAAATAGCCTTCACAAAGGGGCTACTAGATGTATGGACTCACTAAGATTTCACCAGCAGGCCCAAATCACCATTCTCCTACCTACGGGCACCCTCTTGTGCCATGCAGTTCCCAGGGTAGTCCTCACTCGACTCTCATTCCCCGCGCCTTCCACGGTCCATAACAATCTAGTAACTTACCTAATTAGTTAGCTAAGCCGCACCCATACTTGGCCATGTGGTGGCACTATATTCCTGGCATGTGCTCGCATGAACCGGTTCTTAGATCTACGGCAAGTAACCACCATATCATTCTACAACTTCCACAAACCAAACTTGCCTAGATCTCCCTCGGATTCATGATCATTAACATCAAGTTCTCATTATCATTATTCTCACGAATGCAGTAGCTAGACACCTTCTATCGCTTCCCATAACCCGTAGATTAGCGAAGTAAAAAGCAAAAACCGACCATACCCAACTCATAAACTTCCCTAGTGTCAAGGGTGGTTAACAAAACTAGTAAACTCCTATGAAAGGGTTTCCCATCAAGTTGACTCAAGCATTCACAGTTTTCGCAAACAAAATAGCTTTCAAAACATGGGATCAATATGGTCAAGGGGCACTTTCCTTGTTCCTGTGGCTTCTGTTGCTCTTGGATCTCAAAGTCTTGTTTTTGTAGCTCGTCGTGGATAGCTCCCTGAGCTTGTCTTTCTACTCACTTCACACACATACACTATTTATAGCAATCAATCATCATGCACAAACTTTACTCAAGATGCAATGGTGCATATGCATGCTAATCCTATGATGCTGTTTTAATTTGATCGGTTTGTACGTGTTCTTGCATGTTTTTGCATGGGATTGCATGGGGTTTTACAATAAACAGAGGTGTAAGGATCAAATGTGGACGTGGCGATGATCTCGTCACAAGATCTAGATCAAACCTATCAACACGTGATGTGTCCACACGGAAAAGCTTCTGTTTGAAAGGATCGAAGAAAACAGATGCAAAGAAAACCGCGATCTCGTCGTAAAGTGGTAATGGAGACCTACCGTACATCCTTCGGGTCCTTCCTCCAGAAAAACAGATCGTCGGCTCTCCTCCGGCGATGGCGATCATGGTCCGGGCTCGTCGACGGTCTCTCCGGTGGTCCTACTCCGGCGAAGGGTTTAACTCGGCGAGTTGGGGGCTAGGGCTCCAAGTCGTTGACTCGAGAAGATGTTACAACCAAGGGGTTGTTTCGGGTTCTATTTATAACCGGAAAAAGAAGAGTCCTAATCTGATTGGATTTTTAAATAAGAGTCCTATTCAAATAGTTTTTAAATCTTAACAACTTATCTTCAACATATTCGGTGCAGTAGCAACGTGCAATTCGTGTCGGTTTCCTCCCGTATGGGGTATTCACGTACAGAGGAGAAACCGCTTAAGATCTCATCACCTCAGTGGTGATGAGCTCCGGAGGCTCCACGTGTCCAGTAGAGGTCGGGCCTCCCTTTTCCGCAGAGGCGGGCTCCTGTTGTGCCGCGTGTCAGGCGGGCAAGACCTCCCTCTTCCTCAGAGGTGAGCTCCGCGTGCGCCACGTGTCTGGTGGGTCGGGACCTCCCCTCTCTCCAGAGACAAGCTCCGTGTACGCCGCGTGTCAGTTCCGGACCTCCCCTCTCTTTGGAGGTGGCTCTGGGGGTGCCACGTGTCAGTGCCGGACCTCGCCTCGCTTCGGATGTGGGCTCCGGTAGTGCCACGTGTCCGTTCTGGACCTCCGCTCTCTTCAGAGGTGAGCTCCAAAAATGCCACGTCTCAAGTAGCGCCTATCTTCCTTACTTCTCGGAGGCGAGCTCCGAGGTCGACACGTGTCTGTTAGCGTCGGACGTCCCGGAGGTGAGCTCCGGAGGTGACACGTGTCCAACAGTGTCGGACCTCCCGGAGGTGAGCTCCGGAGGTGACACGTGTCCGGTAGTGTCAGACCTCCCGTAGGTGAGCTCCGGAGGTGACACGTGTCCGATAGTGTCGGCCTTCCCTTAGGGCGGGACCTCTCGGAGACGAGCTTAGAGGCTGACCCGTGTCCTGCAGTGTCTTCTATTCGGAAGTGAGCTCCGAGGATGACACGTGTCCAGTAGGACCAGACCTCCCGGAGGTAAGCTCCAAGAGTGACATGTGTCCCATAGTGTCGGACCTCTCCGAGATGAGCTCCGAGGGTGACACGTGTCTGGCAGGGCCGGATCTCTCGGAGGTGAGCTCTGAGCCTGTCACGTAGCCAGTTTAGTGGCGTACCTCTCCCCCCTTTGTGGAGATCAGCTCCGAGGGCGCCACGTGGCCAGCAAGCCGCGGAAAGTGTCTACAGCGCTCCTCGGCAAACTGGAACTGGCTCTTTTCGGCTATCCTTTTGATTCTTTTTTTGTTTCCACTTCTTTTAAAATGTTTTCTCTACATGAATTATGTATGCATACATGATTATGAAATTGAGGGTGTCACAAATCTACCCCACTTAAATTTAATATCGCCGTTGAGATTCGATAGAGTAGAGAATAGATGAGGGAATTCTACTTTGAGGTCTTCTTCACGCTCCCATGTAGCTTCGGCTTTTGCATGATGGCTCCATTGTACATTGCACCAACGGATCACTTTTTCCTCGTGACCCTTTCCTTCACGTCCAAAATTCAGACAGGGTGCTCTACATAGGTCAGATCCTCTTGTAGTTCAAGTTCATCCATCGGTACTTGTTCTTCTGGGACTCTCAAGCACTTCTTGAGCTGGGATACATGAAACACGTCATGCATGTTGGAGAGGTGCGTTGGGAGCTCTAGTTGATAGGCTACTTCTCCTCGCTTGTCCAAAATCTTAAATGGCCCGATGTAGCGAGGTGCTAACTTGCCTTTGACGTTGAAACTTTGTTGGCCTCAGATAGGTGATACCTTAAGGTATACAAAGTCTCCTACTTCGAAAGTCAACTTCCTTCGCCTATTGTCCGCATAGACTTTCTGACGTGACTGAGCGGCCTTCAAGTTCTCCCGTATTTTTTGGACTTGCTTCTCAGCTTCTTGCAGCACTTCGGGTCCGAACACTTGGTGTAATACCCTCATTTTTGGTTTCTGCATATATTCATGTTCCAAGAAGAGAAAACATTTTAAAAGGAAGTAGGAACAGAGAAAAATATCAAAAGGGTAGCCAATAAGAGCTGAATCCAGTTCACCGAGAGCGCCGAAGACAACTTGCCACGGCCCGCTGGCCACGTGGCATGTTCGGAGCTCATCCCTGCGAAGTAGGGAGAGGTACGCCGCTAAACTGGCTATGTTGCAGGCTCGGGGCTCATCTCCGCAAAGGGGGAGAGGTCCTACCCTGTGGGACATGTGTTGCCCCCAGAACTAGCCTCTACGGAAGAAGCAAAGGCATTTTCTGCAGGACACATGTCACCCTCGGAGCTAGTCACCATGGAAATCAGAGGACCAGTCGCGCGGGATACGTGTTGATCTCGGAGCTCACCTCCGAGAGGTCCGGTTCTATCGGACACGTGTCGCCACCGGAGCTTATCTCCGGGAGGTCCGTCGCTGTTGGACACGTGCTAACCTCGGAGCTCGTCTCTGAGAAGAAAGGAAAGTATGGTGCTACTTGACGCGTGGCATTCACGGAGCTCACCTCCGAAGAGAGGGAGGTCCGGAATGGATACGTGGCACACCCGGAGCTACCTCCGGAGAGAGCAAAGGTCCGGCACTGACACGTGGCGTGTGCGGAGCCACCTCCGAATAGAGAGGAGGTCCCGACCGCCAGGATACGTGGCGCACACCGGAGCTCGTCTCTGTGGAAAAGGAGAGGCCAGGCCTGATGGACACGTGGAGCTTCCGGAGCTCACCACCGAGAAGGTAACGAGTTCTGGAGTGGTTTTTGGATTCTGTACGCATAGAGATACCGGTACGGAGAAGAAACCGACCTGAATTCCACAATGTCACCGCACCAAATCAACTTGAGGTAAGTTGTTAGGATTTAACAACGATCTGAATAGGACTCTTATTCGAAATACAATCAGATTAGGACTCTTCTCTTCCCGATTATAAATAGAACCCAGAACCTTTGGCCGAAACTACAAACTTCTTTGCCAACTCCTAAGCCGACGACTTAGAGCCCTAGCCTCAACTCGCCGAGAAAGCCATCGCCGAAGTTCAGCGAGGAAAATCGCCGGAAGAGAGCCCAACAATCTGAGAAGGGCCCAAGACCGAGAAGGACGTAAGGTAGGTCTCCAATACCACCTTACAACATCGTTGTGTTTTCTTTGCATCTGTTCTTCGATTCCTTTCGAACAGAAGCTTTCTCGTGGACATATCACTTGTTGATCGGGTAGATCTAAGGATAAGGTCATCGCCACGTCCACATCTGATCCGAACACCCCTGTTCATCATAAAGCCATGCAAGAACACGTACAAACCGATCTAATAAAGCTGATCATAGGATAGCATGCATATGCATCATCACATCTAGTTTAAAGTTTGTGCATGGTATTGATTGTTATGAATCTTGTATGTGCGTGATCCTGTATAGAAGGACAAGCTCAGGGAGCTGTCTACGACGAGCTGCAACAACAAGGTTTCGAGATCCAAGAGCAACCAGAACCGCAAGAACAAGGCAAGTGCTCCTTGACCATATTGATCTTTTGTTTTGGGTAAAACTGTTTTGTTTTTGCAAAAAGGTGTGTGTGCTGAGTCAAACATGATGGGAAACCCTTTTATAGGAGTTTACTAGCTTTGGTTGAACCACCCTTGTCGCCAGGGATGTTTACGAGTCGGGTATGGTTTTTACTTATATGCTTCGCTGAGTCCATGGGATTGGGAAGCGAGATAGATGTATCTAGCTAACTGCACTCATAATGATACTGAGGAAAACTGATGTTGTTAATGAACATGGATCGGAGGGAGATCTAGGCAAGCCTTGGTTTGTGAATGAGGTAGCATGAGATGGTGGTTTACTTGCCGCAGATCTAAGGACCGGTTCATGCATGCACATGTCATGATAACAGTGCCACCACAAGGCCAATTATGGGTGCGGCTTAGCTGAGTAATTAGGTAAGTTGCTAGTTTGTTATGGACTGTGGAAGGCGCGGGGAATGGGAGTCGATTGAGGACCGCCCTGGGAACTACATGGCGCAAGAGGGGGCCCGTGGGTGGGAGAATTGGAGATTCTAGCCTGCCGGTGAAACCTTAGTGAGTCCATACATCTAGTAATGGGTAAAGAGGTGCAAACTCTGCAGAGTTCTTAAAACTATCATGATAGCCGAGCTTACGGTCACGAGCGCCTGGCCAACTGCCATGATTAGTTGGGACGGTTATTGGGATGGTTATTGGGATGGTTATTGGTTATGGTTTTGGATAGTTCTGTTATGGTTTGGTTTTGGGACTGTTGAGTCCGGGTGATAAGATGGGTTGCATGACTGCTGAGTCGTGGCAACAAGGTTGGTCTCGGTGGGAGACGAAGTTGTTTTATGAGGTGGAATGGTAGCGAATACAGGATGGTATTCGTGAGATGGTAGCGAATACGAGGAGGTATTCGTGAGCGAGAATGAGGTTGATTGATTGTGACATGGAAAGTAATGAGCACAATGGAGGTATGATTGGTATTTTAATACATGTTGGGATTACATTCACTTAAAGATAAGTCGCTGTTTTATCGCGCTTTGGATAAATAACTTTGCTTTTCTGCAAATGAGCCTTTTTATACCTACCTTGCTAGGAGCATCATATCATATTTTCCCGCACTTGCTGAGTACATCATTGTACTCAAACTTGCATTATTATTTCATCATCAGCAGCAGGAGAAGACTACTATGAAGACCAAATGGAGCATTAGGCGTGTGATCTGTTCTCAGCCTTGCCTGTGGGAATGGAATAAAGATGGAGCAATTGCTGCTTAGATTTGCTTCCGCATTAGTTAAATTGCTTCCGCATTAGAATAAAGACTTCCGCTGCGTAGAATAAAGATTTCCGCTATGAGCATGAGTCCAAGACTCATGAGCTATTGTAATTAACTCTGTTATTCGTGGTTATATATATATTCTGAATTCAGTTTGTGGAATATATGTGTATGTGCGATGAACATCTTGGGCAAACATATGCATTAGTCCTCGGTTCCGTGGTTTTCCACAGAATTGAGGGCGTCACATATTGGTATCAGAGCCACGGTTGACAATGGGTTACACGCCTAAATAGGAAACATAGATTGGTATCAAAAGCCACAGATACGGATAGGATACACACTTAGATACAATCACAGATTAGTATCAGACACAGATTGGTAGCTAAGCCACGCACCCTAGGACGCTTAGATTGGCCTTGAAACTACGTTGACAAAGGAAACCATCCTTGAATAGGAGTTGTGTGAGCCCTTGTGATGATTGTTTGTGATTAAACGCTTAGTGTGAGTTGTGGGACGTCTCAAAACGTTGTCCATATCCACACGTAAGTAGAAAGAGGTGTGAGATGTTTCGGTATATATATATATATATATATATATATACATATACATACATATATATACATATACATACATACATATATATATATATATATATATATATATATATAGTCCGACTCACCTTGATGCATATAGTTGAGGAAATGTAACTAAACTTTCTAATCTTCTATTCTATTTCAATCTCTCTCCCAGATGGTGAGAGGAAACGCTGGCCGAAGGAACACCAGTGACAACCAAGAGGATGGTCACGATGAAGTTCCTGTTAACCCCGGAGCTGGTGAAAACCACCTGGAACGGTTGATGGCCATGCAGGATCAACTTATGCAAACCATGATCCAAACTTTGGGTCAGTTGCAGGCCAACAACAACATCCCCGTTCCGGCACCACCACCACCACCACCGGCTCATAACAGGTTGGGAGAGTTCATGGGGACTCGACCACCCACCTTTGATCAAGCTAACGACCCCATGGAGGCCGACGACTGGTTGAAATCCATGCAGAAGATGCTTGCCATAGTACAGTGCAATGACCGAGAGAGGTCCTCTTTGTGTCGCATCAACTTACGGGAGCCGCCGCTGACTGGTGGGATGCCCTAAGCAACGCTCATGTCGACCCGGAGATGATCACTTGGACTGAGTTCAAGGAAACTTTCCGCTCTCATTACATCCCTGCTGGTGTAACGATGCTCAAAAGACAGGAGTTCGAAGGTCTCCGCCAAGGACAGAGAAGTGTGAATGAGTACCTCAACAAGTTCACAAAACTGTCCCGGTATGCCCCCGAAGACGTCAACTCAGACCAGAGGAAGCAATACCTGTTCATGAGAGGGTTGAACAATGAGATCCAGGTTCAGCTCCTCAACAATGACTACGTAAGTTTTCAGAAGCTTGTTGACAAGGCTATAGTGGTTGAAAACAAGATCCGAGAGATCGAGCGAGAGTGCAAGAGGAAGGTGCCATACCAGCCCCAAGGGAGCAACGTACGACCTCGGTATATGCCCCCAGCTGCACCGTGGTATGTTTCGACCACTCCTGCATACCGCCCTAGTCAGCCACCACAGCAACGACCCGTTGCACCAGCACCTCGTGTGCCCATGCCTCCTGTGCCGCGACCTAACATGGGCGCCCCTGTTCAAAACCCCTGCCCCAACGTACCTGCTGCCGTAGGCAACAGGGCATGCTTTGCATGCGGGGAAATAGGACACTTCGCAAACCAGTGCCTGAGGAGAGGACCTGGACAGCAAGGCAACGTGCCCAAACACAACCCGTGACGGAACGGAGGGGACAATCAAGGAAACCGTAGACAGCAGAACTATGCTCGCGGCAACGTAAACCATGTCTCTGCTGAGGAAGCACAACAGGCTGAGGACATCGTAATTGGTATGTTCCTTGCCAACTCCAACCCAGCCACCATCTTATTTGATTCTGGAGCATCACATTCCTTCATATCATCCAAGTATGTTGCAAAACATCATCTACCCATATCACACCTAAAATGTGCTATGTTAGTTAATTCTCCCGGTGGAGAGATGAGGACTAATATAGTATGTCCGAAAGTAAGCCTTAAAATAAGGGGGTAGACTTCCTTGCCAACCTTATTGTCTTGGACTCCCAAGGGATTGACATAATACTCGGGATGGATTGGTTAAGCAAGCACAACGGGGTAATCCAATGTGCTGAAAGAAGCGTGCAGTTAACAAATGAGCACGGCGTCCGTGTCGAGTTTGAGTCAGCCCAACAAACGATTGAGAAGGCAATCTTGAACCACGTCGAAGGAGCAACATCGGACATCATTCCAGTGGTTCAAGAATTCTCGGAGGTGTTTCCAGAGGAGCTTCCAGGTATGCCCCCTGATCGGGACATTGAGTTTGTCATTGATTTGGTACCTGGAACTGCACCCATAGCCAAGAGACCCTATAGGATGCTGTCAATGAGATAGTATAACTCAAGAAGAAAATTCAAGAGCAGTTGGAGAAGGGTTTTATACGTCCAAGCTCGTCACCATGGGGAGCTCCTGTGCTCTTCGTAGACAAGAAGGATGGGACCCAAAGGATGTGCCCGGACTATAGGTCTCTCAACGAGGTGACAATCAAGAACAAATACCCTCTTCCACGTATAGAGGACCTATTCGACCAAATGAAAGGAGCCTGAGTGTTCTCCAAGATTGATATTCGGTCGGGATATTTCCAGCTGAAGATTAAGCCCTCCGATATACCCAAGACTGACTTTCGAACACGGTATGGTTCGTATGAATATACCGTCATGTCTTTTAGGTTAACAAATGCACCCGCATACTTCATGTACCTTATGAACAAGGTTTTCATGGAGTACTTGGATAAGTTCGTCGTGGTTTTCATCGACGACATTATGGTGTATTCAAAAAGTGAGGAGGAGCATGAAGAACATTTGAAATTGACCTCGTAGAAAATGCGTGAGCATCAATTGTATGCCAAGCTTAACAAGTGTCAATTTTGGCTAAAGGAAATATCGTTCCTATGCCACATTATCTCCGAAGAAGGAGTATCGGTGGATCTCGGAAAAGTGAGGGATGTTCTGAAGTGGGACCAACCGCAAAACGTGAGGGATATTCGGAGTTTTCTTGGGATGGCTGGATACTACCGACGCTTAATCAAGGACTTCTCTAAGATAGCAAAGCCTATGATGGAGTTGCTAACGAAGGGGAAAGCCTTTCGATGGACAGCAGCATGCCAAGAAAGTTTTGAGGAGCTTAAGAAAAGGCTAACCACAACGCCGGTTTTGGTATTGCCGAATGTAAGCAAGAGCTTTGACATATATTGTGACGCATCCAGACAGGGGCTCGGATGTGTGCTCATGCAAAAAGGACAAGTGGTAGCCTATGCCTCACGACAATTAAAGAGCATGAGCTCAATTATCCTACACATGACTTGGAGCTAGCAGCAGTAGTGCATGCATTGAAGATTTGGAGTCATTATATCCTTGGTCATCGATGTGAGATCTATACGGATCATAAAAGCCTCAAGTACATATTTACCCAAACGGACTTGAATTTGAGGCAACATCGATGGTTGGAACTCATCAAGGATTACGATGTTGGAATCAACTACCACCCTGGAAAGGCCAATGTAGTAGCTGATGCATTGAGCCGAAAGGGAGCATGTCACCAACTCACGGTTCGGGAGCTACCACCCGAACTACAAAAGGAGTTCGAACGGTTACACCTCGGATTCTTGAACAACATGGAAGTGATGGAGATCCACTCTTCATTGAAGCAAGAGATAAGAGATGGCCAAGCAACGGATGAGGAGATCAAGGAAAGGATCCAACAAGGAATAGATAAGGATTTCAAAGAAGATGAGAAGGGTACGCTTTGGCTAGGAAAAAGGATTTGTGTGCCTAACGTGAAGCACCTCCGCGACATGATATTGAAAGAGGCACATGGTTCACCCTATTCCATACATCTTGGAAGTACCAAAATGTACAATGACTTGAAAACTTGTTATTGGTGGTATGGTATGAAAAGGGATATAGCCGAATACGTTGCCCTATGCGACACATGCCAACAGGTGAAGGCCGAACATCAAAGACCCGTTGGATTGTTGCAACTCTTGAAGGTACCCGATTGGAAGTGGGAGGACATCAGTATGGATTTCATCGTCCGATTGCCACGTACTCAGTCGGGTTATGACTCCATCTAGGTTATTGTGGACCGATTGACGAAAACCGCCCATTTTCCCCTATAAGGGCCAATTACAACGTTGCAAAATTAGCCGAGTTGTACATGGAACAGATCGTGTGCCGTCATGGAGTCCCGAGAAGGATAGTCTCAGATCGAGGTTCTCAGTTTACCTCTAGATTTTGGAGGAAGCTGCAGAAAGCTATGGGTACACGACTGGATTTTAGCTCCGCCTATCACCCACAAACTGATGGACAAACTGAAAGGACAAACCAAATCTTGGAGGACATGTTGAGAGCTTGCGCCTTGAAACATGGGCGTAGTTGGGGTAGGAGTTTACCGTACGCCGAATTCTCCTATAACAACACCTATCAAGCTAGCTTGAAGATGTCGCCTTTTGAAGCACTGTATGGTAGACGGTGTAGAACACCACTGTTTTGGAGTGAGACCGAAGAGAACCAGGTGTTTGGACCCGAAGTCTCTAAGAAGCTGAAAAACAAGTCCCAGCAATTCGGGAGAACTTTGAGGCTGCTCAATCACGACAGAAAGGCTATGCAGACAATAGGCGAAGGAAGTTGACTTTCAAAGTAGGAAACTTCGTATACCTTAAGGTATCGCCTATCCGAGGCCAACGACGTTTCAACGTAAAAGGCAAGCTAGCACCTCGCTACATCGGACCATTTAAGATTTTGGACAAGCGAGGAGAAGTAGCCTATCAATTAGAGCTCCCAACATATCTCTCCGATGTACATGACGTGTTTCATGTATCCCAGCTCAAGAAGTGCTTGAGAGTACCAGAGGAGCAAATACCAATGGAAGAGCTTGAAATTCAAGAAGACCTGACCTATACGGAGCACCCTGTCCGAATTTTGGACGTAAAGGAAAGGGTCACCAGGAACAAAATAATTCGATGGTGCAAGGTGCAATGGAGCCATCACACAGAAGCTGAAGCCACATGGGAGCGTGAAGAAGACATCAAGGCAGAATTTCCTTATCTATTCCCTACTAACGAATATCGAGGGCGAGATTCAATTTAAGGGGGGTAGATTTGTAATACCCTCATTTTCGGTTTCTGCATATATTCATGTTCCATGAAGAGAAAACATTTTAAAAGGAAGTAGAAAAAGAGAAAATATCAAAAGGGTAGCCAATAAGAGCTGAATCCAGTTTACCGAGAGCGCCGAAGACAACTTGCCGCGGCCCGCTAGCCACATGGCATGTTCGGAGCTCATCCCTGCGAAGTAGGGAGAGGTACGCCGCTAACTGGCTACGTGGCAGGATCGGGGCTCATCTCCGCAAAGGGGGAGAGGTCCGACCCTGTGGACACGTGTTGCCCCCGGAACTAGCCTCTGCGGAAGAAGCAAAGGCATTTTCCGCAGGACACATGTCACCCTCGGAGCTAGTCACCACGGAAATCAGAGGACCAGTAGCGCGGGATACGTGTTGATCTCAGAGCTCACCTCCGAGAGGTCCGGTTCTATCGGACACGTGTCACCACCGGAGCTTATCTCCGGGAGGTCCGTCGCTGTTGGACACGTGTTAACCTCGGAGCTCGTCTCTGAGAAGAAAGGAAAGTCTGGCGCTACTTTACGCGTGGCATTCACGGAGCTCACCTCCGAAGAGAGGGAGGTCCGGAATGGATATGTGGCACACTGTAACACCCCAAAACCTGCTAAAGAGGGGAATTTAAAAAATTTTGGATGTAATGCATGTGATAAAGCAATTCAAATTCAAACTGGAATTCAAATTCAAATCAAAAAAGAAAAAGAAAAGGAAAAGGAAAAAAAAAAGAAAATGACCAGCGGGCCGAAACCTGCTCTGCCGGCCCAAGACCCCCGCCCGCTCTCTCTCCCTCTCACTGACATGTGGGGCCCGCATGTCATCCCTCTACTCCCGCGTGCCGAACCGACCCCGTACTCTCTCTCGCGCCCGATCAAAACAACCCCCGGAACCCACGCTCCCAGCCCCCATTTCCGGTCCCGGACGCCCCAACGTGATCTCAACAGACCGCCGCCCTCCCTCGTCCATTTAAACGCTGAAATCCACCCCTTTTTCCTCCCCGATCAATCGTTTTTCTCTTCGGTTAGAACCGAAGCTTCTACCGCCGATTTCCTTCGATTCTTGCTCAAATTTCCTGATCTAACGTGCTGATCACGTTCCACCGCCGCCGGGGAGCCCTGCAGGTGAAGGAAACGACGTGTCTTGCGCCCCAACTGCCCCCCCCCCGACGTGCACCGAAGATCATCGCCATTGACGCTAGCCGCCGACCGACTTCCAGGGCCTCCGAGTGCAGGAAAACCCCTCGGTGAGCATCCCCTACCCCTCCGCGGTCGATCTGTGCAAATAGATGCGAGTTCTAACGCACAGCGGGAAAAACCGAGGCTGCGCCAGCGAGATCACCACCCCCGCCGCCGCGAGCCGCCGCGCGAGCGGGCTGGCTTTGGTCAGGGCGACGTGGCCCATTGAGGTCCGCCTATTTTAAATCGCACGGTAGAAATAAAACCGACGCGTACCGTTTCGGCAATCTAATATGAGCCGTCTGTTTTAAATCGGACGGTCCACGTCGGCCCCGCATTGTAAAGGTCAGGATTCTTACGCGCTACCCCCTGGGTATCTCGGAAAACACGAGCTAGCCCCAGAAACTTCTGATCTAGCCTCTGGACCTTCAGAAATTCATGTAAATTCATTTAAAAAACAGTTTTAGCCCGTGGACTTAATAAAAATTAGGAAAACCCCTCTGTTATGTGTAATTAGGCCCCTGAAAATTTAGGAAATAGTGTATTAAACCATGCAGTAGGGTGGATTTGCCTTTTAGACCCTATAGGATATTAAATTCCGAAATTTGAACATGTGACTAGGATTTAAATTTAAATGGTGATGCAAAGACTTGTGCAAATATAAATTTAAACTCTCCTAGCACTTGGAAAACCTTTAGAATGAGTTAAAAATAGTTTTTAGGCAGAAATGAAATCTGCCTAAGTGTTGCTCATTTTTATTATCTCTAGGGACACATTTTAGGCTAGGAAATAATTCTAAAATTAGTAAAATAAATTTAAATTGTTTCACACCAGAGAGGAAGTTCAAAAATATTTTATTGAACATATTAGATCAGAACCTATTCTGTTTAAATAATATGACTAACTATTCTAATTGTAAAGTTCACTTTTGGGTATAGAAATTAAATCTGAAAATATAGGAAAATAAGTATGCATGATTTGAATATGTTAAATCAGGTCTTTATTCTCAAGAACTTCAAATTAAGATTTTGTAGAAGATATAAAACCTATTTGGAGTAGGAAATTTTCTTTCATGCAAACTTTGTGGCTAAGAAGTGTATTAATTAATTATGAAGAAATTGTTCAAATTGGAAATTCATATATAGTGTGCAAATAGAAATCTGAATACAAAAGTTAGAAATAATATATATATGTTTAAAAGTGCATGTAGGCCTAAAATCAACACATCTAGGGTAACCACAACACTTAGAAATGTGAGTGACTTTCATATGTATGTATGTATGGTTTGCATGAGTGAAAGTGTGAACTATGCCTTATGGATTGTTGTTTTCTTTTGCTATGTGTATTGGCATGAGTAGAACCTGCCCCAGAGCAAGTTCTCCCGTTCCAAGACCAAGACTTTCCATTCCCAGAGCAGCAGGAAGAAGGCAAGTGTCCTTGACCACTTTGATCCTATGCTAGGATGTGTAGATAGAATTATTGGCATTGTGAATTGAAATATGAAACCCATGCTAGGAAGTTTCCCTAGAATTGCATTATCTTGTTTCCTTGTAGCTTGGGTTGGGATTTGTTTTATTATGTCATTCATTCGTAATACTTATGCCTAGCCATGCTTAGAATGGGATAAGTGGAATATGAGATCATCAACTTGTTTACCTTACTCTTGAATGAGGCATTATGAGTTATGTAGAGGTAGGGATCGGGGCAAGTTGGATGATTTGGTTGGTGCTGGGTGCACGAGATTCGGGTTTGTGTTTAGTACTTGCGTGGATCCTAAGGACCGGTTCATGGAGCATGTAACCTGGCTTTACAGTGCCAACCACATGCTGAGATGGGGCAGCTTGGCCAATTAATTAGGTGTATCCCCGGCGTAGTATGGGTGTTTTGGATGGTGCGGGGAATAGGTGTCAGCTGGACTACCATATGAACCGCAAGGCTCAAGAGGAGGCCAGTGCAGCGGGGTTGGAGCCTCTTGTATGCGATTAGGGGTGAAACCTCAGTGGGCCCATGCTCATCGGAAATCCCTTTGTAAAGGCCTCGTAGTGATCTCCTGGCTACACATCTGGGAAGTGTGAACATGGTTCGCGGCCACTGGCATAATGGAGGTTCTTTTAGTCCACCCGGTAACGGGGGATGAAATCACTACATGTGGGTACAGGTGGTGCAAACTCTGCAGAGTCAAAACTGTCATGACAGCCGTGCTCACGGTCAAGAGGGCTTGGACTTATTCAGGATTAGAGGATGATGGATTGGGAAGTTGAGGATGTTAAGCGGGAATCTTAACATTGGAGTTGAGACTATGTGTACTTGATATCGATGATGGGTTGAGGGATTGGGACCATTTCACCTGTGTAGTAATGTAGGTGCTTAATAAGCTAAGGTGATAGGTATTAATTGCGTAGTGCTTTAACCATGAGTTCAACCTCTCCTTGCTCTAGCCATGCATGACATAACTTTCCCACACTTGCTGAGTACCCACGGTACTCAAACTTGCTTTTCTGTTGGTTTATATTGCTGCTCAGATCAAGAGAATGATGTGGTGTTTAATGACCAAGACTTTGGTCCCGAGGAAGGATTCTAGGTTCACGGAGTCCCACGGGCAACGTCTGTGATGGAGCCCACAAGATTTATATTCCGCTGCTTTTTTATTTACATGTTATGAACATTTTATCGCCCATCGAGACATATGCTATGTAAAACTTATTTATATTCGAACACTTGGCTCGTAATAAATGATGCTTCACTATTTGTCATCACATGTATGAGAGAATGATCCTGTCATCACACGTATGCTCCACGCCGCCGGCAATGTTGGCAAGCTGATCATACACTACAGCTCCACCAGGACCATCCGTGAGAAGCGGGAAGAATGAAGCTCAGAGATGAGGATTATCCATGAAAATCAGCTGCTCAAGATCCACCGCTCTCCAGCTTGTCGGGCGACTCAGGCCGATGCTGAGAAGGATGTCACCTGGGCGGCCATCACCTGCCAGAGTTACATCAACCATCGCCACCTGGACAGGACTGAGTACATGGATGTCCTCCAGCGTGAGAGTGGCACCGCGGAGTACAAGTACCCGCCAGTGCAGCAGAGGACTTCCCATGAGCACATGGACCTGTGCTTGCAGGATGCTGCTATGCTCAGCACTCGACTGCAGGAGTGCCAGCAGGAGCTTCAGGATGTTCGTGACACCCTGAAGGAGACTGAGGCATTGCTTCGTGCCAGCTTGAGGGCGAGAGAAAAAGGAGATGGGAATGAACTGTGTGTCACCGTGAATGACACGTGGACTCCTGACTCCCCAGACTGCCGGGCGAGCAGGCGTCGCCGCACTTCTCCACCAGCAGCTTCCCCACCAAAAGCGGAATCAGAGGGCAGCCAGAATAATGAGGAAGACCCCGAAGAGCCAGCTCAGTGATACGAGTCGTTTAGAGTCCTTTCCCTTATTTCAGCAGGTCATCGAGTAGTTGAGTCAATACCTTAGTTATTTGTGTGTTAATGTTTGGTGTGTGACGTGAGTTGTGGAAGCCATGGGCATTTATCCACAACCTCGTCTTTAGGTTGCTTTTCTTAGATGTGTGAACCCCTATGAATTAAGAGTGCATTTATTTTCGCGTGAGACATGACTCCCAAAAATCTACGTGAAACCCTCAGAAAAATATTTAATATATTAAGACCTCAAATGTTTAAGTTTAAACAAGCAATTTGGGAAGTTAATACGTAATGCTTTAAGTTAACATTTGGTTGATCATGATAGATGGCTGGAAGAGGAAAGGGTCGTGGTGCCAACCCCACCAACAACAACGATGAGGCTGGCAACCCTCATCTTTCTGGAGGACAAGACAGGGGTGGTCGCCGTGAAGGAGCTGATCCTATCCACCAGATGCTTGAAAGTAAGAATCAGCTCATCCAGAGCCTAACTCAAGTGGTGGCCAACTTGCACCAAGCTCCACCCCCACAAGCTGCACCACGCCAACCAAGGTTGAGTGAGTTTCTGGGGACTCAACCTCCAAAGTTTGCAAGTGCTGCTGAACCTCTTGATGCAGATGACTGGCTAAAGGCCATTGAGAGCAAGATGAGGATCATATAATGCCAAGGGTATGAGAGGGTGCTGTTTGCCTCTCACCAATTGCATGGACCTGCTGCTGATTGGTGGACCGCTTACGTGGCAGCCCATCATGACCCCGAGAACATCACTTGGGAAGAGTTCAAGCGCGGTTTCCGCAACCATTACATACCAAGGGGTGAACTCAAAAACAAGAGAAAGGAGTTCTTGGGACTGCAGCAAGGAAACATGACTGTGAGGGAATACCTCACTAAGTTCACCCAACTATCCCGTTATGCACCACGGGACATCAAAACTGATGAGCAAAAACAGGACTGTTTTGTGGAAGGACTTACTATGGAAATGCAATGTGCAATGTCCTCCAACGAGTATGAAAGCTTCCAAAAGATGGTAGACAGAGCATTTGTCGTGGAGAGGAAGCTAAAGGCCTTGGAGAATGAAAGCAAGAGGAAGGCGGGATGGTCACACCAAGCCTCAGGTAGCAACACACGCCCACGTCTGATGCAGCAACCCGCAGGGCAGACGAGCCGTGCTGTGGTACCCTACTCAGCACCCAGAGGGTACAACCCGAATTTCAGGCCTCCGTCAGCACCAGCACAGCCGCAGCGTCAGTTTGTACAGCAGCCTCGCCCCACATATCAACCTTGACCAGCAGGACAAGGACCACCGAACCAACCCCAAGACAGCAAAGGCCCGGCACCTAAAGTTGGGGTACAATGCTTCAATTGTGGTGAAGTGGGGCACTACGCCCATAAGTGCCCAAAGAAGAAGCCCATGCAGCCACAACAACAGAATGTGATGCGAGGACGGGTGAACCACGTGACCATGGAGGAAGTGCAAGAGGCATCTGACGTGGTAATTTGTAAGTTTCCTGCCAATTTACACATTGCAACCCTGTTGTTCGATTCTGGTGCTACCCACTCGTTCATTGCTCAAGGGTTTGTTAAGAACATGATCTAGCAACAACATAAATGAACCATATGCTAGCAGTGAACTCTCTAGGGGGAGAAATAAGGACAAAACAAGTGTGTCCCAACGTGAATCTAGACATTAATGGGGTAGTATTTACTGCAAACCTCATAGTGATAGACTCACAAGGGATAGATATTATTTTGGGTATGGATTGGTTGACCAAACATAAAGGAATCATCCATTGTTCGACAAGAACGGTGGAACTAACTCACCCTAGTGGCTCAAGAGTGAAGTTCATAACTGTACAAGAACCTAGGAGGGACCTTAAACTCAATCACTTTGAGGTGGAAGTGGAAGAGATCAGGATTATCCGGCAATATCCAGACGTTTTTCCGGAGGAGTTGCCAGGTATGCCCCCCGATTGTGAAGTAGAATTCGCGATTGAACTAGTGCCTGGAACCGCCCCGATATACAAAAGGCCTTATGGGATGGACTCCAAACAGCTGGAAGAACTCAAGGAACATTTACGAGAATTGGCAGAGAAGGGGTACATTCGTCCTAGTTCCTCACCATGGGGAGCTCCAGTGATATTTGTGCCCAAAAAGGACGGGACCCAGAGGTTATGCGTAGACTACCGTGCGTTGAACGAAGTAACCATCAAGAACAAGTACCCATTACCCCGCATTGAAGACTTATTTGATATATTGAGGGGAGCTTGTGTGTTCTCAAAAATTGATCTCAGGTCGGGATACCACCAACTTAAGATAAGACAAACCGACATCCCAAAGACAACTTTCGTATCTCGGTACGGGCTGTATGAATACACCGTCATGCCTTTCAGGCTAACTAATGCCCCGGCATACTTCATGTATCTCATGAACAAGGTATTCATGGAATATCTGGACAAATTTGTGGTGATTTTCATTGATGACATTCTCGTCTTCTCCAAAGATGAAGAATAACATGATGGACATCTAAGGTTGGTGTTGCAAAAGCTGAGAGAACACCAACTATATGCCAAGTTGAGAAAGTGTGAGTTTTGGCTGAAGAGAGTTCCCTTCTTAGGACATATAATCTCTGAGGGAGGAATCTCCGTAGATCCCGCCAAGATCGAGGATGTGCAGAAGTGGAAGACCTCTGAAAATGTCGAGGAAGTTCGAAGCTTCTTAGGATTGGCTGGGTATTATCGACGGTTTATCGAGGGTTTCTCCAAGATTTCAAGACCCCTCACCAAATTGTTAGAGAAGGGAATCACATTCACATGGACACCGCAGTGTGAGACTAGTTTTCCAGAACTGAAGAAAAGATTGACAACAGCCCCAGTGCTAGTTATGCCAGATATGCAGAAGAATTTTTCGGTGTACTGCGATGCCTCTGGACACGGGTTGGGATGTGTTCTCATGCAAGAGGGGCATGTCATGGCGTATGCGTCCCGGCAGCTCCGAAGACACGAGAAGAGATATCCTACACATGACTAGAGCAAGTAGCGGTGGTACACGTGTTGAAGATTTGGCGGCATTACTTGATGGGGAAGAGGACAAAGATATATACGGATCATAAGAGCTTAAAGTATATTTTCACACAACCAGATCTCAACCTCAGACAAAGGAGATGGTTAGAGCTAATCAACGACTTTGATGTGGGCATAAACTATCATCCTGGGAAAGCGAACGTCGTAGCGGATGCTTTAAGCCGGAAAGTGCAGGTCCACATGTTGAGTTCGAAGGATATGCCTACAGAATTGAAGGAAGAGATTGCAAAACTCAATCTATGTCTGGTGAATAGTGGTGAGGCCATCGCAATGGAAGTGGAATCCACATTAGAGTAAGACATACGCAACGATCAGAAGAATGACGAGAAGATACAAGAGATTAGAGAACTCATCAAAGAAAATAAAGCCCCTAGGTTCAGAGAGGATGAACAAGGTATGGTGTGGCATGGGAAAAGAATCTGTCTGCCTAGGGTGAAGGAGATCCGTGGATTGATTTTGAAGGAGGCTCATGATTCCGACTATTCCATTCATCATGGGAGTACAAAGATGTATCAGGACCTCAAGAGCAGATATTGGTGGTATGGCATGAAGCGAGATGTCGCGGAACATGTTGCCCTATGTGACACATGTCAGTTGGTGAAAGCAGAACATCAACGACCCGCGGGACTATTGCAACCCCTCAAAGTGCCTGAATGGAAATGGGAAGAAATAGGTATGGACTTCATAGTGGGACTACCCAGGACCCAATCGGGATATGATTCGATATGGGTCATCATTGACAGGCTAACCAAGGTAGCTCATTTCATCCCCGTGAAAGAAAACTACAGCGGATCCAAATTGGCGGAATTGTACATGTCAAGGATGGTGTGTTTCCATGGAGTGCCAAAGAAGATAGTGTCGGATCGAGGGACACAGTTCACCTCAAGGTTCTGGCAGAAGTTACATGAAACCATGGGAACTCATCTGAATTTTAGTTATGCCTATCACCCCCAGACTGACGGGCAGACGGAAAGAACCAATCAGATACTTGAGGATATGCTAAGACTGTGTGCGCTCAAGAACAATGGGAGTTGGGAGAAGAACTTACCGTATGCGGAGTTCTCCTATAACAAAAGCTATCAGGCTAGCATGAAGATGTCACCATTTGAGGCTTTGTATGGGAGGAAGTGCAGAACTCCACTATTTTGGAACCAAACAGGAGAATGTAAAGTGCTTGGGCCCAAGGTACTACAAGAAGCTGAGATGAAAGTGAGGGAAATCCGCAACAACTTGAGGATAGCACAGACACGACAAAAGAGCTGTGCCGATGTATGGAGAAGAGAGCTCGTTTTCAACGTGGGGGACTATGTTTATCTCAAGGTGTCCCCTATCCGAGGACTTCGTTGGTTCAAGGTGAAAGAGAAGTTATCACCTCGATACATTGGACCCTTTCAGATTCTGGAGAGGAAAGGCGAAGTGGCATATCAACTAGAACTACCGGCTCGCCTATCGGATGTGCATGATATATTCCATGTGTCACAGCTCAAGAAATGTCTAAGGATGCCTGAAGAGATGTTACCCATGAATGAGGTTGACGTAAGAGAGAATCTGTCTTATGCCAAGAACCGGTCAATGTTTTGGAGACAATGGAACGCCTCACAAGAAATAAAAGAATCCGGATGTGCAAGGTGCAGTGGAAGCATCACTCGGAAGAGGAAGCCACATGGGAGCGAGAAGACGAGCTTAAGGCACAGTTTCCGGAATTGTTTTCATAGAACCACCAATCTCGAGGACGAGGTTTCTTTTAAGGGGGGTAGAGCTGTAACACCCCAAAACCTGCTAAAGAGGGGAATTTAAAATTTTTTGGACGTAATGCATGTGATAAAGCAATTCAAATTCAAACTGGAATTCAAATTCAAATCAAAACAGAAAAAGAAAAGGAAAAGGAAAAAAAGAAAATGGCCAGTGGGCCGAAACCTGCTCTGCCAGCCCAAGACCCCCGCGCCAGCCCAAACCCGCGCCCCCTCTCTCTCCCTCTCACTGATACGCGGGGCCCGCGTGTCATCCCTCTCCTCCCGCACGCCCAACCGACCCCGGACTCTCTCTCACGCCCGATCAAAACAACCCCCGGAACACACGCTCCCAGCCCCGATTTTCGGTCCCGGACACCCCAACGTGATCTCAACAGACCGCCGCACTCCCTCGTCCATTTAAATGCCGAAATCTGCCCCTTTTTCCTCCCCGATCAGCCGTTTTTTCTCTCCGGTGAGAACCAAAGCTTCTATCGCCGATTTCCTTCGATTCTTGCTCAAATTTCCTGATCTAACGTGTTGATCACGTTCCACCGCCGCCGGGGAGCCCTGCAGCTGAAGGAAACGACGTGTCTTGCGCCCCAACTGCCCCCCCCCCCCCCGACGTGCACCGAAGACCATCGCCGTTGAAGCTCGCCGCCGACCGACTTCCAGGGCCTCCGAGTGCAGGAAAACCCATCGGTGAGCATCCCCTACCCCTCCGCGGTCGATCTGTGCAAAAAGATGCGAGTTCTAACGCACAGCGGCAAAAACCGAGGCTGCGCCAGCGAGATCGCCACCCCCGCCGCCGCGCGCGCGGGCTGGCTCCGGCCAGGGCGACGTGGCCCCTTGAGGACCGTCTATTTTAAATCGCACGGTAGAAATAAAACCGACGCGTACCATTTTGGCGATCTAATCTGAGCTGTCTGTTTTAAATCGGACGGTCCACATCGGCCTTGCATTATAAAAGCCAGGATTCTTACGCGCTACCCCCTGGGGATCTCGGAAAACATGAGCTAGCCGCGGAAACTTCTGATCTAGCCCCTGGACCTTCAGAAATTCATGTAAATTCATTTAAAAATCAGTTTTAGCCCCTGGACTTAATAAAAATTAGGAAAACCCCTCTGTTATGTGTAATTGGGCCCCTGAAAATTTAGGAAATAGTGAATTAAACCCTGCAGTAGGGTGGATTTGCCTTTTAGACCCTATAGGATATTAAATTCAGAAATTTGAACATGTGACTAGGATTTAAATTTAAATGATGATGCAAACACATGTGCAAATATAAATTTAAACTCTCCTAGCACATGGAAAACCTTTAGAATGGGTTAAAAATAGATTTTAGGCTGAAATGAAATCTGCCTAAGTGTTGCTCATTTTTATTATCGCTAGGGACACATTTTAGGCTAGGAAATAATTCTAAAACTAGTAAAATAAATTTAAATTGTTTCACACCAGAGAGGAAGTTCAAAAAATATTTTATTTAACATATTAGATCAGAACCTATTCTGTTTAAATGATATGACTGACTATTTTAATAGTAAAGTTCACTTTTAGGTATAAAAATTCAATCTGAAAATATAGGAAAATAAGTATGCATGATTTGAAGATGTTAAATCAGGTCTTTATTCTCAAGAACTTCAAATTAAGATTGTGTAAAAGATCTAAAACCTATTTGGAGTAGGAAACTTTCTTTCATGCAAACTTTGTGGCTAAGAAGTGTATTAATTAATTATGAAGAAATTGTTCAAATTGGAAATTCATATATAGTGTGCAAATGGAAATCTGAATACAAAAGTTAGAAATAATATATATATGTTTAAAACTGCATGTAGGCCTAAAATCAACACATCTAGGGTAACCACAACACTTAGAAATGTGAATGACTTTCATATGTATGTATGTATGGTTTGCATGAGTGAAAGTGTGAACTATGGCTTATGGATTGTTATTTTCTTTTTCTATGTGTATTGACATGAGTAGAACCTGCCTTAGAGCAAGTTCTCCCCTTCCAAGACCAAGACTTTCCATTCCCAGAGCAGCAGGAAGAAGGCAAGTGTCCTTGACCACTTTGATCCTATGCTAGGATGTGCAGATAGAATTATTGGCATTGTCAATTTAAATATGAAACCCATGCTAGGAAGTTTCCCTAGAATTGCATTATCTCGTTTCCTTGTAGCTTGGGTTGGGATTTGTTTTATTATGTCATTCATTCATAATTCTTATGCTTAGCCATGCTTAGAATGGGATAAGTGGAATATGAAATCATCAACTTGTTTACCTTACTCTTGAATGAGACATTATGAGTTATGTAGAGGTAAGGATCGAGGCAAGTTGGATGATTTGGTTGGTGCTGGGTGCACGAGATTCGGGTTTGTGTTTAGTACTTGCCTGGATCCTAAGGACCGGTTCATGGAGCATGTAACCTGGCTTTACAGTGCCAACCACATGCTGAGATGGGGCAGCTTGGCCAATTAATTAGGTGTATGCCCGGCGTAGTATGGGTGTTTTGGATGGTGCGGGGAATAGGTGTCAGCTGGACTACCATATGAACCGCAAGGCTCAAGATGGGGCCACTGTAGCGGGGTTGGAGCCTCTTGTATGCTGTTAGGGGTGAAACCTCAGTGAGCCCACACTCGTCGGGAATCCCTTTGTAAAGGCCTCGTAGTGATCTCTTGGCTACACACCTGGGAAGTGTGAACGTGTTTCGCGACCACTGGCATAATGGAGGTTCTTTTAGTCCACCCGGCAACGGGGGATGAAATCACTACATGTGGGTACAGTGGTGCAAACTCTGCAGAGTCAAAACTGTCATGATAGCCGTGCTCACAGTCAAGAGCGGCTTGGACTTATTCATGATTAGAGGATGATGGATTGGGAAGTTGAGGATGTTAAGCGGGAAGCTTAACATTTGAGTTGAGACTATGTGTACTTGATATTGATGATGGGTTGAGGGATTGGGACCATTTCACCTGTGTAGTAATGTAGGTGGTTAATAAGCTAAGGTGATTGGTATTAATTGCGTAGTGCTTTAACCATGAGTTCAACCTCTCCTTGCTCTAGCCATGCATGACATAACTTTCCCACACTTGCTGAGTACCCACGGTACTCAAACTTGCTTTTCTGTTGGTTTATATTGCTGCTCAGGTGAAGAGAATGATGTGGTGTTTAATGACCAAGACTTTGGTCCCGAGAAAGGATTCTTGGTTCACGGAGTCCCCCGGGCAACGCCTGTGACGGAGCCCACAAGATTTATATTCCGCTGCTGCTTTATTTACATGTTATGAACATTTTATCGTCCATCGAGACGTATGCTATGTAAGACTTATTTATATTCAAACACTTGGCTTGTAATAAATGATGCTTCACTATTTGTCATCACATGTATGAGAGAATGATCCTGGCATAGATGTGATATTCACCCGGTTGTTCTTCAGAGAAACCAGGTGTGACACACACCCGGAGCTACCTCCGGAGAGAGGAAAGGTCTGGCACTAACACGTGGCGTGTGCGGAGCCACCTCCGAATAGAGAGGAGGTCCTGACCGCCAGGATACGTGGCGCACACGGAGCCTACCTCCGAGGGAGAGGGAGGTCTTGCTCGCTTGACACGAGGCACCACCGGAGCTCGTCTCTGCGAAAAAGGAGAGGCCAGGCCCGATGGACACGTGGAGCTTCCGAAGCTCACCACCGAGAAGGTAACGAGTTCTGGAGTGGTTTTTGGATTCTGTACGCATAGAGATACCAGTACGGAGAAGAAACCGACCTGAATTCCACAATGTCACCACACCAAATCAACTTGAGATAAGTTGTTAGGATTCAACAACGATCTGAATAGGACTCTTATTCGGAATACAACCAGATTAGGACTCTTCTCTTCCCGATTATAAATAGAACCCAAAACCTTTGGCCGAAACCACGAACTTCTTTTCCAACGCCTAAGCCGACGACTTAGAGCCCTAGCCTCAACTCGCCGAGAAAGCCATCGCCGGAGTTCAGCGAGGAAAATCGCCGGAAGATGGCCCAACGATCTGAGAAGGGCCCGAGACCGAGAAGGACGTAAGGTAGGTCTCCAATACCACCTTACAACATCGTTGTGTTTTCTTTGCATCTGTTCCTCGATTCCTTTCAAACAGAAGCTTTCTCATGGACAGATCACTTGTTGATCGGGTTGATCTAAAGACAAGGTCATCACCATGTCCACATCTGATCCGAACACCCCTGATCATCATAAAGCCATGCAAGAACACGTACAAACTGATCTAATAAAGCTGATCATAGGATAGCATGCATATGCATCATCGCATCTAGTTTAAAGTTTGTGCATGATATTGATTGTTATGAATCTTGTATGTGCGTGATCCCGTATAGAAGGACAAGCTCAGGGAGCTGTCTATGACGAGCTGCAATAACAAGGTTTCGACATCCAAGGGCAACCAGAACCGCAAGAACAAGGCAAGTGCTCCTTGACCAAATTGATCCTATGTTTTGGGTAAAACTGTTTTGTTTTTGCAAAAAGGTGTGTGTGCTGAGTCAAACATGATGGAAAACCCTTTTATAGGAGTTTACTAGCTTTGGTTAAACCACCCTTGTCGCCAGGGATGTTTACGAGTCGGGTATGGTTTTTACTTTTATGCTTCGCTGAGTCCATGGGATTGGGAAGCGAGATAGATGTGTCTAGCTAACTGCACTCATAATGATACTGAGGAAAACTGATGTTGTTAATGAACATGGATCAGAGGGAGATCTAGGCAAGCCTGGGTTTGTGAATGAGGTAGCATGAGATGGTGGTTTACTTGCCGTAGATCTAAGGACCGGTTTACGCATGCACATGCCAGAATAGCAGTGCCACCATAAGGCCAAGTATGGGTGCGGCTTAGCTGAGTAATTAGGTAAGTTGCTAGTTTGTTATGGACTGTGGAAGGCGCGGGGAACGGGAGTCGATTGAGGACTGCCCTGGGAACTGCATGGCACAAGAGGGGGCCCGTGGGTGGGAGAATTGGAGATTCTAGCCTGCCGGTGAAACCTTAGTGAGTCCATACATCTAGTAACCCCTTTGTAAAGGCTATTTTATGATCTCTTGGCCATACACCGATGGTTGTGTATTGGTATAATGGAGGTTCTGCAGTCACCGATGGGTGACGAAATCACAAACTTGTGGGTAAAGAGGTGCAAACTCTGCAGAGTTCTTAAAACTATCATGATAGCCGAGCTTACGGTCACGAGCGCCTGGCCAACTGCCATGATTAGTTGGGACGGTTATTGGGATGGTTATTGGGATGGTTATTGGTTATGGTTTTATATGGTTTTGTTATGGTTTGGTTTTGGGACTGTTGAGTCCGGTTGATAAGATGGGTTGCATGACTGTTGAGTCGTGGCAACAAGGTTGGTCTTGGTGGGAGACGAAGTTGTTTTATGAGGTGAAATGGTAGCGAATACAGGATGGTATTCGTGAGATGGTAGCGAATACGAGGAGGTATTCGTGAGCGAGAATGAGGTTGATTGATAGTGACATGGAAAGTAATGAGCACAACGGAGGTATGATTGGTATTTTAATACATGTTGGGATTACATTCACTTAAAGATAAGTCGCTGTTTTATCGCGCTTTTGATAAATAACTTTGCTTTTCTGCAAATGATCCTTTTTATACCTACCTTGCTATGAGCTTCATATGATGTTTTCCCGCACTTGCTGAGTACATCATTGTTCTCAAGCTTGCATTATTATTTCATCATCAGCAGCAGGAGAAGACTACTATGAAGACCAAATGGAGCATTAGGCATGTGATCTTTTCTCAACCTTGCCTATGGGAATGGAATAGAGATGGAGCCATTGCTGCTTAGATTTGCTTCCACATTAGTCAAATTGCTTCTGCATTAGAATAAAGACTTCCGCTGCATAGAAATAAAGATTTCCGCTGTGAGCATGAGTCCAAGACTCATGAGCTATTGTAATAAACTCTGTTATTCGTGGTTATATATATTCTGAATTCAGTTTGTGGAATATATGTGTATGTGTGATGAACATCCTGGGCACACATATGCATTAGTCCTCGTTTCCGTGGTTTTCCACAGAATTGAGGGCGTCACACTTGGTTCTCTCCGGTCTCGTTCCAAAACAGCGGCGTTCTACACCGTCTACTATACAATGCTTCGAAAGTTGACATTTTCATGCTAAATGATAGCTGTTGTTATAGGAGAATTCGGCATACGGCAAGCTCCCATCCCAACAACGCCCATGTTTCAAGGCGCAAGCTCTCAACATGTCTTCCAAAATTTGGTTGGTCCTCTCGGTTTGCCCATCCGTTTGCGGGTGATAAGTGGAGCAAAAATCCAGTCATGTGCCCATAGCCTTATGCAGCTTCCTCCAGAACCTAGATGTAAACTGAGAACCCTGATCTGAGACTATCCTCTTCGGGACTCCATGGCGGTACATGATTTGCTCCATGTACAGCTCGGCTAGATCTGCCACGCGGTACATGGTTTTAACTGGAAGAAAATGAGTAGTTTTCATCAATCGGTCCACAATAACCCACATTGAGTCGTAACCCGACCGAGTACGTGGAAATCAGACGATGAAATCCATACTGATGTCCTCCCACTTCCACTCGGGTACTTTCAATGGTTGCAAGGATCCAGCGGGTCTTTGATTGTGACACCCTCATTTTTCGATTTCTTCATATATTCATGTTTCTTAAATATTTTTATAATATTGAAACAGAAGAATCAAAAGATAGCCAAAAGGAGCCAATTTCGGTTCGCCTAGAGTGCCGTAGACATTTTCCACGGGCTGCTGGCCACATGGCGTGTCCGGAGCTCACCCCCGCAAATGGGGAAAGGTCTGACCCCGTGGGACACGTGTTGCCGTGGAGCTAGCCTCTGCGGGGAAGCGAGGCTGTTGCGTAGGACACGTGTCACCTTCGGAGCTAGTCACCGCGGAAAACAGAGGACTAGTCGCGTGGGATACGTGTCGATCTCGGAGCTCATCTCCGAGAGGTCCAGTTCTATTGGACATGTGTCACCACCGGAGCTTATCTCGAGGAGGTCCGTCACTATTGGACACGTGTCAACCTCGGAGCTTGTCTCTGAGAAGAAATGAAGTCTGGCGCTGTTAGGACATGTGGCACACCTGGAGCCACCTCTGAAGAGAGGGGAGGTCCGACACTGACACGTGGCGTGCGCGGAGCACATCTCTGAATAGAGAGGAGGTCCCGACCCGCCAGGATACATGGCGCACGCGGAGCCCGCCTCTGAGAAAGAGGGAGGTCTCGCTCGCTTGACACACGGCACAAGCGGAGCTCGTCTCTGTGGAAATGGGGAGACCAGGCCCCCGATGGACACGTGGAGCTTCCGGAGCTCATCACCGTGGAGGTAACGAGTTCTGGAGCAGTTTTCGCTTCTGTACGCATGAGAATACCGGTACGGGAGGAAACCGACATGAATTCCACAATGTTACCGCACCAAATCAACTAAAGATAAGTTGTTAAGATTCAACAACAATTTGAAGAGGACTATTATTCGAAATACAATCAGATTAGGACTCTTCTCCTCCCGATTATAAATAGAACCTAGAACCTTTGGCGAAAACCACAAACTTCTTTTCCACCTCCTGAGCCGACAACTTAGAGCCCTAGCCCCAGCTCGCCGAGTAAAGCCTTCGCCGGAGTTTGGTCGAGAGAGATTGCCGGAAGAGGGCCCCAACAATCTGTCTTGCTAGGAGAAGGACCCCGAGACCAAGAAGAACGTAAGGTAGGGCTCCAATACTACCTTACGACATCATCGCGTTTTCTTTGCATCTGTTCTTCGATTCCTTTCGAACAGAAAATTTTTCGTGGACAGATCACTTGTTGATCGGTTTGATCTAAAGTCATGATCATCGCCACATCCACAATTGATCTCTACAACTCTGTTCATCTTAAAACCCATGCAAGCCATGCAATAACACGTACAAACTAAACTGTATCATAGGATTAACATGCATAAGCATCATCACATCTAGTTAAAGTTTGTGCATGATATTGATTGTTGTAAATCTTGTATGTGCGTGATCGTGTATAGAAGGACAAGCTCAGGGGGCTACCTACGACGGACTACAACAACAAGATTTTGAGCAACCGGAACAGCCAGAACAAAGCAAGTGTCCCTTGATCATATTGATCCTATGTTTTGGGACACTATTTTGTTTTTGCGAAACGGTGTGTGTGCTGAGTCAAACATGATGGGAAACCCTTTTATAGGAGTTTACTAGTTTTGGTTAAACCACCCTTGTCACCAGGGAAGTTTATGAGTTGGATATGGTTTTTGCTTTTATGCTTCGCTGAGTCCATGGGATTGGGAAGCGAGATAGATGTGTCTAGCTAACTGCACTCGTAATGATAATGAGAAACTGATGTTGATAATGGACATGGATCGGAGGGAGATCTAGGCAAGCCGGGTTGTGAATGAGGCAACATGAGATGGTTGTTTACTTGCCGTAGATCTAAGGACCGGTTCATGCGAGCACATGCGAGGATAACAGTGCCACCACAAGGCTAAGTATGGGTGCGGCTTAGCTGAGTAATTAGGTAAGTTGCTAGATTTTTATGGACCGTGGAAGGCGCGGAGAATGGGAGTCGAGTGAGGACTGCCCTGGGAACTGCATGGCACAAGAGGGGGCCCATGGGTGGGAGAATTGGAGATTCTAGCCTGCCGGTGAAACCTTAGTGAGTCCATACATCTAGTAGCCCCTTCGTAAAGGCTATTTTGTGATCTCTTGGCAATACACCGGCAGTTGTGTACTAGTATAATGGAGGTTCTGCAGTCGCCGACGGGTGACGAAATCACAAACTGGTGGGTAAAGAGGTGCGAACTCTGCAGAGTCTAAAACTATCATGATAGCCGAGCTTATGGTCACGAGCGCCTGGCCAACTTCCATGATTAGTTGGATGGTTATTTTGGGATGGTTTTGGAAGGTTTTGGTTATGGTTTGGTTTTGGTTTTCAGGACTGATGAGTCCGGGTGATAAGATTTGGTTACATGACTGTTGAGTCGTGGCAACGAGATTGGTCTCGGTGTGAGACGGAATTGTTTATGAGATAAATGGTAGTGAATACGAGATGGTATTCTTGAGATGGTAGCGAATACGAGAAGGTATTCGCGAGCAAGAATGAAGTTGATTAATGTCTGGTTGGACATGGAAAGTGATGTGCATAATGGAGGTATGTTGGTATTTTAATACACGGTGGGATTACGTTGTTGTTTTATCGTGGTTTGGTAAATAACTTTGCTTTCTGCAATGAGCCTTTTTTATACCTACCTTGTTGTAAGCTACATGTCATATTTTCCCGCACATGCTGAGTACATCATTGTACTCAAACTTGCATTATTATTTCATCACCAGCAACAGGAGAAGATTACTATGAAGACCAGGTGGAGCATTAGGTGTGTGATCTATCCTCAACCTTGCCTGTGGGGAATGGAGCAGAGATGGAGCTGCTGCTTCTGCTTAGATTGCTTCCGCATTATTTAGAAGACTTCTGCTGCTAGAATAAAGACTTTCGCTTTTATATTAAGACTTCCGCTGTTAGCATGAGTCCAAGACTCATGAGACATTGTAATAAAACCCTGTTATTCGTGGTAATATATATTTTGAATTCAGTTTGTGGAACATATGTGCATGTGTGATGAACATTCTGGGCACACATATGCATCAGTTCTCGGTTTCGTGGTTTTCCATAGAATTGAGGGCGTCACAGATTGGTATCAGAGCCACGGGTTGACGGTAGGTTACACACCTAGATAGAAGTCACAAGATGGTATCAGGCACAGATTGGTATCAATCCACCACGAGTTAATCAAAGATCACACAACCTAGATAGGTCACAGATTGATATTGAAACCGCCATGCCTAGTCACAGATTTGGTAGCTGAGCCACGCTGACCATAGGATGCAAACCTAGGATGCATAGATTGGCATTGGAACTACCTTGATATAGGATACAAACCTAGGAAAAGCCGTAGTTGGATCACAGATTGGCATCACACTAAGCCATATAGGACCTCCATAGAATAAAAGCCTTGAATAAGAGTCGTGTGAGCCCTTGTGATGATTGTTGTAATTGTGTGTGAGTTGTGGGACGTCTCAAGCGTTGTCCGTACCCACACATAAGTAGGAGGTGTGAGATGCCTCGGCACTTGTTCACATCCTCATATGGGCTAATACATATAGTCTAATCCACCTTGATGCATACAGTTAGCGGGATCCATCTAATCTTCTAACCTCTATTCTATTTCGTTCTCTCTCACAGATGGTGAGAGGAAACGCCAGCCGCCAAGGAAGGAACATCCGTGGCAACCAAGAGGATGGCCACGATGAAGTTCCTGTTAACCCCGGAGCTGGTGAGAACAACCTGGAACGGTTGATGGCCATGCAGAATCAACTTATGCAAACCATGATCCAAACTTTGGGTCAGTTGCAGGCCAACAACAACAACCCCGTTCCGGAACCACCGCCACCACCACCGCCGGCTCATAACAGACTGGGAGAGTTCATGAGGACTCGACCACCCACCTTTGCTCAAGCTAATGACCCCATGGAGGGCAACGACTGGTTGAAATCCATGGAGAAGAAGCTTGCCATAGTACAGTGCAATGACCGAGAGAAGGTTCTTTTTACGTAGCATCAACTCATGGGAGCTGCTGCTGACTTGTGGGATGCCCTATGCAACGCCCATGTCAACCCGGAGATGATCACTTGGACTGAGTTTAAGGAGAGTTTCCGCTCTCATTACATCCCTGCTGGTGTAATGATGCTCAAGAGACAGGAGTTCGAAGGTCTCCGCCAAGGACAGAGAAGCGTGAATGAGTATCTCAACAAGTTCACGCAACTGTCCCGGTATGCCCCTGAAGATGTCAACTCGGACCAACGGAAGCAGTACCTGTTCGTGAGAGGATTGAACAATGAGATCCAGGTTCAGCTCCTCAATAATGACTACGCGAGCTTCCAGAAGCTGGTTGACAAGGCTATAGTGGTTGAAAGCAAGATCCGAGAGATCGAGCGAGAGGGCAAGAGGAAGATGCCATACCAGCCACAAGGGAGCAATGTACGACCTCGGTACATGCCCCCATCTGCACCACAGTATGGATTGACCGCTCCTGCATACCACCCTAGTCAGCCACCACAGCAACGACCCGTTGCACAAGCACCTCGTGTGCCCTTGCCTCCTGTGCCCCGACCCAACATGGGCGCTCCTGTTCAAAACTCCCGCCCCAACATACCTGCTGCCGTGGGCAACAGGGCATGCTTTGCATGTGGGTAACAAGACACTTCGCGAGCCAGTGCCCGAGGAGAGGTCCTGGACAGCAAGGTAGCGTGCCCAAGCAGAACCCACGACCGAACGGAGGGGAGAATCAAGGAAACCGTGGACAGCAGTACTATGCTCGCGGCAACGTGAACCATGTCTCTGCTGAGGAAGCACAACAGGCTGAGGACGTCGTAATTGGTACGTTCCTTGCCAATTCCAACCTAGCCACCATTTTATTTGATTCTAGAGCATCACGTTCCTTCATATCATCCAAGTATGTTACCAAGCATAATCTACCCATATCACACTTAAAATGTGCTATGTTAGTTAATTCTCCTGGTGGAGAGATGAGGACTAATATAGTATGTCGGAAAGTAAGCCTTAAAATAAGGGGGATAGACTTCCTTGCCAACCTCATTGTCTTGGATTCCCAAGGGATTGACATAATACTCGGGATGGATTGGTTAAGAAAGCACAACAGAGTAATCCAATGTGCTGAAAGGAGCATGCAGTTGACAAACGAGCACGGTATTCATATCGAGTTTGAGTCAACCCAACAAACAGCCAAGAAGGCAATTTTGAACCACGTCGAAGGAGCAACATTGGACAGCATTCCAGTGGTTCAAGAATTCTCGGACGTGTTTCCGGAAGAGCTTCCAGGTATGCCACCTGATCGGGAAATTGAGTTTGCCATCGATTTGGTACCTGGAACTGCACCCATAGCAAAGAGACCCTATAGGATGCCCGTCAATGAACTAGTGGATCTCAAGAAGCAAATTCAGGAGCAGTTGGAGAAGGGTTTTATACGTCCCAGCTCGTCACCATGGGGAGCCCCCGTGCTCTTCGTAAACAAGAAGGATGGTACCCAAAGGATGTGCGTGGACTATAGGTCTCTCAACGAGGTGACAATCAAGAAAAAATACCCTCTGCCCCGTCTAGAAGACCTATTTTACCAAATGAAAGGAGCCCGAGTGTTCTCCAAGATTGATCTTTGGTCGGGATACTTCCAGCTGAAGATTGAGCCCTCCGATATACCCAAGACTGCCTTTTGAACACGGTATGGTTCGTATGAATATACCGTCATGTCTTTTGGGTTAACAAATGCACCCGCATACTTCATGTACCTTATGGACAAGGTTTTCATGGAGCACTTGGATAAGTTCGTCGTGGTTTTCATCGACGACATTATGGTGTATTGAAAAAGTGAGGAGGAGCATGAAGAACATTTAAGATTGACCTTGCAGAAAATGCGCGAGCATCAATTGTATGCCAAGCTTAACAAGTGTCAATTTTGGCTAAAGTAGATATCGTTCCTAGGCCACATTATCTCCGAGGAAGGAGTATCGGTTGATCCCAGAAAAGTGGGAGATGTTCTGAAGTGGAACCAACCGCAAAATGTGAAAGACATTCGGAGTTTTCTTGGGATGGCTGGATACTACCGACGCTTCATCAAGGACTTCTCTAAGATAGCAAAACCTATGACAGAGATGCTAACGAAGGGAAAAGCGTTCCAGTGGACATCAGCGTGCCAAGAGAGCTTTGAGGAACCCAAGAAAAGGCTAACCACAGCGCCAGTTTTGGTATTGCCAGACATAGGCAAGAGCTTTGACATATATTGTGACGCATCAAGACAAGGGCTCGCATGTGTGCTCATGCAAGAAGGACAAGTGGTAGCATATGCCTCACGACAATTAATGAAGCACGAGCTTAATTATCCTACACATGACTTGGAGCTAGCAGCAGTAGTGCATGCATTGAAGATTTGGAGACAGTACATCCTTGGTCATCGATGTGAGATCTGTACGGATCACAAAAGCCTCAAGTACATATTTACACAAACGGAATTGAATTTGAGGCAACAGCGATTGTTGGAACTCATCAAGGATTATGATATTGGAATCAACTACCACCCTGGAAGGGCCAATGTAGTAGCTGATGCATTGAGCCGGAAGGGAGCATGTCACCAACTCATGGTACGGGAGCTACCACCCGAACTACGCAAGGAGTTCGAACGGTTACACCTCGGATTCTTGAACAACATGGAAGTGATGGAACTCCACTCTTCATTGGAGCAAAAGATAAGAGGTGGCCAAGCAACGGATGAGGAGATCAAGGAAATCAAAGAAAGGATCCGACAAGGAATAGAGAAGGATTTCAAGGAAGATGAGAAGGGTATGCTTTTGCTAGGAAAGAGGATTTGTGTGCCTAACATGAAGCACATCCACGACATGATATTAAAATAGGCACATGATTCACCATATTCCATACATCCCATAAGTACCAAAATGTTCAAGGACCTGAAGACTTTTTATTGGTGGGATGGTCTGAAAAGGGACATGGCCGAGTACGTTGCCCTATGCGACACATGCCAACGGGTGAAGGCCGAACATCAAAGACCCGCTGGATTGTTGCAACCCTTGAAGGTACCCGAGTGGAAGTGGGAAGACATCAGTATGGATTTCATCGTCGGATTGCCACGTACTCAGTCGGGTTATGACTCCATCTGGGTTATCGTGGACCGATTGACGAAAACAGCCCATTTTCTCCCTATCAGGTCCAAGTACAACGTTGCCACTACAGGAAACGTCGCACCTTACGATGGCCAATGTTATTTACGACGGCTAGCCGTCGTAAGTAAATTAACTTACGACGGTCGCTTCTGGACGTCGTAAGTAAACTAACTTACGACGGCTACGGGCCCATGGCCATTGTAAGTTACTGGAACATCGTAAGATAAACGTAACTTACAACAGCTGCAACCCTAAGCCGTTGTAAGTTACACAACCGTCGTAAACTAAGTGTAACTTACGATGGCCGACACCTAAGCCATCGTAAGTTACTCGACCGTTGTAAGTAGATGGTTTTAACCGCCGCCCCGGCCTGGGCTCGGGCTAATTAGCCCGAGGCCGCCCCGCCGCCCGAGCCGCCACCGCCGAGCCGCTGCAGCTCCGGCGCTGGGCGCCGCCGATCCACCGCCCGGCGCCGCCCCAGCCCTGCCTTTCCGCCGCCCGGCGCCGCCCTGGCCCCGCCCCGAGCCGCCCGGCGCCGCCTCGCTGCCTCCGGCCCCAACCTCGGCGCTGCCGGCCGCGGCCCCCACCCCCTGCTTCCCGCGGACCGCCGCCGCCATCGCCATCGTCGCCAAACCGAATCAAGTAATTTTTTTATTTTTCGTAATTAGTTGTTAGTTAGATTAGATAAAATTTTAAATACTTTATCAATTTGTATGTATTTAGTAGATAATTAGTTTAGTTGTTAATTATTTGGTTTAAATTAGTAATTGTTTCTGATTTTAGTTATTTAATTTAGTTAATTGATTGATTAGTTGTTTAAGCACATTGTTTTTTCTTTACCGCCGGCCCCGCTGCCACCAGCCCCCGCCGTCGCCGACAGCATACCGACGCCTAGGCGTCCAGTCGGTGGCGGGGGATGCCTGGGCGGCTCGCCTCGCCTGGCCGAGCGTCGCCGATGCAGGCGCTGCCTCCGCCCGCCGCCGTCGCTGCAAGGCGCTGCCAGCCCCCAGTGCTCTAGAGGAGAAAGGGAGGGGGATGAAAATGAGTGTATTAGGGTTGTGGGCCGTTTTTCATGACCCTCATAGAATGCGTGGATCGTCGGATTAGATCCGACGGTCGTGGGCACTTGGGCTGCTCAGCCCGAGCCCGAGCCAGACTCTCAGCCCTGCCCCAAGCTGACCTCCGCCGCCACCTCCATCGCCGCCCGCCGCCGCCGCCTCCACCGCCAGCCGCCAGCCGCAGACGCGGCGCTTCACTACAGGAAAATGAACATTTTACGACGGCTGAATTTATTTACGTGGATCAGCCATCGTAAATTAATGTACTTACGATGGATACTTTTCAAGTGTTTACTTTGCAGAGGAAAACAATGTCAGCACTTCGGCAATGCGGTACAATGTGGATGAGCAACCTCCTTGTAGCGATCTCTCTATTTTTGCAACAAGAGGAACTACTGTTGGTAGTTCCACTTCCTACAGCTCCACCGCAGAGGAAAGGAGTGCTGCTTTCCTTTACATGTACGCGAATATAGATGAGATGGACAAATATATCGAGTAAGTGTTTGTCTTACATTTATACTAATTGGCGTATTTTGTAACACATCTATTCTAAAAAGTTTTCTTTTCGTATAGTGAATTCCACAAGCAAAATTGGACACATAGAAATCAACCTACGAGCAAACAAGTAGAAGTGATGCGACGGGAAGGAATAAACGGAGGACCTAATTTCCTATCCTGGTTTTGAGATCATGTAACATTTTCTCGTTAACTTAGCAATATTTACAAAGTATTCTCATAACTTATGAGTATTTACAAAGTTTTCTTATAACAGTGCATAAAAGATGCCGACGTCCATGAAGACTTGTGACAACTATCCTATGGATTGATTAAAGTTAGGAGCTATGGTCGATATGACGTCAATGGCTACCGATTCCGTACAACTTAATTTGAATCTCTTCGTCCTCTCGCGGCAACATCTAATACCGGAGTTGTGACGAGGGCAGTCGACTCTCAAGGACGTGAAACTAATTATTATGAAATCATTAATAAAATCCTTGAATTTGCTTTTCCCGGGAATAAGGATCTTCGAGTAGTATTCTTTGACTGTGATTGGTTTGATATCAATCATGGAACTCGACTAAACCAACTTGGCATGGTGGAAGTCAAACACAACGAACGGCTACGAGGATACGATTCATTTGTTCTTGCACACCAAGTGGAGCAAGTGTATTATCTTTCTTATCCATGCAAAAACTAAAAGCTTGGTGGGTTGTACATAAGATTAATCCTCGTGAGCGGTTATACACTCCAGGATAGGATGGTTACCATGATACTGATGAGGTTGATGAGGTTTACCAAGAAGAAGAGTTGCAAGACTCGTTTATCATCGAGCCTGGTGTAGGACTCAATGACTTAGTTGGAGACGCTCAAGATGTCGAGACTTCTGATATGCGTAAACGGAAACGAAATCAAGTTCAAACGCTCACGAAAGAACATCGATGGTCTGGTTTAAGGAGTAGGGTTCATGATCATGACGTTGACGAATTTTAAAATTGATGATGTAACATTTTCTTCACTAACTTAACATGAATTTTGTCGTCATCAAAGGGGAGCGGCATTATTTATCAATTATTCCTTGCAACAGGATGTCGTCATCAAAGGGGAGCGGGAAGAAGGGGGCACGAGGGTTCCTCAGTCAGTCACGGGACCTCTTCTCAGGTAGCTCGTCAGGTGCGAGCAGACGCTCTCAGCTGATGAGGCACCTACCAGACTTTGCGGGTCGAGCTCTGGCCTTACAGCGCACAGAGGTAAATTTCAGTTGTCAATCCTGTTTTTTTAAATTGCACTTATAAATAATTTATTCGTATCAATCCTTTAATTTTGCAGTCTGACTTAAAGTGGTCAGATACAGAGTCAGAGGTTAGGGCACCGCCACAGGCTACCCTACCTTCGGAGCCGGCGAGCGTGAAGCCTTCGGGCTCTAGTGGTGACAAGTCTTCCGGGTCACCAGACGTGGTGCCCTCGTAGAAGCGACGGACGAGGAGGACCCACTTTGCGGCTCCTCCTCCTGTTCCTCGTGAGCGGGTCACTATTCGTCCAGTTGGAGACAGGTAAAAAAATCATATACTTGGTACATATTTCATGATGTCTACAGATACTTACTGAGATAACAAATTTTGCAGATCTTGGTACGACTGTTCGTTCACAGGCCAGGGACTGTCACACCCGGTGTCTCCAAAGATCAACCGAGTAAATATCACATGTATGCCAGGATCATTTTCTCATACATGTGACGACAAATAGTGAAGCATCATTATATTACAAGCCAAGTATTCAAATATAAATAAGTCTTACATAGCATAACATCTCGATGGACGATAATATGTTCATAACATGTAAATAAAACAGCAGCGGAAGATAAGTCTTTGTGAGCTTCATCACAGGCGTTGCCCAGGGGACTCCGTGAACCTAAAATCCTTCTTCGGGTCCGAAGTCTTGGTCATTGAACACCATGTCATTCCCTTGGCCTGAGCAGCAATTTAAAACCAACAAAAAAGCAAGCTTGAGTACCGTAGGCACTCAGCAAGTGTGGGAAAGTTATGTCATGCATGGCTAGAGCAAGGATAGGTTGAACTCATGGTTAAAGCACTACGCAATTAATACCTATCACCTTAGCTTATTTAGCACCTACATTACTACATAGGTGATAAACTCCCCGCTTAACATCCACAACTTCCCAATTCCTCATCCTCTAATCATGAATAAGTCCAAGCCGCTCTTGACCGTGAGCACGGCTGTCATGACAGTTTTGACTCTGAAGAGTTTGCACCACTGTACCTACATGTAGTGATTTCATTCCCCGTTGCCGGATGGACTTAAAGAACCTCCATTATGCCAGTGGCCGCGAACCACGTTCACACTTCCGAGGTGTGTAGCCAGGAAATCACTATGAGGCATTTAGAAAGGGATTCTCGACGAGTGTGGGCCCACTGAGGTTTCACCCCTAACAGCATACAAGAGGCTCCAACCCCGCTGCAGTGGCCCCCTCTTGAGCCTTACGTTTCATATGGTAGTCCAGCTGACACCTATTCCCCGTACCATCCAAACACCCATACTATGCCGGAGATACACCTAGTTAATTGGCCAAGCTGCCCCATCTCAGCATGTGGTTGGCACGGTAAAGCCAGGTTACATGCTCCATGAACCGGTCCTTAGGATCCAGGCAAGCACTAAACACAAACCCGAGTCTCGTGCATAAAGCACCAACCAAAGCATCCAACTTGCCTCGATCCCTACCTCTACATAACTCATAATATCTTAATCAAGGGTAAGGTAAACAAGTTGATGATCTCATATTCCACTTATCCCATTCTAAGCATGGCTAAGCATAAGTAATATGAATGAATGACATAATGAAATAAATCCCAACCCAGGCTACAAGGAAGTAAGATAATGAAAATCTAGGGAAACTTCCTAGCTTGGGCATCATATTCCAAATTGCCAATGCAAATTAAATTCTAACTACACATCCTAGTATAGGATCAAAGTGGTCAAGGACACTAGCCTTCTTCTTGCTGCTCCGGGAATGGAAAGTCTTAATCTTGAAAGGTGAGAACCTGCTCTGGGGCTGGTTCTACTCATGCCAATACACACATAGCAAAAGAAAACAACATTCCATCAGCCATAGTCCACATTTCCACTCATGCAAACCACACATACATACATATGAAAGTCATACACAAATTTAAGTGTTGTGCTTAACCTAGATATGTTGATTCTAAGCATACATGCACTTTTAAACATATATATTATTTCTAGCTTTAATATTCAGATTTCTAAGTGCACCCTATATATGAATTTCCAATTTGAGCAAATTTTCTATATTGGATAATACACTTCTTAGCCACAAAAATTGTATAAAAGATAAATTCCTTCTCCAAATAGGTTTTCATATCTTCTACAAAATCTTAATTTGACGTTTTGGATTTGGGGACCTCACTTGACATTTTCTAATTAGGTATACCTATTTTCCTATATTTTCATATTTATTTTCCATACCTAAAAGTGAACTTTAATACTAAAATAGCACAATATATCTCCTAAACAGAATGTGTTCTGATCTAAAATGTCCAATAAAATATCTTTTGACTTCCTCTCTGATGAGGATCAATTTAAATTTATTTTTACCCATTTTCATAATTATTTTCTAGTCTAAAAATTAATTTTCACCAATAAAACAGCAACCTAAATTCATACAAAACTTTCTACTGTTACAATTACCTAAACAGAACCTTCATAAATTTTTCCTACCCCATTTTGGTTACTTAGATCCATTTTTCCACATTTTAAACTTGTTTTATGCCTAAAGGGTATATTTCAGAGATAAATTACAAAACAGCAATCTTATTTAGTTTAAAAGTTTATTTCCCCTCCAAATTCAGACCTCAGATTGTTCTACCAATTTTCAACAGGGTTAGAATAATTCAACTGAACCTACACCTATGTTTAAATTTAAATCCTATTCACATATTCAATTTCCTGAAATTAATTCTTCCTAGGGGCTGATGTGCAATTTCACACTGCAGTGGGGCCCCGTTTCTCATTTTCTAAATTTCCAGGAGTCTAAGTGTGCAAAACAGAGAGGTCTTCCTAATTCTTATGAAGTCCAGGGGCTAAAACTGATTTTTAAATGAATTTACAAGTATTTCTGAGGGTGCAGGTGCTAGATCAGAAATTTCCTGGGCTAGCTCATGTTTTACGAGATCCCCAGGGGGTAGCGCATAAGATTCCCAGCCTTTATAACGCGGGGCTGACGTGAGCCTTGGGTTTTAACTGGAGGGCTGAGATTAGATCGCGAAGGGGTACGAGGGGGTTCTGTTTTCATCCGCCAGATTTAAAATGGACGGGCCATAGAGGGCCACGTCGCCCTAGCCGGGTGCGGCCGGCACTGCCCGGCAGCGCGCGGCGGCGGGAGGCGTCGATCTCGCCGGAATTTCCTGAAATCTCGTCTACCGGCCCTAGAATACCGTTTTCTCTTCAAAATTCGGAGGAGGGGGAGTAGGGGATCTCACCTCGGGGGTTTTCTTGAGCTCGGAGGCCCTGGAAGGCGGTCGGCGACGAGGTCCGAGGTGGAAACTCGGCGGTGCTCGCCGGAGCTGTGTCTAGAGTGCAAAACACAGGGTCTCCTTCACCTGCAAGACTCCCCAGCGGCGGCAGGACGCACTACACGCGTTAGATCGGAGAGAACGGACGAAGATCGAAAGAAAACGGCGATGGGAGCTTCGGTTCTCACCGGGAACTGAGGCAGGTCGATCGGGGAGAGAAAGGGGAGGACCTCGGTGTTTATATGGGCGAGGGGGTGGCGGGGGTGTGTGGGGTTCGTGGGCGCAAGCGGTGAATCCTGACAGGGGCACGCGGCAGTTGCTCGGAGCGGGAAAAGACCGGGTGGCGGTTGGAGAAGAAAGTGCCGACAGGTGGGCCCGGCACGGCAGAGAGAGGGGAGGGGGGAAACAGCCGCGGGCTGTTGGGCCGGCTGAGGCAGATTTCGGCCCACTGGCTGTTTTTCTTTTTCTTTTTTCTTTTCTGTTTTGATTCAAATTTGAATTCCAGATTGAGTTTCAATTGTTTCACCACATGCATTACGTCCAAAAATTTTAAATTCCCCCTTTTAACAGGTTTTGGGGTGTTACAGGGACACCACAGGCAGGTTAACGGTGTCATCGGGGCTTTAGTGCGTTTGCACTATCCCGGTGTCATCGATGGTGTCCCTGCTTTGTCGTGGGACGACTACGCTCGTGTCTCGCACGAGGTGCACGGCACTCTTCAGGGGTCCGTGTGGAACGATTTTATGGTAAGTTTAAATGTTTACATTCTTCAACTCATTTAAATTGTTAATGCATATTGATTAAATGCTAGTTTTCTTAAAGCTGAGGTACCAGTTAGAGGAAACGAGCGAGAGCATGATGGAGCACGCGACACTCGTGTTCCACACAAACGCTTGGAAGCTCGTGACGTAGGCGTTGTCGTACACTCGCATCCAGGCCATTAACGACTACCAGAAACGGCATCAGCAGCAGCAGGAACGGGGTCCCTTTAGAAGGGACTCTGACACGTACTTGACAGAGGATCAATACACAGAGGTAAGTTCTAATTGTTAAAAAACTCCATAGTTACTTATGTTAACAGTTAATGATATACAAAATATGTGCAGGTTAGTATTTCCTGGTTAGCGGGTCAACCCGACGCATACCGAGCTCTCTGTCGGTATTGGGCTAGCGATGACTTCAGCTAAGTCCATGAGGGCTCGAGGATGCAGAGGGTCCGATGGGAAGCACACCTATGGCGCCGATGGTCATTTGCGTTTGGCTAAACGTATGGTAAGTGTATTATAAGTTCGTTTATGTGTTCATCACATATTTATCCTACTAACACACATCTGCAGGAGCGAGAGACCGGCCAGGAGCCTAGCGTGATCCATGTTTGGAAGAGAGGTCACAGGGGAAGTGACCCGTCGCAGCCGGGGCAGTGCAGTCAGGTCGCGACCGATCGATTGGTAAGTTTACAGAATTATTCAATTTAATTATAACTAATATTATTATTGACACACTAACACCATTTCTATGTTTTTTTAGGAAAAGTACGGGCAGGAAGTCATCAAAATACACGGTGAAGGGTATGATTGGGAAAACGCACCAATCGACCCTCAAGCCGTGTATGCAAGCGGCGGCGGGAAGGCCCATGGCTGGTGAGTTGGTTTCTTTGATTTAGGTTTCCAATCTTCCTTCTTTTTCTTTCTTTTGTAGGTTTTTCCATTTTCGATGGAGTTGTCGACTCGAGGTCGGTGCGACCTGCGAGAGGCACTTCATCGACACAGGCTTCGTCGGTTGGGCCGTCGAGTGGCCGTCTCTCGCAGAGGGACATGGAGTTCCGTGCCATGCAGGAGAGGCTGACTCGGACCCAAGAGGAGCTCGACAGGACGAGGGCCATCCAGGAGTACCAAGCTCACTACATGGCCCAGATGCAGGCAGTGGTGGAGGTAAGTAATTTCAGTTATTGTAGTTTACTTTCATAACATTTCAGTAATACATATGTTCTAATATTTTCCAATTATAGGCCTTAGCTCGACAGAACGGCCAACAAATCACGATTCCTGCGTGGCAGCCGCCACAGGTGACCCCGTCACAGGAGCCCGCAGCCGAGGTGCCTCCGGTACAGGTAATAAACTCTTTAATATTGTATTTTTCATCTAACATAAGGAGAGAGGGAGATGTAGAGTGGTACAGAAGGGAGAGAGGGAGTGCGAGAGAGAGTGAGAGTGAGATGGAGAGATGGAGTGTTGCAATAGAGGGACAGAGAGAGTGCGAGAGGGTGTGGGTGAGAATAACATAAAGAGGGGATGAATAGTACAGAGAGGGGAAGAGAGTTAGAAAAAAGAGAAAGACATTGATACCTGAATCCAAACCGTCGTAACTACTCATGTGTTTTGTAGGGTTCGGTGACGGAGGCCTCTACTCCACCGCCACAGCTACCGGTTCCAAGAGAGACGCGTGGAGATGATATCTTCGGCTCCGGAGCTAGTCGAGGGGGTAGTGTGTAGCCCGTTTCTAATTTGTGTTGTGTGTGATGCATATGAACTGTTTTATGACTGTTTACTTCTATTTTATAACTGTTTGTTCTGTGAGCTGGCCATCGAGCCAGGTTAGTGCGTTTCTGTTTTTTAAAAAAACTTACAAAGATAACTTACGACGGCTACTGCCCAGAAGCCGTCGTAAGTTAGCTTCTGTTACTTACGATGGTCACCAGAACCATCGTAAGTTAGCTCCTGTTACTTACGACGGTCACTAGAACCGTCGTAAGTTAGCTTCTATTACTTACGACGGTCACCAGAACCGTTGTAAGTAACGTGCCTAGGGCCACCACGTGGCCTGGGCCGTTACTTACGACGGATGTGCGACGCTGTCGTAAGTTAAGTTATTTACGACGGTAGCCATCGTAAGTTAGGTTATTTATGATCTGGTCATTAGCTTGGCTGTATACCGTCGTAAGTAAAGGAATACCGTTGTAAGTAACTAACTTATGACGGTTTATGACTTAATTACGACGGCCTTAGCCGTCGTAAGTTCGTCGAGTCCCTGTAGTGTGCTCAATTAGCCGAGTTGTATATGGAGCAGATCGTGTGCCGTCATGGAGTCCCGAGGAGGATAGTCTCAGATCGGGGTTCTCAGTTTACCTCTATATTTTGGAGGAAGCTGCAGGAAGCTATGGGTACACGACTGGATTTTAGCTCGGCTTACCACCCGCAGACCGACGGGCAAACGGAAAGGACAAACCAAATTTTGGAGGACATGTTGAGAGCATGTGCCTTGAAATATGGATGTAGTTGGGATAGGAGCTTGCCGTACGCAGAATTCTCCTATAACAACAGCTATCAAGCCAGCTTGAAGATGTCACCTTTCGAAGCATTATATGGCAGACGGTGTAGAACGCCGCTGTTTTGGAATGAGGCCGGGGAAAACCATGTGTTTGGACCCGAAGTGCTACAAGAGGCTGAGAAGAAAGTCCAAACGATACGGGAGAACTTAAAGGCTGCTCAGTCACGACAGAAAGGCTATGCGGACAATAGGCGAAGGAAGTTGACTTGCCTATCCGTGGCCAACGACGTTTCAACGTCAAAGGCAAGCTAGCACCTCGCTACATCGGGCCATTTAAGATTTTGGACAAGCGAGGAGAAGTAGCATATCAACTAGACCTCCCAACGCACCTCTCCGACGTACATGACGTGTTTCATGTATCCCAGCTCAAGAAGTGCTTGAGGATACCAGAAGAGCAAGTACCGATGGATAAACTTGAACATCAAGAGGATCTGACCTACGCAGAGCACCCTGTCTGAATTTTCGACGTAAAGGAAAGGGTCACAAGAAACAAAGTGATCCGATGGTGCAAGGTACAATGGAGCTATCACACCGAAGCTGAAGCCACATGGGAGCGGGAAGAAGACCTCAAGACAGAATTCCCTCATTGATTTTCTACCATCGAATCTCGAAGGCGATATTCAATTTAAGGGGGGTAGATTTGTGACACCCTCATTTTTTGATTTCTGCATGTATTCATGTTTCATAAACATTTTTATAAGATTGAAACAGAGAAGAATCCAAAGATAGCCAAAAGGAGCCTATTTCAGTTCGCCTAGAGCGCCGTAGACATTTTCCGCGGGCCGTTGGCCACATGGCGTGTCTGGAGCTCACCCCCGCAAATGGGGAAAGGTCCAACCCCGTGGGACACGTGTTGCCCTGGAGCTAGCCTCTGCGGGGAAGCGAGGCCAGTCCCGTAGGACACGTGTCACCTTCAGAGCTAGTTACCACGGAAAACAGAGAACAAGTCGTGCAGGATACGTGTCGATCTCGGAGCTCACCTCCGAGAGGTCCGGTTCTATTGGACATGTGTCACCACCGGAGCTTATCTCCGAGAGGTCCGTCACTGTTGGACACGTGTCAACCTCGGAGCTCGTCTCTGAGAAAAAAGGAAGTCTGGCGCTGTTAGGACACGTGGCACACCCGGAGCCACCTCCGAAGAGAGGGGAGGTACAGCACTGACACGTGGTATGCGCGGAGCACATCTATGAATAGAGAGGAGGTCCCAACCAGCCAGGATACGTGGCGCACGAGGAGCCCACCTCTGAGAAAGAGGGAGGTCTCGCTCGCTTGACACGCGGCACAACCGGAGCTCATCTGCGCGGAAAGGGGAGACCAGGCCCCCGATGGACACGTGGAGCTTCTGGAGCTCATCACCACGGAGGTAACGAGTTCTGGAGCGGTTTCTGCTTCTGTACGCGTGGGAATACTGGTACGGGAGGAAACCGACATGAATTCCACAATGTTACCGCACCAAATCAACTAAAGATAAGTTGTTAGGATTCAAAGACAATTTGAATAGAACTCTTATTCGAAATACAATCAGATTAGGACTCTTCTCCTCCTGATTATAAATAGAACCCAGAACCTTTGGCCGAAACCACGTACTTCTTTTCCACCTCCTGAGCCGACAACTTAGAGCCCTAGCCCAGCTCGCCGAGTAAAGCCTTCGCCGAGTTCGGTCAAGAGAGATCGCCGGAAGAGGGCCCCAACGATCTGTCTTGCTAGGAGAAGGACCCCGAGACCAAGAAGAACGTAAGGTAGGTCTCCAATACTACTTTACGACATCATCACATTTTCTTTGCATCTGTTCTTTGATTCCTTTCGAACAGAAGCTTTTTTGTGGACAGATTACTTGTTGATCAGTTTGATCTAAAGTCAAGATCATCGCCACATCCACAATTGATCTCTACAACTCTGTTCATCGTAAAACCCATGCAAGCCATGCAAGAACACGTACAAACTAAACTGCATCATAGGATTAACTTGCATAAGCATCATCGCATCTAGTTAAAGTTTGTGCATGATATTGATTGTTGTAAATCTTGTATGTGCGTGATCGTGTATAGAAGGACAAGCTCAGGGAGCTACCTACGACGGACTACAACAACAAGATTTTGAGCAACCGGAACAGCCAGAACAAGGCAAGTGCCCCTTGATCATATTGATCCTATGTTTTGGGAAACTATTTTGTTTTTGCGAAAAGGTGTGTGCTGAGTCAAACATGATGGAAAACCCTTTTATAGGAGTTTACTAGTTTTGGTTAAACCAACCTTGTCACCAGGGAAGTTTATGAGTCGGGTATGGTTTTTGCTTTTATTCTTCGCTGAGTCCATGGGATTGGGAAGCGAGATAGATGTGTCTAGCTAACTGCACTCGTAATGATAATGAGAAACTGATGTTGATAATGGACATGGATCGGAGGGAGATCTAGGCAAGCCGGGTTGTGAATGAGGTAGCATGAGATGGTGGTTTACTTGCCGTAGATCTAAGGACCGGTTCATGCGAGCATATGCCAGGATAACAGTGCCACAACAAAGCCAAGTATGGGTGCAGCTTAGCTGAGTAATTAGGTAAGTTGCAAGATTGTTATGGACCGTGGAAGTCATGGGGAATGGGGGTCAAGTGAGGACTGCCCTGGGAACTGCATGGCACAAGAGGGGCCCATGGGTGGGAGAATTGGAGATTCTAGCCTGCCGGTGAAACCTTAGTGAGTCCATACATCTAGTAGCCCCTTTGTAAAGGCTATTTTGTGATCTCTTGTCCATACACCGGCGGTTGTGTACTGGTATAATGGAGGTTCTGCAGTCGCCGACGGGTGACGAAATCACAAACTTGTGGGTAAAGAGGTGCAAACTCTGCAGAGTCTAAAACTATCATAATAGCCGAGCTTAGGGTCACGGGCGCCTAGCCAACTTCCATGATTAGTTGGATGGTTATTTTGGGATGGTTTTGGAAGGTTTTGGTTATGGTTTGGTTTTGGTTTTCGGGACTGATGAGTCCGGGTGATAAGATTTGGTTACATGACTGTTGAGTCGTGGCAACGAGATTGGTCTCGGTGTGAGACGGAATTGTTTATGAGATAAAATGGTAGTGAATACGAGATGGTATTCGTGAGATGGTAGCAAATACGAGAAGGTATTCATGAGCAATAATGAAGTTGATTAATGTCTGGTTGGACATGGAAAGTGATGTGCATAATGGAGGTATGTTGGTATTTTAATACACGTTGGGATTACGTTGCTGTTTTATCGTGGTTTGGTAAATAACTTTGCTTTCTGCAATGAGCCTTTTTATACCTACCTTGTTGTGAGCTACATATCATATTTTCCCGCACTTGCTGAGTACATCATTGTACTTAAACTTGCATTATTATTTCATCATCAACAACAGGAGAAGATTACTATGAAGACCAGGTGGAGCATTAGGTGTGTGATCTGTCCGTAACCTTGCCTGTGGGGAATGGAGCAGAGATGGAGCTGCTGCTGCTGCTTAGATTGCTTCAGCATTAGTTAGAAGACTTCCGCTGCTAGAATAAAGACTTCCTCTGTTAGATTAAGACTTCCGCTGTTAGCATGAGTCCAAGACTCATGAGACATTGTAATAAAACCCTGTTATTCGTGGTAATATATATTCTGAATTCAGTTTGTGGAACATATGTGTATGTGTGATGAACATCCTCAGTTCTCGGTTCTGTGGTTTTCCACAGAATTGAGGGCGTCACGTTGATGTTCGGCCTTCACCCGTTGGCATGTGTCGCATAGGGCAACATATTCAGCTATGTCCCTATTCATACCATCCCACCAATAACAAGTCTTCAAGTCCTTGTACATCTTTGTACTGCCGGGATGTATGGAATAAGGTGAGTCATGTGCCTCCTTTAGTATCGTGTCGCGGATGTGCTTCACGTTAGGCACACAAATTCTTTTCCCTAACCCAAAGTGTACCCTTCTCGTCTTCCTTGAAGTCCTATTCTATGCCTTGTCAGATTCTCTCCTTGATCTCCTTGATTTCCTCATCCGTTGCTTGGCCATCTCTTATCTCTTGTTCCAGCAAAGAGTGGAGTTCCATCACTTCCATCTCGTTCAAGAACCTGAGATGTAACAGTTCGAACTCCTTGCGTAGCTCGGGTGGTAGCTCCCGAACCTTGAGTTGGTGACATGCTCTCTTTCGGCTCAATGCATCGGCTACTACATTGGCCTTTCCAGGGTGATAGTTGATTCCAACATCATAATCTTTGATAAGTTCCAACCATCGACGTTGCCTCAAATTCAAATCCTTTTGGGTGAATATGTACTTGAGGCTTTTATGATCCGTATAGATCTCACATCGATGGCCAAGGATATAATGTCTCCAAATCTTTAATGCATGTACTATGGCTGCGAGCTCCAAGTCATGTGTTGGGTAATTCTGCTCATGTTTCTTTAGTTGTCTCGATGCATAGGCTACCACTTGTCCTTCTTGCATGAGCACACATCCAAGCCCTTGTTTGGATGTGTCACATTATATGTTGAAGATCTTGCTCATGTCCGATAATACCAAAACCGGTGCTGTGGTGTGACACCCTCAATTTTGATTTCTGTATGCATTCATATTTTATATGGAGAAAACATTTTAAAAGAAGTGGAAACAGAAAAAAAGGATAAAAAGATAGCCAAAAAGAGCCAAATCCAATCCACAGAGAGCGCCGAAGACAACTCCCGCGGCCCGGTGGCCACGTGGCGCCTTCGGAGCTCATCCCCACAAAGGGGGAGAGGTCCGCCGCAAAACTGGCTACGTGGTAGGCTCGGGACTCGACTCTGCGGAAGGGGCGAGGTCCGAACCCGTGGGACACGTGTTGCCCCCGGAGCTATCCTCTACGGAGGAGCGAGGTCAGCATGTAGGACATGTGTCGCCTTCGGAGCTAGTCTCTGCGGAAAAGAGAGAACCAGCCGCGCGGGACACGTGTCGCTCTCGGAACTCATCTCCGAGAGGTCTGACTCGCGGGACACATGTCGCTCTCAGAGCGCACCTCCTAGAGGTCCGGTCCTATTGGACATGTGTAATTCTCGGAGCTCGTCTCCGAGAGGTCGGGTCCAACTGGACACGTGTCACCTCCAGAGCTCATCTCCGGGAGGTCCGACGCTGACAGACACGTGTCGACCTCGGAGCTCGTCTCTCAGGAGAAAGGAAGTCTGGCGCTACTTGACACGTGGCATTCTCGGAGCTCACCTCTGAAGAGAGGGGAGGTCCAGAACGGACACGTGGCACTATCGGAGCTCACCTCCGAAGAGAGGGGAGGTCCGAAATTAACACATGGCACAATCGGAGCCACCTCCAAAGAGAGGGGAGGTCCGGCACTGACACATGGCATACGCGGAACTCGCCTCTGTTAAGAGGGGAGGTCCCGATCCACCGGACACGTGGCGCACACGGAGCTCGCCTCTGGAGAGAGGGAGGTCCCGCCCGCCAAGACGCGTGGCGCACGTGGAGCTCACCTCTGAGGAAGAGGGAGGCCTCGCCCGCCTGACACGTGGTACAACCAGAGCTCGCCCCTGAGGAAAAGGGAATCCCAAGTTCCCGCAGAACACGTGGAGCCTCCGGAGCTTATCCCTGCGGAAGGACGCTATTCTGAAGCGGTTTTCCTCTGTACGTGAGTACCCGTTACTGAGGAAACCAACACCAACTCTTCTACGTTGATATTGCAATCAAATCAATTGAAGATAAGTTGTTAAGATTCAAAAACAATTTGAATAGGACTCTTATTCGAATTCCGATCAGAGTAGGACTCTTTGTCGTAACATCTTTACTAAGCCAACAACTTAGAAGCCCTAGCCCCAAACTCGCCGAGCTAAACCCCTTGGCCGGAAGTTGACCATAGGGGAGACCGTCGAAGAGCCCAGACATGATCACAGGCGCCGGAAGAGAACCTCGACGATCTGTTTTTGCTAGGAGGGAGGATCCGAAGAAAGCAAGGTAGGTTTCCAATACCACCTTACGACATCATCGTGTTTTCTTTGCATCTATTCTTCGATCCCTTCGAACAGAAGCTTTTTCGTGGACAGACCACGTGTTGATCGATCTGATCTAGGTCAAGATCATCACCACATCCACATTTGATCTGAACACCTTTGTTCATCATAAAACCCATGCAAGCCATGCAAGAACATGTACAAACCGATCTAATAAAAACTGCACCATAGGATTAGCATGCATATGCATCACCACATCTTGGTTAAAGTTTGTGCATGATAATTGATTGCTGTGAACCTTGTATATGCGTGATCGCGAGTAGAAGGACAAGCTCAGGAGCTACCTAAGAAGGACTACAACACCAGAACATCGAGACACAAGACCAACCAGAGCCACAAGGACAAGGCAAGTGCCCCTTGATCATATTGATCCCATGTTTTTTGGAAAACTGTTTTGTTTGGGAAAAGGTGTGTGTGCTTGAGTCAACATGATGGGAAACCCTTTTATAGGAGTTTACTAGTTTTGTTAACCACCCTTGTCACCGGGAAAGTTAATGAGTCGGGTATGGTTTTTGCTTTTATGCTTCGCTGAGTCCATGTGATACGGGAAGCGAGATAGATGTGTCTAGCTAACTGCACTCGTATGAATAATGAGAAACGGATATTGTTAATGAACATGAATCGGAGGGAGATCTAGGAAAGCTTGGTTTGTGAATGAGGTAGAATGAGATGGTGGTTACTTGCCGTAGATCTAAGGACCGGTTCATGCGAGCCAAGCCAGGATAACAATGCCACCACAAGGCCAAGTATGGGTGCGGCTTAGCTGACTAATTAGGTAAGTTGCTAGATTGTTATGGACCGTGGAAGACGTGGGGAATGGGAATCGAGTGAGGACTGCCCTGGGAACTACATGGCACAAGAGGGGACACGTGGGTGGGAGAATTGGAGATTCTAGCCTGCTGGTGAAACCTTAGTGAGTCCATACATCTAGTAGCCCCTTTGTAAAGGCTATTTTGTGATCTCTTGGCCATACATCGACGGTTGTGTACTGGTATAATGGAGGTTCTGCAGTCGTCAACGGGTGACGAAATCACAAACTTGTGGGTAAAGTGGTACAAACTCTGCAGAGTCTAAAACTACCATGATAGCCGATCTTATGGTCACGAGCGCCTCAACAACCCACATGATTAGATGGGATGGTTTTTGGGATGGTTTGGATGGTATTTGGTTATGTTTTGGTATTTGGATTTGGTTTTCTGGACTGTTGAGTCCGGGTAATGAGATTGGTTGCATGACTGTTGAGTCATGGCAAATAAGCATTGGTCTTGGTATGAGACGGAATGGAATATGAGATGAAATGGTAGTGAATACGAGATGGTATTCACGAGCTTGAGAATAATTGAGAAAGATACATGTATGGAAGAGACATGAAAAGTGGTGAATCATGATGGAGGTATGTTGATGTTTAAATACATGTTGGGATTACATTCATTTAAAGCTAGTTGCTGTTTTTATCCAGTTTTGTGAAATAAACTTTGCTTTCTGCAATGAGCCTTTTTATAACTACCTTGCTGTGAGCTACATATCATATTTCCCGCACTTGCTGAGTACATCATGTACTCAAACTTGCATTATCATACATCATCAGCAACAGGAGAGGAGTACTACGAAGACCACGTGGAGTACTAGGAGTGTGATCCACCGTCAACTTGCCTGTGGGGATGGAGTAGAGATGGAGCCGCTGCTGCTGCTTAGTTTGCTTCCGCAATAGTTTCGAAGACTTCCGCTGCTAGAATAAAGATTTCCGCTGCTAGAATAAAGACTCCCACTGCTAAGATAAGACTTCCACTGCTAGAATGAGTCCAAGACTCATGATACATTGTAATAAACCCTGTTATTCGTGGTATTATTCTGAAATTCAGTTTGTGGATTATATGTGTATGTGTGATGAACATCTTGGGCACACATACGCATCAGTCTCGGTTCCGAGAGGTTCTCTCTCAGAACGGGGGCGTCACAGATTGGTATCGGAGCCACGTTGACTGTAGGATGCACCCCTAGTAACAGATTGGTATTAGAATCCACGCTGACCATAGGATGCAAGCTTAGGTAAAATGCATAGATTGGCATTGGAACCACCTTGACTATAGGACTTCCATTGAATAAGATTGAATAGGAGTTGTGTGAAACTTTTGTGATGATTGCTTGTGATTGCGTGCTTAGTGTGAGTTGTGGGAAGTTTTAGCGTTGTCCATATCCACACATAGTAGAGAGATGAGAGATGCTTCGGCACTTGTTCACATCCTCATATAAGGCTAATATGTAGCCCATCCACCTTGATGCATATAGTTAGGGGGATCCATCTAACCTTCTAACCTCTATTCTATCCAACTCTTTCTCACAGATGGTGAGAGGAAACACCGGCCGTCAAGGGAGGAACGTCCGTGGCAACCAAGAAGAGGACCACGTTGAAGTTCCTGAGAATGACAACCCCGGAGCAGGTGCAAACAATCTGGAACGGTTGATGGCTATGCAGAATCAGCTTATGCAAACTATGATCCAAACTTTGGGTCAGCTGCAAGCCAACAATAATAACCCCGTTCCTGCACCACCACCACCACCGCCACCACCACCGTCTTACAAACAACTAGGAGAGTTCATGAGGACTCGCCCCCCTACCTTTTCACAAGCTAATGACACCATGGAGGCCGACGACTGGTTGAAGTCCATGGAGAAGAAGCTTGCCATAGTTCAGTGCAATGATCGAAAGAAAGTTCTCTTCGCATCGCACCACGTTATGGGAGCTGCCGCTGATTGGTGGGACGCCCTTTGCAATGCTCATGTCGACCAGGAGACTATTACTTGGACTGAGTTCAAGGAGAGTTTCCGCTCTCATTACATCCCTGCTGGAGTAATGATGCTCAAAAGACAAGAGTTTGAATGTCTCCGCCAAGGCAAGAAAAGCGTGAATGAGTACCTCAACAAGTTCACGCAACTGTCAAGGTTTGCCCCCGAGGATGTCAACTCAGACCAACGGAAGCAGTACTTGTTCATGAGAGGGTTGAACAATGAGATCCAGGTTCAGCTCCTCAACAATGACTACGCAAGCTTCCAGAAGCTGGTTGACAAAGCCATGGTGGTTGAGAGAAAGATCCGAGAGATCGAGCAAGAGGGCAAAAGAAAGATGCCATACCAGCCACAAGGGAGCAATGTATGCCCTCGGTACATGCCCTCAGCTGCAACACAGTATGGATCGTTTTGCCCTAATCAACCACCGCAGCAACACCCTGTCATGCAAGCACGTCGCGTGCCTTTGCCTCCGGCACCCCGACCCAACATGGGCGCTCCAGATCAAAACCCCCGTCCCAACGTACCTGCTGTCGTAGGCAACAAGGCATGCTTTGCATGCGGAGAGACGGGACACATTGCGATCCAGTGCCCGAAGAGAGGTCCTGGACAACCAAGCAACGTGCCCAAACAGAACCCATGGCCAAACGGAGGAGCTAATCAAGGAAACCGTGGACAGCAGAACTACGCTCGCAGCAACGTGAACCATGTCTCTGCTGAGGAAGTGCAACAGGCTGAGGACGTCGTGATTGGTATGTTCCTTGCCAACTCCAACCCAGCCACCATTTTATTTGATTTTGGAGCATCACATTCATTCATATCATCCAAGTATGTTGCCAAGTATAATCTACCCATATCACACTTGAAATATACTATGTTGGTTAATTCTCCCGGTGGAGAGATGAGGACTAATATAGTATGTCCAAAAGTAAACCTTAAAATAAGGGGGTAGACTTCCTTGCCAACCTCATTGTCTTGGCTTTCCAAGGGATTTACATAATACTCGGAATGGATTGGTTAAGCAAGCACAACAGAGTAATCCAATGTGCCGAAAGGAGCGTGCAGTTGTCAAACGAGCACGGTACTCGTATCGAGTTCGAGTCAGCCCAACCAACAACCGAGAAGGCAACGTTGAACCATGTTGAAGAAGCAACATTGGAAGACATTCCGGTGGTTTAATAATTCTCGGACGTGTTCCCGGAAGAACTTCCAGGTATGCCACCTGACTGGGACATTGAGTTTTCCATTGACTTGGTACCCGGAACTGCACCTATAGCAAAGAGTCCCTATAGGATGCCCGTTAATGAACTAGTGGAGCTCAAGAAGCAAATCCAGGAGCAGCTAGAGAAGGGTTTTATACGTCCAAGCTCATCACCATGGGGAGCCCCCGTGCTCTTCGTAGACAAGAAGGATGGGACCCAAAGGATGTGCGTGGACTATAGGTCTCTCAATAAGGTGACGATCAAGAACAAGTACCCTCTGCCCTGTATAGAGGGCCTGTTCGACCAAATGAAGGGAGCCCGAGTCTTCTCCAGGATTGATCGTCAGTCGGGATATTTCCAGCTGAAGATTAAGCCCTCCGATATACCCAAGACTGCCTTTCGAACACGGTATGGTTCGTATGAATATACCTTTATGTCTTTTGGGTTAACGAATGCACCCGCATACTTCATGTACCTCATGAACAAGGTTTTCATGGAGTACTTGGGCAAGTTCGTCGTGGTTTTCATTGACGACATCATGGTGTATTCAAAAAGCGAGGAAGAACATGAAGAACATTTAAGATTGACATTGCAGAAGCTGCGAGAGCATCAATTGTATGCCAAGCTCAGCAAGTGTCAATTTTGGCAAAAGGAGATATCGTTCTTAGGCCACATCATCTCCGAGGAAGGAGTATCGGTTTATCCCGGAAAAGTGGGAGATGATCTGTAGTGGAACCAACCACAAAACGTGAGAGAAATTCGGAGTTTTCTTGGGATGTCTGGATACTACCGCCGGTTCATCAAGGACTTCTCTAAGATAGCAAAGCCTATGACGGAGTTGCTAACGAAAGGAAAAGCCTTCCAATGGAAACCAGCGTGCCAATAAAGCTTTGAGGAGCTCAAGAAAAGGCTAACCACAACACCGGTTTTGGTATTGCTGGACGTAAGCAAGAGCTTTGACATATATTGTGACGCATCAAAACAAGGGCTCGGATGTGTGCTCATGCAAAAAGGACAAGTGGTAGCCTATGCCTCATGACAATTAAATAAGCACGAGCTTAATTACCCTACCCATGACCTGGAGCTAGCAGCCGTGGTGCATGCATTGAAGATTTGGAGACATTGTATCTTTGGCCACCGATGTGAGATCTATACGGATTAGAAAAGCCTCAAGTACATATTCACCCAAATGGATTTGAATTTGAGACAACGTCGATGGTTGGAGCTCATCAAGGATTATGATGTTGGAATCAACTATCACCCCAGAAAGGCCAATGTAGTAGCCGATGCATTGAGCCGGAAGGGAGCATGTCACCAACTTACGGTTGGGGAGCTACCGCCCGAGCTATGCAAGGAGTTTGAACAGTTACATCTCGGGTTCTTAAACAAGATGGAAGTAATGGAACTCCACTCTTCGTTGGAACAAGAGATAAGAGATGGCCAAGCATCGAATGAAGAAATCAAGGAGATCAAGGAAAGGATCCGACAAGGCATAGAAAAGGACTTCAAGGAAGACGAGAAGGGTACGCTCTGGCTAGGAAAAAGGATTTGTGTGCCTAACGTGAAGCACATCCGCGACACGATATTAAATGAGGCACATGACTTACCTTATTCCATACATCTCGGAAGTACCAAGATGTACAAGGACCTGAAAACTTGTTATTGGTGGGATGGTATGAAAAGGGACATAGCAGAGTATGTTGCCTTATGCGACACATGCCAACGGGTAAAGGCCGAACATCAAAGACCTGCTGGACCGTTGCAACCATTGAAGGTACCAGAGTGGAAATGGGAAGACATTAGTATGGATTTCATCGTCAGATTGCCACGTACTCGGTCGGGTTACGACTCCATCTGGGTAATCGTTGACCGATTGATGAAAACAGCCCATTTTCTTCCTGTTAAGACCGTGTACAACGTTGCACAACTAGCCGAGCTGTACATGGAGCAAATCGTGTGCCGCCATGGAGTCCCGTAGAGGATAGTCTCATATCAAGGTTCTAAGTTTACCTCTAGGTTGTGGAGGAATCTACATGAGGCTATGGGTACACGACTGGATTTTAGCTCCGCCTACCACCAGCAGACTGATGGACAAACCAAAAGGACAAACCAAATTTTGGAAGACATGTTGAGAGCTTGCGCCTTGAAACATGGGCGTAGTTGGGATAGGAGCTTGCCATATGCCGAGTTCTCCTATAACAATAGCTATCAAGCCAGCTTGAAGATGTCTCCTTTTGAAGCGTTGTATGGTAGATGGTGTAGAACGCCGTTGTTTTGGAACGAGACCGGAGAGAACCAAGTGTTTGGACCCGAAGTGCTACAAGAAGCTGAGAAGCAAGTCCAAACAATACAGGAGAACTTGAAGGCTGCTCAGTCACGACAGAAAGGTTATGCGGACAATAGGCGAAGGAAGTTGACTTTTGATGTAGGAGACTTTGTATACCTTAAGGTATCGCCTATCTGAGGACAACGACGTTTCAACGTCAAAGGCAAGTTAGCACCTCGCTACATCGGGCCATTTAAGATTTTGTACAAGCGAGGAGAAGTAGCCTAAACTAGAACTCCCAACGCACCTCTCTGACGTGCATGACGTGTTTCATGTATCCCAGCTCAAGAAGTGCTTGAGAGTACCATGAGACCAAATACCGATGGATGAGCTTGAGCTTCAAGAGGATCTGACCTATGTAGAGCACCCTGTCCGAATTTCGGACGTGAAGGAAAGGGTCACGAGGAACAAAGTGATTCGTTGGTGCAAGGTACAATGGAGCCATCACACCGAAACTGAAGCCACATGGGAGTGTGAAGAAGACCTCAAAGTAGAATTCCCTCATCTATTCTCCACTAGCGAATCTCGAGGGCGAGATTCAATTTAAGGGGGGGTAGACTTGTGACACCCTCAATTTCGATTTCTTTATGCATTCATATTTTATATGGAGAAAACATTTTAAAAGAAGTGGAAACAGAAAAAAGATAAAAAAGGTAGCCAAAAAGGGCCAAATCCAATCCACAGAGAGCACCGAAGACAACTCCCGTGGCCCGCTGGCCACGTGGCACCTTCGGAGCTCATCTCCGCAAAGAGGGAGAGGTCCGCCGCAAAACTGGCTACGTGGCAGGCTCGGGGCTCGTCTCTGCGGAAGGGGTGAGGTCTGACCCCGTAGGACACGTGTTGCTCCCGGAGCTAGCCTCTGCGGAGGAGCGAGGTCAGCCTGCAGGACACGTGTCGCCTTCGGAGCTAGTCACTGTGGAAAAGAGAGAACCTGCCGCGCGGGACACATGTCACTCTCGGAGCTCTTCTCCGAGAGGTCCGCCCCACGGGACACGTGTCGCTCTCGGAGCACACCTCCGAGAGGTCCGGTCCTATTGGACACGTGCCATTCTCAGAGCTCGTCTCCAAGAGGTCTGGTCCTACTGGACACGTGTCACCTCCTGAGCTCATCTCCGGGAGGTTCGACGCTGACAGACACGTGTCGATCTCAGAGCTCATCTCTGAGGAGAAAGGAAGTATGGCACTACTTGACACGTGGCATTCTCGGAGCTCACCTCCGAAGAGAGGGGACATCGACACGTGACACTATCGGAGCTCACCTCCGAAGAGAGTAGGACTCTTATTCAAATTCCAATCAGAGTAGGACTCTTCGTTTCCTGATTATAAATAGAACCCGAAACAACTCCTTGGTCGTAACATCTTTACTAAGCCAACAACTTAGAAGCCCTAGCCCCAAACTCGTCGAGCTAAACCCCTTTGCCGGAAGTTGACCACCGGAGAAACCGTCGACGAGCCCAGACACGATCGCCATCGCCGGAAGAGAGCCCAGATGATCTGTTTTTGCTAGGAGGGAGGACCCGGATGAAGAATGGTAGGTTTCCAATACCACCTTACGACATCATCGCGTTTTCTTTGCATCTGTTCTTCAATCCCTTCGAACAGAAGCTTTTTCATGGACGGACCACGTGTTGATCGATCTGATCTAGTTTAAGATCATCGCCACGTCCACATTTGATCCAAACACCTTTGTTCATCATAAAACCCATGCAAGCCATGCAAGAACACAAACAAACCGATCTAATAAAAACTGCACCATAGGATTAGCATGCATATGCATCATCGCATCTTGGTTAAAGTTTGTGCATGATAATTGATTGATGTGAACCTTGTATATGCGTAATCGCGAGTAGAAGGACAAGCTCAGGGAGCTACCTACGAATGACTACAGCACCAGAACATCGAGACACAAGAGCAATCAAAGCCGCAAGAACAAGGCAAGTGCCCCTTGACCATATTGATCCCATGTTTTTTGGAAAACTGTTTTGTTTGCGAAAAGGTGTGTGTGCTTGAGTCAACATGATGGGAAAGCCTTTTATAGGAGTTTACTAGTTTTGTTAACCACCCTTGTCACCGGGAAAGTTAATGAGCGGGTATGGTTTTTGCTTTTATGCTTCGCTGAGTCCATGTGATACGGGAAGCGAGATAGATGTGTCTAGCTAACTGCACTCGTATGAATAATGAGAAACGGATATTGTTAATGAATATGAATCGGAGGGAGATCTAGGCAAGTTTGGTTTGTGAATGAGGTAGAATGAGATGGTGGTTACTTGCTGTAGATCTAAGGACCGGTTCATGCGAGCCATGCCAGGATAACAGTGCCACCACAAGGCCAAGTATGGGTGTAGCTTAGCTGACTAATTAGGTAAGTTGCTAGATTGTTATGGACTGTGGAAGGCGCGGGGAATGGGACTCAAGTGAGGACTGCCCTGGGAACTGCATGGCACAAGAAGGGGCCCGTGGGTGGGAGAATTGGAGATTCTAGCCTGCTGGTGAAACCTTAGTGAGTCCATACATCTAGTAGCTCCTTTGTAAAGGATATTGTGTGATCTCTTGACCATACACCGACGATTGTGTACTGGTATAATGGAGGTTCTGCAGTCGCCGACGGGTGACGAAATCACAAACTTGTGGGTAAAGTGGTACAAACTCTACAGAGTCTAACCTATCAAGACAGCCGAGCTTACGGTCACGAGCGCCTGGACAACCCACATGATTAGATGGGATGGTTTTTGGGATGGTTTGGATGGTATTTGGTTATGTTTTGGTATTTGGATTTGGTTTTCAGGACTGTTCAGTCCGGGTAATGAGATTGGTTGCATGACTGTTTAGTCATGGCAAATGAGCATTTGTCTCGGTATGAGACAGAATGGAATATGAGATGAAATGGTAGTGAATATGAGATGGTATTCACGAGCTTGAGAATAATTGAGAAAGATACATGTCTGGAAGAGACATGAAAAGTGGTGAATCATGATGGAGGTATGTCGATGTTTAAATACATGTTGGGATTACATTCATTTAAAGCTAGTTGCTGTTTTTATCCAGTTTTGTGAAATAAACTTTGCTTTCTGCAATGAGCCTTTTTGTAACTACCTTGCTGTGAGCTACATATCATATTTTCCCGCACTTGCTGAGTACATCATGTACTCAAACTTGCATTATCATACATCATCAGCAACAGGAGAGGAGTACTACGAAGACCACGTGGAGTACTAGGAGTGTGATCCACCGTCAACTTGCCTGTGGGGATGGAATAAAGATGGAGCCGCTGCTGCTGCTTAGTTTGCTTCCGCAATAGTTTAGAAGACTTCCACTGCTAGAATAAAGATTTCCGCTGCTAGAATAAAGACTTCCGCTGCTAAGATAAGACTTTCGCTGCTAGAATGAGTCCAAGACTCATGAGACATTGTAATAAACCTTGTTATTCGTGGTATTATTCTGAAATTCAGTTTCTGAATTATATGTGTATGTGTGATAAACTTCCTGGGCACACATACGCATCAGTCTCGGTTCCGAGAGGTTCTCTCTCAGAACGGGGGCGTCACATGTGGTTAGCCTTTTCCTGAGCTCCTCAAAGCATTCTTGGCATGCTGGTTTCCATTGAAAGGCTTTTCCTTTCATTAGAAATTCCATCATAGGTTTTTCTATCTTGGAGAAGTCCTTGATGAACCATCGATAGTATCCAGCCATCCCAAGAAAACTCCGAATATCCCTCACGTTTTGCGGTTGGTTCCACTTCAGAACATCTCCCACTTTTCCGGGATCAACCGATACTCCTTCCTCGGAGATGATGTGGCCTCGGAATGATATCTCCTTTAGCCAAAATTGACACTTGCTGAGCTTGGCATACAATTGATGCTCTCACATCTTCTGCAATGTCAATGTCAAGTGTTCTTCATGTTCTTCCTCACTTTTCGAATACACCATGATATCGTCGCTGAAAACCATGACGAACTTGTCCAAGAATTCCATGAAGACCTTATTCATGAGGTACATGAAGTATGCAGGTGCATTTGTTAACCCAAAGGACATAACGGTATATTCATACGAACCATACCATGTTCGAAAGGCAGTCTTGGGTATATCGGAGGGCTTAATCTTCAGCTGGAAATATCCCGACCGAAGATCAATCTTGGAGAAGACTCGGGATCCCTTCATTTGGTCGAACATTTCCTCTATACGGGCAGATGGTACTTGTTCTTGATCGTCACCTCATTGAGAGACCTATAGTCCACGCACATCCTTTGGGTCCCATCCTTCTTGTCTACGAAGAGCACGGGGGCTCCCCATGGTGACGAGCTTGGACGTATAAAACCCTTCTCTAGCTGCTCCTGGATTTGCTTCTTGAGCTCCACTAGTTCATTTACGGGCATCCTATATGGTCTCTTTGCTATAGGTGCAGTTCCGGGTACTAGGTCAATGGAAAACTCGATGTCCCGGTAAGGTGGCATACCTGGAAGTTCTTCCGGAAACACGTCCGAAAATTCTTGAACCACCGGAATATTGTCCAATGTTGTTCCTTCCACGTGGTTCAACGTTGCCTTCTCGGTTGCCGGTTGGGCTGACTCGAACTCGATATGAGTACCGTGCTCGTTTGTCAACTGCACGCTCCTCTTAGCACATTGGACTACTCCGTTGTGCTTGCTTAACCAATCCATTCCGAGTATTATGTCAAGCCCTTGGGAATCCAAGATAATGAGGTTGGCAAGGAAGTCTACCCCCCTTATTTTAAGGTTTACTTTCGGACATACTATATTAGTCCTCATCTCTCCATCGGGAGAATTAACCAACATAGTATATTTCAAGCGTGATATGGGTATATTACACTTGGCAACATACTTAGATGATATGAATGAATGCGATGCTTCGGAATCAAATAAAATAGTGGCTGGGTTAGAGTTGGCAAGGAACATACCAATCACGACGTCCTCAGCCTGTTGCGCTTCCTCAGCAGAGACATGGTTCACGTTGCCCCAAGCATAGTTCTGTTGTCCACGGTTTCCTTGATTGGCTCCTCTGTTCGGCCATGGGTTCTGCTTGGGCACGTTGCTTGGCTGTCCAGGACCTCTCTTCAGGCACTGGCTCGCAAAGTGACCCGTCTCCCCGCATGCAAAGCATGCCTTGTTGCCCATGATAGCAGGTACATTGGGGCCGGGGTTTTGAGCAGGAGCGCCCATGTTGGGTCGGGGCGCAGGAGGCAAAGGCACACGAGGTGCTTGCATGGCAGTTGCTGTGGTGGTTGATTAGGGTGAAAAGTAGGAGCGGACGATCCATACTGTGGTGCAGCTGGGGGCATGTACCGGGGGCGTACGTTGCTCCTTGTGGCTGGTATGGCATCTTTCTTTTACCCTCTTGCTCGATCTCTCGGATCTTGCTTTCAACCACTATAGATTTGTCAACAAGTTTCTGGAAGCTTGCATAATCATTGTTTAAAGGCCTCAGTTTTTTACACATGTTTAAAGTGTTCATCACCACACACACACCCCATTTGAGGAAAGTTGATGAACACATTTGAAGAGCAAGTAACCACCATCAACATGTTCATTAGAGAATAAACTCACAAAATGCAAAAGCAGCATTTCCCACATGCATCATCTAGGGGCTGGGCATATGAAAAACTCCGACACCTTGCTAGGAATGTCCATGCCAAGTTTCACCCAAATTCAAAACCTTTTTGAGGTCCTTTTGGGTATAGCTAGAAAGAGGGTAGTTTGAACTCAAATTCAAATTCAAACTGTTTTTATCCCATGAATTTAAAAGTGGGAGGCCTATTCTTACTCAGCACATTTTTGTGAGCTCACACACCAATTTTCACTCCATTTGGAGTTGATCTTGACATGAGCTAAGTGTAGCAAATTCAAACTTTATTTGAATTTCAAACTGAATATGTGCTGAAACTTAGTCAAACCAAACCCAATTTGAATTATAACCAATTCAAATAGATCAGGGGTGAATAATTCAAATCACCATGGGCATTGTAGGGCTTACAGTTTACAACAGTAATATAGAGTTAAGTTCAGAGGTTAAAAATGGAGGTGGGACCCACATGTCAGCCACTGAATCAAATTGAACCGACTGAGAAACAGAACACCCGGTTCTTGGGTGCAGCCCGAGCGCGCCACCGAGGGGCTGGCTGGCGCCAGCTCCTGCTGCGTTCCCCGAGCTGGAGACCAGCCGCCCGGGCTCCTTATCCCTCCCCGGCGTGCTCTCGTTATATATCCCCCGAGCCACGGCGTGTTCGGTCTATTTTCCCACACCGAGCTCCACCGCAGCCAGCCGCCCTCTCAATTCCGCCGTAATCAGGCCGATCACTCGTGAGCCCAGTCTCCTCAGCAGCAAAACGGCACCGTGAGCCAGTGAGCAACGTCCCAGACCCCGTATTAGCCAGCGAACAGGCGCCCTCGAGCTTCACCGGACATTTTTTCTGGCGGACCGAACGTTGCCGCTGTTCGGGCTCTCGTGGGCAGCTCGGTGCAGCCGTTGTCACGTCCACTTCTCTGTACAAGAAAGGTGCGTCATTGTATGTAGATGGAGTAGCTGAAAGCCGTTCGGCATTTGATCAACCCTCGGTTGAGAATTTCCATGTTTACTGCCAGCCAGTTCATATGAGCCGAGCTCACCTTCGAGTGAAATTCGGACTCCACACATTAGGGTTGGTCAGGCCGATTGTCCAGTGGGTTCTACATGTGCTAGCGCACACGCTCGAGAAGGAAGTAAGGAAAATCGTTGAGGATCGGCCGTGTAATGGCCGTTTTCCTCGCCGCCGTTGCAAAGTACCTCGGCTCACCGTCGAGGGTATGGTTGCCGGCATTGCTACCTTCCACAAAGCCCGGGTTCATGTTCCTCGTGCTCCACTGATGTTCTACGAATGATTTCCAATCGATTTGGTGCATGGTAGAGAAAAAACGACCTCACCGGAACCCTAGCAGGTGCTGTCACCGGTGCACGCGGGTTTCCGGCCATCACCGGCGGCCACCGAGCCCACAACCTAGTACAGGAGGTTGGGAAAGGGGCAGGCGGCGAGTTTCGGGCCAGGGGGTGGCCGGGAGCTCGATTCCGGCGAGTCTCGCTGGAGACCGCCACCGCCGAGTATTTGGCACAAGGAGGAAGACGAACCACTGTATGTGGGGCCCACGGGCAGAAGTTTAAACTTTTCTTCAATTTTCAGTTTTAGTTCAAACTTCAAACCCATATAACTTTGGCTAGGAAGCTCCAAATCGAGTTAACCAAATTTTTTTGGATTCAGCTCTCTGAGTACTTTCCAAAAAATCAAGTTTCAGTTCATGAAAATCCTTATTTCTCCAGAATTAATTCTTCAAAGTTTAAAATGTTTGGAATTTTAACTGGAGAATCCTTTGGAGGAAAATTATGAAAATTTGCTGGGACGTTCACCAAAATATCCCTGAACTACCATAGAAATGTCAGATCCATTTGAGCTCATTTGATCCACCTAATGGTGTGATTAATGAAACTGTTCCAGAGAAAACAGAAAATTTCCAGAAACATTTTCAGAATTTCCCTGAAATTGTTTAGCTCATATCTTTAGCTAGGAACCTTCAAATTAAGTGAGACCAACTCCATTATAACCCTCTGAAAATCTAGTTTTCATAAAGTCATGGCTTGCTCATTGAAAATCCCTAGAACAACCCTAAGAGCTCTAATTAAGGTCAAGTACATAATTATTTGTGGAGGGCTCAAATGAGCTTGCTGCAAATAAAACTTGGCCAATTCTCTGTTTAGGTTGTAACCAAACCACAGTAAAAATTTCAGAGTCATTGGGTCTGTCTAGTAAGACTTATAAACATCACAAGTTTAAGTTCAATTCAAATGCATTTAAATTAATACATGTACTTGTATCTCATGTAGTCGCGAAGGTCGAGGAGGAACCTGAAGTCTTAGACTTCGTTACTCCGGCGGAACAGCTAGCCTATGACCAAGAGCAGCAAGGCAAGCTCCGGTATGCATTAACCTTTTTACAAGTTTTTATTGTTTTGAGATCTTACTTTGAGTACCATTAATTCTTGCATTAGAGTCTTGTTTGGAAACCCAAATGCATAGCCAAGAAAACCATGGGTTGGGTTTAGGATTGCAAACCCCGTTAGCTACAGCAAAGCTAAGTTAGGGTAGGATTCGGTACAAGTCGAGTAGTTGGAACTACTCGCGAGCATAGGCTAGAGGCACTCGACTCGGGTAGAGATAGCACATGATACACATGGCAAGAAAAATGAGACCGAGCGGAGAGTAAGGGCAGCAGGACTTTGGGTCCTGGGTGCTAGAGCTCCGCTTGTGTCGATTGAGGACCGAGCCGTGTGCGGGCCTGTTGAACAAGCTAGAACAGTACCGAAGACCTACCGGCTATATGGGAACCAGGAAACCGATGTAACTCGGGTAGCTGGGTGTTGAGGCATAGCAGGTCGTTCAGAGGGTAGGTTGAGAGCTTGAGGTGTAAATCGGCTGGAGGCACTGAGATGCGCGTGCAGAGACCTCTTGCTCGGGACGATTGGACCGGTTCAACATTTGGCTAACGGGTGAAAGGTGGTTGCATACAACGTCCGTGATGGTTGCTGTAGGCAACATCGAGTACGGACGTACGTGACGGGTTATTCGGGTAGCCCTGCAGGTGTAAATCGATTATAATTGCCGTCCCTCGTGGTCAGTGAGTACCACTTGTTCACTGTACCGTGACATAGAAAGAACAGGCTAGTTATATGTTAAAATGTTGCTGATTGAATGATGGACTTTGATTGTTAATAATTTGCTGTAGTTTAGAGCTAACTAAAGTTCTTTTCAACTTTGGGCAAGTACATGAGAGAAATGTGTTTCTTGTTTGATTGCGGCTCTCTCATGTGCCTTAGCGTAAGGTTCTCCACAACCTGCTGCTAAAACTTGAAAGTAAGGTTCCACTAATTAGGCGAGTCCTTGCAAACGATTTCTACCTCATGTAACCTAACACCCCTCATGTAAGAAGTTTCGTGTTTAGGAGAGACGGGTCAGTCTTGCTGAGCCTTCGTGCTCACTGCTTGTGTTTGAAGCTTTTGCAGGGTTCTATGAGGAAGGGACTCCCGAGGAGGAGACAGAACCCCAGGAGGGGAACCCCGTCAAGTGGGAGTCATGTACACCGCCGTGTTAGTGTGTGTGCGTGCTAGCAGGGACACGTTCACGGGATGAACGTGAACTCGATGCGTAGTCTACGCCCGTGTGTGTAGACTGAACATATTTTGTTGTAAAAATGTTCATAAACCTGTTTACGTAATAAAATTTTGCTTCCGCTTTGTACCTTTGATGTGTGTTATCCGGTGTTGTGCAACGCAGCACCCCTCAGCGTGATCCTGGCTCAACAAGACCGTGGGGTCGTGTCAGCGTTGGTATCAGAGCTCGCTTGAGGTTTAACACACTACAAAGGTCATCTTTTTCAAAAATCCAGTGAGGAACGAGTTAGTAGCCCATATAAGGATGTTATTAGTGTATAGAAAGTGGCATACTAACCTATTTGATTATGTCAGAAAATCGTGCATCCCGGGAAGTTTATGTCTTGGGGGGTGCACGTAAGCGCTGTCCACTAGTGCGCACAACCTGAAGGGTGGAGCCTCATAGGTGGCAGGTAACCCGACCCGCTTTGATATCCTCTGTGACTCTTCATGTCATTTGGGGTATTCAAGCAACGTCTGTCCCTGGTGTGCGTGGTGCAATTTGGGAGACCCCGTCAAATGGTTAGTAACGTGAACATGTAGCTCAAGGCGTGTTTGGCTTGAGAACATCCGGGCGAGTGATGACGGCCGGGTGTATGAACTATAGGGATACCGGGCTCGGTGTGCAGCCGAGTCTGACGATTGTGTGAGTTATCTGCAGGTAGTCTAACCACAAAACGGAAGATGTGTAGCATCCGTGAGAGACGCTTAGTGCCACTGAACTAACGAAACCGGCTAAGTCCGGTAAAGGTTTTTCTTTGTGAGGACGTAGTATCGACATGCTCTTGTGACACATCGACGTCACACTCCACTAAATGAACAACTTTACTGTAAAACTTGAAAGTTTTAATCCGGAGTACTAAAACTTTGATGTAACTTCTTCCCTTAATCAGGATATTCAAAGTTAACAAGTTTTCAACTTATAGGATACTAAGGACAGAGTCCCCTGTTTCCAGCTGAATTAAGGCTGAAGTTAATCAGAGGTTAGAGGTTGAGTTATTTAGAGGTTGGGGTCATATTATACATTTATGGAAATCTTTGGAAGATATTTACAACTTTTCTGTTGAGGTCCAGAGGTGTTTCATCACTTAACCAACTACATGTCGTCACTACAACTTTTCTGTTGAGTCTCCAAACGCGCTCGCTCCGGTGTAGGGACGGGCTAATCACGTGTGGGAAGGGAGGTACATGGAGGCAACCGATCTGGGTTGTCCAAGGTACAACCCCGTGGAGGTGAACCTCAGCCTCCAATTGAAAGCAGGAAAGACTGTGATGAACAGCCAAGCTGATCACACGGATTGTCTTGCTGCAAAGCTCAAGGAGAGCACAAGCCATGGAGACCATTTCGAGAGTCCTCACAGCGCACTCCGCAATGTGCTTCTTCCGACGATTAAGCGACTGAATGAACAACACAATCAGTTGCATCGTCTGAAGAAGGCAACGAAGAAAAACTGTGTTGACATCGCGGCGTTGCAAGAGCAAGTGCAGGCTCTGACCCAGCAGAACGAGGTCCTTACTCAAGAGCGGGATGACGCCATTGAGGAAGTGCAAGGCTGGGAGGATGACTACAACCAGGCCATGGACGAGGTGCACGCGTTGCAGGACCTCGTACCTCCGGTATTGGGCATACCGGTGGTCTTGGGTCTCCGGCAATGGGAGAACCCGAGATGGGATAGGAGGTTGTAGATCCGGAGCCACCAGCAGAGGTACCGGAGGAAGACGACCCACAGGAGGTCGAGTTCTACTCCGAGTAGGGGGTTACTGTTGCCAAGTAGGGCAGCAAGGGTGATGTAACCCAAATTTTTGTAATCGGTGACATGTCGTGTAGACAGTAGCGTATTTATAGGTAGTGACGACATGAGCACGACTTCTCGGAGACCCGAGAATAATGTATCTTGTATAAAGTTTATGCTTTATCAATATATGTGAATGTTGTGCAAATTATTCATGTGTCACTTCAAATACCTACTGTTTCATATGGAATTTTTAAGTATGACATGTGCTGATCGCTGCTGTTTTAAATTTCAGAATGACTCGTGCCAACCCGGACGTTGGGGGCTCTAGTCAAGGGGGAGAAACCTCCCGACAGCCTCCCGAGGACTCCTCGGCACGGCAACAGCAGCAGGAGCCACAGCAACAACCGCCACCGCCAACGGTTACTTTGGCGGATATTGTAGCAGCAATGGCAGGCTCTCATCAGCAGCATACGGAGTTACTGCAGACTCTCATTGCCAATACGTCTCAACCAGAGAGGCGTCAAGATCGTGAGAAGCGCCGACAGAGCTCCTACTCCGACTTTCTAGCAACTCATCCCCCGGTATTCTCAAGGGCGGATGAACCCATCGATGCGGACAACTGGCTCCGCACGATGGAGATGAAGTTCGGGCTGCTCCAAGTGAGTGAGCAGCGCAAGACTCAGTTCGCGGTCCAACACTCCAGGGATCCGTGAGCGCATGGTGCGCGAACTACTGTGCTTCACAGCCCACTGACCAAGTTATGACCTGGGCGGAGTTCCAGACGGCCTTCAGGGCCTATCATATATCGCCGGGTCTCATGAAGAGGAAGATGCAGGAGTTTCTACACCTGCAGCAAGGGAGCCAGAACGCGCTGGAATACTCCAGGGCGTTCAACGATCTCACGCTTTACGCATCGTATCACACCGATACTGACGAGAAGCGGCAGGACCACTTCTACCAGGGGCTTAACCCGCTCCTGAAGGACAAACTGGCGATGTTCAACCGCGGCAGCCTCAATGACATAATTGATGCTGCGATTGTTCAGGAGGACTCCGGCAAGGAGTTAGCAGCGGCAGAAAGAAAGCGAAGCACGTTGCAGAGCAGCAGAGAAGGAGGCGGTCCTTCTCAGAAATTTTGGATGGTGAATCGCCCACCATCAAGTCCACGCTGTCAGCCACCACAGAGGTCTATGCCGTTCCGCAGTCGGCCATATTCTTCACCGGCATTCAGGTCGGCACTGCCAGCACCACCTCCGCAACCACATCAGCAACAGCGGGCGATGCCACGTGCGTATGCACCTCAGCAGCGCATGCCGGGCTTTCGTCCTCCAAGCACCGGACAAGCAGCGGCCACATGCTACAAATGTGGTCGTCCAGGACACTTCGCCAGCAGTTGTCCGGAGAGACAAGGCGGTGGAGTTGCACCACAACTTCCAGGGAGGAATCAGCCCCGGAACGCTACTAATGCACGGCGGGCAAACCCTAGGCCCGGCACTGTCCATCAACTTGCCATAGATGACGTGCCGGAGGGAGAGCCGATCCTTGCAGGTGTGTTCCAACTCCACCAGCATCCCTCCATAGTATTATTTGATTCAGGCGCCACACATAGCTTCATTAGCCAAGCTGTCATTGCTAAATACAGCTTTCCTATACTACCCACTGATAGTCCATATTTGGTTTGTTCAACGGGTGGGAAAATTTCAGCAAGCATGATGGTTCCAAAAGCGCCATTATGCTTAGAGGGTAGAGTATACCCTACGTCTATCATAATCTTAGAGGGACAGAAGGTCGATGTCATCTTAGGGATGTCGTGGTTAACCCGCCACGGCGCTGTTTTAGACACCGTCCTCTGAATTGTGCACTTGAACTCAGAAGTGCACGAATCTCATTCCTTATTTCTGGACAGTCCAGAAATAAAACTTCCAAGTGTTTATCAGTCCACAACCATCAGATTGGAAGACATTCCAGTAGCCCGTTAGTTCCCTGACGTGTTCCCAGATGATTTACCGGGGATGCCGCCTGACCGAGAGGTGGAGTTCAAGATTGAACTTGAACCGGGAACCATGCCAATATCCCAAAGGCCGTACAAGATGGCGCCCAAGGAATTGGCTGAACTGAAGACTCAGCTAACGGACTTACTGAAAAAGGGTTTTATGTAACACCCCAAAACCTGTTAGGAGGGGAATTTAAAAACTTTTGGACGTATTGCATGTGGTGCAGAATTTCAAATTTAAATTGGAATTTAAATTCAACTCAAAACAGAAAAGAAAACGAAAAAGAAAAAGAAAAAAACAAAACCCCCGGCCAGTGGGCCGAAACCCACCAGCCGGCCCACCCTCCCCCACGCCAGACCGCAGCCGCGCACTCCCCTCTCTCTCTCTCTCTCTCTCTCACTGACACGCGGGACCCGTTTGTCATCCCTCACCTCCCGCTCGCGCCAACAGCCGGACTCTTCCCCGCGCGCCCGATCGCAACCGACTCCGGAAATCTGCGTCCCCAGTCCGACTCCCGGTCCCGGACGACTCCGGCTCGATCCAAACAGACACGCCGCCCTCCCTCGTCTATAAAAATGCCGGCATCGCCCCGTTTTTCCCCCACGATCGGCTGTTTTTCCTCCCGGTGAGAACCGAAGCTCCGATCACCGTTTTCTCTCGATCTTTGCTCGGATTTTCCGATCTAACGTGTCGATCGTGTTCCACCGCCTCCGGGGAATCATGCAGGTGCAGAAGACTCGGTGGTTTGCGCTCTAGGCACAGCTCCGACGAGCACCGCAGCGATTCCATCTCGGACCTCGCCGCCGATCGCCTTCCAGTGCCTCCGAGATCAAGAAAAACCCCGAGGTGAGATACCCGACCTCCCCTCTACCGATCTATGCCATGAAATACAAGTTTTAGGAGGTATAGACGAAGATCCGAAGTTCTCCGGCGAGATCGCCGCCTCCCGCCGCCGGGCAGCGCCGCCCGCGCACGGTCAGGGCGACGTGGCCAATTGTGCGACGTCTAGTTTAAATCGCACGGTAGAATTAAAACCCGCGCGTACCGGTTCGGCGATCTAATCTGAGCCGTCTGTTTTAAATCGGACGGTCCACGTCAGCCCCGCGTTATAAAGGTCAGGATTCTTACGCGCTACCCCCTGGGGATCTCGGAAAATACGAGCTAGCCCCGGAAACTTCTGATCTAGCCACTGGAACTACAGAAATTCATGTAAATTCATTTAAAAATCAGTTTTAGCCCTTGGACTTAATAAAAATTAGGAAAATCCCTCTGTTATGTGTAGCTAGACCCCTCGAAATTTATGAAATAATATAATAGACCCTGTAGTGGGGTGAGTTTACCTTTTTAACCCTATATGACATTAAATTTAGAAATTGGGATATGTAATTAAGATTTAAATTTAAAAGGGTGAGGCAAACACATTGTAAATTCAAATTTAAATTCTCCTAGCATATGGAAAACTTTAGAATGAGTTAAAAGTAGATTTTAAGCTGAAATGAATCTGTCTAATTGATTGTTCACATTTATTAGTTATAGGGACACATTTTTAGGTTAGGAAATAATTCTGAAAATTTGTAAAATAAATTTAAATTAGATCACATCAGAGGAGAAGTTCAAAAATATATTATTTAATATTTTAGATCAGAACCTATTCTGTTTAGATGATGTGTCTTACTATTTTCATAATAAAGTTCACATTTAGGCATAGAAAATAAATCTGAAAATATAGGAAAATAGGTGTGCATAACTAGAAAATGATAAATGAAGTTTCCAAATCCAAAGATTTCAGTTTAGGTTTTTGTAGAAGATCTGAAAACTCATTTGAAGTAGGAAATTACCTTCCATGCAAACTTGGTAGCTAAAGAGTATATTAAAGAATTTGTTTGAATTGGAAATTCATATATAGTGTGCAAACAGAAATCTTAATACAAAAGTTAGAAATTATATACATATGTTTAAAGTGCATGTAGGCTAAAAATCAACACATCTAGAGTAACCACAACACTTAGAAACGTGAATGACTATCATATGTATGTATGTGTGGAGTAAAAGTGTGAACTATGTCTTATGGACTGTTGTTTTCTTTTGCTATGGGTGTTGGCATGAGTAGAACCTGCCCCAGAGCAAGTTCTCCCCTTCCAAGATCAGGACTATCCATTCCCAGAGCAGCAGGAAGAAGGCAAGTGTCCTTGACCACTTTGATCCTATGCTAGGATGTGTAGATAGAATTATTTGCATTGTCAATTGAAATATGAAACCCATGCTAGGAAGTTTCTCTAGAATTGCATTACCTTGTTTCCTTGTAGCTTGGGTTGGGATTTGCTTTATTATGTCATTCATTCATATTACTTATGCTTAGCTATGCTTAGAATGGGATAAGTGGGATATTATATCATCAACTTGTTACCTTACTCTTGAATGAGATATTATGAGTTATGTAGAGGTAGGGATCGAGGCAAGTTGGATGATTTGGTTGGTGCTGGGTGCACGAGACTCGGGTTTGTGTTTAGTACTTGCCTGGATCCAAAGGACCGATTCATGGAGCATGTAACCTTGCTTTACCGTGCCAACCACATGCTGAGATGGGGCAGCTTGGCCAATTAATTAGGTGTATCCCCGGCGTAGTATGGGTGTGTTGGATGGTGTGGGGAATAGGTGTCAGCTGGACTACCATATGAACCGCAAGGCTCAAGAGGGGGCCACTGCAGCGGGGTTGGAGCATCTTGTATGCTGTTACGGGTGAAACCTCAATGGGCCCACACTCATCGGGAATCCCTTTGTAAAGGCTTCGTAGTGATCTCCTGGCTACAGACCTGCGAAGTGTGAATGTGGTTCGTGGCCACTGGCATAATGGAGGTTCTTTTAGTCCACCCGGCAACGGGGGATGAAATCACTACATGTGGGTACAGTGGTGCAAACTCTGCAGAGTCAAAACTGTCATGACAGCCGTGCTCACGGTCAAGAGCGGCTTGGACTTATTCATGATTAGAGGATGATGACTTTGGAGGTTGTGGATGTTAAGCGGGGAGCTTAACATTGGAAATGATATTACGGTTGTTTGATTACGATGATGGGTTGGGAGATTGGGACCATTTCACCTATGTAGTAATGTAGGTGCTTAATAATCTAAGGTGATAGGTATTAATTGCGTAGTGCTTTAACCATGAGTTCAACCTCTCCTTGGTCTAGCCATGCATGACAAAATTTTCCCACACTTGCTGAGTACCCATGGTACTCAAACTTGCATACTTGTTGGTTTAAATTGCTGCTCAGGTCAAGGGGATGATGCGGAGTTCAATGACCAAGACTTCGGACCCGAAGAAGGATTCTAGGTTCATGGAGTCCCCCGGGCAACACCTATGACGGAGCCCACAAGAATAATATTCCGCTGCTATTTTATTTACATGTTATGAACTTATTTTGGTCCATCGAGACATATGCTATGTAAGACTTATTTATATTCGATACCTGGCTTCTAATAAATGATGCTTCACTATTTGTCATCACATGTATGAGAAAATGATCCTGGCATACATGTAATATTCACTCGGTTGTTCTACAGAGAAACCGGGTGTGACTGAAGTGGTATCAAAGCCAAGGTTGCCCGTAGGAACGTGGACCTAGGTATAAATGGACGTATTTAAGGACCCTATTTTCTTAAAAACTATTTTACAAAGGTGTGGGTTGAAAAGTGTTATTTAATGGGGTCACCTTATTCATCTTACCTCAACTTTTATTGAAAATAGGAATTTTTGTTTAAAATCTTATCTAACTTAATTTTAAATGCTTTATGTTTTAGATGGTTCGCATGATCCACACCAACCGCAAGTCCACCAGAGGGAGAGTTCCCGTAGTTGCCCTTGCCTTGAGAGAGGAGAATCGTCCGGTGACGTATTTCTCCTACGGATTGGCAGTAGGAGGCTTGTTGCGCCGTCTTCGACGCGTGCTCCAAGCCGCCGGCAATACGGGCACGCTAATCATACACTACAGCTCCACCCGAACCATCCGTGAGAAGCGGGATGAATGGAGTTCAGAAATGAGGATTATTCACGAAAATCAGCTGCTCAAGATCCACCGCTCTCCAGCTTGTCCAGCGACACAGGTCGATGCGGAGAAGGATGTCACCTGGGAGGCCATCACCTGCCAGAGTCACATCTACCGTCGCCACCTGGACAGGACTGAGTACATGTATGTCCTCCAGCGTGAGAGTGGTAGAACGGAGTACAAGTACCCGCCAGTGCAGCAGGGAACTTCCCATGAGCACATGGACCTGTGCTTGGAGGATGCAGCTATGCTCAGCACTCGACTGCAAGAGTGCCAGCAGGAGCTTCAGGATGTTCGTGACGCCCTGAAGGAGACTGAGGCGTTGCTTCGAGCCAGCTTGAGGGCGAGAGAAAGAGGAGATGGGAATGAACTGTGTGTCACCGTGAATGATACATGGACTCCTGACTCCCCAGATCGCCAGGCGAGTAGGTGTCGCCGCACTTCCCCACCAGCACACTCCCCACCCAAAGCGGAGTCAGAGGGCAGCCGCAATAATGAGGAAGATCCCGAGGAGCCAGCTCAGTGATACGAGTCGTGTAGAGTCCTTTCCCATAGTTCAGTAGGTTATCGAGTAGTCGAGTCAATACCTTAGATAATGGTATGTTAATGTTTTGGTGTGTGACGTGAGTTGTGGAAGCCATGGGCATTTGTCCACAACCTCGTCTTCAGGTTGTTTTGCTTTGATGTGTGAACCCCTATGAATTAAGAGTGCATTTATTTTCACGTGAGACATGAAACCCTCATAAAAAGTAAATATAATAAGGCCTCAAAAGTTTAAGTTTAAACAAGCAAATTGGGAAGTTAATGCATAGTGCTTTAAATTAACATCTTGTTGATCATGATAGATGGCCGGAAGAGGAAAGGGTCGTGGTGCCAACCCCGCCAACAACAACGATGAGGCCGGCAACCCTCATCTTTCTGGAGGACAAGACAGGGGTGGTCGTCGGGAAGGAGTTGATCCCATCCACCAAATGCTTGAAAATCAGAATCAGCTCATCCAGAGCCTGACTCAAGTGGTGGCCAACTTGCACCAAGCTCCACCTCCACAAGCTGCACCACACCAACCAAGGTTGAGCGAGTTTCTAGGGACTCAACCTCCAAAGTTTGCAAGTGCTGCTGAACCTCTGGAGGCAGATGATTGGCTAAATACCATTGAGAGCAAGATGAGGATCATACAATGCCAAGTATATGAGAGGGTGCTGTTTGCCTCTCACCAATTGTATGGACCTGCTGCTGATTGGTGGACCGCTTACGTGGCCGCCCATCATGACCCTGAGAACATCACTTGGGAAGAGTTCAAGCGTAGCTTCCGCAACCATTACATACCAAGGGGTGAACTTAAAAACAAGAGAAAGGAGTTCTTGGGGCTGCAGCAAGGAAGCATGACGGTGAGGGAATACCTCACTAAATTCACCCAACTATCCCGTTATGCCCCACGGGACATAGAGACTGATGAGCAGAAACAGGATTGCTTCGTGGAAGGACTTACAGCAGAAATGCAGTGTGCAATGTCCTCCAACGAGTATGAAAGCTTCCAAAAGATGGTGGACAGAGCATTTGTTGTAGAAAGGAAGCTGAAGGCGTTGGAAAATGAAAACAAGAGGAAGGCGGGATGGTCACACCAAGCCTCGGGTAGCAACACCCGCCCACGTCTGATGCAGCAAACCGCAGGGCAGACGAGTCGTGCTGCGGTACCCTACTCCACGCCGAGAGGGTACAACCCGAATTTCAGGCCTCCGTCAGCACCAACACAGCCACAACGTCAGTTTGTACAGCAGCCTCGCCCCGCATATCAACCTCGACCAGCGGTACAAGGACCCCCGAACCAACCCAAGACAACAAAGGCCAGGCACCTAAGGTCGGGGTCCAATGCTTTAACTGTGGTGAAGTGGGGCACTACGCCCATAAGTGCCCAAAGAAGAAGCCCGTGCAGCCGCAACAGCAGAATGTGATGCGAGGACGGGTGAACCACGTGACCATGGAAGAAGCGCAAGAGGCACCCGACGTGGTAGTTGGTAAGTTTCCTACCAATTTACACATTGCATCCCTGTTGTTCGATTCTGGTGCTACCCACTCGTTCATTGCCCAAGGGTTTGTTAAGAAGCAAGATCTAGCAACAACACAAATGAACCATATGCTAGCAGTAAACTCTCCAAGTGGAGAAATAAGGACAAGACAAGTGTGTCCCAAGGTGAATCTAGACATTAATGGGGTAGTATTTACTGCCAACCTCATAGTGATAGAGTCACAAGGGATAGATATTATTTTGGGCATGGATTGGTTGACCAAACATAAGGGAATCATCCATTGTTCGACCAGAACGGTGGAACTAACTCACCCTAGTGGCACAAGAGTAAAGTTCATAACAATACAAGAGCCTAGGAGGGACATTAAATTAAATCAAGTTGAGGTGAAAGTAGAGGAGATCAGGATTATCAGGGAATATCCAGACGTTTTTCCGGAGGAGTTGCCAGGTATGCCTCCCGATCGTGAAGTGGAATTCACGATTGAGTTAGTGCTTGGAACAGCTCCGATATACAAGAGACCTTATCGGATGGACTCCAAGCAGCTGGGAGAACTCAAGGATCATTTAAGAGAATTGACAGGGAAGGGGTACATTCGTCCTAGTTCCTCACCATGGGGAGCTCCAGTGATATTTGTGCCCAAGAAGGATGGGACCCAAAGGCTCTGCGTGGACTACCGTGCGTTGAATGAGGTAACCATCAAGAACAAGTACCCATTACCCCGCATTGAAGACTTGTTTGATCAGTTGAGGGGAGCTTGTGTGTTCTCGAAAACTGATATCAGGTCGGGATACCACCAACTTAAGATAAGGCAAACTGATATTCCCAAGATAGCTTTCGTATCTCAGTACGGACTGTATGAATACACAGTCATGCCTTTCGGGCCAACTAATTCCCCGGCATACTTCATGTATCTCATGAACAAGGTATTCATGGAATATCTGGAAAATTTGTGGTGGTTTTCATAGATGACATTCTCGTCTTCTCCAAAGATGAAGAAGAACATGAGAAACATCTAAGGTTGGTGTTGCAAAAGCTGAGAGAACACCAACTATATGCCAAGTTGAGCAAGTGTGAGTTTTGGCTGAAGAGAGTTCCCTTCTTAGGACATATAATCTCTGAGGGAGGAATCTCCGTAGATCCCACCAAGATCGAGGATGTACAATAGTGGAAGACCCCTGAGAATGTCGGGGAAGTTCGAAGCTTCTTAGGATTGGCTGGGTATTATCGACGGTTTATTGAGGGTTTCTCCAAGATCTCAAGACCCCTCACCAAACTGTTGGAGAAAGGAATCACATTCACATGGACGCCGCCGTGCGAGACGAGTTTTCAAGAGCTAAAGAAAAGATTGACAACAGCCCCAGTGCTAGTTATGCCAGATATGCAGAAGAACTTTTCTGTGTACTGCGATGCCTCTCGAAATGGGTTGGGATGTTTTCTTATGCAAGAGGGGCATGTCGTGGCTTATGCGTCCTGGCAGCTCCGGAAACACGAGAAGAACTATCCTACACATGACCTAGAACTAGCCGCAGTGGTACACGCGTTGAAGATTTGGCAGCACTACTTGATGGGGAAGAGGACAGAGATATATACGGATCATAAGAGCTTAAAGTAAATTTTCACACAGCCAGATCTCAACCTCAAACAAAGGAGATGGTTAGAGCTGATCAACGACTTTGATGTTGGCATCAACTATCATCCTGGGAAAGCGAACGTCGTGGCAGATGCTTTAAGTCGGAAGGTGCAGGTCAATAGGTTGAGCTTGAAGGACATGCCTGCAGAATTGAAGGAAGATGTTATAAAACTCAATCTATGTCTGGTGAATAGTGGTGAGGCCATCGCCATGGAAGTGGACTCCACATTAGAGCAAGATATACGCAACGGTCAAAAGGATGATGAGAAGATACAAGAAATCTGACAACTCATCAAGGATAATAGAGCCCCTGGTTTCAGAGACGATGAACAAGGTACGGTGTGGCATGGGAAAAGAATCTGTGTGCCTGAAGTGAAGGAGATCCGCGAATTGATTTTGAAGGAGGCTCATGATTCCGACTATTCCATTCATCCTGGAAGTACTAAGATGTATCATGACCTCAAGAGCAAATATTGGTGGTATGGAATGAAGCAAGATGTCACGGAACATGTTGCCCTATGTGACACATGTGAGTTGGTGAAAGCAGAACATCAACGACCCGCGGGATTATTGCAACCACTCAAAGTACCTGAATGGAAATGGGAAGAAATCGGTATGGATTTCATAGTGGGACTACCCGGGACCCAATCACGATATGATTCGATATGGGTCATCATCGACAGGCTAACCAAGGTAACTCATTTCATTCCCGTAAAAGAAAGCTATAGCGGATCCAAATTGGCGGAGTTGTACATGTCAAGGATCGTGTGTTACCATGGAGTGCCAAAGAAGATAGTGTCAGATCGAGGGACACAGTTCACCTCAAGGTTCTGGCAGAAGTTACATGAAACCATGGGAACTCATCTGAACTTTAGTTCTGCCTATCATCACCAAACCGACGGGCAGACGGAAAGAACCAATCAGATCCTTGAGGATATGCTGAGAGCATGTGCTCTAAAAAACAATCGGAGTTGGGATAAGAACTTACCGTATGCGGAGTTCTCCTATAACAACAGCTATCAGGCTAGTATGAAGATGTCACCATTTGAGGCTTTGTATGGGAGAAAGTGCAGAACTCCACTATTTTGTAACCAAACGGGGGAAAGTAAAGTGTTTGGGCCCGAGGTACTACAAGAAGTCGAGGCGAAAGTGAGGGAAATCCGCAACAACTTGAGAATAGCACAGACAAGACAAAAGAGCTATGCTGATGTACGAAGAAGAGAGCTCGTTTTCAACTGGGGGACTATGTCTACCTCAAGGTGTCCCCTATCAGAGGACTTCGTCGGTTCAAGGTGAAAGAGAAGTTATCACCACGATACATCGGACCGTTTCAAGTTCTGGAGAGGAAAGGTGAAGTGGCATATCAACAAGAACTGCCGGCTCGTCTATCAGATGTGCATGACGTATTCCATGTATCACAGCTCAAGAAATGTCTGAGGATGCCTGAAGAGATGTTACCCATGAATGAGGTTGACGTAGCTGAGGATCTGTCGTATGCTTAGCAACCGTTCAAGATTTTGGAGACAATGGAACGCCTCACAAGAAATAAAAGAATCCGGATGTGCAAGGTGCAGTGGAAGCATCACTCAGAAGAGGAAGCCACATGGGAGCGAGAAGACGAGCTTAAGACACAGTTTCCAGAATTGTTTTCTTAGAACCACCAATCTCGAGGACGAGATTTTTTTAAGGGGGTAGAGCTGTAACAGCCCAAAACCTGTTAGGAGGGGAATTTAAAAATTTGTGGACGTATTGCATGTGATGCAGAATTTCAAATTCAAATTGGAATATAAATTCAACTCAAAACAGAAAAGAAAACCAAAAAGAAAAAGAAAAAAAACCCCCGGCCAGTGGAACGAAACCCACCAGCCGGCCCACCCGCCCCCGCGCCAGCCCGCAGCCGCGCACTCCCCTCTCTCTCTCACTGACACGCGGGACCCGCGTGTCATCCCTCACCCCCCGCTCGCGCCAACAGCCGGACTCTTCCCCGCGCGCCCGATTGCAACCGACTACGGAAATCTGCGTCCCCAGTCCGACTCCCGGTCCCGGACGACTCCGGCTCGATCCAAACAGACACGCCGCCCGCCCTCGTCTATAAAAACGCTGGCATCACCCCGTTTTCCCCCCACGATCGGCTGTTTTTCCTCCCGGTGAGAACCGAAGCTCCGATCACCGTTTTCCATCGATCTTTGCTCGAATTTTCCAATCTAACGCGCCGATCGTGTTCCACCGCCTCCGGGGAATCATGCAGGTGCAGAAGACTCGGTGGTTTGCGCTCTAGGCACAGCTCCGACGAGCACCGCAGCGATTCCATCTCGGACCTCATCGCTGACCGCCTTCCAGGGCCTCCGAGCTCAAGAGAATCCCAGAGGTGAGATCCCCGACCTCCCCTCTACCGATCTATGCCATGAAATCCCAGTTTTAGGAGGTATAGACGAAGATCCGAAGTTCTCCGGCGAGATCGCCGCCTCCCGCCGCCGCGCGCAGCCGGGCAGCGCCACCCACGCACGGTCAGGGCGACGTAGCCAATTGTGTAACGTCTATTTTAAATCGCACGGTAGAATTAAAACCCGCGCGTACAGGTTCGGCGATCTAATCTGAGCCGTCTGTTTTAAATCGGACGGTCCACGTCAGGCCCACGTTATAAAGGTCGGGACTCTTACGCGCTACCCCCTGGGGATCTCGGAAAATACGAGCTAGCCCTGGAAACTTCTGATCTAGCCCCTGGAACTACAGAAATTCATGTAAATTCATTTAAAAATCAGTTTTAGCCCCTGGACTTAATAAAAATTAGGAAAACCCCTCCGTTATGTGTAGCTAGACACCTGGAAATTTATGAAATAATATAATAGACCCTGTAGTGGGGTGAGTTTACCTTTTTAACCATATATGACATTAAATTTAGAAATTGGGATATGTAATTAAGATTTAAATTTAAAAGGATGAGGCAAACACATTGTAAATTCAAATTTAAATTCTCCTAGCATTTGGAAAACTTTAGAATGAGTTAAAAGTAGATTTTAAGCTGAAATGAATCTGTCTAATTGATTGTTCACATTTATTAGTTATAGGGACACATTTTTAGGTTAGGTAATAATTCTGAAAATTTGTATAATAAATTTAAATTAGTTCACATAGAGGAGAAGTTCAAAAATATATTATTTAATATTTTAGATCAGAACCTATTCTGTTTAGATGATGTGTCTTACTATTTTCATAATAAAGTTCACATTTAGGCATAGAAAATAAATCTGAAAATATAGGAAAATAGGTGTGCATAACTAGAAAATGATAAATGAAGTTTCCAAATCCAAAGATTTCAGTTTAGGGTTTGGTAGAAGATCTGAAAACTCATTTGAAGTAGGAAATTACCTTCCATGCAAACTTGGTAGCTAAACAGTATATTAAAGAATTTGTTTGAATTGGAAATTCCTATATAGTGTGCAAACAGAAATCTGAATACAAAAGTGAGAAATTATATACATATGTTTAAAAGTGCATGTAGGCTAAAAATCAACACATCTAGAGTAACCACAACACTTAGAAATGTGAATGACTATCATATGTATGTATGTGTGGAGCGAAAGTGTGAACTATGTCTTATGGATTGTTGTTTTCTTTTGCTATGTGTGTTGGCATGAGTAGAACCAGCCCCAAAGCAAATTCTCCCCTTCCATGATCAGGACTATCCATTCCCAGAGCAGCAGGAAGAAGGCAAGTGTCCTTGACCACTTTGATCCTATGCTAGGATGTGTAGATAGAATTATTTGCATTGTCAATTGAAATATGAAATCCATGCTAGGAAGTTTCTCTAGAATTGCATTACCTTGTTTCCTTGTAGCTTGGGTTGGGATTTGCTTTATTGTGTCATTCATTCATATTACTTATGCTTAGCTATGCTTAGAATGGGATAAGTGGGATATGATATCATCAACTTGTTTACCTTACTCTTGAATGAGATATTATGAGTTATGTAGAGGTAGGGATCGAGGCAAGTTGGATGATTTGGTTGGTGCTGGGTGCACGAGACTCGGGTTTGTGTTTAGTACTTGCCTGGATCCTAAGGACCAGTTCATGGAGCATGTAACCTGGCTTTACCGTGCCAACCACATGCTGAGATGGGGCAGCTTGGCCAATTAATTAGGTGTATCCCCGGCGTAGTATGGGTGTGTTGGATGGTGCGGGGAATAGGTGTCAGCTGGACTACCATATGAACTGCAAGGCTCAAGAGGGGGCCACTGCAGCGGAGTTGGAGCCTCTTGTATGCTGTTAGGGGTGAAACCTCAGTGGGCCCACGCTCGTCGGGAATCCCTTTGTAAAGGCTTCGTAGTGATCTCCTAGCTACACACCTGGGAAGTGTGAATGTGGTTCGTGGCCACTGGCATAATGGAGGTTCTTTTAGTCCACCCGACAACGGGGGATGAAATCACTACATGTGGGTACAGTGGTGCAAACTCTGCAGAGTCAAAACTGTCATGACCGCCGTGCTCACGGTCAAGAGCGGCTTGGACTTATTCATGATTAGAGGATGATGACTTTGGATGTTGTGGATGTTAAGCGGGGAGCTTAACATTGGAAATGATATTACAGTTATTTGATTATGATGATGGGTTGGGAGATTGGGACCATTTCACCTATGTAGTAATGTAGGTGCTTAATAAGCCAAGGTGATAGGTATTAATTGTGTAGTGCTTTAACCATGAGTTCAACCTCTCCTTGCTCTAGCCATGCATGAAAAAATTTTCCCACACTTGCTGAGTACCCATGGTACTCAAACTTGCATACTTGTTGGTTTAAATTGCTGCTCAGGTCAAGGGGATGATGCGGTGTTCAATGACCAAGACTTCGGACCCGAAGAAGGATTCTAGGTTCATGGAGTCCCCCGGGCAACGCCTGTGACGGAGCCCACAAGAATAATATTCCGCTGCTATTTTATTTACATGTTATGAACTTATTTTCGTCCATCGAGACATATGCTATGTAAGACTTATTTATATTTGACACCTGGCTTGTAATAAATAATGCTTCACTATTTGTCACCACATGTCTGAGAAAATGATCCTGGCATACATGTGATATTCACTTGGTTGTTCTTCGGAGAAACCGGGTGTGACATTTTATTAGGCTGAGCTCCTCGCCATGGGGTTGTTCGGCATTATTTGTGAAGAAGAAAGATGAGACGTTGCGGCTTTGCATGGACTATCGTCCATTAAACGCCGTAACCATCAAGAACAAGTACCCGTTGCCACGGATCGACATGTTGTTTGATCAGTTGGTCGAAGCAAAGATCTTTTCCAAGATGGATTTGAGGTCCGGGTACCACCAGATTAAGATTCGGGCTGAGGACATTCCGAAGACAGCTTTCTCGACGATGTACGTACTTTATGAGTACCTGGTCATGTCCTTCGGCCTCACCAATGCTCCAGCTCACTTCATGTATTTGATGAACTCGGTATTCATGCCGGAGCTGGACAAGTTTGTCGTGGTCTTCATTGACAACATACTGGTATATTCCAAGTCGGAGGAAGATCACAAGAAGCATCTGCGCATAGTCTTGCAACGGCTGCGGGATCATAAGCTATACGGGAAATTCAGCAAATGCGAATTCTGGATATTGCAAGTGCATTTTCTCTGGCATATCATCTCAGCGGAGGGTATCGCTGAAGACCCGAGTAAAATCACACAAGTGCTGAATTGGAAATCCCCGATAACTGTTCATGAGGTACGGAGTTTCTTCGGACTCACGGGATATTATCGGAGGTTCATTCCGAACTTCTCTAAGATTGCCAAGCCTATGACAGAGCTGCTAAAGAAGGCTACCAAATATGTTTGGAGTCCAGCATGTGAAACAGCGTTCAAGGCGTTAGTGAAGCACCTAACATCAGCACCGGTTTTGGCGCAGCCAGATACAACAAAACCGTTCGATGTGTATTGTGATGCATCCGTCATTGGGCTTGGATGTTGTAGGATCGAAGAGCACGTGAAAAGCTACCAGAGGGGGGTGAATGGTAGATTAAAACTTTTCGCAGCGGAAACAACAAAAACCCCTCAGCAAAAAATCAATCGGTTAAAGAAACCATGTGTGCAAGTGTTTACAAACGTTTTCAACCGTGACAAATCAAGTACAGAGGTAGAGAATCAAGTCACGGATCTAATGCAACAAGAATCACTTGAAAACACGAACTAAAACTTGAGATACGATCAAAACATTAAACGAAGATCAATCTGTTCTACCCGATATAAAACAGATCTGCAATGCTGCAAAGAAACTCGTGTATCTCAAAAACTACAGATCCGAAGCTCGTGAAAATTTCACAGATGATAGATAATTAAGTTGTGAAGACAAACCAAAAAGAATCACGTCAATCGGATCTGTAAAACTCGAGTTATGAATGAAACACCGAAGCAACGTCGGTCTGTCCAGAAACTCGGCGAGAAAGACTTGACGAAAAACAAGTCGGACGAACAAGGCACAAAAGCTCCTCGAAACTATGAACTTTATTCAATAGAAACACAAGAGGAACAGCCCAAAGTTCTCTACCCACGAGAGCTCTGGATTCCCTTGCTTTTATAGCCAGCCCTCAGGCTAAACAATCCAATCTAGGACTCCTACTCGTATCCTAACTTACCATAACTGCTCAGGACTCTCCTATTCGCAGATAGAAGCAATCGTGAGACTTCCAAACACCTTAGGAACGTCCTAAACATTCCTAAAACAACCCAACTTCGTGCCTAGCACGAAATCCTATCATAACCAACTCAAATCTTCCATATTTGAGCCATATCCGACTCAGCCTCAGCCTGAGTACGCAATCCAGCCGGTTGGACCTTTCTGACCAATTCTTTACGTCAACTTCTCTTCATCACGCCTTGGAACAATGTTACCACGTCCATGCACTCCTTGCACACGTGCAAACACCTTCCAACGACGTACACGTAACCTTCATATGCACTGCACTTGATCCAAACATGCTGCGCGACCTCCCAATCAACTCAACCACAGCTCCTCCCGAACTTGCTTGATGGAACCTCATCTCCTCCCTGAGACTAGTCCAAGGATCCTGTCACCAGCCATGTCTTGAACTCAAGCAACACCTGCACATGAATAAACAACCAATTCTTCCGAGCACAAGTCCTCGAATTGACTCATGTTAGTTCGAAAACCACAACACCTTACATGAGCACGTCACATAAGCATGTTGCAAACCATATCAAATGATAACAGCCATAACCACCAAAACACACCAAAAACTTAGCAAATTAATATTAAGCAAACCTTCCGATAAAGAAAGTTTGAAACATTGTGAGTTAAAAGTAAAAACAAGACGCTGCAGTTCTACGAGTTGAACTTCACGGGAACTCCCTAAAAACAAGCTCCGGACCTCACATAAGCTCTTCAGACCTTGCAGGAGCTCTCCGGACCTTGCGTCAGACCTTGCCAACACTTGGCGGACCTAACAAAGAACTTGTCGGACCTTGCCACAGAAGAATGTTTTGGCAATATTCAAAACTTTGAATGTTAATGCTAACTTTTATCCTAATTGCCAATGTATTCAGCACACATAGGTCTCACAATCTCCCCCTTGATGAATGCATTGGCAACACCAATTAAAATCTGAACATTGGCTTATGAAAAGTTTTGAAAAGCTTTGAAAACTCATTTCTCCCCCTTTATTAATTTCTCCCCATTTTTTAAAATCAGAGAAGGAAGAAAGTGTATAACATATGCAAAGTGTAAAAAAAATCTCTCCTTATACATATTTCTCCCCCTTTGACAATGTATTCAGCAAGGTTCAAAAGAGAAATTTTTAAATGTTATGAGCATATTATAACATATACATACAAAACAAAGCTCATCCAAGTCATACTATCAGGTTACTTACACTATCACCTCAATGAGATACATAAAGTAGTGTAAGCAATGCTAGAGATCAAATGTATTTTTCAGTTTAAGCAAGTCATGATCTCCCTTACTCAACTATTTCAAAACCTGAAAACATGACACTTTTTGCTGCATTTTTATTATTCATAATCATTTAAGGCACAAAGTTGATCATATGATATTTGCAATAGATTATATGCCGCATCAGCCTTATTCTAACCAACCAAGCCAAGCCTATGTCATTTGACAATCAGAAGCTTAAGGACATGGTTTTAGTCATAGACAATTCCTTCCAAGTTCATATATTAGTGCAATGATAAGCAATCTCAAAAGAAGAAGTGCGATGCATGCATATTCTCTTGATCTTTTCTCAATTTTTTATTTGAAAACTCAACATGTGAGTTGATCACTTGATTAATTTTTTATGATTAAAAGCACTTGTGAGCACGCAACAAGTTCAAAACAGCAAGAAAGTTCGATCATGACCAGATTTAGTGTAAGTAATTATTCCAATTACTAGTCATGGCAAAAACTACAAAATGTATAACATGAGTAATGTAGTAAGAACTTTCAGCCTGTAAAAGGAATCACAAAGTCATATATGTATGAAATACTATGCTCATATTATTTTAGTTTCAGATTCACACATAGACTTTCAATGTTTCAAAAACTCCCCCTCAATTTAAGCCATGAGGATGCATAACCTGTATTTCACTACGAATGAAACAAAAATAAGTGAAATCCAAAGGTTTTGTAAAAATATCAGCCAATTGTTCGGTATCGACATGGTGAAGCACAATGTTTCCTTTTTCAACATTATCACGAAGAAAGTGATACCTAATGTCAATGTGCTTAGTTCTAGAGTGTTTCACGGGGTTTTTAGCAATAAAAATTGCACTAGTGTTATCACAAAACAGTGGAACACTATCTAAATCAACCCCATAGTCCTTAAGTGTTTGAACAATCCAAAGAATTTGTGAGCAAGCGCTGGCCGCAGCTACATATTCAGATTCGGCTGTGGATTGTGCAACTGAACTTTGTTTTCTAGAGGACCAAGCAACAAGTGAATTACCAAGAAAATGACAAGAACCCGAAGTACTTTTCCTATCAATCCTACAACCCCCAAAATCAGCATCCGAAAAAGCTTTCAAAGAAACGGTTGAGGAAGAAGGAAGAAAAATGCCAAATTCTTGAGTTCCATGTAGGTACCTGAGAATCCTTTTGATGGCTTGGCGATGTGAAGCACGTGGAGAAGCTTGAAAACGTGCACAAAGACATACGCTGAATTGTATGTCCGGTCTTGACGCCGTGAGATACAAAAGTGATCCAATCATACTTCTGTATTCCTTTTTATCGACCGGGTCACCATCTTCGTCAAGTTCAAGTGTTGTTGCTGTTCCCATTGGTGTCCGAAGAGGCTTGCATTTGTCCATGTTGAAGCGCTTAAGAAGGTCCTTTGTATACTTAGTTTGATGCACAAAAGTTCCTTCTTTTGTTTGCTTGATTTGCAGCCCCAAAAAGTATGTGAGTTCTCCCATCATACTCCTCTCAAATTCTGAACTCATCATAGCTGAAAACTTGGACACGAGATCATGAGAAGCACAACCAAAGATAATATCATCCACATACATTTGAACGAATAATGAGTCATTGCCATGCTTAAGTACAAAAAGAGTTTTATCAACCTTGCCCATGGTAAACCCCTTTTCAAGTAAGAATGTTTTAAACCTATCATACCATGCTCTAGGGGCTTGTTTTAGACCGTACAAGGCTTTGGACAGTTTGTAAACATGATTAGGAAAATTTGCATTTTCAAAACCCGGTGGCTGCTTAATATAAACCTCCTCCTCTATGTAGCCATTAAGAAAAGCACTTTTAACATCCATTTGATATAACTTGAAACCTTTAGATGCAGCAAATGCTAATAAAATTCTTATAGCTTCTAATCTAGCAACAGGAGCAAATGTTTCATCAAAATCTAGACCTTCAATTTGAGTGAAACCTTGATCAACAAACCTAGCTTTATTCCTAACCACAACCCCATCCTCACTTTGCTTATTTTTAAATACCCATTTAGTTCCAATTAATGTGTGACCTTGAGGTGGAGGTACAAGTTTCCAAACATTATTTCTTTCAAAATTTTCTAAATCTTCTTGCATGGCATTAATCCAAGATTCATTAGTGAGTGCGTGTAATATATCATTGGGTTCAAAAGAAGCAACAAAAGCAGAATGAACATGAGAGTTTGGATCGCAAAACCTGGACAGAGTGACTCGTTCATGTAAGCTTCCAATGATTTGTTGTGGAGGGTGACTTTTGAGTACTCGGAGGGGAGTAGACACTTCACAAGCACCTTCTTCTTCATGTTCGAACCTTTGATTAGGAGAGCTTGTTGATTGAGGAAGGTCCGAACCAGCAGTACTGACTGTTGGTGCTGGTTGTGGTGCAAAATCAGCAGCTTGATCGTTATTTACTTCCGAGTTTTCGGGCAGCAGCACCACTTCTTCATCTTCTTCAATAAAAATACTCTCCCCCTGCGGATATGGATCCGGACCTGCAATATCGGAGCTAGTACTTGGGATAGCTTCATCAAAAGAAACCTCGCAAGTCTCCACAATTTTGTTAGTGTCAAGTAAAAGCAAACGGTAGCCTCTAGTATGAGATGGATAATCAAGAAACATGCCATCAACAGATCTAGCTTCAAATTTATCAAGATTACCATGTTTCTTAACAAATCTTTTGCAACAAAAAAACCCTAAAGTGTGTAACACTAGGCCTATGTCCAAACCGGAGCTCATATGGGGTTTTTCCAAGCTTAGCACGCAAGAAAACACGATTTGAGACATAACAAGCGGTTGCAATTGCATCAGCCCAAAATTTCCTAGGAGTTTGATATTCATCAAGCATAGTCCTAGCCATCTCAACTAAGGTCCTGTTCTTTCTTTCTACGACACCATTTTGTTGTGGTACATAGGGTGAAGAGTATTGATGATCAATTCCATTTTCAGCACAAAAGTGATCAAAGGATTGGTTTTTAAATTCAGTTCCGTTATCACTTCTAATTGCTTTTAATGATCCTGGGTGATCAATAGATAATCTAAGAAATAAAGTTATAAAATGACTAAAAGCTTCATTCTTAGATGCCATAAAATAAACCCAACAATATCTGGAATAATCATCAACAATCACAAGCACATACCATTTACCTCCGAAGGATTGAACACGTGCCGGACCTACTGTGTCAAGATGTAAAAGTTGTCCCGGTTCAGCTGTCATGGTCATTGTGAGAGGAGCATGTGAACCTGCAACAAACTTAGCATGTCTACAAGAAGAGCACACAATATCGTTGTCCTTTTTAAGCTTCGGCAGCCCAAGTATGCAATCGAGAGCACTAACACGAGTGAGATGATCAAAGCCTATGTGACCAAGTCTACAATGCCAAAAATATAGATCCTTTGTATCATTAGCAACTAGACACCGATGCTTAGAAGTTGACAAATCAAAATCAGCTTTAAAAAACTCTTCCAAACCTAGACATGTTAAACAAAAGCTCACCTTTTGAATCTACAACCTTGCAGCAATTTTTAGCAAAGCTAACCTCTAGATTTTCATCTAGCAATTGTGAAACCGAAAGCAAGTTGTATTTCAAACTTTTAACAAGTGCCACATCTTTCAAAGTGTAGAGATTGTTTACTCTAACCGAACCTTTAGCAATTATGGGAGTAGAAGAGTTATCGGCGAAAGTAACATTTTCTACATGTGACAAAAAAGAGAGAGAGGAGAACCATTCTTTGTTACCGGTCATGTGGCGTGAGCAACCTGAATCCACAATCCAAATGTTCTCCTTCCTCAAACGTGAAACCTACACAGCAGCACAATACGTCGATGACTCAATACTGGGGTTAGTTAAAAGACTTTTAGGAATCCAGTACTGAGTCACACGACGTCCAGCAGGAATAACACTCGAAAGCTGAGAAGGTACAGAAGGTTTATGAGCCAAACATTGATAATTTTTGTTCCCAACTACTGACTTAGAAGATGTGTTATATGTAGCACAAAAAACAGTAGGTCCGGGAGCAAGTTTTTGACTCATTACAGCAGGTTGCAAGCTCCGAACATTCGGTCTAGCAGATTTTGCTTGGTTGTTATGTGATCTAGCAAGTATTCTTTGTTTCTTATCGTGTTTAGCTAGTCTATAACAAAAATCCATGACATGACCATCTCTACCACAGCAGGTACAATGAAAAATAACCTTATTATCATGTCTAGATGAGCAAGCAACACGTTTATTAAAACCCGAATGGGACAGTACTCCTGCAGCTTTGAAAATCACCTCTTTTTGTCTAGGAGCTGTGTGAATCAAACCGCTTCCTAATGACTTTACAACTTTAGGTGGGTGTGCCTTAGCATGAGCATGATAATTAAAACCTAAACCAGTTTTATCATTACAAGACTTGGAAGAATTCAGCAGCAAGTTTAGGTTCTTATTTGCATTAGAAAACCGATCTAGTGTCCTATGCATGTCATCAAGTTTATTGGACAGATCAAAGCAGTTTTCTCATGAAGTTTTTCCTTTTAGTTTGCAATTTGAACAATATTTAACTTCATGCACACGTAAAGCATTGTTCAAAATAGAAATCTCATTCATAGCATCATTTAGTTTCTTATTCAGATCATCACATGAAGAACAATGCAAATCAATTGTAGAACAACAAGCATCTTTCAAATTTTTATCATGAAGTGCAGCAAGCTCTTTGTTCTTTTCAATTTCAAGTTCAAGTTTATCAAGTGTAGATGCGTGTGCACTTCTTAAAGAGGATAATTATTCATAAATCAAATCACATGAGGAACAAGAATCATCACTAGGAATCAAAGTTTTTAAACGATTAATTTCAGATTCTAGTGATTGAATTTTAACAGCATTGTTCCTAAGTTTTTTATCCTTTTTCTTTAATATAACAGTGGCACGAGAAATAACATCACACATTTCTTCGCAAGTGGGACATACCTCTTCATCGTCGCTGTTGTGTTCTGCCTCCTCGGAGCTTGAACTTGACTTGCTCGCCATGCAGCACATATTTGCCATAGCTTCTTCATCTTCATCCCTACCGGTGTCCACATCACTTGAGCCGAAATCTTGAAGTGCAGAGATCATACTATGCACAATGTTGCGCATTGATAAATGTTTCTTCTTCTTATTCTTTGCAAACGATTTCTTCGGCCTTGGTTGCTTTTCTTCATGTGAAGTCGGACCTTTAAGGTTAGGGCACTACGTACGAAAATGTCCTGTCTTACCACATTCAAAACATCGTTGAGGTCCGGAGCTTCCTCTCCTTCTAGTTCTCACATTTTGCAATGCTTTTGAGAACCGAGTAGAGATGAGTGCAAGCTCCTCCTCTGGAAACTCTTCAATCTGTTCAAGGGTTAGAGAGGACAGCAAAGAGAGTGCACCACTAGATGATGATTGACTAGAACTAGACATGTCACGTTGCGAAACAAATGCAATAGACTTGTTGGGGTTTTTACGTGAGATGATGTCAATTTCATGAGTTTTCAATTTAGAATAAAGCACGTCTAAAGTAAGAGAACTCATGACAGTAGATTCACGAATAGATGTAACTTTCATCTCCCAAATTGACATATCTAATGCTCCTAACAATTGTCTAGCATTTTCAGCATCTGAAAAGTTAACATTGACAATACGCAAGTTGCTGAGAATTTTATTAAAGCGAGCAAAAAGGTCGTCAATTGACTCACCGGGTTGCATCTCAAAACGCATGTATTCTTTCTTGAACATATCTTGCCTTACCTCCTTGATCGTAATGGATCCTTCAAGGTAGTCACAAAGTGCTTTCCAAACATCATATGCACATCGGAGGTGTGCAACACGGTCGAAGTCGCTTTGAGTCAATCCTTGGATGATCAAGTTGCGAGCCTTGTTGTTGTTGTCAACATCTCTCATGTTCGCAGCTGTAACTTGATCGTTGGGTGGTACATCGAAGTTCCGGTAGACCTTTTCCCATATGGCGAAGCCTTGCGCCTGTATGTAGGCCTCCATCCGCGCCTTCCAAACCTGAAAATCGATGCCATTGAACACACAAGGTTTTGCAGAGTACTTCTCCATGATGGTTAGTCAAAACACGTGCAAATCACAATGATTAGAGCACCTTGGCTCTGATACCAATTGTAAGATCGAAGAGCACGTGAAAAGCTACCAGAGGGGGGTGAATGGTAGATTAAAACTTTTCGCAGCGGAAATAACAAAAACCCCTCAGCAAAAAATCAATCGGTTAAAGAAACTGTGTCTGCAAGTATTTACAAACGTGTTTAACTGTGACAAATCAAATACAGAGGTAGAGAATCAAGTCACGGATCTAATGCAACAAGAATCACTTGAAAACACGAAATAAAACTTGAGATACGATCAAAACATTAAACGAAGATCAATCTGTTCTACCCGATATAAAACAGATCTGCAACGCTGCAAAGAAACTCGTGTATCTCAAAAACTACAGATCCGAAGCTCGTGAAAATTTCACAGATGATAGATAATTGAGTTGTGAAGACAATCCAAAAAGAATCACGTCAATCGGATCTGTAAAACTCGAGTTATGAACAAAACACCAAAGCAACGTCGGTCTGTCCAGAAACTCGGCGAGAAAGACTTGACGAAAAACAAGTCGGACGAACAAGGCACAAAAGCTCCTCGAAACTATAAACTTTATTGAATAGAAATACAAGAGGAACAGCCCAAAGTTCTCTACCCACGAGAGCTCTGGCCTCCCTTGCTTTTATAGCCAGCCCTCATGCTAACCAATCCAATCTAGGACTCCTACTCCTAATTGGACTCGTATCCTAACTTACCATAACTGCTCAGGACTCTTCTATTCGCAGATAGAAGCAATCGTGAGACTTCCAAACACCTTAGGAACGTTCTAAACATTCCTAAAACAACTCAACTTCGTGCCTAGCACGAAATCCTATCATAACCAACTCAAATCTTCCATATTTGAGCCATATCTGACTCAGCCTCAGCCTAAGTACGCAATCCAGCCGGTTGGACCTTTCCGGCCAATTCTTTACGTCCACTTCTCTTCATCACGCCTTGGAACAATGTTGCCACGTCCATGCACTCCTTGCACACGTGCAAACACCTTCCAACGACGTACACGCAACCTTCATATGCACTGCCCTTGATCCAAACATGCTGCGCGACCTCCCGATCAACTCAACCACAGCTCCTCCCGAACTTGGTTGTTGGAACCTCATGTCCTCCCTGAGACTAGTCCAAGGATCCGGTCAACAGCCATGTCTTGAACTCAAGCAACACCTGCATATGAATAAACAACCAATTCTTCCGAGCACAAGTCCTCGACTTGACTCATGTTAGTTCGAAAACCACAACACCTTACATGAGCACGTCACATAAGCATGTTGCAAACCATATCAAATGATAACAGCCATAACCACCAAAACACTACAAAAACTTAGAAAATTAATATTAAGCAAACCTTCCCATAAAGAAAGTTTGAAACATTGCGAGTTAAAAGCAAAAACAAGACGCTGCAGTTCTACGAGTTGAACTTCACGGGAACTCCCTAAAAACAAGCTCCGGACCTCACAGAAGCTCTTCGGACCTTGCAGGAGCTCTCCGGACCTTGCGTCGGACCATGCCAACACTTGGCGCACCTAACAAAGAACTTGTCGGACCTTGCCACAGAAGAATGTTTTGGCAATATTCAAAACTTTGAATGTTAATGCTAACTTTTATCCTAATTGCCAATGTATTCAGCACACATAGGTCTCACAGATGTGTGCTGATGCAAGACCGAAGAGTGGTCGCATATGGGTCATGGCAGCTTAGAAATCATGAGCAGAATTATCCAACTCACGACTTGGAGCTCGCTGCCGTGGTACTTGCACTTAAAATGTGGAGGCACTACCTACTCGGTAACCTCGTACATTTATATACCGACCACAAGAGCCTCAAGTACATATTCACTCAGAAGGAGCTGAACATGAGGCAGCGAAGATGGTTAGAGCTGATAAAGGATTACAAAATAGAGATCCATTATCACCCTGGCAAGGCAAACGTAGTGGCAGATGCGCTGAGTCGCAAGTCACACATCAACAATCTGACTATCACACCGTTGGAAGAGAGCGAACCACCACTGCATGTGATTCCACATGGAGCTCTCTACAACTTAGTTTTGATCCCCACCATCCGTGATGAGATAGCGGCAGCTCAGAAACATGACAAGGGCATGTCGCATTTACGGAGGCGTGTAGACAGTGGGGAGCTGAAATGTTTCCGGAAAGACGGAGATGGCGTCCTATGGTTCAAGGACCGGATCGTCGTACCCCATAACCCGGAGTTATGGAAGAAAATATTTAATGAGGCTCACTTGTCAATGTTTCCCATTTACCCCGGCAGCAACAAAATGTATCAAGAACTCAGAAGCAAGTTTTGGTGTATACGGATGAAGCGGAAAATCGCAAAGTACGTGTCCGAGTGTGATACATGTCGGAGGGTGAAGGCAGATCATATGCGGAAACCGGGACTGCTACAACCACTGGGCGTTCCTGCCTGGAATTGGGAAGATGTGAGCATGGACTTCATCATCGGTTTACCCACCACCTTTCAGAAACATGATTCTGTGTGGGTGATCGTCGACCGGCTCACCAAAGTTGCCCATTTCATACCGGTCAACACCAACTACAACGCCAAGAACTATGCTGAACTGTACATCTCATGGATCCTATGCTTGTACGGCGTACCCCGTACCATCATATCGGACCAGGGCACTTTATTTGTTTCCCGTTTTTGGGAGCAGCTACACGCTGCGTTAGGGACGAAGCTAATCCGTAGTTCAGCATACCACCCGCATATGGATGGGCAAACCGAGCGGGTAAATCAGATTCTAGAAGATATGCTAAGAGCTTGCGCTATCAACCATGGCAAGAATTGGGATGATCACTTGCTGTAAGACGAGTTCTCATACAACAATGGGTACCAAGCCAGCATCAAGATGGCGCCTTACGAGGCGCTATACGGAAGAAAATGCCGCACACCATTGTATTGGTGTGAGTCTGGCAAAAGGGTCACCTTCGGGATTGATCTTGTCAACAACGCGGAGGAAAAGGTTCAACTGATTCAAGCGAACTTAAAAGCCGCACAATCCCAACAAAAACAATACGCGGACCGGAGAAGACGCCCATTACAGTTCGAAGTCGGGGATCACGTGTACTTACGTGTGTCTCCAATGAAGGGCGTAAACAGATTCGTGGTGAGAGGAAAGTTGGCACCCCGATTCATCGGTCCATTTCAGATTACCAAAAGATGTGGATCAGTAGCATACCGGCTAAAATTAACAGAAGCACTTTCCGCTGTGAACGACGTCTTTCACATTTCCCAGCTGAGGAAGTGTCTCAAGCTATCAACTATCATTCAGCTGGAGGATATAAAAGAACTGAAACCGGATCTCACGTATCGAGAGGAACCGGTTCAGATTGTTGATGTAAAGGCCCGAACCACACGCAACCGTACGTTGTGGTTTTACAAAGTTCTATGGAGTAATCACTCTGTGGATGAAGCGACATGGGAGAGCAAAGGATTTCTTCGCGATAAATACCCCGACTTTTTCACGTCGCATATCCAGTAATTTTCCACCATCCTCTCTTTCATTTTCACCTTATTATCTCGGGACGAGATTCTTTTAAGAAGTGAGGAATGTAAAGGCCTCAGTTTTTGACACATGTTTAAAGTGTTCATCACCCCACACACACACCCCATTTGAAGAAAGTTGATGAACACATTTGAAGAGCAAGTAACCACCATCAACATTCTCATTAGAAAATAAACTCACAAAATGCAAAAGGGGCATTTCCCACATGCATCATCTAGGGGCTGGGCATATAAAAAACTCCTACACCTTTCTAGGAATGTCCATGCCAAGTTTCAGCAAATTCAAAACCTTTTTGAGGTCCTTTTGGGTATAGCTATAAAGAGGGTAGTTTGAACTAAAATTCAAATTCAAACTGTTTTTATCCCATGAATTCAAAAGTTGGAGGCCTATTCTTACTCAGCACATTTTTGTGGGCTCACACACCAATTTTCACTCCATTTGGAGTTGATCTTGACATGAGCCAGGTGTAGCAAATTGACACTTTATTTGAATTTTAAACTGAATATGTGCTGAAACTTAATCAAAACAAACCCAATTTGAATTCTAACCCATTCAAATTGCTCAGGGGTGAATAATTCAAATCACCATGGGCATTGTAGGGCTTACTGTTTACAACAGTAATATAGAGTTAAGTTCAGAGGTTAAAAATGGAGGTCGGACCCACATGTCAGCCACTGAATCAAATTGAACCAACTGAGAAACAGAACACCCGGTTCTCGGGTGCAGCCCGAGCGCACCACCGAGGGGCTGGCCGGCGCAAGCTCCTGCTGCGTTCCCCGAGCTGGAGACCAGCCGCCCGGGCTCCTTATCCCTCCCCGGCGTGCTCCCGTTATATATCCCCCGAGCCACGGCGTGTTCGGTCTGTTTTCCCACACCGAGCTCCACCGCAGCCAGCCGTCTCAATTCCGCCATGATCAGGCCGATCACTCGTGAGCCCAGTCTCCTCAGCAGCAAAACGGCACTGTGAGCTCGTGAGCAACGTCCCAGACCCCGTACTAGCCAGCGAACAGGCGCCCTCGAGCTTCACCGGACATTTTTCCGGCGTACCGAACGTTGCCGCTGTTCGGGCTCTCGTGGGAAGATTGGTGCAGCCGTTGTCACGTCCACTTCTCTACACAAGAAAGGTGCGTCATTGTATGTAGATGGAGTAGCCGAATGCCGTTCGGCATTTGATCAACCCTCGGTTGAGAATTTCCATGTTTACTGCCAGCCAGTTCATATGAGCCAAGCTCACCTTCGAGTGAAATTCGGACTCCACACACTAGGGTTGGTCAGGCCGATTGTCCAGTGGGTTCTACACGTACTAGCGCACACGCTCGAGAAGGAAGTAAGGAAAATCGTTGAGGATCGGCCGTGTTATGGCCGTTTTCCTCGCCGTCATTGCAAAGTACCTCGGCTCACCGTCGAGGGTATGGTTGCCGGCGTTGCTAGCTTCCACAAAGCCCGGGTTCATGTTCCTCGTGCTCCACTGACGCTCTCCGAATGATTTCCGCTTGATTTGGTGCACGGTAGAGCAAAATCGACCTCACCGGAACCCTAGCAGGTGCTGTCACCGGTGCGCGCGGGTTTCCGGCCATCACCGGCGGCTGGCGAGCCCACAGCCAAGTTCAGGAGGTCGGGAAAGGGGCAGGCGCTCAGTTTCGAGCCGGGGGGTGGCCAGGAGCTCGATTCCGGTGAGTCTCGCCGGAGACCGCCGCCGCCAAGTATTTGGCGCAAGGAGGAAGACGAAGCACTGTATGTGGGGCCCAGGGGCAGAAGTTTAAACTTTTCTTTAATTTTCAGTTTTAGTTGAAACTTCAAACCCACACAACTTTGGCTAGGAAGCTCTCTGAGTACTTTCCAACAAATCAAGTTTCACATCATGAAAATCCTTATTTCTCCAGAATTAATTCTTCAAAATTTAAACAGTTTGGAATTTTAACTGGAGAATCCTTTGGAGGAAAATTATGAAATTTTGCTGGGATGTTCATAAAAATTTCAGATCCATTTGAGCTCATTTGATCCACCTAATGGTGTGATTAATGAAACTGTTCCATAGTAAATAGAAAATGTCCAGAAACATTTTCAGAATTCTCTGAAATTGTTTATCTCATATCTTTAGCTAGGAACCTTTAAATTAAGTGAGACCAACTCCATTAGAACCCTCTGAAAATCTAGTTTTCAGAAAGTCATGGCTTGCTCCATGAAAATCCCTAGAACAACCCCTTATAGCTCTAATTAAGGTCAAAGACATAATTATTTGTGGAGGGCTCAAATGAGCTTTGCTGCAAATAAAACTTGGCCAATTCTCTGTTTAGGTTGTAAACAAACCACAGTAAAAATTTCAGAGTCATTGGGTCTGTCTAGTAAGACTTATAAACTTCACAAGTTTAAGTTCAATTCAAATGCATTTAAATTAATACATGTACTTGTATCTCATGTAGTTGCTAAGGTCGAGGAGGAACCCGAAGTCTTAGACTTTGTTACTCTAGAGGAGCAGCTAGCTTACGACCAAGACAACCAAGGCAAGCTCCGGTTTGCATTAACCTTTTTACAATTTTTTATTGTTTTGAGAACTTACTTTGAGTACCATTTATTCTTGCATTAGAGTCTTGTTTGGAAACCCAAATGCATAGCCAAGAAAACCATGGGTTGGGTTTAGGATTGCAAACCCCGTTAGCTACTGCAAAGCTAAGTTAGGTAGGATTCAGTACAAGTCGAGTAGTTGGAACTACTCGCGAGCATAGGCTAGAGGCACTCGACTCGGGTAGAGATAGCACATGATACACATGGCAAGAAAAATAAGACCGAGCGTAGAGTAAGGGCAGCAGGACTTTGGGGCCTGGGTGCTATAGCTCTGCTTGTGTCAATTGAGGACCGAGCCGTGTGTGGGCCTGTTGAATAAGCTAGAACAGTACCGAAGACCTACCGGCTATATGGGAACCGGGAAACTGATGTAACTCGGGTAGCTGGGTGTTGAGGCATAGCTGGTCGTTCAGAGGGTAGGTTGAGAGCTCTGGGTGTAAATCGGCTGGCGGCACTGAGATGCGCGTGCAGAGACCTCTTGCTCAGGACGATTGGACCGGTTCAACATTTGGCTAACGGGTGAAAGGTGGTTGCGTACGACGTCCGTGATGGTTTCTGTAGGCAACATCGAGTACGGGCGTACGTGACAGGTTATTCAGGTAACCCTGCAGGTGTAAATCGATTATAAATGCCGTCCCTCGCGGTCAGTGAGTACCACTTGTTCACTACACCGTAACGTAGAAAGAACAGGCGATTATAATCGATTTACACCTGCAGGGTTACCCGAATAACCCGTCATGTACGCCCGTACTCGATGTTGCCTACAGAAACCATCACGGACGTCGTACGAACCACCTTTCACCCGTTAGCCAAATGTTGAACCGGTCCAATCGTCCTGAGCAAGAGGTCTCTGCACGCGCATCTCAGTGCCGTCAGCCGATTTACACCTCAAGCTCTCAACCTACCCTCTGAACGACCAGCTATGCTTCAACACCCAGCTACCCAAGTTACATCGGTTTCCTGGTTCCCATATAGCCGGTAGGTCTTCGGTACTGTTCTAGCTTGTTCAACAGGCCCGCACACAGCTCGGTCCTCAATCGACACAAGCGGAGCTATAGCACCCAGGCCCCAAAGTCCTGCTGCCCTTACTCTCAGCTCAGTCTCATTTTTCTTGCCATGTGTATCATGTGCTATCTCTACCCGAGTCGAGTGCCTCTAGCCTATGCTCGTGAGTAGTTCCAACTACTCGACTTGTACCGAATCCTACCCTAACTTAGCTTTGCAGTAGCTAACGGGGTTTGCAATCCTAAACCCAACCCATGGTTTTCTTGGCTATGCATTTGGGTTTCCAAACAAGACTCTAATGCAAGAATAAATAGTACTCAAAGTAAGTTCTCAAAACAATAAAAAAATTTAAAAAGGTTAATGCAAACCGGAGCTTGTCTTGCTGCCCTTGGTCGTAGGCTAGCTGCTCCTCTGGAATAACAAAGTCTAAGACTTCGGGTTCCTCCTAGACCTTAGCGACTACATAAGATACAAGTACATGTATTAATTTAAATGCATTTGAATTGAACTTAAACTTGTGAAGTTTATAAGTCTTACTAGACAGACCCAATGACTCTGAAATTTTTACTGTGGTTTGTTTACAACCTAAACAGAGAATTGGCCAAGTTTTATTTGCAGCAAAGCTCATTTGAGCCCTCCACAAATAATTATGTCTTTGACCTTAATTAGAGCTCTTAGGGTTGTTCTAGGGATTTTCATGGAGCAAGCCATGACTTTCTGAAAACTAGATTTTCAGAGGGTTCTAATGTAGTTGGTCTTACTTATTTGAAGGTCCCTAGCTAGAGATATGAGCTAAACAAATTCAGAGAAATTCTGAAAATGTTTCTGGACATTTTCTATTTTCTCTGGAACAGTTTTATTAATCACACCATTAGGTGGAACAAATGAGCTCAAATGGATATGAAATTTTTATGGAAGCTCAGGGATATTTTGGTGAACATCTCAGCAAAATTTCAGAATTTCCCTTCAAAGGGTTCTCCATTTAAAATTCTAAACATTTTAAAATTTGAAGAATTAATTCTGGAGAAACAAAGATTTTCATGAAGTGAAACTTGTTTTGCTGGACAGTACTCAGAGAGCTGAATCCAACAAAATTTGGTTCACATGATTTGGAGTTTCCTAGCCAAAGTTATGAGGATTTGAAGTTTGAATGAAATCTGAAAATCGGGAAAAGTTTAAATTACTGCGCGTGGGACCCGGGGCTACGTGTCTGCTCCTCATCGTTTGACACACGGGGCTACAGACCCCTTCGCGCGCAGCCGCACCCGATCCGTGCCACAGCAGATCCCGGTTTTAAAATATCTGCCGCTGACAGCCGGGATCCACCCCCTTCGTCTTCCTCTCGCCTCCCGCGCTCTGCCGCCGCGGCACCTCGCCGGAGAGCTCGCCAGTGGCCTCTGTGGTGCTCCAAACTTCATGATTCTGGCCGCCCCTGCCTAAATACACTCGGGAAACATGATTCTGGGCTCAGCTTGTAATGAAAATGAGCCGGCACCCAGTCGGCGACGAGCGGTAGCTTCGGAATAACTTCGGTCGTGTCGGCCGGTCTTCCTAACACCTCAACCGATCGAACAAAATGTCGTTGAGAACCAGTGGTGGCTCGTGAAGCTTGGCATGGCGATGGAAACGCTCGGGAAGGGTTCCAAAGTGGTTCTCACCGTGCGCCTGAAGCTGCCCGCAGGATCCGCTGTTGGCAAGCTTCGAAACACACCGGTTACAGGGGTTCTCAAGCTAAAAGTTGCAAAGGCAACTTATGCGCCATCAAGTCTAGTCTGTGTAGGAACGGATTGAGACTCTCTAACCCTTCCTAGAGCGTGAATTGGACAGAACTGCACCAGAAGGTCGGTCTGTACCGAGAAAGAGGAAAACTGGAAATTCATCGCCGGCGATCAGGGAATCGGGCTGTGGCTCAGGGGTGAGCATCGCCGGCCCCTAACGCATCCAGGGACGCCTTAGCTCAGGCGTGACAACCTCCTGGTTGGGTTGTCCACGGGAGCCTGAGGTGCGGCGGATTCAGTTCACTAAAAAGAGCTCTCCGTACAGTCGAGATCATCCGAGTTAAGCCGATTTCCAGCAATGGGGAAGGAGAAGGGAAGTCCCTAGTACCTTGTCGTAGATTTGGAGGGAGTGGAGAGGCTGTGATCGTGGCTTTCCGATCAGTTCCGAGCAGCGGAGGACAGAGCATCGGCTCCGTGTTCTTGCGAGGGGAAAAACAGCGAGGGGGCTTCAGCAGAGGCGTGGAGCGCCTTAAGAAGGGCTCAGCACCGACCTGGCTCGCGCGTTGGCGAGCAGCTGGTGGCGCGGCGGCCTCCCCTCGGTGGCGCCCTCAGAGGCGGCTCGGGGACCCGAGTGCTGAAGTCTCAGTCGGTTGAATGGTTTCAGTGGCTGACATGTGGGTCCCTCTTCCTTTTTAACCTCTGAACTTAACTCTCTATTACTGTTGTAAACAGTAATCCCCACAATGCCCATGGTGATTTGAATTATCTACCCCTGAGCCATTTGAATTGGTTAGAATTCAAATTGGGTTTGATTTGACTAAATTTTCAGCACATATTAAGTTTGTAATTCACATAAAGTTTGAATTTGCTAAACTTAGCTCATGTCAAGATCAACTCCAAATGGAGTGAAAATTGGTGTGTGAGCTAACAAAAATGTGCTGAGTAAGAATATGCCTCCCACTTTTGAATTCATGGGATGAAAACAGTTTGAATTTGAATTTGAGTTCAAACCACCCTCTTTCTAGCTATACCCAAAAGGACTTCAAAAAGTTTTGAATTTGGGTGAAACTTGGCATGGACATTCCTAGTAAGTTGTAGGAGTTTTTTATATGTCCAGCCCCTATATGATGTGTGTGGGAAATACCACTTTTGCATTTTGTGAGTTTATCCTCTAGTGAGCATGTTGATGGTGGTTACTTGCTCTTCAAATGTGTTCATCAACTTTCTTCAAATGAGGTGTGTGTGTGGTGATGAACACTTTGAGTATGTGTCAAAAACTGAGGCCTTTACAGTCCATAAACATCTAGTAACTTACCTAATTAGTTAGCTAAGCCGCACCCATACTTGGCCTTGTGGTGGCACTGTATTCCTGGCATGTGCTCGCATGAACCGGTCCTTAGATCTACGGCAAGTAACCACCATATCCTTCTACCATGTAACACCCCAAAAACCTGTTAAGAGGGGAATTTAAAAATTTTTGGACGTATTGCATGTGGTTCAGAAATTCAAATTCAAATTCAAATTCAACTCAAAACAGGAAAGAAAAAGAAAAAGAAAAAAACAAAACCCCCGGCCAGTGGGCCGAAACCCACCAGCCGGCGCACCATACCCCCACGCCAGCCCGCAGCCGCGCACCCCTTTTCCCTCTTACTGACACGCGGGGCCCGCCGTCGTCTTCCTCCTCATGCGCGCGCTCGGCCGATCCCGGGACTCCTCTCTCTCCTGAATCAAAACTACCCCCGGAAACCCGCGACCCCAGCAGAATTCTGGTCCGGGACAACTCAAATTCGATCACAACTGACACGCCGCCCTCCCCCGTCTATATAAACGCCGGCATCACCCTGTTTTCCCCACCCGATCAGCTGTTTTTCCTCCCGGTGAGAACCGAAGCTCCGATCACCGATTTCTCTCGATCTCTGCTCGGATTTTCTGATCTAACGCGCCGATTTTGTTCCACCATCTCCGGGGAATCACGCAGGTGCAGAAAACTCAGTAGATTGCACCCTAGACACAGCTCCGACGAGCACCACAGCGGTTCCACCTCGGTCCTCGACGCCGACCGCCTTCCAGGACCTCCGAGCTCAAGAAAAACCCCGAGGTGAGACCCCCGACCTCCCCTCTACCGATCTATGCCATGAAATCCCAGTTTTAGGAGGTATAGACGAAGATCCGAAGTTCTCCGTCGAGATCGCCGCCACCCGCCGCTGGGCAGCGCCGCCCGCGCACGGTCAGAGCGACGTGGCCGCTTATGCGCCGTCTATTTTAAATCGCACGGTAGAATTAAAACCCGCGCGTACCAGTTCGGCGATCTAATCTGAGCCGTCTGTTTTAAATCGGACGGTCCACATCAGCCCCGCATTATAAAGGCCGGGATTCTTACGCGCTACCCCCTGGGGATCTCGGAAAATACGAGCTAGCCCCAGAAACTTCTGATCTAGCCCCTGGAACTTCAGAAATTCTTGTAAATTCATTTAAAAATCAGTTTTAGCCCCTGTACTTAATAAAAATTAGGAAAACCCCTCTGTTATGTGTAGCTAGACCCCTGGAAATTTATGAAATAATATAATAGACCCTGTAGTGGGGTGAGTTTACCTTTTTAACCCTATATGATATTAAATTCAGGAATTTGAATATGTGATTAGGATTTAAAATTTAAAAGGTGAGACAAACACATTGTAAATTCAAATTTAAACTCTCCTAGCATTGGAAAACTTTAGAATGAGTTAAAAGTAGATTTTAAGCTGAAATGAATCTGTTTAATTGATTGTTCACATTTATTAGTTATAGGGGCACAATCTTAGTTTAGGAAATAATTCTGAAAATTGGTAAAATAAATTTAAATTAGTTCACATCAGAGGAGAAGTTCAAAAATATATTATTTAATATTTTAGATCAGAACCTATTCTGTTTAGATGATGTGTCTTACTATTTTCATAATAAAGTTCACATTTAGGCATAGAAAATAAATTTGAAAATATAGGAAAATAGGTATGCATAACTAGAAAATGATAAATGAAGTTTCGAAATCCAAAGATTTCAGTTTAGGATTTGGTAGAAGATCTGAAAGCCCATTTGCAGTACGAAAATACCTTCCATGCAAACTTGGTAGTTAAGAAGTATATTAAATAAATTTAAAGAATTTATTCAAATTGAAAATTCATATATAGTGTGCAAACAGAAATCTGAAATACAAAAGTTAGAAATCATATACATATGTTTAAAAGTGCATGAAGGCTAAAAATCAACACAGCGAGAGTAAACACAACACCCAGAAATGTGGATGACTATCATATGTATGTATGTGTGGAGTGAAAGTGTGAACTATGTCTTATGGATTGTTGTTTTCTTTTGCTATGTGTGTTGGCATGAGTAGAACCTGCCCCAGAGCAAGTTCTTCTCTTCCAAGATCAGGACTATCCATTCCTAGAGCAGCAGGAAGAAGGCAAGTGTCCTTGACCACTTTGATCCTATACTAGGATGTGTAGATAGAATTATTTGCATTGTCAATTGAAATATGAAACCCATGCTAGGATGTTTCCCTAGAATTGCATTACCTTGTTTCCTTGTAGCTTGGGTTGGGATTTATTTTATCATGTCATTTATTATTATGCTTATGCTTAGCCATGCTTAGAATGGGATAATTGGGATATGAGATCATCAATTTATTTACCTTACTCTTGAATGAGATGTTATGAGTTATGTAGAGGTAGGGATCAAGGCAAGTTGGATGATTCGGTTGGTGCTGGGTGTACGAGACTCGGGTTTGTGTTTAGTACTTGCCTGGATCCTAAGGACCGGTTCATGGAGCATGTAACCTGGCTTTACCGTGCCAACCACATGCTGAGATGGGGCAGCTTGGCCAATTAATTAGGTGTATCCCCGGCGTAGTATGGGTGTGTTGGATGGTGCGGGGAATAGGTGTCAGCTGGACTACCATATGAACCGCAAGGCTCAAGAGGGGGCCACTACCGCGGGGTTGGAGCCTCTTGTATGCTGTTAGGGGTCAAACCTCAGTGAGCTCACGCTCGTCGGGAATCCCTTTGTAAAGGCTTCGTAGTGATCTCCTGGCTACACACCTGGGAAGTGTGAATGTGGTTCGTGGCCACTGGCATAATGGAGGTTCTTTTAGTCCACCCGGCAACGGGGGATGAAATCCCTACATGTGGGTACAGTGGTGCAAACTCTGCAGAGTCAAAACTGTCATGACAGCCGTGCTCACGGTCAAGAGCGGCTTGGACTTATTCATGATTAGAGGATAGTTGGATTTGGAAGTTGAGGATGTTAAGCGAGGAGCTTGACATTGATTATGATGATTATGGTTACTTAATTTTGATGATGGGTTGGGAGATTGGGACCATTTCACCTGTGTAGTAATGTAGGTGCTTAATAAGCTAAGGTAATAGGTATTAATTGCGTAGTGCTTTAACCATGAGTCAATCCCTCCTTGTTCTAGCCATGCATGACATAACTTTCCCACACTTGCTGAGTACCAACGGTACTCAATCTTGCATATTTGTTGGTTTAAATTGCTGCTCAGGTCAAGGGGATGATGTGGTGTTCAATGACCAAGATTTCGGTCCCGAAGAAGGATTCTAGGTTCATGGAGTCCCCCGGGCAACGCCTGTGACGGAGCCCACAAGAATAATATTCCGCTGCTATTTTATTTACTTGTTATAAACTTATTATCGTCCATCGAGACATATGCTATGTAACACTTATTTATATTCGACACCTGGCTTGTAATAAATGATGCTTCACTATTTGTCATCACATGTATGAGAAAATGATCCTGGCATATATGTGATATTCACTCGCTTGTTCTTCGGAGAAACCGGGTGTGACAGAAGTGGTATCAGAACCAAGGTTGCCCGTAGGAACGTGGACCTAGGTAGAATTGGACGTATTTAAGGACCCTATTTTCTTATAAACTATTTTTACAAGGTGTGGGTTGAAAAGTGTTATTTAATGGGGTCACTTTCTTCATCTTACCCCAACTTTTATTCAAAATAGGATTTTTATTTAAAATCTTATCTAACTTAAGTTTAAATGCTTTATGTTTTATATGGTTCGCATGATCGGCACCGCTCGCAAGTCCACCGGAGGGAGAGTTCCCGTAGTTGCCCTTGCCCTGAGAGAGGAGAACCGTCCAGTGACGTACCTCTCCTACGGATTGGCAGTAGGAGGCTTGTTGCGCCGTCTTCGACGTATGCTCCAAGCCGCCGGCAATACGGGCAAGCTAATCATACACTATAGCTCCACCCGGACCATCCGTGAGAAGCGAGAAGAATGGAGTTCAGAAATGAGGAGTATCCACGAAAATCAGCTGCTCAAGATCCACTGCTCTCCAGCTTGTCAAGCGACACAGGTCGATGCGGAGAAGGATGTCACCTGGGAGGCAATCACCTGCCAGAGTCACATCTATCGTCGCCACATAGACAGGACTGAGTACGTGTATGTCCTCCAGCGTGAGAGTGGTACAATGGAGTACAAGTACCCGCCAGTGCAGCAGGGGACTTCCCATGAGCACATGGACTTGTGCTTGGAGGATGCTGCTATGCTCAGCACTCGACTGCAGGAGTGCCAGCAGGAGCTTCAGGATGTTTGTGACACCCTGAAGGAGACTGAGGCGTTGCTTCGAGCCAGCTTGAGGGCGAGAGAAAGAGGAGATGGGAATGAGCTGTGTGTCACCGTGAATGACACATGGACTCCTGACTCCCCAGATCGCCGGGCGAGTAGGCGTCACCGCACTTCTCCACCAGCAGCCTCCCCACCCAAAGCGGAGTCAGAGGGCAGCCGCAATAATGAGGAAGATCACGAGGAGCCAGCTCAGTGATACGAGTCATATAGAGTCCTTTCCCTTAGTTTAGCAGATGTCGAGTAGTCGAGTCGTTACCTGAGTTAATGGTGTGTTAATGGTTGGTGTGTGACGTGAGTTGTGGAAGCCATGGGCGTTTATCCACAACCTCGTCTTCAGGTTGATTTGCCTTGGTGTGTGAACCCATATGAATTAACAGTGCATTTATGTTCGCGCAAGACATGAAATCCTCAGAAAATATAAATGAAATGAGGTCTCAAAATTTTAAAGTTTAAACAAGCAAATTGGGAAGTTAATACGTAATGCTTTAAATTGACATTTGGTTGATCATGATAGATGGCCGGAAGAGGAAAGGGTCGTGGTGCCAACCCCGCCAACAACAACGATGAAGCAGGCAACCCTCACCTTTCCGGAGGGCAAGACAGGGGTGGTCGCCGTGAAGGAGTTGATCCCATCCACCAAATGCTTGAAAATCAGAATCAGCTCATCCAGAGCCTGACTCAAGTGGTGGCCAACTTGCACCAAGGTCCACCTCCACAAGCTGCACCACACCAACCAAGGTTGAGTGAGTTTCTAGGGACTCAACCTCCAAAGTTTTCAAGTGCTGCTGAACCTCTGGAGGCAGATGATTGGCTAAAGACCATTGAGAGCAAGATGAGGATCATACAATGCCAAGGATATGAGAGGGTGATGTTTGCCTCTCACCAATTGCATGGACCTGCTGCTGATTGGTGGACCGCTTACGTGGCCGCCCATCATGACCCTGAGAACATCACTTGGGAAGAGTTCAAGCGTAGCTTCCGCAACCATTACATACCAAGGGGTGAACTTAAAAACAAGAGAAAGGAGTTCTTGGGGCTGCAGCAAGGAAACATGACTGTGAGGGAATACCTCACTAAATTTACCCAACTATCCCGTTATGCACCACGGGACATCAAGACTGATGAGCAGAAACAAGACTGCTTTGTAGAAGGACTTGCAGCGGAAATGCAGTGTGCAATGTCCTCCAACGAGTATGAAAGCTTCCAAAAGATGGTGGACAGATCATTTATTGTGGAAAGGAAGCTGAAGGCCTTGGAAACTGAAAACAAGAGGAAGGCGGGATGGTCACACCAAGCCTCGGGTAGCAACACCCGCCCACGTCTGATGCAGCAACCCGCAGGGCAGATGAGCCGTGCTGCGGTACCCTACTCAGCACCGAGACGGTACAACCCGAACTTCAGGCCTCCATCAGCACCAGCACAGCCACAACGTCAGTTTGTACAGCAGCCTCGCCCCACATATCAACCTCGACCAGCAGGACAAGGACCACCGAACCAACCCCAAGACAACAAAGGCCAGGCATCTAAAGTTGGGGTGCAATGCTTTAACTGTGGTGCAGTGGGGCACTACGCCCATAAATGCCCAAAGAAGAAGCCCGTGCAGCCGCAACAGCAGAATGTGATGCGAGGACGGGATGTGTCCGAAGGTGAATCTAGACACTAATGGGGTAGTATTTACTGCCAACCTCATAGTGATAGATTCACAAGGGATAGACATTATTTTGGGCATGGATTGGTTGACCAAACATAAAGGAATCATCCATTGTTCGACCAGAACGGTGGAACTAACTCACCCTAGTGGCACAAGAGTAAAGTTTATAACAATACAAGATCCTAGGAGGGACATTAAATTAAATCAAGTTGAGGTGAAAGTGGAGGAGATCAGGATTATCAGGGAATATCCAGACGTTTTTTCGGAGGAGTTGCCAGGTATGCCTCCCGATCATGAAGTGGAATTCGCGATTGAGCTAGTGCCTAGAACAGCTCCGATATACAAGAGACCGTATCGGATGGACTCCAAGCAGCTAGGAGAACTCAAGGATCATTTAAGAGAATTGACAGGGAAGGGGTACATTCGTCCTAGTTCCTCACCATGGGGAGCTCCAGTGATATTTGTGCCCAAGAAGGACGGAACCCAAAGGTTGTGCTTGGACTACCGTGCGTTGAATGAAGTAACCATCAAGAACAAGTACCCATTACCCTGCATTGAAGACTTGTTTGATCAGTTGAGGGGAGCTTGTGTGTTCTCGAAAATTGATATCAGGTCGGGATACCACCAACTTAAGATAAGGCAAACTGATATTCCAAAGACAGCTTTCGTATCTCGTTACGGACTGTATGACTACACAGTCATGCCTTTCAGGCTAACTAATGCCCCGGCATACTTCATGTATCTCATGAACAAGGTATTCATGGAATATCTGGACAAATTTGTGGTGGTTTTCATAGATGACATTCTCGTCTTCTCCAAAGATGAAGAAGAACATGAGAAACATCTACGGTTGGTGTTGCAAAAGCTGACAGAACACCAGCTATATGCCAAGTTGAGCAAGCGTGAGTTTTGGCTGAAGAGAGTTCCCTTCTTAGGACATATAATCTTGGAGGGAGGAATCTCCGTAGATCCCGCCAAGATCGAGGATGTACAGAAGTGGAAGACCCCTGAGAATGTCGGGGAAGTTCGAAGCTTCTTAGGATTGGCTGGGTATTATCGACGGTTTATGGAGGGATTCTCCAAGATCTCGAGACCCCTCACCAAACTGTTGGAGAAGGGAATCACATTCACATGGACGCCTGACACGACCCCAAGGTCTTGTCGAGCCAGGATCACACTGAGGGGTGCTGCGTTGCACAACACCGGATAACACACGTCAAAGGTACAAAGCGGAAGCGAAATTTTATTACATAAACAAGTTATGAACATGTTTACATCAAAATAAGTTCAGTCTACACTCACGGGCGTAGACTAAGCATCAAGTGCACGTTCAGCCCTTGAACGTGTACTTGCTAGCACACACGCACACTAACTCTGCGGCGTGCAAGACTCCAACTCGACGGGGTTCCCCTCCTGGGGTTCCGTCTCATCCTCGGGAGTCCCTTCCTCATAGAACCCTGCAAAAGCTTCAAACACAAGCAGTGAGCACGAAGGCTCAGCATGTCTGACCCGTCTCACCTAAACATGGAACTTCTACATGAGGGGTGATGGGTTACATGAGGTAAAAATCATTTGCTAGGACTCGCCTAATTAGTAGAACCTTACTTTCAAGTTTTAGCAGCAGGTTGTGGAGAACCTTACGCTAAGGCACATGAGAGAGCTGCAATCAAACAAGAAACGCATTTCTCTCATGTACTTTGCCTAAAGTTTGAAAAGAACTTTAGTTAGCTCTAAGCTACAACATATCATTAACAATCAATGTCCATCATTCAATCAGCAACATTTTAACATGTGACTAGCCTGTTCTTTCTACGTCACGGTACAGTGAACAAGTGGTACTCACTGACCGCGAGGGACGGCGATTATAATCGATTTACACCTGCAGGGTTACCCGAACAACCCGTCACATACTCCCGTACTCGATGTTACCTACAACAACCATCACGGACGCCGTACGCAACTACCTTTCGCCCGTTAGCCAAATGTTGAACCGGTCCAATCGTCCCGAGCAAGAGGTGTCTACACGCGCATCTCAGTGCCGCCAGCCGATTTACACCTCGAGCTCTCAACCTACCCTCTGAACGACCAGCTATGCCTCAACACCCAGCTACCCGAGTTACATCGGTTTCCCGGTTCCCATATAGCCGGTAGGTCTTCGGTACTGTTCTATCTTGTTCAACAGGCCCGCACACGGCTCGGTCCTCAATCGACACAAGCGGAGCTACAGCACACAGGCCCCAAAGTCCTGTTGCCCTTACCCTCCGCTTGGTCTCCTTTTCTTGCCATGTGTTTCATGTGCTATCACTACCCGAGTCGAGTTCCTCTAGCCTATGGTCGCGAGTAGTTCCAACTACTCGACTTGTACCGAATCCTACTCTATCTTAGCATTGCAGTAGCTAACGGGGTTTGCAATCCTAAACCCAACCCCTGGTTTTCTTGGCTATGCAATTGGGTTTCCAAACAAGACTCTAATGCAAAGAATCATAATACTCAAGTCAGTGCTCAAAACAATAAAACTTGTAAAAGGTTAATGCAAACCGGAGCTTGCCTTGCTGCTCTTGGTTGTAGGCTAGCTGTTCCTCCGGAGTAACGAAGTCTAGGACTTCGGGTTTCTCCTCGACCTTAGCGACTACATGATAGAAGCAATAGATGTATCAATTTAAATGCATTTGTATTGAGTTTGATGTTGTGAAGTCTATAACCTTTGCTAGACAGACCTAATAACTGTGAAACTTTTACTGTGGCTTGGTTACAACCTAAACAGGGACTTGGTCAAGTTTTAGTTGCAGCAAAGCTCATTTGAGCCCTCCACAATTAATTAAGTCCTTGACCTTAATTGGAACTCTTAGGGTGCTCTAAGGATTTTCATGAAACAAACTATGACTTTCTGAAAACTAGATTTTCAGGGGATTCTAATGGAGTTGGTCTCACTTAATTTGAATGTTCCTAGCTAAAGTTATGAGCTACACAATTTCAGAGAAAACTCTGAAAATCTTTCTGAACCTTTTCTATTTTCTCTGGAACAGTTTCACTAATCACACCATTAGGTGGATCAAATGAGCTCAAATGGGTCTGAAATTTTTATGATAGTTCAGGGATATTTTGGTGAACATCCCAGCAAAATTTCAGGATTTTCCACCCCAGGATTCTCCAGTTAAAATTCCTAACAGTTTAAATTTTGAGGAATTAATTCTGGAGAAACATGGGTTTTCATGAAGTGAAACTTAATTTGCTGGAAAGTGCTCAGAGAGCTAAATCCAGCAAAATTTGGTTCACTCAATTTGGAGCTTTCTAGCCAAAGTTATGAGGATTTGAAGTTTGGAAGAATTCTGAAAATCGGGGGAAAAGTTTAAGCTCGCGGGGGCCCGTGGGGACACGTGTCGAGCGCGGAGGTGTCCGGCACACCGGAGCTCACAGGGTATTTGCGCGCCAGCACAGCCGATCCCCGGCCACACCCAATCCCGATTTAAATTCTTCAGCCGCTGACACGTGGCCCAGCCGGCTTCTTCTTCCTCCCGCCGTTCTCTCGCGCCCGCGCCGCCGACCTCGCCGGAGCAGACTCGGGGCTCGCCGGCTCACCGCTGCCGGACCTCCCATGGTCTGACACTTGCTGCCAGGGGGTTGTCGACATCGAGGAACACGTCGGTGGTGTCAGGTCGGGCTCGGGGTGACCGGAAATAGCTCGGCGACGTGCCGCGGCCTCGGTTGAGGTGCGGCGCTGTCGACCGTGGGTCCTAACCCGCCAACACCTCGAAAAAACGGTCCTACAGCATCATTGTACCTCTAGGAAGCTCGACAAGGTGTCAAAAGGGTTCAGGGATGGCGGCAAGTCAGTCGGCAACGTGTGACCGATCGTGCCCGCCATGACCGCCCTCGATCGAGCTCGAAAATCGTCACTCCTAGACAGTTTCACGCCATGGATGCAGAAAAGAACTTGATTGCCGGCTAGTCCAGCATCTATGTGCAAGATTTGATAACCTCCGAAAGATCATAGAGCGAGAATTTAAAGAAACCGTACCGGAAGCTCGGTTTACGGTGACCGGAGCAAAAACTGGAAATTCTCTGTGGATTCTTCACGGTTTGCTTCCAAACTTGGAGGAGAGCAGCACGGTGGTCGCGCGCTCCTGTTGCCTCTCTTGTTGGACCGTGAAAACGCCTGTGGAACGCTGTCCACGGGCGCCTGACTCTCGGCTGAGGCTAGGTCGCCACGGTGGCGATCGTTTTCGGGCAAAGGAGGTCGGAGCTCGGGGTTTCTGGTGTTGGGGAGGTGAAGTGCGACCTCAGGTAGCTGTCTAGCAGAGAGCTGCGGCGAGAAACAATGCCGCTGCTCGGGTTTGCCCGCGAGAAAATAAAGCCGGCCGACTCCTGCTCAGTGGAGGCGGTGCCGGTCACGTGGGGGCGCGAGCAAGCCGCCCTGGGCGCCAGCGCGCGGAGAGGGGAAGCAGCTGGTGGCGCCGGTAGCTGCTCGGTGGCACAGCCGACAGCTGCTCGGTGGAATTTCCCACCGAGGCTGTGACTTTGTGTGCAAGTTTTGCCTCCTTCTCTCTATGACATGTGGGTCCCACCCAGGGTTTTAACCTCTGAAATTTACTCCTAATCACTGTTGTAAACAGTGAGCCCCATAATACCCCTGGTGATTCAAATTATTCACCCATGAGCCATTTGAATTGATTATAATTCAAATTGGGTTTGTTTTGAATGAATTTCAGCACAGGTTCAGTTTTGAATTCAAATAAAGTTTGAATTTGTCCCACTTAGCTCATGTCAAGATCAACTCCAAATGGAGTGAAAATTGGTGTGTGAGCTCACAAAAATGTGCTGAATAAGAATATGCCTCCCACTTTTAAATTCATGGGATAAAAACAGTTTGAATTTGAATATGGTTTCAAACTGCCCTCTTTCTAACTATACCCAAAATGACCTCAAAAAGGTTTTGAATTTGGGTGAAACTTGGCATGGACATCCTTAACAATGTGTAGGAGTTTTCACATGTCCAGCCCACCTATATCACATGTGGAAAATACCACTTTTGCAATATGTGAGTTTGTTCTCTAATGAGCATGTTGATGGTGGTTACTTGCTCTTCATTTGTGTTCATCAACTTTCCTCAAATGAGGTGTGTGGTGTGGTGATGAACACTTCAAATATGTGTCAAAAACTGAGGCCCTTACATTCCCCCCCCCCCTTAAAAGAATCTCGTCCCGAGATTATAAGGTGAAAATAAGAGAGAGGATGGTGGAAAATTACCGGATATGCACGTGAAAAAGTCGGGGTAGTTAGCACGAAGAAATTCTTCGCTCTCCCATGTCGCTTCGTCCATAGAGTGATTACTCCATAGAACATTGTAGAACCACAATGTTCGTTTGCGTGTGGTTCGGGCCTTTTCATCAATAATCTGCACCGGTTCCTCTCGATAGGTGAGATCCGGTTGCAGTTCTTCAATGTCTTCCAGCTGAACAGTAGTTGATAGCTTGAGAAACTTCCTCAGCTGGGAAATGTGAAAGACGTCGTGCACACTGGAAAGTGCTTCTGGTAATTTCAGCCGGTATGCTACTGATCCACATCTTTCGGTAATCTGGAATGGACCGATGAATCGGGGTGCCAACTTTCCTCTCACCCACTATCTGTTTATGCCCTTCATTGGAGATACCCGTAGATATATGTGATCTACAACTTTGAATTGTAATGGGCGCCTTCTCCGGTCCGCATACTGTTTCTGACGGGATTGAGCAGCTTTTAGGTTCGCCTGAATCAGTCGAACCTTTTCTTCCGCGTTGTTGACGAGGTCAATCTCAAAGGTGACCCTTTCACCAGACTGACACCAGTTCAATGGTGTGCGGCACTTCCTACCGTATAGCGCCTCGTAAGGTGCCATCTTGATGCTGGCTTGGTACCCATTGTTGTACGAGAACTCGGCTAACGGCAAGTGATCATCCCAATTCTTGCCGTGGTTGATAGCGCAAGCTCGTAGCATGTCTTCTAAGATCTGATTTACCCGCTCCGTTTGTCCATCCGTCCGCGGGTGGTAGGCTGAACTACGGATCAGTTTCGTCCCCAAAGCAGCGTGCAGCTGCTCCCAAAAACGGGACACAAATAAAGTGCCCCGATCCGATATGATAGTATGGGGTACGCCGTACAAGCATAGGATCCGTGAGATGTACAGTTCAGCGTACTTCTTGGTGTTGTAGTTGGTGTTGACCGGGATGAAATGGGCAACTTTGGTGAGCCGATCGACGATCACCCACACAGAATCATGCTTTTGAAGAGTTGTGGGTAAAACGATGATGAAGTCCATGCTCACATCCTCCCACTTCCAGGCAGGAATTCCCAGTGGTTGCAGCAGTCCCGGTTTCCGCATGTGGTCTGCCTTCACCCTTCGACATGTATCACACTCGGACACATATTTTGCAGTCTCTCGCTTCATACGTGTCCACCAAAACTTGTTTCTAAGTTCTTGATACATCTTGTTGCTGCCGGGGTGAATAGAGAACTTTGACAAGTGAGCCTCATCAAAGACTTTCTTCCGTAACTCCGGGTTACGGGGTACGACGATCCGGTCCTTGAACCATAGAACGCCGTCTCCGTCCTTCCGGAAACATTTGAGCTCGCCACTGCCTACATGTCTCCACAAATGCGACATGCCCTTGTCATTCTTCTGGGCTGCCGCTATCTCTTCACGGATGGTGGGGATCAAAGCTAGGTTGTAGAGAGCTCTGTGTGGAATCACATGTAGTGGTGGTTCGCTCTCTTCCAATGGGGTGATGGTCAGATTGTTGACGTGTGACTTGCAGCTCAGCGCATCTGCCACTACGTTTGCCTTGCCCGGATGATAATGGATCTCTATTTCGTAATCCTTTATCAGTTCTAACCATCTTCGTTGCCTCATGTTCAGCTCCTTTTGAGTGAATATGTACTTGAGGCTTTTGTGGTCGGTATATAGATGTACGAGGTTACCGAGTAGGTAGTGCCTCCACATCTTCAGTGCAAGTACCACGGCAGCGAGCTCCAAATCATGAGTTGGATAATTCTGCTCCTGGTTTCTAAGCTGCCGTGATCCATACGCGACCACCCTTCGGTCTTGCATCAGCACACATCCGAGCCCAATGCCAGATGCATCGCAGTACACATCGAACGGTTTTGTTGTGTCTGGCTGCGCCAAAACCGGTGCTGATGTCAGGTGCTTGACTAAAGCCTTGAATGCTGCTTCACATGCTGGACTCCAAATATATTTGGTAGCCTTCTTCAGCAGCTCTGTCATAGGCTTGGCAATCTTCGAGAAGTTTGGAATGAACCTCCGATAATATCCCGCGAGCCCGAGGAAACTCCGTACCTCATGAACAGTTCTCGGGGATTTCCAATTCAGCACTTGAGTGATCTTGCTCGGGTCCACAGCGATACCTTCCGCTGAGATGATATGCCCGAGAAAAGGCACTTGCGATATCCAAAACTCACATTTGCTGAATTTCGCGTATAACTTGTGATCCCGCAGCCGTTGCAATACTATACGCAGATGCTTCTTGTGATCTTCCTCCGACTTGGAATATACCAGGATGTCGTCGATGAAGACCACGACAAATATGTCCAGCTCCGGCATGAATACCGAGTTCATCAAGTACATGAAGTGAGCTGGAGCATTGGTGAGGCCGAAGGACATGACTAGGTACTCATAAAGTCCGTACCTCGTCGAGAAAGACGTCTTCGGAATGTCCTCAGCCCTTATTTTAATCTGATGGTACCCGGATCTTAAATCCATTTTGGAAAAGATCTTTGCTTCGACCAACTGATCAAACAACATGTCGATCCGTGGCAACGGGTACTTGTTCTTGATGGTTACGGCATTTAATGGACGATAGTCCACGCAAAGCCGCAACATCTCATCCTTCTTCTTCACAAATAATGCCGAACAGCCCCATGGCGAGGAGCTTGGCCTAATAAAACCCTTCTCCAGAAGGTCCGTGAGCTGAGTCTTCAGTTCAGCCAACTCCTTGGGCGCCATCTTGTACGGCCTTCGGGATATTGGCATGGTTCCCGGTGCAAGTTCAATCTTGAACTCCACCTCTCTATCGGGCGGCATCCCTGGAAAATCATCCGGGAATACGTCAGGGAACTCTCGGACCACTGGAATATCTTCCAATCTGATGGTTGTGGCTTGATAGAGACTTGGAAGCTTTATTTCTGGACTGTCCAGAAATAATGAGTGAGACCCGTGCACTTCTGAGTTTAAGTGCATGACTCGAAGGACGGTGTCTAAAACAGCGCCGTGGCGGGTTAACCACGACATCCCTAGGATGACATCGACCTTTTGTCCCTCTAAGATTATGAGAGACGTGGGGCACACTCTACCCGCTAAGCATAATGGTGCTTTGGAAACCATTACGCTTGCTGAAATCTTCCCACCCGGTGAACAAATTAAATATGGACTATCGGTGGGTAGTATAGGCAAGCTGTGTTTAGCACTGAAAGCTTGGCTAATAAAATTTTGCGTGGCGCCTGAATCAAACAGTACTATAGCGGGATGCTGGTGGAGTTGGAACATACTCGCAAGGATTGGCTCGCCCTCCGGCACGTCCTCAATGGCAAGCTGGTGGACGGTGCCGGGCCTAGGGTTTGCCCGCCGCGCATTAGTGGGGTTCTGGGGTTGATTCCTCCCCGGAAACTGTGGTGCCACTCCGCAGCCTTGCCTCTCCGGGCAACTGCTCGCGAAGTGTCCTGGACGACCACACTTGTAAAATGTGGCCGCTGCTGGTGTAGTGCTCAGGGGACGAAAGCCCGGCATGCGTTGCTGAGGTGCATACGCACGCGGCATCGCCCGCTGCTGCTGCTGTTGTTGTGGAGGTGGTACTGGCAGTGCCGGCCTGAATGCCGGTGAAGAGTACGGTCGACTGCGGAATGGCATCGACTGCTGTGGTGGCTGCCAGCGTGGACCTGATGGTGGGCGATTCACCATCCGAAACTTCTGAGGACGACCGCCTCCTTCTCCACTGCTTTGCGGCGCGCTTCACTTTCGCTCCGCCGCTGCTAACTCCTTGCCGGAGTCCTCCTGAACAATCGCAGCATCAATGATGTTGTTGAGGCTGCCGCGATTGAACATCGCCAACTTGTCCTTCAGGAGCGTGTTAAGCCCCTGGTAAAAGTGGTCCCACCGCTTCTCGTCAGTATCTGCGTGATACGACGCGTACAGCGCCAGATCGTTGAACGCCCTGGAGTATTCCAGCGCGTTCCGGCTCCCTTGTTGCAGGTGTAAGAACTCCTGCGTCTTCCTTTTCATCAGACCTGGCGGTATATGATATGCCCTGAAGGCCGTCCGAAACTCCGTCCAGGTCATCACTCGGTCGGTGGGCTGTGAAGCACAGAAGTTGGCCCACCACGTGCTCGCGGATCCTTGGAGCTGCTGGACCGCTAACTGAGTCTTGTGCTGCTCGCTTATCTGGAGCAGCCCGAACTTCATCTCTATGGCGCGGAGCCAGTTGTCCGCGTCAAGTGGTTCATCCGCCCTTGAGAATACTGGGGGATGAGTCGCCAGGAAGTCGGAGTAGGAGCTCTGTTGACGCTCCTCACGGTCGTGACGTCTCTCTGGGCGAGACGTATTGGCAATAAGAGTTTGCAGCAACTCCGTGTGCTGCTGATGTGAACCTGCCATTGCCGCGACGATGTCGGCCAATGTAACCGTTGGCAGTGGCGGTGGCGGTGTTTGCTGTTGCTGTTGCTGTCCCGAGGAGTCCTCGGGAGGCTGTTGGGAGGTCTCTCCCCCCTGACTGGTACCACCAACGTCAGGGTTGGCACGAGTACGCGTCATTCTGAAATTCAAAACAGCAGCGATTAGCACATGTCTTACATAAAATTCCATATGTAACAGTAAGTATTGAAGTGACACATGATTAATTTGCACAACATTCACATATATTGATAAAGCATAAACTTTATACAAGATACATTATTCTCGGGTCTCCGAGAAGTCGTGCTCATGTCGTCACTACCCATACATACGCTACTGTCTACACGACATGTCACCGATTACAAAATTTGGGCTACACTACCCTGGCTGCCCTACATGGCAACTGTAACCCCCTACTCTGAGTAGAACTCGACCTCCTGTGGGTCGTCCTCCTCCGGTACCTCTGCTGGTGGCTCTGGATCTACCACCTCTTCTCCCATTGCTGGAAGACCCAAGACCACCGGTATGCCCAATACCGGAGGTACAAGGTCCTGCAAAGCATGCACCTCGTCCATGGCTTGGTTGTAATTCTTCCCAGCCTTGCCCTTCCTCAATAGTGTCTCGCTCTTGAGCAAGGTCCTCGTTCTGCTGGGTCAGATTTTGTACCAGTTCTTGCAATGCCGCGATGTCAACACGGCTCTTTTTCCTTGCCTTCTTCAGACGATGCAACTGATTGTGTTGTTCATTCAGTCGCTTGATCGTCGGAAGGAGCACATTGCAGAGTGCGCTGTGAGCACTCTCGAAATGATCTCCACGGCTTGTGCTCTCCTTGAGCCTTGCGGCGAGATTCTCCATATGAACAGCTTGGCTGTCCATCACAGCGTTTCCCGCCCTCATCTGGAGGCTAAGGTTTGCCTCCGCGGGGTTGTACCTTGGGCAACTCGGGTCCGTTGCCTCCAGGTACCTCTCTCCCCACACATGCTGAGCCCATCCCTCCACCGGAACGAGCGCGTATGAAGTGCCCTCCGTAGCCTGCACGTGTAGTTGGCAGAAACGTGACATGGTGTCACTGGCTGCCACTTGCCACATCCCTTCCGGTTTTCTTCCTCTCACCGTGATGGTGAACGGCACCCAACCGGGTGGCGTAGGTCCTGCGGGGACTTCGACATGGATGGTCCACGTCTTGTTCCCCTCTTCGCCTTCTTCCTTGGCGAAGTACTGCGGCATCTGGTTGTACCCGAAATATTGGAGCATTTGCCACAATGCTTCCGGATAGCCGCTACGGTGAGAACAGTGGGACATCACCCACCCGTTCTCCAATTGTTTATCCGCTGTCATCTGTAAAAATATATTTTAGAAATATCAAATATTTATTTAAACAGTAAACCTCTGAGTTATAACATAATACATGTCATTGAACCCATAAAACTTGTAAACATAGTTCAAATTTTAGACAAATTTGACTGTTGATCTGCTGTTCCCATGACAGCCCTGACCAGTTTCCATTTCAACCTGATTTAGGCCATGTTAACTGCAAAACCAGTTCTGGAGATCAACATCAAAGTTAAAGATAACTTCAATAGCTTTCCACAAAGTATTTGCTTGGCCTAAGATCTGTCCTGGTTCAAAAGGTATGAGATGTCAAAGTTAACAGAATTTCTGGAGAAAATTGGACAGCACCTCCCTGCTTTAGGTACTGATTTGATCCAAGAATCCCAGTTAATTCTGTTCCTAATATGACAAAACTTTCTGTTACGAAGTTGTAACCTATCTCATAAACTTTCCAGAACTACCTCATTTTCTATTTCTGGATTTTTAAGCAGGAAGTTATGCTCAATTTACAGAGAGTCTTTACTCTGTCCTGTTTTCTGGACAGTTTCAACTCTACTGCATTTTTCGAGTGGTTAAAGATGAAACACCTCTGGACCTCAACAGAAAAGTTGTAAAGCTCTTCCAAAGCTTTCCAGAAATGTATCATATGACCCCAACCTCGAAAGAACTCAACCTCTAACCTCTGATCAACTTCAGCCCTACTTCAGCTGAAAACAGAGTGCTCTGTCCTTAACAACCTATAAGTTGAAAACTTGTTTACTTTGAACATCTTGATTAAGGGAAGAGGGTACAGAAAAGTTATTCTGCTTTGGATCAAAACCTTCCAGTTTTTACAATGAAGTTGTTCATTTAGTTGGGTGTGACGTCGATGCGTCACCGGAGCATGTCGGTACTACGTCCTCACAAAGGAAAAACCTATACCGGACTTAGCCGGCTTCGTTAATTCAGTGGCACTAAATGTCACTCGCACACGGATGCTACACGTCTACCGTTTCATGGTCAGACTACCTGCAGAAACTCAAGCAATCGTCAGACTTGGCTGCACACCGAGCCCGGAATCCATACAGTTCGTACAACCGGCCGTCATCACTCGCCCGGATGTTCTCAAGCCAAACACGCCTTGAGTTACGTGTTCATGTTTCAGACCACGTGACGGGGTCTCCCACGTTGCACCACGCACGCCAGGGATAGACGTTGCTCGAATACCCCAAACGACATGAAGAGTCGTAGAGGATATCAAAGCGGTTCGGGTTACATGCCACCGTTGGGCTCCACCCTTCAGCTTGTGCGCACTGGTGGACAGCGCTTACGTGCACCCCCCAAGACATAAACGTCCCCAGATGCACGATTTTCCGACATAGACAAATAAGTTAATATGCCACTTTCTATATGCTAATAGCATCCTTATACGGGCTACTAACTCGTTCCTCACTGGATTTTTGAAAAAGGTGACCTTTGTAGTGCGTTAAACCTCAAGCGAGCTCTGATACCAATGCTGACACGACCCCACGTTCTTGTCGAGCCAGGATCACGCTGAGGGGTGCTGCGTTGCACAACACCGGATAACACACGTCAAAGGTACAAAGCGGAAGCGAAATTTTATTACATAAACAAGTTATGAACATGATTACATCAAAATAAGTTCAGTCTACACTCATGGGCGTAGACTAAGCATCAAGTGCACGTTCAGCCCTTGAACGTGTCCTTGCTAGCACACATGCACACTAACTCTGCGGCGTGCACGACTTCCACTCGACGGGGTTCCTCTCCTGGGGTTCCGTCTCTTCCTCGGGAGTCCCTTCCTCATAGAACCCTGCAAAAGCTTCAAACACAAGCAGTGAGCACGAAGGCTCAGCAAGTCTGACCCGTCTCACCTAAACATGGAACTTCTACATGAGGGGTGATGGGTTACATGAGGTAAAAATCATTTGCAAGGACTCGCCTAATTAGTAGAACCTTACTTTCAAGTTTTAGCAGCAGGTTGTGGAGAACCTTACGCTAAGGCACATGAGAGAGCCGCAATCAAACAAGAAACGCATTTATCTAATGTACTTTGCTTGAAGTTTGAAAAGAACTTTAGTTAGCTCTAAGCTACAGCATATCATTAACAATCAATGTCCATCATTCAATCAGCAACATTTTAACATGTGACTAGCCTGTTCTTTCTACGTCACGGTACAGTGAACAAGTGATACTCACTGACCGCGAGGGACGGCGATTATAATCGATTTACACCTGCAGGGTTACCCGAACAACCCGTCACGTACGCCCGTACTCGATGTTGCCTACAACAACCATCATGGACGCTGTACACAACTACCTTTCGCAGTTAGCCAAATGTTGAACCGGTCCAATCGTCCCGAGCAAGAGGTCTCTGCCCGCGCATCTCAGTGCCGCCAGCTAATTTACACCTCGAGCTCTTAAACTACCCTCTGAACAACCAGCTATGCCTCAACACCCAGCTACCCGAGTTACATCGGTTTCCCGGTTCCCATATAGCCGGTAGGTCTTCGGTACTGTTCTAGCTTGTTCAACAGGCCCGCACACGGCTCGGTCCTCAATCGACACAAGCGGAGCTACAGCACACAGGCCCCAAAGTCCTGTTGCCCTTACCCTCCGCTTGGTCTCATTTTCTTGCCATGTATTTCATGTGCTATCACTACCCGAGTCGAGTGCCTCTAGCCTATGCTCGCCAGTAGTTCCAACTACTCGACTTGTACCGAAACCTACTCTATCTTAGCATTGCAGTAGCTAACGGGGTTTGCAATCCTAAACCCAACCCATGGTTTTCTTGGCTATGCAATTGGGTTTCCAAACAAGACTCTAATGCAAAGAATCATAGTACTCAAGTAAGTGCTCAAAACAATAAAAACTTGTAAAAGGTTAATGCAAACCGGAGCTTGCCTTGCTGCTCTTCGTCGTAGGCTAGCTGTTCCTCCGGAGTAACAAAGTCTAGGACTTCGGGTTCCACCTCGACCTTAGCGACTACATGATAGAAGCAATATATGTATCAATTTAAATGCATTTGTATTGAGTTTGAAGTTGTGAAGTCTATAACCTTTGCTAGACATACCTAATAACTGTGAACCTTTTACTGTAGCTTGGTTACAACATAAACAGAGACTTGGTCAAGTTTTAGTTGCAGCAAAGCTCATTTGAGCCCTCCACAATTAATTATGTCCTTGACCTTAATTGGAACTCTTTGGGTGCTCTAAGGATTTTCATGAAACAAACTATGACTTTCTGAAAACTAGATTTTCAGAGGATTCTAATGGAGTTGGTCTCACTTAATTTGAATGTTCCTAGCTAATGTTATGAGCTACACAATTTCAGAGAAAACTCTGAAAATGTTTCTGAACATTTTCTATTTTCTCTGGAACAGTTTCACTAATCACACCATTAGGTGGATCAAATGAGCTCAAATGGGTCTGAAATTTTTATGGTGGTTCAGGGATATTTTGGTGAACATCCCAGCAAAATTTCAGGATTTTCCTCACCAGGATTCTCCAGTTAAAATTCCTAACGATTTAAACTTTGAGGAATTAATTCTGGTGAAACGACGGTTTTCATGAAGTGAAACTTGATTTGCTGGAAAGTTCTCAGAGAGCTGAATCCAGCAAAATTTGGTTCACTTGATTTGGAGCTTTCTAGCCAAAGTTATGAGGATTTGAAGTTTGGAAGAATTCTGAAAATCGGGGGGGGAAAAGTTTAAGCTCGCGGGGGCCCGTGGGGACACGTGTCGAGCACGGAGGTGTCCGGCACACCGGAGCTCACAGGGTATTTGCGCGCCAGCACAGCCGATCCCCGGCCACATCCGATCCCAATTTAAATTCTTCAGCCGTTGACACGTGGCCCAGCCGGCTTCTTCTTCCTCCAGCCGTTCTCTCGCGCCCGCGCCGCCGACCTCACCGGAGCAGACTCGGGGCTCGCCGGCTCGCCGCTGCCGGACCTCCCATGGTCTGAAACTCGCCGTTAGGGGGTTGTCGACGTCGAGGAACACGTCGGTGGTGTCAGGTCGGGCTGGGGGTGACCGGAAATAGCTCGGCGACGTGCCGCGGCCTCGGTTGTGGTGCGGCGCTGTCGACCGTGGGTCCTAACCCGCCAACACCTCGAAAAAAACGGTCCTACAGCATCAGTGTACCTCTAGGAAGCTTGACAAGGTGTCAAAAGGGTTCAGTGATGGCGGCAAGTCGGTCGGCACCGTGTGACCGATCATGCCCGCCATGACCGCCCTCGATCGAGCTCGAAATTCGTCTTTCCTAGACAGTTTCACGCCACGGATGCAGAAAAGAACTTGATCGCCTGCTAGTCCAGCGTCTATATGCAAGATTTGATAACCTCCGAAAGATCATAGAGCGAGAATTTAAAGAAACCGTACCGGAAGCTCGGTTTCAGTCGCCGGAGCAAAAACTGGAAATTCTCTGTGGATTCTTCACGGTTTGCTTCCAAACTTGGAGGAGAGCAGCACGGTGGTCGCGCGCTCCTGTTGCCTCTCTTGCTGGACCGTGAAAACGCCTGTGGAACGCTGTCCACGGGCGCCTGACTCTCGGCTGAGGCTAGGTCGCCGCGGTGGCGATCGTTTTCGGGCAAAGGAGGTCGGAGCTTTGGGTTTCTGGCGTTGGGGAGGTGAAGTGCGACCTCAGGTGGCTGTCTAGCAGCTCAGGGCGAAGGAGGAGATGGTTTTGCTGGTTTTCCCAATTGAGCAGAGAGCTGCGGCGAGAAACAATGCCGCTGCTCGGGTTTTGTAACACCCCAAAATTTTGATTCAAAGCCCTAAATCATGTTAAGAGGGGAATTTAAAAATTTTTGGACGTGTTGCATGTTTTGCAAAAATTCAAATTCAAACTGGAATTCAAATTAAACTCAAATCAGAAAAGAAATAGAAAAAAAAAGAGAAAGCAGAAAAAAACCGGCCAGTGGGCCGAAACCCACCAGCCGGCCCAGCCAGCGCCCGCGCCAGCCCGCAGCCGCGCGCGCTGCTGCCTCACACTGACAGGCGGGACCCACCCGATCTTCGTCTACCTCGCGCCGCGCCGGACTCCTCGCCCCCGAATCAAAACCGATCGGGATTTCGTCGTATCCCCGCTGAATTCTGTTCGTAGGCGACGCGGACATGATCTAAACCACCCCGCCGCCCTCCCCCGTCTATAAAAACCCCGGCCTCGTTCTGTTTTTCCCACGCGATCGCCGATTTTTCCTCCGGTGAGAACCGAGACTTCTCCGGCGAATTCTGGCCGATGTAAGCTAGGAAATTCCGATCTAACTCGCTGGTCTTGATCCACCGCCTCCGGGGAACCTTGCAGGTGCAGAAAACTCGGTGACTTGCGGTGTAAACACAGCGCCGACGAGCTTCGCCGTGGTTTCGCCTCGGACCTCGTCGCCGATCACCTTCCAGGACCTCCGAGCTCAAGAAAACCCCCGAGGTGAGATCCCCGACCTCCCCTCCACCGATATATACCATAAAATCACAGTTATAGGAAGAATTCTCGAAAACCCGAAAGTCTCCGGCGAGATCGCCGCTTCCCGCCGCCGTGCGCCGCCGGCAGCGCCGCCCGCGCTCGATCAGAGCGACGTGGCCTCTTGTGCGCCGTTTATTTTAAATCGCACGGTAGGGTTTAAACCCCCGCGTACCGGTCCGGCGTTATAATCTCAGCCGTCGGTTTAAAATCGGACGGTCCACGTCAGCCCCGCGTTATAAAGACTGGAATTCTTACGTGCTACCCCCTGGGGTTCTCGGGAAATAAGAGCTAGCCCCCGAAACTTCTAATCTAGCCCCTGGAACTTCAGAAAATCATGTAAATTCATTTAAAAATCAGTTTTAGCCCCTGGACTTAATAAAAATTAGGAAAAACACCTCTGATAAGTGTAGCAAGACCCCTGGAAATTCTGAACATAATATTATAGACCCTGTAATGGGGTGAGTTTACCTTTTTAGCCCTGTTTAGTATTTAAATTAGGAAATTGAATATGTGGCTAGTGTTTAAAAATTAAAAAATGGGACAAACATATTGTCATAATTAAATTAAAAACTTTCTCAGTATTTAGAAAACTTTGGAATGAGATAAAAACATATTTTGGGCTGAATTGAATCTGTTTAATTTATTATTCACATTTAAGGACACAATTTTAAGTAATGAATAGTTTTAGAAAATAGGGAAAATAATTGTAAAATAGTTTACATCAGAGGAAAAGGTCAAAAATATATTAGTAAATATTTTAGATCAGAACCTATTCTGTTTAGATGAGGTGTCTTGTTATTTTCATAATAAAGTTCACATTTAGGCATAGGAAATAAATCTGAAAATATAGCAACTAGTAAATGATAAATGGAGTTTCTAAAATCCAAAGAATTCAGTTTAGGTTGGTAGAAATTCTGAAGACACATATGGAGAAGGAAAATACCTTTCATGCATACTTGGTAGCTAAAAGGTGTAGTAATTGAATATAAGGAAACTTATTTAAATTGGAAACTCATACATAAAGTATGCAAGCATAAATGTGAATACAAGAGTAGGAATCATATACACATGGTTAAAAGTGCATGTAAGCCAAAGGTCAACACACATAGAGTAAACACAACACATAGAAGTTGTGAATGGCTTTGTTACATGTGAATGTGTGGTTTGTATGAAGTGGAAGTGTGAACTATGTCTTATGGATTGTTGTTTTTCTTTTGCTATGTGTGATGGTATGATGTAGAACCTGCTCAAGAGCAAGTTATTCCTTTCCAAGATCAAGACTACCCATTTCAAGAGCAGCAGGAAGGAGGCAAGTGCCCTTGACCACTTTGATCCTATGCTAGGATGTGTAGATAGAATTATTTGCATTGTCAAGATTAAATATGAAACCCATGCTAGGAAGTTTCCCTAGAATTGCATTACCTTGTTTCCTTGTAGCTTGGGTTGGGATTTATTTTATCATGTCATTTATTATTATGCATATGCTTAGCCATGCTTAGAATGGGAGAATTGGGATATGAGATCATCAGTTTATTTTACCATACTCTTGAATGAGATATTGTGAGTTATGTAGAGGTAGGGATCAAGGCAAGTTGGATGTTTTGGTTGTGTGTTGGGTGCACGAGACTTGGGTTTGTGTTTAGTACTTGCCTGGATCCTAAGGACCGGTTCATGGAGCATGTAACCTGGCTTTACAGTGCCAACCACATGCTGAGATGGGGCAGCTTGGCCAATTAATTAGGTGTATCCCCGGCGTAGTATGGGTGTGTTGGATGGTGCGGGGGATAGGTGTCAGCTGGACTACAATATGAACCGCAAGGCTCAAGAGGGGGCCACTGCAGCGGGGTTGGAGCCTCTTGTATGCTGTTAGGGGTGAAACCTCAGTGGGCCCATGCTCGTCGGGAATCCCTTTGTAAAGGCTTCGTAGTGATCTCCTGGCTACACACCTGGGAAGTGTGAATGTGGTTCGTAGCCACTGGCATAATGGAGGTTCTTTTAGTCCACCCTGCAACGGGGGATGAAATCACTACATGTGGGTACAGTGGTACAAACTCTGCAGAGTCAAAACTGTCATGACAGCCGTGCTCACGGTCAAGAGCGGCTTGGACTTATTCATGATTAGAGGATTGATGGTTTTGGAAGTTGTGGATGTTAAGCGGGGAGCTTAACATTGGAAATAATGTATGGTTATTTGATTATGATGATGGGATGGGAGATTGGGACCATTTCACCTGTGTAGTAATGTAGGTGCTTAATAAGCTAAGGTGATAGGTATTAATTGCGTAGTGCTTTAGCCATGAGTTTAACCTCCCCTTGTTCTAGCCATGCATGACATAATTTTCCCACACTTGCTGAGTACCATTGGTACTCAACCTTGCATATTTGTTGGTTTATATTGCTGCTCAGGTCAAGATAATGAGGTGGTGTATAATGATCAAGACTTTGGACCCGAAGAAGGTTTCTAGGTTCATGGAGACCCCGGGCAACGCCTGTGATGGAGCCTACGAGAATAATTATTCCGCTGCTAGTTTATTTACTTGTGAGGAACTTATTATTGTCCATCGAGACATTTGCGATGTAAGACTTATTTATATTCGATACCTGGCTTGTAATAAATGATGCTTCACTATTTGTCATCACATGTATGAGAAAATGATCCTGGCATACATGTGATATTCACTTGGTTGTTCTTCGGAAAAACCGGGTGTGACAGGTTTGCCCGCGAGAAGATAAAGCCGGCCGACTCCTGCTCAGTGGAGGCGCTGCCGGTCGCGTGGGGGCGCGAGCAAGCCGCCCTGGGCGCCAGCGCGCGGAGAGGGGACGCAGCTGGTGGCGCCGGTAGCTGCTCGGTGGCACAGCCGACAGCTGCTCGGTGGAATTTCCCACCGAGGCTGTGACTTTGTGTGCAAGTTTTGCCTCCTTCTCTCTATGACATGTGGGTCCCACCTGGGGTTTTAACCTCTGAAATTTACTCCTAATCACTGTTGTAAACAGTGAGCCCCATAATACCCCTGGTGATTCAAATTATTCACCCATGAGCCATTTGAATTGATTAGAATTCAAATTGGGTTTGTTTTGAATGAATTTCAGCACAGGTTCAGTTTTGAATTCAAATAAAGTTTGAATTTGTCCCACTTAGCTCATGTCAAGATCAACTCCAAATGGAGTGAAAATTGGTGTGTGAGCTCACAAAAATGTGCTGAATAAGAATATGCCTCCCACTTTTAAATTCAAGGGACAAAAACAGTTTGAATTTGAATATGGTTTCAAACTGCCCTCTTTCTAACTATACCCAAAATGACCTCAAAAAGGTTTTGAATTTGGGTGAAACTTGGCATGGACATCCTTAGCAATGTGTAGGAGTTTTCACATGTCCAGCCCACCTATATCACATGTGGAAAATACCACTTTTGCAATATATGAGTTTGTTCTCTAATGAGCATGTTGATGGTGGTTACTTGCTTTTCATTTGTGTTCATCAACTTTCCTCAAATGAGGTGTGTGGTGTGGTGATGAACACTTCAAATATGTGTCAAAAACTGAGGCCCTTACAACTCCGCAGTGCGAGAAGAGTTTCTAGGAACTGAAGAAAAGATTGACAACAGCCCTAGTGCTAGTTATGCCAGATATGTAGAAGAACTTTTCGGTGTACTGCGATGCCTCTGGAAACGGGTTGGGATGTGTTCTCATGCAAGAGGGGCATGTCGTGGCTTATGCGTCCCGGCAGCTCCGGAAACACGAGAAGAACTATCCTACACATGACCTGGAACTAGCCGTAGTCGCACACGCGTTGAAGATTTGGCGGCACTACTTGATGGGGAAGAGGACAGAGATATATACGGATCATAAGAGCTTAAAGTATATTTTCACACAGCCAGATCTCAACCTCGGACAAAGGAGATGGTTAGAGCTAATCAACGACTTTGATGTGGGCATCAACTATCATCCTGGGCAAGCGAATGTCGTGGCAGATGCCTTAAGCCGGAAAGTGCAGGTCAATAGGTTGAGCTTGAAGAACATGCCTGCAGAATTGAAGGATGATGTTATAAGACTCAATCTATGCCTGGTGAATAGTGGTGAAGCCATCGCCATGGAAGTGGACTCCACATTAGAGAAAGACATACGCGATGGTCAAAGGAATGATGAGAAGATACAAGAAATCCGACAACTCATCAAGGATAATAAAGCCCCTGGTTTCAGAGAGGATGAACAAGGTACGGTTTGGCACAGGAAAAGAATCTGTGTGCCTGAAGTGAAGGAGATCCGTGAATTGATTTTGAAGGAGGCTCATGATTCCGACTATTCCATTCATCCTGGGAGTACGAAGATGTATCATGACCTCAAGAGCAGATATTGGTGGTATGGCATGAAGCGAGATGTCGCGGAACATGTTGCCCTATGTGACACATGTCAGTTGGTGAAAACAGAACATCAACGACCCGCGGGATTATTGCAACCACTCAAAGTGCCTGAATGGAAATGGGAAGAAATCGGTATGAATTTCATAGTGGGACTACCTAGGACCCAATCAGGATACGATTCGATATGGGTCATCATCGACAGGCTAACCAAGGTAGCTCATTTCATCCCCGTAAAAGAAAGCTACAGCGGATCCAAATTGGCAGAATTATACATGTCAAGGATCGTGTGTTTCCATGGAGTACCAAAGAAGATAGTGTCAGATCGAGGGACGCAGTTCACCTCAAGGTTCTGGCAGAAGTTGCATGAAACCATGGGAACTCATTTGAATTTTAGTTCTGCCTATCATCCCCAAACTGACGCTCAGACGGAAAGAACCAATCAGATCCTTGAGGACATGCTGAGAGCGTGTGCACTCAAAAACAGTCGGAGTTGGGATAAGAACTTACCGTATGCGGAGTTCTCCTATAACAACAGCTATCAGGCTAGTATGAAGATGTCACCATTTGAGGCTTTGTATGGGAGGAAGTGCAGAACTCCACTATTTTGGAACCAAACGGGAGAAAGTAAAGTGTTTGGGCCCGAGGTACTACAAGACGCCGTGGTGAAAGTGAGGGAAATTCGCAACAACTTGAGGATAGCACAGACACGACAAAAGAGCTATGCCAATGTACGGAGAAGAGAGCTCGTTTTCAACGTGGGGGACTATGTCTACCTCAAGGTGTCCCCTATCTAAGGACTTCGTCGGTTCAAGGTGAAAGGAAAGTTATCATCTCGATACATCGGACCCTTTCAATTTCTGGAGAGGAAAGGTGAAGTGGCATATCAACTAGAACTGCCGGCTCGCCTATCAGATGTGCATGACGTGTTCCATGTGTCACAGCTCATGAAATGTCTAAGGACGCCTGAAGAGATGTTACCCATGAATGAGGTTGACGTAGCTGATGATCTGTCTTATGCCGAGCAACCATTCATGATTTTGGAGACAATGGAACGCCTCACAAGAAATAAAAGAATTCGGATGTTCAAGGTGCAGTGGAAGCATCACTCAGAAGAGGAAGCCACATGGGAGCGAGAAGACGAGCTTAAGGCACAGTTTCCGGAATTGTTTTCCTAGAACCGCCAATCTCGAGGACGAGATTTCTTTTAAGGGGGGTAGAGCTGTAACACCCCAAAAACCTGTTAAGAGGGGAATTTAAAATTTTTTGGACGTATTGCAAGTGGTACAGAAATTCAAATTCAAATTGGAATTCAAATTCAACTCAAAACAGAAAAGAAAAAGAAAAAGAAAAAAACAAAACCCCCGGCCAATGGGCCGAAACCCACCAGCCGGCCCGCCATACCCCCGCGCCAGCCTGCAGCCGCGCACCCCTTTTCCCTCTCACTGGCACGTGGGGCCCGCCGTCTTCTTCCTCCTCGCGCGCGCTTGGCCGATCTCGGGTCTCCTCTCTCTCCCGAATCAAAACTACCCCCAGAAACCCGCGACCCCAGCCGAATTCTGGTCTGGGACAACTCAAACTCGATCACAACCGACACGCCGCCCTCCCCCGTCTATATAAACGCCGGCATAACCCCGTTTTCCCCACCCGATCAGCTGTTTTTCCTCCCGGTGAGAACCGAAGCTCCGATCACCGATTTCTCTCGATCTCTGCTCGGATTTTCTGATCTAACGCGCTGATCTTGTTCCACCGCCTCCGGGAAATCACGCAGGTGCAAAAAACTCAGTAGATTGCGCCCTAGACACAGCTCCGACGAGCACCGCAGCGGTTCCACCTCGGACCTCGACGCCGACCGCCTTCCAGGACCTCTGAGCTCAAGAAAAACCCCGAGGTGAGACCCCCGACCTCCCCTCTACCGATCTATGCCATGAAATCCCAGTTTTAGGATGTATAGACGAAGATCCGAAGTTCTCCGCCGAGATCGCCGCCTCCCGCCGCCGCGCGCCGCCGGGCAGCGCCGCCCACGCACGGTCAGAGCGGCGTGGCCGCTTATGCGCCATCTATTTTAAATCACACGGTAGAATTAAAACCCGCGCGTACCGGTTCTGCGATATAATCTGAGCCGTCTGTTTTAAATCGGATGGTCCACATCAGCCCCGCATTATAAAGGCCGGGATTCTAACGTGCTACCCCCTGGGGATCTCGGAAAATACGAGCTAGCCCCAAAAACTTCTAATTTAGCCCCTGGAACTTCAGAAATTCATGTAAATTCATTTAAAAATCAGTTTTAGCCCCTGGATATAATAAAAATTAGGAAAACCCCTCTGTTATGTGTAGCTAGACCCCTGGAAATTTATGAAATAATATAATAGACCCTGTAGTGGGGTGAGTTTACCTTTTTAACCCTATATTATATTAAATCTAGGAATTTGAATATGTGATTAGGATTTAAAATTTAAAAGGTGAGACAAACACATTGTAAATTCAAATTTAAACTCTCCTAGCACTTGGAAAACTTTAGAATGAGTTAAAAGTAGATTTTAAGCTGAAATGAATCTGTTTAATTGATTGTTCACATTTATTAGTTATAGGGACACAATCTTAGGTTAGGAAATAATTCTGAAAATTGGTAAAATAAATTTAAATTAGTTCACATCAGAGGAGAAGTTCAAAAATATATTATTTAATATTTTAGATCAGAACCTATTCTGTTTAGATGATGTGTCTTACTATTTTCATAATAACGTTCACATTTAGGCATAGAAAATAAATCTGAAAATATAGGAAAATAGGTATGCATAACTAGAAAATGATAAATGAAGTTTCCAAATCCAAAGATTTCAGTTTAGGATTTTGTAGAAGATCTGAAAGCCCATTTGGAGTAGGAAAATACCTTCCATGCAAACTTGGTAGTTAAGAAGTATATTAATTAAATTTAAAGAATTTATTCAAATTGAAAATTCATATATAGTGTGCAAACAGAAATCTGAAATACAAAAGTTAGAAATCATATACATATGTTTAAAAGTGCATGAAGGCTAAAAATCAACACAGCGAGAGTAAACACAACACCCAGAAATGTGGATGACTATCATATGTATGTATGTGTGGAGTGAAAGTGTGAACTATGTCTTATGGATTGTTGTTTTCTTTTGCTATGTGTGTTGGCATGAGTAGAACCTGCCCCAGAGCAAGTTCTTCCCTTCCAAGATCAGGACAATCCATTCCCAGAGCAGCAGGAAGAAGGCAAGTGTCCTTGACCTCTTTGATCCTATACTAGGATGTGTAGATAGAATTATTTGCATTGTCAATTGAAATATGAAACCCATGGTAGGATGTTTTCCTAGAATTGCATTACCTTGTTTCCTTGTAGCTTGGGTTGGGATTTATTTTATCATGTCATTTATTATTATGCTTATGCTTAGCCATGCTTAGAATGGGATAATTGGGATATGAGATCATCAATTTATTTACCTTACTCTTGAATGAGATGTTATGAGTTATGTTGAGGTAGGGATCAAGGCCAGTTGGATGATTTGGTTGGTGCTGGGTGCACGAGACTCGGGTTTGTGTTTAGTACTTGCCTGGATCCTAAGGACCGGTTCATGGAGCATGTAACCTGGCTTTACCGTGCCAACCACATGCTGAGATGGGGCAGCTTGGCCAATTAATTATGTGTATCCCCGGCGTAGTATGGGTGTGTTGGATGGTGCAGGGAAAAGGTGTCAGCTGGACTACCATATGAACCGCAAGGCTCAAGAGGGGGCCACTGCCGCGGGGTTGGAGCCTCTTGTATGCTGTTTGTGGCGGACCGGAATCCGCTCATCCAGGATCGCAGAGGGTGGTGCCGCGCGATGCGACACCCGACAGCACACGTCATAAGAACACATTATATTACATGCGAAAACAAACTGAATGTACAAAATAGTACACTTCTCAGTTACAAACTAGGGTCTTTTATTACACAGCGGAAGTTTCTTTTATACAACTCACACCCGCCTATCTAGCAAAAGTGGTTGCCCAGCCCTAGGGCAACCCACACTATCTGCACTCCTCAGCTCAGCGCGGCGTGTACGGCTCCCACTCAGCCGTGGTCCCCGACGGAGGGTAACCCTCGCCGGTGGACTCGTACTCCGAGTCCGTGGGTGGCTCCTCACCTGTAAAACACTTAAGCAGCAACCATGAGCACGAAGGCTCAGCAAGGCTTAACCGACTCACCTAAGCATGAAACTCTACATGAGGTATACCAAGACATAGGATAGCAATGTTGCAGCAAACGGACACGCCTACACGTTCATCCTTAGTTCATCTTTTAGCAACAAGTTAACGGTTCATAAAGCTGAAATTTAGTGAGCAATATTTGGTGGCACACATGTAACAATACAATTATATCGTAACAGCAATATTGAATCATAACATTTCATTCATTAATCTACGTTACGACGCAGTGAACAAGCGGTACTCGTCACCGCGAGGGACGGCGAATCGACTCGATATACACCTGTAGGGAAACCCAAAGAGCATGTCACGTACGCCCACCCGTGGAGCTGCACAGCACGCTCACTCGATGTCGTACGGGACAACCTTTCACCCAACAGCCCAAACGTCGAACCGGTCGCACCGAAACGAGCAGGAGGTTCCCCACACGGAGCACCTCTCTATGCCCGTTGGCAGATTTCCACCTTTCTGCCCTCAGCCTACACCTATAAATTGGTGCGTTATGCCTCGACGCACGGAGGTTTAGGCTAGATCGGTTTATCGGGGCCCATATATCCGATATGCCTTCGGTACGTTCAATACTTGTTCAGTAGGGCCGCACACGGATCGGTCCTCAATCGACACGGGCAGGGCCGTGCACACAAGACTTCCCCTTTCTGCACCCTAGCCCCTGCCTAGTCTCATTTTCATTACTAAAGTGATCTCACATCACTCAACCGAACCCGTGTGTCCCAAGCCTATCTCACGAGTAGATTCCAACTACTCGACTTGTACCCAAGTCCTATGAATCATTAAGCATAGCCTGTCTACTAGAGGTCTTAGACACTACCCTCACTCTTAAGGGAAATTCTGGTTATGCAAGTGGGGTTCCATCCATCCTATACCTAATGCACATACATACTTCATATGACACATGTAAACAAAGTAAAAACTTATAAAAAGGTTAATGCGAACCGGGGCTTGCCTTGTTGCTGCTGGTCAGTAGTTAGTTCTTCGTCCGGAAGAAGGAAGTCCAGCACTTCCGGAGTCTCTTCTTCAATGGCTACACGTTGAATATAATACTTCATGTAAATTTAAATGCAATATGTAAACTTGAATACTTATTTACTACTAACTCTAGCTAGCCCTCCCCTCTGGTTCTGAAATTTTTATTGTGGCTTGGTAGGGTCCTAACCAGAGTCTTGACCAAGTTTCATTTGAAACAAAGTTCATTTGCACCTTGTACAAATAAAAGCCCACTTGGTCAATATTTGAGCCTCTGAATAATTCCAGGGGTTTTCATGGCTCCAACCATGACTTTCTGGAATCTAGACTTTAAGATGGTTCTAATGGAGTTGGTTTCATGTCGTTTGAAGAATTCTACAGAAAGTTATGCCCTAATTAAGATTTGAGAAAATCTGAAAAATGTTTCTGTACATTTTTCTATTTTCTCAGGGCAGTTCTCTTAATCACCCGATTAGGGTAATTAAATTAACTTGGATGAGTCTAAAAATTTTACTGGTATTCAGGGATTTTCCAATGAACCTTTCAGCCAAATTTCAGAATTTTTCATGAAGTAGTTCTCCAGATAAAATTCCCAACAGTTTAAATTTAGGGATTTAATTCTGGAAAACTATTCACTTTCATGAGCTGAATTTGGTATTGCTGGAAAGTGCTCAAAGAGCTAAATCCAACAAAATTTGTTTCACTCAATTTGGAGCTTTCTAGCCAAAGTTATGAGGATTTGAAGTTTGGAAGAATTCTGAAAATCGGGGGAAAGGTTTAAACTCTTGGGGCCCGCGGGGACACGTGTCGAGCGCGGAGGTGTCCGGCACACCGGGGATACCACACGTGTCGAGCGCGGAGGTGTCCGGTACACCGGGGCTCACACGGTATTTGCGCGCCAGCACAGCCGATCTCCGGCCACACCAGATCCTGATTTAAATTCTTCAGCCGCTGACACGTGGGCCAGCCGGCTTCGCCTTCCTCCCGCCGTTCTCTCTCGCCCGCGCCGCCGACCTCGCCGGAGCAGACTCGGGGCTCGCCGGCTCGCCGCTGCCGGACCTCCCATGGTCTGAAAATCGCCGCCAGGGGGTTGTCGACGTCGAGGAACACGTCGGTGGTGACAGGTCGGGCTGGGGGTGACCGGAAATAGCTCGGTGACGTGCCGCGGCCTCGGTTGAGGTTCGACACGGTCGACCGTGGTTTCTAAACCCACCAACACCTTGAACAAACGGCCCTACAGCATCAGTGTACCTCTAGGAAGCTCGACAAGGTGTCAAAAGGGTTCAGGGATGGCGGTAAGTTGGTCGGCACCGTGTGACCGACCGTGCCCGTTATGACCGCCCTCGATCGAGCTTGAAATTTGTCACTCCTAGACAGTTTCACGCTACGGATGCAGAAAAGTACTTGATCGCCGGCTAGTTCAGCGTCTATGTGCAAGATTTGATGACCTCCAAAAGATCATAGAGCGAGAATTTAAAGAAACCGTACCGGAAGCTCGGTTTACGGTCGCCGGAGCAAAAACTGGAAATTCTCTGCGGATTCTTCACGGTTGGCTTCCAAACTTGGAGGAGAGCAGCACGGTGGTTGCGCGCTCCTGTTGCCTCTCTCGCTGGACCGTGAAAACGCCTGTGGAACGCTGCCCACGGGCGCCTGACTCTCGGCTGAGGCTAGGTCTCCGCGGTGGCGATCGTCTTCGGGCAAAGGAGGTCGGAGCTCGGGGTTTCTGGCGTTGGGGAGGTGGAGTGCGACCTCAGGTGGTTGTCTAGCAGCTCAGGGACGAAGGAGGAGATGGTTTTGCTTGTTTTCCCGATTGAGCAGAGAGCTGTGGCGAGAAACATTGGCGCTGCTCGGGTTTGCCCGCGAGAAGATAAAGCCGACCGACTCCTGCTCGGCTGAGGCGGTACTGGTCGCGTGGGGGCACGAGCCAGCCGCCCTGGGCGCCAGCACGCGGAGAGGGAAGCAGCTGGTGGCGCCGGTAGCTGCTCGGTGGCACAGCCGACAGCTGCTCGGCGGAATTTCCCACCGAGACTCTGACTTTGGGTGCAAGTTTCTCCTTCTCCCCTCTATGACATGTGGGTCCCACCCGGGGTTTTAACCTCTGAAATTTACTCCTAATCACTGTTGTAAACAGTGAGCCCCATAATACCCCTGGTGATTCAAATTATTCACCCCTGAGCCATTTGAATTGAATAGAATTCAAATTGGGTTCGGTTTGAGTGAATTTCAGCACAAGTTCAGTTTTGAATTCAAATAAAGTTTGAATTCGTCCCACTTAGCTCATGTCAAGATCAACTCCAAATGGAGTGAAAATTGGTGTGTGAGCTCACAAAAAATGTGTTGAATAAGAATATGCCTCCCATTTTTAAATTCATGGGATAAAAACAGTTTGAATTTGAATGTGGTTTCAAACTGTCCTCTTTCTTTCTATACCAAAAATGACCTCAAAAAGGTTCTGAATTTGGGTGAACTTGGCATGGACATCCTTAGCAATGTGTAGGAGTTTTCATAAGTCCAGCCCACCTACATCTCATGTGGGAAATACCACTTTTGCAATATGTGAGTTTGTTCTCTAATGAGCATGTTGATGGTGGTTACATGCTTTTCATTTATGTTCATCATCTTTCCTCAAATGAGGTGTGTGGTGTGGTGATGAACACTTCAAATGTGTGCCAAAACTGAGGCCCTTACATTCCTCCCCCCTTAAAAGAATCTCGTCCCGAGATTACAAAAGAAGAGATAGCGATGTAGTAGGGACTTACCCGTGTTGAGAAGCCATGAACTCTGGGTAATTTGAGCGAAGGAATTCCTCGCTCTCCCACGTCACTTCTTCCACTGTGTGGTTACTCCAGAGGATCTTGTAGAACCACAACGTTCTGCTACGCGTGGTTCGGGCTTTCTCATCAAGAATTTTCACCGGATACTCATCATATGTTAAATCCGGTTTCAGCTCGTTGATGTCTTCGGTAGGAACAGCAGCTGTATGCTTCAAACATTTTCGCAGTTGCAAAACATGGAAAACATCATGGACACCAGCCAGGGATGCCGGTAGCTCCAATCTATACGCTGCTGGCCCACACTTCTCGGTGATAGCATAGGGTCCAATGAAACGGGGAGCGAGCTTCCCCTTCACACCGAACCGGTGCACGCCCTTCATCGGAGACACGCGGAGGTACACGTGTTCCCCAACGTCAAAATGCAACGGTCTACGCCTCTTATCAGCGTAGCTCTTCTGTCGGGGTTGAGCGGCCTTCAAATTGGCTTGAATTGTCCGAACGCGCTCTTCGGTGTCGTTCACCACATCAACCCCGAATGTGACCCTTTCACCGGACTCGCACCAATTTAATGGGGTGCGGCATTTGCGACCGTAGAGAGCTTCGTAGGGTGTCATCTTTATACTCGCCTGATAGCCGTTGTTGTACGAGAATTCCGCCAATGGTAGGTGATCATCCCAGTTCCTACCATGGTGGATGGCACATGCTCTCAACATGTCTTCCAGAACTTGATTCACCCTCTCTGTCTGGCCATCTGTCTGAGGGTGATAGGCGGAGCTCCTGATCAACTTGGTACCCAATGCAGCGTGTAGCTGCTCCCAAAAGCGAGATACAAATAATGCACCTCGATCTGAGACGATGGTCTTGGGTACCCCGTATAGGCATAGAATCTTCGCTATGTATAGCTCCGCATATTTGCCGGCATTGTAACGTGTATTCACTGGAATGAAGTGAGCCGTCTTGGTTAACCGATCAACGATTACCCATATGGAATCATGCTTGTTGGATGTTAGGGGTAATCCCACAATGAAATCCATGCTCACATCTTCCCATTTCCATGCCGGGATCTTCAGGGGTTGCAACAGCCCTGATTTCTTCATGTGATCAGCTTTCACTCGTCTACACGTATCGCACTTAGATACGTACTTAGCTACCTCCCGCTTCATCCGTGTCCACCAAAATTTCTTTTTCAAATCTTGGTACATTTTGTTGCTATCCGGATGAATGGAGTACTTGGACAAGTAAGCTTCATCGAGGATTTTCTTCCTCAACTCCATATCTCGGGGTACGACTATGCGGTCATTAAACCACAGCGTCCCCTCATCATCTTTCCGGAAACATTTGATCTCTCCATTGTCTATCCGTCTCCGGAGATGTGCCATGCCTTTATCCGTCTTCTGAGCTGCAATGATGTCCTCCCTAATAGTAGGGATGAGGGCAAGGTTGTACAGCGATCCATAAGGAACCAAGTATAAACTTGGCTCTTCCTCCTCCACCGGTGTAATGGTGAGGTGATGGACATGTGATTTCCGACTCAGCGCGTCGGCAACCACATTCGCCTTGCCAGGGTGGTAATGGATCTCAATCTCATAATCTTTGATCAGCTCTAACCACCTCCTTTGCCTCATATTCAGCTCCTTCTGGGTGAAAATGTATTTCAAGCTCTTGTGGTCGGTGTAGAGATGCACTAGATTCCCCAGGAGATAGTGCCTCCATATTTTTAGCGCCAAAACCACTGCAGCAAGCTCAAGATCATGAGTGGGATAATGCTGCTCATGGTTCCGAAGTTGGCGTGAGCCATATGCGACCACACGTCCTTCCTGCATCAACACGCAGCCGAGCCCAATACCAGACGCGTCACAATACACGTCGAAGGGCTTTGTTGTGTCCGGCTGAGCTAATACCGGGGCTGTGGTGAGATGCTTCACCAATGCTTGGAACGCTCCTTCACACGCCGTGTTCCAAACATACTTCGTCCCTTTCTTCAGTAACTCTGTCATTGGCTTAGCGAGCTTGGAGAAACTTGGAATAAATCTCCGATAGTATCCCGCTAACCCAAGGAATCTTCTGACTTCATGAACTGAAGTGGGAGCTTTCCATTTCAGCACTTGCTCTATTTTGCTTGGGTCAACCACAATGCCTTCTGCGGAGATGATATGCCCCAAGAACGGCACTTGGCTGATCCAAAACTCGCATTTACTGAACTTGGTGTAGAGCTTATGGTCCCGCAATCATTGAAGAACGATCCGCAAGTGTTCGGCATGTTCGGCTTCTGTCTCGGAGTAAACCAAGATATCGTCGATGAACACTACCACGAACTTGTCTAGCTCAGGCATGAACACCGAGTTCATGAGATACATGAAATGGGCTGGAGCATTTGTGTGACCAAACGACATGACGAGATATTCATATAATCCATATCTCGTTGAGAAGAGCCGTCTTCGGGATATCCTCCGCCCGGATATTTATCTGGTGATATCCAGAGCAAAGGTCCATCTTGGAGAACACACTTGCACCCACAAGTTGATCAAACAATATGTCGATGCGGGGCAGTGGGTACTTATTTTTGATGGTGACGGCGTTGAGCGGCCGGTAATCCAACTTGATGAACCTCCACTTTGGAAGCTCACCATAACTAGGTTTGGCCACCACGAGACATTACTATCGCGTTGTCATCACGTATACCACCCTTAGGGTACAACACCCTCTCCAATGAGTCCAACTGTCATTCTTCTGTCAGAATGACCAGTTTCTACCTATTCCAAGTTTTGATCTGGTTCTGGGCATTTTCATGACTCAAGTTGAATACCAAAGTTAAAGTTAACTTCAGTATCTTTCCAACGAGTATTCAATTGCCCCCAGATCAGCCTTGGTTAAAAAAAGTTATGCTAATTTTAAAGTCAGCAGAATTTCTGGAAGATATTTTTTTTAACAGCACCTCCCTTGGAAGTTGCTGTTTTCCATTCGAGTTTCCACTTAAATCTGTGCTGAAACTTCAGAAACTTTGAATTGCAAAGATATCACACATCTTCTACTCTTTCTAAGGAGGTATCATATGAAAAAAATTTTAAATTTTTTTCTACTGGGATTTATGTTTGAAAAACAGAACAGTCCAGAGAATGTTTTACTCTGTCCTGGTTCTGGACAGTTTACCTTCCTCTGGGATTTAAGCCATCTTAATGTGAGTTTCAGCTCTGGAAGTCTACAACAAAGTTGTAGAGTACTTAAATACCTTTCCAGAACTGTATAGCACACCTCTCTGGGCTAAAAGACCTGTGAGTTATACCCTGTTGAAAATCAGCAAACGTGCTGCCCAAAACAGAGCACTCTGTTTTTCATCCCTTTAACTATCCAGGTCCACTATGCCATTCTTATACCCAACCAGGGTCTTAATTGTTGAACCTAATGATTTTAGTTCCTTGTTCTCAATATTTTCATGCATATGCCTACAATATCTCGGTACTACGTTCCTCACCAAAGAAAATCCTATCCGGATCATACCGGCATATACGTCTCAAGTGTGGCACTAAACGGTCTCTCGCACACGTTTCTACCCGGATACATACGTGGTTAGTACCTGCAGAAGACCACACAATGATGGTGCACTCAACGGTTGGTTTCATTTCAGGCAGAATCGTATTTAAAGGTAAATACAAACGCCCATATCATTGTCATACGGCCGTCCTTGAGTTAGGTCACGTCTCAAGGTACGTGATCGTGTTTCAACACCACACGACGGGGAACCCGAGTAGGTCATGAACGGGTCGTCACGGTTGGGAATATTATCAACCCAACAGATACCACCTACTGCCCTGCAGGGCACGCCGATGGCAAGCGCTGCATATGTCCTCCTGGGCTATTTCCAGACGAACACACTCTCGCGTTACTGACCACGCGATGGGGTCTCCACTTACATGCCTAATGCACGCTAGGGATCAGCGTTGCATATGAACTCAGGGACATGAAGAGTCCAAGAGGGTCATATTGACATCTCACACCAAGCTGTGAGACCAATCCCTGAACCACTTTCCTCGTCAGGGGGAGCTAACCGGAATTGACCCGCTTTCGGTGGCGTTCCTTACCATACTTACCAGAGTGTAGGTGCGTCGTTACATAATTGAAATTCAGAATTATAACACATAAGTTAGTCTTTGCCACTTTAAGTAACTATGCTAATATAGTCCTTACTTGGGCAACTACAGATTCCTCACCGTATACCTAAGTTTTTCCCATAATGCAGTCCTTAAGTACTGTGCTATCCCCACTGCAGCTCTGATACCAGGCTGTGGCGGACCGGAATCCGCTCATCCAGGATCGTAGAGGGTGGTGCCACGCGATGCGACACCCGACAGCACACGTCATAAGAACACATTATATTACATGGGAAAACAAACAGAATGTACAAAATAGTACACTTCTCAGTTACAAACTAGGGTCTTTTATTACACAGCGGAAGTTTCTTTCATACAACTCACGCCCGCCTATCTAGCAAAAGTGGTTGCCCAGCCCTAGGGCAACCCACACTAGCTGCACTCCTCAGCTCAGCGCGGCGTGTACGGCTCCCACTCAGCCGTGGTCCCCGATGGAGGGTAACCCTCGCCTGTCGACTCGTACTCCGAGTTCGTGGGTGGCTCCTCACCTGTAAAACACTTAAGCAGCAACCATGAGCACAAAGGCTCAGCAAGGCTTAACCGACTCACCTAAGCATGAAACTCTACATGAGGTATACCAAGACATAGGATAGCAATGTTGCAGCAAACGGACACGCCTACACGTTCATCCTTAGTTCATCTTTTAGCAACAAGTTAATGGTTCATAAAGCTGAAATTTAGTGAGCAATATTTGGTGGCACACATGTAACAATACAATTATATCATAACAGCAATATTGAATCATAACATTTCATTCATTAATCTACGTTACGATGCAGTGAACAAGCGGTACTCGTCACCGCGAGGGACGGCGAATCGACTCGATATACACCTGTAGGGAAACCAAAAGAGCACGTCATGTACGCCCACCCGTGGAGCTGCACAGCACGCTCACCCGATGTCGTACGGGACAACCTTTCACCCAACAGCGCAAACGTCGAACCGGTCGCACTGAAACGAGCAGGAGGTTCCCCACACGGAGCATCTCTCTATGCCCGTTGGCAGATTTCCACCTTGCTGCCCTCAACCTACACCTATAAATCGGTGCGTTATGCCTCGACGCCCGGAGGTTTAGGCTACATCGGTTTATCGGGGCCCATATATCCGATATGCCTTCGGTACGTTTAATACTTGTTCAGCAGGGACGCACACGGATTGGTCCTCAATCGACATGGGCAGGGCCGCGCACACAAGACTTCCCCTTGCTGCGCCCTAGCCCCTGCCTTGTCTCATTTTCATTACTAATGTGATCTCACATCACTCAACCGAACCCGTGTGTCCCAACCTATCTCGCGAGTAGATTCCAACTACTCGACTTGTACCGAAGTCCTATGAATCATTAAGCATAGCCTGTCTACTCGAGGTCTTAGACACTACCCTCACTCTTAGGGGAAATTCTGGTTATGCAAGTGGGGTTCCATCCATCCTATACCTAATGCACAAACATACTCCATATGACACATGTAAACAAAGTAAAAACTTATAAAAAGGTTAATGCAAACCGGGGCTTGCCTTGTTCTGCTGGTCAGTAGTTAGTTCTTTGTCCGGAAGAAGGAAGTCCAGCACTTCCGGAGTCTCTTCTTCAATGGCTACACGTTGAATATAATACTACATGTAAATTTAAATGCAATGTGTAAACTTGAATACTTATTTACTACTAACTCTAGCTAGCCCTCCCCTTTGGTTCTGAAATTTTTATTGTGGCTTGGTAGGGTCCTAACCATAGTCTTGACCAAGTTTCATTTGAAACAAAGTTCATTTGCACCTTGTACAAATAAAAGCCCACTTGGTCAATATTTGAGCCTCTGAATAATTCCAGGGGTTTTCATGGCTCCAACCATGACTTTCTGGAATCTAGACTTTAAGATGGTTCTAATGGAGTTGGTTTCATGTCGTTTGAACAATTCTACAGAAAGTTATGCCCTAATTAAGATTTGAGAAAATCTGAAAAATGTTTCTGTACATTTTTCTATTTTCTCAGGGCAGTTCTCTTAGTCACCCGATTAGGGTAATTAAATGAACTTGGATGAGTCTGAAAATTTTACTAGTATTCAGGGATTTTCCAATGAACCTTTCAGCCAAATTTCAGAATTTTTCATAAAGTAGTTCTCCAGACAAAATTCCCAACAGTTTAAATTTAGGGATTTAATTATGGAAAACTATGCACTTTCATGAGCTGAATTTGGTATTGCTGGAAAGTGCTCAGAGAGCTAAATCCAACAAAATTTGGTTCACTCGATTTGGAGCTTTCTAGCCAAAGTTATGAGGATTTGAAGTTTGGAAGAATTCTGAAAATCGGGGGAAAGGTTTAAACTCTCGGGGCCCGCGGGGACACGTGTCGAGCGCGGAGGTGTCCGGCACACCGGGGATACCACACGTGTCGAGTGCGGAGGTGTCCGGCACACCAGGGCTCACACGGTATTTGCGCGCCAGCACAGCCGATCCCCGGCCACACCCGATCCTGATTTAAATTCTTCAGCCGCTGACACGTGGGCCAGCCGGCTTCGTCTTCCTCCCGCCGTTCTCTCGCGCCCGCGCCGCCGACCTCGCCGGAGCAGACTCGGGGCTTGCCGGCTCGCCGCTGCCGGACCTCCAATGGTCTGAAAATCGCCGCCAGGGGGTTGTCGACGTTGTCGGTACCTGAGATATGGGGTTCCCCGCGCACAGGGTAAAATGCCTAAGGAACTCGCCCTTCAACGCAGGGAGAGCTCCAAAGGTGCCACGCGTCCGGCGGGGCCGGACCTCCCTCTCCTCAGAGGAGAGCTCCGGGCCCGCCACATGGCATACAGAAGCCGGACCTCCCCCTCCGTGGGAGAAAGGTCCGAAGGCGCCACGCGTCCAGCGGGGCCGGACCTCCCTCTCCTCAGAGGAGAGCTCCGGGCCTGCCACGTGGCCAACAGAAGCCGAGTCTCCCCCTCCGCAGGGAGAGGTCCGGAGGCTCCACATGCCCCGCAGACCGGGCCCTCCTCTCCTCTGAGAAGGGCTCCGGGCCCGCCACGTGGCAGCAGAACGGTGCTGGCTGCCCCTGAGCGATAGGCAGCGGGCATAAAGACACCCCATACCTTGCCCGTACAAGGTATTCAAGGCTCGCGTCTTCCCAAGACGCGGAGACGCGGAGCACGCCTCTGTCAGGTGCCGTTGCACCCAGTCGCATCACAGACTGGCGCGCGGTGTCAGAACCTGCCAGCTAATAAACACCACGACAAGACATCCCATGCCGCCTGCGCCGTCATCAACCACTACGACTAGCATGCGGCATGGGCAGGGCAGCAAGATGAAGACTCAGAAGCCTTCGACCAGAGACAACTACCAGCATAACTGCAGATACGGTAGATAATAGACAATCTTCCCGGGACCACCTGTCGGGTCCCGGCTCCCCTTGTAAGCCACCCGAGTCTTGGACTATAAAAGGCTCGGGTAGGCGACGATAGCAAGGGTTTGCACTTTGCAACTCATACGCTAGCCATACACTCTCAAGCTGTAACTCACCCCCAAGCTCAGGACTCCGGCCCTGAGCAGCAAACAATACAGCGAGCTCCATAGCTCGCCGTGGACGTAGGGTTTTACGCTCCGGCGGCCTGAACCACGTAAAACTCGCCGTGTCAAGCTCTTACTAGCTCGTCCATCTGCGCAAGCTCTCCGCTAGGAACTAGCCCCACCGAAAAAAGAACCTCCGCGGGCTGCTCAGTGCAGGCCCGGGGGAAGTGTCGACAGAACACTTTGACATTTGGCGCGCCAGGAAGGGGGCTTTTCTCCTAGCGCGACGAGTTTCCGCCGATGAAGATGACCAAGCTTCCTTCAGCGGCAAACTCTCCCCCTCCGCGTTCATGGCGAACCGTGACCACTGGGGAGTACATGTCGACACATTTGGGACGGAGTGTGTCGGCACAAGCTGGTAGCCAGCAGCCGACTCCGGCAACGCCAACTCCGGCGATGCAGGCTCCGACCAGTGTGAGATCTTCTGCAGCGCTGAGCGTACACCATGGAGGTGCGCTAGCTGCAGCAAGAGCGCTGCTGCGCAACCCACCTGCTGGGGATGCGCCCCATTCAGCGACCCAACAGTGGGTCCGTGAAGTGGACCGCCTCGTCGTTGCCGCCGCGAACCCTCGGTTTCGGCGAGGGCGACGCCCCGGTCAACCGGCTGTGTCGCTGACGCGCACACCAACGGTTGACGGGCAAACGGCGGATTCCAGCTCCTCCAGGCTCCCGTCGACGGACCTGAGAAGGGAGCTGGAACGGTGCCACTTGGGCCAGGATGCCCGAGTGTACCTCGAGCGACGCCGAGAAAGGCGCCGCAACCATGAGGCTGGCGACAGCATGTCGTCGGCCTCGACACAACCTGGAGGGCAGGCCTTCGCCACGCGAGCCCTGCCCCAGGCATATGCCACAACCATATGCGCCGCAAGCAGCGCCCCCGGTCTATGGTGCAGCCTTGCCCATGCCGGGATACACGGTGCCAAGTGCGAACCAAGCATTCGCACCGCCAATACCTGCGGCGGCAGGAGCAGGATGTGCAGCTCTTGCACCCCACCTTCGCTTCGCGAGGTGGCCACGCAAGTTTCGCCCGCACCTGCCTGAGAAGTACGACGGTAGCGTCAACCCGGCGGAGTTCCTCCAGATCTACTCCACCGCCGTACTTGCCGCAGGAGGGGATGAGGCTGTCATGGCCAACTACTTCCCCGTCACCTTGACCGGCCCAGCTCGGTCTTGGCTCATGAATCTACCTCAGGGGTCCATAACTTCCTGGGGAGAGCTCTGCCGACAGTTCGTCGCCAACTTCGGCAGCTCCTACACCCGTCCCGGCATGGAGCTTGACCTTCACGCCGTCAAGCAACAGCATGGGGAGTCGCTGCGCTCTTTCATCCAGCGGTTCTCCCAGGTACGCAACACCATCCCGCATATTCAAAGTGCTTCTGTGGTGGTGGCGTTCCGTCAGGGTGTCCGGGACGAGAAAATGCTTGAGAAGCTCGTGACCAGAGAGGTCCGCGACGTCTCTGAGCTCTTCAGTCTGGCGGACAAATGCGCCAGAGCAGCTGAAGGGCGGAACTGGCACTCTCTGCCGACATCCGAGCCAGGTGGACAACCCGGGTCTGGTGCTGCTGCCTATGGGGGTGGAAAGAAGGCCAAGAACCGGGGGAGTGGCAAGATGAAGTCATCGTTCGCGGCTCCCATTGCCGCAGCAGCGACGGCTAGTGGAGCTCGGGGGCCACGCCCCAACAAAAGGCAGCGGCAGTCACCGGCCCCATATAGTGACCAGGGCGGACTATGCCCCGTGCATGGCGCCGGCAACCATACTGCTGCCGAGTACTGGGATATCCAGAGGCTCGCAGAGCGCTTCCGCAAAGGAAGACAGCAGAGAGCTGAAGCACCGCCTTACCCTCAGAGGGATGGCAAACAGAAGGTCGATGCCCCAGTCACTGCCGCCCATCAGGTGGGGTTCCAGGAGCCTCAGCGCGTCATAAAGACAGTGCATAATGGCGAGGACTCCAGCTCTGACGGTGACGGGCCAGGGCGGTAGCCAACTGTGGCACGCCTCCGTGATTCGGGCATACCTCCCGGGGGCTGCCCAAGATCTGTTAACTCCTTGAAGGCCTTGCCAGAAGGGGAAGACGCCTTGGGTCATCCAAGACGAGCCCGGGTCCACCTACCCCTTGAAGGCCTTAGCCAGAAGGGGAGAACTTCCCGGGGGCCCCCAGGAGAAGCCGCGCAGGACCTGATCCAGCGCGAAGATGACAACCTCGTCGACGAGACTCGGCTGCAGGTAACACCCCACAACGCGCGGTCTCAGATGATGCTCTAAGCACTACCGCCAAAGAACCGAGCGCATCGGGGACCTGCAGGAGGGCAACCTGGTGTCGCGGCACGCTCTATTCCAAAAAAGGACCCATAAACTCTCCCCCAGCAGGGAAGGTCCCTTCAGAATCATGAAAGTTGCCGCCTCAGGTACACATGCCTTTCAACCGAGTGTGGGATCCGTTCCCAAAAGACTATTGCCATGAAGCAACACTGTAAGTCCTACTTCCCGAGTATCAGTAGAACAGGGTTATTCTCTTCTGTAATGAATCCCATAGGATTTGGGAACAGAGCTTGGGGCAGCTAAATCCCAAGGGACGGTACAGGACTACGTCCGGTTTAGCCTGTTTCCGACCCTAAGCGCGTAGAGTCTTGCTTCCATTGTAGACGAGGCGGAATATTGCCTCCATGTACAGCCAGAATTCCATCTATGGGCACGAATACAGAGAATTGTTCTACTTAGCTCTCTCTCATGCGCTCATTTAAATTATGCATTAATTTTTATGATCGCACTATCTTTGTATGTTCATCGTACATCTAGCTCCCCCTCTCCTGCGCTCATCCATAGTCGGCATTCGCTATCCTACCGAAGGCTGCTGCGCTTGAGGCACCTACCGATGGCCGAGTGAGTCTCTTGGGCCTCCCCCAGTCAGGTGTTGCGGTGCCAGTTGGTTACCTCCAGGAAAGGCCTGCGTTGTGCATGGGGGTCCAGGGTGCGTATCCAGCTTAGCAGGCCATGAGCCCAAACCATGCGCATCCTGCCCTCCGGAGGTACAGGGGAGTACAACCGCTTTGCCTGGTCATGAACCCAAAGCACGTGCACTCTGCTTCCCCAGCGCATGGCCCGGTACTAGGGATCGGACGGCCATACCCGGACCTCGGAGGGATCCGGAGCTCCGGCGCCTCGTGCACAGAATTGCCCAAGCCCCGTATAACGGATCAGGATCGTAAGACGGATAAGACTAGGAGACGGGAGGGGAGGACCCCCCGGGGAGAATTACGTTTCCTCTGCCTGTGTGCAGGACCTCCAGGTTACGGCAACAGGGACTGCATGAAGCAGGCGGAAAGGAGCTACCAACTACTCCGGCCTAGGACTGGAAGGACCGGGACCTGCCCCTCCAGCAGGGGCGGGACCCGAGGGCCCCACGTGTCCAGCGGGCCCGGAGCCCTCGCCTCCCCTGAGGAGGGCTCCGGGCTCGCCACGTGGCAGGCGGAAACCGGACCTCCCCCCCCCCCCAGGTGGGAGGGCTCCGAAAGCCCTACGTGTCCAGCATGGCCGGAGCTCCCGCCTCTTAAGGTGGGGCTCCGGACCCGCCACGTGGCAGGCAGATTCGGAGCTCCCCATGGGGCGAGATCCGGAGACCCCCGGGGCCCCCTAACACGGTTAGGACCCGGGGAAGGTGTCTATGCGGAGCTCCGAGATTGGAGATGGCCTCTGAGTACCTTGCGGAGCTAAGGACTCAGTCAGGCAAACCCAAGAAAGAGAGAAAAAGCATCACAGACACAGATATCTAAAAGAGTCGAACTAAGCAAGGCTCCATGAGCTGGACTACAGACTCGATAAAAAGGGAGAAACAAGTCCTAAGGACCTCCCGGCTCCCGCCGGAACCTTGCGGCTACAAGGGCGGCCACATCCTCGACTTCTGCCCTGGCGGCTTGTTCCCGCTCTGCGGCTGGGCCCTCTCTCGCTGGTTCTAGCGAGAAAGAGGGGTCGCGGCTCTTAAAGCATGCCAGCACATGTGAGGCGACCTCTAAGGCTAGGACTCGTCCCTCGGCCTCAAGCTCGCTGGCGACCATCGAGTCTAGCCTGTCTAGCTTGGCGCCGATCGACTCCAGCGCGGGGATCACCTCCAACACAGGGGCCGCGGCCCTCACCGGACTGAAGCCAAGAGGGATCAGGGTGGACCCCGCTCGATCCACGAAGCTCGAGACCGCAAGAGCCTCGGAGGACCGCAAGGCCGAAAGCTCCTCCACCTCGTGGCGGGTAAGGCGGCGCTGGAGTAAAGGCCGGGCAGCCTGGTGCAGGGTCGACCTGCGCTGGCTTGGGGGCCGCGGTGGCCGTCTCAGCAGGAAGAGACGATGCCGCCGCGGAGTCCGGGCACACCGGAACAGGAGAAGTTCACGCTGGCCTGGGGGCCGCGGCAGTTGCCCCCGGCTCCGAGCGTAACGGCACTGACTCCCCGCAAGTCGGGGATGGCCGGGAAGCGCGGACACTCCAGCAGGCTCTGAACCCTGACTTCCGAGCCAGGGTAGGACTCCCAGAGCCCGCTACCGTCACTGACGGCCGCTCCGCAGTCACTTGAACTGGCGGAACAAGGGACGCCCCAGAAGCTTCCCCCAGCGCATCAGCCCGCGGCCTCTTCGAGTCGCCACCGGAGGGAGTGCCAGGCACCCCAGATTCCCGACTTGGCACATACGCCGCTGCTGGAGGAGATCGAGCGCGCTTCTTCTCTAGTGGCGGGTTGGAAGCCATGGCGAGGGAGAACTCAAGGTCAAGAGAGCAAAAACACAAGAGTCCGAGAAGAAACGCAGAGAAGTGCGAAGGGAAGCCGCAATGTGGGTAAGACCCCCTCTAAAAACTCCCCGGGTGCAATTCCAAGCGATTCGGAACTCTTCGAATACACCGCATCGGCAACCGCCTCGGCTCCTAGACCGAGTGCCGATGACGGGTGGACCCAAGCCGCTCAACTGAAGAGGTGGGTCAAGGAGTCAGTCTCCTGAGAAGATGAGCCGGCAAGGCACTTCGGCGGTTCCCCAAGAAAGCGCTGCAACGTGCAGAAGTGGCAGTCTTGGGAACCGCCGCAGTAAAAGCAACCATCAAGTGAGTGCACGCTCCCACGGTCCCGCGGCTGTTCGTGCTCCGGCAGCGGTCAATTCAGGACTTAGAGAAAGTGCGCGGATCAGAAGAGACGGAGGTCCCACCTCGGGCTCGCTATCTCCCCCGAGATGGGCTCGGGGGCCACTATCGGTACCTGAGATATGGGGTACCCCCACGCACAGGGTAAAATGCCTAAGGAACTCGCCCTTCTCCGCAGGGAGAGCTCCGAAGGCGCCACGCGTCCGGCGGGGCCGGACCTCCCTCTCCTCGAAGGAGAGCTCCAGGCCCGCCACGTGGCATACAGAAGCCGGACCTCCCCCTCCGTGGGAGAGAGGTCCGAAGGCGCCACGCGTCCAGCGGGGCCGGACCTCCCTCTCCTCAGAGGAGAGCTCTGGGCCTGCCACGTGGCCAACAGAAGCCAAGTCTCCCCCTCCGCAGGGAGAGGTCTGGAGGCTCCACGTGCTCCGCGGACCGGGGCCTCCTCTCCTCTGAGAAGGGCTCCGGGCCCGCCACGTGGCAGCAGAACGGCGCTGCCTGCCCCTGAGCGATAGGCAGCGGGCGTAAAGACGCCCCATACCTTGCCCGTACAAGGTATTCAAGGCCCGCGTCTTCCCAAGACGCGGAGCATGCCTCTGTCAGGTGCCGTTGCGCCCAGTCGCATCACATACTAGCGCGCGGTGTCAGAACCTGCCAGCTAATAAATACCGCGACAAGATATCCCATGCCGCCTGCGCCGTCATCAACCACTACGACTAGCATGCGGCATGGGCAGGGCGGCAAGATGAAGACTTAGAAGCCTTCGACCAGAGACAACTACCGGCATAACTGCAGATATGGTAGATAATAGACAATCTTCCCGGGACCACCTGTCGGGTCCCGGCTCCCCTTGTAAGCCGCCCGAGTCTTGGACTATAAAAGGCTCGGGTAGGCGACGATAGCAAGGGTTCGCACTTTGCAACTCATACGCTAGCCATACACTCTCAAGCTGTAACTCACCCCCAAGCTCAGGACTCCGGCCCTGAGAAGCAAACAATACAGCGAGCTCCATAGCTCGCCGTGGACATAGGGTTTTACGCTCCGGCGGCCTGAACCACGTAAAACTCGCCGTGTCAAGCTCTTACTAGCTCGTCCATCTGCGCAAGCTCTCCGCTAGGAACTAGCCCCACCGAAAAAAGAACCTCCACGGGCTGCTCAGTGCAGGCCCGGGGGAAGTGTCGACAGAACACTTCGACAGACGTCGAGGAACACGTCGGTGGTGACAGGTCGGGCTGGGGGTGACCGGAAATAGCTCGGCGACGTGCCGCGGCCTCGGTTGAGGTTCGACACCGTCGACCGTGGTTTCTAAACCCGCCAACACCTCGAACAAACGGCCCTACAGCATCAGTGTACCTCTAGGAAGCTCGACAAGGTGTCAAAAGGGTTCAGGGATGGCGGTAAGTTGGTCGGCACCGTGTGACCGACCATGCCCGTCATGACCGCCCTCGATCGAGCTCGAAATTCGTCACTCCTAGACAGTTTCACGCTACGGGTGCAGAAAAGAACTTGATCGCCGGCTAGTCCAGCGTCTATGTGCAAGATTTGATGACCTCCGAAAGATCATAGAGCGAGAATTTAAAGAAACCGTACCGGAAGCTCGGTTTACGGTCGCCGGAGCAAAAACTGGAAATTCTCTGTGGATTCTTCATGGTTGGTTTCCAAACTTGGACGAGAGCAGCACGGTGGTCACGGGCTCCTGTTGCCTCTCTCGCTGGACCGTGAAAACGCCTGTGGAACGCTGCCCACGGGCGTTTGACTCTCGGCTGAGGCTAGGTCGCCGCGGTGGCGATCGTCTTCGGGCAAAGGAGGTCGGAGCTCGGGGTTTCTGGCGTTGGGGAGGTGGAGTGCGACCTCAGGTGGTTGTCTAGCAGCTCAGGGACGAAGGAGGAGATGGTTTTGCTTGTTTTCCCGATTGAGCAGAGAGCTGTGGCGAGAAACATTGCCGCTGCTCGGGTTTGCCGGCGAGAAGATAAAGCCGACCGACTCCTGCTCGGCTGAGGCGGTACCGGTCGCGTGGGGGCACGAGCCAGCCGCCCTGGGCACTAGCGCGCGGAGAGGGAAGCAGCTGGTGGCGCCGGTAGCTGCTCAGTGGCACAGCCGACAGCTGCTCGGCGGAATTTCCCACCGAGACTCTGACTTTGGGTGCAAGTTTCTCCTTCTCCCCTCTATGACATGTGGGTCCCACCCGGTGTTTTGACCTCTGAAATTTACTCCTAATCACTGTTGTAAACAGTGAGCCCCATAATACCCCTGGTGATTCAAATTATTCACCCCTGAGCCATTTGAATTGAATAGAATTCAAATTGGGTTCGGTTTGAGTGAATTTCAGCACAAGTTCAGTTTTGAATTCAAATAAAGTTTGAATTCGTCCCACTTAGCTCATGTCAAGATCAACTCCAAATGGAGTGAAAATTGGTGTGTGAGCTCACAAAAAATGTGTTGAATAAGAATATGCCTCCCATTTTTAAATTCATGGGATAAAAACAGTTTGAATTTGAATGTGGTTTCAAACTGTCCTCTTTCTATCTATACCAAAAATGACGTCAAAAAGGTTCTGAATTTGGGTGAACTTGGCATGGACATCCTTAGCAATGTGTTGGAGGTTTCATATGTCCAGCCCACCTACATCACATGTGGGAAATACCACTTTTGCAATATGTGAGTTTGTTCTCTAATGAGCATGTTGATGGTGGTTACATGCTCTTCATTTATGTTCATCATCTTTCCTCAAATGAGGTGTGTGGTGTGGTGATGAACACTTCAAATGTGTGCCAAAATTGAGGCCCTTACACTGTTAGGGGTGAAACCTCAGTGGGCTCACGCTCGTCGGGAATCCTTTGTAAAGGCTTCGTAGTGATCTCCTGGCTACACACCTGGGAAGTGTGAATGTTTTTCGTGGCCACTGGCATAATGGAGGTTCTTTTAGTCCACCCGGCAACGGGGGATGAAATCACTACATGTGGGTACAGTGGTGCAAACTCTGCAGAGTCAAAACTGTCATGACAGCCGTGCTCACGGTCAAGAGCGGCTTGGACTTATTCATGATTAGAGGATAGATGGATTTGGAAGTTAGGATGTTAAGCGGGGAGCTTGACATTGATTATGGTTACTTAATTTTGATGATGGGTTGGGAGATTGGGACCATTTCACGTTTGTAGTAATGTAGGTGCTTAATAAGCTAAGGTAATAGGTATTAATTGCGTAGTGCTTTAACCATGAGTCAATCCCTCCTTGTTCTAGCCATGCATGACATAACTTTCCCACACTTGCTGAGTACCAACGGTACTCAACCTTGCATATTTGTTGGTTTAAATTGCTGCTCAGGTCAAGGGGATGATGTGGTGTTCAATGACCAAGATTTCGGTCTCGAAGAAGGATTCTAGGTTCATGGAGTCCCCCGGGCAACGCCTGTGACGGAGCCCACAAGAATAATATTCCGCTGCTATTTTATTTTCTTGTTATGAACTTATTATCGTACATCGAGACATATGCTATGTAAGACTTATTTATATTCGACACCTGTCTTGTAACAAATGATGCTTCACTATTTGTCATCACATGTATGAGAAAGTGATCCTGGCATACATGTGATATTCACTCGGTTGTTCTTCGGAGAAACCGGGTGTGACATACCACTTCCACGAACCAAACTTTCCTAGATCTACTTCCGATTCATGTTCATTAACATCAAGTTCTCATTATCACTATTCTCACGAGTGCAGTATCTAGACACCTTCTATCGCTTCCCATAACTCGTAGATTAGCAAAGAAAAAAAGCAAAAACCGATCATACCCAACTCATAAACTTCCCTTGCTTCAAGGGTGGTTAACAGAACTAGTAATCTCCTTTGAAAGGGTTTCCCATCAAGTTGACTCAAGCATTCATAGTTTTCGCAAACAAAACAGCTTTCAAAACATGGGATCAATATGGTCAAGGGGCTCTTGCCTTGTTCCTATGGATTATGTTGCTCTTGGATCTCGATGTCTTGTTGTTGTAGCTCGTCGTGGATAGCTCCCTGAGCTTGTCCTTCTACTCACGATCACGCACATATAAGATTTATAGCATTCAATCATCAAGCACAAACTTTACTCAAGATGCAATGGTGCATATGCATGCTAATCCTATGATGCTGTTTTTATTAGATCGGTCTGTACGTGTTCTTGCATGTTCTTGCATGGGATTGCATGGGGTTTTACGATAAACAGAGGTGTAAGGATCAAATGTGGATGTGGCGATGATCTCGTCACAAGATTTTGATCAAACCGATCAACACGTAATCTGTCCACAAGGAAAAGCTTCTGTTCGAAAGGATCGAAGAAAACAGATGCAAAGAAAACCGCGATCTCGTTGTAAGGTGGTAATGGAGACCTACCTTACATCCTTCGGGTCCTTCCTCCAGAAAAACAGATCGTCGGCTCTCCTCCGGCGATGGCGATCATGGTCCGGGCTCGTCGGCGATCTCTTCGGTGGTCAAACTCCGGCGAAGGGTTTAGCACGGCGAGTTGGGGGCTAGGGCTCCAAGTCGTCGATTCGAGAAGATGTTACGACCAAGGGGTTGTTTCGGGTTCTATTTATAACAGGGAAAAGAAGAGTCCTAATCTGATTGGATTTTCAAATAAGAGTCCTATTCAAATTGTTTTTGAATCTTAACAACTTATCTTCAATTGATTCCGTGCGGTAGCAACGTGGAATTCGTGTCAGTTTTCTCCCGTATCGGGTATTCACGTACAGAGGAAGAACCGCTTAAGATCTCGTCACCTCTGCGGTGATGAGCTCCGGAGGCTCCATGTGTCCAGCAGAGGCCGGGCCTCCCTTTTCCGCAGAGGTTGGCTCCTGTTGTGCAGCGTGTCAGGCGGGCGAGGCCTCCCTCTTCCTCAGAGGTGAGCTCCGCGTGCGCCACGTGTCTGGTGGGTCAGGACATCCCCTCTCTCCAGAGACGAGCTCCGCGTACGCCATGTGTCAATTCCGGACCTCCCCTCTCTTCGGAGGTGGCTCTGGGGGTGCCATGTGTCAGTGCCAGACCTCCCCTCTCTTCGGAGGTGGGCTCTGGTAGTGCCACGTGTCCGTTCTGGACCTTCCCTCTCTTCGGAGGTGAGCTTCGAGAATGCCACGTCTCAAGTAGCGCCTATCTTCCTTACTTCTCAGAGGCGAGCTCCGAGGTTGACATGTGTCTGTCAGCGTCGGACCTCCCGGAGGTGAGCTCCGGAGGTGACACGTGTCCGGTAGTGTCGGACCTCCCGGAGGTGAGCTCCGGAGGTGACACGTGTCCGGTAGTGTCGGACCTCCCGGAGGTGAGCTCTGGAGGTGACACGTGTCCGGTAATGTCGGCCCACCCTTAGGGCGGGACCTCTCGGAGGCGAGCTCCGAGGCTGACGTGTGTCCTGCAGTGTCTTCTCCTCGGAAGCGAGCTCTGAGGATGACACGTGTCCAGTAGGACCAGACCTCCCGGAGGTAATCTCCAAGAGTGACATGTGTCCCATAGTGTCGGACCTCTCGGAGATGAGCTCCGAGGGTGACACGTGTCTGGCGGGGCCGGATCTCTCGGAGGTGAGCTCCGAGCCTGCCACGTGGCCAGTTTAGCGATGGACCTCTCCCTCTTTGCAGGGATGAGCTCCGAGGGCGCCACGTGGCCAGCGAGCCGTGGGAAGTATCTACAGCGCTCCTCGGCGAACTGGAACTGGCTCTTATCGGGTATCCTTTTGATTTTTTTTTGTTTCCACTTCTTTTAAAATGTTTTATCTACACGAATTATGTATGCATACATGATTAAGAAATTGAGGGTGTCACACCCCTACAAAGGACCAAAATGCCCCTGATTAGCCCACTGAATTACATAGTCTAACACCCCCCCCACAGTCACAACATTTAGCCACTGCAGATGTTGAGACTGGATCAAAACTCAGAGAACAGCCATGACGGGAGGCCCTTCGTGAAGATGTCGGCGAACTGTGTCATTGTCGGGTCATGATGTACCCGAACCTCGCCACGTGCAACCCGCTCACGAATAAAATGTAGGTCAATCTCCACATGCTTCATGCTCTGATGCTGGACCGGGTTGGTGGAGAGGTACACGGCACTGACGTTGTCATAGTAGATCAGGGTGCTCCTGGCGACGGGAGTGTGGAGCTCTTGAAGCAGCTGCTGAAGCCAGGAAGCCTCAGCCACGCCGTTAGCCACGGCGCAATACTCCGCCTCAGCACTCGAACGCGACACCACGTGCTGTCGCTTCGAGGACCAGGAGAAGAGATTACCGCCCAGGAAGATGGCGTACCTAGAGGTACACCGGTGAGTGTCTGGGCAGCCTGCCCACTCAGCGTCGGTGTACATGACCAGCTCGGAGGCCGCGTCACATCGAACGAGGAGTCCGTAGTCGAGGGTGCCACGCAGGTACCGAAGAATCCGCTTCACAGCGGTGAGGTGTGGCTCCCTCGGATCGTGCATGTGAAGGCACACCTTCTGAACTGCATAGGAGATATCCGGCTTGGTGAAGGTGAGGTACTGATGAGCACCTGCAAGACTCCTGTATGTGGTAGGGTCAGTAAAGGGTGTCCAGTTGGTAGCGGAGAGCTTCGCTTGAGTATTCACTGGAGTGGAGCACGGCTTGCACTCAGTCATGCCCGCTCGCTGCAGGATATTTAGGCAGTGCTGTCACTGGTGAAGGAACAAGCCGCCTGGTCGGTCCTCAACCGCAATACCCAGGAAGTGGTGGAGGCGGCCCAGGTCCTTCATAGAAAAGTATTGCTTTAAAGCAGAAATAAGGTGCCGAAGAAGAGTCGGTTTGGACACTGTCAGTACAATGTCATCGACGTATGGTAGAAGGCAATCAGTGTCACTGCCACGTTGATAGACAAACAACTAAGTGTCTGACTTAGCTTCGACGAAGCCCTGTGAGACCAAGAAGGAGGCGAACCGTCTATACCAGGCTCTCAGTGCCTGCTTCAGACTGTACAGTGATTTGTTCAGCTTATAGACCATGTCTGGATGAGCTGAGTCAACAAATCTTGTCGGCTGACTGCAGTACACCGTCTCGGTCAGTGTACCATGGAGGAAGGCATTCTTGACGTCCAACTACTGGACGGGCCAAGAACGCGAGAGAGCCAGCGACAGAACGGTATGAATTGTCACTGGCTTAACCACCGGGATGAAGGTCTCGTCATAGTCGACTCCAGGGCACTGAGTGAAGCCCAAAAGTACCCACCGAGCCATGTACCTCTCCAAGGTACAGTCCGTCTTCTTCTTATGTGTGAATACCCACTTGCCCATGACAACATTGCCACGACCCGTGTAGGGAACCAGGTCCGAGGTCCAGTTGGCAAGCGGGGCCTCACACTCTTCCTCCATAGTGCGGCGCCAGTGAGGGTCGGCGAGAGCGCTACAGACGGAAGTCGGTATGGGTGAGATCAAAGAAGAGTCGGTCGGTGGAGCTATCATCAACGAGAAGGCAGCTCTTGAGAAGTGCTCAACCGGCCGGAGACTCCCAGACGCACGTCGAGTTACCATCCGGTGGACACGACCAGGATCCCTGTGGAGAAAAGGAGGGTTGTACACCAGGCGCTCGGGTACAACAACCTTCTCTCGTCGTGGGTAGACAAGAGTGGGTCTCGAGGCCGCGCGTGGCGCGACAATTGGTGTAGAGGGCTCCGTTGCCGCGCTTGGTGCAGATGGAGCTGGGGACCCATCCCGCGCTCGTCGCTGGTAGACAAGTGCGGGGTCGGCGAAGCGAGAAGTCATCGTCGGTGCTGCGCCTGGTACAACTGGTGACGTCGGGGACATCGGGCTCGCTGCAGGTGACGTCGGGGAAGCCGAGGCCGCACGTGGCACAGCTGGTGACGTAGGGGTCACCCGAGGCGCAGCAGGCAATGCCGGAGATGTCAATGCCGCGCGTGGCGCAGCTGGTGATGTCGGGGCCACCCGAGGTAAAGCAGGTGATGCTGGAGGCATCGATGCCGCACGTGGTGCAGCAGGTGACGACGGGGGCACCTGACACGTAGCGTGTGTCAAACCTTTAGAAGAAAGAGGCCAAGGCAGCTGGGGATCAGCCTTCGGGTTAGTTGGAAAGGGAATCCAGCTCTGTGATGGAACAGGAAGAGGTAGTGGAGAAGGGAAAGGAGGACTCGTCAAAGACGATGTGCCGAGAGATAAAAGGGTGGAAATAGTGAGATATAAGCACCAATACCCCTTATGATCAAGGGAAAACCCAAGAAAAACACATCGTGTCGAGCGGGGCGCAAGCTTATGCCGGGCAGTGGCGGAAAGGTTAGGGTAGCAAGCGCACCCGAAAACTAAAAAGGTGATCGTAAAGAGGATCGGTGCCATATAAAGCAAAGTAGGGGTGGAGGCACGAATCGCCTTGGTAGGAAGGCGATTAATCAGAAGTGTGGCAGTACGGAGAGCCTCCACCCAGTATCGGGCTGGAACAGATGCCTGGAACATCAAGGAGCACATGACATCATTGGTGGTGTGAATCATGCGCTCTACCTTGCCGTTTTGAGGAGAGGTATACGGACAAGACATGTGCAGATGTACCCCATGCACAGAGAGAAAGTTACAAAACATAGAGTTATCGAACTCGCGTCTGTTATCACACTGGACAGCTCGGATGGTGCACACAAACTGAGTGGAAATCCAGACGAAGAAGTGAGAAAGAGTAACGAAAGTCTCAGACTTCAATCGTAATTGAAAAGTCAAGGAAAAGTGAGAAAAATCATCAATGATCACCAAGTAATAATTAAAGCCCGATACACTGGTGATGGGTGATGTCCACAAATCACAATTTATAAGATCAAAACTGTGCTCAACATGAGTCACAGAAGTGGGAAAAGGGAGCCGAACATGGTGACCAAGCTGACAAGCATGACATGAGTCATGTGTGCCCCTAGAACACGAGATAACAAAACTACTGGAGAACTTCGACATAGCATCTGCACCAGGGTGGCCAAGCCGGTGATGTCAAATGGTGGATGAAGCTGTCGTAGTCAAAGCAAAAGGCGGTGATGCAGCAGAAGTAGGAAGTCGAAGTGTGTACAGGGGCCCCGAGCTATCACATCAAAAAAGAGGTCGTCGGGTGGATAGATCCTTCACAGACAAACCAAATGGATCAAACTCAAAGGAAACATTGTTTTCAGTGGTAAAACGACAGATAGAAAGGAAGTTTAGAATGATATCCAGAGCGACAAGAATGTTTTAAAGCTGGAAAGAACCAGGGAGACCGGAATCATCTACTGAGGTGACCGGAAGAACAGACCCATTCCCAACAACGATAGATGAAGGAAAAGAGGGATTGGGAGGGTGGGTGGAAGAGAGTATACCAGCATTTGGAGAGGTATGGTATGACGCTCCGGAGTCAACTATCCAGTCAGCACCTGGTGGAGTAAGATGCATGGTGCTGAAGGAAGAGGCCAGCGACTATCGATCCCACATCGAGGGTGGCTCCTGGAGAGGTGTTGACGGCTCCAAGTACCCAACTGGATAGTCGGTGCCTCCGTAGGTCGAGGCTGACTATCTGCCAGAAGTGTAACTAGGCCCCCCTAGGCCTGAGTCGGCAGCCCACCAGCACTGTAGGTTGGTCCACTGTAGCCCGGGTGGCTACGAACGCCAGTTGGGGGCGTGGTGGCCGTGGAGGCCGAGAACGCGGAGACGGCCCAGGCCACATGTAGATCTACCCAGTCCACAGGTTGTAGGGTGTAGGCTACGGTGCACCTCCCTGGCCGGTACCACTACCACCAGTAGCCGGAGTAGTGGGTGTAGGAGTGCCGCCTGCACTTCTAAATCCACCACGGCTGCTGTGTTTGCCTCGGCGGCGACGATTTCCACCTCCAGTACTAGCAGGAGTGCCTGGGGTGGAAGGTGGTCGTGATAGTGGTCCACCGGTAGCTGGTGAGGGTAGACGAGGGGACTGCCCAGAGCCATAAAAGGCTGTGGCAGACCCGGAGCCAGTAGAGCCTACTGCAGTGATCTCCTCAAGCTCAAGGTCAGACTATACATTCTCGAAGGTAGGGGGTGGCTCCAGACGGAGTAGCCATGTCTGTAGGTGACAATAGCACTCATTTAGGCCCCGAAGGACCTGAAGAACGAGAGCGCTATCGGTGACCGGCTCACCAAGGTCATGTAGAGCATCCACCATGCCCTTCATCTCCCCAGAAACCGCTACTCAAGGACCAGCCAGGCCAGTCGAGTGGTGCCACCACCGCGCTGCCTGACGATGTCCTGTAGCTCCTCCGACAGGGAGCCAAGGATCCAGGATAGGACCAGGCTATCCATGCTGATCCAGGAGACATCCACTGAAGAGCCGTCCTAGAGGACGTGGTCGTCAAGGCGGAAGCGCCTCAGTGTGAGGAGCACAAGGTCACGCCACCGGGCATAGTAGGTAGACTGCGAGCTGAGGACAACCGGCACGAGCGTCCAGATGTTCTGAATCCCAGCGGCCTGCCATGAAGAGCAGGCACAAGTGAAGCTGAGTATGTACCAGTGTCCGAGTGAGGCTCGTGGGCAGCACTTGTCAGTCGGTGAACACTCTCCTCCAGCTGGTGAGATAGAGTGGCCACAGAGGCATGCTCCTGCTCCAGGGCAAGAGCAAGTGCCCGCTCTCACTCGAGAGAGGAAGCCAGAGCTGCAGCGATGTCAGAGGTGTCCGTTGTGTCGGTGCCGTAGGAAGATGTAGGTGTGGTCTGAGCAGCGGCGCCAGCGACTGGAAACGGGATCAGCAAGACGGTGGTCATGGTGGTCCCGTCAATGTCGAGGCCGGTGGCAGTAGAATCACGTGGCCTAGAGGTACCTCCCGGAACAGAAGTGACGGCCGGCCAAGGGAGGTTGGCGGCAGCCGATCTAGTAGCGGTCATGCCCCCCCCCCGGGGGAAATACCTCCCAAGGCGGTGGCGGAAGCCTTCCCCACGCACCGTGTGCCATGGCTGCTGTCGTGGCGGCGGCCCAGGGGGCAGCTGGTGCAGAGGTGGCGGCGGCCTAGGGGGCGCTGGTGCAGAAGCAGCGCCGGCCGAGAGGGCGGCTGGTGCAGAGGCGGCGGCCCAAGGGGCGGCAGCGGACCAGGGGGCACCGGCGTGGGGTGCACTCAGCGGCGGCGGCCCAAGAGGTGGCAGCGGCTGCAGGCTAGGCGGTGGCGGCGGCCCGAGGGGTGGTGGCGATGACCCGAGTGGTAGTGGCGGTTTCCCAAGGGGCGGTGGCGGGCCAGGCGGCGGGGTCGGGTTCCCCGGCGGCGGCTGGGTGCACGGCGGGGGTGGTTTAGCCGGCGGCGGCAGCGGTCCAAGCGGCGGGGTTGGGTTCCCCAGCGGCGGTTTGGTGCACGGCGGGGCAGCTTGAGCCGGCGGCGGCGGCGGCCCAGGGCTGTCGCCGCGGTGCAGCATTAGGGTTAGGGTTATCTAATCCTAATTACCTAGCTAATGATACCATATTAGAGGGAATAGAATGAGATCATTAGTCTGTAGGTCATATAGAGGGCTAGGCAAGGGGAAAATACTAAACTGCCCCTAACCCTAATCCCCTACAAAGCACAAAAATACCACTGATTAGCCCACTTATTTACATAGTCTAACACACACAAATCCTTCTCCCCAGCCATAGTGTGCCGTGTTCATCCTCCGTGAAGTCCTTTTCTGATCCGTCTTGGATTCATGCCTTGATTCCCTTAATCTTCTCATCATCTAGCTAATCTTCTTGTATTTATGGCTCTAAAGTCAAATTTACCTCCGTGAACTCCATATCATTTACAAATTCGAGATTGAGCCGTTTCAACTCCTCACATAGTTCTGGATGTAATTCTTCAACCGTTAGTTGGTGGCATTGTGCTTTCCGACTTAATATGTGTGTCATTACATTCGCTGTTCCAGGATGGTAGTTAATTCCCACATCATAGCCTTTAATTAGCTTTAAGCAGCGACGCTGTCTCAAATTCCGGTCGGTTTGTGTGAAAATGTATTTGAGACTCTTGTGGTCTACTTAGATCTCACACCTATGCCCAAGGACGTAGTGTCTTCAAAATCTTTAGGGCATGGACAACGGCTGCTAACTCGAGATCATGAGTCGGCTAGTTCATTTCATTCTTCTGTAACTGTCTCGATGCATACGCCACTACCTGTCCTTCTTGTATGAGTACGCATCCAAGTCCTTTCCTTGATGCATCGCAGTAGATGTCAATGCTGTTGTTCACATCAGGCAGAATTAATACCGGCGCTGTCATTAACCTCTTCTTTAATTCCTCAAACCCACAGTGACAGGATTGATTCCATACGAACTCCTTTCCTTTACCCAAAAGTGTTATCATGGGCTTTGCTATCTTGGAAAAGTCCTTTATAAATCGGCGGTAGTATCTAGCCAATCCTAGGAAGCTTCTGATATCCCTCACACTCTGTGGTGGCTTCTAATTCAACACATCCTTCACCTTGTCGGGGTCGACCCACACTCCTCCAGCCGAGATAATATGTCTGAGAAATGATATTTGTCTCAGCCAGAACTGACACTTACTGATGTTCCCGCAGCTTTGTTACTGTTAGCCTCAAATGTTCTTCATGCTCCTCCTCACTCATAGAGTATAACATGATGTCATCAATGAATACTACCACAAACTTATCCATGTACTCAATGAAGACCTTGTTCATGAGATACATAAAGTACGCAGATACATTTGTCAATCCCAATGACATAACTGTATACTCGTACGATCCATATCAGGTTCGGATGGTCTGATCTTCATTTGGAAATACCTGGATGGTCTGATGGTCTGATCTTCATTTGGAAATACCTGGATCGAAGGTCAATTTTAGAGAACACTTGGGCTCCCTTAATTTGATCAAACAGATCTTCTATGCGAGGCAACGGGTACTTGTTCTTAATAGTCACCTTATTAAGAGCTCTATAATCTACACATAGCCTTTGGGATCCATCCTTCTTTTCCACAAAGAGCACTTGGGCTCCCCATGGTGATGAACTTGGATGGATAAATCCCTTGTCAAGTGGCTCTCGTAATTGATTATTGAGCTCCACCAGCTTATTGGCTGACATCCTATATGGCCTCTTAGTTATAGGTGCAGTCCCAGCTACTAAATCAATGGCGAGCTCTATGTCTCGGTCGGGTGGCGTACCTGGCAATTCTTCTAGAAACACGTCTAGAAACTTGCGCACCTCTCGTATCTCCTCTAGTATTGTGTCTTCCATTTGGTTCAGCATTGCCTTCTTCTGTCCTGCTTCAGTTGCCTCAAACTCTATCTTGACAACATCCCCATTGGTCAACTGTACGACCCTTTTTGCACACTGGATTACTCCATCATATTTGCGCAGCCAGTCCATTATGAGTATTGTGTATATTCCTGAGAGTCTAGGAAAATTAGAAGGGATGTCTACCCTCCTTATTTTAAGGTTAACCTTTGGACACACCTCCTCATCTCTCCTCCAGGAGAACTAACTAGCATAGTTTGCCTCTTAGCTGATATAGGCAGATTGTACATTGCAACGTATCTTGATGATATGAATGAATGTGATGCTCCAGAATAAAATAATATCATTGCTGGGTTGGATTTTGCTAGAAACATACCGATCATGACGTCGTCAGCTTTCTGAGCATCTTTAGTGGAGACGTGGTTCACCTTGCTATGAACGAAGTTTTTCTGTGTAAGGTTGCATTGTCCTTGAGCTGACCCACCATTTGGTCGAGGGTTAGGTTTCTGCTTGGGAGTGCTGTTCATATGTCCTGAGTTATATTTGGACACTGAGCCATGAAGTGTCCTGTCTCATCACAGGTGTAGCATGTACTGCTAGTAATGGTGCCAGTAGGGTTAATGCGAGTATAGTTTTGAGTGTTCGTGGAAAAAGTAGGGTGTGGTGCAGCTTGAGATGGAAAGCATGGTGCTGGAATGGTGGGGCGTTGCTGCTGTGGTTGGTTGCAGCGAGGTGGATTGGTAGGGTGGAATGCGGGAGTAGGCGGGCGGTAATATGGTGCAGGTGGTGGTAGAAAGCAAGGACGAGTGTTGCTTCTGTGAGTGTCCCTGGAACGACATCTTCCTCTAGCTTTCTCCTTCTATCTCTAGCTTCTTACTCTCTACCACCAAGGCCTTGTCAACTAGCTTCTGGAAGCTAGGGTAGTCGTTGTTGAGCAGCTGGTATTGAATACAATTGTTCAGGCCTCTCATGAATAGAAATTGATTCTTGATGTCTGTGTTCACGTCATCTGCAGCGTACCTGGACAGCTGAGTAAACTTGCTCAAGTACTCACTCACACTCATGTTGCCCTGTTTCAATCTCTCAAATTCCTGGCGTTTCAGCATCATAGCACCAGCAGGGACATAGTGTGAGCAAAAACTAGTCTTAACCTCTGCCCAAGTGATGGACTACTGGTCAGTGTGGGAGTTAAAATAGGATTCTCACAAGTCAGCAGCTGCTCCATATAGCTGGTGAGAAGCAAACAAAATCTTCTTTCTATCAGTGCATTGCGCTATGGCAAGTTTCTTCTCAATTGCCTTCAGCCAGTCACCAACCTCCATAGGATCCTTGGCTGGAGAGAAGGTAGGTGGTCTAATCCTCATGGTCCCTCCCAGTCTACTCTGGGATGGTGGTGGGGCCGCAGGAGCATTCTGGTTCTGGTTGTTTGGCTGCATCTGCCCCAATGTCTGTCTGAATCATGGTCTGCATCAGTTGATTCTGCATAGCTAGTAGGTGTTCAAATGTATGGGCTTGAACTGGAATCTCAACCTCTTCTTCAATGGGAACCTCCACGTTGTTGGGAATGTTGCTACTCTCTTGCACCACCTCAAGCGTAGTTAGTGATCCTACTAGGCCTAGGCATCTATCATATATAGTGTATAGTGTAAGGTAAGATGGAACTTAAATGAAATAAATAGAGAGAATACCCAACTATATGCATCATTGAACATGATTAATAAAATTAATTTATTCATCTATTATTAAGAAACTAAGGATGAGGATGTGGACAATTGCAGAAGCGTTCCAGAACTCACATCCGTCCACGCACTGACTCAAGCATACATAGACCATCACACTGACTCAAGCAAACCTAGACCATTACACTGACTCAAATAGACATAGACCATCACACCATACTAAGCAAGCACTCTAATGAAGTAGACTCTCATTATTATTCATTAATGTTGGACCTATCTCCTAGTTACTGCTGTGAGCTGGTGAAGGCGTCATGCCGTGCACAGAAGGGCTGCGGACGGGGTCGCGAACTGGTGAAGAAGCAGTCCAGGTGGGAGTACGGCTCGACTTTGGGTCCTCGTGCACTGCAGCCTCACGCCTCAATCTGTAATCAAGTCCCTCCTCCATGTCCAGAAGTCTCGCACGAATAATCTGGATCTCCTCCAAAGCAAGTGCTAGACGGTTACTCATGTCTATCAGAGTCCTCTGAGATCTATCGAACGCAATAGCAGGGGCGTCATCCTGCTCAACTGGTCCAGCTATCCTCCCGGTACCTGATCCTCGGCGAGGGTGAAGAGCGAAGCTGGCAAACGAGAGTGTAGTGTGGTAGTGGTTGTTGAGCCCTACCGCTGACTCCCATACCATTTCATCAATAGCCTCATGTCGAGTGGCCCTCCAAGCTGGTGACGTAAACCTCAAAAGAACTCGATCGCCTGAAAGAATGGCGAGGGTAGCTCTCCACTCGTCACGTCCAGGCCGTGGCACCCTCTTGATGTAGTACTCCACGCCTAGATAGGGGGCAAGCGTGTAGAGAAAGGCCCGAAGCTCGTCTGCAGCATGTCCTTCCACTGTCCCTGAAGAGCGGAACTCCTAAGCCACGTCAGCAGGACCACGGTCGACTCCAACTGGAGAAGGTGGTGGTGTAACTGCTCCATAAAGGTACTTCTCCTGGTGCAAGCCTGTGTGGTACTCCTCCCGAGGTGCGTCCTCGTGTGGCTCCTTCTCCTGAGGTGCGTCCTCGTGTGGCTCCTCCTCCATCTCATCCTCTAGCTTATCCTCTAGCTCAGCCTCCATCTCATCCTCCAAGGGCCCTGGCTCCTATGGGTCCTATAAAGAGCTGCTGTCAATCTCCACATAGGCGAGTTATCCCTCGGGGTACCTCCTAGTACTCTTGCGAGCAGTCACCTTGCAGAGTGCCATCTAAATTTTTAAAGAGGAAAGGTACGTGTTAATAAGGATAAAGTAAAAAACAAGCAAAAGTATGTAGAGAGGATAGATAAAGGAAGAAATTTTTGAAAATAATGATTTTTATAAACATAGGTCCAATATCCCTTATCTAATGGCACCCGTTATATCTATGCTCACATCCTACAGTCGATGTGGCTTTGATACCACCTCTGTCATACCCGGTTTTCGAATCAAACCAGGAACGATGTATGTGTGCCCAGGATTCAGTTTCACACATACTTTGTGAAAATCAAAGATAATAAAACAGATTACAACTATATCATAATGAGTAGTTTTATTATAATAGCTCATAACGACTCCTTATTACAATAGAAGCGGAAATAAACTAGCATCGGCAGCTCCAAGTCCATAGGCAATCGACGGTGAGGAATGCACGCCTAGTACTCCGCGTAATCTTCTCCATGGTCTTCCCAATGTTCTTCTGTAGTTGAGTAGCGAGTTGTAATAGCAAGTGTGAGTACTTGTCGTACTTAGCAGGTGTGGGAAAGAGTGATATGTGGCCAAGAACAAGGATGGACATAAAGGTTCATTGCACAAAAGCATATTTAGTTCACAAAGTTATAAAAGCCACCTAAAATTACTAAGTGAGGTCAATCCCATTCCAAACCATCAACATTAATGTAAAACTCATAAATCTCAACATAATTAACCATCATCAACCCCAAACCATCCACATTCGTTATCCTTCACATCCCATAGTTATAACGACCAAGAATTGACAATTTCTATCATACCCAAGTTCAAGACTAATCATGTGAGGGTCCAGGTTGCTCATGACCGTGAGCACGGCTGTTAGGACAGTTTTAACACTCTGTAGAGGTTGTACCACTTTACCCACAAGTTCGTGATTTCGCCACCTGTCGGGGACAAAGAAACCTCTATTTCTCCAAGACACACTTCCTTGGGTGTGTGAAAAAGAGATCACGAAAAGACCTTTACAAAGGGACTACCAGCATGTATGGACCCACTAAGATTTCACCAGAGGGGGGCGACTCCATCCTGAGTACCATCGATCCCAAGGGCCCCCTCTTGTGCCGTTCAAATCCAAGGGCAGCCTTCCTGACTCCTATTCTCTGTTCCTCCATCTGGTCCATAGCATTCCAACAGTGCACCTAATTACTCACTATGTAAGAACCTCAAACCGGAGACAAAGATCAGAGACGAGCGCAAACGCGACCGTCTCTGATCTAGAAAAACAAGACGCACCCACATCAGCGAGGATCAAAACAGGCTTGGTTGAAAGTAAAAGGAGACGACCTGCTTTAAGGCACATCTCAGTTAAGTTAATATCCGAGATGCGACCGCTTCTCTGACAAAAGGGAGACGCGCGTTCCTATAGCACGACTCCTATTATGAAAGAAAAGGAGAGGAGTGTTTCTAGGAGCTCGTCTCCTTTTATCATGGAAGCGGGCGCATCTCCCATTCCCATTATAGAGAGACGTGCGTTACAAAGGATCGTCTCAATTTCGTATGCCCTTATACAAGCTCCCAGCTATGGCAGAACAGTGGTGGCCAGATCTGCCCTGTTCTTGTCCTATTCTAATCGTTTCTTTTCATCTTTGGAGGTGCCCTTCTAAAAATCTTGTGGTGATTATCAATGGCCCTTAAAACAAAGGGTTAGTCCTCTCCTGCTGCATACTATTTTTTTTACCCCTTTAGATCTTGACTATCAGTGACTTCGAATTTCTTTGATTTAGCTCTTCTTTTCTATATGTAGATGTTGTCGAATTGAAGTTGGATGTGTGGGCCGCACCTTTGCGATGAGTATATCAAAAGGGTGGATGTATTTATCGATTTCATGAAGAAAGACATGTTAGACAACATTAGAGGGAATATTTGTTGTCCTTGCAAATATTGCAAGAATGCGGAGAGATATCACACAAATGATGTGTTGAGGTCACATTTGATCACGCATAGATTCATGGTGGATTATCGATGTTGGAACAAGCATGGGGAGGAGGGACTTAATGAAGAATATATGAGAGATTCATATCTGGAGAGGGAGGTCCCTACCAGCGTTGAAGAAGATCACGACGACGATGTGAACGCGCCAGACATATTAGGGTTCATCGAAGATGAAATTGAGTTTCAGGTGCATAACATAGAGGATATGGTACGCAATATCGAGAGACATGATGACGATAATCAGTACAGTAATAGTGAACTTGCAAAGTACAAGAAGATGATCGAAGACTTGAAGAAGCCATTATATCATGGTTGTGCGGCTCAGTACACGAGACTGTTTGCGATGGTGGAACTTTTCCAGTTGAAGGCGGGCAACGGATGTAGTGGTTGTAGTTTTAAGGAATTGTATACGCTCCTTAAGGACGTGTTACCCCAAGGCAACGCAATCCCTAAGACAGTGTATGAGTCAAAATAGATAATCTATCAACTAGATTTGCAGGTGGACAAAATCCATGTGTTCCAGAATGATTGCATTCTATATCTTGGACCTGAGTACGAAAACCTCGAGAAATGCCCAATTTGTGGACTCGACCGATTCAGTCATAGGAAAGACGATGGTGATGACAAGAACTGCAACAGAAATAGAAGAAGAAGCGGGCCTAAAAAGGTGTTTTGGTACTTTTCTATCATTCCTCGTTTGAAGCGTTGGTTTGCAAACAAGGAGTCAAAATTGTTGCGACGACACAAAGAGAAACATAAACAGGATGTTGGAATGATAAGACATCCTGCTGATGCCACGCAGTGGTGAAACATTAATTCACGAAATCCTGAATTTGCCATTGATCCGAGGAATATTAGGATCACAATGAGCACCTATGGCATGAATCCCTTTTTTGAACAGTAGCACACATAGCACATTGCCAATTGTGTTAACAATTTTGAACCTTCCTCCTCGGTTGTGCAACGAACAGAAATATATTATGATGTCAGGACTGATACCAGGGCCACAACAACCTGGGAATGATATCGACACTTATTTCAGGCCTCTGGTTGAAGATCTGAAGTAGTTGTGATACAACGACGGAGTGCAGGTCTGGGATGAGCACAAGCATGAGTACTTTGTTCTCAAAGCCATTTCGTTTGTGACTGTTAGTGATTCTCCAGCGGCACGTAACTTGTCCGGACAGAGTAAGAAAGTAGGTTGCGGATGTCCACATTGTTTTGGAGAGACAGACTCACAGTATTTGAGCGAGTCACAAAAAATAGTGTACATGGGACATCGATGCTACATTCCAATGAAGCACACGTTTCAGAGTATGAAGGATAATTTCAATGGTAACACTGAGAAGAGGCGTCCTCCACCCCATCTCATAGGTCATGAAGTCTATGAAATGGTCAAGGATATCCATGTTGTCCTTGGTAAGCAGAAACAGGCTGGCAAAATAATGGCGAAGATGACATTTGAAGAAGCAATCGATTTTTTGGGAGCTACCGTATTGGAAAGACTTAGACGTTCATCATTCGATTGATGTGATGCACATTGAGAAGAATGTGTGCGAGAGTCTACTCGGTACATTGCTTAAAACGGATGGAAAAACTAGGGACCATAGACATGCACGAGCTGGTCTAAAAGAAAATGGGAATTAGGCCGGAGTTGTGGCTCAATGACTCGGTAAAAGGAACAGAACTACCGACATCATGCATCACCCTTTCAAAACATGAGAAGAAAGGGTTTTGTGAGTTCTTGAAAAATGTGAAAGTACCATCTAGCTACTCGATGAATGTCTCAAGGCTTATTTCATTTCCAGATAAAAAAGTAGCTCCCGGTGTGAAGTCTCATGACTACCATGTATTGCTTATGCTTATGATTGCTGTTGGAATTTGGAATATCCTACCGGTCAATGTTTGAGAGGCTCTAATAAACTTTTGCTTTTTCTTCAATGCAATTGGTCAAAAAGTACTAAGTGAAGCAGCTCTCGAGTCAATGAAAAAAGGCACTATGAAACTTTATGCTTCCTTGAGATGTATTTTCCATCTGCCTTTTTCGACATCGGCATCCATTTCACAACTCATCTTATTAAGGAGATAAAGCTACTTGGCCCTGTGTTCCTTTACTAGATGTATACGTACGAGAGATTCAACGGCATACTGAAGTCCTTCGTTAGAAATCGACCTTACCCTGAGGACAGCATGGTACAAGGATACAGTACAGCAGAAGCCATGGAGTGGGCTCTAAACTATGCTGTCCCGAGTAACCCTATTGTTGTTCCTAAGTCTCGTCATGAGGGGAGTCTCAAATAAAAAGGGGCCATTGGGAAGAAGGCTATAACTCCAGATCCACAATTATTCTTATGCGCTCATTTCCACGTGTTGCAACAGATGTCCATTGTGTCCGAGTACTTTGATGAGCACAAGGAGGTGCTGCTTAGAGACAATCCTGGGAACAATGAATCATGGTTAGCAAATGAACACATGAGAACATTCATTGGCTGGCTCCGGTATCGGATTTCTCACTCATCGGATACTCAAACAAGTGAATACCTAAAAATGTTGGCTCGTTGTCCTATATTCACTGTTATGACATATCAATGGTACGACATAAATGGATACACGTTCTACACTGTACAACAAGATAAGAAAAGCACATATCAGAATAGTGGTGTACGTGTTGATGCTTATGATGCTACGGGCCAAGACAAAAACATGTACTACGGTCAAATACAAGAGATCTGGGAGCTTGAATTTCACGAATTCAAGATTCCTCTTTTCCGTTGGATCTGGGTTGATGGAATCAAGGGTGTTGTACAAGACAACTACGGGTTCATTAGCGTTGATCTTAACCCTCAAGGATATAAGTCGAAGCCTTTCGTCTTAGCAGAACATGTTACTCAAGTGTTCTATGTTCCAGACACAACAAATAAAAGACTTAAGGTGGTTATACCTAGAAAATGACAAATTGTCAGAGTCGAGAATGCCATCAATGTGTAAGAGTTCGATCAATTTGATGAGATTCCTCCTTTCATCACCTCGATGATTAAGCCAAGAATACCATCGGACAACAAAGCTCCTTACTTGCACAATGGCCGGCATGAAAAAGTCAAAATTTCAAAAAACCAAGACCACAACAGAAAGCAGCAAAATGATTGTGTGAAATATGCTCAATATGTGAAAGTATGGTCAATTGAGTGAGAATTTGACTTCTATAAAAGTCCCAAAACTTGTGAATGAAAAACTTGAATTGTTAATAAAGTTGGGTTTCAAATTCAAGAAAATGGGACTTACTAAAAAAATTTTCTAACACATGATGATACACATGGATGTCTAACCAACTGAGCGAATACTCATGTAAAAGCCCAAGAAAAGGGACTTGCAAAAACTTTCATCACCTCACAACACCACAGTTTTTGTTGTGAATATCTTGTGAAGAATTGTGAAGAGCATGTAACCTCCATCAAAAGGGGATTGGTTCAAACTTCTACACATATGATAACACATGAGAGGTTGTTCTATAACCAACTTATCGTCATTTGCATGTTTGGACCCTAGTTGGATTAAGACCACCGAGTTGAAGTACTCAAGGGCAATGGGAGGGTTTGAAAATCAGAATTTGAACTAAATGTCCAACTCAAAATCTAAATGAGGGGAGGACATAATGGTGATTCAAAATTGTTGTGTTCAAACTCTTGGTTGCAGCAGCTAACACAAGAATCAAATTGCATATTTGGATTCCTTAGGTCCAAATTAGTGGGTAGGCAAAGTTTCAGTAATTTTTGAAAAGGTTTGCTACCCATTTTTCTAAAAAGGATTCAAATGTGCAAAGAATTCACATACACATTTGAATTTGGGGGAAATTTGTCCAACTATCCAAATGTAGCTCAGTTTTAGACTCCGAACATTTGAATTGATCACTTGCCAAGTTTTGGAGATCTTTTGTGGGAGGAGGAGAGGCTGCCTGGTGGGACCCACATGTCATTGGGGAGGTTAAAATTGCATAAATATCAGCAGCCTTCGGGGTGAAGTTTCTACTCGAGCAGAGCCGAGGACTCCACGGGCGCCAATGAGACACCCACTGCAGCGCCTCCCGGGGTCGGTTTCTTCACGCTGGCAAGCTCCTCGTGGGGGATAGTTACTCCTGGCCGTGCCCCGTTTTGCCACAGCGCCGAAGGCCACGTTCTACCCCCCTCGCACCCAAGGACGACACCGAACAGCCGCCGCCGCGTTACTCGCTCGGGAAGCTACGTGCCTTCGCGTACAAGGCCGGGCAGTAGCAAAAACAAACCCACGGACTTCGCCACAACCTCCTCAGACCACAAACGAGAGCGTTCGGCCTCACCACCCCACGCACACCAAGTTTTCCGTGGCGGCCGAAACCCAGCTGAACAGAGGTCGCGCATGGACAGCTCGGCAGAGGATCTTTCACGGCTGAGCAAGAACGGCCTCGGACGCGCCAGAACCCGGTGGTGCTCATATCCGAAGCTCAAGTCGTGACCTGGTCCACAGAGCGCGAATTTGAAGAAAGTTCTCCGGCGGGCACGAACTGACCTCCCGACACGGTAAACTCAAATTCACCCGCCACCCTTGTTCTTAGGTCGTGAAATCTTGCACACAGGACCGCCACTCATCGACGATCATTAGCCCTTCACATCCCTAGCTTGAAACTGTAAGGGCCTCAGTTTTTGACACATGTTTGAAGTGTTCATAACCACACACACACCTCATTTGAAGCAAGTTGATGAACACATTTGAAGAGCAAGTAACCACCATCAACATGCTCATCAGAAAACAAACTCACATATTGCAAAAATGGTATTTCGCACATGTAATATAGGGGCTGGGCATATGAAAAACTCCTACACATTGCTAGGAATGTCCATGCCAAGTTTCACCCAAATTCAAAACCTTTTGAGGTCATTTTGGAACTACATTCAAATTCAAACTGTTTTTATCCCATGAATTCAAAAGTGGGAGACATATTCTTACTCAGCACATTTTTGTGAGCTCACTTCACTCCATTTGGAGTTGATCTTGAATGAGCTAAGTGGGGCAAATTCAAACTTTATTTTAATTTCAAACTGAACATGTGCTGAAATTTATCCAAACCAAACCCAATTTGAATTCTAACCAATTCAAATGGCTCAAAGGTAGATAATTTAAATCACCAGGGGCATTGTGGGAACTACTGTTTACAACAGTGAATTTGAGTTAAGTTCAGAGGTTAAAATTGAGGGTGGGACCCACATGTCATAGAGCTAAGAGGGGGTGACTTGCACACAAAGTCACAGCCTCAGTGGGAAATTCCACCGAGCAGCCGCCGGGTGTGCCACCGAGAAGGAACCGACGCCACCAGCTGCTTTCTCCTTCGTGCGCTGGCGGCCAGGGCGGCCTTCTCGTGTCCCCACGTGACCCTCACCGCCTCAGCCGAGCGAAGACCCGGCTGCCTTCTTATCCTCGCACGCGACACCGAGCAGCGGCATTCTTTTTCCCCGAGTTCTAGGTCGATCGGAGGAACAGAGAAAACAGCCACGCCCTCGTCCCCCCGAGCTGCTAGGCAGCACCCTGAGCTCAAGCACCACTCTCCCGACGCCTGAACCACCGGATTTTGGCTTCTGTTCCCATGATCAACGATGACCGCCGCGACTTAGCTCAAGAACGGCGATCGGTCTCACGTGGGCAGCACACCACAGCCACTTCCACGGCTGAACAAGGGCGGCAAAAGGAGCGCACAGACTCCACGCTGCTTCCACCTGAAGCTCAAGCCACGCCGTGAGCTCTCGCCGGTGAATTCCGAGATTTTGCTCCGGTGGCCTCAACCCAAGCTTCCGGTACGGTTCCTTAAAATTCACCTTCTCTACTCCTCCTTAAGTCATCAAACTTTGCACGTGTCTGCTGGATTAGCCGGCGATCAATTATCCTTTAGCATCCATCGCATGGAAACGCCTCAGAGCGGCGGAATTTCAGCTTTACTAAGGGTGTTCGCCGCGGACCCATTCGGTCGCACGGTGGAACCGTATTTGCGGTAACTCCCGAGCTACTCTGGGGTCATGCCGAGCTTCCAAGAGCTGCGCTGGTGGTGTGGAGCCCATCGGTGCAAGTATTGGCGGGCTAGAGACCTCTGACAACAGCGCTGAACCACAGCAGTAGCCGCCGCACGTCGCGGAGCTGGTTCCGGCCACCGGCAGCCCAAACAGAGCCCACCAACGTGTACCTCGATGCCCTAAACCCTCTGGCGGTGAGTCTCTGGTTGGGCGGCGGCCGGGAACGCCGATCCGGCGAGAAACCGTCTGCTCCGGCGAGGGGGGGAGCACGCGGGCGCGAAGCAGAGGGCAGGATGAAGAAGAAGACGCGGGGCCTCGCTGTCAGTGCCTTAAAACTCAAATCAGGATCGGGCTGCGGCTCGGATCCGGTGTGCTGGCGCGCAAATACCCCGTAGACTCTGGTGTGCCGATGCCTCAGCACGCAAAACGTGTCCCCGTGGCCCACCGGCAGATTTAAACTTTTTGCCGATTTTCAGATTTCATTCAAACTTCAAATTCTCATAGCTTGGGCTAGGAAACTCCAAATCGAGTGAACCAAATTTTTTTGGATTCAGATCTCTTAGCATTTTTCAGCACATCAAGTTTCACTTCATGAAAATCCTTAATTCTCCAGAATTAATTCCTCAAAGTTTAAACTGTTTGGAATTTTAACTGGAGAACCCCCTGGAGGAAAATTCAGAAATTTTGCTGGGATGTCCACCAAAATATCCCTGAACTACCATAAAAATTTCAGATCATTTGAGCTCATTTAATCCACCTAATGGTGTTATTAGTAAAACTGTTCCAGAGAAAATAGAAAATGTTCAGAAACATTTTCAGAATTTTCTCTGAAATTGTTTAGCTCATATCTTTAGCTAGAAACCTTCAAATTAAGTGAGACAAACTCCATTAGAACCCTCTGAAAATCTAGTTTTCAGAAAGTCATGTCTTGTTCCATGAAAATCCCTAGAGCACCCCAAGAGTTCCAATTAAGGTCAAGGACTAATTAATTGTGGAGGGCTCTAATGAGCTTTGCTGCAACTAAAACTTGACCAAGTCTCTGTTTAGGTTGTAACCAAGCCACAGTAAAAGTGTCACAGTCTTTGGGTCTGTCTAGTGAGACTTAGAAGGTTCACAAATTTAAAACTCAATTCAAATGCATTTAATTAATATATGTACTTCTTATATCATGTAGTCGCTAAGATCGAGGAGGAACCCGAAGTCCTAGACTTCGTTACTCCGGAGGAGCCGCTAGCCTATGACCAAGAGCAGCAAGGCAAGCTCCGGTTTGCATTAACCTCTTTACAAATTTTTATTGTTTTGAGCACTTGAATACCATTATTCCTTGCATTAGAGCCTTGTTTGGAAACCCAATTGCATAGCCAAGAAAACCATGGGTTGGGTTTAGGATTGCAAACCCCGTTAGCTACTGCAAAGCTAAGTTAGGGTAGGATTCGGTACAAGTGGAGTAGTTGGAACTACTCGCGAGCATAGGCTAGAGGCACTCGACTCGGGTAGAGATAGCACATGATACACATGGCAAGAAAATGAGACCAAGCGGAGAGTAAGGGCAGCAGGACTTTGGGGCCTGTGTGCTGTAGCTCCGCTTGTGTCGATTGAGGACCGAGCCGTGTGCGGGCGTGTTGAACAAGCTAGAACAGTACCGAAGACCTACCGGCTATATGGGAACCGGGAAACCGATGTAACTCGGGTAGCTGGGTGTTGAGGCATAGCTGGTCGTTCAGAGGGTAGGTTGAGAGCTCGAGGTATTAATCGGCTGGCGGCACTGAGATGCGCGTGCAGAGACCTCTTGCTCGGGACAATTGGATCGGGTCAACATTTGGCTAATGGGTGAAAGGTGGTTGCGTACGGCGTCCGTGATGGTTGCTGTAGGCAACATCGAGTATGGGCGTACGTGACGGGTTGTTCGGGTAACCCTGCAGGTGTAAACTGATTATAATCGCCGTCCCTAGCGGTCAGTGAGTACCACTTGTTCACTGTACCGTGACGTAGGAAGAACAGGCTAGTTGCATGTTAAAATGTTGCTGATTGAAAGATGGACTTGATTGCTAATGATTTGTTGTAGTTTAGAGCTAACTAAAGTTCTTTTCAACTTTGGGCAAAGTACATCAGAGAAATGTGTTTCTTGTTTGATTGCGGCTCTCTCATGTGCCTTGGCGTAAGGTTCTCCACAACCTGCTGCTAAAACTTGAAAGTAAGGTTCCACTAATTAGGCGAGTCCTTGCAAATGATTTTTACCTCATGTAACCTATCAACCCTCATGTAGAAGTTCCATGTTTAGGAGAGACGAGTCAGACTTGCTGAGCCTTCATGCTCACTGCTTGTGTTTGAAGCTATTTGCAGTGTTCTATGAGGAAGGGACTCCCGAGGAGGAGGCGGAACCCCAGGAGGGGAACCCCGTCGAATGGGAGTCGTGCACGCCGCCGTGTTAGTGTGCGTGCATGCTAGCAAGGACACGTTCACGGGCTGAACGTGAACATGATGCGTAGTCTACGCTCGTGAGTGTAGACTGGACATATTTTGATGTAAAAATGTTCATAAACCAGTTTATGTAATAAAATTTTTGCTTCTGCTTTATACCATTGATGTGTGTTATTCGGTGCTGTGCAACGCAGCACCCCTCAGCGTGATCCTGGCTCGACAAGACCGTTGGGGTCGTGTCAGCGTTGGTATCAGAGCTCGCTTGAGGTTTAACGCACTAAAAAGGTCATCTTTTTCAAAAATCCAGTGAGGAACGAGTTAGTAGCCCGTATAAGGATGTTATTAGTGTATAGAAAGTGGCATACTAAACTATTTGACTATGTCGGAAAATCATGCATCTCGGGACGTTTATGTCTTGGGGGGTGCACGTAAGCGCTGTCCACCTGTGCGCATAAGCTGAAGGGTGGAGCCCCACGGGTGGCAGGTAACCCGACCTGCTTTGGTATCCTATATGACTCTTCATGTTGTTTGGGGTATTCGAGCAACGTCTGTCCCTAGCGTGCGTGGTGCAATTTGGGAGACCCCGTCATGTGGTCTGAAACGTGAACACGTAACTCAAGGCGTGTTTGGCTTGAAAACATCCGGGCGAGTGATGACGGCCGGGTGTATGAACTGTATGGATACCGGGCTCGGTGTGCAGCCGAGTCTGACGATTGCGTGAATTATCTACAGGTAGTCTAACCATGAAATGGTAGACGTGTAGCATCCATGTGCGAGAGACGCTTAGTGCCACTGAACTAACGAAGCCGGCTAAGTCCGGTATAGGTTTTTCTTTATGAGGACGTAGTACCGACATGATCTGGTGACGCATCGACGTCACACCCCACTAAATGAACAACTTCATTGTAAAACTTGAAAGTTTTAATCCGGAGCACTAAAAATTTGCTATAACCTCTTCCCTTAACCAGGATATTAAAAGTTAACGAGTTTTCAACTTATAGGAGACTAAGGACAGAGTCCCCTGTTTTCAGCTGATTTAAGGCTGAAGTTAATCAGTGGTTAGAGGTTGATTCCTTTCGAGGTTGGGGTCATATGATACATTTCTGGAAAGAATTGTAAGAGGTTCACAACTTTTATGTTGAGGTCCCGAGGTGTTTCAACCCTTAACCAATCGAAAAATGCAGTAGAGTTGAAACTGTCCACAAAACAGGGCAGAGCAAAGACTCTCTGTAAATTGAGCATAACTTCCTGCATAAAATCCAAAAATCGAAAATGAGGTAGTTCTGGAAATCTTATGAGATGGGTTACAACTTTGTAACAGAAAGTTTTGGCAGAATGGTAGCATAATTAACTGGGATTCTTGGATCAAATCAGTACCTAAAGCAGGGGGCTGCTGTCCAATTTTCTCCAGAAATTCTGTTAACTTTAACATCTCATAACTTTTGAACCAGGACATATCTTAGGCCAAGCAAACACTTTCTGGAAAGCTATTGAAGTTAGCGTTAACATTGATGTTGAGCTCCAGAATTGGTTTTGCTTTAGCATGGGCTAAATCAGGTTGAAATGGAAACTGGTCAGGGCCGTCATGCAGACAGCAGATCAGCAGTCAAATTTGTTTAAATTTGAACTATATTTCCAAGTTTTATGGGTTCAATGACATGTCTTGTTTTATAACTCAATGGTTTACTGTTCAAATAAATATTTGACATCTCTCAAATATATTTTTAAGATGACAGCAGATAAACAGTTCGAGAGCGGGTTGGTGGAATCTCACTGTTCTCACCACAGTGGCTATCCGGAGGCATTGAGGCAGATGCTTCAATATTTCGGATACAACCAAATGCCGCAGTACTTCGCCAAGGAAGAAGGCGAGGAGGGGAACAAGACGTGTACAATCCATGTCAAAGTCCCTGCAGGACCTACGCCACCCGGTTGGGTGCCGTTCACCGTCACGGTGAGAGGTAGACAACCAGAAGGGATGTGGCAAGTGGCAGCCCGTGACACCATGTCACGTTTCTGCCAGCTACACGTGAGAGCGATGGAGGGAACTCCATACGCGCTTGTTCTAGTGGAGGGATGGGCTCATCATGTGTGGGAAGGGAGGTACCGGGAGGCAACATACCCAAGTTGGCCAAGGTACAACCCTGCGGAGGCAAACCTCAGCCTCCAGATGAGGGCGGAAAACGCCGTGATGGACAGCCAAGCTGTTCATATGGAGCATCTCGCCGCATGGCTCAAGGAGAGCACAAGCCGTGGAGACCATTTTGAGAGTGCCCACAGCGCACTCCGCAGTGTGCTCCTTCCGATGATCAAGCGACTAAATGAACAGCATAATCAGTTGCATCGTCTGTAGAAGGCGAAGAAGAAAAGCCGTGTTGACATCGCGGCGTTACAAGAGTTGGTGCAGACTTTAACCCAGCAGAATGAGGACCTTACTCAAGAGCGGGACGACGCTATTGAGGAAGGGAAAGGCTGGGAAGAAGACTACAACCAGGCTATGGACGAGGTGCATGCATTGCAGGACCTCGTACCTCCGGTATTGGGCATACCGATGGTCTTAGGTCTTCTAGCAATGGGAGAACCCGAGATGGGTGAAGAGGTGGTAGATCCGGAGCCACCAGCATAGGTACTGGAAGAGGACGACCCGCAGGAGGTCGAGCTCTACTCCGAGTAGAGTGTTATCGTTGCCAAGTAGGGCAACCAGAGTAGTATAACCCAACTTTTGTAACCAATGACATGTCGTGTAGGCAGTAGCGTATGTATAGGTAGTGACGACATGAGCACGACTTCTCGGAGACCCGGGAATAATGTATATTGTATAAAGTTTGTACTTTATCAATATATGTGAATGTTGTGCAAATTATTCATGTGTCACTTCAATACCTACTATTGCATATGGAATTTAAAGTATGACATGTGTTAATCACTGCTGTTTTCAATTTCAGAATGACTCGTACTCGTGCCAACCCAGAAGTTGGGGGTACTAGCCAATGGGGAGAGACCTCCCAACAGCCTCCCGAGGACTCCTCGGGACAGCAGCAACAACAGCAGCAACAGCAACAGAAAACACCGCCACCGCCAACGGTTACATTGGCCGACATCATCGCGGCAATGGCGGGTTCTCATCAGCAGCATACGGAGTTGCTGCAAACTCTTATCGCCAATACGTCTCGCCCAGAGAGACGTCAAGACCGTGAGGAGCATCGACAGAGCTCCTACTCCGACTTCCTAGCGACTCATCCCCCGGTATTCTCAAGGGCGGATGAACCTCTCGACGCGGACAACTTGCTCCGCTCGATAGAGATGAAGTTCAGGCTGCTCCAGATAAGTGAGCAGCGCAAGACTCAGTTTGCGGTCCAACAGCTCCAGGGATCCGCGAGCGCGTGGTGGGCAAACTTCTGTGCTTCACAGCCCACCGACCGAGTTATGACCTGGGCGGAGTTCCGGGCGGCCTTCATGGCCTATAACATACCGCCAGGTCTGATGAAGAGGAAGACACAGGAGTTCCTACACCTGCAGCAAGGGAGCCAGAACGTGCTGGAATACTCCAGGGCGTTCAACGATCTCGCGCTCTACGCGTCGTATCACGCCGATACCGACGAGAAGCGGCGGTACCACTTGTACCAGGGGCTTAACCCACTCCTGAAGGACAAATTGGTGATGTTCAATCATGGCAGCCCCAACGACATCATTGATGCTTTGATTGTCCAGGAGGACTCCGGCAAGGAATTAGCGGCGGCGGAGAGAAAGCGAAGCGCGCCGCAAAGCAGCGGAGAAGGAGGCGGTCCTTCTCAGAAGTTTCGGATGGTGAATCGCCCACCATCAGGTCCACTCTGGCAGCCACCACAAAGGTCGATGCCGTTCCGCAGTCGGCCGTACTCTTCACCGGTATTCAGGCCGGCACTGCCAGCACCACCTCCGCAACAACAACAGCAGCAGCGGGCGATGCCGCGTGCGTATGCACCTCAGCAGCGCATGTCGGGCTTTCGTCCTCCGAGCACCGCACAAGCTGCGGCCACATGTTACATGTGTGGTCGTCCAGGACACTTCGCCAGCAGTTGCCCGGAGAGGCAAGGCGGCGGAGTTGCACCGCAATTTCCGGGGAGGAATCAACCCCGGAACTCTACTAATGCGCGGCGGGCAAACCCTAGGCCCGGCACTGTCCACCAGCTTGCCATAGAGGACGTGCCGGAGGGTGAGCCAATCCTTGTGGGTATGTTCCAACTCCACCAGCATCCTGCCATAGTATTGTTTGATTCATGCGCCACGCATAGCTTTATTAGCCAAGCTTTCATTAATAAATATAGCTTGCAAATACTACCCACCGATAGTCCTTATGTGATCTGTTCACCGGGTGGGAACATTTCAGCAAGCATGACGGTCCCGAAAGCACCATTGTGCTTGGAGGGTAGAGTATACCCTATGTCTCTCATAATTTTAGAGGGACAAAAATTCGATGTCATCTTAGGGATGTCGTGGTTAAACCGCCATGGCGCTGTTTTAGACACCGTCCTCCGAATCGTGCATTTGAATTCAGAAGTGCACAAATCTTATTCTTTATTTCTGGACAGTCCAGAAATAAAACTTCCAAGCGTCTATCAATCCACCACCATCAGATTGGAAGATATTCCAGTTGTCCGAGAGTTCCCTGACGTATTCCCGGACGATTTGCCGGGGATGCCGCCTGATAGAGAGGTGGAGTTCAAGATTGAATTTGCACCGGGAACCATGCCAATATCCTGAAGGCCGTACAAGATGGCGCCAAAGGAATTGGCTGAATTGAAGACCCAACTAACGGACCTGCTGGAAAAGGGTTTTATTAGCCCGAGCTCCTCGCCATGGGGCTGTTCGGCATTATTTGTGAAGAAGAAAGACGAGACGTTGCAGCTTTGCGTGGACTATCGTCCACTAAATGCCGTAACCATCAAGAACAAGTACCCGTTGCCACGGATCGACATGTTGTTTGATCAATTGGTCGAAGCAAAGATCTTTTCCAAGATGGACTTAAGATCTGGGTACCATCAGATTAAGATAAGGGTTGAGGATATTCCGAATACGGCGTTCTCAACGAGGTACAGACTTTATGAGTACCTGGTCATGTCCTTCGGCCTCACCAATGCTCCAGCTCACTTCATGTATTTGATGAACTCGGTATTTGTGCCAGAGCTGGACAAGTTTGTCATGGTCCTCATCGATGACATATTAGTATATTCCAAGTCGGAGGAAGATCACAAGAAGCATCTGCGTATAGTCTTGTAACGGCTGCGGGATCACAAGCTATACGCAAAATTCAGCAAATGCAAATTCTGGATATCGCAAGTGCCTTTTCTCGGGCATATCATCTCAGCAGAGGGTATCGCTGTAGACCCCTGTAAGATCACTAAAGTGCTGAATTGGAAATCCCTGAGGACTGTTCACGAGGTACGGAGTTTCCTCGGACTCGCAGGATATTATCGGAGGTTCATCCTGAACTTCTCAAAGATTGCCAAGCCTATGACAGAGCTTCTGAAGAAGGCTACCAAATATGTTTGGAGTCCAGCATGTGAAGCAGCATTCAAGGCTTTAGTCAAGCACCTAACATCAGCACCGGTTTTGGCGCAGCCAGAAACAACAAAACCGTTCGATGTGTACTGCGATGCATCCGGCATTGGGCTCGGATGTGTGCTGATGCAAGACCGCAGAGTGGTCGTGTATGGATCACGGCAGCTTAGAAACCATGAGCAGAATTATCCAACTCACGACTTGGAGCTCGCTGCCGTGGTACTTGCACTGAAAATGTGGAGGCACTACCTACTCGGTAACCTCGTGCATTTATATACCGACCACAAGAGCCTCAAGTACATATTCACTCAGAAGGAGCTGAACATGAGGCAGCGAAGATTGTTAGAATTGATAAAGGATTACGAAATAGAGATCCATTATCATCCGGGCAAGGAAAACATAGTGGCAGATGCGCTGAGCCGCAAGTCACACATCAACAATCTGACCATCACACCATTGGAAGAGAGCGAACCACCACTGCATGTGATTCCACATCGAGCTCTCTACAACCTAGCATTGATCCCCACCATCCGTCAAGAGATAGCGGCAGCTCAGAAACATGACAAGGGTATATCGCATTTGCAGAGACGCGTAGACAGTGGGGAGTTGAAATGTTTCCGGAAGGACAGAGACGGCGTCCTATGGTTCAAGGACTGGATCGTCGTACCCCGTAACCCGGAGCTACGGAAGAAATTGTTTGATGAGGCTCACTTATCAAAATTTTCTATTCACCCCGGCAGCAACAAAATGTATCGAGAACTCAGAATCAAGTTTTGGTGGACACGGATGAAGCGGGAGGTCGCAAAGTACGTGTCCGAGTGTGATACATGTCGAAGGGTGAAGGCGGATCATATGCGGAAACCGGGACTGCTACAACCACTGGGCGTTCATGCCTGGAAGTGGGAGGATGTGAGCATGGACTTCATCGTCGGCTTACCCACCACTTTTCAAAAACATGATTCTGTGTGGGTGATCGTCGACCGGCTCACCAAAATTGCCCATTTCATCCCGGTCAACACCAACTACAACGCCAAGAAGTACGCTGAACTGTACATCTCACGGATCCTATGCTTGTACGGCGTACCCCGTACCATCATATCGGATCGGGGCACTTTATTTGTGTCCCATTTTTGGGAGCAGCTGCACGCTGCATTGGGGACGAAGCTGATCCGTAGTTCAGCATACCACCCGCAGACGGATGGGCAAACCGAGCCGGTAAATCAGATCCTGGAAGACATGCTACGAGCTTGCGCTATCAACCACGGCAAGAATTGGGATGATCACTTGCCGTTAGCCGAGTTCTCGTACAACAATGGGTACCAAGCCAGCATTAAGATGGCGCCTTATGAGGCGCTATACGGAAGGAAATGCCGCACACCACTGAATTGGTGTGAGTTTGGCGAAAGGTTTACCTTCGGGATTGACCTTGTCAACAACGTGGAAGAAAAGGTTCGACTGATTCAAGCAAACCTAAAAGCCGCCCAATCCCGTCAGAAATAGTATGCGGACCGGAGAAGACGCTCATTACAATTTGAAGTCAGGGATCACGTATATCTACGTGTGTCTCCAATGAAAGTCGTAAGCAGATTTGGGGTGAGAGGAAAGTTGGCACCCCGATAAATCAATCCATTCCAAATTACCGAAAGATGTGGATCAGTAGCATACCGGCTGAAATTACCAGAAGCACTTTCCGGTGGGCACGACGTCTTTCACATTTCCCAGCTGAGGAAGTGTCTTAAGCTATCAACTACCGTTCAGCTGGAGGACATTGAAGAACTGAAAACGGATCTCACCTATCGGAAGGAACCGGTTCAGATCATTGACGAGAAGGCCCGAACCACACGCAACCGCACGTTGTGGTTCTACAAAGTTCTATGGAGTAATCACTCCGTGGACGAAGCGACATGGGAGAGCGAAGGATTTCTTCGCGCTAACTACCCCGACTTTTTCACGTCGCATATCCGGTAATTTTCCACCGTCCTCTCTCTCATTTCTACCTGATAATCTTGGGACAAGATTCTTTTAAGGGGGGAGGAAAGTAAGGGCCTCAGTTTTTGACACATGTTTGAAGTGTTCATCACCACACACACACCTCATTTGAAGCAAGTTGATGAACACATTTGAAGAGCAAGTAACCACCATCAACATGCTCATTAGAAAACAAACTCACATATTGCAAAAGTGGTATTTCCCACATGTAATATAGGGGCTGGGCATATGAAAACTCCTATACATTGCTAGGAATGTCCATGCAAAGTTTCGCCCAAATTCAAAACCTTTTGAGGTCATTTTGGGTATAGCTAGAAAGAGGGCAGTTTGAAACTGCATTCAAATTCAAACTGTTTTTATCCCATGAATTCAAAAGTGGGAGACATATTCTTACTCAGCACATTTTTGTGAGCTCACACACCAATTTTCACTCCATTTGGAGTTGATCTTGACATGAGCTAAGTGGGGCAAATTCAAACTTTATTTGAATTTCAAACTGAACATGTGCTGAAATTTATCCAAACCAAACCCAATTTGAATTCTAACAAATTCAAATGGCTCAAAGGTAGATAATTCAAATCACCAGGGGCTTTGTGGGAACTACTGTTTACAACAGTGAATTTGAGTTAAGTTCAGAGGTTAAAATTGAGGGTGGGACCCACATGTCATAAAGCTAAGAGGGGGTGACTTGCACACAATGTCACAGCCTCGGTGGGAAATTCCACCGAGCAGCCGCCGGGTGTGCCACCGAGAAGGAACCGACGCCACCAGCTGCTTCCTCCTTCGCGCGCTGGCGGCAAGGGCGGCCTTCTCGTGCCCCCACGCGACAGCGAAGACCCGGCTGCCTTCTTATCCTCGCGGGCGACACCGAGCAGCGGCATTCTGTTTCCCCGAGCTCTCGGTCGATCGGAGGAACGGAGCAAACAGCCACGCCCTTGTGCCCCCGATCTGCTCGGCAGCACCCTGAGCTCAAGCACCACTCTCCCGATGCCTGAATCACTGGATTTCGGCTTCTGTTCCCGTGATCAACGACGACCGCCACGACTTAGCTCAAGAACGGCGATCGGTCTCACGTGGGCAGCACACCACAGCCACTTCCACGGCCGAACAAGGGCGGCAAAAGGAGCGCACAGACTCCACGCTGCTTCCACCAGAAGCTCAAGCCACGCCATGAGCTCTCGCTGGCGAATTCCAAGATTTTGCTCCGGTGGCCTCTACCCGAGCTTTCCGGTACAGTTCCTTAAAATTCTCCTTTTCTACTCCTCCTTATGTCATCAAACTTTGCACGTGTATGCTGGGTTAGCCGGCGATCAATTATCCTTTAGCATCCATCGCATGAAAACCCCTCGGAGCGGCGGAATTTCAGCTTTACTAAGGTTGTTCGCCGCGGACCCATTCGGTCGCACGGTGAAACCGTATTTGCGGTAACTCCCGAGCTACTCTGAGGTCATGACGAGCTTCCTAGAGCTGTGCTGGTGGTGTAGAGCCTATCGGTGCAAGTATTGGCGGGCTAGAGACCTCAGACAACGGCGCCGAACCACAGCAGTAGCCGCCGCATGTCGCGGAGCTGGTTCTGGCCACCAGCAGCCCAAACAGAGCCCACCAACATGTTCCTCGATGCTCTAAACCCTCTGGCGGCGAGTCTCTGTCTGGGCGGCGGCCGGGAACGCCGATCCAGCGAGCAACCGTCTGCTCCGGCGAGGGGGGGAGCGCGAGGGCGCGAAGCAGAGGGCGGGAGGAAGAAGAAGACGCGGGGCCCGGCTGTCAGCGGCTTAAAATTCAAATCGGGATCAGGCTGCGGCTCGGATCCGGTGTGCTGGCGCAAAAATATCTCGTAGACTCCGGTGTGCCGACGCCTCAGCGCGCAACACTTGTCCCCGTGGCCCACCGTCAGATTTAAACTTTTTCCCCATTTTCAGATTTCATTCAAACTACAAATTCTCATAGCTTGGGCTAGGAAACTCCAAATCGAGTGAACCAAATTTTTTTGGATTCATATATCTTAGCACTTTCCAGCAAATCAAGTTTCACTTCATGAAAATCATTAATTCTCCAGAATTAATTCCTCAAAGTTTAAACAGTTTGGAATTTTAACTGGAGAACCCCTTGGAGGAAAATTCAGAAATTTTGCTGGGATGTTCACCAAAATATCCCTGAACTACCATAAAAATTTCAGATCCATTTGAGCTCATTTAATCCACCTAATGGTGTTATTAGTAAAACTGTTCCAGAGAAAATAGAAAATGTTCAGAAACATTTTCAGAATTTTCTCTGAAATTGTTTAGATCATATCTTTATCTAGGGACCTTCAAATTAAGTGAGACCAACTCCATTAGAACCCTCTGAAAATCTAGTTTTCAGAAAGTCATGGCTTGTTCCATGAAAATCCCTAGAGCACCCTAAGAGTTCCAATTAAGGTCAAGGACATAATTAATTGCGGAGGGCTCAAATGAGCTTTGCTGCAACTAAAACTTGACCAAGTCTCTGTTTAGGTTGTAACCAAGCCACAGTAAAAGTTTCACAGTCTTTGGGTCTATCTAGTGAGACTTAGAAGGTTCACAAATTTAAAACTCAATTCAAATGCATTTAATTAATACATGTACTTCTTATATCATGTAGTCGCTAAGATCGAGGAGGAACCCGAAGTCCTAGACTTTGTTACGCCGGAGGAGCAGCTAGCCTACGACCAAGAGCAGCAAGGCAAGCTCCAGTTTGCATTAACCTCTTTACAAATTTTTATTGTTTTGAGCACTTACTTGAATACCATTATTCCTTGCATTAGAGTCTTGTTTGGAAACATAATTGCATAGCCAAGAAAACCATTGGTTGGGTTTAGGATTGCAAACCCCGTTAGCTACTGCAAAGTAAGTTAGGGTAGGATTCGATATAAGTCGAGTAGTTGGAACTACACGCGAGCATAGGCTAGAGGCACTCGACTCGGGTAGAGATAGCACATGATACACATGGCAAGAAAATGAGACCAAACGGAGAGTAAGGGCAGCAGGACTTTGGGGCCTGTGTGCTGTAGCTCCGCTTGTGTCGATTGAGGACTGAGCCATGTGCGGGCCTGTTGAACAAACTAGAACAGTACCGAATACCTACCGGCTATATGGGAACCGGGAAACCGATGTAACTCGGGTAGCTGGTTGTTGAGGCATAGCTGGTCGTTCAGAGGGTAGGTTGAGAGCTCGAGGTGTAAATCGGCTGGCGGCACTGAGATGCGCGTGCAGAGACCTCTTGCTTAGGACGATTGGACCGGTTCAACATTTGGCTAATGGGTGAAAGGTGGTTACGTACGGCGTCCGTGATGGTTGCTGTAGGCAACATCGAGTACGGGCGTACGTGACGGGTTGCTCGAGTAACTCTGCAGGTGTAAATCGATTATAATCACCGTCCCTCGCGGTCAGTGAGTACCACTTGTTCACTGTACCATGACTTACAAAGAACAGGCTAGTTGCATGTTAAAATGTTGCTGATTGAAAGATGGACTTGATTGCTAATGATTTGTTGTAGTTTAGAGCTAACTAAAGTTCTTTTCAACTTTGGGCAAAGTACATGAGAGAAATACGTTTCTTGTTTGATTGCGGGTCTCTCATGTGCCTTGGCGTAAGGTTCTCCACAACCTGCTGCTAAAACTTGAAAGTAAGGTTCCACTGATTAGGTGAGTCCTTGCAAATGATTTTTGCCTCATGTAACCTATCAACCCTCATGTAGAAGTTCCATGTTTAGGAGAGACGGGTCAGACTTGCTGAGCCTTCGTGCTCACTGCTTGTGTTTGAAGCTTTTTGCAGGGTTCTATGAGGAAGGGACTCCCGAGGAAGAGGCGGAACCCCAGGAGGGGAACCCCGTCGAATGGGAGTCGTGCACGCCGCCGTGTTAGTGTGCGTGCGTGCAAGCAAGAACACGTTCACGGGCTGAACGTGAACTTGATGCGTAGTCTACGCCCGTGAGTGTAGACTGGACGTATTTTGATGTAAAAATGTTCATAAACCAGTTTATGTAATAAAATTTTTGCTTCCGCTTTGTACCTTTGATATGTGTTATTCGGTGTTGTGCAACGCAGCACCCCTCAGCGTGATCCTGGCTCGACAAGACCGTTGGGGTCGTGTCAGAAACCGCCCGTAGGCCGAGTATTTCTAGGTTTTGTTATGGCAATTATGGCGGGGAGGATCGGGCTCGCGGTGACAGCTAGGTTAGAGCCTTCCCGGAGCTTTTGCATGGCCATGTCGACGTTCCCTGGGATCCCCCGGTTCTGTAGAGCCCTCTCACCGAGGTTTTGGCGGGCTAGAAGAGTCGAGTGACGTAGCTGAAGTGATCCCGAGCCGCTGCATCGTCGCCGGCTAGGTTAGGGCCACCGCCGGCCGGGGGAGATGGTGCCATCGTGTTCAGCGCACGATTTTAGGCCCTATCGGCGAGGGAGGGCGCGGGAGCTGGCCGGACGGCAAAAATCAGCTCGGCTCCGGCGAGCCCGGCGGCGCACGGGCGCGGGAGCGCGAGGAAGAAGATGAGCTGGCCGGGCCCGCTTGTCAGTCGCTGAGTAAATAGTGTGGGGATCTTCTGTTGCACCGGATCAACTGTGACAATGCGGAAAACAGTCATGTGGCCCCGCGTGGGGTATCCGAGGGATTGACACGTGTGGGCCGTACCCGCTGTCAGGGATTTGAACTTTTCCCGGTTAATTCAACTTCCAGAATTTCCCCAAACTTTAGAACCTCATAAATTTTGCTAGGACGCTCCAAATTTAGTGATCCAAATTGGGTTGGGTTCATATTTAATAGCTCTATCCAAATATGCAACCCAATTTGTATGAAACTCATTATTTCATTCTGGAAAATTCATTAAAGCTTTTCAGCAAAAGCATTTTAGAGGGAGTTTGGTTAATCCAAAAATCCTCAAGTTTTGCCATAACATACTCTGGGATGTTAGTGAACTCCTGTAAAAGTTTAAGATCATTTGGAGTTGATTTGATCAGGGCAATTCAGATTTGAAGATGCTGTATTCACTTAAATACAGAAACAATTTCAGAGAATTTCCAAAACATGGAAATTCAGTGCTGGGCAAATCTTAGCTCCAAAAATGCTAGGAAAATTCATGCAAACTCTATGAGCTATAATTGAAATTGTAGTTCACTAAGTTTAGCATGAACATGGGTGTTATCTCAGAATTAATTCTTCTTTGCTTAATTGCTTAGAAAATTCTTCTGAACCAACCACTCAATGAAAAGTGCTAATTTTTGGTCCAGAGGACTTTCTTGTGACAAGGAACTCACAGGAAAAGTTTCAGCTCCATTGAAGCTCAGAGTCACCTCTGTTCTGTTTAACCACTTATGGTGATCAATATAGAAGAGGGGGAAAACCATTTAGCACTTAATCATGTGCTTAGGTCCAAACCCAAACCACTAGCACCAGTTTCATTTTAAATTCATAAACAAGGTTCCAGTTTTTGAAAACTTGTTAGTAGAACTTGTAGCAGAATCTTTACAATTAAACTTATGTGCATATTCATTAACGTGTAGTCGCTGAAGGCGAGGAGACTCCGGAAGTGCTTGACTTCCTCCTTCCGGACGAAGATCTAACAACTGACCAGCAGCAACAAGGCAAGCCCCGGTTTGCATTAAGCCGTTTATAAAGTTTTACTTTGTTTACATACATAGTGTGAAGTATGTATGTGCATTAGGTGTAGGATGGATGAAACCCCAAATGCATAACCAGATGTTTCCCCTAAGTGTGAGGGTAGTGTCTAAGGCCTCGAGTAGACAGGCTATGCTTAATGATTCATAGGACTTCGGTACAAGTCGAGTAGTTGGAATCTACTCGTGAGTTAGGCTTGGGACACACGGGATTGGTTCGAGTGATGTGAGATCACCTTAGTAATAAAAAAATGAGACTTGGCAGGGGCTAGGGCGCTGAAAGAGGGAGTCTTGTGCGAGCAGCCCTGTCTGTGTCGATTGAGGACCTATCCATGTGCGGCCCACGCTGATCAAGTTTGAACGTACCGAAGGCATATCGGATATATGGGGCCCGATAAACCGATGTAACCTAAACCTCCGGGCGTCGAGGCATAATGCACCGATTTATAGGTGTAGTCTGAGGGCAGCAAGGTGGAAATCTGCTAACGGGCATAGAATGATGCTCCGTGTAGGGAACCTCCTGGTCGTTTCGGTGCGACCGGTTCGACGTTTGGGCTGTTGGGTGAAAGGTTGTCCCGTACGACATCGACTGAGCGTGCTGTGCAGCTCCACGGGTGGGCGTACGTGACGTGTTCTTTGGGTGTCCCTGCAGGTGTATATCAAGTCGATTTGCCATCCCTCGTGGTAAAGAGTACCACTTGGTCACTGAGTCGTGACATAGGCTAATGTATGAAATGTGATGATTCAATATTTCTGTTATGATATAATTGTATTGCTACATGTGTGCCACCAAATATTGCTTACTAAATTTCAGATTCCTGAACTGTTAACTTGTGGCTAAAAGATGAACTAAGGATGAACTCGTAGGCGTGTCCATTTGTTGCAATGTTACTATACTATGTTCATTGTACACCTCATGTAGAGTCTCATGCCTAGGTGAGTCGGTTAAGTCTTGTTGAGCCATCGTGCTCATGTTTGCTGCTTAAGTGTTTTTCAGGTGAGGAGCCACCCACGGACTCGGGTTACGAGTCCACCGGCGAGGGTTACCCTCCGTCGGGGACCACGGCTGAGTGGGAGCCGTACATGCCGTGCTGAGCTGAGGAGTGCAGCTAGTATGGCTTGCCCCTAGGGCTGGGCAATCGACTTTTGCTAGAGAGGCAGCCGTGAGTTGTACAATTTAGACTTCCGCTGTGTAATATAAACAATAGTTTGTAACTGAAGTTTGTACCTGTTTGTACAGTTCAGTTGGTTTCCCATGTAATAAAAGGTGTCCTTATGATGTGTGCTGTCGGGTGTCGCATCGTGCGGCACCACCCTCTGCGATCCTGGATGAGCGGATCCCGGTCTGCCACAGCCTGGTGTCAGAGCTGCATTGGGGATAGCACAGCACTTAAGGACTGTATTATGGGAAAACTTATGTTTATGGTGAGGATTCGGTAGTTGCCCAAGTAAGGACTATATTAGCATAGTTACTTAAAGTGGCAAAGACTAACCTATGTGCTATAATTATGAATTTTAATTATATAACGACGCACCTACGCTCTGGTAAGAATGGTAAGGAACGCCACCGAAAGTGGTTCAATTTCGGTTAGCTCCCCTGACGAGGAAAGTGGTTCAGGGATAGGTCTCACAGCTTAGTGTGAGACGTCAATATGAAACTCTTGGACTCTTCATGTTCCTGAGTTCATATGAAATGCTGATCCCTAGAGTGCATTAGGCAAGTAAGTGGAGACCCCATCTCGTGGTCAGTAACGCGAGAGTGTGTTCGTCTGGAAATAGCCCAGGAGGACATATGCAGCGCTTGCCATCGGCGTGCCCTGCAGGGCAGTAGGTGGTATCCGTTGGGTTGATAACATTCCCAACCATGACAACCCGTTCATGATATACTCGGGTTCCCCGTCGTGTGGTGTTGAAACACGATCAGTACCTTGAGACGTGACTTAACTCAAGGACGGCCGTATGGCAATGATACGGGTGTTTGTATTTACTTTCAAATATGGAACTGCCTGAAATGAAACAACCTTTGAGTGCATCATTATTATGTGGTATTCTGCAGGTACTAACCACATATGTATCTCGTGTAGTATACGTGTGCGAGAGCCCGTTTAGTGCCACAACTGAGACGTCTATGCCGGTATAATCCGGGTAGGATTTTCTTTTTGTGAGGGACGTAGTACCGACATATTATAGTCATGTGCATGGACAATAATGATAACAAGGAATTAAAATCACTATGTTTCAACATTTAGAACCCTGGTTGGGTAGGAAAAATTTGATAGTTGATTAGTGTAGTTCCAAAGGATTGAAAAACAGAGTGCTCTGTTTTGGGCAGCAAGTTGCTGAATTTTGACAGTGCATAACTCGCAAACTATTTAGTCAATGGAGGTGTGGGATATAGTTCTGGAAAGGTATTTAAGTACTCTAAAACTTTGTTGTAGACTTACAGAGCTGAAACACATCTTAAGATGGCCTAATTCTCGAGGAATGTAAACTGTCCAGAACCAGGACCGAGTTAAACCCTCTCTGGACTGTTCTGTTTTTCAAGCATAACTTCCTGTAGAACAATCTAAAATTTTCATATGACACATCTTTGAAAAGGGAAGGAGATGTGTGACATCTTTGTAATTCAAAGTTTCTGTATTTTCAGTACGGAATTCAGTGAAAACCAAGGTTTAAAACAGCAACTTCCAAGGGAGGTGCTGTTGAAATCCTTCCAGAAATTCTGTTGACTTTGAATTACCATAACTTCTAAGCCAGATCTGATATGAGGGCAAATAAGTAATCGTTGGAAAGATACTGAAGTTAAATTTAACTGTGGTATTCAACTTGAGTCATGAAACTGCCCAGAACCAGATCAAAACCTGGAATATGTAGAAACTGGTTATTCTGACAGGGGAGTGACGGTTGAACTCATTGGAGAGATTGTTGTACCCTAGAGGGTTTAAGTACTCCAATAGGGTAGAACATACTCATGAGAGGTTATCTTCAACTAGTGAAAGATGTGAGTATAGGTCTCACTCAAGTTTCTTTTACTAGAGACCATGTTTGTGTCGTATTGAAGATAAAAGGGTAGTATACGTGATGACAAGGTGATAGTAACGTCTCGTAGTGACCAAACCTAGTTGTGATGAACTTCCAAAGAGGAAGTCCATAAATTTGGATTTAAAATAGCTATTATTTGGTCTGGTAATGGTGTATCTTGTGCAAAGTTATTACATTATCTGTATACGGGATGTATCGCATGCCTTATTGTGATTATGTTTTACGCCATTTTATTGGACTGCATACAATATGTTGCGGGACTGATGTTTATTGTTGTATGGTTGTAGATGGTTCGCACTCGGACCACGCGAGATTGGTGGCTCTAGCCAGCAGGGAGGCGATGACTCCCAGCCACCTGCCTACGACAGCACCCCGCAGCAACAACCACCACCGCCGCCTCCGCTTACCCTAGCGGATGTGATAGCGGCACTGGTGGGGAATCGTGAGGAGCAGACCGACCTGCTCCACACGATTGTGCAGAATACGTCCCAGGCGGGGGGGGGGGGCGTCAAGAGAGGGGGCCTCGCGAGCCCTGTGAGGTGACGTACTCGGACATCATGAGTACGCACCCTCCAGTGTTCACTGAAGCATAAGAACCACTGGAGGCTGACAACTGGCTGTGGACAATGGAGTCCAAGTTCAGGCTGCTCCAATGCACGGACCAGCAGCTTCACAGTGCCGCTGGTGCATGGTGGGCGAACTATGTCGCCTCACGTCCGGCTGGCCATGCCGTGGAGTGGGAAGAATTCCGGGAGGCGTTCCGCGCCTATCATATCCCTCACGGGATAATGAAGAGGAAGTTCTAAGAATTTTTGGAACTGAAGCAGGGCGGGAGGAGTGCCCATGACTACTCCCGTGCCTTCAACCATCTGGCGCAATATGCGTCATACTACATCTCCACCGAGGAGTAGAAGCGGGAGCACTTCTATCGGGGGTTACACCCCGAGATAAAGACACATGTCGTTCAGTGGAATCGCGGCACCTTCAACGACCTCGTCAGTGCCACGATTATGAAAGAGGACGCTCAGAGGGAGTTGGCAGCTGAGCGGCGGAAGCGCAGCGCTCCACCCATCAGTGGGGGTGGCGCTCCCCAGAAGTACCGCATGGTGTATCGGACACCATCCGGACAGCAGTTGCATCCACCGGCGCGACCTCAGCGGTTCGGGGGACGTTCTTTTCAGTCACCTCCGTTCCGAACGCCGATGCCACCACTGCGACCGCAACAACAGCAGCAGCAGCAGATGGCACCCCGGGTGTTTCCACCGCCACAACGTGCCACGGGTTTCCATCCGCCGATCAGCGGAGGACCGCCCCGCTTCACTTGCTTCACGTGTGGCCAGGCGGGCCTTTTCGCGAAGGACTGTCCCCAGGGGCAGCAGAGAAGCGGGCAAGCCCAGTTCCAGGGCAGTGCTCGAGGGCGACCTCCGGTCAAGAAGGTTGGTCAGCGGACTGGGGGCGTTCGCAACCTCGACAATGAGGACGCCCTAGAGAGAGACAACGTGCTGGCGGGTACGTTTACTCTCAACGATCAAGCCATCATCATATTGTTTGATTCTGGTGCAACCCACAACTTCATAAGTGCATCATATGTGGTTAAGCATCAACTGGAAGTCTTTCCAACCAAGTGTTCTTATATCATCTGCTCACCGGGAGGAAAGATTTCAGCAACTATGATGGTTCCGAAAGCACCACTGTGCTTAGGTGGGAAGATATATCCCACCACAATGATTATTCTTCAGGGGCAGAAGATTGATGAAATCTTAGGAATGTCATGGCTAAGCTACCATGGCGCTGTCCTGGAAACCTTATTATGGACGGTTCACCTCAACTCCCCATTACACCGTCCGCAGTCTCTCACATTAGATAATCCAGTCCGGGAGGTTTCAGCGAGCAATAATACTGAAGCTCTCAAGTTAGAGGACATCCCCGTAGTCCTGGAGTACCCCGACATGTTTCCGGATGATCTTCCGGGCATGCCACCTGAGCGGGATGTCGAGTTCAAGATCGATCTTGCACCCGGGACTACTCATATATCACGGAGACCATATAAAATGGCTCCGAACGAGCTGGCTGAACTGAAAGAACAGCTCAATGATCTGTTGAGCAAAGGTTTCATTAGGCCGAGTTCCTCGCCTTGGGGATGCTCGGCGCTGTTCGTGAAGAAGAAGGATGAAACCTTGAGGCTGTGTGTGGACTACCGGCCGCTCAACGCTGTCACCATCAATAATAAGTACCCACTGCCCCGCATTGACACATTGTTTGATCAACTTGTGGGTGCAAGTGTGTTCTCCAAGATGGACCTTCGCTCTGGATATCATCAGATAAAGATCCGGGCAGAGGATATCCCGACGACAGCTTTCTCGACGAGATATGGATTATATGAATATCTTGTCATGTCTTTTGGTCTCACGAATGCTCCAGGCCATTTCATGTATCTCATGAACTCGGTGTTCATGCCGGAGCTGGACAAGTTCGTCGTGGTGTTCATCGATGATATCTTGGTTTACTCCAAGACAGAAGCCGAACATACCGAACACTTGAAGATCATTCTTCAACGATTGCGAGACCACAAGCTCTACGCCAAGTTCAGCAAATGCGAGTTTTGGATCAGCCAAGTGCCATTCTGGGACATATCATCTCCGCGGAAGGCATTGCGGTTGACCCAAGCAAAATGAGCAAGTGCTGAAATGGAAAGCTCCCACTTCAGTTCATGAGGTCAGAAGCTTCCTCGGGTTAGCGGGATACTATCGGAGATTCATTCCAAGCTTCTCCAAGCTCGCTAAGATGATGACAGAATTGCTGAAGAAGGGAACGAAATATGTTTGGAACACGGCGTGTGAAGGAGCGTTCCAAGCATTGGTGAAGCATCTCACAACAGCTCCGGTCTTAGCTCAACCGGATACAACCAAGGCCTTTGACGTGTACTGTGATGCGTCGGGTATTGGGCTCGGCTGCGTGTTGATGCAGGAAGGACGTGTGGTCGCCTATGGCTCACGCCAACTTCAGAACCATGAGCAGCACTATCCGACTCATGATCTGGAGCTTGCTGCAGTGGTTTTGGCGCTGAAATTGTGGAGCACTATCTCCTGGGGAATTTGGTGCACCTCTACAGCGACCACAAGAGCCTAAAATACATTTTAACCCAGAAGGAGCTGACCATGAGGCAAAGGAGGTGGTTAGAACTAATCAAAGATTATGAGAGTGAGATTCACTACCACACCGGCAAGGCGAATATGGTCGCCGATGTGCTGAGTCGGAAATCACATGTCCATAACCTCACCATTACACCGGTGGAGGAGGAAGAGCCAAGTTTATACGTGGTTCCTTATGGATCGCTCTACAACCTTGCCCTCATCCCTACTATTAGGGAGGACATCATTGCAGCTCAGAAGATTGATAAGGGTATGGCACATCTCCGGAGACTGATAGACAATGGCGATATCAAGTGTTTCCGGAAAGATGATGAGGGGACACTATGGTTCAATGACAGCATAGTCGTACCCCGAGATATGGAGCTGAGGAGAAAGATGCTCGATGAAGCTCACTTGTTTAAATACTCCATTCATAAGGGCAGCAACAAAATGTACCAAGATTTGAAAAAGAAATTTTGGTGGACACGGATGAAGCGGGAGGTAGCGCAGTACGTATCCGAGTGTGATACGTGTAGACGAGTGAAGGCTGATCATATAAGAAAATCAATGGGAGGATGTGAGCATGGATTTCATTGTGGGATTGCCCCTAACTTCCAACAAGCATGATTCCATTTGGGTGATCGTTGACCGACTAACCAAGTCGTCTCACTTCATTCCCTTGCATACACATTTCCATGCCAACAGATATGCAGAGTTATATATTGCCAGGATTCTATGCTTGCATGGCGTACCCAAGACCATAGTCTCAGACCGAGGTGCATTGTTTGTATCTCGCTTTTGGGAGCAGTTGCACGCTGATTTGGGTACTAAACTTATTAGAAGCTCCTCCTACCACCCTCAGACAGATGGCCAAACAGAGAGGGTGAATCAGGTTCTGGAAGACATGTTGAGAGCATGTGCCATCCACCATGGTAGGAACTGGGATGATCACCTACCGTTGGCGGAATTCTCGTACAACAACGGCTATCAGGCGAGTATCAAAATGGCACCCTACGAAGATCTCTACGGTCTCAAATGCCGCACCCCATTAAACTGGTGCGAGTCCGGTGAAAGGGTCACATTCGGGGTTGATGTGGTGAACGACGCCGAAGATCGCGTTTGCTAATTTGAAGGCAGCTCAATCCCGGCAAAAGAGCTACGCTGATAAGAGGCGTCGACCGCTGCACTTCGACGTCGGGGAACACGTGTATCTCCGCGTGTCTCCGATGAAGGGCGTGCACCGGTTCGGTGTGAAGGGGAAACTCGCTCCCCGTTTCATTGGACCCTATGCTATCACCGAGAAGTGTGGACCAGCGGCGTATAGACTGGAGCTACCGACATCTCTTGCTAGTGTCCATGACGTTTTCCATGTTTCACAACTGAGAAAATGTCTGAAGCATACCGCTGCTGTTCCTACCGAAGACATCGGCGAGCTGCAACCGGATTTAACGTATGATGAATATCCGGTGGCGATTATTGATGAGAAAGCCCGAACCACGCGTAGCCAAACTTTGTGGTTCTACAAAATACTCTGGAGCAACCACACCGCCGACGAAGCGAGATGGGAGAGCGAGGAATTCCTTCGCTCAAATTACCCGGAGTTCATGGCGTCTCAGCACGAGTAAGTCCCTATTACATCGCTGTCTCTTCTTTTGTAATCTCGGGACGAGATTCTTTTAATGGGGGGAGGGATGTAAAAGCCCAAGAAAAGGGACATGCAAAAACTTCATCACCTCACAACACCACAGTTTTTTGTTGTGAATATCTTGTGAAGAATTGTGAAGAGCATGTAACCTCCATCAAAAGGGGATTGGTTCAAACTTCTACACATATGATAACACATGAGAGGTTGTTCTAGAACCAACTTATAGTCATTTGCAAGTTTGGACCCTAGTTGGATTAAGACCACCGAGTTGAAGTACTCAAGGGCAATGGGAGGGTTTGAAAATCAGAATTTGAACTAAATGTCCAACTCAAAATTTAAATGAGGGGAGGACATAATGGTGATTCAAAACTGTTGTGTTCAAACTCTTGGTTGCAGCAGTTAACACAAGAATCAAATTGCATATTTGGATTCCTTAGGTCCAAATTAGTGGGTAGGCAAAGTTTCAGTAATTTTTGAAAAGGTTTGCTACCCATTTTTCTAAAAAGGATTCAAATGTGCAAAGAATTCACATACACATTTGAATTTGGGGGAAATTTGTCCAACTATCCAAATGTAGCTCAGTTTTAGACTCCAAACATTTGAATTGATCACTTGCTAAGTTTTGGAGATCTTTTGTGGGAGGAGGAGAGGCTGCCTGGTGGGACCCACATGTCATTGGGGAGGTTAAAAATTGCATAAAGATCAGCAGCCTTCGGGGTGAAGTTTCTACTCGAGCATAGCCGAGGACTCCACGGGCGCCACCGAGACACCCACCGCAGCGCCTCCCGGGGTCGGTTTCTTCACGCTGGCAAGCTCCTCGTGGGGGATAGTTACTCCCGGCCGTGCCTCGTTTTGCCACAGCGCCAAAGTCCACATTCTACCCCCCTCGCACGCAAGGACGACACCGAACAGCCGCCGCCGCGTTACTCGCTCGGGAAGCTACGTGCCTTCGCGTACAAGGCCGGGCAGTAGCAAAAACAAACCCACGGACTTCGCCACAACCTCCTCAGACCACAAACGGGAGCGTTCGGCCTCACCACCCCGCGCACACCAAGTTTTCCGTGGCAGCCGAAACCCAGCTGAAGAGAGGTCGCGTGTGGACAGCTCGGCAGAGGATCTTTAACGGCTGAGCAAGAACGGCCTCGGACGCGCCAGAACCTGGTGGTGCTCATATCCGAAGCTCAAGCCGTGACCTGGTCCACAGAGCGCGAATTTGAAGAAAGTTCTCCGGCGGGCACGAACTGACCCCCCAACATGGTACACTCAAATTCACCCGCCACCCTTGTTCTTAGGTCGTGAAATCTTGCACACAGTACCGCCCTTCACATCCATAGCTTGAAACCGCCCGTAGGCCAAGTATTTCTAGGTTTTGTTACGGCAATTATGGCGGGGAGGACCGGGCTCACGGTGAAAGCTAGGTTAGAGCCTTCCCCGAGCCTTTGCATGGCCATGTCGACGTTCCCTGGGATCCCCCGGTGTTGTAGAGCCCTCTCACCGAGGTTTTGGCGGGCTAGAAGAGTCGGGTGACGTAGCCGAAGTGATCCCGAGCCGCTGCATTGTTGTCGGCTAGGTTAGGGCCATCGCCGGCCGGGGGAGATGGTGCCATCGTGTTCAGCGCACGATTTTAGGCCCTAGCGACGAGGGAGGGCGCGGGAGCTGGCCGGACGGCAAAAATCCGCGCGGCTCCGGCGAGCCCGGCGGCGCGCGGGCGCGGGAGCGCGAGGAAGAAGCTGAGCTGGCCGGGCCCGCTCGTCAGTCGCTCAGTAAATAGTGTGGGGATCTTCTGTTGCACCGGATCATCTGTGACAATGCGGAAAACAGTCCTGTGGCCCCATGAGGGGTATCCGAGGGATTGACACGTGTGGGCCGGACCCGCTGTCAGGGATTTGAACTTTTCCCGGTTAATTCAAATTCCAGAATTTCCCCAAACTTTAGAACCTCATAACTTTTGCTAGGAAGCTCCAAATTTAGTGATTCAAATTGGGTTGGGTTCATCTTGAATAGCTCTATCCAAATAAGCAACCCAATTTGTATGAAACGCATTATTTCATTCTGGAAAATTCTTTAAAGCTTTTCAGGAAAAGAATTTTATAGGGAGATTGGTTAATCCAAAAATCCTCAAATTTTGCCAGAACATTCTATGGGATGTTAGTGAACTCCTGTAAATTCAGATTTGAAGATGATGTATTCACTTAAATACAGAAACACTTTCAGAGAATTTCCAAAACTTGGAAATTCAGTGCTGGGCAAATCTTAGCTCCAAAAATGCTAGGAAAATTCATGCAAACTCTATGAGCTATAATTGAAGTTGTAGTTCACTAAGTTTAGCATGAACATTGGTGTTATCTGAGAATTAATTCTTCTTTGCTTAATTGCTTAGAAAATTCTTCTGAACAAACCACTCAATGAAATGTGCTAATTTTTTGTCCAGAGGACTTTCTTGTGACAAGGAACTCACAGGAAAATTCTCAGCTCCATTGAAGCTTTGAATCACCTCTGTTCTGTTTAACCACTTATGGTGATCAATATAGAAGAGGGGAAATACCACTTAGCACTTAATCATGTGCTTAGGTCCAAACCCAAACCACTAGCACCAGTTTCATTTTAAATTCTTAAACAAGGTTCCAGTTTTTGAAAACTTGTTAGTAGAACTTGTAGCAGAATCTTTACAATTAGACTTTTGTGCATATTCATTAACGTGTAGTCGGTGAAGGCGAGGAGACTCCGGAAGTGCTTGACTTCCTCCTTCCGGACGATGACCTAACAACTGACCAGCAGCAACAAGGCAAGCCCCGGTTTGCATTTAGCCGTTTACAAGGTTTTACTTTGTTTACATACGTAGTGTGAAGTATGTATGTGCATTAGGTGTAGGATGGATGAAAGCCCAAATGCATAACCAGAAGTTTCCCCTAAGAATGAGGGTAGTGTCTAAGGCCTCGAGTAGACAGGCTATGCTTAATGATTCATAGGACTTCGGTACAAGTCGAGTAGTTGGAATCTACTCGCGAGTTAGGCTTGGGACACACGGGATTGGTTCGAGTGATGTGAGATCACCTTAGTAATAAAAATGAGACTTGGCAGGGGCTAGGGCGCTGCAAGAGGGAGTCTTGTGTGCGCAGCCCTGTCCGTGTCGATTGAGGACCGATCTGTGTGCGGCCCACGCTGATCAAGTTTGAACGTACCGAAGGCATATCGAATATATGGGCCCTGATAAACCGATGTAACCTAAACCTCCGGGCGTCGAGGCATAACGCACCGATTTATAGGTGTAGGCTGAGGGCAGCAAGGTGGAAATCTGCTAACGGGCATAGAGAGATGCTCCGTGTAGGGAACCTCCTGCTCGTTTCGGTGCGACCGGTTCGACGTTTGGGCTGTTGGGTGAAAGGTTGTCCCGTACGACATCGAGTGAGCGTGCTGTGCAGCTCCACGGGTGGGCATACGTGACGTGCTCTTTTGGGTGTCCCTGCAGGTTTATATCGAGTCGATTCACCGTCCCTCGCGGTGAAGAGTACCACTTGGTCACTGAGTCATGACGTAGGCTAATGTATGAAATGTGATGATTCAATATTGCTGTTATGATATAATTGTATTGCTACATGTGTGCCACCAAATATTGCTTCCTAAATTTCAGATTCCTGAACTGTTAACATATGGCTAAAAGATGAACTAAGGATGAACTCGTAGGCGTGTCCATTTGTTGCAATGTTACTATCCTATGTTCATTGTACACCTCATGTAGAGTCTCATGCCTAGGTGAGTTGGTTAAGTCTTGTTGAGCCATCGTGCTCATGTTTTCTGCTTAAGTGTTTTTCAGGTGAGGAGCCACCCACGGACTCGGGTTACGAGTCCACCGGCGAGGGTTACGCTCCGTCGGGGACCACGGCTGAGTGGGAGCCGTACACGCCGTGCTGAGCTGAGGAGTGCAGCTAGTGTGGGTTGCCCCTAGGGCTGGACAATCGAGTTTTGCTAGAGATGCAGCCATGAGTTGTACAATTTAGACTTCCGCTATGTAATATAAACAATAGCTTGTAACTGAAGTTTGTACCTGTTTGTACAGTTCAGTTAGTTTCCCATGTAAGAAAAGGTGTCCTTATGATGTGTGCTGTCGGGTGTCGCATCGTGCGGCACCACCCTCTGCGATCCTGGATGAGCGGATCCCGGTCCGCCACAACTCATTTGAGATGTGTTAAACCAAGGTTGAATTAAACCCCATGTGTAAAGTTCCCACGTGCAAGAGGAGTTTTAAATTCAGATTATAACCTCACATTGTGCACTCAAAAATTCAAATATGGTCATCACAAAAAGTGTATGCAAACTGTGGTTGCAAACATCCTAATTGCAGCAGCCAAATTCAATGTTGGAATCCATAGTTGAATTCTTCAGGTTCAATTTAGTGGGATGGTTAAGTTTGAGAAAATTTGGAGGTACTTTGATATTTATGTCAAAGAGGCTTTGAATTTCATTGGAATTTGAATTCAAATTTGAAACTGAAGTAAACCTTGTAAATCCCCCAAATGGATGTCAAATTTGAGCTCCTCATGACCGAATTTTGCAACAGGACAAATTTGGAGATATTTTGGGGGAGGAAAGAAGTGGGGCCAGTGGTCAGTGAGGTGTTTAAACATGCTACTGAAGTAAACGGGTTCTCTGTTCTCACTCGAGCCGGCCAAGCACAGCGCGCCACCGAGGCAAATGCCACTGCTATCTCCCGAGAACCCCAGGTCACGTTTCTTCGCCGTTATATGTTCAAACTGTGATCTTTTCGCCTCACAAACTGACTCCCCGCTGCTGCTAATCAATTCTCACGTGCTCCTTGACAAAAACACGCCTGCATGCACGAAAACCTTTGGGTATCTGGCGCCCGGACGTCTCCATAGTTTGCACGCAGATCTGAGCTCACTCAGAGCTTCGCCAAACCTCCCTTGACGTGCTCGAAGCAAGAACGAGGTGCCACACCCACGGGAACCCTGACCTGTAAAGGTCCCAAAAATTTGAATACAAAGAAACTCAAGTTTGCACAAACATATGGTTTCATGTGTGTGAAAAGTGGGACTTGTTTAAACTTTTTCATATGTGATGATGCACATGAGATCTATCTCTACACAATCTTATGGTTATTTACATGCTTGGACCCGAGGTGGATTAAAACCACATATTTGAAGTCTCATGGGCAATGGAAAGTTTAAAATTCAGATTGTGAACACCATTTGTTCAAATGCAAATTTCAAATGAGGGTAACACAAGGGAATGCGAACTGTTATGTTAAAAAGCTCATTTGCAGCAGCTAAACCAAAAATCAGATTACATATTTGAATTCCTTAGATCCAAATTAGTGGGTACGCAAAGTTTCATGAATTTTTGAAATGTTTTGCTATCCATTTTCCAATTGGATTTAAATTTGCAAAGAATTCAAACACACATTTGAATTTGGATGAAACTTGCCCAATTATCCAAATACAATTCAGATTTGAACTTTCCATAATTAATTTCTAGCATTTTCCAAATTTTGGAGATCTTTTGAGGGATAAGGAGGGACTGACTTGTGGGACCCACATGTCATTGAGGCAGTTAAGATTGCAAAAGGTCTTCAGTGTTCAGTCCTCATTTCTCCACTCGAGCAGACAGAGCCGCAGTTCACCAGGCGACTCCGAGCGGTGCCGAGGACACCTCCTCTCTGCTGTCCCTCGCGCTGGTGAGCTCCCTGTGTGGTTCTTCACCCTAATCCGTGCTCAGCTTTGCTACAAACCTGAGGTGGTTCTTTGTTTTCCCTTCTCCCTCGCACTCGAGAACAGAGGCTGCCACCACTCTGTCGATCGCTCGGAAACCCACAAGCTCATGTAAACAACGCATCTGAGTAGAAAAACCGCACCACGGTCCCCTCCACGACCTGGTCGGACCACAACCGAGTGAGCTCGGCCTCCACAACCCCGTGGACACCGAGTTCCCGTGGCGGCTGAACTACAACCGAAAGGAGGTCGCCCGTGGACAGCCTCATCCATAGCTTCTGAAACCCGAGCAAGAGTGCCATTGGGCGCACAAGACCTTCCTATTGCTTACCTCCAAATCTTAGCTCGATCCGTGGAGCATCGATGACGGAATTTCAGTTTTGCTTCCGGCCGGTGTAAACGGACCCGCGGGTAAGGAACTTTGAAATTCCCAATTGATTCTTGTTTAGATCCCATCAAATTGCACTCACACGAGCTAGACTTGCTTAGAAACAATTTCTCTTTGGAACCCTGGCATGTAACCCACTGTTGACGGCATATTTCCATCTTTTCCAACAGCGACCGTGGCGGGAAGCTTCGGGCGCATGGTGAGATCATGGTTAGAGCAATTCCCGGGCCCTTTCACCACCATGTCGAGCTTCTCTAGCAACCACCGGTGCTTTAGGGTCGAAATTCATAAGGTTTGAGGGTCTAGGGCGTCTGGTTGGCGCCGCCGAAGCTTCACCGAGCCGTCGCACCATTGTGAGATATGTCTGAGCCGGCGCCGGTCCCTGGAAACCCTCCCACCGTGTTCCTCGCAAGATTTTAGGCACTAGCGGCGAGTTGGAGCTCTGGAGGTGGCCGGACGACCGGTTTCCGAGGAGCTCCGGCGAGCTCGATGGCGCGGGCGCGCGGGAGCCAGAGGTAGACGAAGAAGGGGCCAGGCCCTCGTGTCAGTCACTCGGGGAAAAGGTGCTGGATCCTCTATGACACCGGATCAGTTTGTGTCCGCGCGGGAATAACCCTGTGGCCCCGTGTGTTTTGCCCGAGAGAGTGACACGTAGCCCCCTGGACCCACAGTCAGGATTTAAACTTTTCCCGATTTAATTTGAATTCTAGATTTTTCTCATACTTTGGAAGAGCATAACTTTTGCTAGGATACTCCAAATTTAGTGATTCAAATTGGGTTAGATTCAGAATGAAAAACACTATCCAAATAAGAAACCCAATTTGTATGAAAGTGAATAAATAATTCTGGAAAATTCTTTAAAACTTTTCAGCAAAAGAACTTTAGAGGGAGTTTGGTTCATCAAAAAATCCTCAACACTACCGGAAACCGAACACATTACGAAGGCCAAGTTATTTACGACGGCTAGCCGTCGTAAGTAACCTAACTTATGACAGTCGCTGTGGGCCGTCGTAAGTAAATAACTTACCACGGCCGTATCTCTAAGCCGTCGTAAGTTAAAGCGCTGTCGTAAACTAAGAGTAACTTACGATGACTTAGGTTACTGCCGTCGTAAGTTGCGGGTTTTAACAGCCGCCCCGGTCCGGGCTCGGGCTCATTCAGCCCAAGCCCGTGCCGCAGCCGCTGCCAACGCACGGCGCCTCCGCCCAGCGCCGCCGCCCGGGCGCTGCCGCCGCGCGCCGCCCCACGCATCCTGTAAAAAAATTCAGCTCATTTAGAGTCAATTTGATTAGGAGAATTCAGATTTCAAGTTTCTGTGTTCAAATGAATACAGAAACATTTTCAGAGAATTCCCAAAATTTAAAAATTCAGTTCTGGGCAATTCTTCACTCCAAAAATCCTAGGAAAATTTATGCAGGCTCTATGAACTATAATTGAAATTGTAGTTCACTAAGTTTGACATGAACATGTGAGTTACTTCAGAATTATTTCGTTTCTGCTTAATTGTTAGAGAATTTTTCTGAATAAACCACTCAAAGAAAAGTGCTAACTTTTGGTCCAGATTACTTTCCTGTGGCAAGGAACTCACATGAAAATTTTCAGCTCCATTGGAGCTATGGATCATCACTGTCCTGTTTAACCTCTTTAGATGAGTAACACACAAGTGAAGAAATGTACTTATAACTTGATCATGCTGCTTAACCCAAACCCAAACCTTAGCACCAGTGTCATTTCAAATTCTTAAACAGAGTTCCAGTTTTTAAACTTGTCATTAGAACTTGTTAGCAAAATCTTTACAATTAAATACTTGTGCATATTCATAACGTATAGCATCAACATGAAGACTTATGAAGTAATTGAAGTAGATATCAAAGAGTGAGGAAAGCAAGTGATCAAGCCTCAAGTGATCTTCACTAACTGAATGTATATTAGTCACCTGCAAAACAGGCAAGCCTCAGTTTGCATACAAGCATTTTTATAAAGTCTTTTCATTTCTAGAGATTATAGCTTTGAATGATTGATTGCATTAGGTTAGATGATATTGAAAACCCATTTGCATGACCAGAATTACCTAAGAGAGAAAGGGTAAATTAGCACCTCCTCAAGTGGATTTGACTATGCTAAATATTAGTAGGAAAGGACCGGTAGAAGTCAAGTAGTTGGAATCTACTCGCGAGTTTAGGGCTTGGTTTCGTTGGAGCAGGTCAAGAGTAGAAACATTGAGGAAAGTTCACAATTAAGAAATGGAGACCAGCCAGCGAGGTTTAGATGCAGCAGGCTGTGGACCATGCGTGCATAGCGCTGCCTGTGCCGGTTAAGGTCCGTCCGTACTAGGCCCTGTTGGAAATGTTTAAGTTGTGTACCGGGCATATACTGGCTATATTCGACCCAGGAAACCGATGTACCTTGTGAGATCCACATTGGAACTTTTCGAATTGTCTTAGGATTTCGGTGTCAGGATAGCAGGAGGTAAATCGCTCAAGAACATATCACTTCGGGTATGTACCTTGTGGGAGCTTGCTATTCTTGGCAATTGGACTGCGTCCTGTGCGAAAGAACATGGTAAAGGTGGCCGCGTACAAGATCAGTCGAGGTTGCTGCCGGCAACTCAGAGTATGGGTGTACGTGTCGTGTAGTCCGGGCGTGTACTGATTTGAATCACCGTCGCTCACGGTCATATGAGCATACTTACCTACTGCATCATGACGTAGTAAGAATTGAAGTGATTTCTTGTGAACTTGACAAGGCTTGTGATTTAAGTTGTATTGCAACCATGCTTGACTTAGAGATAGTGCTAATTAAACTTTACTTCACGTTGTGCAAGAAGCATCGCAACAAAGCGTTTCTTGTTTGATTGTGGAGTTGCGATGCTGTTCGGCTCAAGGTCTTTAAAATGAGGCTTAAATTCTGAAAGTTAAGGATCAACTGTAGGGGAGTCTTTTATGCAAATTCAGCAAACTATTTCAATCCGTCGTGCATGTAGAGTTTCTTGTTTAGGAGAGACGGATCAGTCTTGCTGAGCCTATGTGCTCACGCTAGCTATATGTGTGGTTTTGCAGGTTAACATCGACGCTTATGAGGAGGTTGTCCGGTGAGACTCGGAGACTTCCGAGTCGTTTAACACATGGAGAACCCAGCCGCTGCAGTTGTATTCATGTTGCTAGAGACAAGAGTCCGCGGGCTGGACATCTTCTCGAGTGCTTATTAGTTATTTGACGTGAGATGATTATAATCTTCCGCTGTAGATATTTGCTGTAAATTATTTACAAATAACCTTTGTAAGCTTCCGCTTTTGATTTATGTAATACATGTTTCCTTATATGTGTGCTGCTGGGTGCCGTAAAACACGGCACCACCCAATGCGATCCCCGGGCGAGCGGCACGACCCTGTGAATGGGTGGCCGGGTCCCTTTCACCATGGTGTCAGAGCCGCATTGGGAATAGCGCATGGAATAAGGATCGTATTATGACAAAAACTTAGGATACGGTGAGGAAACAGGTATTAGGTCAACATAAGGACTACTATTTTAGCCTAATATGAAGGTGGCAACCTAACTTATGTGCTATGTCGGAAAATCATGCATCTCAGGACGTTCTATGTCTTGGGGAGTGCATGTATGCGCTGTCCACCAGTGCGCACAAGCTGAGGGGTGGAGCCTCACGGGTGGCAGGTAACCCAGCCAGCTTCAGTATCCTCTACGACTTTTCATGTCGTTTGGGGTATTCGAGCAACGCCCTTCCTTGGCATGCTACGGGAAAGTATGGGAGACCCCATTACATAGTTAGTAACGTGAACACATAGCTCAAGGCGTGTTTGGCTTGAGAACACCTGTGCGAGTGATGACGGACGGGTGTACGAACTGTATTGGGACCGGGTTCGGTGTGCAGCCGAACCTGACGATTGTGTGTGACTTATGCAGGTTTAACCATGAAACTGTAGTACAAGTAGAACACATTTGTAAGTAACCGTTTTAGTGCCACCTATGATAAGGATATGCCGGTATAATCCCGTTAGTATTTTTCTTTTGTGAGCCAACGTAGTACCAACATTTTTCTTACGATTCATCGACACCGTACTACACTTAATATTCCTCTTCCCTATGAAGAAATGATTCATGAACTAAATTTAAATAAAAATGGAAGTTTGAAACAAATATTAGTTACTGAACTCTTATTTTGAGCTAAGATTCAAATGAGAGGATGACTAGGCTTCAAAGATTTCAAAAACAGAGTGCTATGTTTTCGGCAGGAATTCTTGATGGAATTGGACAGAGCATAACTCTGAGTATCTTTACCCAATTAAGGTGTATGATACAGTTCTTGAAATATTTTCAAGTGCTCTACAACTTCTTTGTAGACCTCCAGAGCAAAATCACACGTTAAACAGGTGGAAAATCCAGTTGAAAGTAAACTGTCCAGAACCAGGACGGCAGCAAAACCTCTCTGGACCTGTCTGTTTTTAAGACATGACTTTCTGTAGAGAAATCCCTAACAATCCTATGATACACTCTTGTAAAGGTTATGAAATGTGCAACATTGTTGTAGTTCAAAGTTTGTTCAGATTCTTATTGTATTTACATATACAACTGTGATAAAAATAGCCACATACAAAGGAGATGCTGGCAAATTTTATCAAGGAATTCTGTCAACTTTCAAAAATCATAACGTTTAATCCAGAGATGATCTGAAGGCATATGAATACTCGTTGGAAATATATTGAAGTTATATTTAACTTTGGCATTCAACTTGAGTTATGAAAATGCTTTAAACATGATCAAAATCTGGAGTTAGTGCATAAATGTCTGTTCTGTGCAGAAAAGAGGACTGGTTATGCCTACTTTAAGGAGTTGTGTAAACATGGATTTTGTTACTGCTTTCATAAAGTTTTGACATATTCATGTTCATGCCGGAGTTGGATAAATTCGTCGTTGTCTTCATCGCTTGGTGTACTCCAAGTCGGAGGAAGAACATGCTGAGCATCTGCATATTGTGCTACAAAGATTGCGAGATCATCAGCTCTATGCAAAATTCAGCAAGTGTGAATTCTAGATTAATCAAGTACCTTTTCTCGGACACATTTTTTCAGCAGAGGGCATCGCTGTAGATCCAAGTAAGATTATCCAAGTGCAGAAATGGGAGTGACCAGAGTCTGTGCATGAAATCCGTAGCTTCCTCGGTTTAGCGGGTTATTACCGGAGGTTCATTCCGGGCTTCTCCAAGATCGCTAAACCAATGATGGAATTATTGAAGAAGAATACCAGATTTCTGTGGGGTTCTGCGCGTGAACAAGCTTTCAAGACTCTAATGAAGCATCTCACAACAGCCCCAGTTCTTGCTCAGCCGGATACGATGAAGCCATTCGACATTTATTGCAATGCATCTGGCATCGTTCTTGGCTGCATGCTGATGCAAGAAGGACGAGTGGTTCCATATGGATCTCGTCAACTCAGAAATCATGAGAAATATTATCCAACTCATGATCTTGAGTTAGCTGCCGTGATCCTTGCTTTGAAGATGTGGAGGTATTACTTGCTTGGAAATCTTGTACACCTCTACACTGACCACAAGAGCTTGAAATACATCTTCACTCAGAAAGAACTGAATATGAGACAACAAAGATGGCTAGAGCTCATTACTGATTAAAAACTTGAGATTCATTATCATCAGGGAAAGTCAAATGTGGCCACCGATGCGCTCAATCGTAAGGCGCATGTTCACCACTTGACTATTGCTGAAATTGATGATAAAGAACCAAGTCTCCGTGTCATCCCGTATGGAGCACTCTATAATCTCGCTCTCATTCCTACCATCCGAGAGGAGATCATTGAAGCTCAATGCAAAGACAAGGGTATGTCTCACATACTGCAAAGAATAGACAACGGAGAGATGAAGTGCTTCCGGAAAGATGAACATGGTACATTGTGGTTCATTGACCGGATAGTAGTACCCTGGGATATGGGACTACGGAAGAAGATTTTGGATGAAGCTCATTTGTCCAAATTCTCCATTCATCCGGGCAGCAATAAAATGTACCATGATCTCCAGAAGAAATTTTGGTGGACACGTATGAAATGGGAAGTTGGAAAGTACGTTTCAGAATGTGATACAAGGCCGACCATGTGAAGAAGTCGGTCCTGCTGTAACCACTGCAAATACCAGCATGGAAGTGGGAAGATCTGAGTATGGATTTCATCATCGGGTTGCCGATTGTGACACCCTCGCCTCAGGTGTCAGCATATGTTCATGATAAGAGGAAACATTTTAATGAAAAATAGGAACAGAGAGAATTATCAAAAGAATGGCCAATAAAGCCCTCAGAGAGCGTCGAAGACAGCTTCCGCGGCCAGCAGGCCACGCGGCGTGTTCGGAGCTCATCCCCGAGAAGTTGGGAGAGGTCCGCCGCTAAACTGTCTACGTGGCAGGCTCTGGGGTCACCTCCGCAATTGAAAAGAGGTCCGACCCTGTGGGACACGTGTTGCCCACGGAGCTAGCCTCTGCAGAAGAAGCAAAGGCATTTCCGCAAGACACGTGTCATCCTCGGAGCTAGTCCTCACGAAAATCAGAGGACCAGTCACGCGGGATGCGTGTCGATCTCGGAACCCATCTCCGAGAAGTCCGGATCTATCGAACACGTGTCGCCACCGGAGCTTATCTCTGGGAGGTCCGTCGCAGCTAAGCACGTGTCGACCTCGGGGCATGTCCCTAAGGGAAGGAGAGGGGGAAGACCGGCACCCACACGTGGCGTGCGCGGAGCTCACCTCCGAAGAAGAGGGAGGTCTCGCTCTTGACACGTGGCACAACCGGAGCTCGTCTCTGCAGACGAGGAGATATCAGGCCCCGGAGGACACGTGGAGCTTCAGGAGCTCATCATCACGGAGGTAACGAGTTCTGGAGCAGGTTTTTACGCGTAAAGATACCGGTACGCAACAGAAACCGATCTAAATTCCACGATGTTACCAAAGATAAGACGATAGGATCCAACAAAGATCTGAATAAGACTCTTATTCGGGATCCAATCAGATTAGGACTCTTCTCTACCCGATTATAAATAGAACCCAAAACCTCTGGCCGAAACCACAAACTTCTCTTTCAACTCCTGAGCCGACGACTTAGAGCCCTAGCCCTAACTCGCCGAGCAAAACATCACCGAAGCGCAACAAGGGAGATCATCGGAGAAGAACCAAGCGGTCTGAGGAGGACCTCGAAGTCAAGAAGAGCGTGAGGTAGGACTTTAATACCACCTTACGACATCATTGTGTTCATCTATTTGCATCTGTTCTTCAATTCCTTTCAAACAGAAGCCTTCTCGTGGGCAGATCACTCGATGATCAGTTTGATCTAAAGACAAGATCATCACCACGTCCACCTTTGATCCGAACACCTCTGTCCGTGCAAGCCATGCAAGAGCACATCAATCTAATAAAAATCATAGGATAGCATGCATGTGCATCATCGCATCTAGTTTAAGGTTTGCGCATGATATTGATTGCTGTGAATCTTGTATGTACGTGAATCCTACATAGCAGGACAAGCTCAGGGAGCTGTCTACGACGAACTGCAGCAACCAGGTTTTGAGATTCAAGAACCCCCGGAACCGCAAGAACAAGGCAAGTGCTCCTTGACCATATTGATCCTATTTTTGGATAAAACTGTTTTGCAAAAAGGTGTGTGTGCTGAAGTCAGACATGATGGGAAACCCTTTTTATAGGAGTTTACTAGTATTGGTTAAACCACCCTTTTCGCCTGGGAAGTTTATGAGTCGGGTATGGTTTTTGCTTTATGCTTCGCTGAGTCTATGGATTGGGAAGCGAGATAGATGTGTCTAGCTAACTGCACTCGTAATGATAATGAGAAACTGATGATGTTAATGAACATGGATCGGAGGGAGATCTAGGCAAGCCTGGGTTTGTGAATGAGGTAGCATGAGATGGTGGTTTTACTTGCCGTAGATCTAAGGACCGGTTCATGCATGCACATGCCAGGATAACAGTGCCACCACAAGGCCAAGTATGGGTGCGGCTTAGCTGAGTAATTAGGTAGGTTGCTAGAGTGTTATGGACTGTGGAAGGCGCGGGGAATGGGAGTCGAGTGAGGACTGCCCTGGGAACTGCATGGCACAAGAGGGGGCCCGTGGGTGGGAGAATTGGAGATTCTAGCCTGCCGGTGAAATTAGTGAGTCCATACATCTAGTAACCCCTTTGTAAAGGCTATTTTGTGATCTCTTGACCATACACCGATGGTTGTGTACTGGTATAATGGAGGTTCTGCAGTCACCGACGGGTGATGAAATCACAAACTTGTGGGTAAAGAGGTGCAAACTCTGCAAAGTTACTAAAACTATCATGATAGTCGAGCTTACGGTCACGAGCACCTGGCTAAACTGCCATGATTAGTTGGGATGGTTTTTGGGATGGTTATTGGGATAGTTATTGGGAAGGTTCTTGGTTATGGTTATTGGTTTGGAACTGTTGAGTCTGGATGATGAGATGGTAGCATGACTGTTGGGACATGACGTGAGATTGGTCTCGGTGTGAGACGAGGTTGTTTTACGAGGTGAGATTGTAGCGAATACGAGGAGGTATTCGTGAGTATGAATAAAGGATTGGTTAATGTTCGGATGGAACATGGGAAGTGATGGAGGTATGTTGGTAATTTAGTACTTGTTGGGATTACATCTAAAGATAAGTTGCTATCATGGTTTTACAAATCTGCTTTTCTGCAAATAAACCTTTTATACCTACCTTGTTTATGAACTGCATATCATGTGTTTTCCCGCACTTGCTAAGTACATCATTGGACTCAAACTTGCATTATTATTTCATCATCAACAGCAAGAGAGGGCTACTATGAAGACCAAGTGGAGCATTATGGCGTGTGATCTGTTCTCAACCTTGCCTGTGGAGGGAGTAGAGATGGAGCCACTTCTGCTTAGATTTGCTTCCGCATTAGCTAAATTGCTTCCGCTTTAGAATAAAGACTTCCGCTGCATGGAAATAAGACTTCCGCTGTAAGCATGAGTCCAAGACTCATGAGGTTTTGTAATAAACTCTGTTATTCGTGGTAATATATAATCTGAATTCAGTTTGTGGAACGAATGTGTATGTGTGATGAACATCCTGGGCACACATATGCATTAGTTCTCGGTTCCGTGGTTTTCCCACAGAATTGAGGGCGTCACAGATTGGTATCAGAGCCACGGGTTGACAGTAGGTTACACGCCTAGATAGCAAACCTTAGATAGATAATAGAGCCTTGGGTTACACCCCTAAATAGGAGTCACAAGCGTCCTAGGGTGAATAGCTTAGATTGGCCTTTAAAACCACCTTGACATAGGAAACCATCCTTGAATAGGAGTTGTGTGGGCCCTTGTGATGATTATTTGTGAATATGTGCTTAGTGTGAGTTGTGGGACGTCTCAAAAACGTTGTCCATATCTATACGTAAGAAGAAAGAGGTGTGAAATGCTTCGGCACTTGATCACATCCTCATAAGGGCTAATATATATAGTCCAACTCACCTTGACGCATATAGTTGAAGGGACCTACCTAAACTTCTAACCTTCCATTCTATTTCATTCTCTCTCACAGATGGTGAGAGGAAACGCCAGCCGAAGGAACATCCAGGAGGATGACCACGAGGAAGTTCCTGCTAACCCCGGAGCTGGTGAAAACCATCTGGAAAGGTTGATGGCCATGCAAAACCAGCTTATGCAAACCATGATCCAAACTTTGGGTCCGTTGCTGGCCAACCAAAACCCCGTTCCGGTACCACCGCCACCACCACCGCCGGCTCATAACAGGTTGGGAGAGTTCATGAGGACTCGACCACTCACCTTTGCTCAAGCAAGCGATCCAATGGAGGCCGATGATTGGTTGAAATCCATGGAAAAGAAGCTCGCCATTGTTCAGTGCAACGACCGAGAGAAGGTTCTCTTCACATCGCACCAACTTACGGGAGCCGCTGGTGACTGGTGGGATGCCATGAGCAACACCCATGCCAACCCAGAGACAATCACTTGGACTGACTTCAAGGAGAGTTTCCGCTCTCACTACATCCCTGCTGGTGTAATGATGCTCAAGAGGCAGGAGTTTGAAGGCCTCCGCCAAGGACAGAAAAGTGTGAATGAATATCTCAACAAGTTCATACAACTGTCCCGGTATGCCCCCGAAGATGTCAACTCAGATCAGAGGAAGCAGTACCTATTCATTAGAGGGTTGAACAATGAGATCCAAGTTCAGCTCCTCAACAATGACTACGTAAGCTTCCAGAAGATGGTTGATAAGGCTATTGTGGTTGAGAACAAGATCCGAGAGATCGAGCGAGAGTGCAAGAGGAATATGCCATACCAGCCCCAAGGGAGCAACGTACGACCTAGGTACATGCCCCCTGCACCACAGTATGGATCGACCACTCCTGCGTACCACCCTGGTCAGCCACCACAGCAACGATTCATTGCACCGGCACCTCGTCTGCCCATGCCTCCTGCGCCCCGGCCTAACAATGGCGCCCCTGTTCAAAACCCCCGCCCGAACGTACCTGCTGCCGTAGGCAACAGGGCATGCTTTGCATGCGGGGAAGTAGGCCATTTCACTAACAGTGCCCGAGGAGAGGCCCTGGACAGCAAGGTAACGTGCCCAAGCAGAACCAGCGACCAAATGGAGGGGATAACCAAGGGAACCGTGGACCACAGAACTATGCTCGTGGCCACGTAAACCATGTCACTGCTAAGGAAGCACAACAGGCTGAGGACGTCGCAATTGGTATGTTCCTTGCCAACTCCAACCAAGCCACCATTTTATTTGATTCCGGAGCATCACATTCCTTCATATCATCCATATATGTTGCCAAACATCATCTACCCGTATCCCACTTAGAATGTGCTATGTTAGTTAATTCTCCCGGAGGAGAAATGAGGATTAATGTAGTATGCCCTAAAGTAAGCCTTAAAATAAGGGGGGTAGACTTCCTTGCCAACCTTATTGTTTTGGACTCCCATGGGATTGACATCATACTCGGAATGGATTGGTTAAGCAAGAACAATGGAGTAATCCAATGTGCTAAAAGAAGCGTGCAGTTGACAAACAAACACGGTATCCGTGTCGAGTTTGAGTCAGCCCAGCAAACAATCGAACGGGCAGATTTGAACCACGCCGAAGGAACAACGTTGGACAGCATTCCAGTGGTTCAGGAATTTTCGGACGTGTTCCTGGAAGAGCTTCCAGAAATGCCACCTGACCGGGACATCGAGTTTTCCATAGATTTGGTACCCGGAACTGCACTCATAGCTAAGAGACCATATAGGGTGCCCGTCAACGAGCTAGTTGAACTCAAGAAGCAACTTCAAGAACAGTTGGAGAAGGGTTTTATCCGTCCAAGCTCGTCACCCTGAGGAGCTCCGGTACTCTTCGTGGACAAGAAGGACGGAACCCAAAGAATGTGCGTGGACTACAGGTCTCTCAACGAGGTGACAACCAAGAATAAATACCATCTGCCCCGTATAGAGGACCTGTTCGATCAAATGAAAGGAGCCCGAGTATTCTCCAAGATTGATCTTCGGTCGGGATACTTCCAGCTGAAAATTAAGCCCTCCGATATACCTAAGACAGCCTTTTGGACACGGTATGGTTCATATGAATGTACCGTTATGTCTTTTGGATTGACGAATGCACTCACATACTTCATGTACCTTATGAACAAGGTTTTCATGGAATACTTGGACAAGTTCGTCGTGATTTTCATCGATGACATTATGGTGTATTCAAAAAGTAAGGAGGAGCATGAAGAACATCTGAGATTGACCTTGCAGGAGTTGCGCGAGCATCAGTTTTATGCCAAGCTCAACAAGTGTCAATTTTAGCTAAAGGAAATATCTTTCCTAGGCCACATCATCTCCAAGGAAGGGGTATCGGTTGATCCTGGAAAGGTGAGAGATGTTCTGAAGTGGGACCAACCGAAGAGCGTGAGGGATACTCGAAGTTTCCTTGGGATGGCAGGATACTATCGGCGCTTCATTAAAGACTTCTCTAAGATAGCAAAACCTATGACGGAGTTGCTAATGAAGGGAAAAGTCTTTCAATGGACACAAGCCTGCCAAGAAAGTTTTGAGGAGCTCAAGAAAAGGCTAACCACAGCACCAGTTCTGGTATTGCCAGATGTAAGCAAGAGCTTTGACATATATTGTGACGCATCTAGACAAGGGCTCGGATGTGTACTCATGCAGGAAGGACAAGTGGTAGCCTATGCCTCACGACAATTAAAGAAGTATGAGATTAACTATCCTACTCATGATTTGGAGTTAGCAGCAGTGGTGCATGCATTGAAGATTTGGAGACATTATATCCTTGTTCATCGATGTAGTCCGGGCGTGTACTGATTCGAATCACCGTCGCTCGCGGTTATATGAGCATACTTGCCCACTGCGTCTTGACGTAGTAACAACTGGAACTGGTTATCTTTGAACTTGATAAGACCGTGATATAACTTGTATTGCAACAATGATTGAATTAGAGATAGGCTCATTAAACTTTACTTTCGCCTTGTGCAAGGAGCATCGCAACAAAGCGTTTCTTGTTTGATTGTGGAGTTGCGATGCTGTTCAGTTCAAGGTCTGTACAGTGAGGCTTAAAATCTGAAAGTTAATTGATGGTCCTCCGGAATGGTGGCAAGATGTTCAACCCACCAGTTTCTGGCGGCTCCATGGAGTTGTTGAGCGGCAAACTTAGTTTTCTGGTAGTCATCACACTTGAATACTCAAAATTTGGACTCCATGACACGAAGCCATTGATCTGCTTTCACAGGTTTGGTGGCTTCAGTAAAGATCAGCGGTTGAGTCGCCAAGAAATCCAGATAAGCGTCCCGAGATGGAACGGCTTGTTGCGTGTTCTGGAGTACGCCTTGCTGTACCAAAGCTTGGAGTAAGCGTGTGTGTTCTTGCGTTGCTTCTTGGAGTAGCCTAGTGTTCTCTTGATTAGACTTGACGACTCGAGTCATAAGATCCATCCATCCCGTGGATGGTGGTTCCGACGGTGGAATATAAGCATCACCACCTCGACGAGAACTTCCGGCCCTACTCCTAGAGTGAGTACGAACAATACTGCAAAATGTAGTTGAGATGAGTTAAACAAGGACTCAGCAGTATGTGATACTAATGAAAACATGATTATGTCAAAACTTTATGAAAGCAGTAACAAAATCCATGTTTACACAACTCCTTAGTAGGCATAGCTATCCAGTCCATCTGTACAGAACAGACCTTAATGCACTATCTCCAGATTTTGATCTAAATAAGGGCTTTTTCATAACTCAAGTCGAATACAAAAGTTAAAGATAACTTCCGTATCTTCCCAACGAGTACTCATAGGCCTTCAGATCATCTCTGGATTAGAAGTTATGATTTTCCAAAGTTGACAGAATTCCTGGATAAAATTTGCCAGCATCTCCTTTATATGTGGCTGATTTTATCATAGTTGTATATGCAAATACAACAAGAATCTGAACCAACTTTGAACTACAACAATGTTTCACCATTCATAACCTTTCCAATGGTGTATCATAGGCTTCTTAAGGGTTTCTCTACAGAAAGTTATGGTTTTAAAACAGAAAGGTCCAGAGAGGTTTTGCTGCTGTCCTGGTTCTGGACAATTCACCTTCCTCTGAACTTTCTACCCATTTAGCAAGTGATTTGGCTCTGGAGGTATACAAAGAAGTTGTAGAGATCCTGAAGACCTTTCCAGAACTGTACCATACACCTTAATTGGGTCAATCTACTCAGAGTTATGCTCTGTTAAAGTCCAGCAAGAATTCCTGCCGAAAACAGAGCACTCCGTTTTTTTGAAATCTTTGAAGCCCAGTGTCCCTCTCATTTGAATATTAGCTCAAAATAAGAGTTCAGTAACTAATATTTGTTTCAAACTTTCGTTTTTAGTTGGAAGTTAGTTCATGAGTCATTTCTTCAAAAGAAAGGGTTTATTAAGTTTAGTACGGCGTCGATGCACCGTAAGAAGCATGTCGGTACTACGTAGCCTCACAAAAATAAAATCCTAACCGGATTATACCGGCATAGATGTATCTTAGGTGGCACTAAAACGGTCACTCGCAAACGTGTACTATTCGTGCTACGGTTTTGTGGTAAAACCTGCATAAGTCACACTCAATCGTCAGGTCCGGCTGCACACCGAACCCGGTATCCATACAGTTCTTACACCTGTCCGTCATCACTCGCACAGGTGTTCTCAAGCCAAACATGCCTTGAGCTACTTGTTCACGTTACTAACCACGTGACGGGGTTTCCCAAATTGCACCACGCACGCCCGGGATAGACGTTGCTCGAGTACCCCAAATGACATGGGGAGTCGTAGAGGATACTAAAGCGGGTCGAGTTACCTGCCACCCGTGGGGCTCCACCATTCAGCTTGTGCGCACTGGTGGACAGCGCCTACGTGCACCCCCCAAGACATGAAGCGTCCCGAGATGCACGATTTTCCGACATAACAAATAAGTTAGGTTGCCACCTTCATATTAAGCTAATAGTAATCCTTATGTGGGCCTAGTACCGTATCCTCACCGTAACCTAAATCTTTGCCGTAATACCTTCCTTATTCCGTGTGCTATTCCCAATGCGGATCTGATACCATGCTGACGCGGCCCGCTCAGCCGAGACAGGCCACTCGCCCGGGAATCGCATTGGGTGGTGCCGTGTTGTGCGGCACCCAACAGCACACGTACAAGGAACAATGTATTACATAAAACAATAGCGGAAGCTTACAAGTTTTTCTTTGTAAATACTTTACATCAAGTAACTACAGCGGAAGTCTATATCAACTCACGTCGAAATACTAAGAGCACTCGAGATGAAGTCCAGCCCGCGGACTCCTCTCGCTAGCAACACGAAGACGACAGCAGCGGCTGGGTTCTCCCTGTGTTAAGCGACTCGGAAGTCTCCGAGTCTGACCGGACAGCCTTCTTCCTGGCGTCGATGTTAACCTGCAAAACCACTTATATAGCAAGCGTGAGCACATAGGCTCAGCAAGTCTGACCCGTCTCTCCTAAACAAGAAACTCTACATGAATGACGGTTGCAATTGGGTTAGCTAGATTTGCATAAAGAACTCGCCTAAAGTTGATCCTTAACTTTCAGATTTTAAGCCTCATTGTACAGACCTTGAACTGAACAGCATCGCAACTCCACAATCAAACAAGAAACGCTTTGTTGTGATGCTCCTTGCACAAGGCAAAAGTAAAGTTTAATGAGCCTATCTCTAATACAATCATGGTTGCAATACAAGTTATATCACGGTCTTATCAAGTTCAAAGATAACCAGTTTCAGTTGTTACTATGCCAAGACGCAGTGGGCAAGTATGCTCATATAACCGCGAGCGACGGTGATTCGAATCAGTACACGCCCGGACTACACGACACGTACACCCGTACTTCGAGTTGCCGGCAGCAACCTCGACTGACGTTGTACGCGACCACCTTTCCCAAGATCTTCCACACTGGACGCAGTCCAACTGCCCCGAGTACGCAAGCTTCCTCAAGGTACATACCTGCAGTGGTATGTTCTTAAGCGAGGTACCTCCTGCTACCCTGACGCGGTGACGCGATTAGCGCACGAAGAGGGTGGCCGGATGTGACACCCGATTCCGAAAATGAACCAAGTGAATGCATATGTGTGCCCAGGATGTTCATCATACATACACATGTATTCCACAAACTGAAATTTAGAATATAACCACGTACGAATATTGTTTAAGTACATTATTACAATGACTCAATGTCTCACTCATGAATATCCAACTTATTTAGCAGCGGAAGACTCTAAACGACAGCGGAAAATGGCTAAGACAGCAGGCTCCAACTTCAACTCCACAGGCATGTTGACGGTAGTGCGCACGCCTAGTACTCCACATGTTCCTCAAAGTACTCTTCTCCTGTTGCTAAAGTATATGTGGGAATGCAAGGGTTAGTACATGTCGTACTGAGTAAGTGCGGGAAAAGTATGACATGTAGCTTAGAACAAGGTAGGGAATAAAAAAGGTTCATTGCAGCAAGCACATTTTATTTCAAATCATGGTAAAACAGCAACTATTTCTATGTGAGTTTAATCCCATCATAACCAAGTTCATAATCAATATTCCTTCATCATAATTCACAATTTATCAAGACTCAACCAGCCAATACTCTTTCTCAAGTTCATCTCATTCTCATAAATATTCATAACCATCTCATTTTCATAGAACCAAAACCAAACTCATTATCCTGACCCAAAACAGTCCCAAAACCAGTCTCAATGACCATACCCGAATAACCATCCCATGTTTTGCCTCCAATCATGGAAGTTCGCCAGGTGCTTGTAACCGGAAGCACGGCTATCATGATAGTTTTACACTCTGCAGAGGTGGTGTAAAAGCCCAAGAAAAGGGACTTGCAAAAACTTTTCATCACCTCACAACACCACAGTTTTTGTTGTGGATAGCTTGTGAAAAATTGTGAAGAGCAAGTAACCTCCATCAAAAGAGTGATTAGAGGAGAAAGCCCTAACTTTCACAAAGTAGGATTTCTACACATGAACATGACAGGTTGAGCTCATCCCTAGCACTTAAAAGTCTTGAGAAGGTTCAAACCAAGTTTTATGCAAACCCAACACTTTTTGAGGCAATTTTGGAGGCATTTGAAAAAGAGGCCAATTTGAATGTAAATTCAAATTGCAGCAACTTTCATCCCTCAAATTCAAAAGTTAGCCTCATATTCAAACTCAGCACATTTTTCTGAGTTAGCCCACCAATTTTCATCCCCATTAGAGTTCATCTTGTTGGGAGCTAAATTTGAAAGAATTCAAAAACTGAATTTGAATTTCAGTTCAAATGTGAAGCAAATTCAGCCAAACAAAGTTCAAATTTGAGAACTCAATTTCAAACCAAGACTTGGTGCTTAAGTCTCACAGTTAATTGGGAGTAGCTGGGGATATTTTTCAGCAAAACAGAGGTGGAAAATTGGAAAGATAATTGGGGGAGGAGGGCCCACTGGTTAGAGGCTGTGAGCAACAGAGAACCCACTCGGTGGTCGTCGGTCAGCCGCCGCGACCTGTTACCGCCTCACGGCCGCGCCAGCGCACTCTGCGATTAACTCGCGCCCCCCCTCCCGATCACCACGTACGCAGCACAAAGCTGAGTTCGCTGCCTCCCTCGCCTGCCGCTCTGATCAGCGCCCGCGCTCGCGAAGAACTCACCGCAGCGCTTGCACCTCCGAGCCTCGGCGTGCACCCGCGCTGATCGTTGAACGCTCGTGATTCCTGCAGCAAAATAGAGCGCCAGGGTGCACTCTAGCGGTTCCCCGTGCTGCTCCAGCAAGCTGCACCCGACTCTGAGCGGTGTGAGCCATCGAAGTTGAAGAACCGGGAGGTACCCGCAAAGTCGAGCTTCGGCTCACCGGTGACAGCCCCAACTAGCCATCGTCGCCGACAACGTTCTACACAAGAAAGGTGCGTGGGGACCCCTAGATGGTGTAGCCGCAAACCCTTTGGCAAATGGTCCATCGGGTAGTAAGAATTTTGGAAAGTCCCAAACCCTAGTGCAACTGACCTAGCTCGGCAAGAATTCAAAATTCGGATTACACGTTGAGTCAATGATCGAGCTAGCTCACAAGTAGCTCCTACACCTCCTAGTGCCCCTCCTCGTGGAAGAACCAAGCAAAACCGTCCAGAAATGGCCGAGTATTAGCCATTTCCCTAGTCGCCGGTGCAAACACGGCTCGGGTCACCGTCGAGAGTGGGTTTGCCGGCGTTTTTAGCCTCCGAGACTGCACACGTCGGGTTCCTCGTGACCCACTGATGCTTCTCGAGCAAACCGTAGCCCTTTTCATGCTCCAGAGAGCGAGAACGACCTCGCCGGAGCTCTATCCAATGCGGTGGACGTCGCACGCCCGTTTCCGGTCACCGCCGGCGAGCTCCGACCCCCAGGACAAGTTCCACAGGGCGAGGTAAGGCTAGGCGGCCAGTTCTGGCACTGTGGGTGGTCGGGAAGGCGGTTCCGGAGAACCTCGCCGGAGTGCACCGCCGCTGGATTCGCGGGCGCGTGCAAGGAGGAAGAAGGCGGGTGGTGGGACCCACCCGCAGGAGTTTAAACATTTTGGGGGATTTTCCAGTTTAGTTCAACTTCAAATGCATAGAACTTTTGCTAGGAAGCTCCAAATTCAGTGAACTAAATTTTTCTGAACTCGGAATTCTGAGTACTTTCCAGCAATACCAATTTTAGCTCATGAAACCTAATAGTTTTCTAGAATTAATTCCCTAAAATTTAAACTGTTGGTATTTTATCAGGAGAATTACTTCATGAAAAATTCTGAAATTTGGCTGAGAGGGTCATTGGAAAATCCATGAGTCACACTAAAATTTTCAGACTCATCCAAGTTCATTTAATCCCCCCTAATGGGGTGATGAAGTGAACTGCCCTGAGAAAATAGAAAAATGTACAGAAACATTTTTCAGATTTTCTCAAATCTTATTTAGAGCATAACTTTCAGTAGAATTCTTCAAATGACAGGAAACCAATTCCATTAGAACCAGCTTAAATTCTAGTTTCCAGAAAGTAATGGTTGGAGCCATGAAAACTACTGGAATTACTTAGAGGCTCAAATAATGACCATATAGGATTTTATTTGCACAAGGCTCAAATGAACTTTGTTTCAAATGAAAGTTGGTCAAGACTCTGGTTAGGACCCTGCCAATCCACCATAAAAATTTCAGAACCAAATGGGAGGGCTAGCTAGAGTTATTAGTAATTATGTATTCAAGTTTACACATTGCATTTAAATTGACATGTAGTAATTCATTAACGTGTAGTCGCTGAAGGCGAGGAGACTCCGGAAGTGCTCGACTTCCTCCTTCCGGACGAAGACCTAACCACTGACCAGCAGCAACAAGGCAAGCCCCGGTCTGCATTAAGCTTTATATAAAGTTTTACTTGTCTACATACATAGTGTGAAGTGTGTATGTGCATTAGGTGTAGGATGGATGAATACCCAACTGCATAACCAGAATTTTCCCCAAGAGTGAGGGTAGTGTCTAGGGCCTCGAATAGAAAGGCCATGCTTAATGATTCATAGGACTTCAGTACAAGTCGAGTAGTTGGAATCTACTCGCGAGTTAGGCTTGGGACACACGGGATTGGTTCGAGTGATGTGAGATCACCTTAGTAATAAAAATGAGACTTGGCAGGGGCTAGGGCGCAGCAAGAGGAAGTCTTGTATGCGCAGCCCTGTCCGTGTCGATTGAGGACCAATCCGTGTGCGGCCCACGCTGATCAAGTTTGAACGTACCGAAGCCATATCGTATATATGGGCCCCGATAAACCGATGTAACCTAAACCTCCGGGCGTCAAGGCATAGCACACCGATTTATGGGCGTAGGTTGAGGGCAGCAAGGTGGAAACCCGCTAACGGGCATAGAGAGATGCTCCGTGTAGGGAACCTCCTGTCTGTTTCGGTGCGACCGGTTCGACGTTTGGGCTGTTGGGTGAAAGGTTGTCCCGTACGACATTGAGTGAGCGTGCTGTGCAGCTCCACGGGTGGGCGTACGTGACATGCTCTTTGGGTGTCCCTGCAGGTGTATATCGAGTCGATTCACCGTCCCTCGAAGAGTACCACTTGGTCACTGAGTCGTGACGTAGGCGAATGTATGAAATGTGATGATTCAATATTGCTGTTATGATATAATTGTATTGCTACATGTGTGCCACCAAATTTTGCTTACTAAATTTCAGATTCCCGAACTGTTAACTTGTTGCTAAAAGATGAATTAAGGATGAACTTGTAGGCGCGTCCATTTGCTGCAATGTTACTATCCTATGTTCATTGTACACCTCATGTAGAGTTTCATGCCTAGGTGAGTCGGTTAAGTCTTGTTGAGCCCTCGTGCTCACGGTTGCTGCTTAAGTGTTTTTCAGGTGAGGAGCCACCCACGTACTCGGGTTACGAGTCCACCGGCGAGGGTTACCCTCCGTCGGGGACCACGGCTGAGTGGGAGCCGTACACGCCGCGCTAAGCTGAGGAGTTCAGCTAGTGTGGGTTGCCCTAGGGCTGGGCAGCCAACTTTTGCTAGATAGGCGGGCGTGAGTTGTACAAAGTAGACTTCCTTTGTGTAATATAAACAATAGTTTGTAACTGAAGTTTGTACTGGTTTGTACATTCAATTTGTTTTCCCATGTAATATAATGTGTCCTTATGACGTGTGCTGTCGGGTGTCGCATAATGCGGCACCACCCTCTGCGATCCTGTATGAGCGGGAAGGATCCCGGTCCGCCACAGGTGGCACCACTTTACCCACAAGTTCGTGATTTCGTCACCCATCGGTGACTAGAGAGAACCTCCATTATACCAGTACACAACCGTCGGTGTATGCCCAAGAGATCACAAAATAGCCTTTACAAAGGGGCTACTAGGATGTACGGACCCACTGAGGTTTCACCGGTAGGCTCAAATCCCCATTCTCCCACCCACGGGCCCCCCTTGTGCCATGCAGTTCCCAGGGCAGTCCTCATCGACTCCCATTCCCCGCGCCATCCAACAGTCCATAACAAGATAGCAACACACCTAATTAGTCAGCTAAGCCGCACCCATATTTGGCCTTGTGGTGGCACTTTTTTCCTGGTATGTGCTTGCATGAACCGGTCCTTAGATCTACGACAAGCAAACCACCATCTCATTCAGCAACATCCACGAACCAAGCTCGCCTACATCTCCCTGATTCCATGCTCATTAACATCATCAAGTTCTCATCATTATTATTCTTATGAGTGCAGTAGCTAAACAAGTTTTGTTTTAGCTTCCCGTATCCCGTAAGGAAAAACGACCATACCTGACTCATCAATTTCCTGACGACAAGGATGGTTAGCAAAACTAGTAAACTTCTATAAAATGGTGTCCCATCAAGTTGACACAAGAATACGAGTTTTCGCAAGCAATACAGTTTCGAAAACATAAGATCAATATGGTCAAGGGGCACTTGCCTTGGTCCCATGGTTCGTGTTGCTCAAGCGCCTCGAAGTCTTGGTGCTGTAGCTCCTTGTAGACGGCCTCTTGAGCTTGACCTTCTACTCACGACCACGCAAATACAAAATTTACAGCAATCAATTATCATGCACAAACTTTACTCAAGATGCAATGAGGTGAATGAATGCAATTCATATGGTGCAGTTTTATAAAATCAGTTTGCACGTATTCTTGCATGTTTTAATAGACTTCCATGGGGTTTCATGATAATCAAGGTTCCTGGGATCAAGTGTGGACGTGGTGATGATCTTGACCCACTTTGTAGATCAATCCCACTGTCAAAAATCGACCAAAACATGGTCTGTCTACACGCAGAATTTTCTGCTCGCAAGGGGTGGAGAAAACGGGTGCATAGAAATAGTGGCGACGTTGTAAGAGGGGTAACGAAGACCTACCTCTCTTCTTCCTCCTCTCTTCCTTGCAGCAGAACCTCCTCCCATGCAATGGCAGCAGCGGAGGATTTTCCGTGGAGAATTATGAGGCTGCAGCTAGGGCAGGACGTCAGGGGCTTCTTCTCCGGCGACGGCGACGCGCGAGGGAGCTCGATGGCGGCCAAACTCCAGCAGGGGGGCGGCGATGTGACGCCCTCAATTCTGTGGAAAACCACGGAACCGAGAACTGATGCATATGTGTGCCCAGGATGTTCATCGCACATATACACATCATCCACAAACTGAATTTCAGAATATATATGATCACGAATAACAGAGTTTATTACAATGTCTCATGAGTCTTGGACTCATGCTCACAGCGGAAGTCTTAATCTAACAGCGGAAGTCTTCTAACTAATGCAGAAGCAATCTAAACAGCAGCAGCAGCTCCATCTCTGCTCCACCCCCACTGGCAAGGTTGAGGACAGATTACACGCCTAATGCTCCACCTGGTCTTCATAGTAATCTTCTCCTGTTGCTGATGATGAAATAATAATGCAAGTTTGAGTACAATGATGTACTCAGCGAGTGTGGGAAAATATGCTATGTAGCTCACAACAAGGTAGGTATAAAAAGGCTCATTGCAGAAAGCGAAGTTATTTATCAAAACCACGATAAAACAGCAACTTATCTTTAACTGAATGTAATCCCAACATGTATTAAAATACCAATCATACCTCCATTATGTTCTTTACCTTCCATGTCCAATTAGACATTAATTAACTTCATTCTTGCTCACGAATACCTTCTCATATTCGCTACCTTCTCATGAATACCATCTCGTATTCGCTACCATCTCATCTCATAAACAATTCCGTCTCACAACGAGGCCAATCTCGTTGCCACGACTCAACAGTCATGCAACCAAATCTTATCACCTGGGCTCAACAGTCCAGAAAACCAAACCAAAATCAAACCATAACCAAAACCCTCCAACTAATCATGGAAGTTGGCCAGGGGCTCGTGACCGTAAGCTCGGCTATCATGATAGTTTTAAGACTCTGCAGAGGTTGTACCACTTTACGCACAAGTTTGTGATTTCGTCACCCGTTGGCGACTGCAGAACCTCTATTATACCAGTACACAACCGTCGGTGTATAGTCAAGAGATCACAAAATAGACTTTACAAAGGGGCTACTAGATGTATGGACTCACTAAGGTTTCACCGGCAGGCTAGAATCTCCAATTCTCCCACCCACGGGCCCCCTCTCGTGCCATGAAGTTCCCAGAGCAGTCCTCACTCGACTCCCATTCCCCGTGCCTTCTACGGTCCATAACAATCTAGCAACTTACCTAATTACTCAGCTAAGCCGCACCCATACTTGGCCTTGTGGTGGCACTGTTATCCTGGCATGTGCTCGCATGAACTGGTCCTTAGATCTACGGCAAGTAAACGACCATCTCATTCTATCTCATTCACAAACACAGGCTTGCCTAGATCTCACTCCGATCCATGTTCATTAACAACATCAGTTTCTCATTATCATTATGAATGCAGTCAGCTAGACACATCTATCTCGCTCCCCGTAATCCCATGGACTCAGCGAAGCATAAAAGTAAAAACCATACCCGACTCATAAACTTTCCAGGCGACAAGTGTGTTTTAACCAAAACTAGTAAACTCCTATAAAAGTTTTCCCATCATGTTTGACTCAGCACACACACCTTCTCGCAAAACAAAACAGTTTCCCAAAACATAGGATCAATATGGTCAAGGGGCACTTGCCTTGTTCTGGCTGTTCCGGTTGCTCAAAATCTTGTTGTTGTATTCCGTCGTAGGTAGCTCCCTGAGCTTGTACTTCTATACACGATCACGCACATACAAGATTCACAGCAATTAATATCATGCATAAACTCTACTTTAAGATGCAATGATGTATATGCATGTTAATCCTATGGTGCAGTTTTTATTAGATCGGTTTGTACGTGTTCTAGCAGGGATTGCATGGTTTTACGATGAACAGGGGTGTTTGGATCAAATGTGGATGTGGCGATGATCTTGACATTAGATCTAGATCAAACTGATCAACAAGTAATCTGTCCACGAAAAAGTTTCTGTTCGAAAGGAATCGAAGAACAGATGCAAATAAAACACGATGATGTCGTAAGGTGATATTGGTGACCTAGCTTATGTTCTTCTTAGTCTCGGGGTCCTTCTCCTATCAGGCAGATCGTTGGGGCTCTCTTCCGGCGATTTCTCTCGACCAAACTCTGGCGAAGGGTTTATTCGGCGAGCTGGGGCTAGTGCTCTAAGTCGTCGGCTCAGGAGTTGGAAAAGAAGTTCGTGGTTTCGGCCAAAGGTTCTGGGTTCTATTTATAATCGGGAAGAAAGAGTTCTAATCTGATTGGACTTCGAATAAGAGTCCTATTCAACTTGTCGTTGAATCTTAACAACTTATCTTTAGTTGATTTGGTGCGGTAACATTGTGGAATTCGTGTCGGTTTCCTCCCGTACCGGTATTCCCACGCGTAAAAAAACCGCTCCAGAACTTGTTGCCTCTGCGGTGATGAACTCCGGAAGCTCCACATGTCCATTGGGCCTGGTCTCCACCCTTCCGCAGAGACGCGCTTTGGTTGTGCCGCGTGTCAAGCGAGCGAGACCTCCCTCTTTCTCAGAGGCGAGGTCCGCGTGCGCCATGTACCCTGGCGGTCGGGACCTCCTCTTTATTTGGAGGTGGCTCTGGTTGTGCCACGTGTCCTAACAGTGCCAGATTTTCTTCCTTCTCAGAGACGAGCTCCGAGGTTGACACGTGTCCAATAGGACCGGATCTCCAGGAGGTGAGCTTCAGAGGTGACACGTGTCCGGTAGTGTCGGACGTCCCGGAGGTGGGCTCCGAGAGCGACACGTGTCCCGCGTGGCTGGTCCTCTCTTTTCCGCGGTGAATAGCTCCTAAGGTGACACGTGTCCTACGGGACTGGCCTCGCTTCTCCGTAGAGGCTAGCTCCTTGGGCAACACGTGTCCCATAGGGTCGGACCTCTCTCCCTTTGCGGAGATGAGCCCCGAGCCTGCCACGTATCCAGTTTAGCGGCGGACCCCTCCGCATTTGCGGATATGAGTTCCGAACACGCCATGTGGCCAACGAGCCGCGATAGTTGTCTTCGCCGCTCTCTGTACACTGGAATTTGCTCTTTTTGGCTAACTTTTTAATGTTTTCTCTACTTATTCTTATTTTAAAATGTTTTCTACATATAAAATATGAATATATGCAGGACCCAAAAATGAGGGTGTCACAGGCGACTTGGCAGCAAGGAGGAGGGGCGGCGGCCAAGAAAAAGAGAGAGGGCTGGTGGCGGCTAAGGAGTGGGAGTTATATTTATAAGGGGGAAAAGTTAGGGTGGCTGAGATTTAATTTTTAAAAGAAGTGGGAGCTAGGGGCTGGGATTTTATTATTTTTTAACCAATGGCTAGGATTAATTGATAAATAAAAGCCCAGAAAAATCCAACAAGGGGGGGCGGCTAGGGTTCCCTCCCCTAGTGGGCTGCGGCCAAGGGGTGGGGCCCAGTAGGGTCCCCCCAGTGGTGTGTAACACCCCAAAACCTTCTAAATAGGGGAATTTAAAAAATTTTGGACGTATTGCATGTGGTGTAGCAATTCAAATTCAAACTGCAATTTAAATTTGAATCAAAACAGAAAAAGGAAAAAAGAAAAAGAAAAAGAAAAAAACCGGCCAGTGGGCCGAACCCACCCAGCCGGCCCAAAACCCACGCGCGCCCCCTCCCTCTCTCCCTCTCTCTGACACGTGGGGCCCGCTTGTCATCTTCTTCCCCCCCCCTCCCCCGCGCGCCCCAACTAACCTGAACTTCCCACGCCGATCGCGGCTGCTCCAACCGGTTTCCACGCCCGATCTTCAGCAGGGCGCTACTGCATATCCAAACCAACCCTCCGCCGCCCTCCCTCGCCATTTAAATGCCGACAATCGCCCCTTTTTCCTCCCCGATCGGCCCTTTTTCTTTCCGGTGAGAACCGAAGCTTCTACCGCCGTTTTCCTTCGATCCTCGCTCGGATTTCCTGATCTAACGTGCTGATCATGTTCCACCACCGCCGGGGAGTCTTGCAGGTGAAGGAAACCCGGTGTTTTGCGCTCTAGACACAGCTCCAGCGAGCACCGCCGCGTTTTCACCTCGGACCTCGTCGCCGACCGCGTTCCAGGGCCTCCGAGCTCAAGAAAAACCCCGAGGTGAGATCCCCGACCTCCCCTCTTCCGTTCTACGCCAAGAAATCCAAGTTTTAGGAAGTATAGACGAAAACCCGAAGTTCTCCAGCGAGATCGCCGCCTCACGCCGCCGCGCGCCGCCGGGCAGCGCCGCCGGCACACGGCGAGGGCGACGTGGCCCCCTGAGGCCCGTCCGTTTTAAATCGTGCGGTTCCTATTAGATCTAACCCGTACCGCTTCATGTTATAATCTCAGCCGTCTGTTTTAAATCGGACGGTCCACGTCGGCCCCCGCATTATAAAGGCCGGGAATCTTACGCGCTACCCCCTGGGGATCTCAGAAAACACGAGCTAGCCCCGGAAACTTCTGATCTAGCCCCTGGACCTTCAGAAATTCATGTAAATTCATTTAAAAAACAGGTTTAGCCCCTGGACTTAATAAAAATTAGGAAAACCTCTCTGTTTTGTGTAATTAGGCCCCTGAAAATTTAGGAAGTAGCAAATTAGACCCTGCAGTAGGGTGGGTTTGCACTTCAGACCCTATAGGAGATTAAATTCAGAAATTTGAACATGTGATTAGGATTTGAATTCAAAAGGTGATGCAAACACATGACCCAATACAAAGTAAAATTTTCCTAGCACTTGGAAAACCTTTAGAATGAGTTAAAAATTGATTTTAGGCTGAAATAAGATCTGACTAAGTGCTGCTTATTTTTATTATTTCTAAAAACACATTTTAGGCTAGGAAATAATTCTGAAAATGGGTAAAATAAATTTAAATTGGTTCCTATCAGAGAAGAAGTTCCAAAAATATTTTATTCAACATTTTAGATCAGAACCTATTCTGTTTAGGTGATATATCTTACTATTTTAATATTAAAGTTCACTTTTAGGCATAGAAAATAAATCTGAAAATATAGGAAAATAAATATGCATAATTAGAAAATGTTAAATGAGGTCTTTTAATTTCAAAAAACTTCAAATTAAGATTTTGTAAAAGATCTAAAAACCTATTTGGAGTAGGAAACTTTCTTTCATGCAAATTTTGTGGATAAGGAGTGTATTAATTAAATATAGAGAATTTGTTCAAATTGGAAATTAATATATAGTGTGCAAATAGAAATATGAATACAAATGTTAGAAATAATATATATATATATATATGTTTAAAAGTGCATGTAGGCCTAAAGTCAACACATCTAGGGTAACCACAACACTTAGAAGTGTGAATGACTTTCATATGTATGTATGTGTGTTTTACATGAGTGAAAGTGTGGACTATGTCTTATGGATTGTTGTTTTCTTTTGCTATGTGTATTGGCATGAGTAGAACCATCCCCAGAGCAGGTTCTCACCTTCCAAGACCAAGACTTTCCATTCCCAGAGCAGCAGGAAGAAGGCAAGTGTCCTTGACAACTTTGATCCTATGCTAGGATGTGTAGATAGAATTATTTGCATTGTCAAATGAAATATGAAACCCATGCTAGGAAGTTTCCCTAGAATTGCATTATCTTGTTTCCTTGTATCTTGGGTTGGGATTTATTTTATAATGTCATTTACTTATATGCTTATTCTTAGCCATGCTTAGAATGGGATAATTGGGATATGAGATCATCAATTTATTTACCTTACTCTTGAATGAGATATTATGAGTTATGTAGAGGTAGGGATCGAGGCAAGTTGGATGATTTGGTTGGTGCTGGGTGCACGAGACTCGGGTTTGTGTTTAGTACTTGCCTGGATCCTAAGGACCGGTTCATGGAGCATGTAACCTGGCTTTACCGTGCCAAACCACATGCTGAGATGGGGCAGCTTGGCCAATTTATTAGGTGTATCCCCGGCGTAGTATGGGTGTGTTGGATGGTGCGGGGAGTAGGTGTCAGCTGGACTACCATATGAACCGCAAGGCTCAAGAGGGGGCCACTGCAGCGGGGTTGGAGCCTCTTGTATGCTGTTAGGGGTTAAACCTCAGTGGGCCCACGCTCGTCGGGAATCCCTTTGTAAAGGCCTCGTAGTGATCTCCTGGCTACACACCTTGGAAGTGTGAACGTGGTTCGCGGCCACTAGCATAATGGAGGTTCTTTTAGTCCACCCGGCAACGGGGGATGAAATCACTACATGTGGGTACAGTGGTGCAATCTCTTCAGAGTCAAAACTGTCATGACAGCCGTGCTCACGGTCAAGAGCGGCTTGGACTTATTCATGATTAGAGGATGGTGGATTGGGAAGTTGAGGATGTTAAGCGGGAAGCTTAACATTGGAGATGAGATTTTGGTTACTTGATATTGATGATGGTTTGGGAGATTGGGACCATTTCACCTATATAGTAATGTAGGTGCTTAATAAGCTAAGGTGATAGGTATTAATTGTGTAGTTCTTAAACCATGAGTTCAACCTCTCCATGCTCTAGCCATGCATGACATAACTTTCCCACACTTGCTGAGTACCAACGGACTCAAACTTGCTATTCTGTTGGTTTAAAATGCTGCTCAGGTCAAAGGGATGATGTGGTGTTCAATGACCAAGGCATTGGACCGGAAGAAGGTTTCTAGGTTCACGGAGTACCCCGGGCAACGCCTGTGACGAGCCCACAAGAATTATATTCCGCTGCTGCTTTATTTACATGTTATGAACATATTATCGTCCATCGAGACGTATTCTATGTAAGACTTATTTATATTCGAACACTTGGCTTGTAATAAATGATGCTTCACTATTTGTCATCACATGTGTGAGAGAATGATCCTGGCATACATGTGATATTCACTCGGCTGTTCTTTGGGGCAAACCGGGTGTGACATGGTGCGACCAAAATAGGTGGGGGATTCCCCCCCAAATGTGGGGAAAATCCCCCTAGGAGAATTTTGGGGAATTTGGGGGAAAATCAGGAAAACTAGGAAAAATTTGGTTAAATTAGGGGACAGGATTATTTGGGGAAAATTGAGGAAATTTTGGGACACGGTTATTCCCCCCAATTTGGCTATTATATTTATTTTTTATTTTTTTCCTTTTCTATTTATTTTCATTATTTCCCATTTCTATTTCGTTTTATTATTTTATTTGCTTCCATATTCCTCCCTTTAATTCTTATTCTTTTTAAGTGCTTCTCTACATGAAAAATGTATGCAATGCATTGTAGTAATTTTGAGGGTGTTATACCGGAGCGACGGGAACACGGTGCCGATGAGGTGCAGTGGCAAAGCGCTCGTCGCTGGTGAGCTACGGAGGTCAGCCGGCGATAGCTAGGTGTCCATCGTATTCAGCGTCTAAAATTAGGTGAGGGCGGCAAGTTTCACCGTCGCCGGCGAGCTAGGTCGCCTGGAATCCCGATCTCACCAGAGCTCCGGCGCCTCGGGGCGGTGGCATCGCGAGGTAGACAAAGACCTCCGCCCCACGTGTCAGCGACCCGGCAAAGCGTGCGCGCGCGGCGGTTTAAATTAAACTAAGCATGCGGGGGCTGCTTTCAGTCTCTGTTTAGGCGCGGGAAGGAATTCTCTTTTGGAAAATAAATCAGGAATCAGCCCAAGATTTAGAAATTCTTAACTTTGAGTAGAATTGTCCAAATTTAGTGAAACAAATTTTGTTGGATTCATCTCTCTGAGTACTTTCCAGCAAAACAGGTTTCATCTTTTGAAAGTCTTTAGTTTGCTAGAATTAATTCCTCAAATTTTAAACTGTTGGGAATTTTCCCTGGAGAAGTTGTGGAAAATTCTCAAATTTGGCTATCATGTTCATTGTAATATACTTGAGTCTCATGCCGAATTGCAGATCCATCCAAGTTTATTTAGTCCCCCTAATGGTGTGATTAAGTGAACTGCTCTTAGAAAATAGGAAAATGTACAAAAACATTTTTCAGAAAATTAGGGCATAACTTTCTCTAGGATTCTTCAAATTACATAAAACCAACTCCATTAGAACTATATCAAACTATAGTTTCCATAAATTAATGGTTTGATCCATGAAAATCCTTGGAAATCCTTAGAAGCTCTAGTAATGGCCATTTAGACCTTTATTTGTGTAGGGCTCAAATGAGCTCTGTTTCAAATGAAATTTGGCCAAGTATCAATCGGAGTTTCGCGCATTTCAGACGGTGGTAAAGGCTGGTTAGGTTCTTACCAAGCCACAGTAAAAATTTCAGAGCCAAAAGGAATATCTAGCTAGAGCTATGGTCTTTATATGCTAGATTGAACACACTTGCATTTAATTTGACACATATCGTTATTTTATTATGTGTAGTCGTTGAAGGCGAGGAGACTCCGGAGATCTTGGACTTTATAACTCTGCAGGAACATCTAACCCCTGACCAGTGGCAACAAGGCAAGCCCCGGTTTGCATTTAACAAAGTTTATCAAGATTTGCTTTATATCCACTTAGTTTGAGGTATGTATGTGCATTAAGTTTAGGATGGATGAAACTCTAATTGCATAACCGGATTATTCCAAAGACAGTGAGGGTAGTGTCTAAGTCCTCGAGTAGATCATGCTTTGCTTAATGTTTATTAGACTCCGGTACAAGTCAAGTAGTTGGAATCTACTCGCGAGTATATGATTCACCACATACGGGATTGGTTCGAGATGTGAGACAACTTTAGTAAGAAAAATGAGACTAGGCAGGGGCTAGGACGCAGCAATAAGAAGTCTTGTGTGCGTAGCCCTTCCCATGTTTATTGAGGACCGATCCATGTGCGGCCCACGCTGATCAAGTTTGAATGTACCGAAGGCATATCAGATATATGGGGTCCGATAAACTGATGTAACCTATACCTCCGGGCGTCGAGGCATAACGCACCGATTTATAGGTGTAGGTTGAGGGCAGCGAGGTGGAAATCTTCTAACGGGCATAGAGAGATGCTCTGTGTAGGGAACCTCCTGCTCGTTTCGGTGCAACCGGTTCGATGTTTGGGCTGTTTGGTGAAAGGTTGTCCCGTATGACATCGAGTGAGCGTGCTGTGCAGCTCCGAGGATGGGCGTACGTGACGTGCTATTCGGGTATCCCTGTAGGTGTATATCGAGTCGATTCGCCGTCCTTTGCGGTAATGAGTACCACTTGGTCACTGAGTCGTGACGTAGGTAAAAATATGGAATGTTTGTGATACATTACTGCTGCTATGAATAACGTGTATTGTTACATGTGTGCCACCAAATATTGCTCACTAAATTTCAGATTTGTGAACCGTTAACTTGCGGCTAAAAGATGAATTAAGGATGAACTTGTAGGTGTGTCCTTTTCCTGCAAACATTCATCCTACATTCGAGTATGACTTGCATGTAGTGTTTCATGTGTAGGAGAGCCAGTTAAGACTTGCTGCGCCATCTTGCTCACGGTTGCTGCTATGTGTGTTTGCAGGTGAGGAGTACCCCACGGACTCGGAGTACGAGTCCACCAGCGAGGGCTATCCTCCGTCGGGGACTACGGCTGTGTGGCAGCCGTACACGCCACGGTGAAGCTGTTTGTAGCTAGTGTGGGTTGTCCGTAGAGCTGGACAACCAACTTTTGCTAGTTAGGAGTAGGCTTGAGTTGTACAAATACTTTCCGCTGCAGTAACTCTGTAAATTAGATGTAAACTGAAATTTTGTACTACTTTTGTACAAATTCAGCAAGTTTCAATGTAATACTATTGACACGACCCCACTGGTCCTGTCGAGCCAGGATCACGCTGAGGGGTGCTGCGTTGCACAGCACCGTATAACACACGTCAAAGGTACAAAGCGGAAGCGGAAGCTTTATTACATAAACAAGTTTATTAACATGTTTACATCAAAATAAGTTTAGTCCACACTCGCGGGCGTAGACTAAGCATCAAGTGCACGTTCAGCCCTCGAACGTGTCCTTGCTAGCACACTCGCACACTAACTCTGCGGCGTGCACGACTCCCACTCGACGGGGTTCCCCTCCTGGGGTTCCGTCTCCTCTTCGGGAGTCCCTTCCTCATAGAACCCTGCAAAAGCTTCAAACACAAGCAGTGAGCACGAAGGCTCAGCAAGTCTGACCCGTCTCACCTAAACATGGAACTTCTACATGAGGGTGATGGGTTGCATGAGGTAAAAATCATTTGCAAGGACTCGCCTAATTAGTAGAACCTTACTTTCAAGTTTTAGCAGCAGGTTGTGGAGAACTTTACGCTAAGGCACATGAGAGAGCCGCAATCAAACAAGAAACGCATTTCTCTCATGTACTTTGCCCAAAGTTGAAAAGAACTTTAGTTAGCACTAAGCTACAACATATCATTAACAATCAATATCCAACTTTCAATCAGCAACATTTTAACATGTAACTAGCCTGTTCTCTCTACGTCACGGTACAGTGAACAAGTGGTACTCACTGACCGCGAGGGACGGCGATTATAATCGATTTACACCTGCAGGGTTACCCGAACAACCCGTCACGTACGCCCGTACTCGATGTTGCCTACAACAACCATCACGGACGCCGTACGCGACTACCTTTCACCCGTTAGCCAAATATTGAACCGGTCCCATCGTCCCGAGCAAGAGGTCCCTGCACGCGCATCTCTGTGCCGCCAGCTGATTTACACCTCGAGCTCTCAACCTACCCTCTGAACGACGGGCAATGCCTCAACACCCAGCTACCCGAGTTACATCAGTTTCCCGGTTCCCATATAGCCGGTAGGTCTTCGGTACTGTTCTAGCTTGTTCAACAGGCCCGCACACGGCTCGGTCCTCAATCGACACAAGCGGAGCTACAGCACACAGGCCCCAAAGTCCTGCTGCCCTTACTCTCCGCTCGGTCTCATTTTCTTGCCATGTGTTTCATGTGCTACCTCTACCCGAGCAATGTGCCTCTAGCCTATTCTCGCGAGTAGTTCCAACTACTCGACTTGTACCGAATCCTACTCTATTCTAGCAATGCAGTGGCTAACGGGGTTTGCAATCCTAAACCCAACCCATGGTTCTCTTGGCTATGCAGTGGGGTTTCCAAACAAGACTCTGATGCACAACATAAAGAAAACAAGTATGTGCTCAAAACAATAAAAATTTATAAAATGGTTAATGCAAACCGGGGCTTGCCTTGCTGCTCTTGGTCGTAGGCTAGCTGTTCCTCCGGAGTAACGAAGTCTAGGACTTCGGGTTCCTCCTCGACCTTAGCGACTACATGATGGAAACAATATATGTATTAATTTAGTGCACTTGTATTAAGTTTGAAGTTGTGAAGTCTATAACCTTTGCTAGATAGACCTAATGACTGTGAAACTTTTACTGTGGCTTGGTTACAACCTAAACAAAGACTTGGTCAAGTTTTAGTTGCAGCAAAGCTCATTTGAGCCCTCCACAAATAATTATGTCCTTGACCTTAATTGGAACTCTTAGGGTGTTCTAGGAATTTTCATGAGACAAACTATGACTTTCTGAAAACTAGATTTTCAGAGGGTTCTAATGGAGTTGGTCTTACTTAATTTGGAAGTCTCTAACTAAAGATATGAGCTAAACAATTTCAGAGAAAATTCTGAAAATGTTTCTGAACATTTTCTATTTTCTCTGGAACAGTTTTACTAATCACACCATTAGGTGGACTAAATGAGCTCAAATGGATCTGAAATTTTTATGGTAGTTCAAGGATATTTTGGTGAACATCCCAGAAAAATTTCAGGATTTTTCTCCAAAGGATTCTCCAGTTAAAATTCCTAACAGTTTAAACTTTAAGGAATTAATTCTGGAGAATTAAGGAATTTCATGAAGTGAAACTTGATTTTCTGGAAAGTACTCAGAGAGCTGAATCCAGCAAAATTTGGTTCACTCAATTTGGAGCTTTCTAGCCAAAGTTATAAGGATTTGAAGTTTGAAGGAAATCTGAAAATCGGGAAAAAGTTTAAACTCGCGCGTGGGCCCAGGGGACACGCGTCGCACGCCGAAGCGATAGCACACCGCGGCCCACAAGGCTTTTGCGCGCCAGCACACCCGATCCCGGCCGCAGCCGGATCCCGATTCAAAATATCGGCCGCTGACAGCTGGGGTCCACCCCCTTCTTCAACCTCGCGACACCCGCGCTCCGCCGCCGAGGGACCTCGCCGGAGAGCTCGCCGCTGGCTGCTGTACAGCTCCAAACTTCTTGATTCTGGCCGCCCCTGCCTACTTTTACTTGGGGAACATGATCCGAGGGTCAGCTGCTCATGACAACGGCCGGAGCATGGTCGGCGACGAGCCGCCATATCGGAACGACTTCGGCCATGTCGGCTGACGCTCCTAGTGCCTCAGCTACTTGGGAAATCGGTCGGGGAGCATCAGTGGACCTCAGAGAAGGTCGACATGAACTCGGGGCAGCTCGGGGAAGGCCCGAAATAGGTCCTCACCGTGCGCCCGATACCCCCCGTGCGTTCCGCCATTAGTAGACCTTGAATTACGCCGGGCACAGAAGTTCTCCGGCCCAAAGTTGTGAAGGCAACTTGTGCGTCACCGTGTCTAGTTCGTGTGGGAGTGGCCTGAGGCCCTCTAATCCTTTCTAGAGCACGAATTAAACAGAATTGTACCCGAAGGTCGTTCTGCACACAGAAAGGGGAAAAGTGGAAATTCGCCGCCGGTGAGCAACCACTCGAGCTGTGGCTCGGGGATGAGCAGCACCGATCACTTGCGCGTCCAAGGGTGCCTTGGCTCGGGCGTGACAACGCCCAGGTTGGGCTGTCCACGAGAGCCCGAGGTGCGGCGGTTTCCAGTTCCGAGTTTGATCTTTCGGCACAGCCGATATCACTCGGTTTCAATTGATTTCCAGCAATGGGGAGGATGGAGGATGGTTGCTAGTACCTTGCTGGGACCTTGGAATGGAAAGAGGGAGCTGCGATCGGCTTGATCAAGCAGGAACTCGAGCGGCGGCGATGGCAGTGGGAAAACAAGTCGTGTGCGTCGGCAGCTCGAGGAATGGCGACTGAAGCACACCGGGGAGGGAATAAATAGCCCGGCGGTCTGGTCTCCGGCTTGGGGCACGCAGCAGGAGCTGGCGCCGGCTGCCCCCTTCGGTGGCGCGCGCGCACAGCTGCCGGGAACCGACTGAACTGTGTTTCAGTCGGTTTGCTTTGAGGCTGAGGCTGACATGTGGGTCCCACTCCTCTTTTAACCTCTGAAATTTATTCCTAACAGCTGTGGTAAACAGTGAACCCTATTCTACCCTTGGCAACTCAAATTATTCACCCAAGAGCCATTTGAATTGATCAAAGTTCAAATGATGTTTGGTTTGAATGAATTTCAGCACAAGTGCAGTTTGAAATTCAAATAAAGTTTGAATTTCTCCCCCTTAGCTCATGTCAAGATCAACTCCAAATGGAGTGAAAATTGGTGTGTGAGCTCACAAAAATGTGCTGAGCAAGAATATGCCTTCCACTTTTAAATTCAGTGGGTGAAAACAGTTTGAATTTGAATATGTTTTCAAACTGCCCCTTTCCTATCTACACCCAAGATGACCTCAAAAATGTTTTGAATTTGGGTGAAACTTGGCATGGACATCCTTAGCAAAGTGTAGGAGTTTTCATATGTCCAGCCCATCTATATCACATGTGGGAAGTACCACTTTTGCAATGTGTGAGTTTGTCCCCTAATGAGCATGTTGATAATTGTTACTTGCTCTTTATTTGTGTTCATCATTTTTCCTCAAATGAGGTGTGTGGTGTGGTGATGAACACTGCAAATGAGTGTCAAAAACTGAGGCCCTTACATTCCTCCCCCCTTAAAAGAATCTCGTCCCGAGATTATAAGGTGAAAATGAGAGAGAGGACGGTGGAAAATTACCGGATATGCGACGTGAAAAAGTCGGGGTAGTTAGTGCGAAGGAATTCTTCGCTCTCCCATGTCGCTTCGTCCATGGAGTGATTACTCCATAGAACCTTGTAGAACCACAACGTACGGTTGCGTGTGGTTCGGGCCTTTTCATCAATAATCTGCACCGGTTCCTCCCGATAGGTGAGATCCGGTTGCAGTTCTTCAATGTCTTCCAGCTGAACGGTAGTTGATAGCTTGAGACACTTCCTCAGCTGGGAAATGTGAAAGACGTCGTGCACACCGGAAAGTGCTTCTGGTAATTTCAGCCGGTATGCCACCGATCCACATCTTTCGGTAATCTGGAATGGACCGATGAATCGGGGTGCTAACTTTCTTCTCACCCCAAATCTGTTTACGCCCTTCATTGGAGACACTCGTAGGTATACGTGATCTCCAACTTCGAATTGTAATGGGCGCCTCCTCCGGTCCGCATACTGTTTCTGTCGGGATTGAGCGGCTTTTAGGTTCGCTTGAATTAATCGAACCTTTTCTTCCGCGTTGTTGACAAGATCAATCCCGAAGGTAACCCTCTCGCCAGATTCACACCAGTTCAGTGGTGTGCGGCATCTCCTGCCGTATAGCGCCTCGTAGGGCGCCATCTTGATGCTGGCTTGGTACCCATTGTTGTACGAGAACTCGGCTAATGGCAAGTGATCATCCCAATTCTTGCCGTGGTGGATAGCGCAAGCTCGTAGCATGTCTTCTAGGATTTGATTTACCCGCTCCGTTTGCCCATCCGTCTGCGGGTGGTAGGCTGAACTACGGATCAGCTTCGTCCCCAAGGCAGCGTGTAGCTGCTCCCAAAAACGGGACACAAATAAAGTGCCCCGGTCCGATATGATGGTACGGGGTACGCCGTATAAGCATAGGATCCGTGAGATGTACAGTTCAGCGTACTTCTTGGCGTTGTAGTTGGTGTTGACCGGGATGAAATGGGCAACTTTGGTGAGCCGATCGACGATCACCCACACAGAATCATGTTTCTGTAAGGTGGTGGGTAAACCGACGACGAAATCCATGCTCACGTCCTCCCACTTCCAGGCAGGAATGCCCAGTGGTTGCAGCAGTCCCGGTTTCCGCATGTGGTCTGCCTTCACCCGTCGACATGTATCACACTCGGACACGTATTTTGCCGTCTCTCGCTTCATCCGTGTCCACCAAAACTTGCTTCTGAGTTCTTGATACATCTTGTTGCTGCCGGGGTGAATAGAAAACTTTGATAAGTGAGCTTCATCAAAGATTCTCTTCCTTAACTCCGGGTTTCGGGGTACGACGATCCGGTCCTTGAACCATAAGACGCCGTCTCCGTCCTTCCGGAAACATTTCAACTCCCCACTGTCTACACGTCTCCGCAAATGTGACATGCCCTTGTCATTCTTCTGGGCTGCCGCTATCTCTTCACGGATGGTGGGGATCAAAGCTAGGTTGTAGAGAGCTCCATGTGGAATCACATGTAGTGGTGGTTCGCTCTCTTCCAACGGTGTGATGGTCAGATTATTGACGTGTGACTTGCGGCTTAGCGCGTCTGCCACAACGTTTGCCTTGCCCGGATGATAATGGACCTCTATCTCGTAATCCTTTATCAGTTCCAACCATCTTCGTTGCCTCATGTTCAGCTCCTTCTGAGTGAAGATGTACTTGAGGCTTTTGTGGTCGGTATATAAATGTACGAGGTTACCGAGTAGGTAGTGCCTCCACATTTTCAGTGCAAGTACCACGGCAGCGAGCTCCAAATCGTGAGTTGGATAATTTTGCTCATGGTTCCTAAGCTGTCGTGATCCATACGCAACCACTCTTCGGTCTTGCATCAGCACACATCCGAGCCCAATGCCGGATGCATCGCAGTACACATCGAACGGTTTTGTTGTGTCTGGCTGCGCCAAAACCGGTGCTGATGTTAGGTGCTTGACTAAAGCCTTGAATGCTGCTTCACATGCTGGACTCCAAACATATTTGGTAGCCTTCTTTAGCAGCTCTGTCATTGGCTTGGCAATCTTCGAGAAGTTCGGAATGAACCTCCGATAATATCCCGCGAGTCCGAGGAAACTCCGTACCTCATGAACAGTTCTCGGGGATTTCCAATTCAGCACTTGCGTGATTTTGCTCGGGTCCACAGCGATACCCTCCGCCGAGATGATATGCCCGAGGAAAGGCACTTGCGATATCCAAAACTCGCATTTGCTGAACTTTGCGTATAACTTGTGATCCCGCAGCCGTTGCAAGACTATACGCAGATGTTTCTTGTGATCTTCCTCCGACTTGGAGTATACCAGGATGTCGTCGATGAAGACCACGACAAACTTGTCCAGCTCCGGCATGAACACCGAGTTCATTAAATACATGAAGTGAGCTGGAGCATTGGTGAGGCCAAAGGACATGACCAGGTACTCATAAAGTCCGTACCTTGTCGAAAAAGCTGTCTTTGGAATGTCCTCAGCCCTGATCTTAATCTGATGGTACCCGGATCTTAAATCCATCTTGGAAAAGACCTTTGCTTCGACCAACTGATCAAACAACATGTCGATCCGTGGTAACGGGTACTTGTTCTTGATGGTTACGGCATTTAATGGACGGTAGTCCACGCAAAGCCGCAACGTTTCATCCTTCTTTTTGACAAATAATGCCGAACAGCCCCATGGCGAGGAGCTCGGCCTAATAAAACCCTTCTCCAGAAGGTCCGTGAGCTGAATCTTCAGTTCCGCCAACTCCTTGGGCGCCATCTTGTACGGCCTTCGGGATATTGGCATGGTTCCCGGTGCAAGTTCAATCTTGAACTCCACCTCTCTATCGGGTGGCATCCCCGGCAAATCATCCGGGAATACATCAGGGAATTCTCGGACCACTGGAATGTCTTCCAATCTGATGGTTGTGGCTTGATAGACACTTGGAAGTTTTATTTCTGGACTGTCCAGAAATAATGAGTGAGAACCGTGCACTCCTGAGTTTAAGTGCACGACTCGGAGGACGGTGTCTAAAACAGCGCCGTGGCGGGTTAACCACGACATCCCTAGGATGACATCGACCTTCTGTCCCTCTAAGATAATGAGAGACGTGGGGTACACTCTACCCGCTAAGCATAATGGTGCTTTGGAGACCATTACGCTTGCTGAAATCTTCCCACCCGGTGAACAAATTAAATATGGACTATCGGTGGGTAGTATTGGCAAGCTGTGTTTAGCAATGAAAGCTTGGCTAATAAAATTATGCGTGGCGCCTGAATCAAATAGTACTATAGCGGGATGCTGGTGGAGTTGGAACATACCCGCAAGGATTGGCTCGCCCTCCGGCACGTCCTCAATGGCAAGCTGGTGGACAGTGCCGGGCCTAGGGTTTGCTCGCCGCGCATTAGTAGGGTTCCGGGGTTGATTCCTCCCCGGAAACGGTGGTGCCACTCCGCCGCCTTGCCTCTCCGGGCAACTGCTCGCGAAGTGTCCTGGACGACCACACTTGTAACATGTGGCCGCTGCTGGTGGAGTACTTGGTGGACGAAATCCCGGCATGCGTTGCGGAGGTGCAAACGCACGCGGCATCGCCCGCTGTTGCTGCTGTTGTTGCGGTGGTGCTGGCAGTGCCGGCCGGAATGCCGGTGAAGAATACGGCCGACCGCGGAACGGCATCGACCGCTGTGGTGGCTGCCAGCGCGGACCTGATGGTGGGCGATTCACCATCCGAAACTTCTGAGAAGGACTGCCTCCTTCTCCGCTGCTCTGCTGCGCGCTTCGCTTTCGCTCTGCCGCCGCTAACTCCTTGCCGGAGTCTTCCTGAACAATCGCAGCATCAATGATGTCGTTGAGGCTGCCGCGATTGAACATCGCCAATTTGTCCTTCAGGAGCGGGTTAAGCCCCTGGTAAAAATGGTCCCGCCGCTTCTCGTCCGTATCTGCGTGATACGACGCGTAGAGCGCGAGATCATTGAACGCCCTGGAATATTCCAGCGCGTTTCGGCTCCCTTGTTGCAGGTGTAGAAACTCCTGCGTCTTCCTCTTCATCAAACCGGGCGGTATATGATAGGCCCTGAAGGCCGTCCGGAACTCCGCCCAGGTCATCACTCGGTCGGTGGGTTGTGAAGCACAAAAGTTGGCCCACCACGCGCTCGCGGATCCTTGGAGCTGCTGGACCGCGAACTGAGTCTTGCGCTGCTCGCTGATTTGGAGCAGCCCGAACTTCATCTCTATGGCGCGGAGCCAGTTGTCCGCGTCAAGTGGTTCATCCGCCCTTGAGAATACAGGGGGATGAGTCGCCAGGAAGTCGGAGTAGGAGCTCTGTTGGCGCTCCTCACGATCTTGACGTCTCTCCGGGCGAGACGTATTCGCAATCAACGTTTGCAGCAGCTCTGTGTGCTGCTGATGTGAACCCGCCATTGCCGCGACAATGTCGGCCAATGTAACCGTCGGCAGTGGCGGTGGCGGTGTTTGCTGTTGCTGTTGCTGCTGCTGTCCCGAGGAGTCCTCGGGAGGCGGTTGGGAGGTCTCTCCCCCTTGGCTAGTACCTCCAACATCAGGGTTGGCACGAGTACGCGTCATTCTGAAACACAGCAGCAATTAGCACATGTCTTACTCAAAATCCCATAAACAGCAGTAGGTATTGAGGCGACGCATGATTAACTTGCACAACCTTCACATATATTGATAAAGCATAAACTTTATACAAGATACATTATTCTCGGATCTCCGAGGAGTCGTGCTCATGTCGTCCTACCTATACATACGCTACTGCCTACACGACATGTCACCGATTACAAAAGTTGGGTTACGCTACCCTAGCTGCCCTACTTGGCAACCGTAACCCCCTACTCGGAGTAGAACTCGACCTCCTGTGGGTCGTCCTCCTCCGGTACTTCTGCTGGTGGCTCGGGGTCTACCACCCCTTCTCCCATTCCAGGTTCTCCCATGGCTGGAAGACCCAAGACTACCGGTACGCCCAATACCGGGGGCACGAGGTCCTGCAATGCATGCACCTCGTCCATAGCTTGGTTGTAGTCCTCTTCCCAGCCTTGTCCTTCCTCAATAGCGTCGTCCCGCTCTTGAGCAAGGTCCTCATTCTGCTGGGTTAGGGTCTGCACCAGCTCTTGCAACGCCGCAATGTCAATACGGCTCTTCTTCTTTGCCTTCTTCAGACGACGCAACTGATTGTGTTGTTCATTCAGTCGCTTGATCGTCGGAAGGAGCACATTGCGGAGTGCACTGTGAGCACTCTCAAAATGACCTCCACGGCTTGTGCTCTCCTTGAGCTTGGTGGCGAGATGCTCCGTATGAACAGCTTGGCTGTCCATCACAGCGTTTCCCGCCCTCATTTGGAGGCTGAGATTTGCCTCCGCGGGGTTGTACCTTGGGCAACTCGGGTTTGTTGCCTCTAGGTACCTCTCTTCCCACACATGCTGAGCTCGTCCCTCCACCGGAACGAGTGCGTATGGAGTTCCCTCCATAGCCTGCACGTGTAGTTGGCAGAAACGTGACATAGTGTCACGGGCTGCCACTTGCCACATCCCTTCCGGTTGTCTTCCTCTCACCGTGACGGTGAATGGCACCCAACCGGGTGGCGTAGGCCCTGCAGGAACCTCGACATGGATCGTCCACGTCTTGTTCCCCTCTTCGCCTTCTTCCTTGGCGAAGTATTGCGGCATCTGGTTGTACCCGAAATATTGGAGCATTAGCCACAATGCTCCCGGGTAGCCGCTACGGTCAGAACAGTGGGAAACTACCCACCCGTTCTCCAACCGTTTATCTGCTGCCATCTGTAAAAATATATTTGAGAAATGTCAAATATTTATTTAAACAGTAAACCATTGAGTTATAACATAAGATATGTCATTGAACCCTCAACACTTGGAAACATAGTTCAAATTTTCAAACAAATTTGACTGCTGATCTGCTGTTCCCATGACAGCCCTGACCAGTTTCCATATTAATCTGATTTAGGCCAGGTTAAAAGCAAAATCAGTCCTGGAGCTCAACATCAAAGTTAAAGTTAACTTCAATAGCTTTCCAGAAAGTATTTGGTTGGCCTAAGATCTGTCCTGGTTCACAAGTTATGAGATGTCAAAGTTAACAGAATTTCTGGGAACCATTGGACAGCACCTCCCTGCCTTAGGTACTGACTTGATCCAAGAATCCCAGTTAATTCTGTTCCCAATCTGACAAAACCTTCTGTTACAAAGTTGTAACCCATCTCATAAGCTTTCCAGAACTACCTCATTTTCTATTTTTGGATTTTTATGCAGGAAGTTATGCTTAATTTACAGAGAGTCTACAGAGAGTCTTTGCTCCGTCCTGTTTTCTGGACAGTTTCAACTCTGCTGCATTTTTCGGGTGGTTAAGGGACGAAACACCTCTGGAACTCAACAGAAAAGTTGTAAAGCTCCTCCAAAGCTTTCCAGAAATGTATCATACGACATCAACCTCGAAAGAACTCAACCTCTAACCTCTTATTAACTTCAGCCTTAATTTAGCTGGAAACAGAGTGCTCTGTCCTTAACATCCTATAAGTTGAAAGTTTGTTAACTTTGAATATCCTGTTCAAGGGAAGGAGTTACATCAAGTTTTACTACTTTGGATCAAAACCTTCAAGTTTTTAAATGAAGTTGTTCATTTAGTTGGGTGTGACGTCGAGGCGTCACCAGATTATGTCGGTACTACGTCCTCACAAAGGAAAAACCTATACCGGACTTAGCCGGCGTCGTTAGTTCAGTGGCACTACTCGTCACTCGCACACGGATACTACACGTCTACCGTTTCGTGGTAAGGCTACCTGCAGAATTTCAACCAATCATCAGACTCGGCTGCACACCGAGCCCGGAATCCATACAGTTGGTACATCCGGCCGTCATCACTCGCCCGGATGTTCTCAAGCCAAACACGCCTTGAGTTACGTGTTCACGTTTCAGACCACGTGACGGGGTCTCCCATGTGGCACCACGCACGCCAGGGACAGACGTTGCTCGAATACCCCAAACGACATGAAGAGTCGTAGAGGATATCAAAGCGGGTCGGGTTACCTGCCACCCGTGGGGCTCCACCCTTCAGCTTGTGCGCACTGGTGGACAGCGCTTACGTGCACCCCCCAAGACATGATCGTCCCGAGATGCACGATTTTCCGACATAAAAAATAGGTTAATATGCCACTTTCTATATGCTAATAACATCCTTATACGGGCTACTAACTCGTTCCTCACTGGATTTTTGAAAAAGAAGACCTTTGTACTGTGTTAAACCTCAAGCGAGCTCTGATACCACGCTGACACGACCCCACTGGTCCTGTCGAGCCAGGATCACGCTGAGGGGTGCTGCGTTGCACAGCACCGTATAACACACGTCAAAGGTACAAAGCGGAAGCGGAAGCTTTATTACATAAACAAGTTTATTAACATGTTTACATCAAAATAAGTTTAGTCCACACTCGCGGGCGTAGACTAAGCATCAAGTGCACGTTCAGCCCTCGAACGTGTCCTTGCTAGCACACTCGCACACTAACTCTGCGGCGTGCACGACTCCCACTCGACGGGGTTCCCCTCCTGGGGTTCCGTCTCCTCTTCGGGAGTCCCTTCCTCATAGAACCCTGCAAAAGCTTCAAACACAAGCAGTGAGCACGAAGGCTCAGCAAGTCTGACCCGTCTCACCTAAACATGGAACTTCTACATGAGGGTGATGGGTTGCATGAGGTAAAAATCATTTGCAAGGACTCGCCTAATTAGTAGAACCTTACTTTCAAGTTTTAGCAGCAGGTTGTGGAGAACTTTACGCTAAGGCACATGAGAGAGCCGCAATCAAACAAGAAACGCATTTCTCTCATGTACTTTGCCCAAAGTTGAAAAGAACTTTAGTTAGCACTAAGCTACAACATATCATTAACAATCAATATCCAACTTTCAATCAGCAACATTTTAACATGTAACTAGCCTGTTCTCTCTACGTCACGGTACAGTGAACAAGTGGTACTCACTGACCGCGAGGGACGGCGATTATAATCGATTTACACCTGCAGGGTTACCCGAACAACCCGTCACATACGCCCGTACTCGATGTTGCCTACAACAACCATCACGGACGCCGTACGCGACTACCTTTCACCCGTTAGCCAAATATTGAACCGGTCCCATCGTCCCGAGCAAGAGGTCCCTGCACGCGCATCTCTGTGCCGCCAGCTGATTTACACCTCGAGCTCTCAACCTACCCTCTGAACGACGGGCAATGCCTCAACACCCAGCTACCCGAGTTACATCAGTTTCCCGGTTCCCATATAGCCGGTAGGTCTTCGGTACTGTTCTAGCTTGTTCAACAGGCCCGCACACGGCTCGGTCCTCAATCGACACAAGCGGAGCTACAGCACACAGGCCCCAAAGTCCTGCTGCCCTTACTCTCCGCTCGGTCTCATTTTCTTGCCATGTGTTTCATGTGCTACCTCTACCCGAGCAATGTGCCTCTAGCCTATTCTCGCGAGTAGTTCCAACTACTCGACTTGTACCGAATCCTACTCTATTCTAGCAATGCAGTGGCTAACGGGGTTTGCAATCCTAAACCCAACCCATGGTTCTCTTGGCTATGCAGTGGGGTTTCCAAACAAGACTCTGATGCACAACATAAAGAAAACAAGTATGTGCTCAAAACAATAAAAATTTATAAAATGGTTAATGCAAACCGGGGCTTGCCTTGCTGCTCTTGGTCGTAGGCTAGCTGTTCCTCCGGAGTAACGAAGTCTAGGACTTCGGGTTCCTCCTCGACCTTAGCGACTACATGATGGAAACAATATATGTATTAATTTAGTGCACTTGTATTAAGTTTGAAGTTGTGAAGTCTATAACCTTTGCTAGATAGACCTAATGACTGTGAAACTTTTACTGTGGCTTGGTTACAACCTAAACAAAGACTTGGTCAAGTTTTAGTTGCAGCAAAGCTCATTTGAGCCCTCCACAAATAATTATGTCCTTGACCTTAATTGGAACTCTTAGGGTGTTCTAGGAATTTTCATGAGACAAACTATGACTTTCTGAAAACTAGATTTTCAGAGGGTTCTAATGGAGTTGGTCTTACTTAATTTGGAAGTCTCTAACTAAAGATATGAGCTAAACAATTTCAGAGAAAATTCTGAAAATGTTTCTGAACATTTTCTATTTTCTCTGGAACAGTTTTACTAATCACACCATTAGGTGGACTAAATGAGCTCAAATGGATCTGAAATTTTTATGGTAGTTCAAGGATATTTTGGTGAACATCCCAGAAAAATTTCAGGATTTTTCTCCAAAGGATTCTCCAGTTAAAATTCCTAACAGTTTAAACTTTAAGGAATTAATTCTGGAGAATTAAGGAATTTCATGAAGTGAAACTTGATTTTCTGGAAAGTACTCAGAGAGCTGAATCCAGCAAAATTTGGTTCACTCAATTTGGAGCTTTCTAGCCAAAGTTATAAGGATTTGAAGTTTGAAGGAAATCTGAAAATCGGGAAAAAGTTTAAACTCGCGCGTGGGCCCAGGGGACACGCGTCGCACGCCGAAGCGATAGCACACCGCGGCCCACAAGGCTTTTGCGCGCCAGCACACCCGATCCCGGCCGCAGCCGGATCCCGATTCAAAATATCGGCCGCTGACAGCTGGGGTCCACCCCCTTCTTCAACCTCGCGACACCCGCGCTCCGCCGCCGAGGGACCTCGCCGGAGAGCTCGCCGCTGGCTGCTGTACAGCTCCAAACTTCTTGATTCTGGCCGCCCCTGCCTACTTTTACTTGGGGAACATGATCCGAGGGTCAGCTGCTCATGACAACGGCCGGAGCATGGTCGGCGACGAGCCGCCATATCGGAACGACTTCGGCCATGTCGGCTGACGCTCCTAGTGCCTCAGCTACTTGGGAAATCGGTCGGGGAGCATCAGTGGACCTCAGAGAAGGTCGACATGAACTCGGGGCAGCTCGGGGAAGGCCCGAAATAGGTCCTCACCGTGCGCCCGATACCCCCCGTGCGTTCCGCCATTAGTAGACCTTGAATTACGCCGGGCACAGAAGTTCTCCGGCCCAAAGTTGTGAAGGCAACTTGTGCGTCACCGTGTCTAGTTCGTGTGGGAGTGGCCTGAGGCCCTCTAATCCTTTCTAGAGCACGAATTAAACAGAATTGTACCCGAAGGTCGTTCTGCACACAGAAAGGGGAAAAGTGGAAATTCGCCGCCGGTGAGCAACCACTCGAGCTGTGGCTCGGGGATGAGCAGCACCGATCACTTGCGCGTCCAAGGGTGCCTTGGCTCGGGCGTGACAACGCCCAGGTTGGGCTGTCCACGAGAGCCCGAGGTGCGGCGGTTTCCAGTTCCGAGTTTGATCTTTCGGCACAGCCGATATCACTCGGTTTCAATTGATTTCCAGCAATGGGGAGGATGGAGGATGGTTGCTAGTACCTTGCTGGGACCTTGGAATGGAAAGAGGGAGCTGCGATCGGCTTGATCAAGCAGGAACTCGAGCGGCGGCGATGGCAGTGGGAAAACAAGTCGTGTGCGTCGGCAGCTCGAGGAATGGCGACTGAAACACACCGGGGAGGGAATAAATAGCCCGGCGGTCTGGTCTCCGGCTTGGGGCACGCAGCAGGAGCTGGCGCCGGCTGCCCCCTTCGGTGGCGCGCGCGCACAGCTGCCGGGAACCGACTGAACTGTGTTTCAGTCGGTTTGCTTTGAGGCTGAGGCTGACATGTGGGTCCCACTCCTCTTTTAACCTCTGAAATTTATTCCTAACAGCTGTGGTAAACAGTGAACCCTATTCTACCCTTGGCAACTCAAATTATTCACCCAAGAGCCATTTGAATTGATCAAAGTTCAAATGATGTTTGGTTTGAATGAATTTCAGCACAAGTGCAGTTTGAAATTCAAATAAAGTTTGAATTTCTCCCCCTTAGCTCATGTCAAGATCAACTCCAAATGGAGTGAAAATTGGTGTGTGAGCTCACAAAAATGTGCTGAGCAAGAATATGCCTTCCACTTTTAAATTCAGTGGGTGAAAACAGTTTGAATTTGAATATGTTTTCAAACTGCCCCTTTCCTATCTACACCCAAGATGACCTCAAAAATGTTTTGAATTTGGGTGAAACTTGGCATGGACATCCTTAGCAAAGTGTAGGAGTTTTCATATGTCCAGCCCATCTATATCACATGTGGGAAGTACCACTTTTGCAATGTGTGAGTTTGTCCCCTAATGAGCATGTTGATAATTGTTACTTGCTCTTTATTTGTGTTCATCATTTTTCCTCAAATGAGGTGTGTGGTGTGGTGATGAACACTGCAAATGAGTGTCAAAAACTGAGGCCCTTACAACTATGTTCTCCTTATGGTGTGTGCTGTCGGGTGTCGCGTTGTGCGACACCACCCTCTATGATCCTGGAGTGTACGGATATCGGTCTGTCACAGCGACAAGACGAGGTCTTGGTCGAGTAGCTCTGCCTGTGTCGGTTAAGGACCGTTCTCGTGTGTGGCCCCGCTGAGCAAATATTGAGTTGTGTACCGGATGCTTACTGATATATGGGACCCAGTAAACCGATGTACCAGGTTAACTGGATTGTAGAGGCATACCACTCGTCTTGTTAGACCTTTGCGCCCGAGACAACGCGACCGGTTCTACAGTCGGGTGTCCTGCAAAAGGTTGCCACACACGACGTTATGAAGGATGCCAGATTTGGGTCTTCAGAGGCGGGCATATGTGTCGAGTAAGCCAGGCAGGGTTTGATCTGAATCACCGTCCCTCGTGGATATGAGTACCGCTTGCTCACTGTGTTGTGACGTAGTAATCAAAGTTGAGTAACAACAGTTTGCAAGTTTTATATGCTGTTACGTTAAATTAAATTGCATGATAACCATGTATGAAGTAGATATAGAGCGAATTAATTTTTTTCCACCGTGGGACAAGTAACATTGGAATGAAGTATTTCTTTTTTTGATTCTGGATTTCCAATGTTTCTCGGCGCAAGGTCATTACTATGATGGCTAAAATCTGAAAAAATAAGGATGAACTTGTAGGTGAGTCTTTATGCAACTTACATGTTTATGTCTTAAGTTACCTTCATGTGGAGTTGCATGCCTTAGGAAATACGGTTAAGTCTTGCTGAGACATCATGCTCACTCTTGAAGAGTTGTTGTTTTGCAGGTAATTCATCATATATCGTGAAGGGTTAAGCATGACAGCGCCATTCTTGTCTGCATGGTTGGAAGAAACCCTGCTCGCCGCCAAATCCATTTCCTGTTGCTAGAAAGTGTTATCCTCGGGCAGGATAACTCCTTTGCTGCTTAGCTAGGTTCGTGAGAGTGATCACAATTGTATTTCCGCTGCTGTACATTAGAATGTACATTATTGTTTGTAAAACAGATTTGTTGTTTAAAAGACACTTGTGTATGTCTTGGATTCATTTCTGTGTTTGCTAGTCGGTGTCGCCTAACACGGCACCACCAAATGCGATTCCTGGAGTGTCGGGCATCCATCCCCCACAGTCGTGGTATCGGAGCGGCATTGGGAATAGCACGCTCGAAAATGAACAAGTTTTCAAAAACTAGAGTTTACGAGTGAGGAATGGATTAATGCCATATAATGAGCATTATTAGCATAGCTAAGTAAGGTGGCAATGCTAACTTATGTGTTACTATTTTTGCATTTCAATTCCGTAATGACACACCTACGTGGAGGTAAGACCGGTAAGGAACGCCACCGACAGCGGTTCAATTTCAGTTAGCTCCCTCGTGCGAGGAAAATAGCATGAGATGTTCCGTTTGGCAACGAAAAAAGAGTGAATATGTTTTCTAAGACTCTTCATGTTTTAGAGATATATGAAGGCACTAGCCTCCAGTGCGCAAACCTAGGGGCAAGAGGACGAGACCCCATCGTGTGGTCTGTAACACAAAGTATGTGCTCTAGGACTCTTTATTTTCTATGGGGCATACGAAAATGCTGGTCCACCGGTGTGCTTAATTGTAAAGGTGTGTAGCCCCTCTTCGTATGGTGAATAACCCGATTATGTACCTTGAGACGTGGCTTAACTCAAGGATGACCCGTATGGCAATGATACGGGGCGTATGTATTTACTTTCCATATGGACCTGCCTGAAATGAAAAACCCATGTGTGCATCACTATTGATGTTCTTATGCAGGTACTAACCATGTTTACGTATCGCATGTAGCACACGTTTGTGAGTGGTTGAGTAGTGCCACTGCTTAAACGACTGCCGGTTATACCGGTATAGATTTTTCTTTGGTGAGGATACGTAGTACCGACATTGGATGAAAAATTGCATATATAAAAAGGTTCATGATGTAGGACCGAATAAAAGACACAACATTGAGTTGAAATAAAAGTTTTTGAACTTAGGTTCAAACAAAGTTCCAATGTTAACACCTATGACCATGTCGAAGTGAAGGATCGTTAACCGGAACCGAGTTACCAAAACAGAGTATCCTCTGTTTTTGGGCAGTAGTGTCGCTGGACTTTGCCAGAGCATAACTTTAGTTCCGAGTAACCAAATGGAGTGTTATTGAAACGGATGAAAAGACTAGGGAGTCCTTTATATATGTTGTATACAAACCCAAGGCAGAATCAGAATGCAACTTAGAGAAATTTTCAGATTTCCAGAACTGGTCAGAACCAGGACAGGGCAAAATGCTCTCTGTACTTTACAGCAATCTGGCCATAAGTTTTGACAGAAAATTTCCCTAGGGTCATTCCATATACCGTTGGAAAATATGGCAAATATCCTACAACTTTATTGTTAAATGTTTTTCCATATTCTGTCTGGGAATAAATTTTATTGTGGGTTCAAATCAGACACTTTTAAAGGAGGTGCTGCAGAAATTTTTCAGGATTTCTGTTGATTTGAAAACTTCATATCTGTAAAATCGGAAAAGATATGAGGGACCACAAATAAGAATTGAAAAGATACTGAAGTTTACTAAAACTTTTGTATTGAACTCAAGTCAAGAATTTGTAGTTAACTTGAGTAAGTTTTCGAGTTTGTGTGAACTGGTCAGGGTAGTCAAGCTGATTAGTTTAGCGTACATAGGATTTGGATAAACATGGATGTGGTTAGACTTTTATAATGTTCATGTTTTACTTATCTTTACTTACTGCTGGGATAGAATTTTGATTGAATCAAAATTTATTTAGTGCAGTATGGTACGTGCACATTCTCAAATGGAGATTGGAGGTTCGAGTCGAGGTGGGAATGACTCGACTTCATCACAAGAGCCATCGCCAACCGGATTGGCAGAAATTATGGCGAGATGAATGAAACTCTCCAGACTATAGTTCAGCAAGGGATAAATAGAGAAGCTGAAAATCACATGCCAACCCAGAGTACTTATTTTGATTTTATGGCGACACAACCGCCGGTATTTTCGAAAGCGGCTGACCATTGTAAAGCAAACAATTGGTTACGTGTCATTGAGTCCAAGTTTGGGTTTATTAAATGTGACGATTTCCAGAAGACTTTATTTACTGCTCAGCAGCTTCACGGCTTTGCTGGAGCCTGGTGGGCAGAATACCTTGCTATCCAACCGGAAGAGCATCGTGTCACATGGACGGAGTTTCAGGATGCATTTTGTGCTCGCTTCGTTCCTGCTGGCATAATGCAAACAAGTATTGAAGAATTCTGGAATCTAAAACAAGATGAAATGAGTGTTATTGAGTATACGAAGGAATTTAATTGCTTAGCTCAATATGAACCTGATTATGTGAAATCACAAGCCATCAAGAGTTATCAATTTTACCGAGGTTGAATGTTAGGCTGCGATGTGAATTGTCTCAAAGCCAAAAGAATTTTGATGAGAAAAAAAAGAGGGAGATGAACTCATCACAGGATGATTGCAATCATGTCCTTCAGAAGTATCGGGTGGTAATTCGTTCATCTTCCGATCGAGAGGTTCAGAGCAGTCATTAGTATGACAACTCTTATACTCCACAGAGGTTTTATTTACCTCCACCACAGCAACAACTTATTTCTTGTGCACCCCAGTACCAACAATGTGCACCAGACTATTATTCCCCTCAAGATATTGAAGACGATCAAGGTGATTTCTCAGCTAAACCGAGTGGTATTCCCCTTCAAATTGACAATGAACACAACATCAATGAAGCAACTGAACCGAGCAGCAACATGATGTCTACGGGTCCAGTTCTAAATAATGATCTTGGACAGCAAAGAAAAGCCATGTCCAAACTGGGAATTGTTAACTATGTGTCAGTCGAAGATCTGCCCGAGGGAAGACCGGTTCTCACGGGCAGGTTCACCTTAATTGACAAGCCGTTGTCATTCTATTCGACTCTGCTCCAACACATAATTTCTTTAGCAAGACGGTGGAGATCCGATATCAGATTCCTACAACTACCACAAAAGGTTCCTAGCTTATTCATTCGCCAGGGGGAGACATATCGGCTAATGAAATCGTTTCTAAAGCATCACTTTGTTTGGGTGGAAAATTTTATCCTACCACCCTAATTATTATCGAAGATCAAGGAATCGAAGCCATACTGGGAATTTCATGGTTAAATTTCCATAGGTCTGTTCTGGACATCAAGAACCGTAGTGTCCATTTAGACTATCCACTTCACGGACGTCACACATTGTTTCTGGGCAAAGTTGTTTCCGACATTCCAGAAGTACGCAATGTCAAAGCTCGCAAGTTAGAAGACATTCCGGTAGTCCTTGAATACCCGTACGTGTTTCCCGAAGATCTTCCAGGCTTAGCACCTGAGCGCGAGGTGGAATTCAAAATAGAATTGATACCAGGAACCACACCGATATCTCGGAGACCATACAAAATGGCTCTGAATGAACTAGCTGAATTGAAGGAGCAACTAAAACATCCTATGGACAAGGGATTTATTCGTCCAAGTTCATCACCATAGGGTTGCTCTGCTTTATTTGTAAAGAAGAAAGATGAGATGCTGAGGCTATGCGTCTATTTTCACCCGTTAAATGTTGTGACGATAAAGAACAAGTATCCACTACCAAGAATTGATATTATCTTCGATCAACTAGTGGGTGCTAAAGTTTTCTACAAGATGGACTTAAGGTCAGGATATCATCAAATCAAGATTCGAGAGGAGGATATTCCGAAAACAGCTTTCTCGACAAGATACTCTATGAGTATCTTGTCTTGTCATTTGAGTTGGCCAATGCTCCGGTCCACTTTATGTATCTTATGAACTCGGTGTTCATGCCGGAGTTGGATCAGTTCATCGTGGTATTCGTCAACGATATCTTGGTCTATTCCAAATCAGAGGAGGAACAGGCTAAACATTTGCATATTGTGCTTCAACGATTGAGAGATCACAAGCTCTATGCAAAGTTTAGTACATGTGAATTTTGGATCAATCAACTGCCATTTAAGGGACATGTTATTTCAGCGGAAGGCATTGCTGTTGATCCAGTTAAAATTGAACAAGTGTTGAAATGGAAGTCTCCAACATCATTTCATGAAGTTCGTAGCTTCTTAGTTTTGGGAGGATATTATCGGAGGTTCATTCCGAGTTTCTCCAAGATTGCTAAACCTATGATGGAGCTACTGAAAAGGGCATCAAATATGATTGGAGCAAGCCATGTTAGGAAGCTTTTCAAGCGTTGGTGAAACACCTCACAACAGCCTCGGTTTTAGCTCAGCCGGATACAACCAAGCCCTTTGATGTTTATTGTGATGCGTCTGGCATCGGACTTGGTTACGTAATTATGCAAGGAGGACGCGTGGTCACATATGGATCACAGAAATTATGGAATCATGAACAACGTTATCTAACTCATGATCTTGAGCTTGCTGCTGTGGTACTAGCTTTGAAGATGTGGAGACAGTACCTATTGAGAAATCTAGTTCATCTCTACACCGACCACATGAAGAAAGTGGGAACTTTGCAACCGCTAAGCATTACGGCATGGAAGTGGGAGGATATTAGTATGGACTTCATTTTGGGATTACCTCCCACGGCTAATAAGCATGACTCGATTTGGGTGATCGTTGATCGGTTAACCAAATCAGCACATTTCATCCTGGTACATACAGGATTCCATGCCAAGAAATATGCGGAGCTGTATATTGCAAGAATATGGTGTTTACATGGAGTTCCCCGTACGATCATCTCTGATCAAGGCGCGTTGTTCGTTCCTCATTTCTGGGAGCAGATACATGCCTCGCCGGGAACCAAATTGATTAGAACCTCCGCATATCACCCTCAAACCGATGGGCAAACGGAGAGGGTGAACTAAGTTCTCGAAGATATGCTTCGAGCATGTGCGATACACCACGGTAAAGGATGGGACGATCATCTACCATTGGCGGAATTCACTTATAATAATGGCTATCAAGCGAGTATTAAGATGACACCATATGAGAAGCTCTATGGCCAGAAGTGCCGCACACCATAGAACTGGTGTGAATCTAGTGAGAGAGTTATTTATGGGATTGATCTCGTAAATGAAGCTAAAGAGAGAGTAAGGCTTATTCAATCAAATCTTAAAGCCGCTCAGTCTAGTAAAAGAGCTATGCGGATAAGAGACGCCGTCCTCTGGACTTTCAAGTTCGAGGCCACGTATATCTCCGTGTATCTCCTATGAAGGAAAATTAGCTCCACGTTTTATCGATCCCTTTGCCATCATCGAAAGATGTGGATCCATAGCATAGTGTTTGGAGTTACCGGCAGCCTTAACCAGAGTTCATAACGTCTTCCACATATCTCAGTTGTTGAAGTGCTTGAAAGTTCCAACGGGAATTCTCACGGAAGGCATAGCAGATTTGAAGCCGGACCTGTCACACCCAGTTTCTCCGAAGAACAACCGCGTGAATATCACATGTATGCCAGGATCATTTTCTCATACATGTGATGACAAATAGTGAAGCATCATTTATTACAAGCTAGGTGTCGAATATAAATATGTCTTACAAAGCATACGTCTCGATGGACGATAATAAGTTCATAACATGTAAATAGAATAGCAGCGGAATATTATTCTTGTGGGCTCCGTCACAGGCGTTGCCCGGGGGACTCCATGAACCTAGAATCCTTCTTCGGGTCCGAAGTCTTGGTCATTGAACACCACATCATCCCCTTGACCTGAGCAGCAATTTAAACCAACAAATATGCAAGTTTGAGTACCGTTGGTACTCAGCAAATGTGGCAAAGTTATGTCATGCATGGCTAGAACAAGGAGAGGTTGAACTCATGGCAAAAGCACTACGCAATTAATACCTATCACCTTAGCTTATTAAGCACCTATATTACTACATAGGTGAAATGATCCCAATCTCCCAACCCATCATCATAATCAAATAACCATACATCATTTCCAATGTTAAGCTCCCCGCTTAACATCCACAACTTCCAAAGTCATCATTCCTCTAATCATGAATAAGTCCAAGCCGCTCTTGACCGTGAGCACGGCTGTCATGACAGTTTTGACTCTGCAGAGTTTGCACCACTGTACCCACATGTAGTGATTTCATCCCCCGTTGCTGGGTGGACTAAAAGAACCTCCATTATGCCAGTGGCTACGAACCACATTCACACTTCCTAGATGTGTAGCCAGGAGATCACTACGAAGCCTTTACAAAGGGATTCCAGACGAGTGTGGGCCCACTGAGGTTTCACCCCTAACAGCATACAAGAGGCTCCAACCCCGCTGCAGTGGCCCCCTCTTGAGCCTTGCGGTTCATATGGTAGTCCAGCTGACACCTACTCCCCGCACCATCCAACACACCCATACTACGCCGGGGATACACCTAATTAATTGGCCAAGCTGCCCCATCTCAGCATGTGGTTGGCACGGTAAAGCCATGTTACATGCTCCATGAACCGGTCCTTAGGATCCAGGCAAGTACTAAACACAAACCCGAGTCTCGTGCACCCAGCACCAACCAAATCATCCAACTTGCCTCGATCCCTACCTCTACATAACTCATAATATCTCATTCAAGAGTAAGGTAAATAAATTGATGATCTCATATCCCAATTATCCCATTCTAAGCATGGCTAAGCATAAGCATATAAGTAAATGACATGATAAAATAAATCCCAACCCAAGCTACAAGGAAACAAGGTAATGCAATTCTAGGGAAACTTCCTAGCATGGGTTTCATATTTCATTTGACAATGCAAATAATTCTATCTACACATCCTAGCATAGGATCAAAGTGGTCAAGGACACTTGCCTTCTTCCTTCTGCTCTAGGAATGGAAAGTCTTGGTCTTGGAAGGGGAGAACTTGCTCTGGGGCAGGTTCTACTCATGCCAATACACATAGCAAAAGAAAACAACAATCCATAAGACAAATTCACACTTTCACTTCATACAAACCACACATACATATCTATGATAGTCACTCACATTACTAAGTGTTGTGATTATCCTAGATGTGTTGATTTTTGGCCTACATGCGCTTTTAAGCATATGTATATGATTTCTAACTTTTGTATTCAGATTTCTGTTTGCACACTATATATGAATTTCCAATCTAAACAAATTCTTAAATACACTATTTAGCTACCAAGTTTGCATGGAAGGTAATTTCCTATTCCAAATGGGTTTTCAGACCTTCTACCAAATCCCAAACTAAAATCTTTGGATTTGGAGACTTCATTTATCATTTTCTAGTTATGCGTACCTATTTTCCTTTATTTTCCAGATTTATTTTCTATGCCTAAAAGTGAGTTTTAATATTAAATAGTAGGGCATATCATCTAAATAGAATAGGTTCTGATCTAAAATATTAAATAATATATTTTTGAACTTCCTCTCTGATGTGGAACAAATTAAATTTATTTTACTAGTTTTAGAATTATTTCCTAGCCCAAAATATGTTTCTAGAACTAATAAATATGAACCCCATTTAGACAGATTTCAATTCAGCCTAAAATCTATTTTTAACTCATTCTAAAGTTTTCCAAGTGCTAGGAGAGTTTAAATTTGAATTTACAATGTGTTTGCCTCACCTTTTAAATTTAAATCCTAATCACATATTCAATTTTCTGAATTTAATATCATATAGGGTCAAAAAGGTAAATCCACCCTACTACAGGGTCTAATTTATTATTTCATAAATTTCCAGGGGCCTAACTACACATAACAGAGGGGTTTTCCAAATTTTTATTAAGTCCAGGGGCTAAAACTGATTTTTAAATGAATTTACATGAATTTCTGAAGTTCCAGGGGCTACATCTGAAGTTTCCGGGGCTAGCTCGTGTTTTCCGAGATCCCCAGGGGGTAGCGCGCAAGAATACCGGCATTTATAACGCGGGGCTGATGTGGACCGTCCGATTTAAAATAGACGGCTGAGATTAGATCACCGATCCGGTACGCGGGGGTTTTATGTCTGCCGTGCGATTTAAAATAGACGGCGCACAAGCGGCCACGTCGCCCTGGCCGAAGCCAGCCCGCGCTGCCCGGCGGCGCGCGGCGGCGGGAGGCGGCGATCTCGCCGGAGAACTTTGGATCTTCGTCTATACCTCCTAAAACTGGGATTTCATGGCATAGATCGGTAGAAGGGAGGTCGGGGATCTCACCTTGGGGTTTTTCTTGAGCTCGGAGGCCCTGGAAGGCGGTCAGCGATGAGGTCCGAGGTGGAACCGCCGTGGTGCTCGTCGGAGCTGTGTCTAGTGCGCAAACTACCGAGTTTTCCGCACCTGCGTGATTCCCCGAAGGTGGTGGAACATGATCGGCGTGTTAGATCAGAAAATCTCAGCAAGGATCGAGAGAAAACGGCTGGAGAAGCTCTGGTTCTCACCGGGAGGAAAAAAAGTCGATCGGGGTAGAAAAAACGGGGCGATGTCGGTGTTTATATAGACGAGGGAGGGTGGCGGTCTGTTGGGATTGAGCTGGAGTCCTCCGGGACCAGAATTCGGCTGGGGGACGCGGGTTTCCGGGGGTAGTTTGGATTCGGGAGAGAGGAGTCCCGGGGTCAGCCGAGCACGCGCGAGGAAGAAGATGATGGCGGGCCCCGCGTGTCAGTGAGAGGGAGAGAGGAGCGCGCGGCTGTGGGCTGGCGCGGGAAATGGTGGGTCGGCTGGTGGGTTTCGGCCCACTAGCCGGGGGGGTTCTTTTTCTTTTTCCTTTTCTGTTCTGTTTTGATTTGAATTTGAATTTGAATTTCTGCACAACATGCAATACGTCCAAAAAATTTTAAATTCCACTCTTAACAGATTTTGGGGTGTTACAGCTCTACCCCTTTAAAAGAAATCTCGTCCTCAAGATTGGTGGTTCTAGGAAAACAATTCTGGAAACTGTGCCTTAAGCTCGTCTTCTCGCTCCCATGTGGCTTCCTCTTCCGAGTGATGCTTCCACTGCACCTTGCACATCCGGATTCTTTTATTTCTTGTGAGGCGTTCCATTGTCTCCAAAACCTTGACCGGTTGCTCGGCATAAGATAGATCCTCTCGTACGTCAACCTCATTCATGGGTAACATCTCTTCAGGCGTCCTCAGACATTTCTTGAGCTGTGACAAACGGAATACGTCATGCATATCTGATAGTTGAGCCGGTTGTTCTAGTTGATATGCCAATTCGCCTTTCCTCTCCAGAACCTGAAAGGGTCCGATGTATCGAGGTGATAACTTCCCTTTTACCTTGAACCGATGAAGTCCTCGGATAGGAGACACCTTGAGATAAACATAGTCTCCCACATTAAAAATAAGCTCTCTTCTCCGTACATCGGCATAACTCTTTTGTCGTGTCTGTGCTATCCTCAAGTTGTTGCGGATTTCCCTTACTTTTGCCTCGGCTTCTTGTAGTACTTCGGGCCCAAACACTTTACATTCCCCCGTTTGGTTCCAAAATAGGGGAGTTCTGCACTTCCTCCCATAGAAAGCCTCAAATGGTGACATCTTCATGCTAGCCTGATAGCTGTAGTTATAGGAGAACTCCGCATACGGTAAGTTCTTATCCCAACTCCTATTGTTCTTGAGTGCACACGCTCTCAGCATATCCTCAAGAATCTGATTGGTTCTTTCCGTCTGCCTGTCGGTTTGGGGATGATAGGCAGAACTAAAATTCAGATTAGTTCCCATGGTTTCATGCAACTTCTGCCAGAATCTTGAGGTGAACTGCATCCCTCGATCTGACACTATCTTCTTTGGCACTCCATGGAAACACACGATCCTTGACATGTACAATTCTGCCAATTTGGATCCGCTGTAGCTTTCTTTCACGGGGATGAAATGAGCTACCTTGGTTAGCCTGTCGATGATGACCCATATCGAATCATATCCTGATTGGGTCCTGGGTAGTCCCACTATGAAATCCATACCGATTTGTTCCCATTTCCATTCAGGCACTTTGAGTGGTTGCAATAATCCCACGGGTCGTTGATGTTCTGCTTTCACCAACTGACATGTGTCACATAGGGCAACATGTTCCGCGACATCTCGCTTCATGCCATACCACACATATCTGCTCTTGAGGTCATGATACATCTTCGTACTCCCAGGATGAATGGAATAGTCGGAATCACGAGCTTCCATCAAAATCAATTCACGGATCTCCTTCACTTCAGGCACACAAATTCTGTTCCCGTGCCACACCGTACCTTGTTTATCCTCTCTAGAACCAGGAGCTTTATTATCCTTGATGAGTTTTCTGATTTCTTGTATCTTCTCATCATTCTTTTGACCATCGCGTATGTCTTGCTCTAATGTGGATTCCACTTCCATGGCGATGGCTTCACCACTATTCACAAGGCATAGGTTGAGTTTTATAACCTCTTCCTTCAACTCTGTAGGCATGTCCTTCAAGCTCAACCTATTGACCTGCACTTTCCGGCTTAGAGCATCCGTCACGACGTTCGCTTTCCCAGGATGATATTTGATGCCCACATTAAAGTCGTTGATTAGCTCTAACCATCTCCTTTGTCTGAGGTTGAGATCTGGCTGTGTGAAAATATACTTTAAGCTCTTATGATCCTTATATATCTCTGTCCTCTTCCCCATCAAGTAGTGCCGCCAAATCTTCAACGCGTGTACCACTGCGGCTAGTTCTAGGTCATGTGTAGGATAGTTCTTCTCGTGTTTCCGAAGCTGCCGGGACGCATAAGCCACGACATGCCCCTCTTGCATGAGAACACATCCCAACCCGTTTCCAGAGGCATCGCAGTACACCGAAAAGTTCTTCTGCATATCTGGCATAACTAGCACTGGGGCTGTTGTCAATCTTTTCTTCAGGTCCTGAAAACTCATCTCGCACTGCGTTGTCCATGTGAATGTGATTCCCTTCTCCAACAGTTTGGTGAGGGGTCTCGAGATCTTGGAGAAACCCTCGATAAACCGTCAATAATACCTAGCCAATCCGAAGAAGCTTCGAACTTCCCCGACATTCTCAGGGGTCTTCCACTTCTGTACATCCTCGATCTTGGCGGGATCTACGGAGATTCCCCCCTCCGAGATTATATGTCCTAAGAAGGGAACTCTCTTTAGCCAAAACTCACACTTGCTCAACTTGGCATACAGTTGGTGTTCTCTCAGATTTTGCAACACCAACCTTAGATGTTTCTCATGTTCTTCTTCATCTTTGGAGAAGACGAGAATGTCATCTATGAAAACCACCACAAATTTGTCCAAATACTCCATGAATACCTTGTTCATGAGATACATGAAGTATGCCGGGGCATTAGTTAGCCCGAAAGGCATGATGGTGTATTCATACAGTCCGTACCGAGATACAAAAGTTGTCTTTGGAATATCAGTTTGCCTTATCTTAAGTTGGTGGTATCCCGACCTAAGATCAATTTTCGAGAACACACAAGCTCCCCTCAACTGATCAAACAAGTCCTCAATGCGGGGTAATGGGTACTTGTTCTTGATGGTTACTTCATTCAACGCACGGTAGTCTACGCACAACCTTTGGGTTCCGTCCTTCTTGGGCACAAATATCACTGGAGCTCCCCATGGTGAGGAACTAGGGCGAATATACCCCTTTTTTGTCAATTCTCTTAAATGTTCCTTGAGTTCTTCCAGCTGTTTGGAGTCCATCCAATAAGGTCTCTTGTATATCGGAGCTGTTCCAGGCACTAGCTCAATCGCTAATTTCACTTCACGATCGGGAGGCATACCTGGCAACTCCTCCGGAAAAACATCTGGATATTCCCTGATAATCCTGATCTCCTGCACTTCCACCTCAACTTGATTGAGTTTAATGTCCCTCCTAGGCTCTTGTATAGTTATGAACTTTACCCTTGTGCCACTAGGGTGAGTTAGTTCCACCGTTCTTGTCGAACAATGGATGATTCCTTTGTGTTTGGTCAACCAATCCATACCCAAAATAATATATATCCCTTGTGAATCTATCACTGTGAGGTTGGCAGTAAATACTACCCCATTAATGTCTAGATTCACCTTGGGACACACTTGTCTTGTCCTTATTTCTCCACCTGGAGAGTTCACTGCTAGCATATGGTTCATTTGTGTGGTTGCTAGATCATGCTTCTTAACAAACCCCTGAGCAATGAACGAGTGGGTAGCACCAGAATCAAACAACAGGGTTGCAATGTGTAAATTGGCAGGAAACTTACCAACTACCACGTCGGGTGCCTCTTGTGCCTCCTCCATGGTGACGTGGTTCACCCGTCCTCGCATTACATTCTGCTGTTGCGGCTGCACGGGCTTCATCTTTGGGCACTTATGGGCGTAGTGCCCCACTTCACCACAGTTAAAGCATTGCACCCCAACCTTAGGTGCCTGGCCTTTCTTGTCTTGGGGTTGGTTTGGGGGTCCTTGTACTGCTGGTCGAGGTTGATATGTGGGGCGAGACTGCTGTACAAATGGATGTTGTGGCTGTGCTGGTGCTGACAGAGGCCTGAAGTTCGGGTTGTACCCTCTCGGTGCTGAGTAGGGTACCGCAGCATGGCTCGTCTGCCCTGCGGGTTGCTGCATCAGACGTGGGCGTGTGTTGCTACCCGAGGCTTGGTGTGACCATCCCGCCTTCCTCTTGTTTTCGTTTTCCAAGGCCTTCAGCTTCCTCTCCACAAAAAATGCTCTGTCTACCATCTTTTGGAAGCTTTCATACTCGTTGGAAGACATTGCACACTGCATTTCTGCTGTAAGTCCTTCCACAAAGCAGTCCTGTTTCTGCTCATCAATCTCGATGTCCCGTGGTGCATAACGGGATAGTTGGGTGAATTTAGTGAGGTATTCCCTCACGGTCATGTTTCCTTGCTGCAGCCCCAAGAACTCCTTTCTCTTGTTTTTGAGTTCACTCCTTGGTATGTAATGGTTGAGGAAACTGCACTTGAACTCTTCCCAAGTGATGTTCTCGGGGTCATGATGGGCTGCCACGTAAGCGGTCCACCAATCAGCAGCAGGTCCATGCAATTGGTGAGAGGCAAACAGCACCCTCTCAACCCTTGGCATTGTATGATCCTCATCTTGCTCTCAATGGTCTTTAGCCAATCATCTGTCTCTAGAGGTTCAGCAGCACTTGCAAACTTTGGAGGTTGAGTCCCTAGAAACTCACTCAACCTTGGTTAGCGTGGTGCAGCTTGTGGAGGTGGAACTTGATGCAAGCTGGCCACCACTTGAGTTAGGCTCTGGATGAGCTGATTCTGATTTTCAAGCATTTGGTGGATGGGATCAACTCCTTCACGGCGACCACCCCTGTCTTGTCCTCCAGAAAGATGAGGGTTGCCGACCTCATCGTTGTTGTTGGCGGGGTTGGCACCACGACCCTTTCCTCTTCCGGCCATCTATCATGATCAACCAAATGTCAATTTAAAGCATTACGTATTAACTTCCCAACTTGCTTGTTTAAACTTTAAAATTTTGAGACCTTATTATATTTATATTTTCTGAGGGTTTCATGTCTTACGCGAAAATAGATGCACTCTTAATTCGTAGGGGTTCACACATCAAAGCAAAACAACCTGAAGATGAGGTTGTGGACAATTGCCCATGGCTTCCACAACTCACGTCACACACCAAGCATTAACACACCATTAACTAAGGTAACGACTCGACTACTCGATAACCTACTGAACTAAGGGAAAGGACTCTACACTATTCATATCTCTGAGCTGGCTCCTCGGGATCTTCCTCGTTATTGTGGCTGCCCTCTGACTATGCTTTGGGTGGGGAAGCTGCTGGTGGAGAAGTGCGGCGACGCCGGCTCGCTCGGCGATCTGGGGACTCAGGAGTCCATGTGTCATTCACGGTGACACACAGTTCATTCCCATCTCCTCTTTCTCTCACCCTCAAGCTGGCTCGAAGCAACGCCTCAGTCTCCTTCAGGGTGTCACGAACATCCTGAAGCTCCTGCTGACACTCCTGCAGTCGAGTGCTGAGCATAGCAGCATCCTCCAAGCACAGGTCCATGTGCTCATGGGAAGTCCCCTGCTGCACTGGTGGGTACTTGTACTCCGTTGTACCACTCTCACGCTGGAGGACATACATGTACACAGTCCTGTCTAGGTGGCGACGGTAGATGTGACTCTGGCAGGTGATGGCCTCCCAGGTGACATCCTTCTCCGCATCGACCTGTGTCGCTCGACAAGCTGGAGAGCGGTGGATCTTGAGCAGCTGATTTTCATGGATAATCCTCATTTCTGAACTCCATTCTTCCCGCTTCTCACGGATGGTCCGGGTGGAGCTGTAGTGTATGATTAGCTTGCCCGTATTGCCGGCGGCGTGGAGCATACGCCGAAGACGGTGCAACAAGCCTCCTACTGCCAATCCGTAGGAGAGGTACGTCACCGGACGGTTCTCCTCTCTCAGGGCAAGGGCAACTAAGGGAACTCTCCCTTCGGTGGACTTGCGGGCGGTGCGGATCATGCGAACCATCTAAAACATAAAGCATTTAAAATTAAGTTAGCTAAGATTTTAAACAAAAATCCTATTTTGAATAAAAGTTGGGGTAAGAAGAATAAAGTGAACCCATCAAATAACACCTTCAACCCACACTTTTGTAAAATAGTTTTTAAGAAAATAGGGTCCTTAAATACGTCCATTTCTACCTAGGTCCACGTTCCTACGGGCAACCTTGGCTCTGATACCACACTTCTGTCACACCCGGTTTCTCCGAAGAACAACCGAGTGAATATCACATGTATGGGAGGATCATTTTCTCATACATGTGATGACAAATAGTGAAGCATCATTTATTACAAGCCAGGTGTCGAATATAAATATGTCTTACAAAGCATACGTCTCTATGGATGATAATAAGTTCATAACATGTAAATAGAATAGCAGCGGAATATTATTCTTGTGGGCTCCGTCCGGCGTTGCCCGGGGGACTCCATGAACCTAGAATCCTTCTTCGGGTCCGAAGTCTTGGTCATTGAACACCACATCATCCCCTTGACCTGAGCAGCAATTTAAACCAACAAATATGCAAGTTTGAGTACCGTTGGTACTCAGCAAATGTGGGAAAGTTATGTCATGCATGGCTAGAACAAGGAGAGGTTGAACTCATGGCAAAAGCACTACGCAATTAATACCTATCACCTTAGCTTATTAAGCACCTATATTACTACATAGGTGAAATGATCCCAATCTCCCAACCCATCATCATAATCAAATAACCATACATCATTTCCAATGTTAAGCTCCCCGCTTAACATCCACAACTTCCAAAGTCATCATTCCTCTAATCATGAATAAGTCCAAGCCGCTCTTGACCGTGAGCACGGCTGTCATGACAGTTTTGACTCTGCAGAGTTTGCACCACTGTACCCACATGTAGGTATTTCATCCCCCGTTCCCGGGTGGACTAAAAGAACCTCCATTATGCCAGTGGCTACGAACCAAATTCACACTTCCCAGGTGTGTAGCCAGGAGATCACTACGAAGCCTTTACAAATGGATTCCAGACGAGTGTGGGCCCATTGAGGTTTCACCCCTAACAGTATACAAGAGGCTCCAACCCCGCTGCAGTGGCCCCCTCTTGAGCCTTGCGGTTCATATGGTAGTCCAGCTGACACCTACTCCCCGCACCATCCAACACACCCATACTACGTCGGGGATACACCTAATTAATTGGCCAAGCTGCCCCATCTCAGCATGTGGTTGCCACGGTAAAGCCAGGTTACATGCTCCATGAACCGGTCCTTAGGATCCAGGCAAGTACTAAACACAAACCCGAGTCTCGTGCACCCAGCACCAACCAAATCATCCAACTTGCCTCGATCCCTACCTCTACATAACTCATAATATCTCATTCAAGAGTAAGGTAAATAAATTGATGATCTCATATCCCAATTATCCCATTCTAAGCATGGCTAAGCATAAGCATATAAGTAAATGACATGATAAAATAAATCCCAACCCAAGCTACAAGGAAACAAGGTAATGCAATTCTAGGGAAACTTCCTAGCATGGGTTTCATATTTCATTTGACAATGCAAATAATTCTATCTACACATCCTAGCAAAGGATCAAAGTGGTCAAGGACACTTGCCTTCTTCTTTCTGCTCTGGGAATGGAAAGTCTTGGTCTTGGAAGGGGAGAACTTGCTCTGGGGCAGGTTCTACTCATGCCAATACACATAGCAAAAGAAAACAACAATCCATAAGACAAATTCACACTTTCACTTCATACAAACCACACATACATATCTATGATAGTCATTCACATTACTAAGTGTTGTGATTATCCTAGATGTGTTGATTTTTGGCCTACATGCGCTTTTAAGCATATGTATATGATTTCTAGCTTTTGTATTCAGATTTCTGTTTGCACACTATATATGAATTTCTAATTTAAACAAATTCTTCAATACACTCTTTAGCTACCAAGTTTGCATGGAAGGTAATTTCCTATTCCAAATGGGTTTTCATACCTTCTACCAAATCCCAAACTGAAGTCTTTGGATTTGGAGACTTCATTTATCATTTTCTAGTTATGCATACCTATTTTCCTTTATTTTCCAGATTTATTTTCTATGCCTAAAAGTGAGTTTTAATATTAAATAGTAGGGCATATCATCTAAACAGGATAGGTTCTGATCTAAAATATTAAATAATATATTTTTGAACTTCCTCTCTGATGTGGAACAAATTAAATTTATTTTACTAGTTTTTAGAATTATTTCCTAGCCTAAAATATGTTTCTAGAACTAATAAATATGAACCCCATTTAGACAGATTTCAATTCAGCCTAAAATCTATGTTTAACTCATTCTAAAGTTTTCCAAGTGCTAGGAGAGTTTAAATTTGAATTTACAATGTGTTTGCCTCACCTTTTAAATTTAAATCCTAATCACATATTCAATTTTCTGAATTTAATATCATATAGGGTCAAAAAGGTAAATCCACCCTACTACAGGGTCTAATTTATTATTTCATAAATTTCCAGGGGCCTAACTACACATAACAGAGGGGTTTTCCTAATTTTTATTAAGTCCAGGGGCTAAAACTGATTTTTAAATGAATTTACATGAATTTCTGAAGTTCCAGGGGCACATCAGAAGTTTCCGGGGCTAGCTCGTGTTTTCTGAGATCCCCAGGGGGTAGCGCGCAAGAATACCGGCCTTTATAACGTGGGGCTGATGTGGACCGTCCGATTTAAAATAGACGGCTGGGATTAGATCGCCGATCCGGTACGCGGGGGTTTTATGTCTGCCGTGCGATTTAAAATAGACGGCGCACAAGCGGCCACGTCGCCCTGGCCGGAGCAAGCCCGCGCTGCCCGGCGGCGCGCGGCGGCGGGAGGCGGCGATCTCGCCGGAGAACTTCGGATCTTCGTCTATACCTCCTAAAACTGGGATTTCATGGCATAGATCGGTAGAGAGGAGGTCGGGGATCTCACCTCGGGGTTTTTCTTGAGCTCGTAGGCCCTGGAAGGCGGTCGGCGACGAGGTCCGAGGTGGAACCACCACGGTGCTCGTCGGAGCTGTGTCTAGAGCGCAAACTACCGAGTTTTCCGCACCTGCATGATTCCCCGGAGGCGGTGGAACATGATCGGCGCGTTAGATCAGAAAATCCGAGCAAGGATCGAGAGAAAACGGCTGGAGAAGCTCTGGTTCTCACCGGGAGGAAAAACAGTCGATCGGGGTAGAAAAAACGGGGCAATGTCGGCGTTTATATAGACGAGGGAGGGCGGCGGTCTGTTGGGATCGAGCTAGAGTCATCCGGGACCAGAATTCGGCTGGGGGACGTGGGTTTCCGGGGGTAGTTTGGATTCGGGAGAGATGAGTCCCGGGGTCGGCCGAGCGCGCGCGAGGAAGAAGATGACAGCGGGCCCCGCGTGTCAGTGAGAGGGAGAGAGGAGCGCGCGGCTGTGGGCTGGCGCGGGAAATGGTGGGCCGGCTGGTGGGTTTCGGCCCACTGGCAGGGGGGGTTTTTTTTTCTTTTTTTTTCCTTTTCTTTTCTGTTTTGATTTGAATTTGAATTCCAATTTGAATTTGAATTTCTGCACCACATGCAATACGTCCAAAACATTTTAAATTCCACTCTTAACAGATTTTGGGGTGTTACAGGACCTTACTTATGTTGAGTATCCAATCCGGATAATTGATAAAAATACTTGTAAGACAAGAAACCGGACATTGCGGTTTTTCAAGGTGTTATGGAAAAATCACACATCTGACGAAGCTACATGGGAAAGCCAGGAGTATTTACAGTTCAATTATCCGGAGCTATTAGAGGCTTATGTCCGATAGTCGCCCTCCCCACATTGTTCTTAATTGTGAATCTCGGGACGAGATTCTTTTTAATTGGGGAGGAATGTAAAAGTCCCAAAACATGAAAATGAAAACTTGAATTGTGAATAAAGTTGGGATTCAAATTGAAGAAAATGGGACTTACTAAAAAAATTCTAACACATGATGATACACATGGATGTCTAACCAACCGAGCGAATACTCATTTGAGATGTGTTAAACCAAGGTTGAACTAAACCCCATGTGTAAAGTTTCCATGTGCAAGAGGAGTTTTGAATTCAGAATATAACCTCACTTTGTGCACTCAAAAAATCAAATATTTTCATCACAAAAAGAGTATGCAAACTATGGTTGCAGACATCCTAATTGCAGCAGCCAAATTCAAAGTTGGAATCCATAGTTGAATTCTTCAGGTTCAATTTAGTGGGATGGCAAAGTTTGAGATACTTTGATATTTATGTCAAAGAGGCTTTGAATTTCATTGGAATTTGAATTCAAATTCGAAACTGAAGTAAACCTTGTCAGTTCCCCAAATGGATGCCAAATTTGAGCTCCTGATGACCGAATTTTGAAACATGCCAAATTTGGGGATATTTGGGGGGAGTGGGGCCCAGTGGTCAGTGAGGTGTTTAAACTTGCTACTGAAGTAAACGGGTCCTCTGTTCACAATCGAGCCGGCCAAGACAAGCGCGCCACCGAGGCTAACGCCGCTGCCACCTCCCGAGCAGCCCAGGTCGCGTTTCTTCACCGTTATCGGCTCAAACTGCGATCTTTTCACCTCACAAACCAACTCCCCGCTGCTGCTAATCCATTCTCACATGCTCCTCGATGAAAACACACCCGCACGCACGAAAATCTTCGGGTCTCCGGCACCCGGACGTCTCCGTGGTTTGCACGCCGAGCTGAGCTCACTCAGAGCTTTGCCGAACCTCCCTCTACAAAATCGAAGAAAGAACGAGGCGCCACACCCACAGGAACCCCAACCCTGAGCTTGAATTTCCTCCACGGTGCCCGTGTGAAGCCGCCGCCACAAGAACTTGTCGCCTGGCAGCCACAGTCCATCTTTCTTCAAGTTTTAAATGTCAAAAGGTCCTCCTAGTTCTCCTCTTCCTTCACTGCAACCATGGCGGCACGCCTTATCTGGTACTCGTCAGAATTTCCGTTGTCCCGCCGACATGCAATATGAACCACGGGGAGAAACTCGGAAAATTCTTTCCACATGTTGAACCACTCATCACATAACCTAGAAAACTACTTCCAGACATCCGTGTAAGCTCAGAGGATCAAAAACCACCGAGAACCGTCGAGCAGAGCCACTGTTTGTTGAGTTTTTTGAATTTGCCAGAATTTGACCTAGCCCGACTGTGAGGTCGTACTTCCAGCAAGTTTCAGCGAGATCAGAAGCTAGTTCCATGTTCCTCTCAGTGCAGTGATGCTGTACGAGCAAACGGCGAAGCTTTTGGTGCATCACAGAGCCCTAGCGACGTCGCCGGACATGCCGCAGCCACGGTCGCTGTCGCGCGTAGGTTTCCGGCCATCGTCGGTCCCAGTGAAGGCTGGGCAGCTTGTTCCCCGCATGAAAATACATAGAGGCAGAGAGTTTGAAGGAGTTCGGTGCACCGGAACCCCCTCCCGGCGAGGTCTCCGGCGAGGTCGGCGGCGGGCCGGCGTGGGAGGCGAGAGGAAGAAGACGATGGGGCTGGCCCACGCGTCAGCCTCTGTTCTGGGGAAAAAGTAATTTCTGTGGCACCGGATCTAATTGTGGATGTGCGAGATAATCTCTGTGGCCCCGTGTGTTCTGCTCCCTGGTGGCGCCACGTCACCCCGGACCCAGCTGTCAGGCTTTTAAACTTTTCCCTGGTTTATTTGAATTCACAGGTTTAGTTCAAACTTTAGAACCTCATAACTTTTGCTAGGAAACTCCAAATTGGGTGATTCAAATTGGGTTAGATTAAGCTGGGAAAGATCTATCCAAATTTGCAACCCAATTTGTATGAATGTCAATAATATATTATGGAAAATTCTTTGAAATTAATCAGTCAAATTTTTTGAGGGAGTCTGGTTCATCCAAAAATCCCCAAAATTTTGCTAGAATATTTCTTAGGATATTATTGAACTCCTGCTACATTTTCAGATCATTTTGAATTGATTTGAGTATGAAAATTCAGAGTACAAGTTGCTGTGTTCAAAAAGTCTAGAAACTCCTTCAGAGATAATTCCCACTTTGAAAAATCAGTGCTGGGTAATTCCTAGATCCAAAATTCCTAGGAAAATTCATGCATTCTCTCTGAGTGATGTTTGAAATTGCGGTTCACTTGAATTTGCATGAAAGTGCAAATTTATTCAGAATTAATTCCTTATTGCTTAAATGCTTAGGGAATTGTTCTGGATGAACTACTAATTGAAAAGTTCTGAATTTTAGTCCAGAATGTTTTCATGTGACAAGGAACTCACAGTTAAATTCTCAGATAAATTTGAGCTCTGGATTAGTATTGTTCTATATACCTTTCTTAGTTGAAAATGCAACAATTAGGAAAAACCACTTAGTGCTTGATCCAATTACCCAACCCAACTTCATCAACTAGGATCCTCTCAATTCTAGATCCTAACCAGAATTCGGTTCTCCATATTGTAATTAAACTTTGATAGCAAATTCATATATTTAAGTGCATATACATTACATAACGTGTAGGGATTTACGTGAATCATTGGGAAGCAAGTAAAGTTGTGATCAAGGAGCAAGAAGAGCGAGTGATTAAGCCTCAAGTGATCGACAACTAACTGCATATTATATCTGACTTTAGTCCCCTGCAAAACAAATGCAAGCTCCGGTTTGCATTTAAGTTGTTTTATAAAGTTGTTACTTTGTTCACTACTATGGTTTAGAGTTTGTTTGTGCATTAGGTCAGTAATGATTTATACTCCAAATGCATGACCAAATGAACCCTGAAGTCAAGGATAGAAGAAGTATCCCCACTGTAGGATTTGCCATGCTAAAGGTTGTGACATCTGGTAGAAGTTGAGTAGTTGGAATCTACTCACGAGCTATAGTTTAGGTTCACACGGGTATGATTTACTACAGCAAACTAAAGTTAATGTTTCCAAAGATGAGACCGGGCAGAGGGTGTAGGCAGCGACAAGATGATGTCATGGTCGAGTAGTTCTACCTGTGTCAGTTAAGGACCGTTCTCGTGTGTGGCCCCACTGAGCAAGTATTGAATTGTGTACCGGATGCTTACAGGTATATGGGACCCAGTAAACCGATGTACCAGGTTAACTGGATTGTAGAAGTATACCACATTGTCTCGTTAGACTTATGAGCCCGAGAAGGCGCGACCTGATCTATAGTCGGGTGTCCTGCGAAAGGTTGCCACATACGACGTAATGAAGGACGCCAGATTTGGGTCTTCAGAGGCGGGCGTTTGTGTCGAGTAAGCCGGACAGTGTTTGATTCGAATCATCGTCCCTCGCGGATATGAGTACCACTTGGTCACTGTGTTGTGACGTAGTAATCAAAGTTGACTGACAACAGTTTGCATGTTTTATATGATGTTATGTTAAATTAAATTGCATGATAACCATGTATGAATTAGAGATCGAGCAAATTAAAGTTATTTTTCCACCTTGGGACAAGTAACATTGGAATGAAGTGTTTCTTGTTGGATTGTGGATTTCCAATGTTGCTCGTCGCAAGGTCATTACTATGATGGCTAAAATCTGAAAAATAAGGATGAACGTGTAGGTGAGTCTTTATGCAACTTACATGTTTATGTCTTTAGTTACCTTCATGTAGACTTTCATGCCTTAGGAGAGACGGTTAAGTCTTGCTGAGCCATCGTGCCCACTCTTGCAGAGTTGTTGTTTTGCAGGTAAATCATCGTATATCGTGAAGGGTTAAGCATGACAGCGCCATTCTCGGGCAGGATAACTCCTTTGCTGCTTAGCTAGGTTCGTGAGAGTGATAACAGTTGTATTTCCACTGCAACTTTGATTGTATATTCCTCTGCTGTACATTAGAATGTACATTATTATTTGTAAAATAGATTTGTTGTTTAATACACAATTGTGTATGTCATGGATTCATTTCTGTGTGTGCTAGTCGGTGTCGCCTAACACGGCACCATCCAATGCGATTCCTGGAGTGTCGGGGTGTCCGTCCCCCACAACTTTCATTGGATATTTGTGTGACATATGCTCAGTATGTGAAAATATGGCCGTTTGAGTGAAAATTTGCCTTTTATTTGTCATATGTGTGAAATATGCTAAATGTGTGAAAATATGGCCACTTGATGCCTTGTGTTCTGTTTCTGATGGAGCACTACTGAATCTGGCACTTGTTCTGCCCTGAACAAAGCAAAAAAGAGGTGAGCTCTAAGTAAGCGTGTCTCGTATCTCAAACAAATGAGACGCGCATTATGGAGCCACTAGATAGTGCATCTCCGATCTGAATAAATGCGAGACACGCCCATGTTTGGCTCGTCTACCATACAAGGAAATGAGAGACGAGCTTTATATACGCGCATCTTTGATTGTTGCGCGCGCGTCTCTGAATCTAGCACTTGTTCTGTTTGCCCTTCAACAGTCTTGTATTGTAACTTGTATGGATTAGAAGTATTAAATTTATAATTTCTCAACATCAACGTATGCAACCTTGGGCATGTAACATCGTGGATGAAGCATTTCTTGTTTGATTGTGGAGTTCATAATGTGCCCTGCCCAGGGAGTCTCATATGCTACTCTAAGAATTGAAATTTTATCACTCTCGGTAATCTCCCAATTTCTTTCTCCTATAGTTGCCAGGATGCTCCACACTAAAAATTAGAGTTAGTTTTCCTCGAAAGGGTTCATCGGAGTTGAGTAGTGTCGCGGGTGCCGTTGCGGCCCGGTATACATCAACCACATTTTGCATCAAACAAAAAGACAACAAACCATTGGACAATCGATAACAAACGTTCATCATCAAACACACATTCATTAAAAATAACATTTTTAAAAACAACAAAAGAAAAGAACAAACGGTCGCCAAGTCCTCTGGTGGCGGTGGAACCTCACACTTATCGGTGATCACCTCCACCAACTCCGTGCGGCCTTCCACCCGAAGCACCTCACCGAGCGTCTCCTGCATCGCGTCAAGAAGACCGGCCATTGCGCTTAACCCGAAGAGGTAGTGGCCTATGGTGCCCATTCCAGTACATTCTGCAAGGGGACCAAGACCTAGAAGCTGCATGGCATCAGATGTACTGTTAAATAGATCATTCGCCATCTGCTCGCACAACGGTTTAAGGTCGTTATCATCTGACATGAGGGCAACCAAACTCTCTAGGTGAGTGATTTCCAAAGCACGGACTCTCTCTCCTTCGCCCAGGAAGGCGGCGGAGGTGCAGTTGGAGTCGGCGACGGAGGCGCGGCAAGTGGAGAGGATGGTTGGGAGTTCTTCGGTAATGCCATTGAGAAAGACTAGAGCTACGGTGTGGCTATTAATAGGAAGACTAGAGGGAAGAGGAAGATTGTGATAGTGCGGAGAAGGGGAAGGCCTCCCCTATATATAATGGTGCAGAGAAGACTATGAGGTCGGACCGATTTGAATTCTGCACGGGATGGCAACTCGTATCTCAACATAAAGGAGACGCGCATTATGGAGCCACTATATAGTGCGTCTCCGATCTGAATAAAACGCGAGACGCGCCCATGTGAGGCTCGTCTCTCATACATGTAAATGAGAGACGGGCATTATATACGCGCGTCACCGATTGGTGCCCTAGGCATTTTAGCTCTCGCGCGCTCTCTCCCAACACTTAGCAAAATTTTTAGCAAATTTTCAACCTCGCGCTTTCTCGCTCTACTGTCACCCTAGAAACCACCACGCAGGCGCTGCAGCGATCTCGTCCTCGGAGCATGCCACCACCTCGTCCCTTTCCTCGGACCATGCCGCTGCCTCGACCCTGCCCTTGGAGCGTGTCGTCACCGTCCCTCTTCCTAATGCTCTTGGTCATTGTCGCGCTGCCTCCTTCGACCTCGACTCCGCCTCGACCCCATCCTCGATATCAATCCCTAACTGTTTGTGTGAATTTGAATGTGTAATCAAGTTCCAGCATCTCTTTTCATCAAACTTCACATTTTTGACACCATTACTCTTTTGCTTACTGGATCATACAACTTGTATGCTTTTGCATTCATCTCATACCCAATAAACACACACATGACTGACCTGTGAGAGAGCTTGGTCAGTCGTAGTCCAAACTTATTTGCAAATGCCACACAACGAAATGTTCTCATTGAATTAAGTTGAAAGATATTTGCTCCCTTATGTGACTGTCCATTTGTGCGAATGTGACTGAAATTTGATAATGTTTTATAGGATTTCAGTGTATTTTATGAAATTTGAAGATGTCTTAGTCAGAGCATCAGTAGCAGATTGAAGAGGCTCAACAGTAGACTCCTCAACAGCAGCAGAGCCACCAATAGAATGAAGAGGCTCAGCAGTGCACTCAGCAGGAGCAGAGTCATCACACTCATGAAGAGGATGCATCGGCTGGATCACATTCAAAACCTGCCTCGGGTCAACAAAAGAAAAGGTCGCAGACGTCGTGGCTGACAGACGTTATGACTATTGGTGAGGTCAATGCCGAAGGCTTACCCCTGGACACGAGATTGTCCAGGGTTTGTGGTTTAGCTGCCCGGCAAAGGGTGTCGCTAACCCTGCAGAGATTCAATAAGTTGACCGAAAATGAAAAGGATGAACTCATAAAAAACTCTATTCAAGCATACATTCAATATCCGGAATAGCTGAAGTAGAAGGGGAAGAAGCTAGCTATGAAGATCATCTCTCATGTTTGGAGGAGATACAAGAGTAAGCTTGTGAAGATTTGGAGGAACCAGGACACCCCCTTCAATAAGTATAAAGATTTTTCAGAAGAAGACTAGGCGAGGTTTGTTGAAAAGTGCGAATCAGAGAACTTTTCTGCGAACAATGAGTATATGATGGGGCTCCGATCGCAGAACGAGCTTGACCATTACCTCGGCAACGCTGCTTATGCTGGAAAACAAAGGAGGTGGCAACAAGAGGATGAAAGATTAGCCCAGCTAGGTCTTTAAAATCCCAACGACAATTTTCATGGACGGCTGAAACCATTTATGAATGCTCGTTCTAAGCTGACAGAGTCAGGCGTCATCTACTACAGCCAGAGAATCGTGGATGTCGCTCAAAGGGTCTTGAGGGAGAGAAGCAAGGACTCAAATGGTGAGAGGAAAAACGATGCCCTCAGGAAGGCCCTGCAAGCCAAGGAGCAACAAGGCCTTGTTCATGGTGTTTCCAGTAAGATGACCTGGAAGGAGAGTTTTAACACAAAACTATGTATCAGAAGCGGCAGACGACCTCGACACCACAGGTTGACGTGGAGAAGCTGAAAAGACAGCTTAGAAGGGAGGTTCTACGAGACCTAAAGCCTATACTGGAGGCCTCAGGTATACAATCCATAACATTGATGCGTAGGAGCAGCTTAACCTCTACAGCAGCTGGGGGTGGACGACCACATGAGGATCTTCAGGCACCAGCATTTGGACCTTCAATTGAGCCGGACACGATAGATAACTTGGCTCAGCCAACAACATGTAGCCTTATGCTATTGGTCAAAGTAAGCTTTCCAATGGAGGTCGGGAGAGGGCTAGTGTATCCCTGTCAGACCATGCTTGATGACATCCAGGTCAACACATCATCCTATGTTGTGGTCAAGGTGGACATGGTGCATGACACTTTGTAAGACCTGAAGCTCGAAGTGCCACTAGACGATACAACATTGACTATGCGGGATGCAGTTGCTAGAAGGATTCAGTGGAGACGGACTTATATTGTTATTGACCCAGCAGCAGCAGCTTCAGCGTCGACCTCTTCTTCTTCGATGTCTCCTGAGGCACGTCTGCCTCTGTCTCCAAATCTAGAGCAGATGGTTCTGTCTCCAATTCGAGAGCAGTTGCCTCCAATTATAGAGAAGCGACAGAAGTCTCCAATTCGAGATCAGCCGCATCCGTCTCCAATTCTAGAGCTGCCTCAGAAGTCTCCACTTGAAGAGCAGCCACATCAGTCTCCACCTCACACTCAAAGTACCTGCTCCCTACACCTGATCAGTCGAAGGCAAAGGCAATAAAGAATATACGTGCCAAGAGTCACCCATAGCAGCGGAAGATGTCATCGAAGGAAACAAATGGCAAGAAACCACTGAAAGAGTCAGAAGCTAACCTGAAGTTGCCGACAGCTATGACACATGCTAACCCAAAGTTTCAAATAGGGAAGTCGATGTTAACTGTCAGCACACGCAAAGAAGCTAGTAAATCTTGTGTCCTCCTTCATAACTACTACATTAAAAATTACAAAAAACATCAAGACTTAATAGTGGGATACAAGGAAAAGCACTTTCTGGTGGGTGAAGGCATCTTTCTCATCTCATGGTTCGATATCTACTCACCTTTTCACCCTCGACGCGTTGGATGTCTCTCTAATACGCTGCTTCGCATTGTATGTCCTCAAAGACTAGGTTCTTCAATATATATATTCAACGTAAGTGTTATATGTGTCTAACAAATCTGGCATTTTGCGTGTAGGCACATGTAATAAGTTACTCGTCATAGAACGGGAAAGGAGTTTCCTACATATCTTGACCCACAAATATCAACGAGAACTAATCTTCTAATGGCCAACAGTCAAAAAGATGTTGCATATTTTGTTAAGGCAATGTGACACTACAGTGATAAGGAGCTCTTGATGTGGACATCACTCCTGCAGATATACACAACACTCACATGGTACACATGCAAGGTCCAAATACTAGAGCTCGAGCACGACAATTGAATTTAGAGGTGACCTCGTTCCTGAACAATTCTTTATATGTGAATTTTGAGAGTATGTTGCTACCTAATGGATTAATTATGATTAGGATCCATGAAGAGGACATGCAGATACATGGAGAGGGGTTTGGAGGCGTGGAGGACCAGAAAATACGCCAACAAGAAGTTAGAGACCGAGCCCAACTCAAACTCGAGTCCAACTCGGGCCCAGGAGCAGTCCACCTTAAAATGGATGAACAGGAGGCATACGGACACCGTTTTTAACGTTCTACATATGCACGGAAATCTGAGAGGATAAACTTTCCAATGGAACTGGCCCCATGTCAAAATCCCCTCGAAGTCGACGGGAAACATCAAAACAATATAAAGTTTAGAGTCTGTCAGGGTGTTGCATCACCTAGTTGGGCCATTGGGCCTTGTACCGAGTCCAAGTCCATTATGTACTTGTCTTAGGGTTAGGTCACGACCCCAGCACCCCCTGGTCGTCCGCCACCTCCTTTATACCCCCTAGCCACTGTCACAAACAGTTGGGTTTTGCTTAGATTATTCTGTCAAGAACAGTTTCGCCGTTCATCGGTTTGTGAGACCCCAACTTGAGTGCTTCATATATTTCAGCAATTTGGTTGCATTCTTTCTTGTTCTTGCTTGTGTTCTTCGATTCGCAGGCAAGGATTAGCCTTCTTTGCGAGGTCAACCGTGCAATATTGGTTGATAACCTGAGGAGACGTGGTGCTACGATTGCAGGGTTCAGAACATGTTGTTCGGAAGCCGGATCGATTTGTGTCAAGTATCCACCAAATCGAGAGTTATCAGAACCTTTCGGAAGATCAGGACCCCTGTACACATAAAGTGGTAATCAGAGCTTTAGGTGCACCATCAGGTTCGCCTTCCCCTAGCTTTGTTTATCTTGAACTCGTCCTATCATCCACGAAAAAGCCAAAAAAATTATAGTCATAGGTTTCCCCATCCCAGACCAGGTTTAGCCTTTTGCACAATTCTGTTTTGGAGTCCGTAGTGTTGAATTTGTGTCCTAGTTCATGTTTTGTAGCTGGTTTAATCGTGTCTTGTTCCTACTTTGTTATTCCATCCACTGCATTCCATCGAAACCCTAGCTGCCGCAATCGTTATCAAATCGATCACCATAACTATTCATTGTGCTAGGGTTATCCTTGTTCTTCAGTTTTTATCACATATTACGTGAGTTTATCCTCCTTGATATACGCACACCATCCCACACGTTGTCACCATTATATCCAATTTTTTTCTCACCACCGTTTCCAATTCAGCTCCACCAAAAACAAAATCTTGTGGTGCTGTCTTAAAACAGCCATAACCTTGGCATTGGGTTAAATTACATTGCCCAGATTCACTTTGGAAGATTGATTATTTGGCATCTAAAGGCTCAACAATAATCATAAAGAAACATATTGAATTTCTGTTGTCCACATCTTCTTTTTTTAAGTGAGCTGAAAATTTGTGCGACGTGTATATTCGTGCTCCTGATTTCACGGCAGATATAAAAAAATCAAAGAAAAAATATAGAAAAGAAATTTTTTGAAGAGGAGCACAAATATCAAAACTTGGCTGTGTTATTTTTCCTTGTGGTGCAATTGTTCCTGCTCAATTATTGTCCTTATTATTCATACTTCTTGCTGTCTTGTTCATAACATCCGGGATAAGACACGAGTAGGCAGCAACTAGGACAAGTGTTTGGACATCTATTCAGCATTACTATCTGTTATTGAATTGTGTGCTACTCACATATATTTGGCCATCCAAACTCCACATTCATCCTTTCGAACAGCACAAGTTTTTGACCCTTGCAATCGCTGAATCACGTCGTCCAGGTATCCTTTGCCTTGTGGTAAGAAACTTGTAAGAGTTTGGTAAGACTCGACCCATTGCTTTGTGAGTTCCACCATCATTGCGTAGTAGTTAATAGGGATAATCTTGTTGTTTTCCATATTATTCTTGCTAACAATGTCAGATCATGTTGATCCTACGGAGTGTGTTTTGAAAAGTGAGATGAAGGGTCATATAGAACAAATGATGAAGTCTGTCAAGGAAGCAATCGCACAAGGGGTAAAAGATTATCTTGCTGAACAGAGAATACCCCCACACCCTTGAGAGGTTGGTCAAACGCTTAAGCTCGCTAGTTGGAAGGATTGATGATATGGAGACCCACCTACCATTCAGCCATGATGCTACCCATCACAACAACTTTGAAGAAGAAGAAGACGTGTTGTGTATTGTCAATGGAGAGGTGGATACACGTGCTGCACAGAATGTACATCTACGTCAACGCCTTCGTCAAAACACTCATGGTATGGTAGGAAACAACATGCGTGGTAACAATAATGCCCTCTTGATGACCCTTTTGCTAAAGTTAAATTTTCCATACCTTCATTTTCTGGTGCTTATGATGCTGAGGCATATCTTTATTGGGAAATGACGGTTGAGCAGAAATTTAATTCCCACCTTGTTCCTGAACAACATAGAGTTCGACAAGCCACTAATGAGTTTAAGGGTTTTGCTATAATATGGTGGAATGAACTAGGTACCACACGCTTACAACCTGATACATGGGAACGTTTAAAAGAAGCTATGCGTAATCGTTTTGTTCCTTCATCCTACCAACATGATTTACGAAATAAATTGCAGCGCTTAGAGCAGGGAAATAATTCTGTCCAAGATTATTATGCGGAGCTTCAAAAGGGTATGATACGATGTGGGGTAGTAGAGGACACTGAAGATAAAATTTGTCGTTTCTATGGGGGGTTGAGACGTGAGATACAGGATATTGTTGATTATAAGGAATTTAATACTGTCAACCAGTTGTTCCAGCTTGCTATGCTTGTAGAAAAGGAGTTACAGGGTCATCAACAAAAAAACAAGAGCAGCAGCAGTGCCTCCTACACTCCACGCACGACAACATCTTCGGGGGCATCCAAGTCATTCAGTTTTGATGCTCTTTCACCAAAACCAGCAGCCAAGCTTCCTTCTGGCAGCAACAACGTTTCAGCAGTACCGAAACCACCACCTGCACGACCTGCAGATTCGGGTAAAATTCCATGCAGGTACCCGCCAAAAGTGCTTCGTCCATTGCTTCAACAGGACACACTTCCGGCATTCGGTGCCACCGCTGCCATGGTCTTGGTCATGTGCAAAAAGATTGTCCTAGTCAGCGGGCATAAGTGGCTACAGAAGAGGGAGGATACATCAGCACCTCCGATGTTGAAGACAACAATGATGATGAAGCTGCCACGGACAATGATGAGGGACATGTTTTTGGGAGTGAAGACACATCAGCCTACATGAACATCATTGTGCAGTGGGTACTGAACACACAGGTACAACAACTTGATAGATTACAATGCCATAATTTGTTTCAGATTTTCTTTGTCATCAAGAACCGGCGAGCACGTGTCATCATTGATGGAGGAAGCTGCAACAACTTGGTGAGTTCTGAATTGGTCAAGAAGCTTAGCTTGAATACACGACCACACCCACATCCGTACTATGTTCAATGGTTGAATGATTCTGGAAGAGCTAAGGTAACACAAACTTGCAGAATTCTGTTTTCCATTGGTACATATGTTGATTCCGTTGATTGTGATGTGGTACCCACGCAAGCGTGTTCACTTCTATTGGGTCGACCTTGGGAACATGATAAGGATGCTTTGCACCATGGTAGAAGTAATAAATATACTTTTATGCATAAAGGAAAGAAAATTACTTTGATACCTTTGACTCCTGCTGAAATTGTACAAGCTGATAGGGAGAGAGCTGGAATTTCTAGTAGTTCTAAATCAGAAAATCAACAAGACATTAATTTTGTGTTACCACCAAATGATGAGAGATCTACACCTAGTTCTAAGACTGAGGGAATTAAATTCAAGGGTCGTGTAATGCTTGCTACAAAATCAGAGCTTGCTGAAATTTCTGATCATGATATTTGCTGTGCATTGGTGTGCAAACAAGTTTTGTTCTCCATTGATGATATTGCTAGGTCTTTGCCTCCAGCAGTTACTAACTTGTTGCAAGAGTATGAGGATATTTTTCCAGCTGATATACCCCCGGGACTTCCACCTTTGAGAGGGATTGAACATCAAATTGATTTGATTCCAGGTGCAATTTTGCCAAACCGTGCTGTATATAGGACCAACCCCGAGGAGACTAAGGAAATTCAGCGGCAAGTCCAAGACCTTTTGGACCGTGGGTATGTACGTGAAAGCCTTAGTCCTTGTGCTGTTCCTGTACTTTTGGTTCCTAAGAAAGATGGTACTTGGCGTATGTGTGTTGATTGTAGAGCCATTAACAATATTACTATAAGGTATCGTCATTCTATTCCTAGGCTAGACAACATGCTTGATGAGTTGTGTGGTTCTATAATTTTCACTAAGATTGACTTGCGTAGTGGTTACCACTAAATAAGAATGAAATTGGGAGATGAACGGAAAACAACTTTCAAAACCAAATTTGGGTTGTATGAGTGGTTAGTAATGCCTTTTGGTTTAACTAATGCACCAAGTACATTCATGCGTTTGATGAATGAGGTTTTGAGAGCTTTTATTGGAAAATTTGTGGTGGTTTACTTTGATGATATCTTGATTTATAGCAAGTCATTGGATGAACATATGGATCATTTACGTGCTGTTTTTAATGCTTTGACAGATGCACGTTTATTTGGTAACCTTGAGAAGTGCATCTTTTGTACGAATCGAGTTTCCTTTCTTGGCTATGTTGTGAATCCACAGGGAATTGAGGTGGATGAGATGAAAATTAAAGTGATCAAGAGCTAGTCAATACCTCAAGCCATCACACAGGTAAGGAGTTTTCTTGGTCTTGCAGGTTTCTACCGATGTTTCGTCAAGGGTTTTAGCACTATTGCTGTCCCATTGCCTGAGTTGACTAAGAAAGGTGTGGTGCTCCATTGGGGGAAAGCACAAGAGGAGTCCTTTGACACCTTGAAGGACAAGCTTACACACGCACCATTGCTGCAACTTCCTGATTTTAGTAAGACTTTTGAACTTGAATGTGATGCTAGTGGAGTTGGCATTGGTGGTGTCTTACTGCAAGGTGGTAAACCGGTTGCATACTTTAGTGAAAAACTTAATGGTCCTGTCCTGAATTACTCCACATATGATAAATAATTTTATGCTCTCGTACGATGCTTAGAGACATGGCATCATTATTTATGGCCTAAAGAATTTGTTATTCATTCTGATCATGAATCGCTAAAGCATATTCGTACTCAAAATAATCTGAATCGTAGACATGCAAAATGGATTGAATTTATTGAATCTTTTCCTTATGTCATTAAACATAAGAAAGGGAAGGATAATTTGATCGCTGGTGCATTGTCTAGACGATATAATATGCTGTCCCAACTTGATTGTCGAATTTTTGGACTTGAATCAATTAAAGAACAATATGCTCTTGATGCTGATTTTAAAGATGTGTTGCTGAATTGTAGAAAAGGTCATACCTGGAATAAATTTGTACTGGATGATGGATTCTTGTTTAGAGCTAACCGCCTATGCATTCCAGTTGGTTCCATTCGTCTTTTGTTATTACAGGAGGCACATGGTGGAGGTTCGATGGGCCATTTTGGCGCAAAGAAGATGGAGGATGTTCTGGCCACACATTTCTTTTGGCCAAAGATGAGGAGAGATGTAGAGCGGTTTGTGGCTCGCCGCACCACATGTCAGAAAGCTAAGTCCCGTTTGAATCCACATGGTTTATACATGCCTCTTCCCACTCCTTCCATTCCTTGGGCGGATATCTCTATGGACTTTGTTTTGCGATTGCCTAGGACTAAGAGGGGGAGGGACAACATTTTTGTTGTATTGGATCGTTTTTCTAAGATGGCACATTTTATACCGTGTCAGAAAAGTGATGATGTTGTACATATTGCCGACCTTTTTTTCAAAGAGATTGTTCGCTTGCATGGTATGCCTTCTACTATTGTTTCAGATCGTGATGCTAAAATTTTGAGTCACTTTTGGCGCACCCTATGGAACAAGTTGGGTACAAAACTGTTGTTCTCTACAACATGTCACCCACAAACTGATGGGCAAACAGAAGTAGTGAACCGCACTTTGGGCACAATGTTGAGAGCTGTTTTGAAGAAAAATTTAAAGATGTGGGAAGAATGTTTGCCACATGTGGAGTTTGCATATAATCGGGCAACACATTCTACCACCAAGGTAAGTCCTTTTTTGGTAGTGTATGGATTCAATCCTCGTGCTCCTATTGATATCTTGCCTTTACCTACTAGTGAGAGAACTCATAATGATGCAAAGGAACGTGCTGATTTTATTTTGAAAATTCATGAGACCACTAAACACAATATTGAAAAGATGAATGAAAAAATATAGAATTGCTGGTAGTAAAGGTAGGCAGGAAGTTAGACTTGAACCGGGTGATTTAGTTTGGTTACACTTGAGAAAGGATAGATTTCCAGAACTGAGAAAGGCTAAATTGATGCCTAGAGCTTATGGTCCTTTTAAAATACTTGAAAATATTAATGATAATGCATATAAACTTGAGTTGCCTCCCGAATTTGGGGTTAATCCCACCTTAAACATTTAAGATTTGAGGCCATATTTGGTAGAACAAGATGAGCTTGAGTCAAGGATGACTCCAATGCAAGAGGGGGAGGATGATGTGGACATCACTCCTGCAGATATACACAACACTCACAGGGTAGACATGCAAGGTCCAATTACCAGAGCTCGAGCCCGACAATTGAATTTAGAGGTGAGCTCGTTCCTGAACAATTCTTTATATGTGAATTTTGAGAGTATGTTGCTACCTAATGGATTAATTATGATTAGGAACCATGGATAGGACATAGAGATACATGGAGAGGGGTTTGGAGGCGTGGAGGACCAGAAAATACACCAACAAGAAGTTAGAGACCGAGCCCAACTCAAACTCGAGTCCAACTCGGGCCCAGGAGCAGTCCACCTTAAAATGGATGCATAGGAGGCATACGTACTCCGTTTTTGATGTTCTACATATGCACGGAAAGCTGAGAGGATAAGATTTCCAATGGAACTGGACCCATGGCAAAATCCTATGGGAGTCGACGGGAAACTTCGAAACAATATAAAGTTTAGAGTCTATCAGGGTGTTGCATCACCTAGTTGTATCGAGTCCAAGTCCATTATGTACGTGTCTTAGGGTTAGGTCACGACCCCAGCACCCCCCTGGTCGTCCTCCACCTCCTTTATACCCCCTAGCCGCCGTCACAAACAGCTGGGTTTTGCTTAGATTATTCTGTCAAGAACAATTTCACCGTTCATCGGTTTGTGAGACCCCAACTTGAGTGCTTCATATCTTTCAGCAATTTGGTTGCATTCTTTCTTGTTCTTGCTTTTGTTCTTCGATTCGCAGGCAAGGATTAGCCTTCTTGGCGAGGTCAACCGTGCAATATCGGTTGATAACCTGAGGAGACGTGGAAGCCGGATCGATTTGTGTCAAGTCTCCAACAAATCGAGAGATATCAGAACCTTTCGGAAGATCGGGACCCCTGTACACATCAGCTCTTAGTCGTACCGTTCAATATGGGTAACCATTGGGTAACCCTAGCGATTTGTACAAAGTACGACCAAGTCTGGTGCTGTGACTCCGCCAGGCTGACAGATTCAATAACTGGCGAGCGACTTACCCATGGTTCAACTGATATCATGGTCGTTCTTGATGAGTAAGTTCCTTCTTTAGTTTCTGACTGTTTTGTCATTGCACGATAATTTTACATTAACTGTGAATGTTTCTGCTTAGGGCTTTTGACACGTGGTTAAGGTGCTAGAAGGACACCTCAAAGGAAAACGCCGATAACTTAAACATCATACTACATTCTGCGTCCCACAACAAGCTGCGGGCAACACATACGCCTTCCATGTCTGCTTAAGCATGGTTGTATTTGGAGAGCAGCCAAACTGCATTGTATGTATAAGTGCATTTATTTTACTTTATTATTAATCTTTTGCTAATTCTTATTTATCGTGTGGCAGGACTACGAAACCACCTTCAGAATGCAGCAGGTTCTAGCCTCGAGCACATTAGAGAGAGGCTATGCATGTTCATCTTTTCTGAAATCATTAATCCAAAGGGAGAATTTTTTCTACAATATACAAGATTATATGACAGTTATGATTTATGTATTTAGTTACTTTGTAAGCAGGATGAATAAGGAGGCATTCTTTGTGTAATAGTTACCTGGTAAGCAGGATGAACAGGGGGCATTGTTTGTGTAATAGTTACATGGAAACCATGATTAACACTTTGTTAATATTTGATTTGTCAATATATTTAATGTGATCTCCATTTGGCTATACATATGTTTCTGTATGTGTATGTTTCTGACCCTGGCAATGCGGCTGCCATATCCTGGCTAGCTCTAGAATGCAGCCGATAACCAGGATAAACAGGGGGGGGGCATCTAATAGGAGACGAGTGTTTAATAGGCTGCATCTCCTATTAGTGCCACAGTGACCCAGCCGGTAGTTAAATCCGTGACGAGCTAACATAAAGAACGTCTCGAGTTTCTAACATAAAGGAGACGAGCAGAATTAAAGCGTGTCTCGGATTAGTTTCCTATTAGTATACTATTTCTTACAAAAAAGAGATGAGCAGCCTAAAAGCCCGTCTCGGATTAGTCGTTAAATCTGCAATGAGTTGACATAAAGACCATCTCAGATATCTTACAAAAAGGAGACGGACAGCCTTAATGCACGTCTTGGATTTTTCACATAAAGGAGATGGGCAGCTTTAAAGCTCGTCTCAGATTTCTTACAAAAAGGAGACGTGCCGCTTTAGCGCCCGTCTCAGATTCTTACAAAAAGGAGATGCGCAATCTTAAAGCTTGTCTCCCATGTGTACTAATGGGTGGCGCGCCCAAAAGCATGTCTCCGATGACTCTTTAATGCGAGATGCGACGACGGAGACATGCGGTCTGTGCATCTCCATTCTTCGTGTGGGCTCGTCTCGAATGAGCCTTTCTCACGTAGTGCCAGCTCAGCTTTACCCATATTAGCTTTGTGGTGCCACCGTAGCTCCTGGGTGGTCCCTCCACGAACCGCTCCTTAGATCTAAAGCAATCCTACCACCAAACCATCCAACCACATCCGGCAAAACTTGCTTGCTTAGATCCTTAAGTTCCATGTTGCTAAAAAGGGGTCATCATTATTCATGTGGTTAAGTTCATTAATCAAGGTAATTAATTTCCCATAAAGCGCAACAAAGCATGCTAAGCAAAAAGGAAAATACCGAACTGACTCATTATTTCATTCTAAGCGACAAGGAATGACAGTTCAATACTAGTAAATCCTAACATTAGGTTTTCCCTTGCAAAAAATTTGACTCTAGCATAAATAGTTTGTAAATAAAATAATTTTCTCAAAAACAGAATCAAAATGGTCAAGGGCACTTGCCTTCTTGCTGTAGGGTGTTCTACTGAAGTGCCTCGAAGTCCTGCTGCTGAAAATCCTCGTACGAAGCCTCTTCAGCGTACTCGTCTACTTATATTCACACATACACAAGCAATGTGCGTAATAAATACACTGAAATAATGCAACTCAATATGCCATAACATGCATGAATGCAAATACTTGATAACTTATGACTTTTAAACATAAATGTATGTTTTAGTAAGGCTTATACTAAATTCTAGGTGTTTAGTGATTAATTCATCAAGTTTCATAATTGATTATGTGAGTTTAGGCTTTGTTACAACTAGCTTGGGGGGGCTTAAATAAATTTATATAGATTATAAACTGTGCTAAATCAGTAAATAAAAATTTTCCAGAATTTATTTTGATTTATTATGATTTTATAGAATTAAATTGCTTTTTATTATGCTATTTAGGAATTTTTCCAAATTATTTTGTGTTGAAAATGATTATTATACAGTTTCAAAAATACTTTAATTAAGTGTTCAGGGTTTATTTCTATTTTTTGGAAATTTCTGAGGTTAAATTTACAAGTTTACAGATTTAAATAATGTTGAACAAATGAACCGGGGCTCTAGTATAAAAATTTAGGCTAAATAATAATATAACCAAACCCTAGGGGCTGTTTAGCAAAATTTTGGGGTCAAATTTGCTAATTACGGCAAGTACAGGGACGGGCGCAGGTGGGCTGTGGTGAAGAGAGGTTAGGTGGGCTGCGGGGAAGAGAAAAGAGAGGGTGACCCAGGGGAAAAGAAAGAAGGGAAAACAGGTCGGGCCAAGGAGGAAAAAGGGAAGGAGAAAAGGCCCAAGCGGCCGAAATTGTTTTTCTTTTCTTTTTGTTTCCCTTTTATTTCTGTTACTTCTAAACTACAATGGGCCTATACTCTGGGGCAGAAAAAATTTATCCCCTCCTAATGCTTGTATATGCACATATATGTGTATATATGATGTATGTATGTGCATGTGCATAAATATGCATATATGTATGAATGCAGATGTATTAAAGGGCATACCCAGTGCTGAAAGCTCCCACACGTTGTGGGGTCTGGGGAAGGGAATTTCTAGGCAGCCTTCCCCTTGTTTATTTTGCAAGGAGGCTGATTTGAACCCAGGACCTCCAGGACACAAGTGGAGAGACTCTACCACTGCGCCAGGCCTGCCCTTCAAATGTATTATGATGTAAAAATCCTAGGGTTTTTATTTCAAATAGAGAAAATAATTTCTCCCTAGCACTTATATATACTCTAAATTCATATTCAAATTTGTAGTCTACTCATTCAAAAATGAGGGTGTTACAATCGGTGATCGAGTCGATGTTCTAAATATGTTGGTGCCTCCCTCCCTGCCACTTGGCCGCATCCAACCATGGTAGGTATAAATCTAATTATCCCGACCGATTTTTCAGCTAGTTATCCCTTGTCGTACCTAGTGCCGTGAAGATCGGGCCACCTCCATGTTTCACCCTATCATTTGGTATCAGGTTTCAGGTTTGCACGGTAGGTATCATGCTCATATCATCTATTAGTTGATTACTGTTTTACTATTATTCATCTCGTGTCTTCATGCCATACCTATAGTCCACCAAACCCCCATAAAAAGTAATCAATCCTTTGTGTAGTACTGCTGGTCTTGTGCCGTTTACACCATTTGTTATTCATCATCTCTGTCCATCTACATTTTCTTTAATCAGTCCACATCCTTGTTTTGTTCGTTAAAGAGAGAGAGAGAGAGAGGTGCTGTAAAAATAAATAAAAAGGACTGCAATCATTGTTGAAGAAAATTCAGATTGGCATAAAAGTTTACTCATCTTTTGACTTGGTTTACGACACTCGATTTTCGGTGCTACAAGCCTTCCTTGTTCAGCTATCATAGCTCCACAAGATATCGTAACCGGATCTGCTGATTTATACTCTTTTCAACCGCTTAATCACAGCAAGAATACTACCACATTTTGCACAATCACAGTCTTTAAGAATGGGTAAGAACTTTGGTAAGCAAGAGGTGAGATTGTGCGATTTCACAAAAATTTATTATACCATTTTCCCTCCATTGTTCTAACATGGCAGGATCTGATTCAAGTGTTCGTGGTGATAATACTGGAAGGAAAGAACCACCAGTTACACGAGCAGAACGACACCAACTTGGAGATTCACTATTGGAGGCCATGGAGAGGATGTTCAATGAACGTCTCCCTCCAGTGGGTGGAAGGGATCCATGACATCATAATGAAGAACTTGGTGATGAAAATTCTGGTTTTCGAATGGTTTTCACAACTGTTTTAGAAATGACCACGATGGCCATGATGGTGGTAGGCATGCTGGTCACAATGATCAGTGGCGAGGAAGTATTCAAAGACGTGGTCGGGGCAACCATGTGCACCATGATGATGAGCAGGAGTTACATGACAATTATTATATATGATGGTTATGATGCAGATGATGACCCTTTTGCAGATCATGGGCACTTTGAACATTACCATGATCAACATCGAGGTTCTGGTCTTGATGGAGAAAGTTGTCATCGTCACAATATGGATGATCCAGGCAACATTGCTCGTGTCAAGCTAAGTTTACCAAAATTTTCAAGAAAGGAAGATGCAGATGCATATCTCGAGTGTGAGGAGCAATGTTGTCGAAGTGTTCTCTACGACAGTTCCCCCGGTACCGCTACTGGAGCAGTTCGTGGAGATTCCTTGTTTGGAGGTGCATAGTCTCTAGATTGATCGAGCTTGAAGAACATAGGATGAACAACAGGATTTATATGGTTCGGGCCGTCGGAGCGTAAAACCCTACGTACATGGGAGTGTAAATTGTATTGCTTTGTGGCTTGCGCGTGTGCGTATGAGAGTCTGAGAGTTTGAGGGTCAGAGTCCTCTCTATCGGAGGCTGTCTGGTCCTTTTATGTCTCTAGGCCGGGCAGTTACATTGAGACCTAGGGCCCAACAGGTGGCCCCGTGGCCATCCGTACCCTATACACAATCTAGGGTATTAATAGCTACTTGTAGTGTCCACTGTCGATGGAGTTAAGGCACACCGCATGACACGCCGGGCAAATCATACCGAGTAGCGGTTGATGATGGCGGGAGAAGGCTCCATCTTGCCGACGCAGTCTACACGGTCAGCTGTGCAGTTACTGCCGTTGTCACGCCACACCGTCCTGTCCTATCGCTGTAATGACTACCAGGAGTGGGTGGAGGCGTGCGCTGCACACCATGCTTCTGGGGAATGCGCGAGTCTTGAGTGCGTGACTGGAATGTGCACGTCTTCCTTGACTCCAGAGGCCCACAGCCCATGGCGGGTGGTGGGACATGTGGCGGCTTCAGAGTTCGCCTCAGCAGAGAGGCTGGGCTAAGAGCTGGACGACACAAGGCAGCACCAGATCTAGCCTCAGTGGGGAGGCCTGGCCCGGAGCCAAGGGACACATGGCAGCTCCGGAGCCCTCCTCATCGTGGAGGCCTGGCCTGGAGCCAATGGACACGTGGCAGCACCAGACCTCGCCTCAGCAAGGAGGTGGAGTCTGGAGCCACTTCAAGCCTGTACATGGGGGCACCAGGTCTGCAGGGTACCGACAGTGAACACCGGGCCCACCTGTGGGGAGGTGACGATCCCGCAGGTGGTGCCTCCGTCTTTCCTTCCCGCGTGGCTACTTTGAACTTGTATCTTGGCAGTTGAAGCGGCAGCACGTCCCTGGCATAGTGGGTGATGGCCGTGCTTGGCAGTTGAAGCAGCAGCACGCCCCAGGCGTAGTGTACGCGTGGCCGTGCTTGATTCGAGGGTCGTGGCGATGTGCCCACGGAGCAGTTTAGGACAGCACGCCCCTGGAACAGTGTACGCGTGGCCGTGCTTGATTGAAGGATCGTGGCGACGTGCTCAAGGAGCGGTTCAGGGCACTGACTAACACTTCTCCAGCAGGTCCGTTAAGTGCGTTAAACCTCAAGCGAGCTCTGATACCATGCTAACACTGCCTCACGGCCTCGTCGAGCCAGGATCACGCTGAGGGGTGCTGCATTGCACAACACTGGATAACACACATAAAAAGTACAAAGCGGAAGCAAAGTTTTATTACATAAAAGAGTTTAGAGACATGTTTACAATAAAATATGTTCAGTCCACACTCGCGGGCGTAGACTAAGCACAGAGTTCACGTTCATCCCCTGAACGTGTTCCCTGTAGCACGCACACAGACTAACACAGCGGTGTGCACGACTCCCATTCAATGGGGTTGCCCTCTTGGGCTTCCGTTTCCTCCTCGGGAGTCTCCTCCTCATAACACCCTGCAAAATCTTCAAACACAAGCAGTGAGCACGATGACTCAGCAAGACTTACCCGTCTTTCCTATACATGAAACTTCTACATGCTAGGTTACAGTGTAAATGGGAAAGTAAGTGGCAAAGGACTCGCCTAAGTAGTTGAGCCTTAATTTTATGTTTTAGCAGCAAGTTGTGGAGAACCTCACGCTAAGGCACATAAGAGAGCCGCAATCAAACAAGAAACACATTTTTCTCATGTGCCTTGCCCAAGGTTGAAAATAACTTTATTTTGCTCTAAACTACAACAACTCATTAACGATCAAAGTATAACTTTCAATCAGCAACTTTCTAGCCTTTTCTTTCTATGTTACGATACAGTGAACAAGTGGTACTCACTGACCGCGAGGGACGGCGATTATAATCAATTTACACCTGCAGGGTTAACCGAATAACCCGTCACATATGCCCGTACCCGATGTTGCCTACAGCAACCATCACGGACATCGTACGTAACCATCTTTCATCCATCAGCCTAATGTTGAGCCTGTCCAATCGTCCCAAAAAAGAGGTCTCTACGCGTGCATCCATAGTGCCACCAGCCGATTTACACCTCGAGCTCTCAACCTACCCTCTGAACGACCAGCTATGCCTCAACACCCAGCTACCCGAATTACATCGGTTTCCCGGTTCTCATATATCCGGTAGGTATTTGGTACTGTTCTAGCTTGTTAAACAGGCCCGCACATGGCTCGGTCCTTAACTGACACAAGCGGAACTATGGCACCCAGGCCCCAACGACCTGCTGTCCTTACTCTCCGCTCGGTCTCATTTTTATTGCCATATGTTTCATTTGCTATCTTTACCCGAGTAGTGTGCCTCTAGCCTATTCTTGCGAGTAGTTCCAACTACTCGACTTGTACCGAATCCTACTCTATCTTATCGTTGCAGTAGCTAATCGAGGTTTAAAACCTAAGCCCAACCGAGGGTTTTCTTGGCTATGCATTTGGGTTTTCAAACAAGACTCTAATGCATAAATAAAATGGATACTCAATGTAAGTTTTCAAAACAATAAAGTTTATAAAAGGTTAATGCAAACCGGAGCTTGGCTTGCTGCTGTTGGTCATAGGCTAGCTGTTCCTCTGGATTGATGAAGTCTATAACTTCGGGCTCCTTCTCAACCTTAGTGACTACATGAGATAAATACGTATATGTATCAATTTGAATGCATTTCAATATGAAGTTGAATTTGGTAAGACTATAAGTATTGCTAGACAGGCCCAATGACTCTGAAATTTTTACTGTGGTTTAGATACAACCTTAACAGAGACTTGGAGAAGTTTCATTTGCAGCAAAGCTCATTTGAGCCCTCAACAAATAATTGTGTATTTGACCATAATTGGAGCTCTTAGGGTGCTCTAGGGGTTTTCATGGAGCAAGCCATGACATTCTGAAAACTATATTTTTGGAGGGTTACAATGGAGTTGGTTTCACTTAATTTGAACACTGCTAGCCAAAGATATGAGCTAAACAATTTCAGACAAAATCTGAAAATGTTTCTGGACATTTTCTATTTCTCTGGAACAGTTTTATTAATCACACCATTAGGTGGATCAAATGAGCTTAAATGGATCTGAACTTTTTATAGTAGCTCAGGGCTATTATGGTTAACATCCTGGCCAAATTTCAGAATTTTTCTCCAAAGGGTTCTCCAGTTAAAATTCTAAACAATTTAAATTTTGAAAAAATTAATTCTGGAGAAATAAGGATTTTCATAAAGTGAAACTTGATTTGTTGGAAAGTACTCAAATCCAACAAAACTTGGCTCACTCAACTTGGAGTTTCCTAGCCAAAGTTATGTGTGTTTGAAGTTTGAACTAGAATCTGAAAATTGAGGAAAAATTTAAATTGCTGCACGTGGGAACGGGGCTACGTGTCGTCTCCTCAGCGGCTGACACACGGGGCTACAGCGTTTTTCGCACGCAGCCACAGGCGATCCGGTGCCACAGCTGATCCCCGGTTTAAATATCTGGCCGCTGACACATGGGACCAGGGGCTTCTTCAACCTCCCGACATCCCGCGCTAGGCCGTCGCCCCCCTCACCGGAGTGCTCGCCGGAGGGGCTCTGCTGTGCGCCAAACTCCGAGATTTTCGCTGCCTCTGCCTAATCCCACACGAGGAACACGGTGCTGGCCTTAGCTCGAAATGACAACTACTGGAACATGGCCGTCGACGAGCGGCGGCTTCAGAAGAACTTCGACCGTGTCGGCCGGGCTTCTAGCACCTCAAAAGATCGAGCTAACCGTCGTAGAGCATCAGTGCACCATATGGAAGGTCCTCATGAACTCAAAGGAGCTCAGAAACGGCCGCAACTAGGATGTCACCGTGCGACCTAAGTCGGAAACCTGAAATCCTAGCAAAACTCGAAGATCAGTGGCTAAACCCGACGGTTCTCCGGAGTTTCGGATCATGTAGACTCGCACGGACATCTAGAAGTAGTTCTCTAAGTTAGGTGATGAGTGGTGCGGTATGTAACATGAATTTTGCGAATTGGTCCAGCGGCCTCTTTTGTACACCGGCGCAAAATCGTGAAATTCCGGTGACGGCAGCTCATGTCATGCCGCCGGAGCTTGCGGTAATGAAAGAGGGATCGATGACGAACCTCTTTTCTGTTCACAGCTCGGGGAAAAGTGGGCGATGGTGGCCAGAAGAGTTTTTCCCGTGGCGGCGGCTCGGGTTGAACAGAGGAAGAAGGAATTGGCGCGGTGGAGCTCGAGGAAGGTCGGTCACGGTCTAGAACCGGTGAGAAAACGTCGAGCGAGGATCGGCGAACTCGGTTGCAGTCTCAGCTCACCGTGACAACCACTGGTTCAGCCGGGCGACGGTGGAACCGAAAGCTCGGGTGAGCGGCGAGGTTCTTTTGCTCGGGTACGAAACAAGCGAGCGGTGAGCGGTGAAAAGATCAGGGGAGTGGTCGGGCGCGAGGATAAGAGGCCGGCGACGTCGCCCGGTTACAAAAATTCCAGAGCAGGAGGTGGCGCCGGTTCTCAGCTTGGTAGCGCGCTCAGCTGCAGCCCGAGAAACCAAGCACTCGGTTGATTCAGTCAGTTGCTCACTTGAGTGCTGACAAGAGGGCCCCACTTTCATATTTTAACCTCTGAAATTTAATTTCCCCACTGCTCTAAACAGTAGAGACACTAATACCCTTTGCAATTTGAATTATCCACCAAATGCCTATTTAAAATTGGTAGGATTCAAATTGTAAAGTGTTTGACTATGTTCATAGCACATATGCAGTTTGAAATTCAAATTAGATTTGAATTTACTTAAATTGGCTCATGTTAAGATCAACTCCAAATGGATTGAAAATTGGTGTGTGAGCTCACAAAAATGTGCTGAGTGTGAATATGAATCCCACTTTTGAATTCACGGGATGCAAAGAGTTTGAATTTGAATTTGAGTTCAAACTAGCCTCTTTCTAATTATACCCAAAAATACTGCAAAAAGGTTTTGGATTTGGGTGAAATTTGGCATGAGCATCCTTAGCAAAGTGTAGGAGTTTTTCATATGCTCATCCCCTATGTGATGCATGTGGGAAATACCACTTTTGCAAATTGTGAGTTTATCCTTTAATGACCAGGTTGATGGTGTTTACTTGCTCTTCAAGTGTGTTGATAAGTTTTCCTCAATTGAGGTGGGTGTGGTGTGATGAACACTTTGATTGTATGCAAAAACTTAGTCCCTTTCACTGACTGCGTCGGTCCCTGAGACGACCGCTGCAGTTCCGCTGTGCCGCTTTTCTCGGGAACTGCTCGAGCCTCGTTCTAAAGACGATGCCCGCCTGGCCCCCACTGTATGACAGGCGGACCTGGGTTCCACATGTCATTGGTGAAGCGGGTAGCACGGGGTGGTGCTAGGCCAGGCGCCGCGCGCAAAATCTGTAAAATCCCCAAAAAGTGGTAGCAAGAAAAATTCAGCTCATGTACACTTAGGAAAAATGAGGGGAATTAAAACTTTGAATTATAAAGGTGTAAGTTCAAAGTGGTGATTTAAACTTCCCAAAACTTCCAAACATGGAGATCTAAATACATAACTTGGGTCTTCATATTCCAAATATCCAACCTTCCAAATTTCAGCTCATTTGGAGGAGTTTCAATATTTGTTTGGGATTAAAAGGAGAAGCCCTCTAATCTGAATTTCAAATTTTGTTTCAAATTCCAATTTCCTCAATTTGCAAATTTGGTTCCACAAATGTGTTCTCCACATTTGAATTAGCAGCCATGCCAAAAATTAGAAACTTTGGACTTGGTGTGCTATGTTTTTGGAGCAAGGCAAAAGGGAGAATTCAAATTTCATTCAAATTCAAATGATCAAACACAATTCAAACTTCACACCAGAATTCAAACCATTTGAATTTAGCAAATTCAAACCTTAACTCTGGGGTGAAGCAAGGCATTCAATTATGAGTAGCTGGGGGGGGGGGGGGAATTTGGATTAAAAAAATAAGGTAGTGGGGCCCAACAGTCAGCCTCACAGATTCACTTTTCCCCTCTCTCTCTCTGTTTCCCGGTTGATCACAGCGCGCCAGCTCCCGGAAAAACCTCCGCCCAACGCTTCCACCGAGCTGCCTCACGCGCCGCTCCCGACATCGGTTCGATCCCGTGGTGATCAAGCAGAGACCGAGTGCCTCTGCTCTCTTCCTCACGCTAACCCGCGGACTCCACAGCCTCTGTTCTGCTCCCAGGCGCGAACGCGAGCCGCCAACGCTGTCTCTACCATTTTCGATCGCAAGCCGGCGTTGATTCCTCCCTGCTCGAGTTGCCAACACAAAAGGGGAGCGCTGACGTGGGTACAAGGTAGTCCCCTGCTCAGCTTTGACGCTTGGGGCTGCTGTTGGCCCTAATTCAAGGCCAGGTGCCAAGAACCGAAGCCACCGGCGGGAACCAAAGTTGGGCCACCGTGGACAGAGCGCCACGGCCACCCTCTTCCCCAACTTGCTGTAAACGAAAGGAGCATTTGCATGTCTTGATCGTGTAGCCAGAGTCCGTTTAGCGGTTGCTAGAACCGTTGGCAAGAATTTCGCCGTTTTCCGAAACTGTGTGCAGGCGGGTAGGGCTCGGTCTAACCCAAAATTAGTGTTGCAAGATCCATTAGAGCTCGAGCAAGCTTGCACACAACTTACATACTTCCTAGCGCCCCTCCTCGATGAAGAACCGAGCAAAAACATCAAGAAATGAGGGAGTTCTAGCTGTTTTCTTAGTCGCCGGTGCAAAAGCACCTCGGGTCACCGTGGAGCCACCGGTTGCCAGCTGTTTCACCGGCGGCTGAGGCCATTACTAGCTTCTGCAACGTCCACTGGTGCTATAGAGACAAAAATCTGAGCGTTTGGTGAGATATGGGGCTCGGTTGACCTCGCCGGAACCCTAGGGGCACGCTGTCACCATGGCGCACCGCCCTCCGGGCATCGCCGGCCGCCGGAGGCCATGCCCGAGAGTTCAGCGTGCCAACTTAGTGGGGGGCGGCAAATTTGTAGCCGGGGGGTGGCCGGGAAGTTGATTCCGGCGGCCCTCACCGGAGCACGCCGCCGCTGCCTCTGTTTTGGCGCGAGGTAGAAGACAGGACTGGCAAGTGGGACCCACTGTCGATTTAAACATTTCCAGATTTTCCTAATTCAGTTCAAACTTTGGAGACCCATAACTTCGTGTAGAAAACTCCAAAAGGGTGAGACCAATTTTGTTGGAATCCTCATGAAGAGTACTTCACAGAGAAATAAATTGCTTGCTATGAAAATGCCCAGGAATTTGTGTAGAATTGTTTTTACTAAATACTTTAGAGATTTATTACAGGAGCAATTCTTTATGAAACATTCTCAAATTTGGGCAGCAAAACCTTTTCTTGGTTACCGATCTCCAGTAAAAATTTGGGCTTCATTGGATTTCATTTGCTTGGCTAAATTGCCTTATAAAGTTCAGCCTTATTTGAAAATTCAAATTTAAACAGAAACTTTTCAGAACTCCTATCCAACTTCAAAAATTCATATCTCTCTGTTGTTAGCCCCAAAAATGGTGAAACAAATTTTGTTAGAACCATGGAGACTTACCCTAATCAGATATTACACTGTTAGCTATGTCAGAGCTCCTGATTTGGGCTCAAAATTCAGAGAATCCTTGTGCTTCTGGGAATTTTGGAGACCACAATGTGCAATAACATATCCCCAAATTTTGCTCAGATCTAGTCTCCCCTGTAAAAATCCCAAAGCCAATTAAGGATCCTAAATAGCAGTAGCTATAAATAGAAGTTTACTTCTTATAAGTCCTCAATACTTATACATATATTTTGTTACGTTTCATTTAGTAACCGAAGTTGAGGACGCACCGGAGCCCTTGGATGTCCTCCCACCAGAAGCTGACTTCCCATTTAACTCACGACCAGGCAAGCCCCGGTTTGCATTTAAGTACTTTTGCAAATTCTTTATTTGTATCACTTATGTCCAGGGTGAATGCTTGCATTAGAGTTAGGGTGATTGAAATCCCACTTGCATAACCTTTTAAATCATATGGAGGGTTGGGTAGTTTACAGACTCGACGAGTAGAGAATGTCATGCTAATATGCCTAGGATCTTGGTAGAAGTTGAGTAGTTGGAATCTACTCGCGAGATAAGGCTTTATCACCTGGTTTGGTCAGAATAGAAAATGGATCAAGAGTGGAGAAAATGAGACACAGCAGGGGGATAGGAAGCAGTGAGCGGAGGTCTCACGTGCATAGCCTCGTCGGTGTCGATTGAGGACCGAGTCATGTGTGGGCCTGCTGAACAAGTATCGAACAGTACCGGATGGCATACTGACATAAGCATGAAACCGATGTAATTGGTTAACCTGGGTGTCAAGGCTTACCCAACCATAAATAGGAGTGGGTTGAGGGTAGCAAGGTGTAAATCTGCTGGTGGGCACAGTCACGCTCCACGCGGGGACCTCCTGCCCATTACGGATGGACCGGTTCGGCATTTGGGTTGCCTTTGAAAGGTTGTTGCATACAACAGAGTAGGAAGGGGTGTGGAATCACGCTTCTGAAAGTGGGTGTATACAACGTGTTGTCCGGGTGTCTCCTGATTGCAATCACCGTCCCTCGCGGTTATTTGAGTACTGCTTGTTCACTGTTCTGTGACGTAGTAAGAAGTGAAGTAAGGCAGATGAATGATAATATGCTGTGATGATATATTAATGTTTTGGAAACCATGTCTGCTGTAGATGTAGAGCTAATTAAGTTTATTTTCCGCTTTGGGCATCACCACATTGGAGGAAAACGTTTCTTGTTTGATTGTGGACTTCTGATGTGAGGGCTGCCTAAGGCACAAGAATCTACTGCTATATAACTGAAAGTAAGGATCAACTTATAGGCGTGTCTTTGTTGCAAAGTCCTTTTTCCTATCTTACACATCCTTGCATGTAGAGTTCCATGCCTAGGCTGGTCAGTTAAGCCTTGCTGAGCCATCGTGCTCACGATTGCAATATTTGAGCTTTATGCAGGTGAGAGCTATGAGGAGGGGTCCGAGGACGAGGCAATGCCCTCGACAGGGTACACGGCCGAGCTGGTGTGGGAACCACCCCGTGGTTCACCCACTCCAAGATCGCATAGGGTGGTGCCATGCGATGCGGCACCCAACAGCACACACGAAAAGATTAGAGAACAACATACAAACTTTTATTTAATATAAAACAGCGGAAGTCTTTTTTTTACAAAACCTATTCATACAGCAGAAGTAGTATACATATATGTCCTCTCATCCTATCTATGCAAAAGTGCAGCCGTCCAGCCCGGGGACGCTACACGCTAGCAGCAAGTAACCGGAGAATCACGGCGGTGTGCAGGGCTCCAGCTCGGCCGTGTACCCCGACGGGGGCAATGCCTCGTCCTCTTAACCTTCCTCATAACTCTCACCTGAACACAGCTCAAATATTGCAACCGTGAGCACGAAGGCTCAGCAAGTCTTAACCGTCAACCCTAGGCATGGAACTCTACATGCAAGGATGTGCAAGGTAGGAAAGGACTTTGCGATAAAGACACGCCTATAAGTTGATCCTTACTTTCAGTTTTATAGCAGCAGATTCATGTGCCTTAGGCAGCCCTCACATCGGAAATCCACAATCAAACAAGAAACACTTTCCTCCGATGTGGTGATGCCCAAAGTGGAATATAAACTTAATTAGCTCTATGACTACAGCATACAAGGTTTCAAGACATTAATAATTCAATACAGCATTTTCAGTTGGCCTATTTCACTTCTTACTACGTCACAGCGCAGTGAACAAGCGGGTACTCAAATAACCGCGAGGGATGGTGATTGCAATCAAGACACACCCGGATAACACGTTACATACACCCACTTTCAGAAGCATGATTCCACACCCCTTCCTACTCTGTTGTATGCAACAACCTTTCAAAGGCAACCAAAATGCCGAACCGGTCCATCCGTAACGGGCAGGAGGTCCCCGCGTGGAGCGTGACTGTGCCCACCGGCAGATTTACACCTTGCTACCCTCAACCCACTCCTATTTAGGGATGGGTAAGCCTCGACACCCAGGTTAACCAATTACATCGGTTTCCTGGTTCCCATATGCCAGTATGCATCCGGTACTGTTCGATACTTGTCCAGCAGGGCCGCACACGGACGTTCCTCAATCGACACACAGGGCTACGCACGTGAGCCCTCTGCTCACTGCATCCTATCCCCCCTGCTGGGTCTCATTTTCACAACTCAAGCCATTTTCTACCTCTTTTCTTCCCGTGTGATAAGTACTCTCGCGAGTAACTTCCAACTACTCGACTTCTACTGAGATCCTAAACATTAGCATGGCATTCTCTACTCGTCGAGTTTGTAAACTACCCAAGCCGTTATAGGATTTAAAAGGCTATGCAAGTGGGGTTTCGATCACCCTAACTCTAAATCAAACCTTCATCCTAGACATAAGTGATACAAATAAAAAGCTTTATAAATGGTACTTAAGTGCAAACCAAGGCTTGCCTTGTTGCGAGTTAAAGGGGAAGTCAGCTTCTTGTGGGAGGACATCCAAGGGCTCCGGTGCGTCCTCAACTTCGGTCACTAATATGAAAGGTAAAAAAATATATGTATAAGTATTAAGGACTTATAAGAATTGAACTTCTATTCATAGCTACTGCTATTTAGGATCCTTAATTGGCTTTGGGATTTTGACAGAGGATACTAGACTCTCTAAGGATGATTTGAGCCAAATTTGGAGGCATGTCATTGCATAATTTGACATAGCTAGTAATGGAAGATCTGATTAGGGAAAGTCTCCATGGTTCTAACAAAATTTGTTTCACCATTTTTGGAGCTACAATCAGAGATATATGAATTTTTGAACTTGGACAGGAGTTCTGAAAAAAACTTCTGTTTAAATTGGAATTTCCAATTAAAGGCTGAACATGGGAAGGCAGTTTAGCCTACCAAATGAACTCCAATGAAGCCCAATTTTGTACTGGAGATCAGTAACTATGGAAAGGATTTTCTGCCCAAATTTGGGAATATTTCATAAAGAATTGCTCCTGTAATAAATCCCAAAAGTATTTACTAAAAACAATTCTACAGAAATTCCTGGGCATTTTCATAGCCTAAAATTGGTTTCTCTGTGAAGTACTGTTCATTAGGATTCCAACAAAATTGGTCTCACCCTTTTTGGAGTTTTCTATACAGAGTTATGAGCTTCCAAAGTTTGAACTGCATTAGGAAATTCTGGAAATGTTTAAATCCCAGCTGTGGGTCCCACCCATCAGTTCTTTCTTCTCCCTCGTGCCAAAAAGAGGAGTCTGCGGCGGTTTCTCCGGCGAGGGTGGCGGGAACGGCTCTCCCGGCCATCCCTCGGGCCTAAACTCGCCGCTCCCCCATATTTGACCGTGCTGAACACTTTGGGAGGGTCGCCTGCGGCCGTAGCTCACCAGAAACCACCGCGCACCGGTGACAGCAAAGTTTTAAACTCCGCCGAGGTCGGGAACCCTTATTCCTCCATCACACGATCAATTCTCGGGTTCTAGAGCATCAGTGAACGATGTAGGCGCCCGTAAGGGTACTGGCCGCCGGTGAAACAGCCGGCAACCGGGGGCTCCACGGCGACCCTTCTCCGTCAATTTTCTTAAATGATCCTTGAGTTCTTCTAGCTGCTTGGAGTCCATCCGATAAGGTCTCTTGTATATCGGGGCTGTTCCAGGTACTAGCTCAATTGCGAATTCCACTTCACGATCGGGAGGCATACCTGGCAACTCCTCCGGAAAAACATCTGGATATTCCCTGATGGTCCTGATTTTCTCAACTTTCACCTCAACTTGATTTAATTTAATGTCCCTCCTAGGCTCGTGTATTGTTATGAACTTTACTCTTGTGCCACTAGGGTGAGTTAGTTCCACCATTCTTGTCGAACAATGGATGATTCATTCATGTTTGGTCAACCAATCCATACCCAAAATAATATCTATCCCTGGTGAATCTATCACTATGAGGTTAGCAGTAAATACTACCCCATTAATGTCTAGGTTCACTTTGGGACACACTTGTCTTGTCCTTATTTCTCCACCCGGAGAGTTTACGGCTAGCATATGGTTCATTTGTGTTGTTACTAGGTCATGCTTCTTAACAAACCCTTGAGCAATGAATGAGTGGGTAGCACCAGAATCAAACAGCAGGGTCACAATGTGTAAATTGGCAGGAAACTTACCAACTACCACGTCGGGTGCCTCTTGTGCTTCCTCCATAGTGACGTGGTTCACCCGTCCTCTCATTACATTCTGCTGTTGTGGCTGCGTGGGCTTCTTCTTTGGGCACTTATGGGCGTAGTGCCCCACTTCTCCGCAGCTAAAACATTGCACCCCAACCTTAGGTGCCTGGCCTTTGCTGTCTTGGGGTTGGTTTGGGGGTCCTTGTACTGCTGGTCGAGGTGGATATGCAGGGCGAGGCTTCTGTACGAACTGACGTTGTGGCTGTATTGGTGCTGCGGGAGGCCTGTAGTTCGGGTTGTACCCTCTTGGTGCTGAGTAGGGTACCGCAGCACGGTTCGTCTGCCCTGTAGGTTGCTGCATCAGACGTGGGCGGGTGTTGCTCCTTGAGGCCTGATGTGACCACCTGGCCTTCCTCTTATTCTCATTTTCCAAGGCCTTCAGCTTCCTTTCTACCACAAACACTCTGTCCACCATCTTTTGGAAACTCTCATACTCATTTGAGGACATTGCACACTGCATTTCTGCGGTAAGTCCTTCCACGAAACAATCTTGTTTCTGCTCATCAGTCTCTATGTCCCGTGGGGCATAACGGGATAGTTGAGTGAATTTAGTGAGTTATAGTTGGTGTTCTCTTAGCCTCTGCAACACCAACCTTAGATGTTTCTCATGTTCTTCTTCATCTTTGGAGAAGATGAGAATGTCATCTATGAAAACCACCACAAATTTGTCTAGATATTCCATGAATACCTTGTTCATGAGATACATGAAGTATGCCGGGGCATTAGTTAGCCCGAAAGGCATGACAGTGTATTCATACAGTCCGTACCGAGGTACGAAAGCTGTCTTGGGAATATCAGATTTCCTTATCTTGAGTTGGTGGTATCCCGACCTGAGATCAATTTTTTCGAGAACACACAAGCTCCCCTCAACTGATCAAACAAGTCTTCAATGCGGGGTAATGGGTACTTGTTCTTGATAGTTACCTCATTCAAGGCACGGTAATCCACGCATAACCTTTGGGTTCCGTCCTTCTTGGGCACAAATATCACCGGAGCTCCCTATGGTGAGGAACTAGGACGAATATACCCCACCGTCATGTTTCCCTGCTGCAGTCCCAAAAACTCCTTCCTCTTGTTTTTGAGTTCACCTCTTGGGATGTAATGGTTGCGGAAGCTACGCTTGAACTCTTCCCAAGTGATGTTCTCAGGGTCATGATGGGCAGCCACGTAGGCGGTCCACCAATCAGCAGCAGGTCCATGCAATTGATGAGAGGCAAACAGCACCCTCTCATACCCTTGGCACTGTATGATCCTCATCTTGCTTTCAATGGTCTTCAGCCAATCATCTGCCTCCAGAGGTTCAGCAGCACTTGCAAACTTTGGAGGTTGAGTTCCTAGAAACTCACTCAACTTTGGTTGGCGTGGTGCAGCTTGTGGAGGTGGAACTTGATGCAAGTTGGCCACCACTTGAGTCAAGTTCTGGATGAGCTGATTTTGATTCTCCAGCATTTGGTGGATGGGATCAACTCCTTCATGGTGACCACCCCGGTCCTGGCCTCCAGAAAGATGAGGGTTGCATGCCTCATCGTTGTTATTGGCGGGGTTGGCAGCACGTCCTTTTCTTCTTCCGGCCATCTGGCAGAATCAACCAATGTTAATTTGAAAGCATTTAGTATCATCTTACTACTTTCATTTGTTTGTACTTTGAAGTGTTGAGGCTTTGTTATACTTTTCTGCGGGTTCATTTCTCACACAAAAATGAATGCAATATTATTTTATGTGGGTTCACACACCAAAGCAAAACAATCTAAAGACGAGGCTGTGGACAATTGCTCATGGCTTCCACAACTCACATCACACACCAAGCATTAACACACCATTAACTTAACTTAACGACTCGACTATTCGACATCTTGCTAACTAAGGGAAGGACTCTACACTACTCATTTTCTTGAGCTGGCTCCTCGGGATCTTCCTCATCATTTCGGCTGCCTTATGACTCTGCTTTGGGTGGGGAGACTGCTGGTGGAGAAGTGCGACGATGCCTGATCGCTCGGCAATCTGGGGAGTCAGGAGTCCATGTATTATTCACGGTGACACACAGTTCATTCCCATCTCCTCTTTCTCTCGCCCTCAAGCAGGCTCGCAGCAACGCCTCGGTTTCCTTCAGGATGTCACGAACATCCTGAAGCTCCTGCTGACACTCCTGCAGTCAAGTGCTGAGCATAGCAGCATCCTCCAAGCACAAGTCCATGTGCTCATGGGAAGTCCCTTGCTGCACCGGCGGGTACTTGTACTCCGTGGTACCACTCTCACGCTGGAGGACATACATGTACTCAGTCCTGTCCAGGTGGCGACGATAGATGTGACTCTAGCAAGTGATGGCCTCCCAGGTGACATCCTTCTCCGCATCGACCTGTGTCGCTCTGCAAGCTGGAGAGCGGTGGATCTTAAGCAGCTGATTTTCGTGTATAATCCTCATCTCTGAACTCCATTCTTCTCTCTTCTCACGGATGGTCCTGGTGGAGTTATAGTGGATGATTAGCTTGCCCGTATTGCCGGCGGCTTCGAGCATACGTCGAAGACGGCGCAACAAGCCTCCTACTGCCAATCCGTAGGAAAGGTACGTCACCGGACGGCTCTCCTCTCTTTCGGCAAGGGCAACTACGGGAACTCTCCCTCCTGTGGACTTGCGAGCAGTGCGAATCATGCGAACCATCTAAAAACAAAAAGCATTTAAACTTAGGTTAGATAAACTTTTAAACAAAAATCCTATTTTGAATGAAAATTGGGGTAAGATGAAGAAAGTGACTCATTAAATAACACTTTTCCACACACACCTTGTGAAAATAGTTTTTAAGAAAATAGGGCCCTTAAATCCGTCCATTTCTACCTAGGTCCACGTTCCTACGAGCAACCTTGGCTCTGATACCACTTCTGTCACACCCGGTTCTTCCGAAGAACAACCGAGTGAACATCACATTATCCCAGGATCATTTTCTCATACATGTGATGACAAATAGTGAAGCATCATTTATTACAAGCCAGGTGTCGAATATAGATAAGTCTTACATAGCAAATGTCTCGTTGGACAATAAAAAGTTCATCACAAGTAAATAAACTAGCAGCAGAATATTATTCTTGGGGGCTCCGTCACAGACGTTGCCCGGGGGTCTCCATGAACCTAGAAACCTTCTTCGGGTCCAAAGTCTTGGTCATTATACACCACCTCATTATCTTGACCTGAGCAGCAATATAAACCAAAAAATATGCAAGGTTGAGTACCAATGGTACTCAGCAAGTGTGGGAAAATTATATCATGCATGGCTAGAGCAAGGAGAGGTTGAACTCATGGTTAAAGCACTACGCAATTAACACCTATCTCCTTAGCTTATTAAGCACCTACATTACTACACAGGTGAAATGGTCCCAATCTCCCAACCCATCATCAAAATCAAGAACCATAACATTATTTCCGATGTTAAGCTCCCCACTTAACATCCACAACTTCCAAAATCATCAATCCTCTAATCATGAATAAGTCCAAGCCGCTCTTGACCGTGAGCATGGCTGTCATGACAGTTTTGACTCTGCAGAGTTTGTACCACTGTACCCACATGTAGTGATTTCATCCCCCGTTGCCGGGTGGACTAAAAGAACCTCCATTTTGCCAGTGGCTACGAACCACATTCACACTTCCCAGGTGTGTAGCCAGGAGATCACTACGAAGCCTTTACAAAGGGATTCCCGACGACCGTGGGCCCACTGAGGTTTCACCCCTAACAGCATACAAGAGGCTCCAACCCCGCTGCAGTGGCCCCCTCTTGAGCCTTGCGGTTCATATGGTAGTCCAGCTGACACCTACTCCCCGCACCATCCAACACACCCATACTACGCCGGGGATACACCTAATTAATTGGCCAAGCTGCCCCATCTCAGCATGTGGTTGGCACTGTAAAGCCAGGTTACATGCTCCATGAACCGGTCCTTAGGATCCAGGCAAGTACTAAACACAAACCCAAGAGTATGGTAAAATAAACTGATGATCTCATATCCCAAATATCTCATTCTAAGCATGGCTAAGCATATGCATAATAATAAATGACATGATAAAATAAATCCCAACCCAAGCTACAAGAAAACAAGGTGATGCAATTCTAGGGAAACTTCCTAGCATGGGTTTCATATTTAACTTGACAATGCAAATAATTCTATCTACACATCCTAGCATAGGATCAAAGTGGTCAAAGACACTTGCCTCCTTCCTGCTGCTCTTGAAATGGGTAGTCCTGGTCTTGGAAAGGAATAACTTGCTCTTGAGCAGGTTCTACATCATACCATCACACATAGCAAAAGAAAAACAACAATCCATAAGACATGGTTCACACTTCCACTTCATACAAACCACACATTCATATTTATGAAAGTCATTCTCATTTCTATGTGTTGTGGTTACATTATGTGTTTTGATTTTGGCTTACATGCACTTTAAACATGTGCATATGATTTCTACTTTTGTATTCATTTTTATGTTTGTATATAATATATGAGTTTCCAATTTAAATAAATTCCTTATATTCAATTGATACACCTTTTAGCTACCAAGTGTGCATGAAAGGTATTTTTCTTCTCCATATGTGTCTTCAGAATTTCTACCAACCCTAAACTGAATTCTTTGGATTTTAGAAACTCAATTTATCATTTACTAGTTGCTATATTTTCAGATTTATTTCCTATGCCTAAGTGTGAACTTTATTATAAAAATAACAAGATACATCATCTAAACAAAATAGTTTCTGATCTAAAATATTTGCTAACATATTTTTGACCTTTTCCTCTGATGTAAACTATTTCACAATTATTTTCCCTATTTTCTAGAACTATTCTTTACTTAAAAATGTGTCCCTAAATGTGAATAATAAATTAAACAGATTCAATTCAGCCCAAAATATGTTTTTATCTCACTACAAAGTTTCCTAAATACTGAGAAAGTCTTTAATTTAATTTTGACAATATGTTTGTCCCACTTTTTAAGTTTTAAACACTTGCCATATATTCAATTTCCCAATTTAAATATTAAACAGGGCTAAAAAGGTAAACTCACCCCACTTCAGGGTCTATAATATTATTTTCAGAATTTCCAGGGGTCTAGCTACACTTATCAGAGGAGTTTTTCTTAATTTTTATTAAGTCCAGGGGCTAAAACTGATTTTTAAATGAATTTACATGATTTTCTGAAGTTCCAGGGGCTAGATCAGAAGTTTCCGGGGCTAGCTCTTATTTCCCGAGAACCCTAGGGGGTAGCACGTAAGATTTCCAGTCTTTATAACGCGGGGCTGACGTGGACCGTCCGATTTTAAACCGACGGCTGAGATTATAACGTCGAACCGGTAAGGGGGGATTTAAACCCTACTGTGCGATTTAAAATAAACGGTGCACAAGCGGCCACGTCGCTCTGATCGAACGCGGGCGGCGCTGCCGGCGGCGCACGGCGGCGGGAAGCGGCGATCTCGCCGGAGACTTTCGGATCTTCGAGAATTCTTCCTAGAACTGTGATTTTATGGCATAGATCGGTGGAGGGGAGGTCGGGGATCTCACCTCAGGGGTTTTCTTGAGCTCGGAGGTCCTGGAAGGTGATCGGCGACGAGGTCCAAGGTGAAACCACGGCGAGGCTCGTCGGCGCTGTGTTTACACCGCAAGTCACCGAGTTTTCTGCACCTGCAAGGTTCCCTGGAGGCAGTGGATCAAGACCAGCGAGTTAGATCGAAATTTCCGAGCTTAGATCGGCCAGAATTCGCCGGAGAAGTCTCGGTTCTCACCGGAGGAAAATCGGCGGATCGCGTGGCAAAAACAGAACGAGGCCGGGGTTTTTATAGACGGGGGAGGGTGGCGGGGTGGTTTAAATCGAGTTTGCGTCGCCCCCGAACGGAATTTGGATGGAATACGCGAGAATTTCCGATCGGTTTCCATTCGGGTGAGAGAGTCCGGCGCTGGCGCGAGGTAGACGATGAACTGGCGGGCCCCGCCTGTCAGTGGGGGGAAGCGGCGCGCGCGGCTGCGGGCTCGCGTGGGCGCTGGGTGGGCCGGCTGGTGGGTTGCGGCCCACTGGCCGGTTTTTTTCTGTTTTCTCTTTTTCTTTTTCTATTTCTTTTCTGATTTGAGTTTAATTTGAATTCCAGTTTGAATTTGAATTTTTGCAAAACATGCAACACGTCCAAAAATTTTTAAATTCCCCTCTTAACATGATTTTAGGGTCTTAACAAAATTTTGGGGTGTTACATGTTTTCAAGTGATTCTTGTTGCATTAGATCCGTGACTTGATTCTCTACCTCTCTACTTGATTTGTCATGGTTGAACACGTTTGAAAACACTTGCACACACGGTTTCTTTAACCAATTGATTTTTTGCTGAGGGGTTTTTGTTGTTTCCGCTGCGAAAAGTTTTAATCTACCATTCACCCCTCCTCTGGTAGCTTTTCACGTGTTCTTCGATCCCACAGAGGGGTCATCCTGTGGTGAATCCTTCTGTCATAGTCGGCCGACTGCCAGCCGAGCAGCCGCCTTATGCGCCCGAGATCTTTGTCAGGTGGGAGGAGCGAAGGTTGGTCACCATTGGAGCAGGTGGTGGATGGATCTGGTTGGACGCGGAGTGCAATGGAGGAAGACAAAGGGCATGAGGCGCAAGGAAGCAAATAAGGAGACGATTGCCTTTCGCTGCAAAGTTTCCTTTATTACTACTGCAACCCTTGGGAGGGTTTTGTAGGGACCACCCCGTGGTTCACCCACTCCAAGATCCCATAGGGTGGTGCCGTGCGATGCGGCAACCAACAGCACACACGAAAACAATAAAGAACAACATACAAACTTTTATTTGATATAAAACAGCGGAAGTCTTTTACAAAACATAATTATACAGCGGAAGTATTCTTTATTAACACTCTCTCATTCTAACTAAGCAAAAGTGTAGCTGTCTAGCCCGGGGACGCTACACACTAGCAGCATGGAACCAAAGATCACGGCGGCGTGCAGGGCTCCAGCTCGGCCGTGTACCTCTTCGGAGGCATTGCCTCATCCTCGGACCCCTCCTCATAGGTCTCACCTGCATACAGCTCAAATATTGCAACCGTGGGCACGATGGCTCAGCAAGGCTTAATCGACTAGCCTAGGCATGGAACCCTACATGCAAGGATGTGTAAGATAGGAAAAAGGACTTTGCAACAAAGACGCGCCTATAAGTTGATCCTTACTTTCAGTTTTATAGCAGCAGATTCTTGTGCCTTAGGCAGCCCTCACATCGGAAGTCCACAATCAAACAAAAAAGGCTTTCCTCCGATGTGGTGATGCCCAAAGCGGAAAATGAAATTAATTAGCTCTACATCTACAGCAGACATGGTTTCCAAAACATTAATATATCATCACAGCATATTATCATTCATCTGGCTTACTTCACTTCTTACTACGTCACAGAACAGTGAACAAGCGGTACTCAAATAACCGCGAGGGACGGTGATTGCAATCAGAAGACACCCGGACAACATGTTGCATACACCCACTTTCAGAAGCGTGATTCCACACCCCTTCCTACTCTGTTGTATGCAACAACCTTTCAAAGGCAACCCAAATTCCGAACCGGTCCATCTGTAACGGGCAGGAGGCCCCCGCGTGGAGCATGACTGTGCCCACCGGCAGATTTACACCTTGCTACCCTCAACCTACTCCTATTTACGGTTGGGTAAGCCTCGACACCCAGGTTAACCAATTACATCGGTTTCCTGCTTATGTTAGTATGCCGTCCGGTACTGTTCAATACTTGTTCAGCAGGTCCGCACACGACTGCTTCCTATCCCCCCTGCTGGGTCTCATTTTCTCCACTCTTAAGCCATTTTCTATTCTGACCAAACAGTGTGATAAAGACTTACCTCGCGAGTAGATTCCAATTAGTCGACTTCTACCGAGACCCTAAGCATATTAGCATGGCATTCTCTACTCGTCGAGTCTGTAAACTACCCAACCCTCCATAGGATTTAAAAGGTTATGCAAGTGGGGTTTCAACCACCCTAACTCTAATGCAAGCATTCACACTGGACATAAGTGATACAAATAAAGAATTTGCAAAAGTACTTAAATGCAAACCAGGGCTTGCCTGGTTACGAGTTAAATGGGAAGTCAGCTTCTGGTGGGAGGACGTCCAAGGGCTCCGGTGCGTCCTCAACTTCGGTCACTAAATGAAATGTAACAAAATATATGTATAAGTATTAAGAACTTATAAGAAGTAAACTTCTATTAATAGCTACTGCTATTTATGATCCTTAATTGGCTTTGGGATTTTTACAGGGGAGACTAGACTCTCTAAGGATGATCTGAGCAAAATTTGGGGAAATGTTATTGCACATTGTGGTCTCCAAAATTTCCACAAGCACAAGGCTTCTCTGAATTTTGAGCTGAAATCAGGAGCTTTGACATAGCTAACAGTGGAAGATATGATTAGGGTAAGTCTCCATGTTTCTAACAAAATTTGTTTCACCATTTTTGGAGCTACTAACAGAGAGATATGAGTTTTTGAAGTTGGATAGGAGTTCTGAAAAAGTTTCTGTTTAAATTTGAATTTCCAAATAAGGCTGAACTTTGGAAAGCAATTTAGCCTAGCAAATGAACTCCAATGAAGCCCAAATTTTTACTGGAGATCAGTAACCATGAAAAGGATTTGCTGCCCAAATTTGAGAATGTTTCATAAAGAATTGCTCCTGTAATAGATCTCTAAAGGATTTACTAAAAACAATTCTACAGAAATTCCTGGGCATTTTCATAGCAAGCAATTTATTTATCTGTGAAGTACTCTTCATGGGGATTCCAACAAAATTGGTCTCAACCTTTTTGGATTTTTCTACACAAAGTTATGGGTCTCCAAAGTTTGAACTGAATTAGGAAAATCTGGAAATGTTTAAATCGACAGTGGGTCCCAATTGCCAGTCCTGTCTTCTACCTCGCGCCAAAACAGAGGCAGCGGCGGCGTGCTCCGGTGAGAGCCACCGGAATCAACTTCCCGGCCACCTCCGGCTTCAAACTTGCCGTCCCCCACTAAGTTGGCACGCTGAACTCTCTGGCATGGCCTCCGGCGGCCGGCGATGGCCGGAGGGCGGTGCGCCACGGTGACAGCGTGCCCCTAGGGTTCTGGCGAGGTCAACCGAGCCCCATACCTCACCAAACGCTCAGAATTTTGTCTCTGGAGCACCAGTGGACGTTGCAGAAGCTAGTAATGGCCTCGGCCGCCGGTGAAACAGCCGGCAACCGGTGGCTCCACGGAGACCCGAGGTGCTTTTGCACCGGCGACTAAGAAAACAGCAAGAACTCCCTCATTTCTTGATTGTTTTGCTCGGTTCTTTGTCGAGGAGGGGCGCTAGGAAGTATGGAAGTTGTGTGCAAGCTTGCTCGAGCTCTAATGGATCGTGCAACACTAATTTTGGGTTAGACCGAGCCCTACCCGCCTGCACACAGTTTCGGAAAACGGCAAAATTTTTGCCACCGGTTCTAGCAACCGCTAAACGGCCTCCGGCTACATGATCAGGACATTAAAACGCACCTTTTGTGTACAGCAAGTTGGGGAAGAGGGTGGCCGGTGGCGCTCTGTCCACAGTGGCCCGACTTTGGTTCCCGCCGGTGGCTTCGGTTCTTGGCGCCGATCCTTGAATTAGGGCCAACAGCAGCCCCAAGTGTCAAAGCTGAGCAGGGGACTACCTTGTACCCATGTCAGCGCTCCCCTTTTGTGGTTGCAACTCGAGCAGGGAGGAATCAACGCCGGCTTGCGATCGAAAACGGTAGAGACAGCGTCGGCGGCTCGCGTTCGCGCGTGGGAACAGAACAGAGTCTGTGGAGTCCGCGGGTTAGCGTGAGGAAGAGAGCAGAGGCACTCGGTCGCTGCTTGATCACCATGCGGTTGAACCGACATCGGGAGCAGCACGGGAAGCAGCTCGGTGGAAGCATCGGGCGGAGGTTTTTCCGGGAGCTGGCGCGCTGTGATCAACCGGGAAACAGAGAGAGAGAGGGGAAAAGTGAATCTGTGAGGCTGACTGTTGGGCCCCACTACCTTATTTTTTTAATCCAAATTTCCCCCCCAGCTACTCATAATTGAATGCCTTGCTTCACCCCAGAGTTAAGGTTTGAATTTGCCAAATTCAAATGGTTTGAATTCTGGTGTGAAGTTTGAATTGTGTTTGATCATTTGAATTTGAATGAAATTTGAATTCTCCCTTTTGCCTTGCTCCAAAAACATAGCACACCAAGTCCAAAGTTTCTAATTTTTGGCATGGCTGCTAATTCAAATGGGGAGAACACATTTGTGGAACCAAATTTGCAAATTGAGGAAAATGGAATTTGAAACTGAATTTGAAATTCAGATTAGAGGGCTTCTCCTTTTAATCCCAAACAAATATTGAAACTCCTCCAAATGTGCTGAAATTTGGAAGGTTGAATATTTGGAATATGAAGACACAAGTTATGTATTTAGATCTCCATGTTTGGAAGTTTTGGGAAGTCTGAATCACCACTTTGAACTTACACCTTTATAATTCAAAGTTTTAATTTCCCTCATTTTTCCTAAGTGTACATGAGCTGAATTTTTCTTGCTACCACTTTTTGGGGATTTTACATCCCTCCCCCCATAAAAAGAATCTTGTCCGGAGATTCCAAAAGAAATGCAAAGTGGGGAAACTTTACCGGGTATACGATGATAGCAAGTCCGGATAATATGTTCGTAGATAGTCCTCGCTTTCCCATGTCGCCTCGTCAGCGGTATGGTTACTCCACAAGACCTTGTAGAACCATAAGTTCTGGTTTCTTGTGACGTGACTCCTTTCATCCATAATCCGGATTGGATACTCCGTGTACGTGAGGTCCGGTTGAAGAACTTCTATGTCTTCAGTGCGGATTTCAGCGGCGGGTTTGAGGCACTTCCTCAGCTGAGAGATGTGGAAGACATTGTGAATTCCTGCGAGTGACGCCGGTAAATCCAAGCGATAGGCTGCGGGTCCGCATCTTTCTATGACAGCAAACAGACCAATGAACTGTGGCGCAAGTTTACCCTTTACTCCGAAACAATGAACTCCCTTCATCGGAGACACACGGACATAAACATGGTCCCCGATGTCGAAGTGGAGAGGGTGACGTCTTTTATCTTCATAGGTCTTCTGACAAGATTGAGCAGCCTTAAGATTGGCTTGTATTACTCGCACTCGTTCTTCAGCCTGATTCACAAGTTCAATGTCGTAGATAACTCGCTCGCCGGACTCGCACCAGTTGAGAGGTGTGCGGCATTTCCGGTCGTAGAGAGCTTCATACGGCGCCATCTTGATACTAGCTTGATATCCATTATTGTGAGAAAACTCTGCCAGCGGCAAATGATAATCCCAATTCTTGCCGTGGTGGATGGCACAAGCGCGTAGCATGTCTTCAAGCACTTGATTCACCCGTTCAGTTTGACAATCCGTCTGCGGGTGATACGAGGAACTTCGGATCAGTTTGGTCCCCAATGATGTGTGCATCTGTTCCCAAAACTGAGCGACGAACAGCGCACGGCAATCTGAAATAATGGAGTGGGGAACACCGTGCAAGCACAAGATCCTTGCAATATACAGCTCCGCATATTGCTTGGCCACATAGTTTGTATGTACTGGAATAAAATGAGCCGACTTGGTTAGTCGATCGACTATCACCCAAATCGAATCATGCTTGTGAGATGTGAGAGGTAAACCAACAATGAAGTCCATGCTAATATCCTCCCACTTCCACGCCAGAATGTTTAATGGTTGCAGCTGTCCGGCTTTACGCATATGGTTGGCCTTCACACGCCGACACGTATCGCATTCGGATACGTACTTTGCGATTTCTCTTTTCATCCGTGTCCACCAAAATCTGGTTTTCAGATCTTGGTACATCTTGTTGCTGCCCGGATAAATAGAATACTTGGACAAATGCGCTTCATCCAAGATTTTCTTCCGAAGCTTCATGTCACGGGGCACCACTATACGGTCTTTAAACCATAGATTGCCATGTTCATCCCTTCGGAAGCATTTCATTTCGCTATTCTTCATTCTTCTCCGAATGTGCGACATTCCCATGTCTTTCTTCTGAGCTTCCATAATCTCCTCTCGTATGGTAAGGATGAGAGCAAGATTATATAATGCCCCTTGCGGAACTAAGTACAGATTCGGCTCCTCCTCTTCAAGTGGGGTGATGGTCAGATTGTTGACATGAGATTTGCGTCTTAAGGCATCAGCAACCACGTTTGCTTTTCCGGGATAGTAGTTAATCTCGATCTCATAGTCTTTGATCAGTTCTAGCTATCTCTGTTGCCGCATATTCAACTCCTTTTGAGTGAATATATACTTTAGACTCTTGTGGTCAGTGTAGAGGTGCACTAAGTTCCTGAGTAAATAATGCCTCCACATTTTCAAGGCTAACACCACAGCAGCGAGCTCAAGGTCATGAGTCAGGTAGTGCTGCTCGTGGTTATGAAGTTGACGTGAGCCATAGGCGACCACTCTTCATCCTTGCATCAATACACAGCAGAGCCCGATACAGACGCATCACAATATACGTCGAAGGGCTAGTTTGTATCCGGTTGAGATAACACTGGGGCTGTTGTATGATGTTTCACTAATGCTTGGAAAGCTTCTTCACAAGCTGAGCTCCAAACATATTTGATCCCCTTATTCAACAGTTCAGTCATCAGCATAGCAAGCTTGGAGAAGTTTGGTATGAATCTCCGATAATATCCTGCTAACCCGAGGAAACTCCTGACTTCGTGGACTGATGTGGGGGACTTCCATTACAGCACATGTTCGATTTTGCTTGGATCAATTGCAATGCCTTCTGCAGAAATAATGTGACCAAGGAATGCCACTGAGCTGATCCAAAGCTCGCACTTGCTGAACATGGTGTAAAGCTTATGGTCTCGCAATCGTTCAAGCACGATATGCAGGTGTTCGGCGTGTTCCTTTTCAGACTTGGAGTAAACCAAGATGTCATCTATGAACACCACCACAAACTTGTCCAACTCCAGCATGAACACTGATTTCATAAGATACATGAAGTGTGCCGGGGCGTTGGTGAGACCAAAGGACATGACGAGATATTCATACAACCCATATCTCGTCGAGAAGGCCGTTTTCAAAATATCCTCCGCTCGGATCTTGATTTGGTGATACCGGGAGCGAAGATCCATCTTTGAAAATACACACGCACCCACAAGTTGATCGAATAATATATCAATGCGGGGCAGTGGATATTTATTCTTGATGGTGACGGCATTGAGAGGTCGGTAGTCCACACACAACCTCAAGGTTTCATCCTTCTTCACAAACAGCACCAAGCATCCCCGTGGCGAGGAAATCGGTCGAATGAAACCCTTCTTAATTAAGTCATTGAGCTGCTCCTTCAGTTCAGCCAGCTCATTCGGAGCCATCTTGTACGGTCTCCATGAGATCAGTGTTGTCTCGGGTACAAGTTCGATCTTGAACTCGACCTCCCTTTCAGGTAGCATGCCCGGGAGATCATCCGGAAAGACATCCGGGTATTCACAGACCACACGAATATCCTCAAGTTTTGTGGTTTCCGTGTTATATGTGCCTGGAGCTTCTTGAACCGGACGGTCAAGAATAAGAACATGTGGTTCATGAAGTGGAGAGTTTAAACGAACCACATGTGGAATAATGTCAAGAACAGCAATATGGCGATGTAGCCATGACATTCCTAAAATGACATCAAGTTTTTGACTCTCTAACATGATTAGACAAGTCGGGTATACCTTCCCACCCAACTGTAATGGTGCTCTACAGACCATTCTATCAGCTGTTATTTTCCCACCGGAGAGCATATCAAGTATGAACTATTTGTGGGAATGATAGGCAGTTGATATTTAATAACATAAAAGACTGACTTATGAAATTATGGGTGGCACCGGAGTCAAAAAGTATGACTACGGGATGATCAAAGCAAGAAAAAGTACCCGCGAGGACGGGTTCGCCTTTCGGCACGTCTTCGATGGCTAAGTGGTGGACATTGCCGGGTCTTGGTGCTGGTTTCTTGGGCTGATTGCGGGGCTGATTAGCACCCTGATACGGTGCTGCACCCCTGCCCTGTAGCGGCTCGGGGCAGTCCCTCAAAATATGCCCGACACGACCACACGTGAAGCACGTGTAAGGTGTCGGGGTCCCGCCGATTTGCGGACGGAATCCCGGTGCACGCTGTTGAAACTGAGGCGCACGCGAGACCATCCTTTGCTGCTGCTGTTGCTGTGGTGGATACGTCGGTCGGAAGCCCGGCGCATTATATTGCCGACCGCGAAATTGAGGCGGTCGCGCCGGTGGCTGCCATCTCTGACCGGATGGTGAGCGATACACCACACGGTATTTTTGTGGCGTCCCACCACTGATGCTCGTCAGCGTGCTGCGTTTCCTCTTATCAGAACCACGCTCGCGCTGGGCATTCTCTTGTAAAATCGCGGCATTAACTAAGTCATTGAATGTGCCGCGATTGCTTTGGGCGAGATGGACCTTCATTTTGGAATTCAGGCCCCGGAAGAACGCGTTGCACTTGTCGTCTTCCATTCTCACAAATCCTGGCGCATACTGCGCCAGCCAGTTGAATAACCTGGAGTACTCATGAGTACTCCTGTCGCCTTGTCTCAGCTCCAGGAACTCCTGGAGCTTCCTTTCCATAACACCGGAATGTATGTGATAGACGTGGAACGCCTCCCGAAACTCCATCCATGTGGCGGCATGGCCAGCTGGCAATGAGGTGATGTAGTTCGCCCACCATGTACCGGCTTCTCCTTGAAGCTGTTGCGCTGCGAAGAGCGCCTTCTGATGTTCGGTGCACTGTAGCAGCCCGAACTTCGCCTCCAGAGTGCGGATAAAGCTGTCCGCCTCCAAAGGCTCTTCGGCCTCCATGAAGACCGGTGGATGGGTCGCCAGGAATTCTGAATAAGAACTTTGTTGGGGCTGGCGTTGCCCATTGTCTTGGCGTCCTCCTGGACGGGACGCATTCTGCTGGCCTAGCATCCGCAGCAACTCGGTTTGCTCGTCGCGCGAGCTTTGCACTGCGGTGAGAACCTCCGCAAGATTCCTTGGAAATTCTGACAGTGGAGGAGGTGGTTGCTGCTGCGTCGTGGTTTGCTCCGGAGGTGGAGACTCATCACCACGAACCTGACTCGGACCTCCCTCCTCTTGCGTGGAACGCGTACGCACCATTCTGCATTCATCCCATTCAAATGATCAGCACATGTTGGTTTAGCTCATCCAGTCTATACAATAGTTGCGAGAATGGAATAAATAATGCGCATAACAATCACACATATAGATAAAGTATAAACTTTATACAACATATACATCCCTGGACCGTGTCACACGATCGAGTTCCAAAGTTTTGAACTTTATGGGTTAAAAGTTCATTTCGACCATCGTAGTTCGCCACGGGATGTTATGTGTGTTAGCATGCGTAATTCCTCGCTATTGTACTGGACCCAAACATGTACCCGCTCGAAATGATATGTCGAATGCATAAACCTTCCGACTGCAACTCGCTGTTTTACAACAGCCACTGGACTTCGAATTGTGACACTAAGTGTTTTGGTTGAAACACTTCAATCATAGTGTTCACTGTCCAGCTTCTGGTCCAGCTGACCAGCCTGGATAAGTTAACAGTTTTGACCACAATAGAAGCAAAATCTGGACTAGAGTTCAACAACAAAGTTGTAGTAGACTTAACAAGGAGTCCAGATTGTATTTGTTTGACTCTATGGCCTTCCTAGTTTTTGATTTATGATCCATACAAATTGACAGAATTTTCTCAGGAATTTTGACAGCACCTCCTTTGCAAGTTGCTGTTTTGTTCACAAAATTCCATCTATTTCTGCCCTCAATCTAGGAAAACACTGAACTACAAAGTTGTAGCACATTTCCTATACTTTCCAACGATGTCTTGCTTGACACTTAGATTTTTTTATACAAAACGTTGTGGTCGAAATACAGAAAATTCCAGAGAGCATTTTGATCTGCCCTGTTTCTTGACAGTACCTACTCATCTGAGATTTTCATCCATTTGGAGGGATTATGTTCTGGAGCTCTAGATAAAAGTTGTATAGGACGTCAAAACCTTTCCATATTGTTATCCCACACTTCCATTGGTTCAACCAATCCTATGTTATGCCCTGTTTAAATTCAGCAAAGTTTTTGCCGAAAACAGGGGAGGTTGTTCCTTAGTCTTTGAAATTGAATCTATACTTCCAATTGACTCTCAGTTCAATATGGGAGTTCAATAACCCATAAATAGAATCCTAAACTTCATTTTGACTCTTTTATTTGAAAAATATCCTTTTATGCAGTCTCGTTTCCTTACCAAAGAAAAATCCTAAACCAGTATTCCGGCATATATATACGTGTCAAATGGTGGAACTAAGAACGTCACTCACAAACAGTTTCTAAACGTCATGCACTAACGTGGTTAGTGTACCTGCAGAACACACAATAATGGTGCACACAAAGGTTTTAACATTGCAGGCAGATCCATATCATAGTAAAAACATATGGTATCATTGTCATACGGATCGTCCTTGAGTCAAGCCACGTCTCAAGGTACATGGTCGTGTTTTCACACCACATGACGGGGAACCCGAGTAGAGCTCGAACGGTTCGTCACGGTTGGGAATTTTATCAATCCAACGGATACCACCTACTGCATCATGACTGTTGGGGCACGCCGATGGAGAGCGCTGCGTATGGCCCTTTAAACATTGAGCGTTCAAGAGTTGCATACTATCGTGTTGCTTACCACACGATGGGGTATTCTCACTTTTGCCTAAAGCACGCCGGAGATTAGTGTTTTCATATGCTCTCAGAACCATAGAAAGGTTCAGAGACTCATATTAACTATCGTGCCAAGCCACGGTATAACCTTCCATACCATTACTCGTATGGCGAGTTACCGCAATTGATCCGCCTGCGGTGGCGTACCTTACCTCTTAACTGACATCGGAGCATCGTTACAGAATGTATAACACATAAGTTAGCTTTTCCACCTTAGTAACTACTACTATCATAGACCTTATGTGGGTTTAATGACTAATCTTCACTCCACTACTTCTAAATTTTCAAAATAGGCTCTTTTCCAGCGTGCTATTCCCAATGCGGCTCTGATACCACGTCTTTGGGACCACCCCATGGTTCACCCACTCCAACATCACATAGGGTGGTGCCATGCGATGCGGCACCCAATAGCACACACGAAAAGAATAAAGAACAACATACAAACTTTTATTTGATATAAAACAGCGGAAGTCTTTTACAAAAATAATTATACAGCGGAAGTATTCTTTATTAACACTCTCTCATTCTAACTAAGCAAAAGTGTAGCTGTCTAGCCTGGGGACGCTACACACTAGCAGCATGGAACCGGAGATCACGGCGGCGTGCAGGGCTCCAGCTGTAAAATCCCCAAAAAGTGGTAGCAAGAGAAATTCAGCTCATGTACACTTATGAAAAATGAGGGGAATTAAAACTTTGAATTATAATAGTGTAAGTGCAAAGTGAGGGTTTAGACTTCCCAAAAACTTCGAAACCTGGAGATCTAAATGCACAGCTTGGATCTTCATACACCAAATATGTACCCTTCCAAATTTCAGCTCATTTGGAGGAGTTTCTATATTTGTTTTGAATTAAAAGGAAAAGCCCTCCAATCCGAATTCCAAATTCAGTTTCAAATTCCATTTCCCTCAATTTGAAAATTGGGTTTCACAAATGTGTTCTCCACCTTTGAATGAGCAGCCATGCCAAAAATTGGAAATTTTGGGGCAGGTTTGCTATGTGTTTGGGACAAATCCAAAGTGGAGAATTCAAACTCCATTTCAAATTCAAACGGGTCAAACACAATTCAAATTTCACACCAGAATTCAAATCCTTTGAATTCAGAAAGTTCAAACTATGACTTTGAGGTGAAGCAAAGCCTTTAATTTTGAGTTGCTGGATGGAAAATATCAGAGGAAATTTGACTAAACAAAGGGGGAGGTGGGACCCAATTGCCAGCCACACAAAGCAACTCAACCGACTGTTTTCTCCCCGGACGATCACAGCGCGCCAGCGCTCGACGTTTTCCCCGCGCCCGAGGCTTCGACCGCGCCACCTCAGGGTCTCCTCGCCACTGCTCGTCTTGATCAGCTCGCCCCAGGTGCCAAATAAGCATTTCGCCACTTACAGCTCGTGCTTCGGCCTCTGCTCTGCTTCCCCCGTGCAAACGCGAGCCGCCGGCGCTGTCTCGACCATTTTTGATCGCCAGCCAGTACTGATCCCTCCTCGCCGAGTTGCCAACGCAAGAGAGGAGCGACAACGTGGGTACAAGGTAGTCCCGCGCTCAACTTTGACGCTTGGGGCTGTTGTTGGCCCTAATCCGAGGATCGGCGCCAGGAACTGAAGCCATCGGCGGGAACCGAAGTCAGGCCACCGTGGTCAGAACGCCTCGCTCACCCTCTGCCCCAACTTGCTGTACACGAAAGGTGTGTGGACATGTCCTGGTCGTGTAGCCGGAGGCCGTTTAGCGATTGCTAGAACCTGTGGCGAGAATTTCACCATTTCCCCAAACAGTACACTGACGGGTAGTGCTCGGTCTAACCGAAAATTCGTGGTGCACGATCCTTTAGACCCCGAGTAAGCTTGCACAGAGCTTCCCTACTTCCTAGCGCCTCCCCTCGACGAAGAACCAAGCAAAAACATCAAAAAACAAGGGAGCCCTAGCCGTTTTCTTAGTCGCCGGTGCAAAAGCACCTTGGGTCGCCGTGGAGCCCCCGGTTGCCGGCTGTTTCACCGGCGGCCAGTACCCTTACGGGCTCCTACATCGTTCACTGATGCTCTAGAGCCCCAGAATCGATCGTGTGATGGAGGAATAAGGGTTCCCGACCTTGCCGGAGTTTAAAACTTCGCTGTCACCGGTGCGCGGTGGTTTCCGGTGAGCTACGGCCGCAGGCGACCCTCCCAAAGTGTTCAGCACGGTCAAATATGGGCGAGCGGCGAGTTTAGGCCCGAGGGATGGCCGGGAGAGCCGTTCCCGCCACCCTCGCCAGAGCAACCGCCGCGGACTCCTCTGTTTGGCGCGAGGGAGAAGAAAGAACTGATGGGTGGGACCCACCGCTGGGATTTAAACATTTCCAGAATTTTCTAATGCAGTTCAAACTTTGGAAGCTCATAACTCTGTGTAGAAAACTCCAAAAAGGGTGAGACCAATTTTTTTGGAATCCTCATGAAGAGTACTTCACAGAGAAACCAATTTTAGGCTATGAAAATGCCCATGAATTTCTGTAGAATTGTTTTTATTAAATCTTTTTTGGGATTTATTACAGGAGCAATTATTTATGAAATATTCCCAAATTTGGGAAGAAAATCCTTTCCATAGTTACAGATCTCCAGTAAAAATTTGGGCTTCATTGGAGTTCATTTGCTAGGCCAAACTGCCTTCCCAAGTTCAGCCTTTAATTGAAAATTCCAATTTAAACAGAAGTTTTTTTCAGAACTCCTGTCCAAGTTCAAAAATTCATATCTCTCTGATGGTAGCTCAAAAAATGGTGAAACAAATTTTGTTAGAACCATGGAGACTTACCCTAATCAGATCTTCCATTACTAGCTATGTCAAAGTTCCTGATTTGGGCTCAAAATTCAGAGAAGCATTGTACTTGTAAGAATTTTAAAGACTACATTATGCAATGACATGTCTCCAAATTTGGCTCAAATCATCCTTAGAGAGTTAGTATCCTCTATCAAAATCCCAAAGCCAATTAAGGATCCTAAATAGCTGTAGCTATGAATAGAAGTTCAATTCTTATAAGTCCTTAATACTTATACATATATTTTGTTACCTTTCATATTAGTGACCGAAGTTGAGGACGCACCGGAGCCCTTGGACGTCCTCCCACCAGAAGCTGACTTCCCCTTTAACTCGCAACCAGGCAAACCAAGGTTTGCACTTAAATACCTTTTATAAAGCTTTTTATTTGTATCACTTATGTCTAGGGTGAAGGTTTGCATTAGAGTTAGGGTGATTGAAACCCCACTTGCATAGCCTTTTAAATCCTATAACTGGTTGGGTAGTTTACAAACTCGACGAGTAGAGAATGCCATGCTAATGTTTAGGATCTCGGTAGAAGTCGAGTAGTTGGAAGCTACTCGCGAGATAGTACTTATCACACGGGAAGAAAAGAGGTAGAAAATGGCTTGAGTTGTGAAAATGAGACCCAGCAGGGGGGATAGGATGCAGTGAGCAGAGGGCTCACGTGCATAGCCCTGTTGGTGTCGATTGAGGCCCGTCCGTGTGCGGCCCTGCTGGACAAGTATCGAACAGTACCGGATGCATACTGGCATATGGGAACCAGGAAATCGATGTAATTGGTTAACCTGGGTGTCGAGGCTTAACCAACCGTAAATAGGAGTGGGTTGAGGGTAGCAAGGTGTAAATCTGCCGGTGGGCACAGTCACGCTCCACGCGGGGACCTCCTGCCCGTTACGGATGGACCGGTTTGGCATTTCGGTTTCCTTTGAACGGTTGTTGCATACAACAGAGTAGGAAGGGGTGTGGAATCACGCTTCTGAAAGTGGGTGTATGTAACGTGTTATCCGGGTGTATCTTGATTGCAATCACCGTCCCTCATGGTTATTTGAGTACCCGCTGGTGCACTGCGCTGTGACGTCGTAAGAAGTGAAATAAGCCAACCGAAAATGCTGTATTGAACTATTAATGTCCTGAAACCTTGTATGCTGTAGTCATAGAGCTAATTAAGTTTATATTCCACTTTGGGCATCACCACATCGGAGGAAAGCGTTTCTTGTTTGATTGTGGACTTCCGATGTGAGGGCTGCCTAAGGCACATGAATCTGCTGCTATAAAACTGAAAGTGAAGATCAACTTATAGGCGCGTCTTTATCGCAATGTCCTTTCCTACCTTACACATCCTTGCATGTAGAGTTCCATGCCTAGGGTTGACGGTTAAGACTTGCTGAGCCTTCATGGTCACGGTTGCAATATTTGAGCTGTGTGCAGGTGAGAGTTATGAGGAAGGTTCCGAGGACGAGGCGATGCCCCGTCGGGGTACACGGCCGAGCTGGAGCCATGCACGCCGCCGTGATTCTCCGGTTACTTGCTGCTAGCGTGTAGGGTCTCCGGGCTGGACGGCTGCACTTTTGCATAGCTTGGATGAGAGACCATATATGTATATTACTTCCGCTGTATGAATAGGTTTCATAAAAAAAGACTTCCGCTGTTTTATATTAAATAAAAGTTTGTATGTTGTTCTCTAATCTCTTCGTGTGTGCTGTTGGGTGCCGCATCGCACGGCACCATCCTATGCAATCTTGAAGTGGGTGAACCACGGGGTGGTTCCCACAGACGTGGTATCAGAGCCGCATTGGGAATAGCACGCTCGAAAAGAGCCTATTTTGAAAATTTAGAAATAGTCAAGTGAGGATTAGTCATTAAGCCCACATAAGGTCTAGGATAGTAGTAGTTACTAAGGTGGAAAAGCTAACTTATGTGTTACACATTTTGTAACGACGCTCCGACGTCAGGTACCATCGTGTGGTAAGCAACACGATAGTATGCAACTCTTGAACATTCAATGTTCAAAGTGACATACGCAGCGCTCGCCATCAGCGTGCCTCAACGGTCATGAGGCAGTAGGTGGTATCCGTTGGGTTGATAAAATTCCCAACCGTGACGACCCGTGCACGCTCTACTCGGGTTCCCCGTCGTGTGGTGTGAAAACACGACCATGTACCTTGAAACGTGGCTTGACTCAAGGACGATCCGTATGGCAATGATACGGACCGTATGTTTTGACTATGATATGGAACTGCCCGAAATGCTAAAACCTTTGTGTGCACCATTATTGTGTGTTCTTATGCAGGTACATGAACCACGTTAGTGCATGACGTGTAGAAACCGTTTGTGAGTGATGGCTTTAGTTCCACCATTTGATACTTATATACCGGAATACCGGTTTAGGATTTTTCTTTGGTGAGGAAACGTAGTACCGAGAATGCATAAAAGTTTATTTTCAAAGAAAAGAGTCAAAATGAAGTTTAGGATTTCATTTAGGGGTTAGTAAACTCCTATATTGAACTGGGAGTCAATTGGGAGTATAGATTCAATCTCAAAGCTTAGGAATAATCTCCCCTGGTTTCAGCAGAAATGTTGCTGAATTTTTAACAGGGCGTAACTTAATATTGGTTGAACCAATGGAGGTGTGGGATACCATTATGGAAAGGTTTAGAAGTCCTCTACAACGTTTCTGTGGAGCTCCAGAACGAAATCTCCCTCTCAATGGGTGGAAATCTCAGATGAGTAGGTACTGCCAAGAAACAGGGCAGACCAAAAATGGTCTCTGAAAATTTTCTGTATTTCAACCACAACATCCTGTAGAAAAATTTCTAAGGGTCAAGTAAAACACTGTTGGAAAGTGCAGGAAATGTGCTACAACTTTGTTGTTGAACAATAGTCCATATTTTGCCTCTATAGAGGTCAAAACTGTTGAATTATCTAAACTGGTCAGCTGGACCAGAAGCTGGACAGTGAGCGCCATGTTGTAGTGTTTCCACCAAAACTCTTAGTTCACCGTTCGGCGTCCAGTGGCTGTTGTAAAACAGTGAGTTGGAGTCGAAAAGTTTTTGCATTCAACGTATCATTTCGAGCCAGTACATGTTTGGGTCCCGTACAATAGCGAGGAATTACGCATGCTAACACACTTAACATCCCGTGGTGACCCCGATGGTCGAAATGAACTTTTAACCCATAAAGTTCAATACTATGGAACTCGATCGTGTGACACGGTCCAGGGATGTATATGTGTCATAAAGTTTATACTTTATCCATATGTGTGATTGTTATGCGCATTGTTTATCCCATTCTCGCATTACTATTGTATAGACTGGATGAGCTAAACCCACATGTGCTGATCGTTTGAATGATATGAATGCAGAATGGTGCGGACACGTTCAACGCAAGAGGAGGGAGGTCCAAGTCAGGTTCGTGGTGATGAGTCTCCACCTCCGGAGCAAACCACGACGCAGCAGCAACCACCTCCTCCACCGCCAGAACTTCCAAGAAACCTGGCGGAGGTTCTCGCCGCGGTGCTCGGCTCGCGCGACGAGCAAACCGAGCTGCTGCGGATGCTAGTCCAGCAAAATGCGTCCCATCAGGGGGGACGCCAAGACAATGGGCAACGCCAGCCCCAACACAGTTTGTATTCGGAATTCATGGCGACCCATCCACGGTCTTCATGGAGGCCGAGGAACCTTTGGAGGCGGACAGATTTATCCGCACTCTGGAGGCGAAGTTCGGGCTGCTACGGTGCACTGAACATCAGAAGGCGCTGTATGCAGCGCAACAGCTTCAAGGAGAAGCCGGTACCTGGTGGGCGAACTACACCGCCTGCTTACCGGCTGGCCATGCCGTCACATGGACGGTGTTCCGGGAAGCGTTCCGCGCCTATCACATACCTCCCGGTGTGATGGAAATGAAGCTCCAGAAGTTCCTGGCGTTCCGGCAAGGCGAGAGGAGTGCTCATGAGCACTCCAGGTTATTCAACTGGCTGGCGCATTATGCGCTAGGATTTGTGGGGACGAAAGACAACAAGCGCAGTGCATTCTTCCGGGGCCTGAATTCCAAGATGAAGGTCCATCTCACCCAGAGCAATCGCGGCACATTCAACGACCTAGTTAATGCTGTGATTCTACAGGAGAATGCTCAGCGCGAGCGCGGTTCTGACAAGAGGAAACACAGCGCGCTGATGAGCAGCAGTGGTGGAACGCCACAAAAATACCGCGTGGTGTATCGCTCACCATCCGGTCAGAGATGGCAGCCACCGGCGCGACCGCCTCAGTTTCGCGGTCGGCAATATAATGCGCCGGGCTTTCGACCAACATATCCACCACAGCAACAGCAACAGCAAAGGGTGGTCCCGTGTGTGCCTCAGTTTCAACAGCGTGCCCCAGGATTCCGTCCTCAAGTCGGCGGGACCCCGACACCTTACACATGCTACACATGTGTCCGTGTCGGGCACATTTCGAGGGACTGACCCGAGCCGCGACAGGGCAGGGTGCAGCACCATATCAGGGTGCTAACCAGCCCCGCAACCAGCCGAAGAAACCAGCACCAAAACCCTGCAACGTCCACCACTTAGCTATCGAAGACGTGTCGGAAGGCGAACCCGTCCTCGCGGGTACGTTTTCTTACTTAGATCATCCCGTAGTCATACTTTTTGACTCCGGTGCCACCCATAATTTCATAAGTCAGTCTTATGTTATTAAATATCAACTGCCTTTCATTCCCACAAATAATTCATATTGGATATGTTCTCCGGGTGGGAAAATAACAGCTGATAGAATGGTCTATAGGGCACCATTACAGTTGGGTGGAAATCTATATCCGACTTCTCTAATCATGTTAGAGAGTCAAAAACTTGATGTCATTTTAGGAATGTCATGGCTACAACACCAGGGTGCTGTTCTTGACATCATTCCACGTGTGGTTTGTTTAAACTCTCCACTTCATGAACCACATGTTCTTATTCTTGACCGTTCGGTTCAAGAAGCTCCAGCCACATATAACACGGAAGCCACGAAACTTGAGGATATTCGTGTGGTCCGTGAATACCTGGATGTCTTTCCGGATGATCTTCCGGGCATGCCACCCGAAAGAAATGTCGAGTTCAAGATTGAACTTGTACCTGGGACGACATCGATCTCACGGAGACCATACAAGATGGCTCCGCATGAGCTAGCTGAATTAAAGGAGCAGCTCAATGATTTGATGAAGAAGGGTTTCATTCGACCGAGTTCCTCGCCATGGGGGTGCTCGGTGCTGTTTGTGAAGAAGAAGGATGAAACCTAGAGGTTGTGCATGGACTACCGACCTCTTAACACCGTCACCATCAAGAATAAATATCCACTGCCCCGCATCGATATATTATTCGATCAACTTGTGGGTGCAAGTGTATTTTCAAAGATGGATCTTCGCTCTGGATATCATCAAATCAAGATCCGAGCGGAAGATATTCCAAAGATGGCCTTCTCGACGAGATATGGGTTGTATAAATACCTCGTCATGTCCTTTGGTCTCACCAACGCCCTGGCACACTTCATGTATCTCATGAACTCAGTGTTCATGCCAGAGTTGGACAAGTTTGTGGTGGTGTTCATAGACAACATCTTGGTTTACTCCAAGTCTGAAGAGGAACACGCCAAGCACTTGCATATCGTGCTTCAACGATTGCGAGACCATAAGCTTTATGCCAAGTTCAGTAAGTGCGAGTTTTGGATCAGCCAAGTGCCATTCCTTGGTCACATTATTTCTGCAGAAGGCATTGCAGTTGATCCAAGCAAGATCGAACAAGTGCTGAAATGGAAGTCCCCCACATCAGTCCATGAAGTCAGGAGTTTCCTCGGGTTAGCAGGATATTATCGGAGATTCATACCGAATTTCTCCAAGCTTGCTAAGCCAATGACTGAACTGTTGAAGAAGGGGATCAAATATGTTTCGAGCTCAGCTTGCGAATAAGCTTTCCAAGCATTTGTGAACCATCTTACAACAGCCCCGGTGTTAGCTCAACCAGATACAACCAAGCCCTTCGACGTATATTGTGATGCGTCCGGTATCGGGCTTGGCTGTGTATTGATGCAAGGAGGAATAGTGGTCACCTATGGCTCATGTCAACTCCGTAACCACGAGAAGCACTATCCGACTCATGATCTCGAGCTTGCTGCTGTGGTATTGGCCTTGAAGATATGGAGGCACTACTTACTTGGGAACTTAGTGCATCTCTACACCGACCACAAGAGTTTGAAATATATATTCACTCAAAAGGAGTTGAATATGCGGCAACGGAGATGGTTAGAGTTGATCAAATACTATGAGATAGAGATTCACTACCATCCCAGGAAGGCAAACGTGGTTGCCGACGCCTTGAGCCGCAAATCTCATGTCAACAATCTGTCCATCACCCCACTTGAAGAGGAGGAGCCGAGTCTGTACTTGGTTCCATATGGGGCGTTATATAATCTTGCTCTCATCCCAACCATAAGAGAGGAGATTATGGAAGCTCAGAAGAAGGACATGGGAATGTTGCACATTCGGAGAAGGATGGAGAATGGCGAAATGAAGTGCTTCCAAAGAGATGAACACGACACTCTATGGTTTAAAGACCGTATAGTGGTACCCCGTGACATGAAGCTTCGGAAGAAAATCTTGGACGAAGCTCATTTGTCCAAGTATTGTATTCATCCTGGCAGCAACAAGATGTACCAGAATCTAAAAACCAGGTTTTGGTGGACACGGATGAAAAGAGAAATCGCAAAGTACGTATCTGGATGTGATACGTGTCGGCGTGTGAAGGCTGATCATATGCGTAAAGCCGGACAACTGCAACCATTGAATATTCCAGCGTGGAAGTGGGATGATATTAGCATGGACTTCATAGTCGGGTTACCTCTCACGTCTCACAAGCATGACTCGATTTGGGTGATAGTCGATCGACTAACCAAGTCGGCTCATTTTATCCCCGTACATACAAAGTACGTGGCCAAGCAATATGCGGAGCTGTATATTGCAAAGATCTTGTGCTTGCACGGTGTTCCCCGCTCCATTATTTCAGATCGCGGTGCGCTGTTCGTCTCTCGGTTTTGGGAACAGCTGCACGCATCATTGGGGACCAAACTGATCCGAAGCTCCGCGTATCACCCGCAGACAGATGGTCAAACTGAAGGGTGAATCAAGTGCTTGAAGACATGCTATGCGCTTGTGCCATCCACCATGGCAAAAATTGGGATGATCATTTGCCGTTGGCGGAGTTTTCTTACAACAATGGCTATCAAGCTAGCATCAATATGGCGCCGTGTGAAGCTCTCTACGGCTGGAAATGTCGCACACCTCTCAAATGGTGCGAGTCCGGCGAGCGAGATATCTACGGCATTGAACTTGTGAATGAGGCTGAAGAACGAGAGCGAGTAATACAAGCCAATCTTAAGGCTGCTCAATCTCGTCAGAAGAGCTATGCGGATAAAAGACACCGCCCTCTCCACTTCGACATCGGGGACCATGTTTATGTCCGTGTGTCTCTGATGAAGGGAGTTCATCGTTTCGGAGTGAAGGGTAAACTTGCGCCGCGGTTCAATGGTCCGTTCGCCGTCATTGAAAGATGCGAACCTGTGGCCTATCGCTTGGATTTACCGGCGTCGCTCACAGGGATTCACAATGTCTTCCACATTTCTCAGCTGCGGAAGTGCCTCAACCCCTCAACCGAAATCCGCACTGAAGACATAGAAGTTCTTCAACCGGACCTCACGTACACGGAGTATACAATCCGGATTATCGATGAAAAGACTCGCACCACAAGAAACCGGACCTTATGGTTCTACAAGGTCTTGTGGAGCCACCATACCGCTGATGAGGCGACATGGGAAAGCGAGGATTATCTACGAACGTACTATCCGGACTTGCTATCATCATATACCCGGTAAAGTTTCCCTGCTTTGCATTTCTTTTGGAATCTCGGGACGAGATTCTTTTTAAGGGGGGAGGGATGTAAAATCCCCAAAAAGTGGTAGCAAGAGAAATTAAGCTCGTGTACACTTATGAAAAATGAGGGGAATTAAAACTTTGAATTTTAATAGTGTAAGTGCAAAGTGAGGGTTTAGACTTCCCAAAAACTTCCAAACCTGGAGATCTAAATGCACAGCTTGGATCTTCATACACCAAATATGTACCCTTCCAAATTTCAGCTCATTTGGAGGAGTTTCTATATTTGTTTGGAATTAAAAGGAAAAGCCCTCCAATCTGAATTTCAAATTCAGTTTCAAATTCCATTTCCTTTAATTTGAAAATTGGGTTTCACAAATGTGTTCCCCACCTTTGAATGAGCAGCCATGCCAAAAATTGAAAATTTTGGGGCTGGTGTGCTATGTGTTTGGGACAAACCCGAAGTGGAGAATTCAAACTCCATTTCGAATTCAAAGGGGTCAAACCAATTCAAATTTCACACCAGAATTCAAATCCTTTGAATTCAGAAAGTTCAAACTATGACTTTGAGGTGAGGCAAAGCCTTTAATTTTGAGTTGCTGGATGGAAAATATCAGAGGAAATTTGACTAAACAAAGGGGGAGATGGGACCCAATTGTCAGCCACACAAAGCAACTCAACCGACTGTTTTCTCCCCGGGCGATCACAGCGCACCAGCACTCGACATTTTCCCGGCGCCCGAGGCTTCCACCGCGCCACCTAAGGGTCTCCTCGCCGCTGCTCGTCTTGATCAGCTCGCCCCGAGTGCCACAGAAGCATTTCGCCACTTACAGCTCGTGCTTCGGCCTCTGCTCTGCTTCCCCCGCGCAAACGCGAGTTGAGCAAATGTGAGTTTTGGCTGAAGAGAGTTCCCTTCTTAGGACATATAATCTCGGAGGGAGGAATCTCCGTGGATCCTGCCAAAATCGAGGATATACAGAAGTGGAAGACCCCTGAAAATGTCGGGGAAGTTCGAAGCTTCTTGGGACTGGCTGGATACTTTCGACGGTTTATTGAGGGATTCTCCAAGATCTCGAGACCCCTCACCGAACTGTTGGAGAAGGGAATCACATTCACATGGACGCCACAGTGCGAGACGAGTTTTTAGGAGCTAAAGAAAAGATTGACAACAGCCCCAGTGTTGGTTATGCCTGATATGCAGAAGAATTTCACGGTGTACTGCGATGCCTCTAGAAACGGGTTGGGATGTGTTCTCATGCAATAAGGGCATGTCGTGGCATATGCATCCCGGCAGCTTCGGAAGCACGAGAAAAACTATCCTACACATGACTTAGAAGTAGCCGCAGTGGTACACGCGTTGAAAATTTGGCGGCACTATTTGATGGGGAAGAGGACCGAGATATATACGGATCATAAGAGTTTGAAGTACATTTTCACACAGCCAGATCTCAACCTCAGACAAAGGAGATGGTTAGAGCTAATCAATAACTTTGATGTGGGCATCAACTATCATCCTAGGAAAGCAAACGTCATGGCCGATGCTTTGAGTCGGAAAGTGCAGGTCAATAAGTTGAGCTTGAAGGACATGCCTGCAGAATTGAAGGATGAGGTTATAAGGCTCAATCTATGTCTAGTAAATAGTGGTGAAGCCATCGCCATGGAAGTGGACTCCACACTAGAGCGAGACATACGCGAAGGTCAAAAGAATGATGAGAAGATACAAGAGATCAGACAACTCATCAAGGAATATAAAGCTCCGGGTTTTAGAGAGGATGAACAAGGAACGTTGTGGCACGGGAAAAGAATCTGTGTGACTGAAGTAAAGGAGATTCGTGAATTGATTTTGAAGGAGGCTCACGATTCTGACTATTCCATTCATCCTGGGAGTATGAAGATGTACCAGGACCTCAAAAGCAGGTATTGGTGGTATGGCATGAAGCGAGATGTCGCGGAACATGTTGCCCTATGTGACACATGTCAGTTGGTGAAAGCAGAACATCAACGACCCGCGGGATTATTGCAACCACTCAAAGTGCCTGAATGGAAATGGGAAGAAATCAGCATGGATTTCATTGTGGGATTGCCTAGAACCCAATTAGGATATGATTCAATATGGGTCATCATTGATAGGCTAACCAAGGTAGCTCATTTCATCCCCGTGAAAGAAAGCTACAGTGGATCCAAATTGGCAGAGTTGTACATGTCCAGGATCATGTGTTACCATGGAGTGCTAAAGAAGATTGTGTCGGATCGAGGGACACAGTTCACCTCCAGGTTCTGGCAGAAGTTGCACGAAACCATGGGAACCCATCTGAACTTTAGTTCTGCCTATCATCCCCAAACCGACGGGCAGACGGAGAGAACCAATCAGATCCTTGAAGATATGCTGAGGGCATGTGCACTAAAAAACAATAGGAGTTGGGACAAGAACTTACCGTATGCGGCCTATAACAACAGCTATCAAGCTAGTATGGAGATGTCACCGTTTGAAGCTTTGTACGGGAGGAAGTGCGGAACTCCCCTATTTTGGAACCAAACAGGGGAAAGTAAAGTGTTTGGTCCAGAAGTACTACAAGAAGCCGAGGCGAAGGTGAGAGAAATTCGCAATAACTTGAGGATAGCACAGACACGCCAAAAGAGCTATACCGATGTACGAAGAAGAGAGCTCGTTTTCAACGTGGGGGACTATGTCTATCTCAAGGTGTCCCCTATCAGAGGACTTCGTCGGTTCAAGGTGAAAGGGAAGTTGTCACCTCGATACATCGGACCCTTTCAAGTTTTGGAGAGGAAAGGCGAAGTGGCGTATCAACTAGAATTACCGGCTCGTCTATCGGATGTGCACGATGTATTCCATGTGTCACAACTCAAGAAATGCCTGAGGACGCCTCAGGAGGTGTTACCCATGAATGAAGTGGATGTAGCTGAGGATTTGTCTTATGCCGAGCAACCATACAAGATTTTGGAGACAATGGAACGCCTCACCAGAAATAAAAGAATCCGGATGTGCAAGGTGCAGTGGAAGCATCACTCAGAAGAGGAAGCCACCTGGGAGCGGGAAGATGAGCTAAAGGCACAATTTCCGGAATTGTTTTCTTAGAACCACCAATCTCGAGGACGAGATTTCTTTTAAGGGGGGTAGAGCTGTAACACCCCAAAATTTTGTTAAGACCCTAAAATCATGTTAAGAGGGGAATTTGAAAATTTTTGGACGTGTTGCATGTTTTGCAAAAATTCCAATTCAAACTGGAATTCAAATTAAACTCAAATCAGAAAAGAAATAGAAAAAGAAAAAGACAAAACAGAAAAAAAACCGGCCAGTGGGCCGCAACCCACCAGCCGGCCCATCCAGCGCCCGCGCCAGCCCGCAGCCACTCGCGCCGCTTCCCCCAACTGACAGGCGGGGCCCGACAGTTCATCGTCTACCTCACGCCAGCGCCGTACTCTCTCACCCGAATCGAAACCGATCGGGAATTCTCGCGTATTCCAGCTGAATTCCGTTCGGGGGCGACGCAAACTCGATCTAAACCACCCCGCCGCCCTCCCCCGTCTATAAAAACCCCGGCCTCGTTCTGTTTTTCCCACGCGATCCGCCGATTTTCCTCCGGTGAGAACCGAGACTTCTCCGGCGAATTCTGGCCGATCTAAGCTCAGAAATTTCGATCTAACTTGCTGGTCTTGATCCACCGCCTCCGGGGAACCTTGCAGGTGCAGAAAACTCGGTGACTTGCGGTGTAAACACAGCGCCAACGAGCCTCGCCGTGGTTTCACCTCGGACCTCGTCGCCGATCACCTTCCAGGACCTCCGAGCTCAAGAAAACCCCCGAGGTGAGATCCCCGACCTCCCCTCCACCGATCTATGCCATAAAATCACAGTTCTAGGAAGAATTCTCGAAGATCCGAAAGTCTCCGGCGAGATCACCGCTTCCCGCCGCCGTGCGCCGCCGGCAGCGCCGCCCGCGTTCGATCAGAGCGACGTGGCCGCTTGTGCGCTGTTTATTTTAAATCGCATGGTAGGGTTTAAATCCCCGCGTACCGGTTCGACGTTATAATCTCAGCCCTCGGTTTAAAATCGGACGGTCCATGTCAGCCCCGCGTTATAAAGACTGGAAACCTTACGTGCTACCCCCTGGGGTTCTCGGAAATAAGAGCTAGCCCCGGAAACTTCTGATCTAGCCCCTGGAACTTCAGAAAATCATGTAAATTCATTTAAAAATCAGTTTTAGCCCCTGGACTTAATAAAAATTAAGAAAAACTCCTCTGATAAGTGTAGCTAGACCCCTGGAAATTCTGAAAATAATATTATAGACCCTGTAGTGGGGTGAGTTTACCTTTTTAGCCCTGTTTAATATTTAAATTGGGAAATTGAATATATGGCAAGTGTTTAAAACTTAAAAAGTGGGACAAACATATTGTCAAAATTAAATTAAAGACTTTCTCAGTATTTAGGAAACATTGGAGTGATATAAAAACATATTTTGGGCTGAATTGAATCTGTTTAATTTATTATTCACATTTAGGGACACATTTTTAAGTAAAGAATATTTCTAGAAAATAGGTAAAATAATTGTGAAATAGTTTACATCAGAGGAAAAGGTCAAAAATTTGTTAGCAAATATTTTAGATCAGAACCTATTCTGTTTAGATGATGTATCTTGTTATTTTTATAATAAAGTTCACACTTAGGCATAGGAAATAAATATGAAAATATAGCAACTAGTAAATGATAAATGGAGTTACTAAAATCCAAAGAATTCAGTTTAGCGTTGGTAGAAATTCTGAAGACACATATGGAGAAGAAAAATACCTTTCATGCACACTTGGTAGCTAAAAGGTGTATCAATTGAATATAAGGAATTTATTTAAATTGGAAACTCATATATTATATACAAACATAAAAATGAATACAAAAGTAGAAATCATATGCACATGTTTAAAAGTGCATGTAAGCCAAAATCAACACACATAGAGTAACCACAACACATAGAAATGAGAATGACTTTCATAAATATGAATGTGTGGTTTGTATGAAGTGGAAGTGTGAACCATGTCTTATGGATTGTTGTTTTTCTTTTGCTATGTGTGATGGTATGATGTAGAACCTGCTCAAGAGCAAGTTATTCCTTTCCAAGACCAGGACTACCCATTTCAAGAGCAGCAGGAAGGAGGCAAGTGTCCTTGACCACTTTGATCCTATGCTAGGATGTGTAGATAGAATTATTTGCATTGTCAAGTTAAATATGAAACCCATGCTAGGAAGTTTCCCTAGAATTGCATCACCTTGTTTTCTTGTAGCTTGGGTTGGGATTTATTTTATCATGTCATTTATTATTATGCATATGCTTAGCCATGCTTAGAATGGGATATTTGGGATATGAGATCATCAGTTTATTTTACCATACTCTTGAATGAGATATTGTGAGTTATGTAGAGGTAGGGATCAAGGCAAGTTGGATGTTTTGGTTGGTGCTGGGTGCACGAGACTCGGGTTTGTGTTTAGTACTTGCCTGGATCCTAAGGACCGGTTCATGGAGCATGTAACCTGGCTTTACAGTGCCAACCACATGCTGAGATGGGGCAGCTTGGCCAATTAATTAGGTGTATCCCCAGCGTAGTATGGGTGTGTTGGATGGTGCGGGGAGTAGGTGTCAGCTGGACTACCATATGAACCGCAAGGCTCAAGAGGGGGCCACTGCAGCGGGGTTGGAGCTTCTTGTATGCTGTTAGGGGTGAAACCTCAGTGGGCCCACGCTCGTCGGGAATCCCTTTGTAAAGGCTTCGTAGTGATCTCCTGGCTACACACCTGGGAAGTGTGAATGTGGTTCGTAGCCACTGGCAAAATGGAGGTTCTTTTAGTCCACCCGGCAACGGGGGATGAAATCACTACATGTGGGTACAGTGGTACAAACTCTGCAGAGTCAAAACTGTCATGACAGCCGTGCTCACGGTCAAGAGCGGCTTGGACTTATTCATGATTAGAGGATTGATGATTTTGGAAGTTGTGGATGTTAAGTGGGGAGCTTAACATCGGAAATAATGTTATGGTTCTTGATTTTGATGATGGGTTGGGAGATTGGGACCATTTCACCTGTGTAGTAATGTAGGTGCTTAATAAGCTAAGGTGATAGGTGTTAATTGCGTAGTGCTTTAACCATGAGTTCAACCTCTCCTTGCTCTAGCCATGCATGATATAATTTTCCCATACTTGCTGAGTACCATTGGTACTCAACCTTGCATATTTGTTGGTTTATATTGCTGCTCAGGTCAAGATAATGAGGTGGTGTATAATGACCAAGACTTTGGACCCGAAGAAGGTTTCTAGGTTCATGGAGACCCCCGGGCAACGCCTGTGACGGAGCCCCCAAGAATAATATACCGCTGCTAGTTTATTTACTTGTGATGAACTTTTTATTGTCCAACGAGACATTTGCTATGTAAGACTTATCTATATTCGACACCTGGCTTGTAATAAATGATGCTTCACTATTTGTCATCACATGTATGAGAAAATGATCCTGGCATACATGTGATATTCACTCGGTTGTTCTTCGGAAAAACCGGGTGTGACAAAACACGAAGTAAAACTTGAGATACGATCAAAACATTAAACGAAGATCAATCTGTTCTACCCGATATAAAACATATCTGTAATGCTGCAAAGAAACTCGTGTATCTCGAAAACTACAGATTCGAAGCTCGTGAAAATTTCACAGATGATAGATAATTGAGTTGTCAAGACAACCCAAAAAGAATCACGTCAACCGGATCTGTAAAACTCGAGTTATGAACGAAACTCCGAAGCAACGTCGGTCTGTCCAGAAACTCGGCGAGAAAGACTTGATGAAAAACAAGTCGGACGAACAAGGCAAAAGCTCCTCAAAACTATGAACATTATTCAATAGAAACCCAAGAGGAACAGCCCAAAGTCGTGCTCCCACGAGACTTGGCCCCCCTTGCTTATATAACCAGCCCTAAGGCCAACTCAACTCAAACTAGGACTCCTACTCCTACTTGGATTCAAACTGTAACTTTCCAATACTGCTCAAGACTCTTCTATACGCAGATAGAAGCAATCTTAAGACTTCCAAACACCTTAGGAACGTCCCAAACATTCCTAAAATAACTCAAATTCATGACCCAAACGAAATCCTATCATAACCAACTCAAAACTTTCCATATTTGAGTCAAACACGACTCAGCCGCAGCCTGAGTCCATAACCTAGTCGGTTGAACCTTTCCGACCAATTCTTTACGTCCACATCTCTTCATCACGCCTTGGAACAATGTTGCCACGTCCATGCACTCCTTGCACACGTGCAAACACCTTCCGACGACGTACACGCAACCTTCATCTGCACTGCCCTTAATCCAAACATGTTGCGCGACCTCCCGATCAACTCAACCACAGCTCCTCCCGAACTTGGTTGTTGGAACCTCATCTCCTCCCTGAGACTAGTCCAAGGATCCCATCACCAGCCATGTCTTGAACTCAAGCAACACCTGCACATGAATAAACAACCAATTCTTCCGAGCACAAGTCCTCAACTTGACTCACGTTAGTTCGAAAACCACAACACCTTACATGAGCACGTCACATAAGCATGTTGCAAACCATATCAAATGATAACAGCCATAACCACCAAAACACACCAAAAACTTAGCAAATTAATACTAAGCAAACCTTCCCATAAATCAAGTTTGAAACATTGCGAGTTAAAAGCAAAAACAAAACGCTGCAGTTCTACGAGTTGAACTTCATGGGAGCTCCCTAAAAACAAGCCCCGGACCTCACAGAAGCTCTTCGGACCTTGCAGGAGCTCTCCGGACCTTGCGTCGGACCTTGCCAACACTTGGCGGACCTAACAAAGAACTTGTCGGACCTTGCCACAGAAGAATGTTTTGGCAATATTCAAAACTTTGAATGTTAATGCTAACTTTTATCCTAATTGCCAATGTATTCAGCACACATAGGTCTCACAATCTCCCCCTTGATGAATGCATTGGCAACACCAATTAAAATCTGAACATTGGCTTATGAAAAGTTTTGAAAAGCTTTGAAAACTCATTTCTCCCCCTTTATTAATTTCTCCCCATTTTTTAAAATCAGAGAAGAAAGAAAGTGTATAACATATGCAAAGTGTAAAAAATCTCTCCTTATACATATTTCTCCCCCTTTGACAATGTATTCAGCAAGGTTCAAAAGAGAAATTTTTAAATGTTATGAGCATATTATAACATATACATACAAAACAAAGCTCATCCAAGTCATACTATCAGGTTACTTACACTATCACATCAATGAGATACATAAAGTAGTGTAAGCCATGCTAGAGATCAAATGTATTTTTCAGTTTAAGCAAGTCATGATCTCCCTTACTCAACTATTTCAAAACCTGAAAACATGACACTTGTTGCTGCATTTTTATTATTCATAATCATTTAAGGCACAAAGTTGATCATATGATATTTGCAAGAGATTATATGCCGCATCAGCCTTATTCTAACCAACCAAGCCAAGCCTATGTCATTTGACAATCAGAAGCTTAAGAACATGGTTTTAGTCATACACAATTCCTTCCAAGTTCATATCTTAGTGCAATGATAAGCAATCTCAAAAGAAGAAGTGCGATGCATGCATATTCTCTTGATCTTTTCTCAATTTTTATTTGAAAACTCAACATGTGAGCTGATCACTTGATTAATTTTTTATGATTAAAAGCACTTGTGAGCACGCAACAAGTTCAAAACAGCAAGAGAGTTCGATCATTACCAGATTTAGTGTAAGTAATTATTCCAATTACTAGTCATGGCAAAAACTACAAAATGCATAACATGAGTAATGTAGTAAGAACTTTCAGCCTGTAAAAGGAATCACAAAGTCATATATGTATGAAATACTATGCTCATATTATTTTAGTTTCAGATTCACACATAGACTTTCAAAGTTTCAAAAACTCCCCCTCAATTTAAGCCATGAGGATGCATAACCCCTATTTCACTACGAATGAAACAAAAACGAGTGAAATCCAAAGGTTTTGTAAAAATATCAGCCAATTGTTGTTCGGTATCGACATGGTGAAGCACAATGTTTCGTTTTTCAACATTATCACGAAGAAAGTGATACCGAATGTCAATGTGCTTAGTTCTAGAGTGTTTCACGGGGTTTTTAGCAATACAAATTGCACTAGTGTTATCACAAAACAGTGGAACACTATCTAAATCAACCTCATAGTCCTTAAGTGTTTGAACAATCCAAAGAATTTGTGAGCAAGCGCTAGCCGCAGCTACATATTCAGATTCGGCCGTCGATTGTGCAACTGAACTTTGTTTTCTAGAGGACCATGCAACAAGTGAATTACAAATAAAATGACAAGCACCCAAAGTACTTTTCCTATGAATCCTACAACCCCCAAAATCAGCATCCAAAAACGCTTTCAAAGAAACGGTTGAGGAAGAAGGAAGAAAAATGCCAAATTCTTGAGTTCCATGTAGGTACCTGAGAATCCTTTTGATGGCTTGGCGATGTGAAGCACGTGGAGAAGCTTGAAAACATGCACAAAGACATACGCTGAATTTTATGTCCGGTCTTGACGCCGTGAGATACAAAAGTGATCCAATCATACTTCTGTATTCTTTTTTATCGACCGGGTCACCATCTTCGTCAAGTTCAAGTGTTGTTGCTGTTCCCATTGGTGTCCGAAGAGGCTTGCATTTGTCCATGTTGAAACGCTTAAGAAGGTCCTTTGTATACTTAGTTTGATGCACAAAAGTTCCTTCTTTTGTTTGCTTGATTTGCAGCCCCAAAAAGTATGTGAGTTCTCCCATCATACTCGTCTCAAATTCTGAACTCATCATAGCTGAAAACTTGGACACGAGATCATGAGAAGCACAACCAAAGATAATATCATCCACATACACTTGAACGAATAATGAGTTATTGCCATGCTTAAGTACAAAAAGAGTTTTATCAACCTTGCCCATGGTAAACCCCTTTTCAAGTAAGAATGTTTTTAACCTATCATACCATGCTCTAGGGGCTTGTTTTAGACCGTACAAGGCTTTGGACAGTTTGTAAACATGATCAAGAAAATTTGGATTTTCAAAACCCGGTGGCTGCTTAACATAAACCTCCTCCTCTATGTAGCCATTAAGAAAAGCACTTTTAACATCCATTTGATATAACTTGAAACCTTTAGATGCAGCAAATGCTAATAAAATTCTTATAGCTTCTAATCTAGCAACAGGAGCAAATGTTTCATCAAAATCTAGACCTTCAATTTGAGTGAAACCTTGAGCAACCAACCTAGCTTTATTCCTAACCACAACCCCATCCTCACTTTGCTTGTTTTTAAATACCCATTTAGTTCCAATTGATGTGTGACCTTGAGGTGGAGGTACAAGTTTCCAAACATTATTTCTTTCAAAATTTTCTAACTCTTCTTGAATGGCATTAATCCAAGATTCATTAGTGAGTGTGTGTGATATATCCTTGGGTTCAAAAGAAGCAACAAAAGCAGAATGAGCATGAGAGTTTGGATCGCAAAACCTGGACCGAGTGACTCGTTCATGCAAGCTTCCAATGATTTGTTGTGGAGGATGACTTTTGAGTACTCGGAGGGGAGTAGACACTTCACAAGCACCTTCTTCTTCATGTTTGGACCTTTGATTAGGAGAGCTTATTGATTGAGGAAGGTCCGAACCAGCAGTAGTGACTGTTGGTGCTGGTTGTGGTGCAAAATCAGCAGCTTGATCGTTATTTACTTCCGAGTTTTCGGGCAGCAGCACCACTTCTTCATCTTCTTCAATAAAAATACTCTCCCCCTGCTGATATGGATCCGGACCTGCAATATCGGAGCTAGTACTTGGGCTAGCTTCATCAAAAGAAACCTCGCAAGTCTCCACAATTTTGTTAGTGTCAAGTAAAAGCACACGGTAGCCTCTAGTATGAGATGGATAACCAAGAAACATGCCATGAACAGATCTAGCTTCAAATTTATCAAGATTACCATGTTTCTTAACAAAGCATTTGCAACCAAAAACCCTAAAGTGTGTAACACTAGGGCCTATGTCCAAACCGGAGCTCATATGGGGTTTTTCCAAGCTTAGCACTCAAGAAAACACGATTTGAGACATAACAAGCGGTTGCAATTGCATCAGCCCAAAATTTCCTAGGAGTTTGATATTCATCAAGCATAGTCCTAGCCATCTCAACTAAGGTCCTGTTCTTTCTTTCTACGACACCATTTTGTTGTGGTACATAGGGTGAAGAGTATTGATGATCTATTCCATTTTCAGCACAAAGTGATCAAAGGATTGGTTTTTAAATTCAGTTCCGTTATCACTTCTAATTGCTTTTAATGATCCTGGGTGATCAATAGATAATCTAAGAAATAAAGTTCTAAAATGACTAAAAGCTTCATTCTTAGATGCCATAAAATAAACCCAAGAATATCTGGAATAATCATCAACAATCACAAGCACATACCATTTACCTCTGAAGGATTGAACACGTGCCGGACCTACTGTGTCAAGATGTAAAAGTTGTCCCGGTTCAGCTGTCATGGTCATTGAGAGAGGAGCATGTGAACCTGCAACAAACTTAGCATGTCTACACGAAGAGCACACAATATCATTGTCCCTTTTAAGCTTCGGCAGCCCACGTATGCGATCGAGAGCACTAACACGAGTGAGATGATCAAAGCCTATGTGACCAAGTCTACGATGCCAAAAATATAGATCCTTTGTATCATTAGCAACTAGACACCGATGCTTAGAAGTTGACAAATCAAAATCAGCTTTAAAAACTCTTCCAAACCTAGACATGTTAAACAAAAGCTCACCTTTTGAATCTACAACCTTGCAGCAATTTTTAGCAAAGCTAACCTCTAGATTTTCATCTAGCAATTGTGAAACCGAAAGCAAGTTGTATTTCAAATTTTTAACAAGTGCCACATCTTTCAAAGTGTAGAGATTGTTTACTCTAACCGAACCTTTAGCAATTATGGGAGTAGAAGAGTTATCGGCGAAAGTAACATTTTCTACACGTGACACAAAAGAGAGAGAGGAGAACCATTTTTTGTTACCGGTCATGTGGCGTGAGCAACCTGAATCCACAATCCAAATGTTCTCCTTCCTCAAACGTGAAACCTACACAGCAGCACAATACGTCGATGACTTAATACTGGGGTTAGTTAAAAGACTTTTAGGAATCCAGTACTGAGTCACACGATGTCCAGCAGGAATAACACGCGAAACCTGAGAAGGTACAGCAGGTTTATGAGCCAAACATCGAAAATTTTTGTTCCCAACTACTGACTTAGAAGATGTGTTATATGTAGCACAAAAAACAGTAGGTCCGGGAGCAAGTTTTTGACTCATTACAGCAGGTTGCAAGCTCCGAACATTTGGTCTAGCAGATTTTGCTTGGTTGTTATGTGATCTAGCAAGTATTATTTGTTTCTTATCGTGTTTAGCTAGTCTATAACAAAAATCCATGACATGACCATCTCTACCACAGTAGGTACAATGAAAAATAACTTTACTATCATGTCTAGATGAGCAAGCAACACGTTTATTAGAACCCGAATGGGACAGTACTCCTGCAGATTTGAAAATCACCTCTTTTTGTCTAGGAGCTGTTTGAATCAAACCGCTTCCTAATGACTTTACAACTTTAGGTCGGTGTGCCTTAGCATGAGCATGAGAATTAAAACCTAAACCAGTTTTATCATTACAATACTTGGAAGAATTCAGCAGCAAGTTTAGGTTCTTATTTGCATTAGAAAACCGATCTAGTGTCCTATGCATGTCATCAAGTTTATTGGACAGTTCAAAGCAGTTTTCACATGAAGTTTTTCCTTTTAGTTTGCAATTTGAACAATATTTAACTTCATGCACATGTATAGCATTGTTCAAAATAGAAATCTCATTCATAGCATCATTTAGTTTCTTATTCAGATCATCACATGAAGAACAATGCAAATCAATTGTAGAACAACAAGCATCTTTCAAATTTTTATCATTAAGTGCAGCAAGCTCTTTGTGCTTTTCAATTTCAAGTTCAAGTTTATCAAGTGTAGATGCGTGTGCACTTCTTAAAGAGGATAATTGTTTATAAATTAAATCACATGAGGAACAAGAATCATCACTAGGAATCAAAGTTTTTAAACGATTAATTTCAGATTCTAGTGATTCAATTTTAACAGCATTGTTCCTAAGTTTTTTATCCTTTTTCTTTAATATAACAGTGGCACGAGAAATAGCCTCACACATTTCTTCGCAAGTGGGACAAACCTCTTCATCATCGCTGTTGTGTTCTGCCTCCTCGGAGCTTGAACTTGACTTGCTCGCCATGCAGCACATATTTGCCATAGCTTCTTCATCTTCATCACTACCGGTGTCCACATCACTTGAGCCGAAACCTTGAAGTGCAGAGATCATACTATGCACTATGTTGCGCATTGATAAATCTTTCTTCTTCTTATTCTTTGCAAACGATTTCTTCGGCCTTGTTTGCTTTTCTTCACGTGAAGTCGGACCTGAAAGGTTAGGGCACTCCGTACGAAAATGTCCTGTCTTACCAAATTCAAAACATCGTTGAGGTCCGGAGCTTCCTCTCCTTCTAGTTCTCACATTTTGTAATGCTTTTGAGAACCGAGTAGAGATGAGTGCAAGCTCCTCCTCGGGAAACTCTTCAATCTGTTCAAGGGTTACAGAGGACAGCAAAGAGAGTGCACCACTAGATGATGATTGACTAGAACTAGACATGTCACGTTGCGAAACAAATGCAATAGACTTGTTGGGGTTTTTACGTGAGATGATGTCAATTTCATGAGTTTTCAATTTAGAATAAAGCACGTCTAAAGTAAGAGAACACATGACAGTAGATTCACGAATAGATGTAACTTTCATCTCCCAAATTGACATATCTAATTCTCCTAACAATTGTCTAGCATTTTCAGCATCTGAAAAGTAAACATTGACACTACGCAAGTTGCTGAGAATTTTATTAAAGCGAGCAAAAAGGTCGTCAATTGACTCACCGGGTTGCATCTCAAAACGCATGTATTCTTTCTTGAACATATCTTGCCTTACCTCCTTGATCGTATTGGATCCTTCATGGTAGTCACAAAGAGCTTTCCAAACATCATATGCAGATCGAAGGTGTGCAACACGGTCGAAGTCGCTTTGAGTCAATCCTTGGATGATCAAGTTGCGAGCCTTGTTGTTGTTGTCAACATCTCTCATGTTTGCAGCCGTAACTTGATCGTTGGGTGGTACATCAAAGTTCCGGTAGACCTTTTCCCATATGGTGAAGCCTTGCGCCTGTATGTAGGCCTCCATCCGCGCCTTCGAAACCTGAAAATCGATGCCATTGAACACACAAGGTTTTGCGGAGTACTTCTCCATGATGGTTAGTCAAAACGCGTGCAAATCACAAAGATTAGAGCACCTTGGCTCTGATACCAATTTTAGGATCGAAGAACACGTGAAAAGCTACCAGAGGGGGGTGAATGGTAGATTAAAACTTTTCGCAGCGGAAACAACAAAAACCCCTCAGCAAAAAATCAATCGGTTAAAGAAACCGTATGTGCAAGTGTTTTCAAACGTGTTCAACCGTGAAAAATCAAGTAGAGAGGTAGAGAATAAAGTCACGGATCTAATGCAACAAGAATCACTTGAAAACACGAAGTAAAACTTGAGATACGATCAAAACATTAAACGAAGATCAATCTGTTCTACCCGATATAAAACATATCTGTAACGCTGCAAAGAAACTCGTGTATCTCAAAAAATACAGATCCGAAGCTCGTGAAAATTTCACAGATGATAGATAATTGAGTTGTGAAGACAACCCAAAATGAATCACGTGAATCAGATCTGTAAAACTCGAGTTATGAACGAAACTCCGAAGCAACGTCGGTCTGTTCTGAAACTCGGCGAGAAAGACTTGACGAAAAACAAGTCGGACGAACAAGGCACAAAAGCTCCTCAAAACTATGAACTTTATTCAATAGAAACACAAGAGGAACAGCCCACAGTCGTGCACCCACGAGACTTGGCCCCCCTTGCTTATATAACCAGCCCTAAGGCCAACTCAACTCAAACTAGGACTCCTACTCCTACTTGGATTCAAACTGTAACTTTCCAATACTGCTCAAGACTCTTCTATACGCAGATAGAAGCAATCTTAAGACTTCCAAACACCTTAGAAACGTCCCAAACATTCCTAAAATAACTCAAATTCGTGACCCAAATGAAATCCAATCATAACCAACTCAAAACTTTCCATATTTGAGTCAAAACACGACTCAGCCGCAGCCTGAGTCCATAACCTTGTCGGTTGAACCTTTCCGACCAATTCTTTACGTCCACATCTCTTCATCACGCCTTGGAACAATGTTGCCATGTCCATGCACTCCTTGCACACGTGCAAACACCTTCCAACGACGTACACGCAACCTTCATCTGCACTGCCCTTGATCCAACATGCTGCGTGACCTCCCGATCAACTCAACCACAGCTCCTCCCGAACTTGGTTGTTGGAACCTCATCTCCTCGCTGAGACTAGTCCAAGGATCCCGTCACCAGCCATGTCTTGAACTCAAGCAACACCTGCACATGAATAAACAACCAATTCTTCCGAGCACAAGTCCTCGACTTGACTCACGTTAGTTCGAAAACCACAACACCTTACATGAGCACGTCACATAAGCATGTTGCAAACCATATCAAATGATAACAGCCATAACCACAAAAACACACCCAAAAACTTAGCAAATTAATACTAAGCAAACCTTCCCATAAAGCAAGTTTGAAACATTGCGAGTTAAAAGCAAAAACAAGACGCTGCAGTTCTACGAGTTGAACTTCACGGGAGCTCCCTAAAAACAAGCCCCGGACCTCACAGAAGCTCTTCGGACCTTGCAGGAACTCTCCGGACCTTGCGTCGGACCATGCCAACACTTGGCGGACCTAACAAAGAACTTGTCGGACCTTGCTACAGAAGAATGTTTTGGCAATATTCAAAACTTTGAATGTTAATGCTAACTTTTATCCTAATTGCCAATGTATTCAGCACACATAGGTCTCACACCCTCTCACCGTCCTGTAGCTCGGCGATATCGTGCTCTTCATGTGTTACGTGCTATCCGGGTTCCCTCTCCCGGCTTCTTCATTCCTGCTGACGCTGCTAGAGGTGTATGGCCTTCAGCTCCACCATCTGACACCGCACGCTTTCATATTGGTGGCAGTCTTCGTCCACTTTTTCGAGATGTTCGTGTGTGTGCGGCCGTCGATGCAGCTGTTCCGGGTCTTCTTCATTCTGCAGGCCTCGGGGAGAAGCTCAATCCACCTGGGGGCTTACTACTTCTAGCACGAGGCAAGAACTCCATGCCGTACATCGCGCCCTTCTCCCCCGGCAAGTTGGGGCACTGGAGGGAGGATTGGGTGATCGCCCAGACAGACGTCCATGATCGCCTGGATCTGCCGAGTGGCCCCCCAGTCAGCATGAACCCTGTCGGGGATGAGATCCCCACCTTGCAGGCCTACAAGCCCGTGCTGGCGAGGTTTAAACAAAATACCTGGCACAGCAGGGACTGACTTCATTGATGGTCTTGTCCGACATCCTTTCACGCCGCATCATTCCCCTCCAGCTGCGCACCCATGCAGCCTGGTTGTGCACCAGGGAGAATGATCTCATCGGGTAGAGTGCGACCCCGGGCAGGGAGATGCTGGATGCCATGTTGTCGAAGCTGTCTTTCGACCTGACCTTCAGTGACTCCATCAACCTGCCGGCGACTTGTTTGCTAGTCAGCCTTGACCGGCGGCAAGGTCGAGGTTGTTGAAGGAGTTGCCGACACTGGACGCCATCGACGTCACCGTGCAGCAGGTCGGGGACGCTTCTCGGGGCGTGCAGATCTCTGTGGGAGGCGGCGCCAGCGATCAAGCGAGGGCCGAGCCTAACACGTGCCCAGCGGCAGGGGAGGCCCGAGCCGATCCCGTGTCCTAGCAAGGGGAACGAGTCGGTGTCGGTTGGCGGACCCGCACCCATGGCGCTATAGGTGGCCAACAAGACGGCCCGGCCTAGCCCGGAAAAAATCGAGCCGTGTAGGGTCGGCCCACGGGCCGGAGGTCTAGGCCCGGACACGGCCCGAGTTCATTTTATGCGGGCCGGGCCGTGGCGGGCCAGGCCATGCCGAGCCGGGCTAGCCCGTGGCAACCTGTTTATTTTTAAATACATTAAAAATAACAAAAAAATATGTTATTCGGGCTTAAACGGGTCGTGCCCGGCTGGGCCCCCGCAGGCTAACCTGGCCATACCACCGGGGCGACCAGGTCGACCTTAAACGGGCCGTGCTGGGCCAGCCCGACGGTCCATAGGTTAAGGCCCGGGCACGGCCCTCACCGGGCTTCGGGTCCGGCTTGAGCCTGATTTTTTCGTGCCGGTCTGTGCTCATGCCAGGACATTTTTGCCGGGCTTCGGGCCGACCCGATTGGCCGGCCCATTTGGCCACCTATACACGGCGCACTCCCGCACACTGCCCAGGGACACCGCAGAGTCGAGTAAGCGACCCGCTTCCCCCAAGGGTAGGAGGTTTGTTCGTGGTGACGGGAGCTCCTTCTCGAAGCCCGAGCGGAGGAGCCTCAAGCCGCGTGCGGCCCTGCGTCGGGCCCAGTGGGCGGCACCGGAGGCAGCTCCGGCAGTGCTGTAGTCGGGGGAGTTCCGGCGGGTGCGAGGAAGACACCTGATGCGCCTCCGGCTCCGAAGCTGACAGGGGTGGGTGGCTCCAGCCCCCAGCGCAAGAAGCTCCATGCCTCCTGAAACTGCTAGGCACCCAAGTATGATGCGGACCATAGGGTAAGCTATATTCTTACCACTGTTCTGTTTGTGTGATTGATTTTGACTTCTCTCAGGCAGAGCGTCAACGCAGGACGTGGCACCTTCCTGGGAGCAGCCTGCAGCACCTTCCTCGTAGCAGCCCGTGGGCCAGAGCCCTTTTTCTGCTGGGGGTTCCGGAGATCCAGCGCCGGAGCCAGCGCCTAGACCAGCTCGGGACGCCGACTCTCTGTAAAGGTCCCAAAATTTTGAATACAAATGAACAAAGTTTGAATGCCATTTGGTTTCAAGTTTGTGAAAATTGGGACTTGCTAAAACTTTTTCACAAGTGATGATGCACATGAGATTTCTCTCCACACACAACATCAAATGTTTATTTGCATGCTTGGAACCAATATAGATTTAAAACCACATATGTGAAGTATCATGTGCAAGAGAAAGTTTCAAATCAGATTTTGAACTTAATTTGTTCAACTCAAATTTCAAATGGGGTAGCACAATAGAAATGCAAACTGTTGTGGTAGAAATCCCATTTGCAGCAGCCAAATCAAAAAATAGATTTCATATTTGAGTTCCTCAGGTCCAAATTAGTGGGGATGCAAAGTTTCATGACTTTGAGATACTTTGCTAGCTAATTAAAAGAGGACTTTAAATTGCTAGGAATTCAAAATCAAATTTGAATTTGGATGAAACAAGCCAAATCATCCAAATGAATTTCAGATTTTTGCTCCACACAATTGAATTAGGTCATTTTCCAAAATTGAGATCTTTTAGAGGATAAGAGGCAGCTGACTTGGGGACCCTACATGTCATTGGGATGGTTAAAACTTAGAACTGAAGTTTCAGTCTTCAGTCTCTGTTTTTCCACCGAGGCAGACCGAGGGGGCACCGGGCGAGCTGCTGGCGGGTGGTGGGACACCGTGAGCCACCTCCTCGCCGTTTTCTCTCGCGCTGGCGAGCTGCTCGTGCGTTTCCTTCACTATCAGCATGGATACCAGCTCATGCCGTGCTCCTTTTGCCCACAACACCGAAGCTTCTTTACCCTCGCGCAAGAACAGGGCACCGCTACCGCCGTCACCTTCAGCCGATCGGAGGCCGGTCCTTGTGATTGCGAACAGAGGCTCCTGAGTAGCAAAACGGCACTGGGGCGTCACCTTCTACCTCCTCGACGCAAAAACAGCCGAGTTCGGGCCTTCCCACGCCAAGAACGTCGTTGCCTTGCGGCGGCCGAAAACATCCGCCGTTTCGGTCTCCCGTGGACAGATCAACTCAGCGCTTGTCACGCCCGAACAAGGACGCCCACAGAAGCGCTGAACCTTCGTGCAGCTCACCTCCAAAACTCAGCCCGGGTTATTGATCGCCGAAGACGAATTTCCGGTCGGTGTAAACCGAGTGTCGGGTAATAAATATTAAAATTCACGCAGGGTATTCGTTTAGAGTTCACCAAACTGAGCACACACGAGCGAGACTTGATAGGGTATCTTTCCTCCTCGCAACCCTAGCACGAAACTGCACGTAGCAGGCCTATTTTGAGATTTTCCGATGGCGCACCATCGGTATCACGTCGGGCGCACGATGAGAGCCACCTTGGAGCCATCCCCTAGCCTTTGTGCATCCATGTCGAGCATCACCGTGACCCACTGGTGCTTTAGAGCTTGGAAACCAAGTATTTGGAGGGTTAGGGCGTCGGGCCGACGTCGCTGGAGTCAGTTTTTTACGGCCCCATGCTGCAAGCTAAGTTGGAGACCTTGCCGGCTCGGGGAGGCCTCACCGGAGTGTTCATCGCATTGGTATAGGGCCTAGCGGAAATTTTGAGCATGGGAGATGGCCGGAGAACCGATTGCCGACGAGCTTCAGCGCAGGCACGCGCGGGAGCGAGGGGAGGAAGAAGATGACCGCCCGGCACCACATGTCAGCCGTTCGGTTGAATGAAGCCGGATTCTCTGTGGCACCGGATCAAAATGCGGCTGTGCGCAGAAGACTCAGTAGCCCGTGTAGCATTGTCGGAGAAAGCACCACGTAGCACCGGACCACACAGTCAGACATTTGAAAATTTCTCAGATTAAATTGAATTGCAGATTTCATTCAAACTTTGGAATAGCATAAATTTTGCTAGAGAACTCCAAATTAGGTGACTAAAATTGGGTTAGGTTCAGATTGAAAAACTCTATCAAATGTCCAACCCAATTTGTATGGAAATCATTAATAAATTCAGGAAAATTCTTTGAATCTTTTCGGTAAAAAGATTTTAGGGGGAGTTTGGGTCATCCAAAAATCCCCAAATTTTGTCAGAACATTCCACAGATATTCTTGAACTCGTGTAAAAAATTAGCTCAATTAGAGTTGATTTGAGTAGGAGAATTCAGATTGTAATTTGCTCTATTCAAGTGAATACGGAAACTTTTCAGAAAAAGTCCCAAAGTTGTAAAATCATTTCTGGGCAATCTTTAGCTCAAAAAATCCTAGGAAAATTCATAAATGCTGCCTGAATTATAATTGAAATTGTAGCTCACTTGGTTCACTATGAACATTGAATTTACTTCAGAATTAATTCCTTTTTGCTTAATTGCTTAGGGGATTGTTCTGGAAAAACTACTCAGTGGAAAGTGCTAATTTTTGGTCCAGAGTACTTTCTTGTGACAAGAAACTCACATGAAAAATTTCAGTTAAAGTTGATCTATGTATCAGTACTTTTCGATACACTTTGCTTAGGTGAAAATACTCCAATTAGGATGAACACTTAGCAGTTGATCATTTTGCTTAACCCAACTCCAACCACTAACACCAGTTCCATTTTCAATTCTTAAACAGAGTTCTGGTTTTAAACATATCATTAGCCCGTATTAGCAAAAGCTTTACAATTAAATACATATGCATTTCATATCGTATAGTCATCGACATGGAGAATTGTGAAGCCAAGTGAGGGTGGATCAAGGAGCAAGGTGTGAGGGCGCCCGCCCCCGACGGGGTCGTGCCGCTCGCCCGGGAATCACACTGGGTGGTGCCATGTGATGCGGCACCCAACAGCATGCACGAAAAGACGGTAGAACATATGACACCATTTTATTACTCAAGATAAGACATTTTACAACATATTGTACACATGCATCCGAATTTCAAAACTGGACAATCTACTCACTCTCGACTCTAACTACGCCGAAGAGAAGTCGTTCAGCCCGTGAACGCTTCTGACTAGCTTCACCAAAGTAAGGCACGGCTAGGTTTCTGGTGAGTTAAACGACCCGTGAGGTTTGTCGTCTCACCGAACAACCCTCTTCATAGTAGACATCCTGCTACCTGCAAAAACAACTCAGAAGCAACCGTGAGCACTAAGGCTCAGCAAGTCTTAAGCGTCAACCCTAAACATGTAACTCTACATGCAGGGGTAGTAAGACAGTAGGAACATGAATTTGCAAAATGAAGCTTGACTAAGACTGATCCTTATATTCAGATTCTTATAGCCTTCATTTTAGTGGACCTCACGCCTCACAACACCGGAAGTCCACAATCAAACTTGAAACGCTTATCCCGATGTTGCCAGCCTAAGGGGTAATATAACATTAGTTGGCACTATATCTAATTCAGTCAAGGTTCCAATACAATGATTAACCCATGAACAGCATGTTAAGAGATTTAGTTCCTCTTCTTACTCCGTCACGGCACAGTTGGCAAGTGTGCTCAATCCTCTTCCGCAAGCGACGGTGATTCGAATCAATAACAACCCGGAATTCACAACACATACACCCGCCTCGAAAGACTCTCACAAGAGCTCTTTCTTATGTTGTATGCAGCAACCTTTCACACGACACCCCGACATATAAAAACGTTTCTCGCCGAGCAGGATGGTCCTCTATGCGGACACGTTGAAGTTGCCCGCTAAAGGATTTACACCTCCCGCCTTCTCAATGCCATTTCCATGCGAAGGATGAGTTTCTATATCATGGTCCATCGAGTTACATCGGTTTCATGGGTCCCATACCCCACTATATATCCGGTACAGCTCAATCTTGTCCAGCAGGGCCGCATACGCGCGGTTCTTAGGTTGGGGTGCGCCTACCAAGTAGATAGTTGAAGCAGGACGTCGATGGCGGGCCCCCTGGGAGGTCCTAAACTCTAGGACCTGCAGAGGCATAACAGAGAAAAGGAGTAAATGTACTCATGAGTCACAATTCCCTGCTCCTAGTTTCGTTGTGGTTTACGGTCCTTGGTTGAGCTGCAGGGCATGGGCAATTCAGTGTGATAGCATCCGGGTTATGGTTACTACTTTGCTCAGGAGCATGGGCCGTCCAGTTCGCCGGTACTTAACCGCAGCGCTGGAGAGGCAAAGTGTGCACTCTTAGGGTGCAGGACCAGGCCAAGCAGACTACACACTATGGACCTACCGCTGACATTGGCTTTTCAGGGGAGGGACCATTCGGTGCCATAGGACCCCCGAGGAAGAAAGTAACCAAGAGACCCCTGACACACCACAGTTACCTCATGCGCACCCGCCTGCAGCAGGATAGAATGACTAACTGTGGGTAAACACAGGGAAAGCAGACTGACCATACGGCCAAAGCAATATGAAAAAGCAAGCACTAGAACGAAAATGGCAGTGTTTGGGGGTACGGTTATTATTTTTTCCAAGAGTGTGTGCCATCCGGCCCCCAAGTACTCAATCGTAGCATTGGGGATGCAAAGTGTACGCTCTGGACCTCCCGTGGGCGTTAACCTTTTGGCAAGGGGACCTTCCAGCGCCATGGAATTCCGGCAAGCAAATAGGGCGGACCCCGAACATGCCATATAACAGTTGATATGCGGAAGCAAGCATAAACTGGAATACAATGGAAACGAAATAAGAGCACACAGGGTGAGACTGATTTTTCTCGAATCAGGATACATCATAGGAGGAGGCAGGCTTCAGAAGAAGGCAGCGACCCGCTCCTGATGACAAGATTAGCAGGACCCCTCCGGAGCTTGGCTGTTCCGAGTGCTGCTCCCAGACTCTATGACACCCTAACAGAGAAAAAATGGTCCTACAACTGCGCTAAGGGTAGAACTTACGGAGGTGCTCTTTGTTCCAGGGATTGGGTAGAGGTACCCCATCCGCCGTGGCCAGGCGGACGAACCTGGGGTGGGATACTTGAGTCACCCAGAAGGGACCCTCCCAGCAGGTGGAGAGTTTGTTTTCCCCTTCGCGAGAAAGTATACGCCGAAGCACCAGGTTACCGACCTCGAGCTGTCTACTACACACAAAGCGCTGATGGTAGAGCTGGAGCACCTGGCGGTAGTGTGCATTTCAAGCAGCTGCATGCCACCTTCGCTCATCGACGAGGTCAATGTCTTCACGTCAGATCTAATCCTTCGCGGCTTCGTCGTATGCATGGACACTGGGGGAGCTCATGGTGATCAAAGGGGAGGATGGCTTCAGCCCCATACACCAGGAAGAAAGGTGTTTCCCATGTCGCTCGGCTGGGTGATGTCCGTCTAACCCACAGCATGCATGGAAGCTCGTCTACCCAATTGGCACCATGCTTTTTCAAGCAGTCGTAGGTGTGTGCCTTGAGCCCCTTGAATATCTCAGGATTAGCCATCTCGACTTGACCATTGCTTTCTGGATGCGAAACGGATGCGTAGCAGATCTGGATGCCGAGGGCTTCACAGTACTCTTGGAACACTGAACTGGTGAACTAGATCATGTTGTCGGTGATGATTCTGTTCGGGACCCCGAACTGGCAGATGATCGACTTGATGAACTTCACTGCTGACTGCTTGTTGATTGTGACTATAGGTTGCTTCCAGCCATTTGGGGAACTTGTCTACGGCTCGAGTTACTGGTACCCTTCGACGGACTTGGGGAAGGGTCCCATGATGTCCAGCCCCCACACAGCGAAGGTGTGTGGATATGCTTTCCGTGGAACTGGCACGCCTTGCATCTCTTGACTAGCTCAACGACATCCTGGAGAGCTGTCAGCATGTAGAAGCCATGCCGGAAGGATTTTCCGACCAGCATGCGGGAAGATGTGTGGTTCCCACACTCGCCTCCATGGATCTCTACGAGCAAGTCGCAGCCCTCTTTCTGGGCTATGCACCACAATAGGATGCATTTGGAGCCATGCCGATAGAGGTCCCCCTCTACTAGCATGTATCTCTTAGCGAACCAAACGATCCATTCAGCGGATGCATGTTCATCAGAAAGGATGTTGTCTTTCAAGTAGTCTCGGATCTCCATGGTCCATGCATCGGGACATATATGAGCTTCTGGATCTTGAGCGCTCGGTTGCATGGCCCCGGTGACGCTTATGGTCATTGGTGGGCTCCATTGTAGCAGGGCCGTCAGGACCGCCGGCTTCGAGGTTCTGGTCTCGCACCCTTCGCCTAATTCGACAGGCCAGGCTGTTGGTCACAGCAACTTCCTTTCAAAGATTCCCTCAGGCACCGGAGCCCAGGTGGAAGCCTTTGTTGACAGGTCGACGGTGATTGTGTTGTTGGCGCAAGGGACATGGCACAGATCTAAGACTTGGAAGTCTTGTTCCAACTTATGCACTTGGAGGAGGTAGGCTGCAAGCTGTGGATCATTGCAGCAGCATTCTCCCTTGACTTGCTTGATGATCAGCTGGGAATCACCTTTGACCAACAACTGTTGGACGCCAAGAGGCAGCGCGGTCTTTAACCCGAAGATGAGAGCCTCATACTTCGCCATGTTGTTGGTTGCCTTGAAGTCAAGCCGCACCATGCACTTGAACTGCTCCCCAGTCGGGGTGAGGAGCAGGACCCCCGCTCCGGCACCTTGCTTGCGCGAGGAGCCATCAAAGTAGAGTGTACAGTGGGGCTCGGTGGAGACCGGACCTCTGGGCTCCAGCTCATCGAAGTTATGGCGACCTAGGTGACATGGTGGTGGTGTCCATTCAGCCATGAGTCAGCCAGGACCTGACACTTCACCACATGGCGTGGCAAGAAGTCGAGCTCAAACTCCGCCAGCTCGGTAACCCACTTTGCAACATTCCCGGTTGAGTTGGAGCTATGGAGCATGGCTTACAGTGGGTAAAAAGTAACCACAGAAATCTTGTGAGCTTGAAAGTAGTGGTGCAGCTTCCTTGATGCAACGAGGACTGCATAGAGCAGCTTATGCACATCCAAGTATTTCGTCTTGGCATCGTGGAGGACCTCGCTGATGTAGTAGACTAGACGCTGGGTGGTCCGGACCCTCCCTGGGGGGTCCGGTGCGTCTTCTTGGTGTGACACCCAGTTCCAGAAATGAACCAAGTGAATGTGCATGTGTGCCCAGGATGTTCATCACACAATACACACGTACTTCACAAACTGAATTTCAGAATATAACCACGTACAAATAGTGTTCATGTACTTTATTATAATGACTCAATGTCTCCATCATGGATATCTAACTTATTATGCAGCGGAAGACTCTAAACGACAGTGGAAAATAACTAAAGACGATGGACTCCAACTTCAACTCCACAGGCATGTTTACGGTAGTGCGCATGCATAGTACTCCACCTGTTCCTCGAAGTATTCTTCTCCTCTAGCTGAATTATATGTTGGAATTCAAGGCTGAGTACACGTCGTACTCAGCAAGTGCAGGAAAAGTATGACATGTAGCTTAAAACAAGGTAGGAAATAAACGGTTTCGTTGCAGCAAGTAAGTTTTATTTCACAATCACAATAAAAACAGCAACAATCTCTAGGTGAGTTAAATCCCGACATAACCAAGTAATTCATCATCCCTCATGTTCCATATCACCATAATTCATCATTTATCAAGTCTCAACCCGCAAAGGCTCTTTCTCAAGTTCATCTCATATTCACAAATGCTTATGAACAACACATATTCATATATCCGAATCCAAGCTCATATTCATGACCAAAACCAGTTCCAAAACCAGTCCCAATGACAATACCATAACAATACCCGAATAACCATCCCAAGTTTTGCCTCTAATCATGGAAGTTGGCCAGGCGCTTGTAACCGGAACCACGGCTATATAAGATAGTTTTACTCTTTGCAGAGGTGGCACCACTTTACCCACAAGTTCGTGATTTCGTCACCCGTCGGCGACTAGAGAGAACCTCCATTCTGCCACTACACAACCGTCGGTGTATGACCAAGAGATCACAAAATAGCCTTTACAAAGGGGCTACTACAATGTACGGACCCACTAAGGTTTTTTGACAGGCTCGAATCTCCATTCTCCCACCCATGGGCCCCCTCGTGTGCCATGCAGTTCCCAGGGCAGTCCTCCTCGACACCCATTCCCCATGTCATCCAATGGTACATAACAAGCTAGCAACACACCTAATTAATCAGCTAAGCTGCACCCATATTTACCTTGTGGTGGCACTGTTTTCCTGGCATGTTCTGGCATGAACCCGTCCTTAGATCTAAGGCAAGCAAACCATCATATCATTCAGTGTAACCACGAACCAAGCTTGCCTAGATCTCCCTGATTCCATGCTCATTAACATCATCATATTCTCATCATCTTTAATCTTTATGAATGCAGTAGCTAAACAAGTTTATTTCAGTTTTTCAAAAAATTCTGTAAGTTATGCGAAGCAAAAGAGAAAATGACTATACCTGACTCAATAAGATTCCCGGCAACAAGGGTGGCTAACAAAGCTAGTAAACTCCTACTAAAGGGTTTTCCCATCAAGTTGACACGGGCATGCAGTTTTCACAAGCAAAGCAGTTTGAAAACTTCGGTTCAATATGGTCAAGGGGTACTTGCCTTGCTCCAGCGGTTCGTATTGCTCAAGCGTCTCAAAATCTTGGTGTTGTAGTTCCTTGTAGACGGCCTCTTGAGCGTGTTCTTCTACTCACGACCACGTACATACAAATAATACAGCAATCATCCTATAGTGCAGCCTATAGTGATCAGTTTGCATGTGTTCTTGCAAGTTTTAGTAAGCTTTCATAGGGTTTTACGATGAATGAGGCTGCTGCAATTAAGTGTGTATGTGGCTATGATCCTAACTCGAGTAGTAGATTAATTCCACCATCAAAACATAACTGGAACGTGATCTACCCACGTGCAATAGCTCCTGCTCGCAGGGTGTGGAGAAAAAACGGGTTTGTAGCAACAGCAGCGACGTGGTAAGACGAGTGACGGGGACCTACCTTTCTTCTTACTCCTCTCTTCCTTGCAGCTGGACTTTTTTTCCCTTGCAATGGCAGCATCTAGGGTTTTTCCTCGGGGAAGAATAGATCAGCGTCCACGGCAGGATGTCGGGGTCTTCTTCTGCGGTGACGGCGAGGCGGGGCAGAGCTTTGACGGTGGCGAAACTCCAGCCAGGGCGGTGACCAGGGCTTGGCAGCAGGGAGAGGGCGGCGGCCAGGGGTTTTGGGGGCTGGGGGTGGCGGCTAGGGGCAGAGGGATTTATTTATAAGGGGAAAATATCCAAGGGGGGTAGGATTTCAGCAACTCTTTTAATCAAGGGCTGAGATTTGATTTGAGGAAAGGTGGGAGCTAGGGGCTCAGGTTTAATCAAATATTTTTCACCAAGGGCTGAGATTATTTGGGCGGAAAGAAAATCCTAAAAACAGAGATAAATTGGTGCGGCTAGGGTTTCTTCCCCCTTAGGGGTGCGCCAACGGAGGGGGGATTAAAATCCCTAAAGTGGGGAAATCCCTAGGGATTTTGTGTGGCCAAATTCGGGGAAAATATCCCCCAAATGTGGGGAAAATTCCCCAAGGGGGATTTTAGGGGGGGGGAATTAGGGGCGGCCCAGGTTTCTTTTTATTTATTTTTTCTTTTTCTTTTTATTTGTTTTTCTTTTTCTATTTTTTTAAATTGTTTCCTATTTTTGTTTCCTTTTATTTATTTATTTGTTTCTATATCCCTTCCTTTTCTTCTTCTTTTTAAATGCTTCTCTACATGAAAAATGGATGCAATGCAAGGTGATGAATATGAGGGTGTTGTAAGCCTACCCCCAATAAATAAATCTCGCCCTCGAAATTCGATAGTGGAGAAAAGATGAGGGAATTCCGTCTTGAGATCTTCCTCACGCTCCCATGTAGCTTCGACTCCATGTGATGGCTTCATTGCACCTTGCACCAACGGATTACCTTGTTCCTCGTGACCCTTTCCTTTACGTCTAGGATTTTGACAGGGTGTTCTGCATATGTCAGATCCACCTGATGTTCTAACTCATCCATTGGTACTTGTTCTTCCGGCACTCTTAGGCAGTTCTTGAGCTGGGATACGTGAAATACGTCGTGCAGGTTGGAGAGGTGTGTCGGCAGCTCTAGTTGATATGCTACCTCTCCTCACATGACCAAAATCTTGAATGGCCCGATGTAGCGAGGTGCTATCTTGCCTTTGACGTTGAATAGTCGTTGGCGTCGGATTGGCGACACCTTGAGATATACGAAGTCTCCGACTTCGAAGGTCAGACTCCTTCGCCTATTGTCCGCATAGCCTTTTTGTCATGACTTAGCGGCCTTCAAGTTTTCACGTATTGTTTGGACTTGCTTCTCGGCGTCCTGCAGCACGTAGGGTCCAAACACTTGGTTTTCTCCCGTTTCATTCAAGAACAGGGGTGTTCTACACCGTCTACCGTATAGTGCCTTGAAAGGTGACATCTTCAGGCTGACTTGGTAACCGTTGTTGTATGAGAATTCAGCATATGGCAAGCTCTTGTCCCAACTACGCCCATGTTTCAAGGCGCAAGCTCTCAGCATGTCTTACAAAATCTGATTCATTCTCTCAGTTTGCCCGTTGGTTTGTAGGTGATACGCGGAGCTGAAATTCAACCATGTACCCATAGCTTCATGCAGCTTCTTCCAGAACCAAGAGATAAATTGAGAACCTCGATCTGAAACTATCCTCTTCGGATCTCCATGATGACATACTATTGCTCTATATACAGCTAGGCTAATTGCGCCACGGTGTACTTGGTCCCAACAGGAATGATGTGGTCGATTTTGTCAATGGGTCCATGATAACCGAAATAGAGACATAACCCGACTGAGTACGTGGCAATCCGACTATGAAATTCATACCGATTTCTTCCCACTTCCACTCGGGTACTTCCAATGGCTGCAATAATCCAGTGGATCTCTGATGTTCGGCCTTCACCCTTTGGCACATGTCGCATAGGGCAACATATTCATTGATGTCCGTTTTCATGCCATGCCACCAATAGCAAGTTTTCAGGTCGTTATACATCTTCATACAGCTGGGTCGTATGGAATAAGGTAAGTCATGTGCCTCTTTTAGTATTGCGTTGCGGATGTGCTTCACATTAAGCACACAAATCCTTTTTCCTAACCAAAGCATGCCATTCTTGTCTTCCTTGAAATCCTTCTCTATCACTTGTCGGATTCTTTCCTTGGTTTCCTTTATCTCCTCACCCGTTGCTTGGCCATCTCGTATTTCTTGTTCCAACGTTGAGTTTAGATCTATCACCTCGATCTCGTTTAAGAATCCCGAGATGTAACCGTTCAAACTCCTTACGTAGCTCGGGTGGCAGCTCCCAAACAGTGAGTTGATGACATGCTACCTTTCGGCTCAACGCATCCGCTACTACATTGGCCTTCCCGGGGTTATAGTTGATTCCTACATCATAACCCTTGATGAGTTCCAACCGTCGGCGTTGCCTCAAATTCTGATCCTTTTGCGTGAATATATACTTGAGGCTTTTGTGGTCGGTATAAATCTCACATCGGTGACCGAGGATGTAGTGCCTCCAAATCATCAAGGCATGTACCACTGCTACGAGTTCCAGATCGTGCGTAGGGTAATTCAGCTCATGCTTCTTCAATTGCCTTGATGCATAGGCTACCACTTGGCCTTCTTGCATAAGGAGACATCGCAATATATATCGAAGCACTTGCTCACATCCGGCAATATCAAAAATGGTGCTGTTGTCAATCTCTTCTTTAACTCTTCAAAGCTGTCTTGACACGCTTGTGTCCACTGAAACGCTTTCCCTTTCATCAGCAATTCAGTCATAGGATTCGCTATTTTGGAGAAGTCCTTGATGAACCGGCAGTAACATCCAGCCATCCCAATGAAACTCCGAATGTCACTCGCATTCTGCGGTTGGTTCCACTTCAAAACATCCCTCACTTTTCCGGGATCAACCGATAGTCCTCGTTTTGAGATGGTGTGGCCTAAGAATGATATCTCCTTTAGCCAAAATTGACACTTGTTGGACTTGGCATACAACTGATGCTCTCGCAGTTTCTGCAATGTCAATATCAAGTGTTCTTCATGTTCTTCCTGGCTTTTTAAATACACCATGATGTTGTCGATGAAAACCACGACGAACTTATCCAAGTACTCCATGAAGACCTTATTCATGAGGTACATAAAGTATGCGGGCGCATTCGTCAACCCGAATGACATGACGGTATACTCATATGAACCATACCATGCTCGAAAAGTCGTCTTGGGTATGTCGGAGGGTTTAATCTTCAGCTGGAAGTATCTCGACCGAAGATCAATCTTAGAGAAAATACGGGTGCCTTTAATTTGATTGAATAAGTCCTGTTTGCATGGCAGTGGGTACTTATTCTTGATCGTCACTTCGTTGAGAGACCTATAGTCCATGCACATCCTTTGGGTTCCATCCTTCTTGTTTACGAAGAGCATGGGGGATCCCCATAGTGACGAGCTTGGGCGTATAAAACCCTTATCTAGCTGCTCCTGAATTTGTTTCTTGAGCTCCACTAATTCATGAGCAGGCATCCTATATGGCCTCTTAGCTATAGGTGCAGTTCCGGGTACTAAATCAATGGCAAATTTGATGTCCCGATCAAGTGGCATACTCTAAGGGCCTAAGTTTTTGCACACATCCAAAGTGTTCATCGCACCACAGACACCTCATTTGAGGAAAAGTTATGAACACATTTGAAGAGCAAGTAACCACAATCAATATAGTCATTAGAGGATGAACTCACAAAATGCAAAAGTGGCATTTCCCACATGCATCATATAGGGGCTGAGCATATGGAAAACTCCAACACCTTGCTCGAGGCCATAAACGGCACCGTCAGCCTTTTCTCGATGTGCTACCGCCCTCAGCTGCTCGTGATCAGCTTCTGTTGAGCTTGTCCGAGCTGATCTTCCACTGCTCGGTCAACCCGAAAGCTCCTCCGACTTGACACCATCGTCCAAGCAGCTCCAAGCTTCTCCAGCGCGGCAACTGGTCTCTGAGGTTAGCATCGAAGTCTAGTAGCTCTCCCTGAGATCCCTAGCTCCCTCTTAGCATCGGTTAGCCGGAATTTCAATTTTCCCGATGATCACCGTATAGAACACCGAGAACCAAAACTCAAAATTCATCTTGATCACTTGATCACTGTAAATCCTGGTCGAGCTGAAGCTAGGGTAGCACCTCACGGTTACCTCAGCCAAATCCTAGCGATGATGATCAACCCAGTGAACAGAGCACCTGATTTTGGCCACCGCCAGTGAAAACGGCTCGGGTCGCCGGTGAAGTCTACTTTCCCGGCGATCTCCGTCCAAGAGGAGGGCAGGGTTAGCTTCCCCGTGCCCCTGTGGTGCTTTGCCACCCATTGGTTGATCGTGTTCACCGCCGAGACAAGCTAGCATTGTCGGACCCGAGCTCAGTTCCGCCGCCACCGTCGCCGACTACGTTCCCGGCGATGTCGAGGCACGAGAAGTTGCCCGTCGTGTGCGTCGTGCTCCAAGGGTCACGTAGGAAGAAACCGCGTAGAGGATTAGGCAGCAATGGCCAAGAACAAACCGCGCCACCGTCGCTGTGCGTTGCGCGCTCGGGCGCTGGCGGGAGGTTGAAGAAGACACTGTGCGTGGGACCCATGTGCAGTGTTTTAAACATTTCCCTGATTTTCAGATTTAGTTCAAACTTCAAACCCACATAACTTTAGATAGGGAACTCCAAATCAAGTGAACCTGTTGGATTCAGCTCTCTGGATAGTTTCCAACAAATCAAGTTTCACTTAATGAAAATCCTTAGTTATCCAGAATTAATTCTTCAAAGTCTAAATTGTTTAGAATTTTAACTGGAGAGTCCTTTGGAGAAAACTTCTGAAATTTTGCCAGGATGTTCACCAAAATATCCCTGAGCTACCATAAAAATTTCAGATCCATTTGAGCTTATTTGATCCACCTAATGGTGTGATCAATAAAACTGATCCAGAGAAAATGGAAAATGTCCAGAAACATTTTCAGATTTTCCCTGAAATTGTTTAGCTCATATCTTTAGCTTGCAACCTTCAAATTAAGTGAAACCAACTCCATTAGAACCATCTGAAAATGTAGTTTTTAGAAAGTCATGGCTTGCTCCATGAAAATCCTTAGAACAACCTAGGAGCTCCAATTAAGGCCAAGTACATAATTATTTGCGGAGAGCTCAAATGATCTTTGCTGCAAATGAAACTTGGCCAAGTATCTGTATAGGTTGTATCCAAACAACAGTAAAAATTTCAGAGTCATTGGGCCTGTCTAGCAAGACTTATAGTCTCCACAAATTCTACTTCAATTCAAATGCATTTAAATTTATAAGGTTGAGGAGGAGCCTGAAGTCTTAGACTTCGTCACTACAGAGGAACAGCTAGCCTACGATCAAGAGCAGCAAGACAAGCCCTGGTTTGCATTAACCATTTTACAAATTTTACTGTTTTAAGAACTTACTTTGAGCACCCACTCTAATCTTTGCATTAGAGTCTTGCTTGAAAACTCAAATGCATAGCCAAGAAAACCATGAGTTGGGCTTAGGTTGGTAAACCTCGATTAGCTACTGCAATGCTAGGATAGTGTAGGATTCGGTACAAGTCGAGTAGTTGGAACTGCTCGCGAGAATAGGCTAGAGGCACACTTCTCGGGTAAAGATAGTAAATGGAACACATGGCAATAAAAATGAGACCGAGCGGAGAGTAAGGGCAGCAGGACGTTGGGGCCTGGGTGCCATAGCTCCGCTTGTGTCGATTGAGGAACGAGCCGTGTGCGGGCCTGTTGAACAAGCTAGAACAGTACCGAAGACCTACCAGATATATGGGAACCGGGAAACCGATGTAACTCGGGTAGCTGGGTGTTGAGTCATAGCTGGTCTTTCAGAGAGTAGGTTGAGAGATTGAGGTGTAAATCGGCTGGCGGCACTGTGGATGCGCACGCAGAGATCTCTTGCTCGGGACGATTGGACCGGTTCAACGTTTGGCTGACGGGTGAAAGGTGGTCGCGTACGACGTCCATGATGGTTGCTGTAGGCAACATCGAGTACGGGCGTACGTGATGGGTTATTCGGGTAACCTGCAGGTGTAAATCGTTTATAATCGCCGTCTCTCACGGTCAGTGAGTACCACTTGTCCACTGTACCGTGACGTAGAAAGAACAGGCTAGAGTCATGTAAAATTTGCTGATTGAAAGCTATACCTTGATTGTTAGTGACTTGCTGTAGTTTAGAGCTAATTAAAGTTCTTTTCGACCTTGGGCAAAGTACATGAGAGAAATGTGTTTCTTGTCTGATTGCAGCTCTCTCATGTGCCTTAGCGTGACGTTCTCCACAACCTGCTGCTAAAACTTGAAAGTAAGATTCAAATAATTAGGCGAGTCCTTTGCAACTTATTTACCTCATGTACCCTAAAACCCTTCATGTAGAAGTTTCATGTATAGGAGAGACGGGTAAGACTTGCTGAGCCATCGTGCTCACTGCTTGTGTTTGAAGCTTTTGCAGGGGTTTATGAGGAAGGGACTCCCGAGGAGGATACGGAACCCCAAGAGGGAAACCCCGTTGAATGGGACTCGTGCACGCCACCGTGTTAGTGTGTGTGCGTGCTAGCGGGGACATGTTCACGAGCTGAACGTGAACTCGATGCGTAGTCTATGACCGTGAGTGTAGACTGAACTATTTTGTTGTCAAAATGTTCATAATCTGGTTTAGGTAATAAAACTTTGCTTCCGCTTTGTATCTTTGAGGTGAGTTATCCAGTGCTGTGCAACACAGCACCCCTCAGCATGATCCTGGCTCGACGAGGCCATGGGGCCGTGTCAGCGTGGTATCAGAGCTCGCTTGAGGTTTAACGCACTAGAAAGGTCATCTTTTTCAAAAATTCGGTGAGGAACGAGTTAGTAGCCCATATAAGGATGTTATTAGTATAGAAAGTGGCATACTAACCTACTTGTTTATGTCGGAAAATCGTGCATCTCGGGACGTTTTATGCCTTGGGGTGTGCACGTAAGTGCTGTCCACCAGTGCGCACAAGCTGAAGGATGGAGCCCCACGGGTGGCAGGTAACCTGGCCCGCTTTAATATCCTCTATGACTCTTCATGTCGGTTAATTTATTCGAGCAACGCCTTTCCCTGGCGTGATACGGGCAAGTGTGGGAGACCCCGTCACGTGGTCAGTAACGTGAATACGTAGCTTAAGGCGTGTTTGGCTTGAGAACACCCAGGCGAGTGATGACGGACTGGTGTGTGAACTGTATTGGTACCGGGCTCGGTGTGCAGCTGAGTTTGACGATTGTGTGAGTTATTTGTAGGTAATCTAACCACGAATCAGTAGACGAGTAGCCTCGGTGTGCGAGAGATGTTTAGTGCCACTGAACTAACGAAGCCGGCTAAGTCCGGTATAGGTTTTTCTTTGTGAGGAACATAGTACCGACATGAACTGGTGACACATCGACGCCACACCCCACTAAATGAGCAACTTCATTGAAAAACTTGAAAGTTTTAATCCAGAGCACTAAAACTTTGAGTTAACTCCTTCCCTTAATCAGGATGTTAAAAGTTAACAAGTTTTCAACTTATAGGATACTAAGGACAGAATCCTCTGTTTTCAGCTGAAATAAGGCTGAAGTTAATCAGAGGTTAGAGGTTGAGTTTTTCGAGGTTGGGGTCATATGATATATTTCTGAAAATCTTTGGAAGATCTTTACAACTTTTCTATTGATTTCCATAGGTGTTTCATCCCTTAACCAGTCGAAAAATGCAGTAGAGTTGAAACTGTCCAGAAAACAGGGCAGAGCAAATACTCTCTGTAACTCTCTGTAAATTAAGCATAACTTCCTGCTTAAAAATCGAAAAATAGAAAATGAGGTAGTTCTGAAAAGTTCATGAGATGGGTTACAACTTTGTAACAGAAAGTTTTGTCAAATTGGGTGTAGAATTAACTGGAATTCTTGGATCAAATCAGTACCTGAAGCAGGGAGGTGCTGTCCAACTTTCTCCACAAATTCTGTTAACTTTGACATCTCGTAACTTTTGAACCAGGAAAGATCTTAGGCCAAGTAAATAATTTCTGAAAAGCTATTGAAGTTAGATTTAACTTTGATGTTGAGCTCCAGAATTGTTTTTGCCTTTAGCATGGTCTAAATCAGGTTGAAATGGATACTGGTCAGGGCTGTCAGTTTGGGCAGCAGACCAGCAATCAAATTTGTTCTAAGTTTGAGTTGTGTTTCCAAGATTTTATGAGTTCAATGACATGTTTGATGTTATATCTCAATGATTTACTGTTGAAATAAATATTTGACATTTTTCAAATATGTTTCTACAGATGGCAGCGGACAAACATTTGGAGAACGGGTGGGTGGTATCCCACTGTGCTCACCGCAGCGTTTATCCGGAAGTGTTGAGGCAAATGCTTCAATATTTTGGGTACCTCGAGATGCTGCAGTACTTCACAAAGGAAGAAAGCGAGGAGCGGAACAAGATGTGGATGATCCATGTCGAAGTTCCTGCAGGACCCACACCACCCGGTTGGGCGCCGTTCACCGTCATGGTGAGAGGTAGACAGCCTGAAGGGATGTGGCAACTGGCAGCTCGCGACACCATGTCGCGTTTCTGCCAACTACACATGAGAGCTATGGAGGGCACTCCATACGCGCTCGTTCCGGTGGCGGGATGATCTAATCATGTGTGGGAAAATAGTTTCACGGAGGCAACAGATCAGGGTTGCCCAAGGTACAACCCCGCGGAGGCGAACCTCAGCCTCCAGTTGAGGGCAGGAAAAGCCGTGATGGACAGAAAAGCTGTTCATACGGATTGTCTTGCTGCAAAACTCAAGGAGAGCACCAGCCGTGGAGATCATTTCGAGAGTGCTCACAGCGCACTTCGCAATGTTCTCCTTCCGATGATAAAACGACTGAACGAACAACATAATCAGTTGCATCATCTGAAGAAGGCAAGAAAGAAAAGCCGCATCGACATTACGGCTTTACAACAACAAGTGCAGGCTCTGACCCAGCAAAATGAGGTCCTTACTCAAGAGCGTGATGACGCTATTGAGGAAGGGCAAGGCTCGGAAGAGGACTACAACCAGGCCATGGACGAGGTGCACAAGTTGCAGGACCTCGTACCTCCGGTAATGAGCCAACCGATGGTAGATGCCGTACCCATGGTTTTGCGTCTTCCGGCGATGGGGGAACCTGAGCTGGAAGAGGAGGTCATGGACCCGGAGCCACCAGCAGAGGTAGCGGAGGAGGAAGACCCACAGGAGGTCGAGTTCTACTCCGAGTAGTGGGTTACAGTTGCCAAGTAGGGCAGCGAGGGTTGTGTAAGAAAAACTTTTGTAATCGGTGACATGTCGTGTAGACAGTAGTATATGTATAGGTAGTGACGACATGAGCACGACTTCTCGGAGACCCAAGAATAATGTATCTTGTATAAAGTTTATGCTTTATCAATATATGTGAATGTTGTGCAGGTTATTCATGTGTCACTTCAATACCTACTGTATCATATGGAATTTTAAGTATGACATGTGCTGATCGCTGCTGTTTTGAATTTCAGAATGACTCGCACTCATACCAGCCCAGACATTGGGGGTTCCAGTCAGGGGGGAGAGACCTCCCAACAGGCTCCCGAGGACTCCTCGGGACAGCAACAGCAGCAACAGCAACAACCGCCACCGCCACTGCCAATGGTTACATTGGCCGACATCGTTGCAGCGATGGCGGGTTCTCATCAGCAGCACACGGAGTTGCTGCAGACACTTATTGCCAATACGTTTCGGCCGGAGAGACGTCAAGATCACGAGGAGCGCCAACAAAGCTCCTAGTCCGACTTTCTGGCTATTCGTCCCCCGGTATTCTCAAGGGCGGATGAACCCATCGATGCAAACAACTGGCTCCGCACGATGGAGATGAAGTTCGGGCTGCTCCAAGTGAGTTAGCAGCGCAAGACTCAGTTCGCGGTCCAAGAGCTTCAAGGATCCGCGAGCGCTTGGTGGGCGAACTACTGTGCCTCACAACCCACCGAGCGAGTTATGACCTGGGCGGAGTTCCGGACGGCCTTCAGGGCCTATCACATACCGCCGGGTATTATGAAGAGGAAGACGCAGGAGTTACTTCGCCTGCAGCAAGGAAGCAGGAACGCGCTGGAATACTCCAGGGCGTTCAATGATCTTGCACTCTACGCTTCTTATCACGCCGATACCGACGAGAAGCGGCAGGATCATTTTTACCAGGGGCTTAACCCGCTCCTGAAGGACAAGTTGGCGATGTTCAATCGCAGCAGCCTCAATGATATTATTGATGCTGCGATTGTTCAGGAGGACTCCGGCAAGGAGTTAGCAGCAGCAGAGAGGAAGCGCAGCACACCGCAAAGCAGCAGACAAGGAGGTGGCCCTTCTCAAAAATACCGGATAGTGAATCGCTCACTATCGGGTCAACGCTGGAAGCCACCACAGAGGCCGATGCCATTCTGCAGTCGGCCATGTTCTCCACCGGCATTCAGGCCGGCACTACCAGCACCACCTCCACAGCAACAACAGCAGCAGCGGGCGATGCCGCGTGTGTATGCACCTCAGCAGCACATGCCGGGCTTTCGTCCCCCAAACACCGGACAGGAAGCAGCCACATGCTATAAATGTGGTCACCCAGGACACTTTGCCAACAACTGTCCTGAGAGGCAAGGCGGCGGAGTGGCACCGCAGTTTCTGGGGAGGAACCAACCCCGGAACCCCACTAATGAGTGGCAGGCAAATCCTAGGCCCGGCACCGTCCACCAACTTGTCATAGAGGACGTGCCGGAGGGAGAGACAATCCTTGCGGGTATGTTCCAACTCCACCAGCATCCCGCTATAGTGTTATTTGATTCAGGCGCCACGCATAGCTTCATTAGCCAAGCTTTTATTGCTAAATACAGCTTGCAAATACTACCCACCGACAGTCCATACTTGATTTATTCACCGGGTGGGAAAATTTCAGCAAGCATGATGGTTCCAAAAGTGCCATTATGCTTAGAGGGTAGAGTATACCCCATGTCTCTCATAGTTTTAGAGGGACAGAAGGTCGATGCCAACTTAGGGATGTCGTGGTTAACCCGCCACGGTGCAGTTTTAGACACCGTCCTCCGAGTCGTGCATTTGAACTCAGAAGTCCACGAGCCGCACTCTTTATTTCTGGACAGTCCAGAAATAAAACTTCCAAGTATATATCAATCCACAACCATCAGATTGGAAGACATTCCAGCAGTCCGTGAGTTCCCTGACGTGTTCCCGGATGATTTACCAGGGATGCCGCCCGACCGAGAGGTGGAGTTCAAGATTGAACTTGCACTGGGAACCATGCCAATATCCCGAAGGCCGTACAGGATGGCGCCCAAGGAATTGGCGGAACTAAAGATGCAGTTAACAAACCTGCTGGAGAAGGGTTTTATTAGGCCGAGCTCCTCGCCATGGGGCTGTCCGGCATTATTCGTGAACAACAAAGACGAGATGTTGCGGCTTTGCGTGGACTATCGTCCACTAAACGCCATAACCATCAAGAACAAGTACCCGTTGCCATGGACTGACATGTAGTTTGATCAGTTGGTCGAAGCAAAAATCTTTTCCAAGATGGACTTAAGATATGGGTACCATCAGATTAAGATACGGGCTGAGGATATTCTGAAGACAGCTTTCTCAACGAGGTACGGACTTTATGAGACCTGGTCATGACCTTCGGCCTCACCAACACTCCAGCTCATTTCATGTACTTGATGAACTCGGTATTCATGCCGGAGCTGGACAAGTTTGTCGTGGTCTTCATCGACGACATATTGGTATATTCCAAGTCGGAGGAAGAACACACGAAGCATCTGCGTATAGTCTTGCAACGGCTGCAGGATCACAAGATATACGTGAAATTCAGCAAGTGCGAATTCTGGATATCGCAAATGCCTTTTCTCGGGCATATTATCTCAGCGGAGGGCATCGCTGTAGACCCAAGTGAGATCACACAAGTGCTGAATTGGAAGTCCCTGAGAACTTGTCACGAGGTACGGAGTTTCCTCGGACTCATGGGATATTATCGGAGGTTCATTCTGAACTTCTCGAAGATTGCCAAGCCTGTGACAGAGCTGCTGAAGAAGGCTACCAAATATGTTTGGAGTCCAGCATGTGAAGCAGCGTTCAAGGCATTAGTCAAGCACCTAACATCAGCACCAGTTTTGGCACAGCCAGACACAACAAAACCGTTCGATATGTACTGTGATTCGTCTGGCATTGGGCTCGTATGCGTGCCAATGCAAGACCGAAGAGTGGTCTCATTTGGATCACGGCATCTAAGAAACCATGAACAGAATTATCCAACTCATGACATAGAGCTCGCTGCCATGGTACTCGCACTCAAGATGTGGAGGCACTTCCTACTCGGTAACCTCGTGCATTTATATACCGACCACAAAAGCCTCAAGTACATATTCACGCAAAAGGAGCTGAACATGAGGCAGCGAAGGTGGTTGGAGTTGATAAAGGATTACAAAATAGAGATCCATTATCACCCCGGCAAGGCAAACATAGTGGCGGATGCGCTGAGTCGCAAGTCACAAGTCAACAATCTGACCATCACACCGTTGGAAGAGAGCGAGCCACCATTGCATGTGATTCAACATGTAGCTCTCTACAACTTAGCTTTGATCCCCACCATCCGGGAAGAAATAGAGGCAGCTCATAAACATGACAAGGGCATGTCGCATTTGCGGAGACGTGTAGATAGTGGGGAGCTGAAATGTTTCCGGAAAGATGGAGACAGTGTCCTATGGTTCAAGGACCGGATTGTCGTACCCCGTAACCCGGAGTTATGGGAGAAAATATTTGATGAGGCTCACTTGTCAAAGTTTTCTATTTACCCCGGCAGCAACAAAATGTATCAAGAACTCAGAAACAAGTTTTGGTGGACACGAATGAAGAGGGAGATCGCCAAGTACGTGTCAGAGTGTGATACATGTCGAAGGGTGAAGGCAAACCACATGAGAAAACCGGGATTTCATCAACCACTAGGCGTTCCTGCCTGAAGATGTGATCATGGACATGATCTTCGGTTTACCCACCACCTTTCAGAAGCATGATTCTGTGTGGGTGATCGTTGACCGGCTCACCCAAGTTGCCCATTTCATCCCGGTCAACACAAACTACAACGCCAAGAAGTATGCTGAATTGTACATCTCACGGATCCTATGCTTGTACGGCGTACCCCGCACCATCATATCGGATCAGGGCACTTAATCTGTGACCCGTTTTTGGCAGCAGCTACATGCTGCATTGGGGACGAAGCTGATCCGTAGTTCAGCATACCACCCGCAGATGGATGGGCAAACCAAGCGGGTAAATCAGATTGTAGAGGACATGCTACGAGCTTGTGCTATCAACCACGGTAAGAATTTGGATTGTCACTTACCGTTGGCCGAGTTCTCGTACAACAATGGGTACCAAGCCAGCATCAAGATGGCGCCTTACGAGGCGCTATACGGGAGAAAATGCCGCACACCACTGAATTGGTGTGAGTCTGGCGAAAGGGTCACCTTTGGGATTGATCTTGTCAACAATGCGGAGGAAAAGGTTCGGCTGATTCAAGCGAACCTAAAAGCCGCCCAATCCCGACAAAAACAATATGCGGACCAGAAAAGATGCCCATTACAATTCGAAGTCGGGGATCACATATATCTATGTGTGTCTCCAATGAAGGGCGTGAACAGATTCGGGGTGAGAGGAAAGTTTGCACCCCGATTCATCGGTCCATTCCAGATTACGGAAAGATGTGGATTGGTAGCATAACGGCTGGAATTATCAGAAGCACTCTCCGGTGTGCACGGCATCTTTCACATTTCTCAGCTGAGGAAGTGTCTTAAGCTATCAACTACCATTCAGCCGGGGGATATTGAAGAGCTGAAACCGGATCTCACGTATCGGGAGGAACCGGTTCAGATCATTGATCAAAAGGCCCGAACCACACACAACCGTACGTTGTGGTTCTATAAAGTTCTATGGAGTAGTCACTCCATAGATGAAGCGACACGGGAGAGTGAATGATTTCTTTGCGCTAACTACCGAGACTTTTTTGCGTCACACATACGGTAATTTTCCACCATCCTCTCTCTCATTTTCACCTTATAATCTCAGGACGAGATTCTTTTAAGGGGGGGGATGTAAGGGCCTAAGTTTTTGCACACATCCAAAGTGTTCATCACACCACACACACCTCATTTGAGGAAAAGTTATGAACACATTTGAAGAGCAAGTAACCACAATCAATATAGTCATTAGAGGATGAACTCACAAAATGCAAAAGTGGCATTTCCCACATGCATCATATAAGGGCTGAGCATATGGAAAACTCCAACACCTTGCTAGGAATGCTCATGCCAAAATTCACCCAAATCCAAAACCTTTTTGAGGTATTTCTGCGAGTAACTAGAAAGAGGCTAGTTTGAACTCAAATTTAAATTCAAACTACTTTTATCTCATGAATTCGAAAGTGGGAGGCATATTCATACTCAGCAAATTTTTGTGAGCTCACACACCAATTTTCACTCCATTTGGAGTTGATCTTGACATGAGCTAATTTTAGCAAATTCAAACTCAATTTAAATTTCAAACTGCATATGTGCTGAAAATATATTCAAACACTCCACAATTTGAATTCTATCCAACTCAAATGGCCAGTTGGTAGATAACTCAAATGTCAAACGTTATTTGGGCCTCTACTGTTTAGAGCAGTGGAAAAATTTGAATTTCAGAGGTTAAAAGGGGAGTGGGTCCCACTTGTCAGCCACACCAGCCAGTGAACCGACTGAATCAACCGAGACTTGGGTCTTGCGGGCGCCCACGTGGTCACCACGGTGCTGCACGCCGCTGCCACCTCCTGGTCGCCGATCACAGCTGCAAACCAACATCCTCAGCTATTTAGCCTCGAGCTGCCGACGGCAGCAGACGGTTTTCACGCTGCCTTGACGTTTTCCCGCACTGAGAAACCGAAGCAAGCCGCCGCACACCTCAACTCACCACCCCGCCATCGACCGGCCAAAGCAGTCCTTCCCACCGCAAGCTGAGTCTATAAACGGCACTGCCGGCCTTTGCTCGACGTGCTACCGCCCTCAGCTGCTCGTGATCAGCTTCTGTTGAGCTTGTCCGTGCCGATCTTCCACCGCTCTGTCAACCTGAAAGCTCCTCCGACTTGACACCGTCGTCCGAGCAGCTCCAAGCTTCTCCAGCGTGGAAAACTGGTCTCTTAGGTTAGCATTGAATTCTAGTAGCTCTCCCCAAGCTCTCTCTTAGCGCCGGTTAGCCGGAATTTCAATTTTCCCGACGATCACCGTATAGAACACCGAGAACCAAAACTCAAAATTCATCTTGATCACTTAATCACTGGAAATCCTGGTCGAGCTGAAGTTAGAGTAGCACCTCACGGTTACCTCAGCTAAATCCTAGCGATGATCAACCCAGTGAGCAGAGCACCTGATTTTGGCCACCGCCGGTGAAAACGGCTCGGGTCGCCGGTGAAGTCTACTTTCCCGGCGATCTCCTGCCAAGAGGAGGGCAGGGTTAGCTTCCCTGTGCCCCAGTGGTGCTTTGCGACCCATTGGTTGATCGTGTTCACCGCCGATATGAGCTAGCACTGTCGGACCCGAGCTCAGTTCCGCCCCACCGTCGCCGACTACGTTCCCGGTGATGTCAAGGCACGAGAAGTTGCCCGGCGTGTGCGCCGTGCTCCAAGGGTCACGTAGGAAGAAACCACGTCGAGAATTAGGCAGCAACGGCCGAGAACGAACCGCGCCACCGTTGCTGTGCGTCGCGCACTCGGGCGCTGGCGGGAGGTTGAAGAAGACACTGTGCGTGGGACCCACGTGCAGTGTTTTAAACATTTCCTCGATTTTCAGATTTAGTTCAAACTTCAAACCCACATAACTTTGGCTAGGGAACTCCAAATCGAGTGAACCAAATTTTTTTGGATTCAGCTCTCTGAGTAATTTCCAACAAATCAAGTTTCACTTCATGAAAATCCTTAGTTATCCAGAATTAATTCTTCAGAGTCTAAACTGTTTAGAATTTTAACTGGAGAGTCCTTTGTATAAAAATTCTGAAATTTCGCCAGGATGTTCACCAAAATATCCCTGCACTACCATAAAAGTTTCAGATCCATTTGAGCTCATTTGATCTACCTAATGGTGTGATCAATAAAACTGTTCCAGAGAAAATGGAAAATGTCCAGAAACATTTTCAGATTTTCCCTGAAATTGTTTAGCTCATATCTTTAGCTCGCAACCTTCAAATTAAGTGAAACCAACTCCATTAGAACCATCTGAAAATGTAGTTTTTAGAAAGTCATGGCTTGCTCCATGAAAATCCTTAGAACAACCTAGGAGCTCCAATTAAGGCCAAGTACATAATTATTTGTGGAGAGCTCAAATGAACTTTGCTGCAAATGAAACTTGGCCAAGTCTCTGTATAGGTTGTATCCAAACCTCAGTAAAAATTTCAGAGTCATTGGGCCTATATAGTAAGACTTATAGTCTCCACAAATTCAACTTCAATTCAAATGCATTTAAATTGATACATATATGTATTTCTCTCATGTAGTCGCTAAGGTTGAGGAGGAGCCCGAAGTCTTAGACTTCGTTACTCCAGAGGAACAGCTAGACTACGACCAAGAGCAGCAAGGCAAGCCCAGTTTGCATTAACAATTTTTACAAATTTTACTGTTTTCAGAACTTACTTTGAGCACCCACATTAATCTTTGCCTTAGAGTCTTGCATGAAAACCCAAATGCATAGCTAAGAAAACCCTGGGTTGGGCTTAGGTTGGTAAACCTCGATTAGCTTCTTCAATGCTAGGATAGTGTAGGATTAGGTACAAGTCGAGTAGTTGGAACTGCTCGTGGGAATAGGCTAGAGGCCTACTCGGGTAAAGATAGCACATGGAGCACATGGCAATAAAAATGAGATCGAGCGGAGAGTAAGGGCAGCAGGATGTTGGGGCCTGGGTGCCATAGCTCCCCTTGTGTTGACTGAGGACCGAGCAATGTGCGGGCCTGTTTAACGAGCTAGAACAGTACCGAAGACCTACCGGATATATGGGAACCGGGAAACTGATGTAACTTGGGTAGTTGGGTGTTGAGGCATAGCTGATCGTTCAGAGGGTAGGTTGAGAGCTTGAGGTGTAAATCGGCTGGCGGCACTGCAGATGCGCTCACAGAGACCTCTTGCTTGGGACGATTGGACAGGTTCAACATTTGCCTGACGGGTGAAAGGTGGTCGCGTACGATGTCCGTGATAGTTGCTATAGGCAACATCGAGTACGGGCGTACTTGACGGGTTATTCGGGTAACCCTGCAGGTGTAAATCGATTATAACACCGTCCCTCACGGTCAGTGAATACCACTTGTTCACTGTACTATGACGTAGAAAGAACAGGCTAGAGTCATGTAAAAGTTGCTGATCGAAAGCTATACCTTGATTGTTAATGGCTTGCTGTAGTTTAGAGCTAATTAAAGTTCTTTTCGACCTTGGGCAAAGTACATGAGAGAAATGCGTTTCTTGTTTATTGCGTCTCTCTCATGTGCCCTAGCGTGAGGTTCTCCACAACCTGCTGCTAAAACTTGAAAGTAAGATTCAAATAATTAGGTGAGTCCTTTGCAACTTATTTACCTCATGTACCCTAAAACCCTTCATGTAGAAGTTTTGATGTATAGGAGAGACGGGTCCGACTTGCTGAGCCATCGTGCTCACTGCTTGTGTTTGAAGCTTTTGCAGGGGTTTATGAGGAAGGGACTCCCGAGGAGGAGACGAAACCCCAGGAGGGAAACAACGTCGAATGGGAGTCGTGCACGCCGCCGTGTTAGTGTGTGCGCGTGCTAGCGGGGACACATTCATGGGCTGAACGTGAGCTCGATGCGTATTCTATGCCCGTGAGTATAGACTGAACTATTTTGTAGTAAAAATGTTCATAAACTGGTTTATGTAATAAAACTTTGCTTCCGCTTTGTATCTTTGAGGTGCGTTATCCAGTGCTGTGCAACGCAGCACCTCTCAGCGTGATCCTGGCTCGACGAGGCCGTGGGGCCGTGTCACATACCTGACAATTCTTTCGGAAACACATCTAGATATTCTTTAACCACCGGAATACTTTCCAATGTCACTTCTTCGCTGTGGTTCAGCACTCCTTCTCGGTTGCAGGTTGGGCTGCCTCAAACTCGATACGGGTATCGTGCTCACTCGTCTACTGAACGATCCTCTTAGCACATTGAATCACTCTGTTGTACTTGCTTAACCAGTCCATTTCAAGTATTATATTAATCCCTTGGGATCCAAGACAATATAGTTGGCAAGAAAGTCTTCCCCCTTATTTTAAGGCTTACTTTCAAACATACTATATTAATCCTCATATCTCCACCGGGAAAATTAACCAACATAGTTTGTTCCATGTGGGATATGGGCAGGTTATACTTGACAACGTACTTGGATGAGATGAATGAATGCGATGCTCCGGAATCAAATAAAATAGTGGCTGGGTTGGAGTTGGCAAGAAACATACCAATCACGACGTCCTCAGCTTGTCGTGCTTCCTCAGCGGAGACGTGATTCACATGGCCACCGGCAAAGTTCTGCTGTCCACGGTTGCCTTGTGTTGCTCCTCCATTCCACCGTGGGTTCTGCTTAGGTGCATTGCTAGGCTGTCCAAGCCCTTTCTTGGGGCACTGATTTGCAAAGTGTCCCGCCTCTCCACATGAAAAGCATGCCTTGTTGCCCATTACAACAAGAAGGTTGGGGCGATGCTGATTTTGAGCATAGGCGCCCATGTTGGGACGGGGCGCAGGAGGCATAGGCAAACGGGGTGATTGAATGACAGGGCGTTGCTGCGGTGTCTGATTAGAGCGATGGGATTTGTAGAGCAGAAAGTAGAAGCACACAAGCCATAGTATGGTGCAGCTGGTGGCATGAAGCGGGGGCATACATTACTTCCTTGTGGCCGTCCTTGATATGGCATCTTCCTCTCGCCTTCCTGTTCAATCTCACGGATCTTACTCTCCACCACTATAGCTTTGTCAACAAGCTTCTAGAAGTCTGCAAAATCACTGTTGAGCAGCTGGACTTGAATTTCATTGTTCAGTCCTCTCTGAACAGGTATTGCTTCCTGTAATCTGAGTTAACGTCCTCTGGAGCATACCTTGACAGCTGCGTGAACTTGTTGAGATACTCATTCATGCCCTTCCTCCCTTGCAGAAGACCTTCAAACTCCTGCCCCTTAAGCATCATGACTCCTTCAGGGACATAGTGAGAGCAGAAACTCTCCTTGAATTCAGCCCAAGTAATTGTCTCCTGGTTGGCATGAGTATTGCAAAGAGCATCCCACCAATCTGCTGCTGCTCCCATCAGTTGGTGTGATGCGAAGAGAACCTTCTCCCAATCACTGCATTCAACAATATCAAGCTTTTTATCAATATACTTCATCCAGTCACCAACCTCCTTATGGTCATTAGTTTGTGCAAAGGTAGGTGGCCTAGTCCTCATGAACTCTCCCAATCTGTTGTGAGCTGACAGTGGTGGCGGTGGCGACGGTCGGGGTGCATGAATGAGGTTAGGGTTGTTGTTGTTGGCCTGCAGCTGTCCTAACGTTTGTATCATAGTTTGCATGAGCTGGTTCTGCATAGCCATCAAACATTCAAGATTGTTTGCTGTCATCCCCGAGGTTGACATCCTCAAGAACTTCCACATGGCCATCCTCATGAGGTTCATTGTTACCACGAGCGTTCCTTCGATGGCTGTTGAATTTTCCCTCGGCATCTGTGAGAGAGTAGAGTAGGAAATAGAAATTCAGATTGATCCCCCAACTATATGCATCAAGGTGTATGAACTAAGCAACTTCTATTATTAATATCATCCTATATGAGGATGTGAACAAGTGCTGAATCATCTCACATCTCTCTACTATGTGTAGATGTGTACATTCGCCGAACCGTTCCATAACTCACAGCCAAGCACACAAACACAAGCAATCATCATAAAAATTCAGCACACCACTCTTATTCAAGCTACTATTATCTAAGCGTTCTTATTACAACTTTATTCAATTGAGAACCAAAACATAATCGTGAGAACCGGTGCTGTTCTTGCCGTGTGATGGGTGTGGTCTATACATGGGTGCATGCCATGGTGAGTCGGCAGTTCATGTAGGGGTAGGTGACGCTGGTGCTCCATTTGTTCCCACGTTGGCACGAGTCTCCTCTTGTTTTTCCAGCAAGTACAGCTTCTTGCGGAGGTAGCGGATCTCTTCTTGTCCGCTTGCATAGCGGTTTCCTAACTCCAAGAGCATTCTATGAGACTTGTCAGAAGCTTATGGGTTAGAAAGAGCTCCTCCATGGGGTTCAATGATCTCCCTTGTACCACTCTTCCGTTATGGGTGCAGCTCAAAGGTAGTGTTCTCAAGCTTCCCACAGAAAGCGTAGCACAGTCTGGTGAGTGCATCCCATGCAGCATCATCGACAGCTTCTGCCCTTGTGGCTCTCCATGTTGGTGCGATGTGATGGGTGAGAACCCTACAGTTAGATAGGATGGTTACTTCAGGCTTCCACTCTTCATGGACGAGACGAGAGAGTTTCTTGAGGTACTCCGGTTACAAGCTGCAGCAATCAAGGAACTCTCTCAGCTCCCTGGTTATGTGTCATCCCTCCATCCCGTCGGATCGGAATTCCTGAACAGAAGCATGGCCCGTTCATCATCTTCATTCTCGGCCTCAGCAGTGGGTGGCTCCTCTTCGGACTCATCTTCTTCCGACGTAGCTTCATGAGGCTCCGCTGGGTGTAAACCCACGTGGTATTCCTCCTGAGGTGTATACCAATATTGTTCTACTTGTGCATCGTCTTCCATGTCGTCTTCAATTGGTTCCACCTCTTTCGGATCCTCTTCCTCATGCATATAGCTACTGAATTCATTTTCATCATGAGGTTCCATCTTCACCTCCTCCCAATATTGTCCATCGGACACCTCGATGGGGTTAAGTGCACTACCACGTGGCGGTGGACGAGTTCTCATGCGTGTTGTGCTCCTAGTGACCGGCATCTATAAATAAGACATGAGAAACTTAGAGAAGAAGGAAATAAATCCAAGTTTCAGAAGCTATTCACCAAGAAAACAGAGGGTGTGGCTGTCCAAAATAAAAGAAGAAGGAGGGGCTGAAAATAGCACTTTGCGGTGGCTGAGTTGACAAATAAAGAGCAGCAGCAAGCAAATTTCGAAAATATAAGTTTAGAGGGGTGTTCCTATGTGTTTTAGAGTGTCCATTCTACCTAGCCTTGCGTCCTACGGTCAACGTGGCTCTGATACCAATTTGTAACACCCGGTTCTAAAAATGAACCAAGTGAATGCGCATGTGTGCCCAGGATGTTCATCAGACATACACACGTACTTCACAAGCTGAATTTCAGAATATAACCATGTAAAAATAGTATTTAAGTACTTTATTACAATGACTCAATGTCTCAATCAGGAATATCTAAATTATTCTGTAGCAGAAGACTCTAAATGACAGCGAAAAATAACTAAAAACGATGGACTCCGACTTCAACTCCACAGGCATGTTGACGGTAGTGCGCATGCCTAGTAATCCACCTATTCCTTGAAATATTCTTCTCCTGTAGCTGAATTATATGTGGGAATGCAAGGGTGAGTACATGTCATACTCAGCATGTGTGGGAAAAGTATGACATGTAGCTTAAGACAAGGTAGGAAATAAACGGTTTCATTGCAGCAAGCAAGTTTTATTTTACAATCACAATAAAAACAGAAACTATCTCTAGGTGAGTTATTTCCAACATAACCAAGTAATTCACCATCCCTCATGTTCCATACCACCATAATTCATCATTTATCAAGTCTCAACCAGCAAAGGCTCTTTCTCAAGTTCATCTCATATTCACAAATGCTTATGAACAACACATATTCATATATCCGAATCCAAGCTCATATTCATGACCAAAACCAGTCCCAAAACCAGTCCCAGTGACAATACCATAACCATACCCGAATAACCATCCCAAGTTTTGCATCTATTCATGGAAGGTCGCCAGGTGCTTGTAACTGGAAGCACGACTATCATGATAGTTTTACACTCTGCAGAGGTGGCACGACTTTACCCACAAGTTCATGATTTCGTCACCCGTCGGCGACTAGAGAGAACCTCCATTCTGCTACTACACAACCATCGGTGTATGGACAAGAGATCACAAAATGACCTTTACAAAACGTCTACTATAATGTACGGACCCACTGAGGTTTCGCCGGCAGGCTCGAATCTCCATTCTCCCACCCACAGGCTCCCTCGTGTACCATGCAGTTCCCAGGGCATCCCTCCTCGACTCCCATTCCTCGCACCATCCAATGGTCCATAACAAGCTAGCAACACACTTAATTAATCAGCTAAGCCTCATCCATATTTGGCCTTGTGGTGGTACTGTTTTCCTGTCACGTTCTCGCATGAACCGGTCCTTAGATCTAAGGCAAGCAAACCACCATCTCATTCAGCATAATCACGAACCAAGCTTGCCTAGATCTCCCCAATTCCATGCTCATTAACATCATCATGTTCTCATCATCTTTAATATTTATGAGTGTAGTAGCTAAACAAGTTTATTTCAGTTTTTCCGGAAATCCTGTAAGCTATGCGAAGCAAAAGAGAAAACGACCATACCCGACTCAATAAATTTCCTGGCGACAAGGGTGGCTAACAAAGCTAGTAAACCCCTACTAAAGGGTTTCCCATCAAGTTGACGCAAGCATGCAGTTTTCACAAGCAAAGAACTTTGAAAACTTCGGTTCAATATGGTCAAGGGACACTTGCCTTACTCCCGCAGTTCGTGTTGCTCAAGCGTCTCGAAATCTTGGTGTTGTAGTTCCTCATAGACGGCCTCTTGAGTGTGTTCTTCTACTCACGACCATGTACATACAAATAATACAGCAATCAAATGTCATGCACAAACTTTACTCAAGACGCAATGATGTGGATGCATGCAAATCCTATAGTGTAGCCTATAGTGGTCAGTTTGCATGTGTTCTCGCAAGTTTCAGTAAGCTTTCATGGGGTTTTACGATGAATGAGGCTGCTGGAATTAAGTGTGGACGTGGCTATGATCCTAACTCGAGTAGTAGATCAATTCCACTGTCAAAACATAACCGGAACGTGATCTACCCACGTGCAGTTGCTCCTGCTCACAGGGGGGGGTCGAGAAAAACGGGTTCGTAGCAACAGCAGTGACGTGGTAAGAGGGGTGATGGGGACCTACCTCTTTTCTTCCTCCTCTCCTCCTTGTAGCTGGAAATTTTTCCCTTATAATGGCAGCAGCTAGGGTTTTTCCTCGGGGAAGAATAGAGCTGCTGCTAGGGCAGGATGTCGGGGTCTTCTTCTCCGGAGACGTTGAGACGGGGCAGATCTTCGACGGCGGCCAAACTCTAGCAGGGGTGACAACCAGGGCTTGGCAGCAGGGAGAGGGCGGCGTCCAGGGGTTTTTGGCGCTGGGGATGGCGGCTAGCGGGAGAGGGTTTTATTTATAAGGGAGCTAGGATTTCAGCAACTCTTTTAATCAAGGGCTGAGATTTAATTTGAAGCAAGGTGGGATCTAGGGGGATAAATTTAATCAAATATTTTCAACCAACGGCTAAGATTATTTGGGGGAAAAGAGAATCCCAAAAAAACAAAAATTGGTGCCGCTAGGGTTTCTTCGCCCTTAGGGGTGCAGCCATGGGGGGTAATTAAAGTCCCTAAAGTGGGAAAAATCCCTAGGGATTTGGTGCGGCCAAATTTGGGGAAAATTTCCCCCAAATGTGAGGAAAAATTCTGTAGGGGGGATTTTACGGGGAAAATAAGGGGAATTAGGGGTGGCCAGGTTTATTTTATTTCTTTTTATTTTCTATTTATTTTCATTATTTCCTATTTTTAATTATTTGTTTTTATATTCCTTCCTTTTCTTCTTCTTTTTAAATTCTTCTCTACATGAAAATGGATGCAATGCATGTGATGAATATGAGGGTGTTACACTTGGAGAGGTCCGGCACCCGAGGGCTCCTGGCCCCCGTGTCCGGGACTGCACTCCGGGAGCTCAGACCGGGATGCATCTTGGTCCTCAGGTTCCGCAGACTGGGACCTGACTAGCTCCTCGCCACCTAGCCCCGCTGCGAGGTCCGAGTCCTGGAACTCAGGACCTGCGGTAGGAGCCTCGTCTATGACTTGGGGTCGTTGTGGTTCCGGCCGCTCCGCGACCAGGACCATGCTCACGACCTCTGCTATGGCGGCGATGTAGAGGAGTAGAGGCTCGCCTTGTAACGGAGCCACCATGATTGGAAGCGTTGTGAGGTACTTCTTCAGCTCCTGGAACACCTCATCTTCATGTCTTTGACGCGGGCTGGAGGCCGCATCACTTTGATTGCCTTTATCTTCTCTGGGTTACCTTTGATTCCCTAGTGTGAGACCAAGAAGCCGAGTAGCTTTCCGGCAGAGACCCAAAAAACACACTTGTCCAAGTTCAACTTCGTGCGTGTTGAATGCAAACTGTTAAAGACTAAGGCTAGGTTGTCGAGCAAGGATCCATGCAACTTAACCTTAACGACAATGTCATCGACATACACCTCTACTAGGTCTCAAATGGGATCCCCGAATGTTTTATGCATGGCACGTACAAAAGTGGGAAGCTCATTCTTAAGACCATAAGGCATGGATACATAGTAAAATAGGCCATCTACTATTATAAAAATAGTATGCTCTTCATCTTCTCTACACATTGGTAATTCATGAAAACACGAATAAGCATCTAGGAAGCACAGTAGATCGCAGCAGGATGTAGAATCCACCATTTGGTCTATAAGAGGGAGAGAAAAAGGATCCTTTGGGCATGCCTTATTTAGAGTGGTGTAGTCGATGCACATCCGAAGCTTCCCCGCCAGCCTTGGGGGTGACCACAGGGTTGGCCAACCATCATGGATGGTGGACCTCTCGGATGAAGGAGGCATCGAGCAGCTTCTTGATTTCTTCACGGATGAGGTTCTGCCGCTTAACGAACTGTTTTTGAGGCTTCTGTTCCACCGGCCTTGCATTGAGGTAGATCTTAAGATGGTGCTGAATCACCTCCCTGGGGATCACGGGCATCTGTGACGGTTGCCCGGCAAACACGTTGAAATTAGTCCCGAGAAAGGTGACATGCACGAGTTCCTATTTGTCACCCAAGTTCCCCACGATGCAGGTGGTTTGGGCGGCGTCCGGGCTGATCTGGACGACTTTGATGGGGATGTCCCCGCCGTCCAAGGGATGCACACGGGGTGGAGATGTCGACCCTCGCTGGCGCATGCTTGGTGGCGGCCGGCTAGCTTCACCATAGCCGGAAGCAGCCTCCTTCACCGCTGCCAGCGCCTAGAGCTTCTCCAGCGCTGAGACAGCGGTGGAGCGGTCTCTGCGGATCTTGAGGACGCCGCTTGGCGTCAATATCTTCAGGACCAGGTAGCTGTAGTGGGATACAGCCATGAACCGGTACAGGGCTGGCCTGCCGATGATGGCGTTGAAAGGGAGGCTGACCTCCGCAACGTCAAAGACGATGCTCTCCGTGCGGTAGTTTTTAGGAGCCCTGAAAGTCACCGAGAGGGAGATGCTACCGCATGGCCAGATAGGGTCCTGAGCCACCCTCGAGAATGGATGTGAAGGGGTGAGCCTGGACATGGGGATCTGCAGCTTCTTGATAGCTGCAAGTCTGATGATGCTGAGGGACGCCCCACAATCGATCAGCACATGGTAGAGCTTGACATTGGCGATAGTGGGGGCGATGAGGAGTGGCAGCTGCCTGGCACCCGCCATGTTCTTGGGGGCAGTCGGAGGCGTCGAAGCTGATTGTCGTCTCCATTCATTTATGGTGGGTGCCGGCCCAGGGGCAGGAGCAGCCAGAGCCACCGCCCGACGCAGGGTCTTGACGGCGCGTCGGGACATGATGTCTCAGGATCCCCCTTACATAACATGGAGCGTCTTGCAACACAAGTTTTTGGTGCTGGAGTCGGAGTACGTGTGGCCGTATACAGCCTTCAACGCCCGCCTGGCATCCTGGTACTCCATCTCCCGCTCCACGCTGGCCTCAGGGTCGGCTTTTTGCTTGCCCTCCCACTGGCGGAAGGGTGCGCTGTCCTGGCGCTGCCGCTGCTGTCTCTCACGGAAGTGCTCCGCGAGCTTCTTGATCTACCAGCACTCGCTAGCACCACGACACTTGGATTTGTGCACCGGGCACCATTGGCCATCGTCGTTGATGGACGGCTATCGCGGGCACTTGTCGGTGTGCAGGCCACGGCCCCCACCGACCACTACAACTGTGACAGTGGGCGCCTGGGCTAGAGGCTTGTCCTGCCTCCAGCCTTCTTGTTGCTGCTGCCTTGAGGAGCAGCCCCTGCGGCAGGCCCACCGGCATTCCCTGCCTCGGAGGCATGTCGCGAATGCCAGTCTTGGACTTCCGCAGACCTGGCGCACTTGTCCGCCAGGCTGAAGAGCTCGGAGACGTCCTACACGTCATGCATGGCTAACTTCTCGAGCATCTTTTTATCTCTCACGCCCAGTAAAAATGCAACGACGACAGAAGCATTCAAGATGCGTGGCATGGTGTTCCGCACCTAGGAGAACCGCTGGATGAAGGACCGTAGTTACTCCCCCTCGCGCTGTCACATGGCATGGAGCTCGAGGTCGCCGTCGGGGCGCGTGTAGGAACTCCCGAAGTTGGTTGTGAACCGCCACCACAACTCTTCCAAGGAGGATATGGAGCCTAGGGGAAGGTTCATGAGCCAGGACCAGGCAGTACCAGTCAGGGCCACGGGAAAGTAGTTGGCCATGACGGCCTCATCCCCTCGTGCAGCTAGGATGGGGATGGAGTAGATCGGCATGAACTCGGCGGGGTTGATTGTCCCGTCATACTTCTCCAGCAGGTTAGGCGGAACCTGGGTGGCCAGACCACAATCCAAAAGTGTGGGGCAAGTGTCGCGCAGCCCCTGCCTGCCAGCGGAGAAGCAGGGGTATGCGCAGCACGTCGCACGGGTATGACACTCGGAGTGACATACTCGCCCTTGAGGTTGCGATGTCTCTCGCAACAACGCTCAATGGTGACGCCTCCGTCTTCGCTCACATGGTGGTGGTCAAGCTCGGCCCTGAGGTCGGTTGTGGCATTCCTGGCCGTGGTCGCCATTTGCTCTGTGGCCGTCTCACGGGCCACCATCGGCGTACGCGACTGTACCTGTGACGGCCCTGCCTGCTGCCTCCTATATGCGGGCGTGTTCATGGCGGCGATGACGAGGTGGTCGATGTAATTTCTCCACTGCTCTGTTGCCTCTGGGGGCACATCCTCACCCACAGGGTTGTGGAGAAGAGCACGTGCTGCACCCAGCACGCTCTCCGAGCTCGTGACTGCCGGCGTACTTGCCGCCGTGGCGGAAGTAGGCCATCGTGTGGTGGCAGCAGTAGCTGCCTCGGAAGCGGCAACCGTATGGTTTCCTGCTCGGCCAGATCTACCCGCTCTGGAGGGGAAGTGGCCTCCTCCTCCCCCTGGAGACGATGATGAGTGGGGCGAGAGATGCCAGTGATGGACTGGATGTTCACCATGGTGGTGATACTCGGCCCTCTAGAGAGCGTTAACCCCCTATCTGGCGTGCCAAATGTCAAAGTGTTCTCTACGACCCTTCCCCCGGTACCACCACTAGAGCAGTCCAATAAGGTTCAGTGTTTGGAGGGGCTTAGTCTCTAGATTGATCGAGCTTGAATAACACAGGATAAACACCAGGACTTACGTGGTTCAGGCCCGCGGAGCGTAAAACCCTATGTCCACAGAGGTGTGAGATGTATTGCTTGTGGCTTGCACGTGTGCATATGAGAGTCTGAGACTCCGAGGGTCAAAGTCCTCTCTGTCGGAGGATGCCCGGTCCGTTTATGTCTCTAGGTCGGGCAGTCACTTTGAGACCTGGGGCCCGACAGGTGGCCCCATGGCCGTCCGTACCTATACACGATCTAGGGTATTAATATCTACTTGTAGTGTTCACTGTCTATGGTGTTAAGGTGCGCCGCCTAACACGCCGGGCATCTCAGACCGAGTAGCGGTTGATGATGGTGGAAGAAGGCTCCGTCTTGCAGTCGCAGCCTACTCGGTCAGCTGTGCAGTTACTGCCCTTGTCACGCAACACCGTCTCTGTCCTGTCGCTGTAATGACTACCAGGAACGTGAGTCTTAATTGTGTTACTAGAATATGCACGTCTTCCTTGAATCCAGAGGCCCATGGCCCATGGCGGGTCATGGGGCACGTGGCGGCTTCTGAGCCTGTCTCAGCAGGAAGGTCGGACTCAGAGCCGGAGGACACGTGGCAGCTGTCACAGCCACCCCCTTACGGGGTCGCACGCTGTCCCGGGAATCGCATTGGGTAGTGCCGTGCGATGCGGCACCCAACAGCACACATATAGAACTCATATTACATAAAACAAATGCGGAAGCTTACAAGTATTCTTTGTAAATAATTTACATCAAATAAACTGCAGCGGAAGACTAATACACTCACGTATCATATCTAAAGTAAGCAACGGAGAAGATGTCCAGTCCGCGGACTCTTCTCGCTAGCAACACGATGTCATACGACAGCGGCGGGGGTTTCCATGAGTTGAACGACTCGGATGGCTCCGAGTCTCACCGGACAACCTCTTCATAAGCGTAGATGTTAACCTGCAAAATGACTCATATAGCAAGCGTGAGCACATAGGCTCAGCAAGACTGATCCGTCTCCTCTAAAACAAGAAACTCTACATGCACGAAGGATTGAACATGGTCGCTGAAATTTGCATAAAGGACTCACCTACAGTTGATCCTTAACTTTCAGATTTATAGCCTCATTTTGAAGCCTTGAGTAGAGCAGCATCAAAACTCCACAATCGAAAAAGAAACGTATTGTTACAATGCTTCTTGCACAACGTGAAGTAAACTTAATTGGCACTATTTCTAATGCAAACATGGTCGCAATACAATTTAGATCACAAGACTTATCAATTCATAGTAATTCACTTCACTTCTTACTATGTCAAGACTCGGTTTCCAAGTATGCTCATATAACCGCGAGCGACGGTGATTTGAACCAAGAGACGCCCGGACTGCATGACACGTACACCCATCTCCGAGTTGCCGGCAGCAACCTCGACCGATGTTGCACACAACCACCTTTTCCAAGTTCATCCACAACAGACATGGTCCCATCGACCCGAACAGCAAGCTCCCTCAAGGTACATACCCGCAGCGATATGTTCTTAAGTGAGATACCTCCTGCTGTACTGACGCCGAAAGCCTAAGCCGATCGAAAAACTTCCAATATGGATCTCACAAGGTACATCAGTTTACTGTGTCCCATATAGCCAGGATGCTCCTGGTACACAACTCAAACTTGTCCAACAGAGCCAAGTACAGACGGGCCTTAACCGACACAGGCCAAGGCTATGCACGCACGGACCTCGTCCTGCTGCGTCTCTATCTCCCTGCCCGGTCTCAGTTTTTCCTTTGTCAATTTTCCTCAAGTTTCTAATCCGAAATCCGTACCGAAGTGATCCCAAGTGCTAAGCTCACGAGTAGATTCCAACTACTTGACTTTTACCGGTCCTTCCAAATGAACAGTTAGTGTAGCCTAATTTCACTCATCGGGGTGCTATACTACCCATTTCCCTCAAGGTCAATCTGGTCATGCAATTGGATATTCAATATCATCGAGACCTAATGCACATCATAATTTCATTCCTATAGTAACTATAAATGAAAAGACTTTATAGAAATAGCTTGAATGCAAACTGGGGTTTGCCTGTTTTGCAGGTGAATAAGTACATAATTCAGTTAGTGTTGTCGAACGCTTGAGGTTTGATCACTTGATGACCTTTACTCCTTGATCCAAGCTTCACTTTGCTTCACAATCTTCCACGTCGATGACTATACGATATGAAATGCACATGTACTTAATTGTAAAGCTTTTATTATCAATGCCTAATGACATGTTCAAAACAGAACTCTGTTTAAGAATTTGGAATTGGACTGATCCTAGTGGATGGAGTTGTGTTTAGCAAATGTGATCAAGTGCTAAGTATTTTTCCTAATTGTGGTATATTCACCTAAGCAAAGTGTACTGAAAAGTACTGATCCAGAGCTCAAGTTTAGCTGAAAATTTTCTGGTGAGTTCCTTGTCACAAAAAAGTATTCTGTACCAAAAATTAGAACTTTACATTGAGTAGTTTTTCCAGAACATTCCCTAAGCATTTAGGCTAAAATGAATTAATTCTGAAGTAACTTACATATTTGTCACAGCTCTGATACCACGCTGTGGGGGACAGGACCTCGTTGGGTGGTGCCGTAATATGTGGCACCCAACAGCACACGGGTCGAAGAAACACATCAAATTACATAAATCATTTGCGGAAGTGTACAAAAGTGTTTTACAAATAATTATATCAAAGTAAGCTACATCGGAAGACTATAACTCTCACGACTCCTTTCTAAACTTGCCACAAAGAAACAGTCCAGCCCGCAGACGTTTCTTACTAGCAACACGAAGACACTCTGCAGCCGTGAGGATGCTCTTTGAGTAAGCACTCGGATGTTCCCGAGTCTCATCGGCATCCCTTTTCATAAGCATGAAGTCAATTACCTGCAAAACAACTCAGATAGCATCCGTGAGCATAACGCTCAGCAAGACTTAACCGTCCCCCTAATCATGAAACTCTAGGTGAGCTTATGAAACTAGAATAGGATGGCATAAGCATAATTAAACTCGCCTAAAAGTAAATCCTTACTTTCAGTTATTAATTGCAGTATTTTAAGTAACCTTGGGCACGCCACATCGGGAGCGCACAATGAAACAAGAAACGCTTTCCCCCGATGTAAATTGCTCACAGCATAAAAGAATCGAGTTTGCACTAGCTATTCATCAATGATGCATAACAAAGATAGTATAAACTTCAAATCAATGTGATTAGTTCCTTTCTCATGCAAGTTCTTACTACGTCACGACTGTGAGAACAAGTATGCTCGGTCCGTTCCGCGAGCGACGGTGATTCGAATCAATAACACCCGGACTACACGACACGTACGCCCGTACTCGACGTTTCCTACAGCAACCATCACTGACGTCGTACGCGGCAGCCTTTTCCCCGTTTCACCCCCGCTGAATCGATCAAGTCGCCCCGCACAGTAGCCACTCTCATGGTGCACCTACCGACATGAGATGTCATGAGAATGTTCCCCACATACTGAACACCGGCCGTCCTCCTGAGGCGACCCGAAAAGTCCCAACGATAGCTTCCAGAGGTACATCGGTTTACTGGGTCCCATAATACCAGCATGAGTCCGGTACACAACTCAAACTTGTTCAACAGGGACGCATACGGATCGGTCCTTGAACGACACGGACAGGTCTATAGCACCCAGGCCCCTATGTCCTGCTGCCCATACAACCTTCCGGTCTTAACTTTAACTTGCTAATTCATTTATGAACCAATCCCGTATGCCCCTGTTGTTCCTGAACCTGCGAGTAGCATCTCACCACTCGACTTCTACCGAACCGTACTTAAGCATGGCAGTTCTACACGGTGAAAGACACCTACCCAATACTCCAGGGATCATTTGGCTATGCAAGAGGAGTATCAAACACTAGACCTAATGCACAATTCATATCGTAACCGAAAGTGAATAAAAAATAAAAACTTAACAGTTGTTAAATGCAAACCGGAGCTTGCCTGTTTTGCAGGGTAGTCGTATATAATCAGTTAGTGTCCTTGTTGATCCACCCTTGACTCTCCGGAGCTTGATCCACTTCAATGAATCACTCCATTGAATCCCCTTCGTTGTATTTCCTATTGAAATGCATATGCACATGTTTTATGCAATGTAATGGAAAGAATTTATAGAATGAAGTTCTTAGGAACAGAGGTTGTGTGGAAAAGCCAAGAATGGCTTGGTTTGCCTCTGTTGTGCAAAGAAACAGAAATGATTTACATTGATCTTACTATCTTAGCTATACACTAACTATTTTCCCTAATGAACATAATAGATGAGCTGAAAAGATTTGAGTGCAACTGAAGAACAAGAACTCCAATGGCCTCAAAACTTTTACAGCAGGTTCTATACTACCTAAGAATTTAGCTTGCCAAATTGCAGCTAAGGTGGAGTCAAATTGTGTTCTCCATAATTCTCACAAATTCCTTCATGTATTCCCACCCATACATAAGTATGGAGAATAAGCACAGGGAGTTCAAGGGTTCAACTTGAGCTGATACTTTAAATGTGAGTTATTGGTCACATGAAAGTAATCTGGTCCAAAATTCAGCCCTTTTACTTGAGTAGTTCTCCCAGAACAATTCTTCAAGCATTTCTACTTAAAGGAATTAATCCTGGAGTGCTGTGCATTTTAATGCCCAATTAAGTGAATTACAATTTCAAGTATGTCTCAGAGAGCTTATCTAAATTTTTCTATGATTTTTGGAGCTATTGATTGCCCAGAATAGATTTTACAAGTGGGAAACATTTTTTGAAAATGTTTCTGGACCCTTATGGACACAGCATCTTGTATTTAGCAAATTCCTACTCAAATGATCTTGAAATGAGCTGAAACTTTGCTAGAAGGTCAACACTATGCCAAAGAATATTCTGGCAAAATTTGGGGATTTTTGGATAAACCAAACTCCCTCAGTAATTCTTTTTCACAAAACCTTCAAAGAATTTTCGAGAATTATATATTGACTTCCATACCAATCAGAGTTCATATTTGGATAGATCTCTGAAAGATGAATCCAACCCAATTGGAATAACTCAAATTGAAGGTTTCTACAGAGAGCTATGAATTTCTAAAGTTTGAGCCATCACTGGAATTGTTTTCCTACTGAAAACTCCACTGGGCCCGCTTATTTAAATGACAGCCAATCAGATTGAAGCCACACCGGGGTCACGGGATTTTTGCGCGCCAGCACACCGGATCCCGGCCACAGCCGATCGGGGATTTAAATTCTGAGCTTCTGACAGCCAGGGCTCACCCCTTCGTCTTCCTCCTCCGGCTTCTTTCCCGCGCCCGTGCGTTCCTCCTCGCCGGAGCACGTCGGTGCTCGCCGGTTGGCCGTTCCCGGCCGCCGCCCGAGCTAAAACTCGCCGCCAGTGCGTGATTTTCATCGAGGAACACGGCTGTGGGCCCGAGGTTCCCAACCCGCCAAAACCTGTACCGACGAGCTCTACAGCACCAGTGCACCTCTAGGAAGCTCGATAAGACCTCAAAGGTGTTCAAAAATGGCTGCAAGTTGGTTTGCACCGTGCGCCTGATTGGTTCCGCGAAGAACACTCTCGGGAGACTTCAAAATTCTCTGCTCCGAGGTGATTTCGTGCTAGGGATGCTAAAGGGAAAATGACTGCCGGCTAGTCCAGCTCGTGTGTGCAAAGTTTGAAGACCTAAGGAGGATTAGAGAGCAGGAATTCTAAGAAACCGTACCGGATGCTCGGGTTCAAGCCGCCGGAGCAAAATCTGGAAATTCCCGGTCGATGCTTCATGGTTTGCTCCACAAATTGGAGGATAGCAGCACGGTGGCCACGCGCTTCCGTTGCCACTCTTGCTGGGCCATGAAAGTTCCTGTGGAACGCTGCCCACGGGCGCCCGACCTTCGGCTGAAGCTAGGTCGCCGCTGTGGCGATCGTTCTCGGGCACAGGAGGCCTGAACTCGGTGGTTTAGGCGTCGGGGAAGTGGAGGCTGAGTTCAGGTTGTTGTTTAGCCGCTCGTGGAGGGAAGAGCATGGTTGTTTCCTCGGTTTCCCGAGCAAGCCGAGGCAGTGGAGGTGGAGGAAGCGGTTCTGTGCTTGCGCTCGCGAGGAGGAAAAAGCAATCCTGTCTTTGCTCGGGCTGAGGAGAGGATCACGTTGAAGAAGCGAGTGGAAATTATCTGGGCGCCAGCGCATGGAAAATTGAAGCAGCTGGTGGCGCTGCCGCTGCCCCTGGTGGCTCCACGGTGAAAACTCTCGGTGAGCTGAAAACAGAGCCAGTCAACAGTTTGCTTCATATGCAAGTCTCTACTCTCATCTCAATGACATGTGGGTCCTACCCCACATTTCCTCCCCAAACATATCTCCTCCGGTTAATCCTCCCACATCCAAAATTCTGAGTTTGAAAGGTGGCTAGAATTCGAATTCTCCAAAATCAGTTTGAATTTGCATGACAAAATTTGAATTTGGTTAGAATTTGAAAATGCTTCTCATTAACTCCCTTTTGAGCCCCACCATACAAATGAAAAGTTTGTGATAGACTTTTTCCCACAATTTCCATCCATAGGGCTGCCCTTTTACTCAAAGTTTTGGCCACCATACTGTGAACTTTGAATTTTCAAATCTGATTTTTAAACTTGCATGCAAAGAGGCATTTAAATCCTTATTGGTTCAACACTTTCAAATAAAAATGTGAGCCTCATTTTTGGATGCTCATCCATGTATTACTTTGCATGAAGAAAAGTTTTAGCAAGTCCCATTTTTCATGTCTTTGCCACACATGTGAATTCCAACCTAGGTTTCATTCATACACATTTTTGGGACTTTTACATTCCTCCCCCCTTAAAAGAATCTCTTCCCGAGATTACAAAAGAAGAACGGGACGGGAGAGGTAATTACAAACTGTACAACGCTAAAAGTTCCAGATAGTTGGTGCGGAGATAATCTTCACTTTCCCACGTCGCCTCTTCCGCGGTATGATTACTCCACAGCACCTTGAAAAATCTGATCGTCCGGTTCCGTGTTACCCGGGTCTTTTCATCCAAAATCTGAACCGGTCGCTAGTTGTAGGTAAGGTCCGATTTCAATTCATCGATTTCTTCGGTGCAAACAGCAGCGGTGAATTTGAGTCACTTCCGCAGCTGTGACACATGAAATACATCATGGACACCCGCTAGACTTGCCGGTAATTCCAGCCGGTAGGCTATGGGTCCGCACTTCTCCGTGATAGCAAAAGGACCAATAAAACGGGGAGTGAGTTTCCCCTTTACACCGAACCGGTTAATTCCCTTCATCGGAGATACACGAAGATACACGTTCTCTCCGATGTCAAAATGCAACGGCCTACGCCTTTGATCAGCGTATCTCTTCTTTCGGGTTGTGCAGCCTTCAAGTTCTCTTGTATCGACCGAACTCGGTCTTCGGCTTCGTTGACAAGATCAAGCCCAAACAGAACTCTTTCGCCGGACTCACACCAATTCAACGGTGTGCGACACTTCCGGCCGTAGAGAGCTTCATACGGTACCATTTTAATACTCGCTTGATAACCGTTGTTGTATGAAAACTCCGCCAACGGCAGGTCATCATCCCAATTCCTACTGTGGTGGATGGCACACGCTCTCAACATGTCCTCAAGCACTTGGTTCACCCTCTCAGTCTGTCCATCGGTTTGAGGGTGATATGCAGAGCTTCTAATTAGCTTGTTGCCCAACGAGGCATGCAGCTGCTCCCAAAAACGAGCAACAAACAACGCACTTCGATCAGAAATGATGGTCTTCGGGACACCATGTGAGCATATGATTCTGGAGATGTATAACTCCGCATATTTCCTTGCTCGATAATGATGTTCACTGGTATGAAATGAGCCGACTTCGTCAACTGGTCAACGATCACCCATATCGAGTCATGCTTCTGGGATGTGAGCGGTAATCCGATGATAAAGTCCATACTCACATCCTCCCATTTCCATGCCGGTATCTTTAAAGGTTGTAGCGGTGCGGCTTTCCGCATATGATCAGCCTTGAACCGTCTACACGTATCGCATTCGGATACGTATTTAGCAATCTCCCTCTTCATCCTCGTCCACCAAAATTTCTGTTTCAAATCTTGGTACATCTTGTTACTTCTGGGATGAATGGAAAACTTTGATAGGTGGGCTTCATCCAAGATCTTCTTCCGGAGTTTCATATTGCGCGGTACCACTATACGGTCGTTAAACCATATCGTACCATTCTCATCCTTCCGGAAGCATTTTACTTCTCCGTTGTCTAGTCTTCTCCGTATGTGAGACATACCTCTGTCTCTTCTTTGAGCCTCAACAATCTCTTCACGGATCGTTGGAATGAGCACGAGATTATATAGCGCACCATACGGAATGACACAGAGACTTGGTTCTTCATCTTCCAACTCAGCAGCCGCCAAGTTGTGAACGTGGGCTTTCCGACTAAGCGCGTCGGCAACCACGTTCGCTTTACCCAGATGCTAGTGGATCTCAATTTCATAATCTTTTATGAGCTCCAACCATCTCCATTGTCTCATATTAAGCTCCTTCTGCGTGAAGATATACTTCAAGCTTTTATGGTTGGTGTAGAGGTGAACAAGATTACCCAGTAGATAATGCCTCCACATCTTTAACGCCAACACCACAGCAGCCATCTCGAGATCGTGAGTTGGATAATGCTGCTCGTGGTTTCGCAGTTGTAACACCCCAAAAATCTTGTTAAGAACCTAAATCATGTTAAGAGGGGAATTTAAAATTTTTTGGACGTGTTGCATGTTTTGCAAAAATTCAAATTCAAACTGGAATTCAAATTAAACTCAAAACAGAAAAGAAATAGAAAAAGAAAAAGGAAAACAGAAAAAAAAACCGGCCAGTGGGCCGAAACCCACCAGCCGGCCCACCCAGCACCCGCGCCAGCCCGCAGCCGTGCGCGCCCTTTCCACCCACTGACAGGCAGGGCCCGCCAGTTCTTCGTCTACCTCGAGCCCGCGCCGGACTCTCTCACCCCGAATCCAAACCGATCCGGATTTCTGCGAATCCCAGCCGAATTTCGCTCGGGGGCGATGCGAACTCGATCTAAACCACCCCGCCGCCCTCCCCCGTCTATAAAAACCCCGGCCTCGTTCTGTTTTTCCCACGCGATCTGCTGTTTTTCCTCCGGTGAGAACCCGAGCCTTCTCCGTCGAATTCTGGCCGATCTACGCTCGGAAATTCCGATCTAACTCACTGGTCTTGATCCACCGCCTCCGGGGAACCTTGCAGCTGCAGAAAACTCTGTGACTTGCGGTGTAAACACAGCGCCGACGAGCCTCGCCGTGAATTCACCTCGGACCTCGTCGCCGATCACCTTCCAGGACCTCCGAGCTCAAGAAAACCCCCGAGGTGAGATCCCCGACCTCCCCTCTACCGATCTATGCCATAAGATCACAGTTCTAGGAAGAATTCTCGAAGATCCGAAAGTCTCTGGCGAGATCGCCGCCGTGCGCCGCCGGCAGCGCCGCCCGCGCTCGATCAGAGCGACGTGGCCGCTTGTGCGCCGTTTATTTTAAATCGCATGGTAGGGTTTAAATCCCCGCGTACCGGTTCGACGTTATAATCTCAGCCGTCGGTTTAAAATCGGACGGTCCACGTCAGCCCCGCGTTATAAAGACTGGAAATCTTACGTGCTACCCCCTGGGGTTCTCGGGAAATAAGAGCTAGCCCCGGAAACTTCTGATCTAGCCACTGGAACTTCAGAAAATCATGTAAATTCATTTAAAAATCAGTTTTAGCCCCTGGACTTAATAAAAATTAGGAAAAACCCCTCTGTTATGTGTAGCTAGGCCCCTGAAAATTGTTAAAATAATATTATAGACCCTGTAGAGGGGTGAGTTTACCTTTTTAGCCCTGTATAATATTTAATTTAGGAAATTGAATATGTGGCTAGTGTTTAAAATTTAAAAAGTGGAACAAACATATTGTCAAAATTAAATTAAAAACTTTCTCAGTATTTAGAAAACTTTGGAGTGAGATAAAAATATATTTTGGGCTGAAGTGAATCTGTTTAATTTATTATTCACATTTAGGGACACATTTTAAGTAAAGAATAGTTCTGGAAAATAGGGAAAAATAATTGTAAAATAGTTTACATCAGAGGAAAAGGTCAAAAATATATTAGTAAATATTTTAGATCATAACCTATTCTGTTTAGATGATGTGTCTTGTTATTTTCATAATAAAGTTCACATTTAGGCATAGGAAATAAATCTGAAAATATAGCAACTAGTAAATGATAAATGAAGTTTCTAAAATCCAAAGAATTCAGTTTAGGGTTGGTAGAAATTCTGAAGACACATATGGAGTAGGAAAATACCTTTCATGCATACATGGTAGCTAAAAGGTGTAGTAATTAAATATAAGGAATTTATTTAAATTGGAAACTCATATGTATAGTATGTAAGCATAATGTGAATACAAAAGTAGGAATCATATACACATGATTAAAAGTGCATGTAAGCCACAACTCAACACACATACAGTAACCACAACACATATAATTGTGAATGACTTTCATAAATGTGAATGTGTAGTTTGTATGAAGTGGAAGTGTGAACTATGTCTTATGGATTGTTGTTTTTCTTTTGCTATGTGTGATGGTATGATGTAGAACCTGCTCCAGAGCAAGTTTTTCCTTTCCAAGATCAAGACTACCCATTCCAAGAGCAGCATGAAGGAGGCAAGTGTCCTTGACCACTTTGATCCTATACTAGGATGTGTAGGTAGAATTATTTGCATTGTCAATTGAAATATGAAACCCATGCGAGGATGTTTCCCTAGAATTGCATCACCTTGTTTCCTTGTAGCTTGGGTTGGGATTTATTTTATCATGTCATTTATTATTATGCATATGCTTAGCCATGCTTAGAATGGGATATTTGGGATATGAGATCATCAGTTTATTTTACCATACTCTTGAATGAGATATTGTGAGTTATGTAGAGGTAGGGATCAAGGCAAGTTTGATGTTTTGGTTGTGTGCTGGGTGCACGAGACTCGGGTTTGTGTTTAGTACTTGCCTGGATCCTAAGGACCGGTTCATGGAGCATGTAACCTGGCTTTACCGTGCCAACCACATGCTGAGATGGGGCAGCTTGGCCAATTAATTAGGTGTATCCCCGGCGTAGTATGGGTGTGTTGGATGGTGCGGGAAATAGGTGTCAGCTAGACTACCATATGAACCGCAAGGCTCAAGAGGGGGCCACTGCAGCGGGGTTGGAGCCTCTTGTATGCTGTTAGGGGTGAAACCTCAGTGGGCCCACGCTCGTCGGGAATCCCTTTGTAAAGGCTTCGTAGTGATCTCCTGGCTACACACCTGGGAAGTGTGAATGTGGTTCGGAGCCACTGGCATAATGGAGGTTCTTTTAGTCCACCCGGCAACGGGGGATGAAATCACTACATGTGAGTACAGTGGTACAAACTCTGCAGAGTCAAAACTGTCATGACAGCCGTGCTCACGGTCAAGAGCGGCTTGGACTTATTCATGATTAGAGGATTGATGGTTTTGGAAGTTGTGGATGTTAAGCGGGGAGCTTAACATTGGAAATGATGTTATGGTTATTTGGTTATGATGAAGGGATGGGAGATTGGGACCATTTCACCTGTGTAGTAATGTAGGTGCTTAATAAGCTAAGGTGATAGGTATTAATTGCATAGTGCTTTAACCATGAGTTCAACCTATCCTTGTTCTAGCCATGCATGACATAACTTTCCCACACTAGTTGAGTACCATTGGTACTCAACCTTGCATATTTGTTGGTTTATATTGCTGCTCAGGTCAAGATAATGAGGTGGTGTATAATGACCAAGACTTTGGACCCGAAGAAGGTTTCTAGGTTCATGGAGACCCCTGGGCAACGCCTGTGACGGAGCCCTCAAGAATAATATTCCGCTGCTAGATTATTTATTTGTGATGAACTTATTATCGTCCATCGAGACATATGCTATGTAAGACTTATTTATATTCGACACCTGGCTTATAATAAATGATGCTTCACTATTTGTGATCACATGTATGAGAAAATGATCCTGGCATACATGTGATATTCACTCGATTGTTCTTCGGAAAAACCTGGTGTGACAGAAGTGGTATCAGAGCCAAGGTTACCCGTAGGAACGTGGACCTAGGTAGAAATGGACGTATTTAAGGGCCTTATTTTCGTAAAAACTATTTTTACAAGGTGTGTGTTTAAAAGTGTTATCTAATGAGTCACTTTCTTCATCTTACCCCAATTTTCATTCAAAATAGGATTTTTGTTTAAAAGTTTATCTAACCTAAGTTTAAATGCTTTTTGTTTTAGATGGTTCGCATGATTCGCACCGCTCTCAAGTCCACAGGAGGGAGAGTTCCTGTAGTTGCCCTTGCCGAAAGAGAGGAGAGCCGTCCGGTAACGTACCTTTCCTACGGATTTGCAGTAGGAGGCTTGTTGCGCCGTCTTTGGCGTATGCTCGAAGCCGCCGGCAACACGGGCAAGCTAATCATCCACTATAACTCCACCAGGACCATCCGGGAGAAGAGGGAAGAATGGAGCTCAGAGATGAGGATTATACACAAAAATCGGCTGCTTAAGATCCACCGCTCTCCAGCTTGTAGAGCAACACAGGTCGATGCGGAGAAAGATGTCACCTTGGAGGCCATCACTTGCCAGAGTCACATCTATCGTCGCCACCTGGACAGGACTGAGTATATGTATGTCCTCCAGCGTGAGAGTGGTACCACAGAGTACAAGTACCCGCCGGTGCAGCAAGGGACTTCCCATGAGCACATGGACTTGTGCTTGGAGGATGCTGCTATGCTCAGCACTCGACTGCAGGAGTGTCAACAAGAGCTTCAGGATGTTCGGGACACCCTGAAGGAAACGGAGGCGTTGCTGCGAGCCTGCTTAAGGGCGAGAGAAAGAGGAGATGGGAATGAACTGTGTGTCACCGTGAATGATACATGGACTCCTGACTCCCCAGGTCGCCGGGCGATCAGGCGTCGTCGCACTTCTCCACCAGCAGCCTCCCCATCCAAAGCAGAGTCAGAAGGCAGCCAAAATGATGAGGAAGATCCCGAGGAGCCAACTCAAGAAAACGAGTAGTGTAGAGTCCTTCCCTTAGTTAGCAAGATGTCGAATAGTCGAGACGTTACGTTAAGTTAATGGTGTGTAAATGCTTGGTGTGTGACGTGAGTTGTGGAAGCCATGAGCAATTGTCCACAGCCTCGTCTTTAGATTGTTTTGCTTTGGTGTATGAACCCACATGAAATAATATTGCATTTATTTTTGTGTGAGAAATGAACCCTCAGAAAAGTATAACAAAGCCTCAACACTTCAAAGTACAAACAAATGAAAGTAGTAAGGTGATACTAAATGCTTTCAAATTAACATTGGTTGATTCTGCCAGATGGCCGGGAGAGGAAAAGGACGTGCTGCCAACCCCGCCAACAACAACGATGAGGCATGCAACCCTCATCTTTCTGGAGGCCAGGACCGGGGTGGTCGCCGTGAAGGAGTTGATCTCCTCCACCAAATGCTGGAGAATCAGAAATAGCTCATCCAGAACTTGACTCAAGTGGTGGCCAACTTGCATCAAGTTCCACCTCCACCAGCTGCACCACGCCAACCAAGGTTGAGTGAGTTTCTAGGAACTCAACCTCCGAAGTTTGCAAGTGCTGCTGAACCTCTGGAGGCAGATGATTGGCTTAAGACCATTGAGAGCAAGATGAGGATCATACAGTGCCAAGGGCATGAGAGGGTGTTGTTTGCCTCTCATCAATTGCATGGACCTGCTGCTGATTGGTGGACCGCCTACGTGGCTGCCCATCATGACCCTGAGAATATCACTTGGGAAGAGTTCAAGCGTGGCTTCCGCAACCATTACATCCCAAGAGGTGAACTCAAAAACAAGAGGAAGGAGTTTTTGGGACTGCAGCAGGGAAACATGACGGTGAGGGAATACCTCACTAAATTTACTCAACTCTCCCGTTATGCCCCACGGGACATAGAGACTGATGAGCATAAACAAGACTGTTTCGTGGAGGGACTTACCAAAGAAATGCAGTGTGCAATGTCCTCAAATGAGTATGAAAGCTTCCAAAAGATGGTGGACAGAGCGTTTGTGGTGGAAAGGAAACTGAAGGCCTTGGAAAATGAGAATAAGAGGAAGGCCGGGTGGTCACATCAAGCCTCAGGGAGGAACACCCGCCCACGTCTGATGCAGCAACCTGCAGGGCAGACGAACCGTGCTGCGGTACCCTACTCAGCACCAAGAAGGTACAACCTGAACTACAGGCCTCCCGCAGCACCAGCACAGCCACAACGTCAGTTTGTACAGCAGCCTCGCCCCGCATATCCACCTCGACCCGCAGTGCTAGGACCCCAAAACCAACCCCAAGACAACAAAGGCCAGGCACCTAAGGTTGGGGTGCAATGTTTTAGCTGTGGTGAAGTGGGGCACTACGCCCATAAATGCCCAAAGAAGAAGCCCGCGCAGCCACAACAGCAGAATGTGATGCGAGGACGGGTGAACCACGTCACTATGGAGGAAGCGCAAGAGGCAACCGACATGGTAGTTGGTAAGTTTCCTACCAATTTACACCTTGCAACCCTGCTGTTTGATTTTGGTGCTACCCACTCGTTCATTGCTCAAGAGTTTGTTATGAAGCGTGACCTAGCAACCACACAAATGAACCATATGCTAGCCGTAAACTCTCCAGGTGGAGAAATAAGGACAAGACAAGTGTGTCCCAAAGTGAACCTAGACATTATTGGGGTGGTATTTACTGCTAACCTCATAGTGATAGATTCACAAGGGATAGATATTATCTTGGGTATGGATTGGTTGACAAAACATAAAGGAATCATCCATTGTTCGACCAGAACGGTGGAACTAACTCACCCTAGTGGCACAAGAGTAAAGTTCATAACAATACACGAGCCTAGGAGGGACATTAAATTAAATCAAGTTGAGGTGAAAGTTGAGGAAATCAGGACCATCAGGGAATATCCAGATGTTTTTCCGGAGGAGTTGCCAGGTATGCCTCCTGATCGTGAAGTGGAATTCGCAATTGAGCTAGTACCTGGAACAGCCCCGATATACAAGAGACCTTATTGGATGGACTCCAAGCAGCTAGAAGAACGCAAGGATCATTTAAGAGAATTAACGGAGAAGGGGTATATTCGTCCTAGTTCCTCACCATGGGGAGCTCCGGTGATATTTGTGCCCAAGAAGGACGGAACCCAAAGGTTATGCATGGATTACCGTGCCTTGAATGAGGTAACCATCAAGAACAAGTACCCATTACCCCGCATTGAAGACTTGTTTGATCAGTTGAGGGGAGCTTGTGTGTTCTCGAAAATTGATCTCAGGTCGGGATACCACCAACTCAAGATAAGGCAATCTGATATTCCCAAGACATCTTTCGTATCTCGGTACGGACTGTATGAATACACTGTCATGCCATTGGGCTAACTAATGCCCCGGCATACTTCATGTATCTCATGAACAAGGTATTCATGGAATATCTGGACAACTTTGTGGTGGTTTTCATAGATGACATTCTCGTCTTCTCCAAAGATGAAGAAGAACATGAGAAACATCTAAGGTTGGTGTTGCAGAGGCTGAGAGAACACCAACTATATGCCAAGTTGAGCAAGTGTGAGTTTTGGCTGAAGAGAGTTCCCTTCTTAGGACATATAATCTCGGAGGGAGGAATCTCCGTGGATCCTACCAAAATCGAGGATATACAGAAGTGGAAGACCCCTGAAAATGTCGGGGAGGTTTGAAGCTTCTTGGGATTGGCTGGATACTATCAACGGTTTATTGAGGGATTCTCTAAGATCTCGAGACCCCTCACCAAACTGTTGGAGAAGGGAATCACATTCACATGGACGCCACAGTGCGAGACGAGTTTTCAGGAGCTAAAGAGAAGATTGACAACAGCCCCAGTGTTGGTTATGCCAGATATGCAGAAGAATTTCACAGTGTACTGCGATGCCTTTGGAAACGGGTTGGGATGTGTTTTCATGCAAGAAGGGCATGTCGTGGCATATGCATCCCGGCAGCTTCGGAAGCACGAGAAAAACTATCCTACACATGACTTAGAACTAGCCACAGTGGTACACGCGTTGAAAATTTGGCGGCACTATTTGATGGGGAAGAGGACCGAGATATATACGGATCATAAGAATTTGAAGTACATTTTCACACAGCAAGATCTCAACCTCAGACAAAGGAGATGGTTAGAGCTAATCAATGACTTTGATGTGGGCATCAACTATCATCCCGGGAAAGCAAACGTCGTGGCCGATGCTTTGAGTCGGAAAGTGTAGGTCAAGAAGTTGAGCTTGAAGGACATGCCTGCAGAATTGAAGGACGAGGTTATAAGGCTCAATCTATGTCTAGTAAATAGTGGTGAAGCCATCGCCATGGAAGTGGACTCCACACTAGAGCGAGACATACGCGAGGGTCAAAAGAATGATGAGAAGATACAAGAGATCAGACAACTCATCAAGGAAAATAAAGCTCCTGGTTTTAGAGAGGATGAACAAGGAACTGTGTGGCACGGGAAAAGAATCTGTGTGCTAGAAGTAAAGGAGATCCGTGAATTGATTTTGAAGGAGGCTCATGATTCTGACTATTCCATTCATCCTGGGAGTACGAAAATGTACCAGGACCTCAAGAGCAGGTATTGGTGGTATGGCATGAAGCGAGATGTCGCGGAACATGTTGCCCTATGTGACACATGTCAGTTGGTGAAAGCAGAACATCAACGACCCGCAGGATTATTGCAACCACTCAAAGTGCCTGAATGGAAATGGGAAGAAATCAGCATGGATTTCATCGTGGGATTGCATAGGACCCAATCAGGATATGATTCGATATGGGTCATCATTGATAGGCTAACTAAGGTAGCTCATTTCATCCCCGTGAAAGAAAGCTACAACGGATCCAAATTGGCAGAGTTGTACATGTCAAGGATCGTGTGTTACCATGGAGTGCCAAAGAAGATTGTGTCGGATCGAGGGACACAGTTCACCTCAAGGTTCTGGCAGAAGTTGCATGAAACCATGGGAACCCATCTGAATTTCAGCTCTGCCTATCATCCCCAAACTGACGGGCAGACGGAGAGAACCAATCAGATCCTTGAAGATATGCTGAGGGCATGTGCACTCAAAAACAATAGGAGTTGGGACAAGAACTTACCGTATGCGGAATTCTCCTATAACAACAGCTATCAGGCTTGTATGAAGATGTCACCGTTCGAAGCTTTGTATGGGAGGAAGTGCAGAACTCCCCTATTTTGAAACCAAACAGGGGAAAGTAAAGTGTTTGGTCCCGAAGTACTACAAGAAGCAGAGGCGAAAGTGAGGGAAATTCGCAACAATTTGAGGATACCACAGACACGCCAAAAGAGCTATGCCGATGTACGAAGAAGAGAGCTCGTTTTCAACGTGGGAGACTATGTCTATCTCAAGGTGTCCCCTATCCGAGGACTTCGTCCGTTCAAGGTGAAAGGGAAGTTGTCACCTCGATACATCGGACCCTTTCAAGTTTTGGAGAGGAAAGGCAAAGTGGCGTATCAACTAGAGTTACCGGCTCATCTATCGGATGTGCACGATGTATTCCATGTGTCACAACTCAAGAAATGCCTGAGGACGCCTGAAGAGGTGTTACCCATGAATGAAGTGAACGTAGCTGAGGATTTGTCTTATGCCGAGCAACCATACAAGATTTTGGAGACAATGGAATGCCTCACCAGAAATAAAAGAATCCGGATGTGCAAGGTGCAGTGGAAGCATCACTAAGAAGAGGAAGCCACCTGGGAGCGGGAAGATGAGCTCAAGGCACAATTTCTGGAATTGTTTTCTTAGAACCACCAATCTCGAGGACGAGATTTCTTTTAAGGGGGGTAGAGCTGTAACACCCCAAAAATCTTGTTAAGAACCTAAATCATGTTAAGAGGGGAATTTAAAAATTTTTGGACGTGTTGCATGTTTTGCAAAAATTCAAATTCAAACTGGAATTCAACTTAAACTCAAAACAGAAAAGAAATAGAAAAAGAAAAAGGAAAACAGAAAAAAACCGGCCAGTGGGCCAAAACCCACCAGCCGGCCCACCCAGCACCCGCGCCAGCCCGCAGCCGCGCGCCCTTTCCACCCACTGACAGGCGGGGCCCGCCAGTTCTTCGTCTACCTCGAGCCCGCGCCGGACTCTCTCACCCCGAATCCAAACCGATCCGGATTTCTGCGAATCCCAGCCGAATTTCGCTCGGGGGCGACGCGAACTCGATCTAAACCACCCCGCTGCCCTCCCCCGTCTATAAAAACCCCGGCCTCGTTCTGTTTTTCCCACGCGATCTGCTGTTTTTGCTCCGGTGAGAACCCGAGCCTTCTCTGCCGAATTCTGACCGATCTACGCTCGGAAATTCCGATCTAACTCGCTGGTCTTGATCCACCGCCTTCGGGGAACCTTGCAGGTGCAGAAAACTCGGTGACTTGCGGTGTAAACACAGCGCCGACGAGCCTCGCCGTGAATTCACCTCGGACCTCGTCGCCGATCACCTTCCAGGACCTCCGAGCTCAAGAAAACCCCCGAGGTGAGATCCCCGACCTCCCCTCTACCGATCTATGCCATAATATCACAGTTCTAGGAAGAATACTCGAAGATCCGAAAGTCTCCGGCGAGATCGCCGCTTCCCGCCGCCGTGCGCCGCCGGCAGCGCCGCCCGCGCTCGATCAGAGCGACGTGGCCGCTTGTGCGCCGTTTATTTTAAATCGCACGGTAGGGTTTAAATTCCCGCGTACCGGTTCGACGTTATAATCTCAGCCGTCGGTTTAAAATCGGACGGTCCATGTCAGCACCGCGTTATAAAGACTGGAAATCTTACGTGCTACCCCCTGGGGTTCTCGGGAAATAAGGGCTAGCCCCGGAAACTTCTGATCTAGCCCCTGGAACTTCAGAAAATCATGTAGATTCATTAAAAAATCAGTTTTAGCCCCTGGACTTAATAAAAATTAAGAAAAACCCCTCTGTTATGTGTAGCTAGGCCCCTGAAAATTGTTAAAATAATATTATAGACCCTGTAGAGGGGTGAGTTTACCTTTTTAGCCCTGTTTAATATTTAATTTAGGAAATTGAATATGTGGCTAGTGTTTAAAATTTAAAAAGTGGGACAAACATATTGTCAAAATTAAATTAAAAACTTTCTCAGTATTTAGAAAACTTTGGAGTGAGATAAAAATATATTTTGGGCTGAAATGAATCTGTTTAATTTATTATTCACATTTAGGGACACATTTTTAAGTAAAGAATAGTTCTGGAAAATAGGGAAAATAATTGTAAAATAGTTTACATCAGAGGAAAAGGTCAAAAATATATTAGTAAATATTTTAGATCAGAACCTATTCTGTTTAGATGATGTGTCTTGTTATTTTCATAATAAAGTTCACATTTAGTCATAGGAAATAAATCTGAAAATATAGCAACTAGTAAATGATAAATAAAGTTTCTAAAATCCAAAGAATTCAGTTTAGGGTTGGTAGAAATTCTGAAGACACATATGCAGTAGGAAAATACCTTTCATGCATACTTGGTAGCTAAAAGGTGTAGTAATTAAATATAAGGAATTTATTTAAATTGGAAACTCATATGTATAGTATGTAAGCATAATGTGAATACAAAAGTAGGAATCATATACACATGATTAAAAGTGCATGTAAGCCACAACTCAACACACATAGAGTAACCACAACACATATAATTGTGAATGACTTTCATAAATGTGAATGTGTAGTTTGTATGAAGTGGAAGTGTGAACAATGTCTTATGGATTGTTGTTTTTCTTTTGCTATGTGTGATTGTATGATGTCGAACCTGCTGCAGAGCAAGTTTTTCCTTTCCAAGATCAAGACTACCCATTCCAAGAGCAGCAGGAAGGAGGCAAGTGTCCTTGACCACTTTGATCCTATACTAGGATGTGTAGGTAGAAATATTTGCATTGTCAATTGAAATATGAAACCCATGCTAGGATGTTTCCCTAGAATTGCATCACCTTGTTTCCTTGTAGCTTGGGTTGGGATTTATTTTATCATGTCATTTATTATTATGCATATGCTTAGCCATGCTTAGAATGGGATATTTGGGATATGAGATCATCAGTTTATTTTACGATACTCTTGAATGAGATATTGTGAGTTATGTAGAGGTAGGGATCAAGGCAAGTTGGATGTTTTGGTTGTGTGCTGGGTGCACGAGACTCGGGCTTGTGTTTAGTACTTGCCTGGATCCTAAGGACCGGTTCATGGAGCATGTAACCTGGCTTTACCGTGCCAACCACATGCTGAGATGGGGCAGCTTGGCCAATTAATTAGGTGTATCCCCGGCGTAGTATGGGTGTGTTGGATGGTGCGGGAAATAGGTGTCAGCTGGACTACCATATGAACCGCAAGGCTCAAGAGGGGGCCACTGCAGCGGGGTTGGAGCCTCTTGTATGCTGTTAGGTGTGAAACCTCAGTGGGCCCACGCTCATCGAGAATCCCTTTGTAAAGGCTTTGTAGTGATCTCCTGGCTACACACCTGGGAAGTGTGAATGTGGTTCGGAGCCACTGGCATAATGGAGGTTCTTTTAGTCCACCCGGCAACGGGGGATGAAATCACTACATGTGGGTACAGTGGTACAAACTCTGCAGAGTCAAAACTGTCATGACAGCCGTGCTCACGGTCAAGAGCGGCTTGGACTTATTCATGATTAGAGGATTGATGGTTTTGGAAGTTGCGGATGTTAAGCGGGGAGCTTAACATTGGAAATGATGTTATGGTTATTTGGTTATGATGAAGGGATGGGAGATTGGGACCATTTCACCTGTGTAGTAATGTAGGTGCTTAATAAGCTAAGGTGATAGGTATTAATTGCATAGTGCTTTAACCATGAGTTCAACCTCTCCTTGTTCTAGCCATGCATGACATAACTTTCCCACACTTGCTGAGTACCATTGGTACTCAACCTTGCATATTTGTTGGTTTATATTGCTGCTCAGGTCAAGATAATGAGGTGGTGTATAATGACCAAGACTTTGGACCCGAAGAAGGTTTCTAGGTTCATGGAGATCCCCGGGCAACACCTGTGACGGAGCCCTCAAGAATAATATTCCGCTGCTAGATTATTTATTTGTGATGAACTTATTATCGTTCATCAAGACATATGCTATGTAAGACTTATTTATATTCGACACCTGGCTTGTAATAAATGATGCTTCACTATTTGTCATCACATGTATGAGAAAATGATCATGGCATACATGTGATATTCACTCGATTGTTCTTCGGAAAAACCGGGCGTGACAGCAGTTGACGAGACCCACAGGCGACTACACGCCCTTCTTGCATAAGAACACAGCCGAGACCGATGCCGGATGCATCACAGTATACATCAAATGGCTTCGTCGTGTCCGGCTGAGCAAGAACTGGAGCTGTTGTGAGATGTTTCACTAAAGTTTTGAATGCGACTTCACATGCTGCATTCCACATGTATTTTGTGCCCTTCTTCAGCAGCTCCGTCATTGGTTTAGCAATCTTTGAGAAGCTTGGAATAAACCTCCGATAATACCCTGCTAAACCTAGGAAACTTCGGACCTCGTGGACTGATTTGGGAGATGCCCACTTCAGCACTTGTTCAATTTTGCTGGGGTCCATGGCAATACCTTCTGCTGAAATAATATGGCCTAGGAAAGGCACTTGATCAATCCAAAATTTGCACTTGCTGAACTTGGCATATAATTGGTGCTCCCGCAACCGTTGTAGCATGATACGCAGATGTTCAGCGTGCTCATCTTCAGATTTGGAGTAAACCAATATGTCGTCAATGAATACCAAGACGAACTTGTCTAACTCCGGCATGAACACGGAATTCATCAAGTACATGAAGTGTGCCGGAGCGTTGGTTAACCCAAATGACATGACGAGGTACTCATAGAGTTCGTATCTCGTCGAGAAAGCTGTCTTCGGTATGTCCTCCAGTCGGATCTTGATTTGATGATAGCCCGGCCGAAGATCCATCTTCGAGAATACCTTTGCACCCACAAGTTGATCGAACATGATGTCAATGCGGGGCAAGGGATACTTGTTCTTTATTGTGACAGCATTTAGAGGACGGTAATCAACACATAGCCGCAGTGTTTCGTCCTTCTTCTTAATGAACAGCGCAGAGCAACCCCAAGGTGAAGAACTTGGTCGTATGAAACCCTTGCTCATGAGTTCATTCAGTTGCTCTTTCAACTCCGCTAGCTCGTTAGGTGCCATCTTGTAAGGCCTTCGTGAGATAGGCGTCGTTCCTGGCGCCAGTTCAATCTTGAACTCGACGTCCCGTTCGGGCGGCATGCCCGGTAAATCATCGGGAAATACATCAGGATAATCACGTACCACCGGAATATATTCTAGTTTAAGTGCTCCCGTGTGGTAGGCCTCTACCATATCTGGGTCTTCACTGTCTAAAAACAGTGTGTGCTGTCCGTGATTCGGCGAGTCAATCTGGACAGTCCGATTACCGATATTGAGAACGGCACCGTGACGATTTAAACAAGACATCCCCAATATTATATCTATCTTCTGCCTATCCAACATAATCAGCGATGTTGGGTATATTTTTCCGCCCAAACACAAAGCTGCTCGGGACACAATCTGATTAGCAGAGATATTTCCTCCCGGTGAACGGATAAGATAACTCGTTGTGGGAGTATTGGTGGATAATTGGTGCTGATCCACGCATGTTTTCTGATAAAATTGTGGGTTGCACCGGAATCAAAAAGTACAAGCACAGGCACGTCTTTGAGAGTAAACATGCCTGCTAACACCGGTGCTCCCTCCGGGACATTCTCAATAGCAAGATGTTGCACACTCCCAGATTGCAATGCTGTTATGTGGACTTGAGCAGGTGGCGGCATACCACCTGATGACGATGGATGTCTGGTGTTCAGCAACTTCTCCCGGCATTCTTGCCTAAAATGCCCAGAACGGTGGAAATAAGAACATGAAGGCTTCCTCGGTTCTTCGTTGACTTGTGGTTGAGAAGTTGATGTACTTGGCTGCAGCAATGATGCAACAGGTGTCATTCGTTGCTGCGGCAAAGGTGTTGCTTCAAGACAAGATTCTTGAGCAGGAAATCTGTACGTAGTTGAGCTCACTAGTGCTTGCCATATTACATCGGATGGTGTGTGATACACCACACGGTATTTACGAGGAACAACTGGTGTGTCTTCTTGCACATCATCTCGGTCCCTCTTCTCTGCTTGACACTCAAGTGTCGCTTGTTCTTGCAGCAGAGCATCACTAATCAACTCGGTGTAACTGCCTTGATTGAACAAAGCCATCTTATCTTTTAATATGGCACTCAAGCCATGGAAGAAGTAGTCACACCTTGCAGCTTCGCTCGTCACATAAGCCGGAGCATATTGTGCCAAAAGGTTGAACCGTTTGACATACTCGAGGACAATCATGTCCCCTTGCTTCAGGTTCCTAAATTCTTGCTGCTGGGCCTTGATAAAACCCATAGGAATGTGACGAGCACGGAATTCTTCACGAAATTCCGTCCATTCCACTTGATGGCCTTCCGGAACGGTGGCGAGATAAGTGAACCACCAATTTCCGGCGGCTCCATGGAGTTGTTGAGCTGCAAATAAGGTCTTCTGATATTCATCACACTCAAACACTCCAAACATGGACTCCATAACCCGAAGCCACTGATCAGCTTCCAGGGTTCATTAGCTTCTGTGAAAATTGGTGGTTGAGTCGCCATGAAGTCCAAATAGGCGTTCCGAGGTGGAACGACCTGTTGTGCACGTTGGAGTAGGCCTTGTTGTACCAAGGCCTGTAGTAGTATTGTGTTCTCTTGACTTGACTCAACCATATGAGACATGACATCCGCCCATACCATTGGTGGTGGTGCCCGTGGTGGAGTCGAGTCATCGCCGTCTCGGCGAGAACCTTCAGCCCTACTCGGAGAATGTGTACGCACCATACTGCAAAAGAACAATTTTGAGGGGAGTCAAAACTTGATCTCAGCAGTATGTGAAAGTATGTAAACCATGAACATTCTAAAACTTTATGAAGCATAACAAAATTTCATGTGTACACATCTTCCTAAAGCCAACATAAACAGTCCCCTATTCTGTACATAAACGACCTTTCTGTACTTAACCCAGATTTTGATCCGGTTAGAAGCATTTTCATAACTCAAGTTGGATACCAAAGTTATAGTTAACTTCAGCATCGTTCCAACGAGTACTCACATGCCTCTGTATCATCCCTGGATCAAAAGTTATTATTGTTCAAAGTTGACAGAATTTCTGGATAAAATTTGCCAGGATCTCCTTTGTATGCGGCTGTTTTCATCACAGTTGTACATAAAAAGGAATTACAATTATGAACAAACTATGAACTACAAAGTTGTTGCAAATTTCATAACCTTTCCAACGGTGTATTATATGACCCTTAGAGAATTTTCTACACAATGTTATGGCCAATTTACAGAAACATCCAGAGAAGATTACAGCTGTTCTGTCCTCTGGACAGTTTGCAATCAACTGGACATTCAACCAATTTAAAGTCTAATTTTTCTCTGGAGTTCTACAGAAAAGTTGTAGAGCACTTAAAAAACTTTCCATAACTGTATCATACACCTCCATTGGGTCAATCTACTCAGAGTTATGCTCTGTCAAGTTCCAGCAAACTTTCTGCCAGAACAGAGCACTCTGTTTTTGAGATCAAAAGAAGCCTAGCAATTCTCTTCTTTGAAACTTAGTTCAAATGAAGAGCTCAGTAACTAATATGTGCTTTCCAACATCCATTTTTAGTTTGAAAGTTAGTCATAAATGATTTCTTCATAGGAAAGAAGACTACCAAGTGTAGTACGGTGGCGATGCACCGTAAGACATATGACGGTACTACGTTGCCTTACCAAAGAAAAACCTAACTGGATTACACCGGCATATACGTATCCTTAGGTGGCACTAAAACGTTCACTCGCAAATGCTTTCTACACGCACTAAGGTTTTCGTGGTTAGCACCTACATAAAACACACTCAATCATCAGGTTCGGCTGCACACCGAACCCGGTATCCATACAGTTTGTACACCCGTCCGTCATCACTCGCACAGGTGTTCTCAAGCCAAACACGCCTTGAGCTACGTGTTCATGTTACTGACCACGTGATGGGGTCTCCCATACTTTCCCGAAGCACGCTAGGGAATGGCGTTGCTCGAATACCCCAAACGACATGAAGAGTCGCAGAGGATACTAAAGCGAGTCGGGTTACCTGCCACCCGTGAGGCTCCACCCTTTAGCTTGTGCGCACTGGTGGACAGCGCTTACATGCACCCCCCAAGACATAGAACGTCCCGAGATACACAATTTTCTGACATAACAAATAAGTTAGGTTGCCACCTTCATAATATGCTAATAGTAGTCCTTATGTGGGCCTAGTACCATTATCTCACTGTATCCTATGTTTTTAACGTAATATGATGCTCAATCCATGTGCTATTCCCAACGCAGCTCTGATACCATTTGTCACAACTCTGATACCACCCTGTGGGGGACAGGACCTCGTCGGGTGGTGCCGTGATATGCGGCACCCAATATCACACGGGTCGAAGAAACACATCACATTACATAAATAATTTGCGGAAGCGTACAAAAGTGTTTTACAAATAATTATATCAAAGTAAGATACACCGGAATACTATAACTCTCACGACTCCTTTCTAAACTAGCCACAGAAACAGTCCAGCCCGCGGACGTTTCTTACTAGCAACATGAAGACACTCTGCAGCGGCGAGGATGCTCTTTGAGTAAGCACTCAGATGTTCCTGAGTCTCATCGGCATCCTTTCTCATAAGCATGAAGTCAATTACCTGCAAAACAACTCGATAGCATCCGTGAGCATAACGCTCAGCAAGACTTAACCGTTCCCCTAAACATGAAACTCTAGGTGAGGTTATGAACCTAGAATAGGATGGCATAAGCATAATTAAACTCGCCTAAAAGTAAATCCTTACTTTCAGTTATTAATTGCAGTATTTTAAGTAACCTTGGGCACGCCACATCGGGAGTCCACAGTCAAACAAGAAACGCTTTCCCCCAATGTAAATTGCTCACGGCATAAAAGAATCGAGTTTGCACTAGCTATTCATCAATGATGCATAACAAAGATAGTATAAACTTCAAATCAATGTGATTAGTTCCTTTCTCATGCAAGTTCTTACTACGTCATGACTGTGAGAACAAGTATGCTCAGTCCATTCCACGAGCGACGGTGATTCGAATCAATAACACCCGGACTACACGACACATACGCCCGTACTCGACGTTGCCTACAGCAACCATCACTAACGTCGTACGCGGCAGCCTTTCCCCCGTTTCACCCCCGCTGAATCGATCAAGTCGCCCCGTACAGTAGCCACTCTCATGGTGCACCTACTGACGTGAGATGTCATGAGAATGTTCCCCACATACTGCATACCGGCCATCCGTCTGAGGCGAGCCGAAAATTCCCAACGACAGCTTCCCGAGGTACATCGGTTTACTGGATCCCATAATACCAGCATGAGTCCGGTACATAACTCAAACTTGTTCAACAGGGCCGCATATAGATTGGTCCTTGAATGACACGGACAGGTCTATAGCACCCAGGCCCCTATGTCCTGCTGCCCGTACAACCTTCCGGTCTCAACTTTAACTTGCTAATAAATTTATGAACCAATCCCGTATGCCCCTGTTGTTCCTGAACCTGCGAGTAGCATCTCACCACTCGACTTCTACTGAATCGTACTTAAGCATGGCAGTTCTACACGGTGAAAGACACCTACCCAATACTCCAGGGGTCATTTGACTATGCTAGAGGAGTATCAAACACTAGACCTAATGCACAATTCATATCTTAACCGAAAGTGAATACAAAATAAAAACTTAACAATTGTTAAATGCAAACCAGAGCTTGCCTGTTTTGCAGGGTAGTCGTATATAATCAGTTAGTGTCCTTATTGATCCACCCTTGACTCTCCGGAGCTTGATCCACTTCAATGAATCACTCCTTTGAATCCCCTTCGTTGTGGTTCCTATTGAAATGCATATGCACATGTTTTATAGAATGTAATGGAAAGAAGTTATAGAATGAAGTTCTTAGGAACAGAGGTTTTGTGGAAAAGCCAAGAATGGCTTGGTTTGCCTCTTTTGTGCAAAGAAAAAGAAATGATGTACATTGATCTTACTATCTTAGCTATACACTAACTATTTTCCCTAATGAACATAATAGATGAGCTGAAATGATTTGAGTGCAACTGAAGAACAAGAACTCCAATGGCCTCAAAACTTTTACAGCAGGTTCTATACTACCTAAGGACTTATCTTGCCAAATTGCAGCTAAGGTGGAGTCAAATTGTGTTCTCCATAATTCTCACAAAGTCCTTCATGTATTCCCGCCCATACATAAGTATGGAGAATAAGCACAGGGAGTTCAAGGGCTCAACTTGAGCTGATAATTTACATGTGAGTTCATGGTCACATGAAAGTAATCTGGTCCAAAATTCAGCCCTTTTACTTGAGTAGTTCTCCCAGAACAATTCTTCAAGCATTCCTATTTAAAGGAATTGATCCTGGAGTACTGTGCATTTTCATGCCCAATTAAGTGAACTACAATTTCAAGTATGTCTCAGAGAGCTTACCTAAATTTTCCTATGATTTGTGGAGGTATGGATTGCCCAGAATAGATTTTACAAGTGGGAAACATTTTTTGAAAATGTTTCTGGACCCTTATGAACACAGCATCTTGTATTTAGCAAATTCCTACACAAATTATCTTCAAATGAGCTGAAACTTTGCTAGAAGGTCAAAACTATGCCAAAGAATATTCTGGCAAAATTTGGGGATTTTTGGATAACCCAAACTCCCTCAGTAATTCTTTTTCACAAAACCTTCAATGAAATTTCCAGAATTATATATTGACTTTCATACCAATCTGAGTTCATATTTGGATAGATCTCTGAAAGATGAATCCAACCCAATTGGACTCAATTTGGAGGTTTCTACAGAGAGCTATGAATTTCTAAAGTTTGAGCCATCACTAGAATTGTTTTCCTACTGAAAACTCCACTGGGCCGGCTTATTTAAATGCCAGCCAATCAGATTGATGCCACACCGGGGACACGGGGTTTTTGCGCGCCAGCACACCGGATCCCGGCCACAGCCGATCAGGGATTTAAATTCTGTGCTGCTGACAGCCGGGGCCCACCCCTTCGTCTTCCTCCTCCGGCTTCTTTCCCGCGCCCGTGCGTTCCTCCTCGCCGGAACACGTCGGTGCTCGCCGGTTGGCCGTTCCCGGCTGCCGTCTGAGCTAAAACTCGCCGCCAGTGCGTGATTTTCATCGAGGAACACGGCTGTGGGGTTGTCTCGGGCTGCCGGTGATTGGAAGATGGCCGGCGACGTGCAGCAACCTCTGTTGAGGTTCGGCGCCGTCGCCCGAGGTTCTCAACCCACCAAAACCTGTACCGACCAGCTCCACAGCACCATTGCACTCTAGGAAGCTTGACAAGACCTCAAAGGTGTTCAAGAATGGCTGCAAGTTTGTTGGCACCATCCGCCCGATTGGTTCTGCGAAGAACACGCTCGGGAGACTTCAAAATTTTCTGCTCCGAGATGATTTCGTGCTAGGGATGCTGAAGGGAAAATGACCGCCGGCTAGTCCAGCTCGTGTGTGCCAAGTTTGAAGACCTAAGGAGGATTAGAAAGCGGGAATTCTAAGAAACTGTACTGGATGCTCGGGTTGAAGCCGCCGGAGAAAAATCTGGAAATTCCCGGTCGATGCTTCACAGTGTGCTCCACAAATTGGAGCTCCGGCGAGGGTCGGGTACGGGCGCTTCCGTTGCCACTCTTGCTGGGCCGTGAAAGTTCCTGTGGAACGCTGTCCATGAGCGCCCGACCTTCGGCAGAAGCTAGGTCGCCGCTGTGGCGATCGTTCTCGGGCACAGGAGGCCGGAACTAGGTGGTTTAGGCATCGGGGAGGGAAGTGGAGGCTGAGTTCAGGTTGTTGTTTAGCCGCTCGTGGAGGGAAGAGCGCGGTTGTTTCCTCGGATTCCCGAGCAAGCTGAGGCAGCGGAGGTGGAGGAAGCGGTTCTGTGCGTGCGCTCGGGAGGAGGAGAAAGCAATCGTGTCTTTGCTCAGGCTGATGAGAGGATCACGTTGAAGAAGCGAGTGGAAATGATCTGGGCGCCAGAGCGTGGAACATTGAAGCAGCTGGTAGCGCTGCCGCTGCCCCTGGTGGCTCCACGGTGAAAACTCTCGGTGAGCTGAAAACAGAGCCAGTGAACAGTTTGCTTCATATGCAAGTCTCCACTCTCATCTCAATGACATGTGGGTCCTACCCCACATTTCCTCCCCAAACATATCTCCTCCGGTTAATCCTCCCACATCCAAAATTCTGAGTTTGAAAGGTGGCTAGAATTCGAATTCTCCAAATTCAGTTTGAATTTGCATGATAAAATTTGAATTTGGTTAGAATTTGAAAATGCTTCTCTTTAACTCCCTTTTGAGTCCCCCCTACAAATGAAAAGTTTGTGATACACTTTTTCCCACAATTTCCATCCATAGGGCTGCATGTTTATTCAAAGTTTTGGCCACCATAGTGTGAACTTTGAATTTTCAAACCTGATTTTTAAACTTGCATGCAAAGAGGCATTTAAATCCTTATTGGTTCAACACTTTCAAATAAAAATGTGAGCCTCATTTTTGGATGCTCATCCATGTATTACTTTGCATGAAGAAAAGTTTTAGCAAGTCCCATTTTTCATGTCTTTGCCACACATATGAATTCCAACCTAGGTTTTATTCATACACATTTTTGGGACTTTTACAATATTCATGTAAAACTTAGTGAAATACAATTTCAAGTATAGTTCAGAGAGTATACATGAATTTTCCTAGGATTTTTGGAGCTAAGAATTTCCCGGAAATGATTTTACAGAGCTGGCACATTTTCTGAAAAAGTTTCTGAATTGATTTGCATACAGCAGTTTGTATTCTAAATTTTCCTACTAAAATCAACTCTAAATGAGCTGAAAATTTAACAGGAGTTAAATAATATTCTCAGAAATATTCTGGAAATAATTGGGAAATTTGGATGAACCAAACTCCCTCAATAATTCTTTAACTGAAAAGTTCAAAGAATTATCCAGTAATAATTATTGACTTTCGTACAAATTGGGTTGCAAATTTGTATAGAGCTTTCCAAACTTAATATAACCCAATTTGAATCACCCAATTTGGAGTTTCTTAGCAAAAGTTATGAGCTTCTAAAATTTAAAGGAATTCTGGAATTCAAACTTAATTCGGGAAATGTTTGAAATCTGACAGCGGGTCCCTGGCGACGTGGAGATTCCTCAGTGCAGAACACACAGGCTACAGAGTTATTTGCGCACAACCACACTCTGATCCGGAGCAACAGAAGATTCGGCCCCCTAAGAAACAGTGGCTCACGCGTGGGCCCGGTGTTCATCTTCAACCTCCGACCATTCCCGCGCGCCCGTACCCGACCCTCGCCGGAGCTCATCGGCAATCTGTCTCCCATCTCCCGGCCATCTCCCACACTAAAATTGGCCAGTAGCACCTAAACCCACGTTCTGAACATGCTGGAGTAGTTTCCCTGGGCCAGCGACGCCTCTAACCTAGCTTGCGATAGTGCGGTGGCTCGGTCTTACTCTGGCGACGTCGCCCGCTCTGCCTAGCCCTCCAAACTCGTGCTTTGTTGGCTGTACAGCATCAGTGGAGCTTGTAGATGCTCGACGTATACGCAAACATGGTCAGGGAGGTCGCAAAATGTAACATCCGAAAATTTTATCACATGTGCTCAAACCCTCCTCTCTCCCTTCTCTCACTGCCAACCGTGGCCCAGCCGTCAGTTCCTTCTTACCCAAAGCAACCGCCGATCTCCTCTCTCCTCTCTTTTCTCCACGTTATCGCATGTGAGGAAATTCCATCGGATGCATCCGAATCCTTGCGCCCCTTCACCAATCCACGTGCCCACAACCACCGCCGCCTTCCCCTCTATAAAATCCACCCGAAACCAGCCATTCTCCCCACCAAAAACCGCCCTCGTTTCCCTCCCGGTGAGAAGAACTGCCCCACCCCAATTCCTCAAAAACGATCGCTGATCTTCGGTGCTGAGACTCCCTACCGTCACAAGGCCACAAAGAAGGTTTCCCGAAGAGGAACGACGAGGAAACGCTGCCGAAGTGCTTCACCAACGAAGATCGCCGACGTTTGCCCTCTCCAGCCGTCGCCAGACCTTCTCCGGCCAATTCGGGTTCACGAGAACACCCTAGGTGAGTTCACAGTGGCCTACTCTTCGATTTGGAGTAGGAAACGCAAGAAACGGGTGAGAATCAGCGATCGGTCTTCTCCGGCGAGATCGCTGCTGGTTTCCGGCGAGCGCCGCTGTGCACGAGGTAGGAGAAGGGGGGAAGCGACGTGGCCGCTTCTGGACCCTCGGATCCAAAGTGAGCGGTTAGGATTAAAAGAACAGATACCGGTTCAGTTGATCTCGGATCCAACGCTCCACATTTTAAATAGTTATATACGTTGGGAATTTGATAGATAGGCCCCTAGAGATTTAAATAACTAGAAAACAGACCCTGTGCTTTGCAACTTAAACCTTAAGCTTTATAGAAATTTGGAAATTCACTGTAAAATAGCCAAATAGCCCCTGTATGCTTTGTAAATTGATAAAATAATTTTGTAACTGCATTTTGAACCCTAGAATAATTTTAGGTATTACATTTTAGTCCAGAGCAGTTTAAAAATTTAAATTTAATTCTGTAAATAATGAAAATAGGCTAAATAACTTCTGAAAAATGGTAAACACTTATTAAGGATTCTGTTTATGCATTTTTATCAGTATATATATTCTGAAATTCAAAAGAACCATTTCCATAGGCTGAAAATATTTTCTAGGTGATAAATTAATTCTGAAATCAAAATAAAAACCATATATATTTCAGAAAAATTGTAGAAATTCACTAAAATGCATAGAACTATTATGTTTTTATATTTTACACATATATAGTTTCTGTAATTCAGAATAATTAAAATTTAGGACTGAAAATGTATTTTGAGTACTAAATAAATGCTGAAATACCAATAAAAACAATATATATTGTAGAAAATTTATGGAAATTGTCTAAAATGCATAGATAGGTTGTCAAAATGTAAAAAACAGCAATATATATTCTGGAAATAATTACAGTGATTATTTAAAATAGTTTTTAGGTCTGTATTAATTATAAAAAATTAGTACATATGCACATATACACTCCCAAAATTACTAAAAATCACTACAAAATTAGAAAATGAGTGTTTTACTGTGACACCCGGTCCCGAAAAACACGGAACCGAGCTAATGCATATGTGTGCCCAGGATGTTCATCACACATACACATGTAATCCACAAACTGAATTTCAGAATATAACCACGAATAAATAGTGTTTAAGTACTTTATTACATAGACTAATTGTCTCACTCATGAATCTCTAACTTATTCTTGCAGCGGAAGTCTCTAAACGACAGTGGAAATAACTAAATAGCAGCGGCTCCATCTTCAACTCCACAGGCATGTTGACGGTAGTTCGCACGCCTAGTACTCCACATGATCCTCGAAGTACTCTTCTCCTGCTGCTGATGTTTATGTAATAATGCAAGGGTGAGTACATGTCGTACTCAGCAAGTGCGGGAAAAGTATGACATGTAGCTTACAACAAGGTATGGAATAAAAAGTCTCATTGCAACAAGCAAATTTTATTTCACAAACATGATAAAAACAGCAACTATTTCTAAGTGAGTTTAATCCCATCATAACCATGTTATAACAGCAACATTCCTTCATCGTAGTTCACCATTTATCATGTCTCAACCAGCCATTAATCTTTCTCAACCTCATCTCATGCTCACAATATTCATAACCATCTCATATTCATATAACCGAAACCAAACTCAATATCATAACTCAAAACAGTCCCAAAACCAATACCAATGACTGATGAGTAGTTTAGACCCGATCTTCTGAAAGGTAGGTCGATGGAAGTCGAGATCTCGACGTTGATGATCCGAGGCACTCGAGCAGACCCGAATACCCCTGCAATCACTACATCACTGCTCCGTTGGTTATCAATCGTGCTTCACACGCTTGACCTCGCCAAGAAGGCTATCCCTGCAGGTGCAACCGAGAACACAAGCAAGAACGATGAAGATGCAATCTGAAATTGCGAAATTGGGGTCTCACAAACCGTAGAACGGCGAAAGTGTTTAATCTAAGGAAAACCCACCGAATATGGCCGGCGGCTGCAGTATTTAAAGGCTAGGGTTCGTCCATAAAACCCTTAGATGTGTCCCTAATAGACTCATACGGGATACAAGGCCCAAAAGCCCAATATGGTGGTGCAAAACACCGGACAAAACTATGAATTCGATTTGTTTCGACAATTCCCAATGACTCCAAGCGAATTCAAATGTGGGACCAGAACCATTGGAAAGTTTATCTCCTCGTCTTTCCATGCATATGTAGAACGTCAAAAACGGAGTCCGTATGCATCCTGGGCGTCCATTTTAAGATGGACTGCTCTTGGACTCCGAGTTGAACTCGAGTCCGCGTTGGCGACTGTTTCCATCAACTTGTGGACGTCCCATCTGGTTCTCCACGTCCACAAATCCTCCTCCCTTTACTTGTTGATCATGTCCATGGTTCCTAATAAAAATTAAATCATTAAATAGCAATCCATTCTCAAACTCACATGGGTAGGAAGTTAGGAACGAGTTCACCTGCTGTTTTAGTAACCGTGCTCATGCTCTTGTGATTGATCCTTGTATATCAATGTGAGTATCCACTGTTGTGATGTCCTCATCATCCTCCCCCTCTTGAATCAGAGTTATCCTCGACTCAAGATCATCTTCTTCTCCCAAGTATGGTCGTAAATCTGAAATGTTAAATGTGGGAGTAACCCAAAAATCCGGAGGCAACTCAAGCTTGTATGCATTGTCATTGATCTTTTCAACAATCTTAAAAGGACCAGCAGCTCGTGGCATAAGTTTAGATTTTCTCAAGTGAGGGAATCGTTCTTTTCTCAAATGTAGCCATACGAAGTCCCCTGGTTCAAGTTTTACTTCTTTTCTACCTTTACTACCAGAAATTCTATACTTCTCATTCATCCTTTCAATATTTTTCGTTGTAGTTTCATGCATCTTAAGAATGAATTCAGATCGTTGTGTAGCATCCAAATTTATAGTTTCAGAAAAAGGCAAAGGTAATAAATCAATAGCAGCACGGGGATTGAAACCATATACTACCTGGAATGGGCTTACCCTTGTAGTAGAGTAAACTGACCTGTTGTAAGCAAATTCTATATGTTGTAAACAATCCTCCCAACCCTTTAAATTTGTTTTTAAAACAGCCCACAACATAGTGGATAGAGTACGATTTACTACCTCAGTTTGTCCATCGGTTTGTGGGTGACATGTGGTTGAAAACAGCAGCTTGGTTCCCAATTTATGCCATAAAGTTCTCAAAAAATGACTTAAAAATTTTGCATCACGATCAGAAACAATGGTATTTGGCACACCATGTAAACGAATAATTTTCGTCTTAAATAAATCAGCAATATGTGAGGCATTATCATTCTTATTACAAGGTATAAAATGTGCCATTTTGGAGAAACGATCAACAACCACAAAAATACTATCCCTCCCCCTCTTAGTCCTAGGCAATCCCAAAACAAAATCCATGGAAATATCCTGCCAAGGTACACTAGGAACAGGAAGAGGCATATAAAGACCATGCGGGTTAAGTCGAGACTTAGCTTTATTGCAAATAGTGCATCGTGACACATAGCGCTCGACATCACGTCTCATCTTTGGCCAAAATAAGTGTGTGGCCAGCACGTCCTCAGTTTTCTTCACTCCAAAATGTCCCATCAAACCTCCTCCATGTGCTTCCTGCAAAAGTAATAGGCGAACGGAACTAGAAGGAACACATAGCTTGTTAGCACGATAGAGGAGGCCCTCCCGTAGTACATATTTATTCCATGTTATTCTTTCTCTATAATTTTCAAAGGCATCTTTGAAGTCCAAATCAGTAGGATATAATCCTTTTATTGTTTCTAAACCAAATATTTTATGATCAAGTTGGGACAGCATGGTGTAACGTCTAGATAATGCATCTGCAATAACATTCTCCTTCCCTTTCTTATGCTTAATGATGTATGGAAATGATTCTATGAACTCAATCCATTTAGCATGTCATTTATTCAGATTGTTTTGGCACTTAAGATACTTCAAATATTCATGATCGGAATGTATGACGAACTCCTTAGACCAAAGGTAATGTTGCCAAGTTTGTAGAACTCACACTAAGGCATACAATTCCTTATCATAAGTAGAATAATTCAGAGAAGGACCAAGCAATTTTTCACTAAAGAATGCAACGGGTTTACCTCCTTGTATGAGAACACCTCCAATACCAATGCCGCTTGCATCACATTCTAGCTCAAATGTCTTGTCAAAATCAGGAAGTTGTAGCAACGGCGCTTGTGTAAGCTTTCATTTGAGAACATCAAAAGCTTGTTGCTACTGTTCGCCTCATCAAATCTGCACTCCCTTCTTCGTCAGTTCATGGAGAGGTGCTGCAATGGTGCTGAAATCCTGCACAAAGCGTCGATAAAAACCTGCAAGACCAACAAAACTACGCACCTGCATGACGGTCGATGGAGTTGGCCAGCTAGTGATCGCCACAATTTCTGCCTCATCCATCTCAATTCCCTGCGATGAAACGACATATCCAAGAAACGAAACTCGATTGGTGCAAAAGACACACTTTTTGAGGTTACCAAACAAACGTGCATCTCTCAAGACATTGAAAACAGCATGTAAATGATTAAGATGTTCGTCATATGACTTGATGTAAATGAGGATATCATCGAAGTAAACCACCACAAATTTTCCAATAAAAGCACGTAAAACCTCGTTCATTAATCGCATTAAAGTGCTAGGTGCATTAGTTAAACCAAAAGGCATGACTAACCACTCATAAAGTCCAAACTTGGTTTTAAATGCAGTTTTCCATTCATCTCCTAGTGTCATTCTAATTTGGTGGTAACCACTACGCAAGTCAATTTTTGTGAAAATAATATCACCACTTAATTCATCAAGCATGTCATCTAAGCGAGGAATAGGATAACGATATCTAATGGTGATGTTATTAATCGCTCTACAATCAACACACATATGCCAGCTACCATCTTTCTTAGGAACCAAAAGAACAGGAACAGAATAAGGACTAAGGCTTTCACGAATATACCCGCGGTTCAAAAGATCTTGAACTTGTCGCTGAATTTCCCTTGCCTCTTCCGGATTCACCCTGTACGCCACACGATTTGGCAAACTTGCCCTTGGAATCAAGTCGATCTTATGTTCAATGCCCCTCATTGGTGGTAATCCAGGGGGTATCTCGGGGGGAAACACGTCCGCAAAATCCGCAAAAGGTTAGCAACAGCAGGGGGCAATGCAACGGACACTTCATGAAGCGAAAACATGGCTTCTTTGCATACTAAAGCATAGTACATCCCCTTGGTATTAAATAAATCAGCAATGTCAGATTTAGTTGTGAGCAGCGAAGGTGATTTTAACTTAATTACTTGCTGTTTTTCAGAGTCTAGTAATTTTGTTGCCTTATCATCACGTGTTTTACATTTCTCCAAATGTTCAATTTCAGCAGGAGTCATAGGAAGCAAAGTGATTTTCTTTCCTTTATGCATCAGAGTATATTTATTAGTTCTACCATGATGAATAGCATCTGTATCAAATTCCCAAGGACGTCCCAACAAAAGAGAACAAGCATCCATAGGTACGACATCAAAATCGGCAAAATCATGCTAAGAACCAATCGAAAAATGTACTCTCGCTGTTTGTGTTACCCTAACCTTACCGCTGTTGTGAACCACTAAATGTGGTATGGATGAGGGTGTGCTCTTGTTGTCAACCCAAGTTTCTTGACCACATCCGTGTTCACCAAGTTATTGCAATTGCCTCCATCAATTATAGTGTGCACACGGCAGTCCTTGATGATGAGAAACATGTGAAAAAGATTGTGTCACTGTAACTTGTCATCCACCTCAACTTTGGAGCTCAAAGCACACAGCACAATTATGCTTCTATAATTTTCCGTTGCTGCAGTACCAAGTACCGCTTCATCTGTGCTATAGTGGTCATCTTTTGGTCCTGCAACGTTAGTAGCAAGAGAATATTCATCTTCAACATCCGATGTACTATCATACCCGCCATCATCTCATGCTATGTATGCTCGTTTGCTAGGGAAATCTTTCATCACATGACCAACTCCCTGGCAGCGGTGACACTTAATGTTGGAAGTTCGACTCGTGGAAGGAGTGGAAGACGTAGGCTTGAATGGTGTCGTCTTGCTCCCCTCCGGCGCGCGAGAAAATGGAGCAGTAGATGAAGTTCGTTGGCCACAATTGGATGGTGTAGTGGCAGTAGGAAAACTCGAAGATGGTCTGTTTTGGATGGTGTAGATGTCGAACGCGGTGTGAAGGTGCTCCTCGTGCGTTGGTGCTGCTGCTGTTGGCGGCCCTGCAATTCTTTTTCTGCCAACATAGCCAGCTGAAATAATCTGTTAACAGTATCGTATTCCTTATAATCAACAATGTCCTGAATTTCACGCCTCAACCCCCCATGAAAATGAGCTATTTTATCATCCATGTTCTCTACTACCCCACAGCGCAACATACCCTTTTGTAACTCTTGATAATACTCCTCTACGGACCTGTTACCTTGGTCTAAGTGCTGCAATTTTTCCGAAGGTCCCGCTGAAAAGAAGGAGGAACAAAATGAACACGCATAGCTTCCTTTAATCTATCCCATGTTGGAGGATCAGTTCTAGTTTTAACAAGTTCATTCCACCATATGATAGCAAAATCCTTAAACTCACTAGTGGCTTGACGAACTCTATGTTGTTCAGGAACAAGGTGGGCATTAAGTTTCTGCTCTACTGTCATCTCCCAGTCAAGATATGCCTCAGCATCATAAGCACCAGAAAAAGAGGGTATAGTAAATTTGACTTTAGCAAAAGGACCATCAAGAGGGCGATTAAAATTGTTATGATGATCATTGTAATTATAATGATTATTACCTCCCATACCTCATAGATAAAGTGGAAGTCGTGGTTGATTGTTATGATCTTCCATATTATAAGCACCATCTTCACGATCTTCAGCGACAGGCAGCCGCGCCTCAAGAGTATCCATCCGAACACCAAGATCAGCAAGTTGGCGATTCAAGGTCGTCAATGACACCTCTGTCGATGCTTGGGTTTTGGTGAACATATCTGTCATTTCCCTCAACATGTCACACAACTCAGCATGTTGAACACATTCATCATCCCTTTTATCTTCTGCTATTGTTAGTAGTAAACAAAAGACAACAAAAATATGTTATCCCTATCAACTACAAAGGATAGTGGCAATGTGAAAAGTGGAAGGAAGGAAACAATCTCTCTCTCTCAAGTGTCTTACCATGTTCTTACAAGTGTTCTTACCGACACAACAGGTGGTAAACGGTGGACGGTGAGAACCAATGAAGCGTGGAGTGATTACAAAGGTACCTGTTCTGCTCAAAAGGAAAAGTGGAGCTTGGATGGCACAATATGGTGGCTAATAAGCAAAAAATCGTTAACAGCAAAAACAAAGTTGAATAAGTATTCAATGTAGGAACTGTTGCTGGTTAACAAGTGTTCTAGGCCTAGCAGAACACAAGGCAGTAGAAAGGCAAATAGAAAATCAGGAAGATATAACCAAACAAGTACAGCACAAGTGTATAGGCCAACTGTTTTCAAGGGTATGCTGTCAATGCTTTAATATCTATGCTCTCTTCACTATTTTTTTATTTTTTATATTTTTTCTGATATTTTTTGTTTACTCGAGAGCACGAAAATAGAAAGCACACAACTATGCAGCTCAATTGGATGTAAGATGTGGCCTATAGAAAATCAGTAAGATTCTTTAAAATCCTGGCTGAAACTTTGGAGACCGGATAGTCTATCTTCCGAGGGGAATTTGGCTAAACAAATTTCGCCGAACACGGCAAAGTGGTGGAAAATCGGTTGCGAAATTTCGAGTAGATCAATTTGAAAAAAAAAATTCGCCCAATTTCGAGTTCGTATGCAAAAGTTATGGCCGTTTTAAGGTAGGCTACCCGAGTTACTGTTTTTTAATGTTGATTCAAACTTGGTTGTGAAGAAGATCTCGCAATAGGATGTGAGAAACAATCGGAATTTAGCAACGGCGACTGATGGGATGTTGGTGATGAATCAAGGAGGACTGGCACAATGGTTTGTCACCTGTTCTAGGGCTGGCGATGCGGGAGTTCACGCAAGGCGGCTAGCTAGGGCAAACCGATGATCTTGGTGGCTCGGTTTATTGTTTAGGGATTGTAGAATAGGTGAGCAGCAAGAAAAACAAGGAAGAAAACCAATAACTACGACCCAAAAAACACAAAGCTAAACCAACAAAAAGACTCGACCACACGAATGCAAACTCAACAATGCAAACTGAAAAACGAAAATTGCAGGCACTATGATCTAGGAATCGGTAAACACGATATATTTTTTTTGTGGCTTTTTCTGTGGACTCTAGATATGAAAAACAAAAACTAATCCAATAAGGGGTGTGTAACAACTCACCTGCTGAATCAACTAGCCCCGAAAATAGATGGCGCTGAAGCGCGTGACCCACACTCGGCCATCTGGGCGAGCGACATGCCCTGATGAGTAGGAGGGCGTGGCGGTCGCCGCAAAACCTGGGGCGTGAGCCTGGGCGGAGCGGCCGTCGGTGCTGATCTTTGTGGTAGTAGAAAATATTCAAATGAGAACTTTGAAGGCTGAAGAGGAGAAAGGTTCCATGTGAACGTCACTTGCACATGGGTAAGCCGATCAGACATCATCCTACTTTGCCCCGAGCTGACGGACCACCTCCCCTAATATATCTTAGGAGCGCCCCCCGTCCATACCATCGCATGATAAACAAAGGTGCACAATCGGGTTAAGAACTTTGTGGGATACGGGAAACACGGTGCACCCACCTTTGTCTTCGTTGAGACGTGTTCCGGCGGCTGACAGGCTGCTGGTACATTTCAAGCTGTTGTCGAATGGGCGCGAAACTGTCGGATACAGGAAACACGGTGCACCCACTGTGCCTTCGGTGAGACGTGTTCCGGTGTGAATGTGGCCTAGAGGGGGGGGGGGTGAATAGGCCTTTAATAGATTCCTGCACACTTAATAGAATTATCAGAAACTTGATTGACCGGACTAGTCCGGTTGCGTGGGCAGACTAGTCCGGTGTGCTGAATTGCGTAGATTGTATAAGTGTTGTGCAGAAGAATTAACTTGTTTAGCAGCGGAAATAAGAACAACAATTATTCTATTTTGATTTTACAATGTGAGGTGTGATTATGCCCGTGAATGAGACTTAGCAACTCAAATTATGAAGTTTAGCAACGAGATGTTATAATCAACAAAAGAAAACAGGGAGGCATGCGAGACACAAATTTTACCGAGGTTCGATCTCACCAAGAGATCTACGTCCTCGTTGAGGAGGCTCACACAGAGTCGGGTATCTAACCCTTTCCCTCTTCAAGTCACCACACAAGGCCGACTTGACTCCACTAGCACGGGTAATCACCGAGTTTGTGGGGCAACCTCACACGTTGAGGGCTCCCACAAGAATTACAATGAGAAAGAGATCAAATACACTCAAAAAGATTACAATGCAGAATATGAGTGTAGAGAGATCAAACCCCAAGAGCTCACAACGAAAGAACGACGATCTCCCAATCCCAAATCCAAGTGTTTGATTGATCTTCACCTTTTTTCACCTTAGATGTGTGGGGAGATGTGTTTTGGAGCTCTTGGGACATGTGGCGGCGCTAGGGTTCTTGTTTCAAGCAGTATGAGTCGTGTCTCATCTTTGGGAGGCCGTGGATCACCCATTTATATAGTTTCTAAAAAGTTATCGTTGTAAAACCTAATACCGGACTAGTCCGGTATATGATTGGACTTGTCCGGTCTACTTCCAGTGGGTTAACCGGACTAGTCCGGTCTAAAACCGGACTTGTCCGGTGCTATGTGAAGTGGGGTTCCAGAAAGTTTAGCGGACTAGTCCTGTCGCATGGATGGACTAGTCCGCAGTCCTCTAAAGAGGACAACAGAAACATGAGCGGACTAGTTCGGTCTAAAACCGGACTTGTCCGGTCGCATTCCAGTAAGCTGACCGGACTAGTCCGGTCCATGAACGGACTAGTCCGGTGTCCAGTGGATTTTAGTTGATTTTTAAACCCCTTACCCTTACGCAAAGTCATGAGCTCTTGGGATGTGTCTCTCACACACACCCTATACATTTTCATCTACTTTGCTCTTCTAAATTTCACTAAAGTCTTCCTTTTCGGACACTGTCACACCCGGTTTTTCCGAAGAAACAACCAAGTGAATATCACATGTATGCCAGGATCATTTTCTCATACATGTGATGACAAATAGTGAAGCATCATTTATTACAAGCCAGGTGTCGAATATAAATAAGTCTTACATAATAAATGTCTCGATGGACAATAATAAGTTCATCACAAGTAAATAAACTAGCAGCGGAATATTATTCTTTAGGGCTCCATCACAGGTGTTGCCCGGGGTCTTCATGAACCTAGAAACCTTCCTCGGGTCCAAAATCTTGGTCATTATACACCATCTCATTATCTTGACCTGAGCAGCAATATAAACCAACAAATATGCAAGGTTGAGTACCAATGGTACTCAGCAAGTGTGGGAAAGTTATGTCATGCATGGCTAGAACAAGGAGAGGTTGAACTCATGGTTAAAGCACTACGCAATTAATACCTATCACCTTAGCTTATTAAGCACCTACATTACTACACAGGTGAAATGGTCCAAATCTCCCATCCCATCATCATAAACCAATAACCATAATGATCATTTCCAATGTTAAGCTCCCCGCTTAACTTCCAAAACCATCAATTCTCTAATCATGAATAAGTCCAGGCCGCTCTTAACCGTGAGCACGGCTGTCAAGACAGTTTTTAACTCTGCAGAGTTTGTACCACTGTACCCACAAGTAGTGATTTCATCCCCCGTTGCCGGGTGGACTAAAAGAACCTCCATTATGCCAGTGGCTACGAACCACATTCACACTTCCCAGGTGTGTGGCCAAGAGATCACTACGAAGCCTTTACAAAGGGATTCCCGACGAGCGTGGGCCCACTGAGGTTTCACCCCTAACAGCATACAAGAGGCTCCAACCCCGCTGCAGTGGCCCCCTCTTGAGCCTTGCGGTTCATATGGCAGTCCAGCTGACTCCTATTCCCCGCACCATCCAACACACCCATACTACGCCGGGGATACACCTAATTAATTGGCTAAGCTGCCCCATCTCAGCATGTGGTTGGCACTGTAAAGCCGGGTTACATGCTCCATGAACCGGTCCTTAGGATCCAGGCAAGTACTAAACACAAACCCAAGTCTCGTGCACCCAGCACACAACCAAAACATCCAACTTGCCTTGATCCCTACCTCTACATAACTCACAATGTCTCATTCAAGAGTATGGTAATATAAACTGATGATCTCATGTCCCAAATATTCCATTCTAAGCATGGCTAAGCATATGCATGTGTATAAATGACATGACAATATAAATCCCAACCCAAGCTTCAAGGAAACAAGGTAATGCAATTCTAGGAAACTTCCTAGCATGGGTTTCATATTTAACTTGACAATGCAAATAATTCTATCTACATATCCTAGCATAGGATCAAAGTGGTCAAGGACACTTGCCTCCTTCTTGCTGCTCTTGAAATGGGTAGTCTTGGTCTTGGAATTGAATAACTTGTTCTTGAGCAGGTTCTACTTCATACCATCACACATAGCAAAAGAAAAACAACAATCATAAGACATAGTTCACACTTCTACTTCATACAAACCACACATTCACATTTATGAAAGTTTCTTTACCATTTTATGTGTTGTGGATACTCTATGTGTGTTGATTTGGGGCTTGCATACACTTTCATTTACATGTGTAGGATTCCTACTTTGGTGTTCATATTTATACTCACATACTATATATATATATATATATACATATATATATATATGTGTGTTTCAGTTTTAAATAAATTCCTTATATATTAAACTACCAAGTATGTATGAAAAGTATTTTTCTTCTCCATATGTGCCTTCATAATTTCTATCAACCCTAAACTGAATTCTTTATACTTTAGAAACTCCATTTATCAATTTACTAGTTTCTATATTTTCAGATTTATATTCTTATGCATAATTGTGTATTTTATTATTAAATTAGTAATACACACTACCTAAACAGATTAGGTTCTGGTCCTAAATAATTTAAGATCATATTTTGACCTTGGCTTCTGATGTATACTATTTCATAATTATTTTCCCTATTTTTCTTTAACTATTCTTTACTTAAAAATATGTCCCTATACTATTAAATGTGAACAATAGGTGAAACAGATTTATTTCAGCCCAAAAATATATTTTTATTTTACTCCAAAGTTTTCTAAGTACTGAGAAAGTTTTTAATAAATTTGACAATTATGTTTGTCCCCCTTTTTAATATTTAAACACTAGTTACATATTCAATTTTCTAAATTAAATACTAAACAGAGCTAAAATAATGAATTCACCCCATTACAGGGTCTATAATATCATTTTCATAATTTCCAGGGGTCTAGCTACACTTGTCAGAGGTGTTTTTCCTAATTTCTATTAAGTCCAGGGGCTAAAACTGATTTTTAAAGGAATTTACATGATTTTCTGGAGTTCCAGGGGCTAGATCTGAAGTTTCCGGGGCTAGCTCTCAATTCCAGAGAACCCCAGGGGGTAGCACGTAAGAATTCCAGTCTTTATAACGCGGGGCTGACGTGGACCGTCTGATTTTAAACCGACGGCTGAGATTATAACATCGAACCGGTACGCGGGGTTTTAAAGTCTACCGTGCGATTTAAAATAAACGGCGCACAAGCGGCCACGTCGCTCTGACCGAGCGTGGGCGGCGCTGCCGGCGGCGCACGGCGGCGGGAAGCGGCGATCTCGCCGGAAACTTTCGGATCCTCGAGAATTCTGCCTAGAACTGTGATCTTATGGCCTAGATCGGTAGAGGGGAGGTCAGGGATCTCACCTCGGGGGTTTTCTCGAGCTCGGGGGTCCTGGAAAGTGCTCTGCGGCGAGGTCCGAGGCAAAACCACGGCGAAGCTCGTCGGAGCTGTGTTTGCACCGTATATCTTCGGGTTTTCTGCACCTGCAAAGTTCCCCGGAGGCGGTGGATCAAGACCAACGAGTTAGATCAGAGTTTCCGAGCTTAGATCGGCCAGAATTCACCGGCGAAGTCTCGGTGCTCACCGGAGTGAAAATCGGCGATCGCGTGCGAAAAACTGATCGGATCGGTTGTTTTTATAGCCGGGGAAGGGCGGTGGTTCTGTTGTGATCGAGTTAGAGTCCTCAGGGTCCAGAATTCTGCTGCGGAGAAGAGTCCGGGGTCGCGGGGTTAGGGATGACAGGCGGGTCCCACCCGTCAGCGAGGGGCAGCGCGGCGCGCGCGGGGGCGGGCTGCGCGGGAGGTTGCTGGGCCGGCTGGGGTTTCGGCCCACTGGCCAGTTTTTTTCCAGTTTTCCTTTTTCTTTTTCATTTCTTTTCTGTTTTGAGTATAATTTGAATTCCAGTTTGAATTTGAATTTTTGCAAAACATGCAATACGTCCAAAAATTTCTAAATTCCCCTCTGAACATGTTTTATGGTTCTAAATCCAAAGATTTGAATCTTGACTAAAAATTTGGGGTGTTACAGCTCTACCCCCCTTAAAAGAAATCTCGTCCTCGAGATTGGTGTTTCTAAGAAAATAATTCCGGAAATTGTGCCTTAAGCTCATCTTCCCGTTCCCAGGTGGCTTCCTCCTCTGAGTGATGCTTCCACTGTACCTTGCACATTCTGATTCTCTTATTTCTGGTGATACGTTCCATTGTCTCCAAAATCTTGTATGGTTGCTCGGCATAAGACAAATCCTCAGCTACATCCACTTCGTTCATGGGTAACACCTCCTCAGGCGTCCTCAGACATTTCTTGAGTTGCGACACATGGAACACATCGTGCACGTCCGACAAATGAACCGGCAACTCTAGTTGGTACGCCACTTCGCCTTTTCTTTCCAAAACTTGAAAGGGTCCGATGTATCGAGGTGACAACTTCCCTTTCACCTTGAACCGACGAAGTCCTCTGATAGGGGACACCTTGAGATAAACATAGTCTCCCACGTTGAAAACGAGCTCCCTTCTTCGTACATCAGCATAACTCTTCTGGCGTGTCTGTGCTATCCTCAAGTTGTTGCGAATCTCCCTCACCTTTGCTTCGGCTTCTTGTAGCACTTCGGGACCAAACACTTTACTTTCTCCTGTTTGGTTCCAAAATAGGGGAGTTCTGCATTTCCTTCCATACAAAGCTTCAAACGGTGACATCTTCATACTAGCTTGATAACTGTTGTTATAGGAAAACTCCGCATACGGTAAGTTCTTGTCCCAACTCCTATTGTTTTTGAGTGCACATGCCCTCAACATGTCTTCAAGAATCTGATTGGTTCTCTCCGTCTGCCCGTCAGTTTGGGGATGATAGGCAGAACTGAAGTTAAGATGGGTTCCCATGGTTTCATGCAACTTTTGCCAAAACCTCGAGGTGAACTGTGTCCCTCGGTCCGACACTATCTTCTTTGGCACTCCATGGTAACACACAATCCTTGACATGTACAATTCTGCCAATTTGGATCCGCTGTAGCTTTCTTTCACAGGGATGAAATGAGCTACCTTGGTTAGCCGATCAATAATGACCCATATTGAATCATACCCGGATTGGGTCCTAGGCAATCCCACGACAAAATCCATGCTGATTTCTTCCCATTTCCATTCAGGCACTTTGAGTGGTTGCAGCAATCCCGCGGGTCGTTGATGTTCTGCTTTCACCAACTGACATGTGTCACATAGGGCAACATGTTCCGCGACATCTCGCTTCATGCCATACCACCAATACCTGCTCTTGAGGTCCTGATACATCTTCGTACTCCCAGGATGAATGGAATAGTCGGAATCGTGAGCCTCCTTCAAAATTAATTTACGAATCTCCTTTACTTCTGGCACACAGATCCTTTTCCCGTGCCACACCGTTCCTTGTTCATCCTCTCTAAAACCAGGAGCTTTATTTTCCTTGATGAGCTGTCTGATCTCTTGTATCTTCTCATCATTCTTTTGTCCCTCGCGTATGTCTCGTTCAAGTGTGGAGTCCACTTCCATGGCGATGGCTTCACCACTATTTACTAGACATAGATTGAGCCTTATAACCTCGTCCTTCAATTCTGCAGGCATATCTTTCAAGCTCAACTTATTGACCTGCGCTTTCCGACTCAAGGCATCGGCCACGACGTTTGCTTTCCCGGGATGATAGTTGATGCCTACATCAAAGTCATTGATTAGCTCTAACCATCTCCTTTGTCTAAGGTTGAGATCTGGCTGTGTGAATATGTACTTCAAACTCTTATGATCCGTATATATCTCTGTCCTCTTCCCCATCAAATAGTGCCGCCAAATTTTCAACGCGTGTACCACTGCAGCTAGTTCTAAGTCATGTGTCGGATAGTTCTTCTCGTGCTTCCGAAGCTGCCGGGATGCATATGCCACGACATGTCCCTCTTGCATGAGAACACATCCCAACCCGTTTCCAGAGGCATCGCAGTACACCGTGAAATTCTTCTGCATATCTGGCATAACCAACACGGGGGCTGTTGTCAATCTCTTCTTTAGCTCCTGAAAGCTCGTATCGCACTGTGGCGTCCAGGTGAATGTGATTCCCTTTTCCAACAGTTTGGTGAGAGGTCTCGAGATCTTGGAGAATCCCTCAATAAACCGTCGATAGTATCCAGCCAATCCCAAAAAGCTTCGAACTTCCCCGACATTTTCAGGGGTTTTCCATTTCTGGATATCTTCGATTTTGGCGGGATCTACGGAGATTCCTCCCTCCGAGATTATATGTCCTAAAAAGGGAACTCTCTTTAGCCAAAACTCACACTTGCTCAACTTGGCATATAGTTGGTGTTCTCTCAGCCTCTGTAACACCAACCTTAGATGTTTCTCATGTTCTTCTTCATCTTTGGAGAAGACGAGAATATCATCTATGAAAACCACCACAAATTTGTCCAGATATTCCATGAATACCTTGTTCATGAGGTACATGAAATATGCCGGGGCATTGGTTAGCCCGAAAGGCATGACAGTGTATTCATACAGTCCGTACCGAGATACGAAAGCTGTCTTGGGAATATCAGATTGCCTTATCTTGAGTTGGTGGTATCCCGACCTGAGATCAATTTTCGAGAACACACAAGCTCCCCTCAACTGATCAAACAAGTCTTCAATGCGGGGTAATGGATACTTGTTCTTGATGGTTACCTCATCCAAGGCACGGTAATCCACGCATAACCTTTGAGTTCCATCTTTCTTAGGCACAAATATTACCGGAGCTCCCCATGGTGAGGAACTAGGGCGAACATACCCCTTTTCCGTCAATTCTCTCAAATGATCCTTGAGCTCTTCTAGCTGCTTGGAGTCCATTCGATAAGGTCTCTTGTATATCGGGGCTGTTCCCGGTACTAGCTCGATTGCGAATTCCACGTCACGGTCTGGAGGCATTCCTGGCAACTCCTCCGGAAAAACATCTGGATATTCCCTGATAGTCCGGATTTCCTCAACTTTCACCTCCACTTGATTTAATTTAATGTCCCTCCTAGGCTCGTGTATCGTTATGAACTTTACTTTTGTGCCACTAGGGTGAGTTAGTTCCACCGTTCTGGTCGAACAATGGATGATTCCTTTATGTTTGGTCAACCAATCCATACCCAAAATAATATCTATCCCTTGTGAATCGATCACTATGAGGTTAGCGGTAAATACTACCCCATTAATGTCTAGGTTCACTTTGGGACACACTTGTCTTGTCCTTATTTCTCCACCTGGAGAATTTACCGCTAGCATATGGTTCATTTGTGTGGTTGCTAGGTCATGCTTCTTAACAAACCCTTGAGCAATGAACGAATGGGTAGCACCAGAATCAAACAGCAGAGTTGCAAGGTGTAAATTGGCAGGAAACTTACCAACTACCACGTCGGGTGCCTCTTGTGCTTCCTCCATAGTGACGTGGTTCACCCGTCCTCTCACTACATTCTGCTGTTGTGGTGGCGCAGGCTTCTTTTTTGGGCATTTATGGGCGTAGTGCCCCACTTCACCACAGCTGAAACATTGCACCCCAACCTTAGGTGCTTGGCCCTTGTTGTCTTGGGGTTGGTTTGGGGGTCCTTGCACTGCTGGTCGAGGTGGATATGCGGGGCGAGGCTGCTGCATAAACTGACGTTGCGGCTGTGCTGGTGCTGCGGGTGGCCTGTAGTTTGGGTTGTACCCTCTTGGTGCTGAATAGGGTACCGCAGCACGGCTTGTCTGCCCCGTAGGTTGCTGCATCATACGTGGGCGGGTGTTGCTCCCTGAGGCTTGATGTGACCACCCAGCCTTCCTCTTATTCTCATTCTCCAGGGCCTTCAGCTTCCTTTCCACCACAAACGCTCTGTCCACCATCTTTTGAAAGCTTTCATACTCATTTGAGGACATTGCACACTGCATCTCTGCGGTAAGTCCTTCCACGAAACAATCTTGTTTCTGCTCATCTGTCTCTATGTCTCGTGGAGCATAACGGGATAGTTGAGTGAATTTAGTGAGGTATTCCCTCACCGTCATGTTTCCCTGCTGCAGTCCCAAAAATTCCTTCCTCTTGTTTTTGAGTTCACCTCTTGGGATGTAATGGTTGCGGAAACTACGCTTGAACTCTTCCCAAGTGATGCTCTCAGGGTCATGATGGGCGGCCACGTAGGCGGTGCACCAATCAGCAGCAGGTCCCTGCAATTGATGAGAGGCAAACAGCACCCTCTCATACCCTTGGCATTGTATGATTCTCATCTTACTTTCAATGGTCTTCAGCCAATCATCTGCCTCCAGAGGTTCAGCAGCACTTGCAAACTTTGGAGGTTGAGTTCCTAGAAACTCACTCAACCTTGGTTGGCGTGGTGCAGCTTGTGGAGGTGGAACTTGATGCAAGTTGGCCACTACTTGAGTCAAGTTCTGGATGAGCTGATTTTGATTCTCCAGCATTTGGTGGAGAGGATCAACTTCTTCACGGCGACCACCCCGGTTCTGGCCTCCAGAAAGATGAGAGTTGCATGCCTCATCATTGTTGTTGGCGGGGTTGGCAGCACGTCCTCTTCCTCTTCCGGCCATCTGGCAGAATCACAAATGTAGATTTGAACGCATTTAGTATCATCTTACTACTTTCACTTGTTTGTACTTTGAAGTGTTGAAGTTTTGTTAAATCTTACGAGGGTTTTATATCTCACACCCAATAAATGCACTATTATTCCCTGTGGGTTTACACACCAAAGCAAACAATCTGAAGACGAGGCTGTGGACAATTGCTCATGGCTTCCACAACTCACGTCACACACCAAGCATTATCACACCATTAACTACGTAACGACTCGACTACTCGACCTCTTGCTAGCTAGGGGAAAGACTCTACATTACTCATCCTCTTGAGCTGGCTCCTCGGGATCTTCCTCCTCATTTCGGCTACCTTCTGACTCTGCTTTGGGTGGGGAGGCTGCTGGTGGAGAAGTGCGACGACGCCTGATCGCTCGGCGATCCGGGGAGTCAGGGGTCCATGGATCACTTACGGTGACACACAGTTCATTCCCATCTCCTCTTTCTCTCGCCTTTAAGCAAGCTCGCAGCAATGCCTCCGTTTCCTTCAGGGTGTCTCGGACATCCTGAAGCTCTTGTTGACACTCCTGCAGTCGAGTGCTGAGCATAGCAGCATCCTCCAAGCACAAGTCCATGTGCTCATGGGAAGTCCCTTGCTGCACCGGTGGGTACTTGTACTCCGTGGTACCACTCTCACGTTGGAGGACATACATGTACTCAGTCTTGTCCAAGTGGCGACGATAGATGTGGCTCTGGCAGGTGATGGCCTCCCAAGTGACATCTCTCTCCGCGTCAACTTGTGTTGCTCGACAAGCTGGAGAGTGGTGGATCTTAAGCAGTTGATTCTCGTGTATAATCCTCATCTCCGAACTCCATTCTTCCCTCTTCTCACGGATGGTCCTGGTGGAGTTATAGTGGATGATGAGCTTGCCCGTATTGCCGGCGGCTTCGAGCATACGTCGAAGACGGCGCAACAAATCTCCTACTGCCAATCCGTAGGAAAGGTACGTCACTGGACGACTCTCCTCTCTTTCGGCAAGGGCAACTACGGGAACTCTCCCTCCCGTGGATTTACGAGCGGTGCGAATCATGCGAACCATCTAAAACAAAAGAATTTAAAATTAGGTTAGATAAATTCTCAAACAAAAATCCTATTTTTGAATGAAAGTTGGGGTAAGATGAAGAAAATGACTCTTTTAATAACACTTTTTCACCCACACCTTGGAAAATAGTTTTTAAGAAAATAGGGCCCTTAAATACGTCCATTTCTACCTAGGTCCACGTTCCTACGGGCAACCTTGGCTCTGATACCACCTCTGTCACACCCGGTTTTTCCGAAGAAACAACCAAGTGAATATCACATGTATGCCAGGATCATTTTCTCATACATGTGATGACAAATAGTGAAGCATCATTTATTACAAGCCAGGTGTCGAATATAAATAAGTCTTACATAATAAATGTCTCGATGGACAATAATAAGTTCATCACAAGTAAATAAACTAGCAGCGGAATATTATTCTTTAGGGCTCCATCACAGGTGTTGCCCGGGGTCTTCATGAACCTAGAAACCTTCCTCGGGTCCAAAATCTTGGTCATTATACACCATCTCATTATCTTGACCTGAGCAGCAATATAAACCAACAAATATGCAAGGTTGAGTACCAATGGTACTCAGCAAGTGTGGGAAAGTTATGTCATGCATGGCTAGAACAAGGAGAGGTTGAACTCATGGTTAAAGCACTACGCAATTAATACCTATCACCTTAGCTTATTAAGCACCTACATTACTACACAGGTGAAATGGTCCAAATCTCCCATCCCATCATCATAAACCAATAACCATAATGATCATTTCCAATGTTAAGCTCCCCGCTTAACTTCCAAAACCATCAATTCTCTAATCATGAATAAGTCCAGGCCGCTCTTAACCGTGAGCACGGCTGTCAAGACAGTTTTTAACTCTGCAGAGTTTGTACCACTGTACCCACAAGTAGTGATTTCATCCCCCGTTGCCGGGTGGACTAAAAGAACCTCCATTATGCCAGTGGCTACGAACCACATTCACACTTCCCAGGTGTGTGGCCAAGAGATCACTACGAAGCCTTTACAAAGGGATTCCCGACGAGCGTGGGCCCACTGAGGTTTCACCCCTAACAGCATACAAGAGGCTCCAACCCCGCTGCAGTGGCCCCCTCTTGAGCCTTGCGGTTCATATGGCAGTCCAGCTGACTCCTATTCCCCGCACCATCCAACACACCCATACTACGCCGGGGATACACCTAATTAATTGGCTAAGCTGCCCCATCTCAGCATGTGGTTGGCACTGTAAAGCCGGGTTACATGCTCCATGAACCGGTCCTTAGGATCCAGGCAAGTACTAAACACAAACCCAAGTCTCGTGCACCCAGCACACAACCAAAACATCCAACTTGCCTTGATCCCTACCTCTACATAACTCACAATGTCTCATTCAAGAGTATGGTAATATAAACTGATGATCTCATGTCCCAAATATTCCATTCTAAGCATGGCTAAGCATATGCATGTGTATAAATGACATGACAATATAAATCCCAACCCAAGCTTCAAGGAAACAAGGTAATGCAATTCTAGGAAACTTCCTAGCATGGGTTTCATATTTAACTTGACAATGCAAATAATTCTATCTACATATCCTAGCATAGGATCAAAGTGGTCAAGGACACTTGCCTCCTTCTTGCTGCTCTTGAAATGGGTAGTCTTGGTCTTGGAATTGAATAACTTGTTCTTGAGCAGGTTCTACTTCATACCATCACACATAGCAAAAGAAAAACAACAATCATAAGACATAGTTCACACTTCTACTTCATACAAACCACACATTCACATTTATGAAAGTTTCTTTACCATTTTATGTGTTGTGGATACTCTATGTGTGTTGATTTGGGGCTTGCATACACTTTCATTTACATGTGTAGGATTCCTACTTTGGTGTTCATATTTATACTCACATACTATATATATATATATATATACATATATATATATATGTGTGTTTCAGTTTTAAATAAATTCCTTATATATTAAACTACCAAGTATGTATGAAAAGTATTTTTCTTCTCCATATGTGCCTTCATAATTTCTATCAACCCTAAACTGAATTCTTTATACTTTAGAAACTCCATTTATCAATTTACTAGTTTCTATATTTTCAGATTTATATTCTTATGCATAATTGTGTATTTTATTATTAAATTAGTAATACACACTACCTAAACAGATTAGGTTCTGGTCCTAAATAATTTAAGATCATATTTTGACCTTGGCTTCTGATGTATACTATTTCATAATTATTTTCCCTATTTTTCTTTAACTATTCTTTACTTAAAAATATGTCCCTATACTATTAAATGTGAACAATAGGTGAAACAGATTTATTTCAGCCCAAAAATATATTTTTATTTTACTCCAAAGTTTTCTAAGTACTGAGAAAGTTTTTAATAAATTTGACAATTATGTTTGTCCCCCTTTTTAATATTTAAACACTAGTTACATATTCAATTTTCTAAATTAAATACTAAACAGAGCTAAAATAATGAATTCACCCCATTACAGGGTCTATAATATCATTTTCATAATTTCCAGGGGTCTAGCTACACTTGTCAGAGGTGTTTTTCCTAATTTCTATTAAGTCCAGGGGCTAAAACTGATTTTTAAAGGAATTTACATGATTTTCTGGAGTTCCAGGGGCTAGATCTGAAGTTTCCGGGGCTAGCTCTCAATTCCAGAGAACCCCAGGGGGTAGCACGTAAGAATTCCAGTCTTTATAACGCGGGGCTGACGTGGACCGTCTGATTTTAAACCGACGGCTGAGATTATAACATCGAACCGGTACGCGGGGTTTTAAAGTCTACCGTGCGATTTAAAATAAACGGCGCACAAGCGGCCACGTCGCTCTGACCGAGCGTGGGCGGCGCTGCCGGCGGCGCACGGCGGCGGGAAGCGGCGATCTCGCCGGAAACTTTCGGATCCTCGAGAATTCTGCCTAGAACTGTGATCTTATGGCCTAGATCGGTAGAGGGGAGGTCAGGGATCTCACCTCGGGGGTTTTCTCGAGCTCGGGGGTCCTGGAAAGTGCTCTGCGGCGAGGTCCGAGGCAAAACCACGGCGAAGCTCGTCGGAGCTGGATTTGCACCGTATATCTTCGGGTTTTCTGCACCTGCAAAGTTCCCCGGAGGCGGTGGATCAAGACCAACGAGTTAGATCAGAGTTTCCGAGCTTAGATCGGCCAGAATTCACCGGCGAAGTCTCGGTGCTCACCGGAGTGAAAATCGGCGATCGCGTGCGAAAAACTGATCGGATCGGTTGTTTTTATAGCCGGGGAAGGGCGGTGGTTCTGTTGTGATCGAGTTAGAGTCCTCAGGGTCCAGAATTCTGCTGCGGAGCGCGGTTTCCCGATCGGTTGCGATCGCGCGCGCGCGGAGAAGAGTCCGGGGTCGCGGGGTTACGGATGACAGGCGGGTCCCACCCGTCAGCGAGGGGCAGCGCGGCGCGCGCGGGGGCGGGCTGCGCGGGAGGTTGCTGGGCCGGCTGGGGTTTCGGCCCACTGGCCAGTTTTTTTCCAGTTTTCCTTTTTCTTTTTCATTTCTTTTCTGTTTTGAGTATAATTTGAATTCCAGTTTGAATTTGAATTTTTGCAAAACATGCAATACGTCCAAAAATTTCTAAATTCCCCTCTGAACATGTTTTATGGTTCTAAATCCAAAGATTTGAATCTTGACTAAAAATTTGGGGTGTTACAGACACCACTCTATTTTTCACCTTTTTGTGTGCACGAGCTAGTTCACTTTGTTTGTCCTGCAATAATTTCATTAGGATCTCATATGCTTGTCATCAATTAGCCAAAACCCACAAGGGATATCATAGATGCACTTACAATCTCCCCCTTTTTGGTGATTGATGACAACTATTTGAGATATCACAAATGAGAATAAAAAGTTGATTTTCATAAGGTGTGCTCATATGAGAATAATAAGGAATTCACAAAAAGCTTCTCACATATGCACACACCTTATGGTGGGGTGCCTAACAGGTGTGTGATAAACAAAATGTGATAAATTAAAGACAAACAGTAGTGAACTAATAAGTAGGCATTAGAGCATAGTGCATCACACATAAGAAAAGAAATAGTGCATTACAAGATTTTAAAATAGGTACATATCCTTGATCACAAAAGATCTTAATAACTAATACTAGATAGTTCGAGTCCAAATCTAATCTCAATCTCTCCCCCTTTGGCATCAAGGCACCAAAAAGGGAAAAATTGAGGGAAATCACTCATCGCTGCCTTCTCCTTCAGTCTCAGTCTGATCTTCATCTTCACCAACTTCGGCATCCATGGGAGCAGGATCTTCCTCTGAGTCCTCGGAGGGGGGAGGTGATCCAATGGGCTCAATCTCAAGCTTTGCACAGATAGACTTTATATTGGCATTGACATACTGTTGGTGTTTCTTCCTTGCAAGCTTTTCCTTGCGCTGCCTGTCTTCGATCTTGCGGCAGCAGGCAAAGATGGAGGAGAGCACCTTGAGGATGCCACTGGATGATTCTTGTGCAGGTGGAGACCCAGGAGGAGCAGCTGCAGATCTAGTAACATCATGAGCTTGCTTTGATCTCCTCTCCACTGGTGGAGAGGACGGGGCAGTTGGAGCCGGGGGGAGAGTGTACTCGGTGGGTTTTTGCGGCTTCAACCCCGCATGCTTGACATCCTTGACGAACTTGAGTCCCGTCACTTTCTCAATCATGTACATGATATATGGTGCATATCCACAGGACCTATTGGGGTGATTGAGATGTTCACGATGTCATTGTAGATATACTCAAAAACATTGAATGGTCTCCTTCCACTAATGACCTTCATGAGAGTCCTCAAGGTCCCTTGTATAGTTCCCGCATCTCCATCCTTCGGAGCTATAGTCTTTCTCAAGACTCTATTGAGGACCACAAAGAAGGGCTTCAGATATTTGATTGTGGGAGGAACATATGGCATCCTTGTGTCATAGAGAAACTCAAGCTCTTCCTTCTCCAGGGGTTTCAGATTATGGATGACCAGTTCATGATCCAAAGTGTGTTGGAGGTGAAGAATCTTAGCAAAGTCATCATAAGTGACACTGTACATTGAACCATGAGTCATCCAAGTAAGACCGTCTCCATCACCACGAGCAAAGTAGAGAGTGGAGTAAAACTGGGTAATGACTTCATTGTTCCAGTCATACTCAAAGGATAGCAGGTCCATCAGACCGTGCCTCTCTAAGGCCTCCACCATCTCACGAAAGGCAGGATACCTCTTCGACTTCATGTATTCAACATTTAGCCATTGACTCTCTACTACAGGATTCTTCATCTTCATGTACACATGCTCGTAGTAGTCTGCATGGAAGTTGCTCCAGAACCTTGGATCAGAACATTGTTTAGGTCGGTCATACACTTCAATCTTCCTGAAGTTATCAGCTAGCTCATTCCCTTTTCCAGTGAAATCCTCACTTGAAGGCTGCCTGTTGCGGTGAACGGGATTTTTCATTTTCAGAGGCCCAATGGGGCCACTAGCAAGTCCCTTCCCTTTATTGAGAACTCTTTTTGGCCCTGACGAGCCCTCAGTAGCATCTTTCCTTTGAGGCCTTTTGACAATGACTTTCCTCTTCTTCGGTAGATTGTCGTCGGATGGTGGAGAGTGAGCATTGACATCATGTCTCGTCTTCATCACTCCCTCCTTAGCTCTCCTCACTCTTTCACGTTGAACTTCTTCGTCAAGGTGAAAAGAGCCGTCATCTGAGCCCGAAGACATGATGCCTGATAAGGAGTTTAAGGATTAGATGCAAATGGACGCATTATCGACTTCAAATGGGAATGTAGGGGTTCAACTGTCAGAGACCGGACTTGTCCGGTTTCAGAGTGCGGACTAGTCCGGTGGACCGGACTTGTCTGCATCTGAGCGCCGGACTAGTCCAGCCTAGCATAAGAACCCTAAATTGAATGTTTCATTTGAAACAAATCTCCTATCTAAGGACACAAGGGCAGGAAAGTGGTAGGAATACATCTATTTATGCAATGTACATCCTTTTGAAATCAAAGGAAACTAGCTAGAGCTAGAAAAATTGAGATTTTGGTTTTAGGGGGGGGGGTTACTAAGATTTGAAGATTCGCGTTGAAGGAGCAAGAGTCTATCCGGATGAGTCCGAAAAGTAGGATCCCCTCGTCGAGAAGAGGCTTTTTCACGGAGAAAACTCCGAGTTTGAGGGCTCAACTCGAAAATCACTTTGGGAGCTAGGGTTTAGGAGAGGGGGTGAGACAAAGTGCTTATGAGTGGAGAGGGAGGCGTTTGGTCCGGCCAACTGCTTTTATATGCGACTGACCAGACTAGTCCGGTCATGGTAGCGGACTAGTCCGGTGCCCCTGAGTTAACCTAATTGTCGTCTGTCCGGACTAGTCCGGTTGAAAATCGGACTAGTCCGTTTCCAACAGACCTGATACATATATAGATGTTAATTGTGATCCAAGGACAATAATTTTGCAAATAGTCTTGGTGATTAAGACCAGTAGGCAATCAGCAATCAAACAATGGTCATAATCCACAAGATTTCTTCATTAAGATAGTTTCCTGAGTAGAAAAGGAGAAGAGGAGCATTTTTAACAATACAAAGGAATATTTTGAGTTGCAACCAGGTATGCAATGTTTCAAGCCACATTTCGAGAGTCAAGAATGTTTAGCTCATTTCTTAGTTCACAAAACCTTTTCTCATCTAATGGTTTGGTAAAAATATCCGCAAGTTGTTTTTCAGTCCTAACATGTGAAATAGCAATGTCACCTTTTAATGAATGATCTCTAAGAAAGTGATGACGGATATCTATGTGCTTAGTTCTTGAGTGCTCTACAGGGCTGTGTGCAATTTTTATAGCACTTTCATTATCGCATAGAAGCGGGATATGACTTAGATTGTAGCCGTAGTCCCTAAGAGTCTGTCGCATACAAAGTAGTTGCGCACAACAACTACCGGCTGCAACATACTCCGCTTCCGCTGTGGAAAGAGCAATGGAGTTCTGCTTTTTAGATGACCTAGAAACTAGGGACCTACCAAGAAATTGACAAGTCCCTGACGTGCTCTTTCTATCGACTTTGCATCCTGCATAGTCGGCGTCGGAATACCCTATCAAGATAAACTTGGATCCTTTAGGATACCAAAGGCCCAAGTTGGGTGTGTGCACAAGGTACCTTAGGATTCTTTTTACAGCAATTAAGTGACACTCTTTAGGTGCGGCTTGAAACCTTGCACACATGCAAACACTAAGCATAATATCTGGCCTAGATGCACATAAATAAAGTAAGGAGCCAATCATGGACCGATATAACTTTTGGTCCACATTTGGACCGTCTTCATTGAGGTGGAGATGTCCGTTGATGGCGATGGGTGTCTTGATGGGCTTGCCTTTGTCCATATTGAATTTCTTGAGAATGTCTTGTGTATATTTAGTTTGGCTTATTAATGTACCTTCTCTCAGTTGCTTCACTTGAAATCCCAAGAAGAATTTCAATTCACCCATCATTGACATCTCGAACCTGTCTGTCATTATTTTGCTAAATTCTTCACAGAAGGACTTGTTAGTGGATCCAAAAATAATGTCATCAACATAAATTTGACATACGAATAAATGATCATCAAAATGTTTAGTAAAGAGTGTATAGTCAGCTTTACCAATTTTGAATCCATTTTGAGTCAGAAAATCTCTAAGGCACTCATACCAGGCTCGAGGAGCCTGTTTGAGGCCATAGAGAGCTTTACGCAGTTTATAGACATGGTTGGGATACTCCTGATCTTCGAACTCCGGTGGCTGCTCCACATAGACTTCCTCCTTTATCGGACCATTGAGGAAGGCACTCTTGACGTCCATTTGATACGACTTAAAATTATGGTGAGTAGCATATGCCAATAAAATGCGAATGGACTCAAGTCTAGCTACAGGAGCGAAAGTTTCATCGAAGTCCAAACCTTCCACCTGAGAGTAACCTTTGGCCACCAACCTCGCTTTATTTCTTGTCACTACTCCATGTTCATCTTGCTTGTTCCAAAAGACCCATTTGGTTTCAACGATGTTCACCCTTGGTCTTTCCACTAGCTCCCATACTTCATTTCTTTTGAGTTGTTCAACTCCTCTTGCATTGCAATCACCCAGTCTGGATCCCTTAAGGCTTCTTCTACCCTGTATGGCTCTAGAAAAGACACAAAAGAATAGTGTTCACAAAAATTTGCAATTTGAGATCTAGTAGTTACTCCCTTAGCAATATCTCCAATGATATTGTTGACAGGATGGTCTCTTTCCACACACTGATGTACTCTTGGATGTGGAATTTGTATAGTTGCTTGTTCTTCATTGTCTTCATGTGTCATGTCTCCCCCTAGATCATTGCTTCCATGATCATCTTGATCTTCTTGACCTTCCTCAACTTGATCTTGTGTAGGAGCTCCCCCTTGATCATTGCTTCCTTGTTGAAATTCGTCTTGTGTTTCCTCTCGTGGTAGGATATCACCAAGTGCCATTTTCTTCAGCGCTTCACATGGAGCTTTCTCCTTATCTAGCATAAACTTATCGACTTGCTCCACTTGTGAGCCATTAGTTTCATCGAACACTACGTCACGTGCTACTTCAACAAGGCCGGACACCTTGTTGAATACACGATAGGCGTAGGTATTCGATTCATATCCGAGCAAGAATCCTTCATTGGACTTCGAAGTGAACTTCGAGGCCCTTGGTTTCTTGTTCAGGATAAAACATTTGCAACCAAAAACTTTGAAATAAGAAACATTAGGCTTTTTACCCGTGAGAAGCTCATATGGAGTTTTCTTCAGTAGTCGATGAAGGTACAACCGATTTGTGGCATGACAAGCGGTGTTCACCGCTTCTGCCCAAAATCGGTCTGACGTCTTGTATTCATCCAACATTGTTCTCGCCATTTCGATCAATGTTCTGTTCTTCCTTTCGGCTATCCCGTTTTGTTGAGGAGAGTAGGGTGCCGAGAATTCATGCTTTATACCTTCTTCATTGAGATATTCTTCAACTTGGGTGTTCTTGAATTCTGTCCCATTGTCACTTTTGATATTCTTTACGGTTGATGATAATTCATTCTGAGCTCTTTTCAAGAACTTCTTGAGGATTTCCTGAGTTTCTGATTTATCATACAAGAAAAATACCCAGGTAAATCTTGAAAACTCATCAACAATTACTAAATCGTATTTGTTACCGCCGATGCTGATGTACGCAATTGGACCAAAGAGATCCATGTGGAGAAGTTCCAGCGGTCTAGCGGTGGTCATCACATTCTTGGCGGGGTGTGGTGCTCCAACCTGTTTTCCTGCTTGACAAGCGCTGCACGACTTGTCTTTTTCAAAAACCACATCCTTAAGACCACGGATGTGACCACCTTTTAGAAGTTTCTACAGATTTCTCATTCCAACATGGGCTAGCCGTCTATGCCACAGCCATCCCATGTTGGTCTTAGCATCCAAGCAAGTGTTGAGTTCGGCTTTATCTTTGTTGAAGTCAACAAGATAAAGCTTTCCCTTCAACAATCCCTTGAATGCAATCGAGCCATCGCTTCTTCTAAAGACGGTCACACCCTCATTAGTGAATAAACAGTTGTAACCTTTGTCGCATAGTTAAGATATTGATAAAAGATTATAATCTAGAGAGTCTACGTGTAAAACATTAGATAAGGTGTGTTGAGAGGATATTTCAATGTTACCACTACCATGGACCTTTCCTTGGCTGTTGTCTCCAAAGTATATACCTTCACTTGGATCCTTGTTGCACTCGTACTCCACAAACATACCTCTCTCTCCGGTCATATGATTTGTGCATCCGCTATCTAGCACCCACTTAGATCCGCCGGAGGAGTAAGCCTGCAAAATAGAACTATTCCTTTGTTTTAGGTACCCAAGCTTGCTTGGGTCCTCTCAGGTTAGTCAAAAGAGTCTTGGGCACTCACACACAAGTTTTTAAGTTCTTGTGGCGTGGCCCTGTATATTTAGCAATGACTTTTCCATACTTGTTTTTCATGAGAACATAAGAAGCATCAAATGTACATAACAGTGTTTGTAACTCAGATTCATGGAATTTTTCTTTAATAAAAGTGATTCTATTCTTAGCATGATTAGGAGTAGACATGTGTTTGTTCCTGTCAAAACCAAGACCATCTTTGACATTGGGAGGTCTAGTGATCATATATGCACTTTGTGCATATTTGATCTTCTCCTTATCAAAGATGCCGTTTTGAGAAGAATGCATGTCATGAGAGGTTGAAGCATTAGAAATTACATTTTTCTTACTAGAGCAAGTGCAAGTTCTTATTTTTGTCGAACTCATGTCTTTGGAGGAAGAGCTTTTGGAGGAAGAGGAGTCACTTTGTTTGAGCGACTCAACTTGCACCTCAAGGATTTTGTTAACTTTTGACAAGTTAGCAAGTTCTTCCTTGATTGCAATGTGCGAGTCTTCTAACTTTGAGTAAGTTTCCTTACTCAAGGCTAGCTCTAACTCAAGTGACTCATTCTTCTCTCTTTCAAGCTCAAGAAGCTTTTCAACTTCTTGATATCTCTTCCTCTCACCGATGAGCATATCTTCTTGTCGGTTGGCAAGTTCCTCCTTTTCAAAGATTTCGTTCGACAACATTTCCATTTTCTTTAAAGCAATTTTACTTAGCCCTCTAAACATTTCTTCAATATCACTAGAGCTATCAAAGTCATCAATGGAGGAATTTAGTACAGGAGGAGTAAGTCGAACCTTTTTCTTGCCTTCCTTAGCCATAAGACAAGTGTGGTTGTTCATGTCCCGTCCTCCCATGTTCGGAAAGAGTGTGGCTCTCATTGTTGGTTTCTTGACTGCGATAGTGGCCATCTCTTCTTCTTCGTCGGAGGAGGACTCATCGTTTGAGTCCCACTCCTTCCCAATGTGAGCTTGATGGACTTGCCTTCTTTTTCTGAAATTTTTCTTTTCTTGAGATCTTGTTTCCTTCTTCTTTTTGTTTTCTTCATAAGTACAGTCCACCATGCAGTGACCATACTCTCCGTAGTTGTAGCAAGTGCGTCGAGCCTTGGATTTTCCTTTATTCTTGCTTTTACCTTCATGTGAATTGTTGTCGTGTCTTCTCTTCATCATGCGTTTGAACTTTTTGATGAAGAGTACCATTTCTTCGTCATCAAGATCGGTGCTCTCGTCGCTTGTATCTCCATCGTCTTGGTCTTCACGAGTTTCTTTGAGTTTGGGTCTACACGTTGCTTTGAGAGAAACTTCTTTCTTTTTGGAAGAGGTGAGTTCGGCTAAGTCTTTGACGTATTGGGCTTCTTTCTCCATCATTTCATGATTTATGATCTTCCCTAGTAATTCATCGGGAGTCATTTTGTGAAAACCGGGGCTCTCTCTGATCATTGAGCAAAGTGTGATGTTTCTTGGCATGAAGGCTCTTATCATCCTTTTGACCACCTCGTGATCAGTCCATTTCTTACTTACATAGGCACGGATTTTGTTAATGAGTGCCTTCATCCGATTGTACATGTCTTGAGGTGATTCGCCTTCTTCAATAGCAAATCTCTCCAACTCTCCTTCAAGCATCTCAATTTTGGCTTCACGTACAAACCTATTTCCTTCATGAGCTGTTTTGAGTGTATCCCAGATTTCTTTTGCACTCTCTAGTCCATCGATCTTGGTAAATTCTTCTCTGCTCAGTGACGATGTGATTACTGCAACGGCTTGTGCATTTCTGTGAATCTCTTGTTCTTGTTCCGGAGTGAGTTCTTCATCCGTGTCTGGGATATCTATTCCTGTGCAGACAATATGCCAAAGGCTGGGATTCAGAGATATCAGATGCATCTTCATATTGTACTTCCACATGGTATAGTCACTTCCGTCAAACTGTGGAGGCCTTCCCATAGGAATCGAAAGATAGTGATTGTTTGAATAGAGACGGTTGTAGTTGTAAGGATACCGGGAGTAGTCGTGATGACCACTCCCCATCGTCTTTTCTTCCTCTTTTCCCTTTTGTGCCATTAATTTCTTTCTCAGTAATGCCTTTAGCTGTCTCACTTCATCATCGTCATGTGGACTTTCTTTCAGCACATCGAAGGCTTTGGCTTCTTGCTCCTCATCGTTGTTGTTCGTTTTCGGGATATCGTTGTTCTTCTCAGAGGCCATTGATCTCTCCGAGATGTGAGTCTCGTTGATGGAGAACTTGGCTCTGATACCAATTGAATGTGGGCTAGAGGGGGGTGAATAGGCCTTTAAAAGATTCCTGCTCACTTAATAGAATTATCAGAAACTTAATTGACCGGACTAGTCCGGTTGCGTGGGCGGACTAGTCCGGTGTGCTGAATTGTGTAGATTGTATAAGTGTTGTGCAGAAGAATTAACTTGTTTAGCAGCGGAAATAAGAACAACAATTATTCTATTTTGATTTTACAATGTGAGGTGTGATTATGCCCGTGAATGAGACTTAGCAACTCAAATTATGAAGTTTAGCAACGAGATGTTATAATCAACAAAAAAAACAGGGAGGCATGCGAGACACAAATTTTACCGAGGTTCGATCTCACCAAGAGATCTACGTCCTCGTTGAGGAGGCTCACACAGAGCCGGGTCTCTAACCCTTTCCCTCTTCAAGTCACCACACAAGGCCGACTTGACTCCACTAGCACGGGTAATCACCGAGTTTGTGGGGCAACCTCACACGTTGAGGGCTCCCACAAGAACTACAATGAGAAAGCGATCAAATACACTCAAAAAGATTACAATGCAGAATATGAGTGTAGAGAGATCAAACCCCAAGAGCTCACAACGAAAGAACGACGATCTCCCAATCCCAAATCCAAGTGTTTGATTGATCTTCACCTTTTTTCACCTTAGATGTGTGGGGAGATGTGTTTTGGAGCTCTTGGGACATGTGGCGGCGCTAGGGTTCTTGTTTCAAGCAGTATGAGTCGTGTCTCATCTTTGGGAGGCCGTGGATCACCCATTTATATAGTTTCTAAAAAGTTGTCGTTGTAAAACCTAATACGGACTAGTCCGGTATATGATCGGACTTGTCCGGTCTACTTCCAGTGGGTTAACCGGACTAGTCCGGTCTAAAACCGGACTTGTCCGGTGCTATGTGAAGTGGGGTTCCAGAAAGTTTAGCGGACTAGTCCTGTCGCTGACACGACCCCACTGGTCCTGTCGAGCCAGGATCACGCTGAGGGGTGCTGCGTTGCACAACACCGTATAACACACGTCAAAGGTACAAAGCGGAAGCGGAAGCTTTATTACATAAACAAGTTTATTAACATGTTTACATCAAAATAAGTTTAGTCCACACTCGCGGGCGTAGACTAAGCATCAAGTGCACGTTCAGCCCTCGAACGTGTCCTTGCTAGCACACTCGCACACTAACTCTGCGGCGTGCACGACTCCCACTCGACGGGGTTCCCCTCCTGGGGTTCCGTCTCCTCTTCGGGAGTCCCTTCCTCATAAAACCCTGCAAAAGCTTCAAACACAAGCAGTGAGCACGAAGGCTCAGCAAGTCTGACCCGTCTCACCTAAAACATGGAACTTCTACATGAGGGTAATGGGTTGTATGAGGTAAAAATCATTTGCAAGGACTCGCCTGATTAGTAGAACCTTACTTTCAAGTTTTAGCAGTAGGTTGTGGAGAACTTTACGCTAAGGCACATGAGAGAGCCGCAATCAAACAAGAAACGCATTTCTCTCATGTACTTTGCCCAAAGTTGAAAAGAACTTTAGTTAGCACTAAGCTACAGCATATCATTAACAATCAATGTCCATCTTTCAATCAGCAACATTTTAACATGTAACTAGCCTGTTCTTTCTACGTCACGGTACAGTGAACAAGTGGTACTCACTGACCGCGAGGGACGGCGATTATAATCGATTTACACCTGCAGGGTTACCCGAACAACCCGTCACGTACGCCCGTACTCGATGTTGCCTACAACAACCATCACGGACGCCGTACGCGACTACCTTTCACCCGTTAGCCAAATATTGAACCGGTCCCATCGTCCCGAGCAAGAGGTCCCTGCACGCGCATCTCTGTGCCGCCAGCTGATTTACACCTCGAGCTCTCAACCTACCCTCTGAACGACGGGCAATGCCTCAATACCCAGCTACCCGAGTTACATCAGTTTCCCGGTTCCCATATAGCCGGTAGGTCTTCGGTACTGTTCTAGCTTGTTCAACAGGCCCGCACACGGCTCGGTCCTCAATCGACACAAGCGGAGCTACAGCACACAGGCCCCAAAGTCCTGCTGCCCTTACTCTCCGCTCGGTCTCATTTTCTTGCCATGTGTTTCATGTGCTATCTCTACCCGAGCAATGTGCCTCTAGCCTATTCTCGCGAGTAGTTCCAACTACTCGACTTGTACCGAACCCTACCCTATACTAGCAATGCAGTGGCTAACGAGGTTTTCAATCCTAAACCCAACCCATGGTTTTCTTGGCTGTGCAGTTGGGTTTCCAATCAAGACTCTAATGCAAAGAACAAAGGAAACAAGTATGTGCTCAAAACAATAAAAATTTAAAAAGGTTAATGCAAACCGGGGCTTGCCTTGCTGCTCTTGGTCGTAGGCTAGCTGTTCCTCCGGAGTAACGAAGTCTAGGACTTCGGGTTCCTCCTCGACCTTAGCGACTACATGATAAGAACAATGTATGTATTAATTAAATGCCTTTGTATTAACTTTGAAGTTGTGAAGTCTATAACCTTTGCTAGATAGACCTAATGACTGTGAAACTTTTACTGTGGCTTGGTTACAACCTAAACAAAGACTTGGTCAAGTTTTAGTTGCAGCAAAGCTCATTTGAGCCCTCCACAAATAATTATGTCCTTGACCTTAATTGGAACCCTTAGGGTGTTCTAGGGATTTTCATGAGACAAACTATGACTTTCTGAAAACTAGATTTTCAGAGGGTTCTAATGGAATTGGTCTCACTTAATTTGGAAGTCTCTAACTAAAGATATGAGCTAAACAATTTCAGAGAAAATTCTGAAAATGTTTCTGAACATTTTCTATTTTCTCTGGAACAGTTTTACTAATCACACCATTAGGTGGACTAAATGAGCTCAAATGGATCTGAAATTTTTATGGTAGCTCAATGATATTTTGGTGAACATCTCAGCAAAATTTCAGGATTTTCCGCCAAAGGATTCTCCAGTTAAAATTCCTAACAGTTTAAACATTAAGGAATTAATTCTGGAGAATTAGGGAATTTCATGAAGTGAAACTTGATTTTCTGGAAAGTACTCAGAGAGCTGAATCCAGCAAAATTTGGTTCACTCAATTTGGAGCTTTCTAGCCAAAGTTATAAGGATTTGAAGTTTGAAGGAAATCTGAAAATCGGGGAAAAGTTTAAACTCGCGCGTGGGCCCAGGGGACACGCGTCGCACGCCGAAGCGACAGCACACCGCGGCCCACAAGGCTTTTGCGCGCCAGCACACCCGATCCCGGCCGCAGCCGGATCCCGATTTAAAATATCGGCCGCTGACAGCTGGGGTCCACCCCCTTCTTCAACCTCGCGACACCCGCGCTCCGCCGCCGAGGGACCTCGCCGGAGAGCTCGCCGCTGGCTGCTGTACCGCTTCAAACTTCTTGATTCTGGCCGCCCCTGCCTACTTTTACTTGGGGAACATGATCCGAGGGTTAGCTGCTCATGACAACGGCCGGAGCATGGTCGGCGACGAGCCGCCATATCGGAACGACTTCGGCCATGTCGGCTGATGCTCCTAGTGCCTCAGCTACTTGGGAAACCGGTCGGGGAGCATCAGTGGACCTCAGAGAAGGTCGACATGAACTCGGGGCAGCTCGGGGAAGGCCCGAAATAGGTCCTCACCGTGCGCCCGATACCCCCCGTGCGTTCCGCCATTAGCAGACCTTGAATTACGCCGGGCACAGAAGTTCTCCGGCCCAGAGTTGTGAAGGCAACTTGTGCGTCACCGTGTGTAGTTCGTGTGGGAGTGGCCTGAGGCCCTCTAATCCTTTCTAGAGCACGAATTAAACAGAATCGTACCCGAAGGTCGTTCTGCACACAGAAAGGGGGAAAGTGGAAATTCGCCGCCGGTGAGCAACCACTCGAGCTGTGGCTCGGAGATGAGCAGCACCGGTCACCTGCGCGTCCAAGGGTGCCTTGGCTCGGGCGTGACAACGCCCAGGTTGGGCTGTCCACGAGAGCCCGAGGTGCGGCGGTTTCCAGTTCCGAGTTTGATCTTTCGGCACAGCCGATATCACTCGGTTTCAATCGATTTCTATCAATGGGAAGGATGGAGGATGGTTGCTAGTACCTTGCTGGGACCTTGGAATGGAAAAAGGGAGCTGCGATCGGCTTGATCAAGCAGGAACTCGAGCGGCGGCGATGGCAGTGGAGAATTGGATCGTGCACGGCGGCAGCTCGGGAAGTGAATGATCGGAGCACGCCGGGGAGGGAATAAATAGCCCGGCGGTCTGGTCTCCGGCTTGGGGCACGCAGCAGGAGCTGGCGCCGGCTGCCCCCTTCGGTGGCGCGCGCGCACAGCTGCCGGGAACCGACTGAACTGTGGTTCAGTCGGTTTGCTTTGAGGCAGAGGCTGACATGTGGGTCCCACTTCTCTTTTAACCTCTGAAATTTATTCCTAACAGCTGTGGTAAACAGTGAACCCTATTCTACCCTTGGCAATTCAAATTATTCACCCAAGAGCCATTTGAATTGATCAAAGTTCAAATGAGGTTTGGTTTGAATGAATTTCAGCACAAGTGCAGTTTGAAATTCAAATAAAGTTTGAATTTCTCCCCCTTAGCTCATGTCAAGATCAACTCCAAATGGAGTGAAAATTGGTGTGTGAGCTCACAAAAAGGTGCTGAGCAAGAATATGCCTTCCACTTTTAAATTCAGTGGGTGAAAACAGTTTGAATTTGAATATGGTTTCAAACTGCCCTCTTCCTAACTATACCCAAAATGACCTCAAAAAGGTTTTGAATTTGGGTGGAACTTGGCATGGACATCCTTAGCAAAGTGTAGGAGTTTTCATATGTCCAGCCCATCTATATCACATGTGGGAAGTACCACTTTTGCAATGTGTGAGTTTGTTCCCTAATGAGCATGTTGATAATTGTTACTTGCTCTTTATTTGTGTTCATCATTCTTCCTCAAATGAGGTGTGTGGTGTGGTGATGAACACTGCAAATGAGTGTCAAAAACTGAGGCCCTTACATTCCTCCCCCCTTAAAAGAATCTCGTCCCGAGATTATAAGGTGAAATGAGAGAGGGGACGGTGGAAAATTACCGAATATGCGACGTGAAAAAATCGGGGTAGTTAGTGCGAAGGAATTCTTCGCTCTCCCATGTCGCTTCGTCCATGGAGTGATTACTCCATAGAACCTTGTAGAACCACAACGTACGGTTGCGTGTGGTTCGGGCCTTTTCATCAATAATCTGCACCGGTTCCTCCCGATAGGTGAGATCCGGTTGCAGTTCTTCAATGTCTTCCAGCTGAACGGTAGTTGATAGCTTGAGACACTTCCTCAGCTGGGAAATGTGAAAGACGTCGTGCACACCGGAAAGTGCTTCTGGTAATCTTAGCCGGTATGCCACCGATCCACATCTTTCGGTAATCTGGAATGGACCGATGAATCGGGGTGCTAACTTTCCTCTCACCCCAAATCTGTTTACGCCCTTCATTGGAGACACTCGTAGGTATACGTGATCTCCAACTTCGAATTGTAATGGGCGCCTCCTCCGGTCCGCATACTGTTTCTGTCGGGATTGAGCGGCTTTTAGGTTCGCTTGAATTAATCGAACCTTTTCTTCCGCGTTGTTGACAAGATCAGTCCCGAAGGTAACCCTCTCGCCAGATTCACACCAGTTCAGTGGTGTGCGGCATTTCCTGCCGTATAGCGCCTCGTAGGGCGCCATCTTGATGCTGGCTTGGTACCCATTGTTGTACGAGAACTCGGCTAATGGCAAGTGATCATCCCAATTCTTGCCGTGGTCGATAGCGCAAGCTCGTAGCATGTCTTCTAGGATTTGATTTACCCGCTCCGTTTGCCCATCCGTCTGCGGGTGGTAGGCTGAACTACGGATCAGCTTCGTCCCCAAGGCAGCGTGTAGCTGCTCCCAAAAACGGGACACAAATAAAGTGCCCCGGTCCGATACGATGGTACGGGGTACGCCGTATAAGCATAGGATCCGTGAGATGTACAGTTCAGCGTACTTCTTGGCGTTGTAGTTGGTGTTGACCGGGATGAAATGGGCAACTTTGGTGAGCCGATCGACGATCACCCACACAGAATCATGTTTCTGTAAGGTGGTGGGTAAACCGACGACGAAATCCATGCTCACGTCCTCCCACTTCCAGGCAGGAATGCCCAGTGGTTGCAGCAGTCCCGGTTTCCGCATGTGGTCTGCCTTCACCCTTCGACATGTATCACACTCGGACACGTATTTTGCAGTCTCTCGCTTCATCCGTGTCCACCAAAACTTTCTCCTGAGTTCTTGATACATTTTGTTGCTGCCGGGGTGAATAGAAAACTTTGATAAGTGAGCCTCATCAAAGATTTTCTTCCGTAACTCCGGGTTTCGGGGTACGACGATCCGGTCCTTGAACCATAGGACGCCGTCTCCGTCCTTCCGGAAACATTTCAACTCCCCACTGTCTACTCGTCTCCGTAAATGTGACATGCCCTTATCATTCTTCTGGGCTGCCGCTATCTCTTCACGGATGGTGGGGATCAAAGCTAGGTTGTAGAGAGCTCCATGTGGAATCACATGTAGTGGTGGTTCGCTCTCTTCCAACGGTGTGATGGTTAGATTATTGACGTGTGACTTGCGGCTTAGCGCGTCTGCCACAACGTTTGCCTTGCCCGGATGATAATGGATCTCTATCTCGTAATCCTTTATCAGTTCCAACCATCTTCGTTGCCTCATGTTCAGCTCCTTCTGAGTGAAGATGTACTTGAGGCTTTTGTGGTCGGTATATAAATGTACGAGGTTACCGAGTAGGTAGTGCCTCCACATTTTCAGTGCAAGTACCATGGCAGCGAGCTCCAAATCGTGAGTTGGATAATTTTGCTCATGGTTCCTAAGCTGTCGTGATCCATACGCGACCACTCTTCGGTCTTGCATCAGCACACATCCGAGCCCAATGCCGGATGCATCGCAGTACACCTCGAACGGTTTTGTTGTGTCTGGCTGCGCCAAAACCGGTGCTGATGTCAGGTGCTTGACTAAAGCCTTGAATGCTGCTTCACATGCTGGACTCCAAACATATTTGGTAGCCTTCTTCAGCAGCTCTGTCATTGGCCTGGCAATCTTTGAGAAGTTCGGAATGAACCTCCGATAATATCCCGCGAGTCCGAGGAAACTCCGTACCTCATGAACAGTTCTCGGGGATTTCCAATTCAGCACTTGCGTGATTTTGCTCGGGTCCACAGCGATACCCTCCGCTGAGATGATATGCCCGAGGAAAGGCACTTGCGATATCCAAAACTCGCATTTGCTGAACTTTGCGTATAACTTGTGATCCCGCAGCCGTTGCAAGACTATACGCAGATGTTTCTTGTGATCTTCCTCCGACTTGGAGTATACCAGGATGTCGTCGATGAAGACCACGACAAACTTGTCCAGCTCCGGCATGAACACCGAGTTCATTAAATACATGAAGTGAGCCGGAGCATTGGTGAGGCCAAAGGACATGACCAGGTACTCATAAAGTCCGTACCTTGTCGAAAAAGCTGTCTTTGGAATGTCCTCAGCCCTGATCTTAATCTGATGGTACCCGGATCTTAAATCCATCTTGGAAAAGACCTTTGCTTCGACCAACTGATCAAACAACATGTCGATCCGTGGTAACGGGTACTTGTTCTTGATGGTTACGGCATTTAATGGACGGTAGTCCACGCAAAGCCGCAACGTTTCATCCTTCTTTTTGACAAATAATGCCGAACAACCCCATGGCGAGGAGCTCGGCCTAATAAAACCCTTCTCCAGAAGGTCCGTGAGCTGAATCTTCAGTTCCGCCAACTCCCTGGGCGCCATCTTGTACGGCCTTCGGGATATTGGCATGGTTCCCGGTGCAAGTTCAATCTTGAACTCCACCTCTCTATCGGGTGGCATCCCCGGCAAATCATCCGGGAATACATCAGGGAACTCTCGGATCACTGGAATGTCTTCCAATCTGATGGTTGTGGCTTGATAGACACTTGGAAGTTTTATTTCTGGACTGTCCAGAAATAATGAGTGAGAACCGTGCACTTCTGAGTTTAAGTGCACGACTCGGAGGACGGTGTCTAAAACAGCGCCGTGGCGGGTTAACCACGACATCCCTAGGATGACATCGACCTTCTGTCCCTCTAAGATAATGAGAGACGTGGGGTACACTCTACCCGCTAAGCATAATGGTGCTTTGGAGACCATTACGCTTGCTGAAATCTTCCCACCCGGTGAACAAATTAAATATGGACTATCGGTGGGTAGTATTGGCAAGCTGTGTTTAGCAATGAAAGCTTGGCTAATAAAATTATGCGTGGCGCCTGAATCAAATAGTACTATAGCGGGATGCTGGTGGAGTTGGAACATACCCGCAAGGATTGGCTCGCCCTCCGGCACGTCCTCAATGGCAAGCTGGTGGACAGTACCGGGCCTAGGGTTTGCCCGCCGCGCATTAGTAGGGTTCCGGGGTTGATTCCTCCCCGGAAACTGTGGTGCCACTCCGCCGCCTTGCCTCTCCGGGCAACTGCTCGCGAAGTGTCCTGGACGACCACACTTGTAACATGTGGCCGCTGCTGGTGGAGTACTTGGTGGACGAAAGCCCGGCATGCGTTGCGGAGGTGCAAACGCACGCGGCATCGCCCGCTGCTGCTGTTGTTGTTGCGGTGGTGCTGGCAGTGCCGGCCGGAATGCCGGTGAAGAATACGGCCGACCGCGGAACGGCATCGACCGCTGTGGTGGCTGCCAGCGCGGACCTGATGGTGGGCGATTCACCATCCGAAACTTCTGAGAAGGACCGCCTCCTTCTCCGCTGCTCTGCGGCGCGCTTCGCTTTCGCTCTGCCGCCGCTAACTCCTTGCCGGAGTCTTCCTGAACAATCGCAGCATCAATTATGTCGTTGAGGCTGCCGCGATTGAACATCGCCAGCTTGTCCTTCAGGAGCGGGTTAAGCCCCTGGTAAAAGTGGTCCCGCCGCTTCTCGTCCGTATCTGCGTGATACGACGCGTAGAGTGCGAGATCGTTGAACGCTCTGGAGTACTCCAGCGCGTTCCGGCTCCCTTGTTGCAGGTGTAGGAATTCCTGCGTCTTCCTCTTCATCAAACCGGGCGGTATATGATAGGCCCGGAAGGCCGTCCGGAACTCCGCCCAGGTCATCACTCGGTCGGTGGGTTGTGAAGCACAAAAGTTGGCCCACCACGCGCTCGCGGATCCTTGGAGCTGCTGGACCGCGAACTGAGTCTTGCGCTGCTCGCTGATTTGGAGCAGCCCGAACTTCATCTCTATGGCGCGGAGCCAGTTGTCCGCGTCAAGTGGTTCATCCGCCCTTGAGAATACAGGGGGATGAGTCGCCAGGAAGTCGGAGTAGGAGCTCTGTTGGCGCTCCTCACGATCTTGACGTCTCTCTGGGCGAGACGTATTCGCAATTAACGTTTGCAGCAGCTCTGTATGCTGCTGATGTGAACCCGCCATTGCCGCGACGATGTCGGCCAATGTAACCGTTGGCAGTGGCGGTGGCGGTGTTTGCTGTTGCTGTTGCTGCTGCTGTCCCGAGGAGTCCTCGGGAGGTGGTTGGGAGGTCTCTCCCCCTTGACTGGTACCTCCAACATCGGGGTTGGCACGAGTACGCGTCATTCTGAAATTCAACACAGCAGCAATTAGCACATGTCTTACTCAAATTCCATAAACAGCAGTAAGTATTGAAGCGACGCATGACTAACTTGCACAACATTCACATATATTGATAAAGCATAAACTTTATACAAGATACATTATTCTCGGACCTCCGAGAAGTCGTGCTCATGCCGTCACTACCTATACATACGCTACTGTCTACACGACATGTCACCGATTACAAAAGTTGGGTTACGCTACCCTAGCTGCCCTACTTGGCAACCGTAACCCCCTACTCGGAGTAGAACTCGACCTCCTGTGGGTCGTCCTCCTCCGGTACCTCTGCTGGTGGCTCGGGGTCTACCACCTCTTCTCCCATTCCAGGTCCTCCCATGGCGGGAAGACCCAAGACTACCGGTACGCCCAATACCGGGGGCACGAGGTCCTGCAATGCATGCACCTCGTCCATAGCCTGGTTGTAGTCCTCTTCCCAGCCTTGTCCTTCCTCAATAGCGTCGTCCCGCTCTTGAGCAAGGTCCTCATTCTGCTGGGTTAGGGTCTGCACCAGCTCTTGCAACGCCGCAATGTCAACACGGCTCTTCTTCTTTGCCTTCTTCAGACGACGCAACTGATTGTGTTGTTCATTCAGTCGCTTGATCGTCGGAAGGAGCACATTGCGGAGTGCACTGTGAGCACTCTCAAAATGATCTCCACGGCTTGTGCTCTCCTTGAGCTTGGTGGCGAGATGCTCCGTATGAACAGCTTGGCTGTCCATCACAGCGTTTCCCGCCCTCATTTGGAGGCTGAGATTTGCCTCCGCGGGGTTGTACCTTGGGCAACTCGGGTTTGTTGCCTCTAGGTACCTCTCTTCCCACACATGCTGAGCTCGTCCCTCCACCGGAACGAGTGCGTATGGAGTTCCCTCCATAGCCTGTACGTGTAGTTGGCAGAAACGTGACATAGTGTCACGGGCTGCCACTTGCCACATCCCTTCCGGTTGTCTTCCTCTCACCGTGACGGTGAATGGCACCCAACCGGGTGGCGTAGGCCCTGCAGGAACCTCGACATGGATCGTCCACGTCTTGTTCCCCTCTTCGCCTTCTTCCTTGGCGAAGTATTGCGGCATCAGGTTGTACCCGAAATATTGGAGCATTAGCCACAATGCTCCCGGGTAGCCGCTACGGTCAGAGCAGTGGGAAACTACCCACCCGTTCTCCAACCGTTTATCTGCTGCCATCTGTAAAAAAATATATTTGAGAAATGTCAAATATTTATTTAAACAGTAAACCATTGAGTTATAACATAAGATATGTCATTGAACCCTTAACACTTGGAAACATAGTTCAAATTTTTAAACAAATTTGACTGCTGATCTGCTGTTCCCATGACAGCCCTGACCAGTTTCCATATCAATCTGATTTAGGCCAGGTTAAAAGCAAAACCAGTCCTGGAGCTCAACATCAAAGTTAAAGTTAACTTCAATAGCTTTCCAGAAAGTATTTGGTTGGCCTAAGATCTGCTCCGGTTCAAAAGTTATGAGATGTCAAAGTTAACAGAATTTCTGGAAATAATTGGACAGCACCTCCCTGCCTTAGGTACTGATTTGATCCAAGAATCCCAGTTAATTCTGTTCCTAATCTGACAAAACTTTCTGTTACAAAGTTGTAACCCATCTCATAAGCTTCCCAGAACCACCTTATTTTCTATTTTTGGATTTTTATGCAGGAAGTTATGCTTAATTTACAGAGAGTCTACAGAGAGTCTTTGCTCCGTCCTGTTTTCTGGACAGTTTCAACTCTACTGCATTTTTCGAGTGGTTAAGGGATGAAACACCTCTGGAACTCAACAGAAAAGTTGTAAAGCTCCTCCAAAGCTTTCCAGAAATGTATCATACGACCCCAACCTCGAAAGAACTCAACCTCTAACCTCTGATTAACTTCAGCCTTGATTTAGCTGAAAACAGAGTGCTCTGTCCTTAACATCCTGTAAGTTGAAAATTTATTAACTTTGAATATCCTGTTCAAGGGAAGGAGTTACATCAAGTTTTACTACTTTGGATCAAAACCTTCAAGTTTTTAAATGAAGTTGTTCATTTAGTTGGGTGTGACGTCGAGGCGTCACCAGATTATGTCGGTACTACGTCCTCACAAAGGAAAAACCTATACCGGATTTAGCCGGCTTCGTTAGTTCAGTGGCACTACTCGTCACTCGCACACGGATGCTACACGTCTACCGTTTCGTGGTAAGGCTACCTGCAGAAATTCAACCAATCATCAGACTCGGCTGCACACCGAGCCCGGAATCCATACAGTTGGTACATCCGGCCGTCATCACTCGCCCGGATGTTCTCAAGCCAAACACGCCCTGAGTTACGTGTTCACGTTTCAGACCACGTGACGGGGTCTCCCATGTTGCACCACGCACGCCAGGGACAGACGTTGCTCGAATACCCCAAACGACATGAAGAGTCGTAGAGGATATCAAAGCGGGTCGGGTTACCTGCCACCCGTGGGGCTCCACCCTTCAGCTTGTGCGCACTGGTGGACAGCGCTTACGTGCACCCCCCAAGACATGAACGTCCCGAGATGCACGATTTTCCGACATAACAAATAGGTTACTAAGCCACTTTCTATATACTAATAACATCCTTATACGGGCTACTAACTCGTTCCTCACTGGATTTTTGAAAAAGAAGACCTTTGTACTGTGTTAAACCTCAAGCGAGCTCTGATACCACGCTGACACGACCCCACTGGTCCTGTCGAGCCAGGATCACGCTGAGGGGTGCTGCGTTGCACAACACCGTATAACACACGTCAAAGGTACAAAGCGGAAGCGGAAGCTTTATTACATAAACAAGTTTATTAACATGTTTACATCAAAATAAGTTTAGTCCACACTCGCGGGCGTAGACTAAGCATCAAGTGCACGTTCAGCCCTCGAACGTGTCCTTGCTAGCACACTCGCACACTAACTCTGCGGCGTGCACGACTCCCACTCGACGGGGTTCCCCTCCTGGGGTTCCGTCTCCTCTTCGGGAGTCCCTTCCTCATAAAACCCTGCAAAAGCTTCAAACACAAGCAGTGAGCACGAAGGCTCAGCAAGTCTGACCCGTCTCACCTAAAACATGGAACTTCTACATGAGGGTAATGGGTTGTATGAGGTAAAAATCATTTGCAAGGACTCGCCTGATTAGTAGAACCTTACTTTCAAGTTTTAGCAGTAGGTTGTGGAGAACTTTACGCTAAGGCACATGAGAGAGCCGCAATCAAACAAGAAACGCATTTCTCTCATGTACTTTGCCCAAAGTTGAAAAGAACTTTAGTTAGCACTAAGCTACAGCATATCATTAACAATCAATGTCCATCTTTCAATCAGCAACATTTTAACATGTAACTAGCCTGTTCTTTCTACGTCACGGTACAGTGAACAAGTGGTACTCACTGACCGCGAGGGACGGCGATTATAATCGATTTACACCTGCAGGGTTACCCGAACAACCCGTCACGTACGCCCGTACTCGATGTTGCCTACAACAACCATCACGGACGCCGTACGCGACTACCTTTCACCCGTTAGCCAAATATTGAACCGGTCCCATCGTCCCGAGCAAGAGGTCCCTGCACGCGCATCTCTGTGCCGCCAGCTGATTTACACCTCGAGCTCTCAACCTACCCTCTGAACGACGGGCAATGCCTCAATACCCAGCTACCCGAGTTACATCAGTTTCCCGGTTCCCATATAGCCGGTAGGTCTTCGGTACTGTTCTAGCTTGTTCAACAGGCCCGCACACGGCTCGGTCCTCAATCGACACAAGCGGAGCTACAGCACACAGGCCCCAAAGTCCTGCTGCCCTTACTCTCCGCTCGGTCTCATTTTCTTGCCATGTGTTTCATGTGCTATCTCTACCCGAGCAATGTGCCTCTAGCCTATTCTCGCGAGTAGTTCCAACTACTCGACTTGTACCGAACCCTACCCTATACTAGCAATGCAGTGGCTAACGAGGTTTTCAATCCTAAACCCAACCCATGGTTTTCTTGGCTGTGCAGTTGGGTTTCCAATCAAGACTCTAATGCAAAGAACAAAGGAAACAAGTATGTGCTCAAAACAATAAAAATTTAAAAAGGTTAATGCAAACCGGGGCTTGCCTTGCTGCTCTTGGTCGTAGGCTAGCTGTTCCTCCGGAGTAACGAAGTCTAGGACTTCGGGTTCCTCCTCGACCTTAGCGACTACATGATAAGAACAATGTATGTATTAATTAAATGCCTTTGTATTAACTTTGAAGTTGTGAAGTCTATAACCTTTGCTAGATAGACCTAATGACTGTGAAACTTTTACTGTGGCTTGGTTACAACCTAAACAAAGACTTGGTCAAGTTTTAGTTGCAGCAAAGCTCATTTGAGCCCTCCACAAATAATTATGTCCTTGACCTTAATTGGAACCCTTAGGGTGTTCTAGGGATTTTCATGAGACAAACTATGACTTTCTGAAAACTAGATTTTCAGAGGGTTCTAATGGAATTGGTCTCACTTAATTTGGAAGTCTCTAACTAAAGATATGAGCTAAACAATTTCAGAGAAAATTCTGAAAATGTTTCTGAACATTTTCTATTTTCTCTGGAACAGTTTTACTAATCACACCATTAGGTGGACTAAATGAGCTCAAATGGATCTGAAATTTTTATGGTAGCTCAATGATATTTTGGTGAACATCTCAGCAAAATTTCAGGATTTTCCGCCAAAGGATTCTCCAGTTAAAATTCCTAACAGTTTAAACATTAAGGAATTAATTCTGGAGAATTAGGGAATTTCATGAAGTGAAACTTGATTTTCTGGAAAGTACTCAGAGAGCTGAATCCAGCAAAATTTGGTTCACTCAATTTGGAGCTTTCTAGCCAAAGTTATAAGGATTTGAAGTTTGAAGGAAATCTGAAAATCGGGGAAAAGTTTAAACTCGCGCGTGGGCCCAGGGGACACGCGTCGCACGCCGAAGCGACAGCACACCGCGGCCCACAAGGCTTTTGCGCGCCAGCACACCCGATCCCGGCCGCAGCCGGATCCCGATTTAAAATATCGGCCGCTGACAGCTGGGGTCCACCCCCTTCTTCAACCTCGCGACACCCGCGCTCCGCCGCCGAGGGACCTCGCCGGAGAGCTCGCCGCTGGCTGCTGTACCGCTTCAAACTTCTTGATTCTGGCCGCCCCTGCCTACTTTTACTTGGGGAACATGATCCGAGGGTTAGCTGCTCATGACAACGGCCGGAGCATGGTCGGCGACGAGCCGCCATATCGGAACGACTTCGGCCATGTCGGCTGATGCTCCTAGTGCCTCAGCTACTTGGGAAACCGGTCGGGGAGCATCAGTGGACCTCAGAGAAGGTCGACATGAACTCGGGGCAGCTCGGGGAAGGCCCGAAATAGGTCCTCACCGTGCGCCCGATACCCCCCGTGCGTTCCGCCATTAGCAGACCTTGAATTACGCCGGGCACAGAAGTTCTCCGGCCCAGAGTTGTGAAGGCAACTTGTGCGTCACCGTGTGTAGTTCGTGTGGGAGTGGCCTGAGGCCCTCTAATCCTTTCTAGAGCACGAATTAAACAGAATCGTACCCGAAGGTCGTTCTGCACACAGAAAGGGGAAAAGTGGAAATTCGCCGCCGGTGAGCAACCACTCGAGCTGTGGCTCGGAGATGAGCAGCACCGGTCACCTGCGCGTCCAAGGGTGCCTTGGCTCGGGCGTGACAACGCCCAGGTTGGGCTGTCCACGAGAGCCCGAGGTGCGGCGGTTTCCAGTTCCGAGTTTGATCTTTCGGCACAGCCGATATCACTCGGTTTCAATCGATTTCTATCAATGGGAAGGATGGAGGATGGTTGCTAGTACCTTGCTGGGACCTTGGAATGGAAAAAGGGAGCTGCGATCGGCTTGATCAAGCAGGAACTCGAGCGGCGGCGATGGCAGTGGAGAATTGGATCGTGCACGGCGGCAGCTCGGGAAGTGAATGATCGGAGCACGCCGGGGAGGGAATAAATAGCCCGGCGGTCTGGTCTCCGGCTTGGGGCACGCAGCAGGAGCTGGCGCCGGCTGCCCCCTTCGGTGGCGCGCGCGCACAGCTGCCGGGAACCGACTGAACTGTGGTTCAGTCGGTTTGCTTTGAGGCAGAGGCTGACATGTGGGTCCCACTTCTCTTTTAACCTCTGAAATTTATTCCTAACAGCTGTGGTAAACAGTGAACCCTATTCTACCCTTGGCAATTCAAATTATTCACCCAAGAGCCATTTGAATTGATCAAAGTTCAAATGAGGTTTGGTTTGAATGAATTTCAGCACAAGTGCAGTTTGAAATTCAAATAAAGTTTGAATTTCTCCCCCTTAGCTCATGTCAAGATCAACTCCAAATGGAGTGAAAATTGGTGTGTGAGCTCACAAAAAGGTGCTGAGCAAGAATATGCCTTCCACTTTTAAATTCAGTGGGTGAAAACAGTTTGAATTTGAATATGGTTTCAAACTGCCCTCTTCCTAACTATACCCAAAATGACCTCAAAAAGGTTTTGAATTTGGGTGGAACTTGGCATGGACATCCTTAGCAAAGTGTAGGAGTTTTCATATGTCCAGCCCATCTATATCACATGTGGGAAGTACCACTTTTGCAATGTGTGAGTTTGTTCCCTAATGAGCATGTTGATAATTGTTACTTGCTCTTTATTTGTGTTCATCATTCTTCCTCAAATGAGGTGTGTGGTGTGGTGATGAACACTGCAAATGAGTGTCAAAAACTGAGGCCCTTACAGTCGCATGGATGGACTAGTCCGCAGTCCTCTAAAGAGGACAACAGAAACATGAGCGGACTAGTCCGGTCTAAAACCGGACTTGTCCGGTCGCATTCCAGTAAGCTGACCGGACTAGTCCGGTCAATGAACGGACTAGTCCGGTGTCCAGTGGATTTTAGTTGATTTTTAAACCCCTTACCCTTACGCAAAGTCATGAGCTCTTGGAATGTGTCTCTCACACACACCCTATACATTTACATCTACTTTGCTCTTCTAAATTCCACTAAAGTCTTCCTTTTCGGACACCACTCTTTTTTTCACCTTTTTGTGTGCACGAGCTAGTTCACTTTGTTTGTCTGCAATAATTTCATTAGGATCTCATATGCTTGTCATCAATTAGCCAAAACCCACAAGGGATATCCTAGATGCACTTACACGGTGGCTGAGAGGCTTCTGGTCATTTCAAGCTGTTGGCGAATGGGTGCGAAACTGTTGGATACGGGACACACGGTGCACCCACGTTGTCTCGGAGAGATGTGTTCCGGTGGCTGAGAGACGGGAAAACTCGTGAACACGTGTCCCGGGGAGGCGGACGGGACCTCAATGGAACACACGTTCGGATGGTGAAACTTGATGGTTTTGCATGCGCGGATGGCCATCTGGGTCGAAATGGGGGAAAGTTGGTAAAACTCGCTAACTCGGGTCCCGGGTGGCCCGACGGGACCTTGGCGGAATAAACGTTCGGACTTGCATTTTGAAGGTTTTGCAATGCGTGGATGGCCACCTGGGTCAAAGTCGGGAAAGTCGGGATCTCACGAACTCGGGTCCAGGGATGCCGGTCTGGACCTTGTTGGAATACACATTCGGACATTGCCATTTGATGTATTTTAACACAGCAGGAGGCCTCCGAAAAGAATATGGGAAGTCTGGGGAACCCAAGTTGAAACTAGATAACCCACCCGTTTTGGAGGCTTGGCGCGGCAAAACCAGAAAAATACCACTTTTTGGGCTTCTCCCAAATAGTACGCTCAGCAGTCCCAAAAATCCCCCATACTCCTGGGAGGGGGGGCGCTCCTGAGGTATATTAGGGGGAGGTGGTCTGTCAGCTCGGGGCAAAGTAGGATGATGTCGGATACTGAAAGGAACCTTGATTACCTCCCCTGGCGGTGTACTACATCCACCGGATCTTGGTGTTGGGATGATCATAGCTGCCAACATCCTACCGGCCTCAGGGACCTTCACTAAGATGAACACAGATGCGACGGTGCAACACGGATTTTGGCTTCGGGACACATTGTGCCATCCTTTTTGGGTGGATACATCATCCTGGTGCCAGATAAACGTGGCTGTGGCGTCCCCCGGGTATGGTTATTTGATTATGATGATGGGATGGGAGATTGGGACCATTTCACCTGTGTAGTAATGTAGGTGCTGAATAAGCTAAGGTAATAGGTATTAATGGCATAGTGCTTTAACCATGAGTTCAACCTCCCCTTGTTCTAGCCATGCATGACATAACTTTCCCACACTTGCTGAGTACCATCGGTACTCAACCTTGCATATTTGTTGGTTTATATTGCTGCTCAGGTCAAGATAATGAGGTGGTGTACAATGACCAAGACTTTGGACCCGAAGAAGGTTTCTTGGTTCATGGAGACCCCCGGGCAACGCCTATGATGGAGACCTCAAGAATAATATTCCGCTGCTATTTTATGTTACAAACTTATTATCGTCCATCGAGACATGTGCTATGTAAGACTTATTTATATTCGACACCTGGCTTGTAATAAATGATGCTTCACTATTTGTCATCACATGTATGAGAAAATGATCCTAGCATACATGTGATATTCACTCGGTTGTTCTTCGGAGAAACCGGGTGTGACAGAAGTGGTATCAGAGCCAAGGTTGCCCGTAGGAACGTGGACCTAGGTAGAAATGGACGTATTTAAGGGCCCTATTTTTCTTAAAAACTATTTTACAAGGTGTGTGTTGAAAAGTGTTATTTAACGGAGTCACTTTCTTCATCTTACCCCAACTTTCATTCGAAATAGGATTTTTGTTTAAAAGTTTATCTAACCTAAGTTTAAATGCTTTCTGTTTTAGATGGTTCGCATGATTCGCACCGCTCGCAAGTCCACAGGAGGGAGAGTTCCCGTAGTTGCCCTTGCCGAAAGAGAGGAGAGCCAGCCGGTGACGTACCTTTCCTACGGATTGGCAGTAGGAGGCTTGTTGCGCCGTCTTCGACGTATGCTCGAAGCCGCCGGCAATACGGGCAAGCTAATCATACACTATAGCTCCACCAGAACCATCCGGGAGAAGCGGGAAGAATGGAGTTCAGAAATGAGGATTATCCATGAAAATCAGCTGCTCAAGATCCACCGCTCTCCAGCTTGTCGAGCGACACAGGTCGATGCGGAAAAGGATGTCACCTGGGAGGCCATCACCTGCCAGAGTCACATCTATCGTCGACACCTGGACAGGACTGAGTACATGTATGTCCTCCAGCACGAGAGTGGTACCGCGGAGTATAAGTACCCGCCAGTGCAGCAAGGGACTTCCCATGAGCACATGGACTTGTGCTTGGAGGATGCTTCTATGCTCAGCACTCGACTGCAGGAGTGTCAGCAAGAACTTTAGGATGTTCGGGACACCCTGAAGGGAACGGAGGCGTTGCTGCGAGCCTGCTTGAGGGCGAGAGAAAGAGGAGATGGGAATGAACTGTGTGTCACTGTGAATGATACATGGACTCCTGACTCCCCAGATCGCCGGGCGATCAGGCGTCGTCGCACTTCTCCACCAGCAGCCTCCACACCCAAAGCAGAGTCAGAAGGCAGCCACAATGATGAGGAAGACCCCGAGGAGCCAGCTCAGTGAATACGAGTAGTGTAGAGTCCTTCCCTAGGTTTAGCTGGATGTCGAGTAGTCGAGTCGTTATATTAGTTAATGGTGTGTTAATGATTGGTGTGTGACGTGAGTTGTGGAAGCCATGAGCAATTGTCCACAGCCTCGTCTTCAGATTGTCTTGCTTTGGTGTGTGAAACCACATGAAATAATATTGCATTTATTTTTGTGTGAGATATAAACCCTCAGAAAAATGTAACAAAGCCCCAACACTTCGAAGTACAAACAAGGGAAAGTAGTAACATAATACGTAATACTTTAAATTAACATTTGGATGATCATGCTAGATGGCCGGAAGAGGAAAAGGTCGTGCTGCCAACCCCGCCAACAACAACGATGAGGCCTGCAACCCTCATCTTTCTGGAGGCCAAGACAGGGGTGGACACCGTGAAGGAGTGGATCCCCTCCACCAAATGCTGGAGAATCAAAATCAGCTCATCCAGAACTTGACTCAAGTGGTGGCCAACTTGCATCAAGTTCCACCTCCACAAGCTGCACCACGCCAACCAAGGTTGAGTGAGTTTCTAGGAACTCAACCTCCGAAGTTTGCAAGTGCTGCTGAACCTCTGGAGGCAGATGATTGGCTAAAGACCCTTGAAAGCAAGATGAGGATCATACAGTGTCAAGGGTATGAGAGGGTGCTGTTTGCCTCTCATCAATTGCATGGACCTGCTGCTGATTGGTGGACCGCTTACGTGGCCGCCCATCATGACCCTGAGAATATCACTTGGGATGAGTTCAAACGTAGCTTCCGCAACCAATACATCCCAAGGGGTGAACTCAAAAACAAGAGGAAGGAGTTTTTGGGGTTGCAGCAAGGTAACATGACTGTGAGGGAATACCTCACTAAGTTTACTCAACTCTCCCGTTATGCCCCACGGGACATAGAGACTGATGAGCAGAAACAAGATTGTTTCGTGGAAGGACTTACCGCAGAAATGCAGTGTGCAATGTCCTCCAATGAGTATGAAAGCTTCCAAAAGATGGTGGACAGAGCGTTTGTGATAGAAAGGAAGCTGAAGGCCTTGGAAAATGAGAACAAGAGGAAGGCCGGGTGGTCACATAGAGCCTCAGGGAGCAACACTCGTCCACGTCTAATGCAGCAACCCGCAGGGCAGACGAACCGTGCTGCGGTACCCTACTCAGCACCAAGAGGGTACAACCCGAACTACAGGCCTCCGGCAGCACCAATACAGCCACAACGTCAGTTCGTACAGCAGCCTCGCCCTACATATCAACCTCGACCAGCAGGACAAGGACCTCCAAACCAACCCCAAGACAACAAAGGTCAGGCACCTAAGGTTGGGGGTGCAATGTTTTAGCTGTGGTGAAGTGGGGCACTACGCCCATAAGTGCCCAAAGAAGAAGCCCACGCAGCCACAACAGCAGAATGTAATGAGAGGACGGGTGAACCACGTTACTATGGAGGAAGCACAAGAGGCACCAGACGTGGTAGTTGGTAAGTTTCCTGGCAATTTACACATTGCAACCCTGCTGTTTGATTCTGGTGCTACCCACACGTTCATTGCTCAAGGGTTTGTTAAGAAGCATGACCTAGCAACAACACAAATGAACCATATGCTAGCCGTAAAATCTCCAGGTGGAGAAATAAGGACAAGACAAGTGTGTGCCAAAGTGAACCTAGACATTAATGGGGTGGTATTTACTGCTAACCTCATAGTGATAGATTCACAAGGGATAGATATTATCTTGGGTATGGATTGGTTGACCAAACATAAAGGAATCATCCATTGTTCGACCAGAACGGTGGAACAAACTCACCCTAGTGGCACAAGAGTAAAGTTCATAACAATACACGAGCCTAGGAGGGACATTAAATTAAATCAAGTTGAGGTGAAAGTTGAGGTAATCAGGACCATCAGGGAATATCCAGATGTTTTTCCGGAGGAGTTGCCAGGTATGCCTCCCGATCGTGAAGTGGAATTCGCAATTGAGCTAGTGCCTGGAACAGCCCCGATATACAAGAGACCTTATCGGATGTACTCCAAGCAGCTGGGAGAACTCAAGGATCATTTGAGAGAATTGACGGAGAAGGGGTATATTCGTCCTAGTTCCTCACCACGGGGAGCTCCGGTGATATTTGTGCCCAAGAAGGACGGAACCCAAAGGTTATGCATGGATTACCGTGCCTTGAATGAGGTAACCATCAAGAACAAGTACCCATTACCCCGCATTGAAGACTTGTTTGATCAGTTGAGGGGAGCTTGTGTGTTCTCGAAAATTGATCTCAGGTCGGGATACCACCAACTCAAGATAAGGCAATCTGATATTCCCAAGACAGCTTTCGTATCTCGGTACGGACTGTATGAATACACTGTCATGCCTTTCGGGCTAACTAATGCCCCGGCATATTTCATGTATCTCATGAACAAGGTATTCATGGAATATCTGGACAAATTTGTGGTGGTTTTCATAGATGACATTCTCGTCTTCTCCAAGGATGAAGAAGAACATGAGAAACATCTAAGGTTGGTGTTGCAGAGGCTGAGAGAACACCAACTATGTGCCAAGTTGAGCAAGTGTGAGTTTTGGCTGAAGAGAGTTCCCTTCTTAGGACATATAATCTTGGAGGGAGGAATCTCCGTAGATCCCGCCAAAATCAAGGATATACAGAAGTGGAAGACCCCTGAAAATGTCGGGGAAGTTCGAAGCTTCTTGGGATTGGCTGGATACTATCGACGGTTTATTGAGGGATTCTCTAAGATCTCGGGACCCCTCACCAAACTGTTGGAGAAGGGAATCACATTCACATGGACGCCGCAGTGCGAGACGAGTTTTCAGGAGTTAAAGAAAAGATTGACAACAGCCCCAGTGCTAGTTATGCCAGATATGCAGAAGAACTTTACGGTGTACTGCGATGCCTCTGGAAACGGGTTGGGATGTGTTCTCATGCAAGAAGGGCATGTCGTGGCTTATGCATCCCGGCAGCTTCGGAAGCACGAGAAGAACTATCCTACACATGACCTAGAACTAGCCGCAGTGGTACACGCGTTGAAAATTTGGCGGCATTACTTGATGGGGAAGAGGACAGAAATATATACGGATCATAATAGTTTAAAGTACATTTTCACACAGCCAGATCTCAACCTCAGACAAAGGAGATGGTTAGAGCTAATCAATGACTTTGATGTGGGCATCAACTATCATCCTGGGAAAGCAAACGTCGTGGCCGATGCTCTAAGTCGGAAAGTGCAGGTCAATAAGTTGAGCTTGAAGGACATGCCTGCAGAATTGAAGGACGAGGTTATAAGGCTCAATCTATGCCTGGTAAATAGTGGTGAAGCCATCGCTATGGAAGTGGACTCCACACTAGAGCAAGACATACGCGATGGTCAAAAGGATGACGAGAAGATACAAGAAATCAGACAACTCATCAAGGAAAATAAAGCCCCTGGTTTCAGAGAGGATGAACAGGGAACGGTGTGGCACGGGAAAAGAATCTGTGTGCCAGAAGTAAAGAAGATCCGTGAATTGATTTTGAAGGAGGCTCACGATTCTGACTATTCCATTCATCCTGGGAGTACGAAGATGTACCAGGACCTCCAGAGCAGGTATTGGTGGTATGGCATGAAGCAAGATGTCGCGGAACATGTTGCCCTATGTGACACATGTCAGTTGGTGAAAGCAGAACATCAACGACCCGCGGGATTATTGCAACCACTCAAAGTGCCTGAATGGAAATGGGAAGAAATCGGTATGGATTTCATAGTGGGATTGCCTAGGACCCAATCAGGATATGATTCAATACGGGTCATCATCGACAGGCTAACCAAGGTAGCTCACTTCATCCCCGTGAAGGAAAGCTACAGTGGATCCAAATTGGCGGAGTTGTACATGTCAAGGATCGTGTGTTACCATGGAGTGCCGAAGAAGATAGTGTCGGATCGAGGGACACAGTTCACCTCTAGGTTTTAGCAGAAGTTGCATGAAACCATGGGAACCCGTCTGAACTTTAGTTCTGCCTATCATCCCCAAACTGATGGGCAGACGGAAAGAACCAATCAGATTCTTGAGTATATGCTGAGGGTGTGTGCACTCAAAAACAATCGGAGTTGGGACAAGAACTTACCGTATGCGGAATTCTCCTACAACAACAGCTATCAAGCTAGTATGAAGATGTCACCGTTGGAAGCTTTGTATGGGAGGAAATGCAGAACTCCCCTATTTTGGAACCAAACAGGGGAAAGTTAAGTGTTTGGTCCCAAAGTACTACAAGAAGCCGAGGCGAAGGTGAGGGAAATTCGCAACAACTTGAGGATAGCACAGACACGCCAAAAGAGCTATGCCGATGTACGAATAAGAGAGCTCGTTTTCAACGTGGGAGACTATGTCTATCTCAAGGTGTCCCCTATCAGAGGACTTCGTCGGTTCAAGGTGAAAGGGAAGTTGTCACCTCGGTACATCGGACCCTTTCAAGTTCTGGAGAGGAAAGGCGAAGTGGCGTATCAACTAGAATTACCGGCTCGCCTATCGGATGTGCACGATGTATTCCATGTGTCACAGCTCAAGAAATGTCTGAGAACGTCTAAAGAGGTGTTACCCATGAATGAGATTGACGTAGCTGAGGATTTGTCTTATGCCGAGCAACCATCCAAGATTTTGGAAATAATGGAACGCTTCACCAGAAATAAAAGAATCCGGATGTGCAAGGTGCAGTGGAAGCATCACTCAGAAGAGGAAGCCACCTGGGAACGAGAAGATGAGCTTAAGGCACAATTTCCGGAATTGTTTTCTTAGAACCACCAATCTCGAGGACGAGATTTCTTTTAAGGGGGGTAGAGCTGTAACACCCCAAAATTCTGTTCAGAGGAGAATTTAAAAATTTTTGGATGTGTTGCAAAAATTCAAATTCAAACTGGAATTCAAATTAAACTCAAAACAGAAAAGAAATAGAAAAAAGAAAAAGGAAAACAGAAAAAAAACGGCCAGTGGGCCGAAACCCACCAGCCGGCCCACCGATTCCGCGCCAGCCCGCAGCCGCGCACGCCCCCTTCTTCCCACTGACATGCGGGGCCCGCCAGTCTTTCTTCTTCCTCGCGCTAGCGCCGCGCTCGGCCGGACTCTCTCTCACCCCGAATCAAAACCGACCCGGATTCCTGCGTATCCCAGCCGAATTTTGTTCGTGGGCAACGCAAACTCGATCACAACCGAATGCCGCCCTTCCCCCGTCTATAAAAACCCCGGCATCGTCCCGTTTTTCCCACGATCTGCCGATTTTCTCTCCGGTGAGAACCCGAGCCCCTCCGGCAAATTCTGCCCGATCTACGCTCGGGAATTCGGATCTAACTCGCTGGTCTTGATCCACCGCCTCCGGGGAACCTCGCAGGTGCAGAAAACGCGGTGGTTTGCGGTTTAAACACAGCGCCGACGAGCCTCGCCGTGAATTCACCTCGGACCTCGTCGCCGACCGCCTTCCAGGACCTCCGAGCTCAGGAAAACACCCGAGGTGAGATCCCCGACCTCCCCTCCACCGATCTATGCCATAAAATCACAGTTCTAGGAAGAATTTACGAAGATCCGAAACTTTCCGGCGAGATCGCCGCCTCCCGCCGCCGTGCGCCGCCGGGCAGCGCCGCCCACGATCGATCAGAGCGACGTGGCCGCTTGTGCGCCGTTTATTTTAAATCGCACGGTAGAGTTTAAATCCCGCGTACCGGTTCGACGTTATAATCTCAGCCGTCTGTTTTAAATCGGACGGTCCACGTCCGCCCCGCGTTATAAAGACTGGAATTCTTACGTGCTACCCCCTGGGGTTCTCAGAAAATAAGAGCTAGCCCCGGAAACTTCTGATCTAGCCCCTGGAACTTCAGAAAATCATGTAAATTCATTTAAAAATCAGTTTTAGCCCCTGGACTTTATAAAAATTAGGAAAAAGCCCTCTGTTATGTGTAGCTAGACCCCTGAAAATTTTTAAAATAATATTATAGACCCGGTAGTGGGGTGAGTTTACCTTTTTAACCCTATTTGATGTTAAAATTAGGAAATTGAATATGTGGTTAGTATTTCAAATTTAAAAGGTGGGACAAACATATTATCAAATTCAAATTAAAAACTTTCCCAGTACTTAGAAAACCTTGGAGTGAGATAAAAATAGAATTTTGGCTGAAATGAATTTTTAATTGATTATTCACATTTATTAGTTAGAGGGACACATTTTTAAGTAGAGAATAATTCTGAAAATTAGAAAAAATAAATGTAAAATAGTTTACATCAGAGGAAAAGATCAAAAATATTTTATTAACTATTTTGGATCAGAACCTATTCTGTTTAGATGATGTGTCTTACTATTTTCATAATAAAGTGCACATTTAGGCATAGGAAGTAAATTTGAAAATATAACAAGCTAGGTATAAATAATTAGAAAATGATAAATGAAGATTCCAAAATCCAAAGAATTCAGTTTAGGGTTGGTAGAAGTTCTGAAGACACATATGGAGTAGGAAAATACCTTTCAGGCATACTTGGTAGCTAAAAGGTGTAGTAATTGAATATAAGGAATTTATTTAAAATTGGAAACTCATATATATAGTATGCAAGTATAAATGTGAATACAAAAGTAGGAATCATATACACATGAGTAAAAGTGCATGTAAGCCAAAGATCAACACACATAGAGTAACCACAACACATAGAATTGTGAATGGCTTTTATACAAGTGAATGTGTGGTTTGTATGAAGTGGAAGTGTGAACTATGTCTTATGGATTGTTGTTTTTCTTTTTGCTATGTGTGATGATATGATGTAGAACCTGCTCCAGAGCAAGTTCTTCCTTTCCAAGATCAGGACTACCCATTCCAAGAGTAGCAGGAAGGAGGCAAGTGTCCTTGACCACTTTGATCCTATGCTAGGATGTGTAGATAGAATTATTTACATTGTCAATTGAAAATATGAAACCCATGCTAGTAAGTTTCCCTAGAATTGCATTACCTTGTTTCCTTGTAGCTTGGGTTGAGATTCATTTTATCATGTCATTTATTATTATGCATACGCTTAGCCATGCTTAGAATGGGATATTGTGGGATATGAGATCATCAGTTTATTTTACCATACTCTTGAATGAGATATTGTGAGTTATGTAGAGGTAGGGATCAAGGCAAGTTGGATGTTTTGGTTGTGTGCTGGGTGCACGAGACTCGGGTTTGTGTTTAGTACTTGCCTGGATCCTAAGGACCGGTTCATGGAGCATGTAACCTGGCTTTACCGTGCCAACCACATGCTGAGATGGGGCAGCTTGGCCAATTAATTAGGTGTATCCCCGGCGTAGTATGGGTGTGTTGAATGGTGCGGGGAGTTGGTGTCAGCTGGACTACCTTATGAACCGCAAGGCTCAAGAGGGGGCCGCTGCAGCGGGGTTGGATCCTCTTGTATGCTGTTAGGGGTGAAACCTCAGTGGGCCTACGCTCGTCGGGTATCCCTTTGGAAAGGCTTCGTAGTGATCTCCTGGCTACACGCCTGGGAAGTGTGAATGTGGTTCGTAGCCACTGGCATAATGGAGGTTCTTTTAGTCCACCCGACAACGGGGGATGAAATCACTACATGTGGGTACAGTGGTACAAACTCTGCAGAGTCAAAACTGTCATGACAGCCATGCTCACGGTCAAGAGCGGCTTGGACTTATTCATGATTAGAGGATTGATGGTTTTGGAAGTTGTGGATGTTAAGCGGGGAGCTTAACATTGGAAATGATGTTATGGTTATTTGATTATGATGATGGGATGGGAGATTGGGACCATTTCACCTATGTAGTAATGTAGGTGCTGAATAAGCTAAGGTAATAGGTATTAATGGCATAGTGCTTTAACCATGAGTTCAACCTCCCCTTGTTCTAGCCATGCATGACATAACTTTCCCACACTTGCTGAGTACCATCGGTACTCAACCTTGCATATTTGTTGGTTTATATTGCTGCTCAGGTCAAGATAATGAGGTGGTGTATAATGACCAAGACTTTGGACCCGAAGAAGGTTTCTAGGTTCATGGAGACCCCCGGGCAACGCCTGTGATGGAGCCCTCAAGAATAATATTCCGCTGCTATTTTATGTTACGAACATATTATCGTCCATCGAGAGATGTGCTATGTAAGACTTATTTATATTCGACGCCTGGCTTGTAATAAATGATGCTTCACTATTTGTCATCACATGTATGAGAAAATGATCCTGGCATACATGTGATATTCACTCGGTTGTTCTTCGGAGAAACCGGGTGTGACAGGCGCGCGGCGGCGGGAGGCGGCGATCTCGGAAAACTTCGGATCTTCATCTATTCTTCCTAAAACTGGGATTTCATGGCATAGATCGGTAGAGGGGAGGTCGGGGATCTCACCTCGGGGTTTTTCTTGAGCTCGGAGGTCCTGGAAGGCTGTCGGCGACGAGGTCCGAGATGGAATCGCTGCGGTGCTCGTCGGAGTTGTGCCTGGAGCGCAAACCACCTAGTCTTCTGCACCTGCGTGATTCCCCGGAGGCGGTGGAACACGGTCGGCGCGTTAGATCGGAAAATCCGAGCAGAGATCGAGAGAAAACGGTGATCCGAGCTTCGGTTTCTCACCGGGAGGAAAAACAGACGATCGTGGGGGAAAAACGGGGTGATGCCGGCGTTTTTATAGACGAGGGAGGGCGGCGTGTCTTTTTGGATCGAGCCGGAGTCGTCCGGGACCGGGAGTCGGGCTGGGGACGTGGATTTCCGGAGTCGGTTGCGATCGGGCGCACGCGGAGGAGTTCGGCTGTTGGCGCGAGCGGGAGGTGAGGGATGACACGCGGGTCCCGCGTGTCAGTGAGAGAGAGAGGGGAGTGCGCGGCTGCGGGCTGACGCGGGGGGCTGGTGGGCCGGCTGGTGGGTTTCGGGCCACTGGCCGGGGTTTTGTTTTTTTTCTTTTTCTTTTTTGTTTTCTTTTCTGTTTTGAGTTGAATTTGAATTATAATTGAAATTTGAATTTCTGCACCACATGCAATACGTCCAAAATTTTTTAAATTCCCCTCTTAACAGGTTTTGGGGGTGTTACAGCTCTACCCCCTTTTAAAAGAAATCTTGTCCTCGAGATTGGTGGTTCTAGGAAAACAATTCCGGAAACTGTGACTTAAGCTCGTCTTCTCGCTCCCATGTGGCTTCCTCTTCCGAGTGATGCTTCCACTGCACCTTGCACATCCGGATTCTTTTATTCCTTGTGAGGCGTTCCATTGTCTCCAAAATCTTGAACGGTTGCTCGGCATACGACAGATCCTCGGCTACGTCAACCTCGTTCATGGGTAACATCTCTTCAGGTGCCCTCAGACATTTCCTGAGCTGTGATACATGGAATACATCGTGTACATCCGATAGGCGAGCCGGTAATTCTAGTTGATATGCCACTTCACCTTTCCTCTCCAGGACTCGAAAGGGTCCGATGTATCGGGGTGATAACTTCCCTTTCACCTTGAACCGACGAAGTCCTCGAATAGGGGACACCTTGAGATAGACATAGTCTCCCACGTTGAAAACGAGCTCTCTTCTCCGTACATCGGCATAGCTCTTTTGTCGTGTCTGTGCTATTCTCAAGTTGTTGCGGATTTCCCTCACTTTTGCCTCGGCTTCTTGTAGTACCTTGGGCCCAAACACTTTACTTTCCCCTGTTTGGTTCCAATATAGTGGAGTTCTGCACTTCCTCCCATACAAAGCCTCAAATGGTGACATTTTCATACTAGCCTGATAGCTGTTGTTATAGGAGAACTCCGCATACGGTAAGTTCTTATCCCAACTCCGATTATTTTTGAGAGCACATGCTCTCAGCATATCCTCGAGGATCTGATTGGTTCTTTCCGTCTGCCCGTCGGTTTGGGGATGATAGGCAGAACTAAAGTTTAGATGAGTTCCCATGGTTTCATGTAACTTCTGCCAGAACCTTGAGGTGAACTGTGTCCCTCGATCGTACACTATCTTCTTTGGCACTCCAAGGTAACACACGATCCTTGACATGTACAACTCTGCCAATTTGGATCCGCTGTAGCTTTCTTTTACGGGAATGAAATGAGCTACCTTGGTTAGCCTGTCGATGATGACCCATATCGAATCATATCCTGATTGGGTCCTGGGTAGTCCCACTATGAAATCCATACCGATTTATTCCCATTTCCATTCAGGTACTTTTAGTGGTTGCAATAATCCCGCGGGTCGTTGATGTTATGCTTTCACCAACTGACATGTGTCACATAGGGCAACATGTTCCGCGACATCTCGCTTCATTCCATACCACCAATATCTGCTCTTGAGGTCATGATACATCTTAGTACTTCCAGGATGAATGGAATAGTCGGAATCATGAGCCTCCTTCAAAATCAATTCACAGATCTCCTTCACTTCAGGCACACATATTCTTTTCCCGTGCCACACCGTACCTTGTTCATCCTCTCTGAAACCAGGGGCTCTATTATCCTTGATGAGTTGTCAGATTTCTTGTATCTTCTCATCATCCTTTTGACCATCGCGTATGTCTTGCTCTAATGTGGAGTCTACTTCCATGGTGATGGCTTCACCTCTATTCACCAGGCATAGGTTGAGTCTTATAACCTCTTCCTTCAATTCGGTAGGCATGTCCTTCAAGCTCAACCTATTGACCTGCACCTTTCGGCTTAAAGCATCTGCCACGACGTTCGCTTTCCCAGGATGATAGTTGATGCCTACATCAAAGTCGTTGATCAGCTCTAACCATCTCCTTTGTCTGAGGTTGAGATCTGGCTGTGTGAAAATGTACTTTAAGCTCTTATGATCTGTATATATCTCTGTCCTCTTCCCCATCAAGTAGTGCCGCCAAATCTTCAACGCGTGTACCACTGCGGCTAGTTCTAGGTCATGTGTAGGATAGTTCTTCTCGTGTTTCCGGAGCTGCCGGGACGCATAAGCCACGACATGCCCCTCTTGCATGAGAACACATCCCAACCCGTTTCCAGAGGCATCGCAGTACACCGAAAAATCCTTCTGCATATCTGGCATAACTAGCACTGGGGCTGTTGTCAATCTTTTCTTTAGCTCTTGAAAACTCGTCTCGCACTGCGGTGTCCATGTGAATGTGATTCCTTTCTCCAACAGTTTGGTAAGGGGTCTCGAGATCTTGGAGAAACCCTCAATAAACCGTTGATAATACCAAGCCAATCCTAAGAAGCTTCGAACTTCCCCGACATTCTCAGGGGTCTTCCACTTCTGTACATCCTCGATCATGGCGGGATCTACGGAGATTCCTCCCTTCGAGATTATATGTCCTAAGAAGGGAACTCTCTTCAGCCAAAACTCACAGTTGCTCAACTTGGCATATAGTTGGTGTTCTCTCAGCTTTTGCAACACCAACCTTAGATGTTTCTCATGTTCTTCTTCATCTTTGGAGAAGACAAGAATGTCATCTATGAAAACCACCACAAATTTGTCCAGATATTCCATGAATACCTTGTTCATGAGATACATGAAGTATGCCGGGGCATTAGTTAGCCCAAAAGGCATGACTGTGTATTCATACAGTCCGTACCGAGATACAAAAGTTGTCTTGGGAATATCATTTGCCTTATCTTAAGTTGGTGGTATCCCGACCTGAGATCAATTTTCGAGAACACACAAGCTCCCCTCACCTGATCAAACAAGTCTTCAATGCGGGGTAATGGGTACTTGTTCTTGATGGTTACCTCATTCAACGCACGGTAGTCCACACATAGCCTTTGGGTCCCATCCTTCTTGGGCACAAATATCACTGGAGCTTCCCATGGTGAGGAACTAGGACGAATGTACCCCTTCCCTGTCAATTCTCTTAAATGATCCTTGAGTTCTCCCAGCTGCCTGGAGTCCATCCGATAAGGTCTCTTGTATATCGGAGCTGTTCCAGGCACTAGCTCAATCGTGAATTCCACTTCACGATCGGGAGGCATACCTGGCAACTCCTCCGGAAAAACGTCTGGATATTCCCTGATAATCCTGATCTCCTCCACTTTCACCTCAACTTGATTTAATTTAATGTCCCTCCTAGGCTCTTGTATTGTTATGAACTTTACTCTTGTGCCACTAGGGTGAGTTAGTTCCACCGTTCTGGTCGAACAATGGATGATTCCCTTATGTTTGGTCAACCAATCCATGCCCAAAATAATATCCATCCCTTGTGAATCTATCACTATGAGGTAGGCAGTAAATAGGACCCCATTAATGTCTAGATTCACCTTGGGACACACTTTTCTTGTCCTTATTTCTCCACCTGGAGAGTTTACTGCTAGCATATGGTTCATTTGTGTTGTTGCTAGATCATGCTTCTTAACAAACCCTTGGGCAATGAACGAGTGGGTAGCACCAGAATTGAATAGCAGGGTTGCAATGTGTAAATTGGCAGGAAACTTACCAACCACCACACCGGGTGCCTCTTGCGCCTCCTCCATGGTCACGTGGTTCACCCGTCCTCGCATCACATTCTGCTGTTGTGGCTGCACGGGCTTCTTCTTTGGGCACTTATGGGCGTAGTGCCCCACTTCACCACAGTTAAAGCATTGCACCCCGACCTTAGGTGCCTGGCCTTTGTTGTCTTGGGGTTGGTTCGGGGGTCCTTGTACTGCTGGTCGAGGTTGATATGCGGGGCGAGGCTGCTGTACAAACTGACGTTGTTGTGGCTGTGTTGGTGCTGACGGAGGTCTGAAGTTCGGGTTGTACCCTCTCGGTGCTGAGTAGGGTACCGCAGCATGGCTCGTCTGCCCTGCGGGTTGCTGCATCAGACGTGGGCGTGTGTTGCTACCCGAGGCTTGGTGTGACCATCCCGCCTTCCTCTTGTTTTCATTTTCCAAGGCCTTCAGCTTCCTCTCCACAACAAATGCTCTATCCACCATCTTTTGGAAGCTTTCATACTCGTTGGAGGACATTGCACACTGCATTTCTGCTGTAAGTCCTTCCACAAAGCAGTCCTATTTCTGCTCATCAGTCTCTATGTCCCGTGGTGCATAACGGGATAGTTGGGTGAATTTAGTGAGGTATTCCCTCACCGTCATGTTTCCTTTCTGCAGCCCCAAGAACTCCTTTCTCTTGTTTTTAAGTTCACCCCTTGGTATGTAATGGTTGCGGAAGCTACGCTTGAACTCTTCCCAAGTGATGTTCTCAGGGTCATGATGGACGGCCACGTAAGCGGTCCACCAATCAGCAGCAGGTCCATGCAATTGGTGAGAGGCAAACAGCACCTTTCATACCCTTGGCATTGTATGATCCTCATCTTGCTCTCAATGGTCTTTAGCCAATCATCTGCCTCCAGAGGTTCATCAGCACTTGCAAACTTTGGAGGTTGAGTCCCTAGAAACTCACTCAACCTTGGTTGGCGTGGTGCAGCTTGTGGAGGTGGAACTTGATGCAAGTTGGCCACCACTTGAGTTAGGCTCTGGATGAGCTGATTCTGATTTTCAAGCATTTGGTGGATGGGATCAACTCCTTCACGGCGACAACCCTGTCTTGTCCTCCAGAAAGATGAGGGTTGCCGGCCTCATCGTTGTTGTTGGCGGGGTTGGCACCACGACCCTTTCCTCTTCCGGCCATCTATCATGATCAACCAGATGTTAATTTAAAGCATTATGCATTAACTTCCCAATTTGCTTGTTTAAACTTAAACTTTTGAGGCCTTATTATATTTACATTTTATGAGAGTTTCACGTCTCACGCGAAAATAAATGCACTCTTAATTTATAGGGGTTCACACATCAAAGCAAAACAACCTGAAGACGAGGTTGTGGACAAATGCCCATGGCTTCCACAACTCACGTCACACACCAAAAATTAACACACCATTAACTAAGGTATTGACTCGACTACTCGATAACCTGCTGAACTACGGGAAAGGACTCTACACGACTCGTATCACTGAGCTGGCTCCTCGGGATATTCCTCATTATTGCGGCTGCCCTCTGACTCCGCTATGGGTGGGGAGGCTGCTGGTGGAGAAGTGCGGCTACGCCTACTCGCCCGGCGATCTGGGGAGTTAGGAGTCCATGTATCATTCACGGTGACACATAGTTTTTTCCATCTCCTCTTTCTCTCGCCCTCAAGGTGGCTCGAAGCAACGCTTCAGTCTCCTTCAGGGCGTCACGAACATCCTGAAGCTCCTGCTGGCACTCCTGCAGCCGAGTGCTGAGCATAACAGCATCCTCCAGGCACAGGTCCATGTGCTCATGGGAAGTCCCCTGCTGCACTGGCGGGTACTTGTACTCCGTTGTACCACTCTCACGCTGGAGGACATACATGTACTCAATCCTGTCCAGGTGGCGACGGTAGATGTGACTCTGCCAGGTGATGGCCTCCCAGGTGACATCCTTCTCCGCATCGACCTGTGTCGCTCGACAAGCTGGAGAGCGGTGGATCTTGAGCAGCTTATTTTTGTGAATAATCCTCATTTCTGAACTCCATTCTTCCCGCTTCTCATGGATGGTTCAGGTGGATCTGTAGTGTATGATTAGCTTGCCCGTATTGCCGGCGGCTTGGAGCATGCGTCGAAGACGGCGCAACAAGCCTCCTACTGTCAACCCGTAGGAGAGGTACGTCACCGGACGATTCTCCTCTCTCAAAACAAGGGCAACTACGGGAACTCTCCCTCCGGTGGACTTGCGGGCAGTGCGGATCATGCGAATCATCTAAAACATAAAGCATTTAAAATTAAGTTAGATAAGATTTTAAACAAAAATTCCTATTTTGAATAAAAGTTGAGGTAAGATGAATAAGGTGACCCATTAAATAACACTTTTCAACCCACACCTTTGTAAAATAGTTTTTAAGAAAATAGGGTCCTTAAATGCGTCCATTTCTACCTAGTTCCACGTTCCTATGGGCAACCTTGGCTCTGATACCACTTCTGTCACACCAGGTTTCTCCGAAGAACAACCGAGTGAATATCACATGTATGCCAGGATCATTTTCTCATACATGTGATGACAAATAGTGAAGCATCATTTATTACAAGCCAGGTGTCGAATATAAATAAGTCTTACATAGCACATGTCTCGATGGACGATAATAAGTTCATAACATAAAATAGCAGCAGAATATTATTCTTGTGGGCTCCATGACAGGCGTTGCCCGGGGGACTCCATGAACCTAGAATCCTTCTTCGGGTCCGAAGTCTTGATCATTAAACACCACCTCATTCCCTTGACCTGAGCAGCAATTTAAACCAACAAATATGCAAGGTTGAGTACCGTTGGTACTCAGCAAGTGTGGGAAAGATTATGTCATGCATGGCTAGAGCAAGGAGAGGTTGAACTCATGGTTAAAGCACTGCGCAATTAATGCATATCACCTTAGCTTATTAAGCACCTACATTACTACATAGGTGAAATGGTCCCAATCTCCCAACTCATCATCATAATCAAATAACCATAACATCGATTCCAATGTTAAGCTCCCCGCTTAACATCCCCAACTTCCAAAGCCATCAGTCCTCTAATCATGAATAAGTCGAAGCCGCTCTTGACCGTGAGCACGGCTGTCATGACAGTTTTGACTCTGCAGAGTTGGCACCACTGTACCCACATGTAGTGATTTCATCCCCCGTTGCCGTGTTGACTAAAAGAACCTCCATTATGCCAGTGGGAACGAACCACATTCACACTTCCCAGGTGTGTAGCCAGGAGATCACTACGAAGCCTTTACAAAGGGATTCCCGACGAGCGTGGGCCCACTGAGGTTTCACCCCTAACAGCATACAAGAGGCTCCAACCCCGCTGCAGTGGCCCCCTCTTGAGCCTTGCGGTTCATATTGTAGTACAGCTGACACCTACTCCCCGCACCATCCAACACACCCATACTACGCCGGGGATACACCTAATTAGTTGGCCAAGCTGCCCCATCTCAGCATGTGGTTGGCACTGTAAAGCCAGGTTACATGCTCCATGAACCGGTCCTTAGGATCCAGGCAAGTACTAAACACAAACCCGAGTCTCGTGCACCCAGCACCAACCAAAACATCCAACTTGCCTTGATCCCTACCTCTACATAACTCACAATATCTCATTCAAGAGTATGGTAAAATAAACTGATGATCTCATATCCCAAATATCCCGTTCTAAGCATGGCTAAGCATAAGTAATATGAATGAATGACATAATAAAACAAATCCCAACCCAAGCTACAAGGAAAACAAGATAATGCAATTCTAGGGAAACTTCCTAGCATGGGTTCCATATTTCAATTGACAATGCAAATAATGCTATCTACACATCCTAGCATAGGATCAAAGTGGTAAAGGACAATTGCCTTCTTCCTGCTGCTCTGGGAATGGATAGTCCTGATCTTGGAAGGGGAGAACTTGCTCTGGGGCAGGTTCTACTCATGCCAACAAACATAGCAAAAGAAAACAACAATCCATAAGACATAGTTCACACTTTCACTCCCCACATACATACATATGATAGTCATTCACATTTCTAAGCGTTGTGGTTACTCTAGATGTGTTGATTTTTAGCCTTCATGCACTTTTAAACATATGTATATAATTTCTAACTTTTGTATTCAGATTTCTGTTTGCACACTATATATGAATTTCCAATTTAAACAAATTCTTTAATATACTCTTTAGCTACCAAGTTTGCATGGAAGGTAAATTCCTACTTCAAATGAGTTTTCAGATCTTCTACCAAACCCTAAACTGAAGTCTTTGGATTTGGAGACTTCATTTATCATTTTCTAGTTATGCATACCTATTTTCCTATATTTTCAGATTTATTTTCTATACCTAAATGTGAACTTTATTATGAAAATAGTAAGACACATCCTCTAAACAGGATAGGTTCTAATCTAAAATATAAAATAATCTATTTTTGAACTTCTCCTCTGATGTGAACTAATTTAAATTTATTTTACCAATTTTCAGGATTATTCTCTAACCTAAAAATGTGTCCCTATAACTAATAAATGTGAACAATCAATTAGACAGATTCATTTCAGCTTATAAATCTATTTTTAACTCACTCCAAAGTTTTCCAAGTGCTAGGAGAGTTTAAATTTGAATTTACAATGTGTTTGTCCCACCTTTTAAATTTTAAATCCTAATCACATATTCAAATTCCTAAATTTAATATCATATAGGGTTAAAAAGGTAAACTCACCCTACTACAGGGTCTATTATATTATTTCATAAATTTCCAGGGGTCTAACTACACATAACAGAGGGGTTTTCCTAATTTTTATTAAGTCCAGGTGCTAAAATTGATTTTTAAATGAATTTACATGAATTTCTGAAGTTCCAGGGGCTAGATCAGAAGTTTCCAGGGCTAGCTCTTGTTTTCCGAGATCCCCAGGGGGTAGCGCATAAGAATCCCGGCCTTTATAATGCAGGGCTGATGTGGACCGTCCGATTTAAATTGGACGGCTCAGATTAGATCCTCGAACCGGTACGCACGGGTTTTAATTCTACCGTGCGATTTAAAATAGACGGCGCATAAGCGGCCACGTCGCTCTGACCGTGCGCGGGCGGCGCTGCCCGGCGGCGCGCGGCGGCGGGAGGCGGCGATCTCGCCGGAAAACTTCGGATCATCGTCTATTCTTCCTAAAACTGGGATTTCATGGCATAGATCGGTAGAGGGGAGGTCGGGGATCTCACCTCGGGGTTTTTCTTGAGCTCGGAGGTCCTGGAAGGCGGTCGGCGACGAGGTCCTTGATGGAATTGCTGCGGTGCTCGTTGGAGTTGTGCCGAGAGCGCAAACCACCGAGTCTTCTGCACCTGCGTGATTCCCCGGAGGTGGTGGAACACGATCAGCGCGTTAGATCGGAAAATTCGAGCAGAGATCGAGAGAAAACGTTGATCGGAGCTTCGGTTCTCACCGGGAGGAAAAACAGCCGATCGTGGGGGAAAAATGGGGCGATGCCGGCGTTTTTATAGACGAGGGAGGGCGGCGTGTCTGTTTGGATCGAGCCGGAGTCGTCCGGGACCGGGATTTGGGCTGGGGACGTGGATTTCTGGAGTCGGTTGCGATCGGGCGCGCGCGGAGGAGTCCGGCTGTTGGCGCGAGCGGGAGGTGAGGGACGACACACGGGTCCCGCGTGTCAGTGAGAGAGAGAGGGGAGTGCGCAGCTGCGGGCTGACGCAGGGGCAGGTGGGCCGGCTGGTGGGTTTCGGCCCACTGGCCGGGGTTTCGTTTTGTTTTTTTCTTTTTCTTTTTCGTTTCTTTTCTATTTTGAGTTGAATTTGAATTCCAATTTAAATTTGAATTTCTGCACCACATGCAATACGTCCATAAATTTTTAAATTCCCCTCTTAACAGGTTTTGGGGGTGTTACAGCTCTACCCCCCTTAAAAGAAATCTCGTCCTCAAGATTGGTGGTTCTAGGAAAACAATTCCGGAAACTGTGCCTTAAGCTCGTCTTCTCGCTCCCATGTGGCTTCCTCTTCCTAGTGATCCTTCCACTGCACCTTGCACATCCGGATTCTTTTATTCCTTGTGAGCATTCCATTGTCTCCAAAATCTTGAACGGTTGCTCGGCATACGACAGATCCTCGGCTACGTCAACCTAGTTCATGGGTAACATCTCTTCAGGTGCCCTCAGACATTTCTTGAGCTGTGACACATGGAATACATCGTGTACATCCGATAGGCGAGCCGGTAATTCTAGTTGATATGCCACTTCACCTTTCCTCTCCAGGACTTGAAAGGGTCCGATGTATCGGGGTGATAACTTCCCTTTCACCTTGAACCGACCAAGTCCTCGAATAGGGGACACCTTGAGATAGACATAGTCTCCCACGTTGAAAATGAGTTCTCTTCTCCGTACATCGGCATAGCTCTTTTGTCGTGTCTGTGTTATTCTCAAGTTGTTGCGGATCTCCCTCACTTTCGCCTCGGCTTCTTGTAGTACCTCGGGCCTAAACACTTTACTTTCTCCTGTTTGGTTCCAAAATAGTGGAGTTCTGCACTTCCTCCCATACAAAGGCTCAAATGGTGACATCTTCATACTAGCTTGATAGTTGTTGTTATAGGAGAACTCCGCATACGGTAAGTTCTTATCCCAACTACAATTGTTTTTGAGAGCACATGCTCTCAGCATATCCTCAAGGATCTGATTGGTTCTTTCCGTCTGCCCGTCGGTTTGGGGGTGATAGGCAGAACTAAAGTTCAGATGAGTTCCCATGGTTTCATGTAACTTCTGCCAGAACCTTGAGGTGAACTGTGTCCCTCGATCTGACACTATCTTCTTTGGCACTCCATGGTAACACACGATCCTTGACATGTATGACTCTGCCAATTTGGATCCGTTGTAGCTTTCTTTTACGGGAATGAAATGAGCTACCTTGGTTAGCCTGTCGATGATGACCCATATCGAATCATATCCTGATTCGGTCCTGGGTAGTCCCACTATGAAATCCATACCAATTTCTTCCCATTTCCATTCAGGTACTTTGAGTGGTTGCAATAATCCCGCGGGTCGTTGATGTTCTGCTTTCACCAACTGACATGTGTCACATAGGGCAACATGTTACGCGACATCTCGCTTCATTCCATACCACCAATATCTGCTCTTGAGGTCATGATACATCTTAGTACTTCCAGGATGAATGGAATAATCGGAATCATGAGCCTCCTTCAAAATCAATTCACGGATCTCCTTCACTTCAGGCACACAGATTCTTTTCTCGTGCCACACCGTACCTTGTTCATCCTCTCTGAAACAAGGGGCTCTATTATCCTTGATGAGTTGTTGGATTTATTGTATCTTCTCATCATCCTTTTGACCATCGCGTATGTCTTTCTCTAATGTCGAGTCCACTTCCATGGCGATGGCTTCACCTCTATTCACCAGGCATAGGTTGAGTCTTATAACCTCTTCCTTCAATTCGGTAGGCATGTCCTTCAAGCTCAACCTATTGACCTGCACCTTCCGGCTTAAAGCATCTGCCACAACGTTCGCTTTCCCAGGATGATAGTTGATGCCTACATCAAAGTCGTTGATCAGCTCTAACCATCTACTTTGTCTGAGGTTGAGATCTGGCTGTGTGAAAATGTACTTTAAGCTCTTATGATCCGTATATATCTCTGTCCTCTTCCCCATCAAGTAGTGCCGCCAAATCTTCAACGCGTGTACCACTGCGGCTAGTTCTAGTTCATGTGTAGGATAGTTCTCGTGTTTCCGGAGCTGCCGGGACGCATAAGCCACGACATGCCCCTCTTGCATGAGAACACATCCCAACCCGTTTCTAGAGGTATCGCAGTACACCGAAAAGTCCTTATGCATATCTGGCATAACTAGCACTGGGGCTGTTGTCAATCTTTTCTTTAGCTCTTGAAAACTCGTCTCGCACTGTGGCGTCCATGTGAATGTGATTCCTTTCTCCAACAGTTTGGTGAGGGGTCTCGAGATCTTGGAGAAACCCTCAATAAACCGTCAATAATACCCAGCCAATCCTAAGAAGCTTCGAACTTCCCCGACATTCTCAGGGGTCTTCCACTTCTGTACATCCTCGATCATGGCGGGATCTACGGAGATTCCTCCCTCCGAGATTATATGTTCTAAGAAGGGAACTCTCTTCAGCCAAAACTCACACTTGCTTAACTTGGCATATAGTTGGTGTTCTCTCAGCTTTTGCAACACCAACCTTAGATGTTCTCATGATTCTTCTTCATCTTTGGAGAAGACGAGAATGTCATCTATGAAAACCACCACAAATTTGTCCAGATATTCCATGATACCTTGTTTATGAGATACATGAAGTATGCCGGGTCATTAGTTAGCCCAAAAGGCATGACTGTGTATTCATACAGTCCATACCGAGATACGAAAGCTGTCTTGGGAATATCAGTTTGCCTTATCTTAAGTTGGTGGTATCCCGACCTTAGATAAATTTTCGAGAACACACAAGCTCCCCTCAACTGACCAAACAAGTCTTCAATGCGGGCTAATGGGTACTTGTTCTTGATGGTTACCTCATTCAACGCACGGTAGTCAATGCATAGCCTTTGGGTCCCATCCTTCTTGGGCACAAATATCACTGGAGCTCCCCATGGTGAGGAACTAGGACGAATGTACCCCTTCCCTGTCAATTCTCTTAAATGATCCTTGAGTTCTCCCAGCTGCTTGGAGTCCATCCGATAAGGTCTCTTGTATATCGAAGCTGTTCCATGCACTAGCTCAATCGCGAATTCCACTTCACGATCGGGAGGCATACCTGGCAACTCCTCTAGAAAAACGTCTGAATATTCCCTGATAATCCTGATCTCCTCCACTTTCACCTAAACTTGATTTAATTTAATGTCCCTCCTAGGCTCTTGTATTGTTATGAACTTTACTCTTGTGCCACTAGTGTGAGTTAGTTCCACCGTTCTGGTCGAACAATGGATGATTCCCTTATGTTTGTCAACCAATCCATGCCCAAAATAATATCTATCCCTTGTGAATCTATCACTATGAGGTTGGCAGTAAATACGACCCCATTAATGTCTAGATTCACCTTGGGACACACTTGCCTTGTCCTTATTTCTCCACCTGGAGAGTTTACTGCTAGCATATGGTTCATTTGTATTGTTGCTAGATCATGCTTCTTAACAAACCCTTGGGCAATGAACGAGTGGGTAGCACCAGAATCGAACAACAGGGTTGCAATGTGTAAATTGGCAGGAAACTTACCAACTACCACGTCGGGTGGCTCTTGCGCCTCCTCCATGGTCACGTGGTTCACCCGTCCTCGCATCACATTCTGCTGTTGTGTCTGCACGGGCTTCTTCTTTGGGCACTTATGGGCGTAGTGCCCCACTTCACCACAGTTAAAGCATTGCACCCCGATCTTAGGTGCCTGGCCTTTGTTGTCTTGGGGTTGGTTCGGGGGTCCTTGTACTGCTGGTCGAGGTTGATATGCGGGGCGAGGCTGCTGTACGAACTGACGTTGTGGCTGTGTTGGTGCTGACGGAGGCCTGGAGTTCGGGTTGTACCCTCTCGGTGCTGAGTAGGGTACCGCAGCACGGCTCGTCTGCCCTGCGGGTTGCTGCATCAGACGTGGGCGTGTGTTGCTACCCGAGGCTTGGTGTGACCATCCCGCCTTCCTCTTGTTTTCATTTTCCAAGGCCTTCAGCTTCCTCTCCACAACAAATGCTCTGTCCACCATCTTTTGGAAGCTTTCATACTCGTTGGAGGACATTGCACACTGCATTTCCGCTGTAACTCCTTCCACAAAGCAGTCCTGTTTCTGCTCATCAGTCTCTATGTCCCGTGGTGCATAACGGGATAGTTGGGTGAATTTAGTGAGGTATTCCCTCACCGTCATGTTTCCTTGCTGCAGCACCAAGAACTCCTTTCTCTTGTTTTTAAGTTCACCCCTTGGTATGTAATGGTTGCGGAAGCTATGCTTGAACTCTTCCCAAGTGATGTTCTCAGGGTCATGATGGACGGCCACGTAAACAGTCCACCAATCAGCAGCAGGTCCATGCAATTGGTGAGAGGCAAACAGCACCCTTTCATACCCTTGGCATTGTATGATCCTCATCTTGCTCTCAATGGTCTTTAGCCAATCATCTGCCTCCAGAGGTTCAGCAGCACTTGCAAACTTTGGAGGTTGAGTCCCTAGAAACTCACTCAACCTTGGTTGGCGTGGTGCATCTTGTGGAGGTGGAACTTGATGCAAGTTGGCCACCACTTGAGTTAGGCTTTGGATGAGCTGATTCTGATTTTCAAGCATTTGGTGGATGGGATCAACTCCTTCACGGCGACCACCCTAGTCTTGTCCTCCAGAAAGATGAGGGTCACCGGCCTCATCGTTGTTGTTGGCGGGGTTGGCACCACGACCCTTTCCTCTTCCGGCCATCTATCATGATCAACCAGATGTTAATTTAAAGCATTATGCATTAACTTCCCAATTTGCTTGTTTAAACTTAAACTTTTGAGGCCTTATTATATTTACATTTTATGAGGGTTTCACGTCTCTCGCGAAAATAAATGCACTCTTAATTCATAGGGGTTCACACATCAAAGCAAAACAACCTGAAGACGAGGTTGTGGACAAATGCCCATGGCTTCCACAACTCACGTCACACACCAAACATTAACACACCATTAACTAAGGTATTGACTCGACTACTCGATAACCTGCTGAACTACGGGAAAGGACTCTACACGACTCGTATCACTGAGCTGGCTCCTCAGGATCTTCCTCATTATTGCGGCTGCCCTCTGACTCCGCTTTGGGTCGGGAGGCTGCTGGTGGAGAAGTGCGGCTACGCCTACTCGCCCGGCGATCTGGGGAGTCAGGAGTCCATGTATCGTTCACGGTGACACACAGTTCATTCCCATCTCCTCTTTCTCTCGCCCTCAAGCTGGCTCGAAGCAACACCTCAGTCTCCTTCAGGGCGTCACGAACATCTTGAAGCTACTGCTGGCACTCCTACAGCCGAGTGCTGAGCATAGCAGCATCCTCCAGGCACAGGTCCATGAGCTCATGGGAAGTCCCCTGCTGCACTGGCGGGTACTTGTACTCCGTTGTACCACTCTCACACACTCTCACGCTGGAGGACATACATGTACTCAGTCCTGTCCAGGTGGCGACGGTAGATGTGACTCTGGCAGGTGATGGCCTCCCAGGTGACATCCTTCTCCGCATCGACCTGTGTCACTCGACAAGCTGGAGAGCGGTGGATCTTGAGCAACTAATTTTCGTGGATAATCCTCATTTCTGAACTCCATTCTTCCCGCTTCTCACGGATGGTTCGGGTAGAGCTGTAGTGTATGATTAGCTTGCCCTATTGCCGGCGGCTTGGAGCATGCGTCGAAGACGGCGCAACAAGCCTCCTACTGCCAACCCGTAGAAAAGGTACGTCACCGGACGATTCTCCTCTCTCAAGGCAAGGGCAACTACGGGAACTCTCCCTCCGGTGGAATTGCGGGCAGTGCGGATCATGCGAACCATCTAAAACATAAAGCATTTAAAATTATTTTAGATAAGATTTTAAACAAAAATTCCTATTTTGAATAAAAGTTGAGGTAAGATGAATAAGGTGACCCCATTAAATAACACTTTTCAACCCACACCTTTGTAAAATAGTTTTTAAGAAAATAGGATCCTTAAATACGTCCATTTCTACCTAGGTCCACGTTCCTACGGGCAACCTTGGCTCTGATACCACTTCTGTCACACCCGGTTTCTCCGAAGAACAACCGAGTGAATATCACATGTATGCCAGTATCATTTTCTCATACATGTGATGACAAATAGTGAAGCTTCATTTATTACAAGCCAGGTGTCGAATATACATAAGTCTTACATAGCACATGTCTCGATGGACGATAATAAGTTCATAACATAAAATAGCAGCGGAATATTATTCTTGTGGGCTCCGTCACAGGCGTTGCCCGGGGGACTCCATGAACCTAGAATCCTTCTTCGGGTCCGAAGTCTTGATCATTAAACACCACCTCATCCCCTGGACCTGAGCAGCAATTTAAACCAACAAATATGCAAGGTTGAGTACCGTTGGTACTCAGCAAGTGTGGGAAAGATTATGTCATGCATGGCTAGAGCAAGGAGAGGTTGAACTCATGGTTAAAGCACTACGCAATTAATACATATCACCTTAGCTTATTAAGCACCTACATTACTACATAGGTGAAATGGTCCCAATCTCCCAACCCATCATCATAATCAAATAACCATAACATCGATTCCAATGTTAAGCTCCCCGCTTAACATCCTCAACTTCCAAAGCCATCAGTCCTCTAATCATGAATAAGTCCAAGCCGCTTTTGACCGTGAGCATGGTTGTCATGACAGTTTTGACTCTGCAGAGTTTGCACCACTGTACCCACATGTAGTGATTTCATCCCCCGTTGCCGGGTGGACTAAAAGAACCTCCATTATGCCAGTGGCCAGGAACCACCTTCACACTTCCCAGGTGTGTAGCCAGGAGATCACTACGAAGCCTTTACAAAGGGATTCGCGACGAGCATGGACCCACTGAGGTTTCACCCCTAACAGCATACAAGAGGCTCCAACCCCGCTGCAGTGGCCCCCTCTTGAGCCTTGCGGTTCATATGGTAGTCCAGCTGACACCTACTCCCCGCACCATCCAACACACCCATACTACGCCGGGGATACACCTAATTAATTGGCCAAGCTGCCCCATCTCAGCATGTGGTTGGCACGGTAAAGCCGGGTTACATGCTCCATGAACCGGTCCTTAGGATCCAGGCAAGTACTAAACACAAACCCGAGTCTCTTGCACCCAGCACCAACCAAATCATCCAACTTGCCTCGATCCCTACCTCTACATAACTCATAATGTCTCATTCAAGAGTAAGGTAAACAAGTTGATGACCTCATATCCCACTTATCCCATTTTAAGCATGGCTAAGCATAAGTAATATGAATGAATGACATAATAAAACAAATCCCAACCCAAGCTACAAGGAAAACAAGATAATGCAATTCTAGGGAAACTTCCTAGCATGGGTTTCATATTTCAATTGACAATGCAAATAATTCTATCTACACATCCTAGCATAGGATCAAAGTGGTCAAGGACACTTGCCTTCTTCCTGCTGCTCTGGGAATGGATAGTCCTGATCTTGGAAGGGGAGAACTTGCTCTGGGGCAGGTTCTACTCATGCCAACACACATAGCAAAAGAAAACAACAATCCATAAGACATAGTTCACACTTTCACTCCCCCACATACATACATATGATAGTCATTCACATTTCTAAGTGTTGTGGTTACTCTAGATGTGTTGATTTTTAGCCTTCATGCACTTTTAAACATATGTATATAATTTCTAACTTTTGTATTCAGATTTCTGTTTGCACACTATATATGAATTTCCAATTTAAACAAATTCTTTAATATACTCTTTAGCTACCAAGTTTGCATGGAAGGTAATTTCCTACTTCAAATGAGTTTTTAGATCTTCTACCAAACCCTAAACTGAAGTCTTTGGATTTGGAGACTTCATTTATGATTTTCTAGTTATGCATACCTATTTTCCTATATTTTCAAAGTTTTCCATGTGCTAGGAGAGTTTAAATTTGAATTTACAATGTGTTTTTCCCACCTTTTAAATTTTAAATCCTAATCACATATTCAAATTCCTAAATTTAATATCATATAGGGTTAAAAAGGTAAACTCACCCTACTACAGGGTCTATTATATTATTTCATAAATTTCCAGGGGTCTAACTACACATAACAGAGGGGTTTTCCTAATTTTTATTAAGTCCAGGGGCTAAAACTGATTTTTAAATGAATTTACATGAATTTCTGAAGTTCCAGGGGCTAGATCAGAAGTTTCTGGGGCTAGCTCGTGTTTTCTGAGATCCCTAGGGGGTAGCGCGTAAGAATCCTGGCCTTTATAATGCGGGGCTGATGTGGACCGTCCGATTTAAATTGGACGGCTCAGATTAGATCATCGAACCGGTACGCGCGGGTTTTAGTTCTACCGTGCGATTTAAAATAGATGGCGCATAAGCGGCCACTTCGCTCTGACCGTGCGCGGGCGGCACGCGGCGGCGAGAGGCGGCGATCTCGCCGGAAAACTTCGGATCTTCGTCTATTCTTCCTAAAACTGGGATTTCATGGCATAGATCGGTAGAGGGGATGTCGGGGATCTCACCTCGGGGTTTTTCTTGAGCTCGGAGGTCCTGGAAGGCGGTCTGCGACGAGGTCAGAGATGGAATCGCTGCGGTGCTCGTCGGAGTTGTGCCTAGAGCGCAAACCACCGAGTCTTCTGCACCTACGTGATTCCCCAGAGGCGGTGGAACACGATCGGCGCGTTAGATCGGAAAATCCGAGCAGAGATTGAGAGAAAACGGTGATCGGAGCTTCGGTTCTCACCGGCAGGAAAAACAGCCGATCGTGGGGGGAAACGGGGCGATGCCGGCGTTTTTATAGATGAGGGAGGGCGCCGTGTCTGTTTGGATCAACCCGGAGTCGTCCGGGACCATGAGTCGGGCTGGGGACGCGGATTTCCGGAGTCGGTTGCGATCGGGCGCGCGCAGAGGAGTGCAGCTGTTGGCGCGAGCGGGAGGTGAGGGATGACACGCGGGTCCCGCGTGTCAGTGAGAGAGAGGGGAGTGCGCGGCTGCGGGCTGACGCGGGGGCGGGTGGGCCGGCTGGTGGGTTTCGGCCTACTGGCCGGGGTTTTGTTTTTTTTCTTTTTCTTTTTCATTTTCTTTTCTGTTTTGAGTTGAATTTGAATTCCAATTTAAATTTGAATTTCTGCACCACATGCAATACGTCCAAAAATTTTTAAATTCCCCTCGTAACAGGTTTTGGGGGTGTTACAAAGACCTGCTGGATTGTTGCAACCCTTGAAAGTACCCAAGTGGAAGTGGGAGGACATCAGTATGGATTTCATCGTCGGATGGCCACGTACTCAGTCGGGTTATGACTCCATCTGGGTTATCGTGGACTGATTGACGAAAACCGCCCATTTTCTCCCTATAAGGGCCAAGTACAACGTTGTACAATTAGCCGAGTTGTACATGGAGCAGATTGTGTGCCGTCATGGAGTCCCGAGGAGGATAGTCCCAGATCGAGGTTCTCAGTTTACCTCTAGATTTTGAAGGAAGCTGCAGAAAGCTATGGGTACACGACTGGATTTTAGCTCCGCCTATCATCCACAAACCGATGGACAAACCGAAAGGACAAACCAAATTTTGGAGGACATGTTGAGAGCTTGCGCCTTGAAACGTGGGCGTAGTTGGGATAGGAGTTTACCATACGCCGAATTCTCCTATAACAACAGCTATCAAGCTAGGTTGAAGATGTCGCCTTTCAAAGCATTGTATGGTAGACGGTGTAGAACGCCGCTGTTTTGGAACGAGACCGGAGAGAACCAGGTGTTTGGACCCGAAGTGCTACAAGAAGCTGAAAAGCAAGTCCAAACGATACGGGAGAACTTAAACGCTTCCCAGTCACGACAGAAAGGCTATGCGGACACTAGGCGAAGGAAGTTGACTTTCGAAGTAGGAGACTTCGTATACCTTAAGGTATCGCCTATCCGAGGCCAACGACGTTTCAACGTCAAAGGCAAGCTAGCACCTCGCTACAACGGACCATTTAAGATTTTGGACAAGCGAGGAGAAGTAGCCTATCAACTAGAGCTCCCAACATATTTCTCCGACGTACATGACGTGTTTCATGTATCCCAGCTCAAGAAGTGCTTGAGAGTACCAGAGGAGCAAGTACCAATGGAAGAGCTTGAACTTCAAGAGGACCTGACTTATGCGGAGCACCCTGTCCGAATTTTGGACGTAAGGAAACAAAGTGATCCGATGATGCAAGGTACAATTTAGCCATCACACCGAAGCTGATGCCACATGGGAGCGTGAAGAAGACATCAAGGCAGAATTCCCTCATCTATTCCCTACTAACGAATCTCGAGGGCGAGATTCAATTTAAGTGGGGGTAGATTTGTGGCACCCTCATTTTTTGGTTTCTATATGTATTCATGTTTCATGTAGAGAAAACATTTTAAAAGAAGTAGGGAACAGAGAAAGAATCAAAGAAGTTGGCCAAAAGAAGCAAATTCCAGTGTACAGAGAGCGCCGAAGACAACTTCCGTGGCTCGCTGGCCACGTGGCGTGTTCGGAGCTCATCTCCGCAAATGGGGAGGGGTCCGCCGCTAAACAGGCTACGTGGCAGGCTCGGGGCACATCTCCGCAAAGGGGGAGAGGACCGACCATGTGGGACACGTGTTTCCCCGGAGCTAGCCTCTGCGGAGAAGCGTAGGCAGTCCCGCAGGACACGTGTCACCTTCGGAGCTAGTAACTGCGGAAATCAGAGGACCAGTCGGGATACGTGTCAATCTCGGAGCTCACCTCCGAGAGGCCCGGTTCTATTGGACACATGTCGCCACCGGAGCTTATCTCCGGGAGGTCCGACACTGTTGGACACGTGTCAACCTCGGAGCTCGTCTATGAGCAGAAAGGAAGTCTGGGGCTGTTAGGATACGTGGCCACGCGGAGCTCACCTCCGAAGGAGAGGGGTCTCGCTCGCTTGACACGTGGCACAACTGGAGCTCGTCTCTGCGGAAAAGGGGAGACCAGGCCCCAGTGGACACGTGGAGCTTCCGGAGCTCATCATCACAGAAGTAACGAGTTCTGGAGCGGTTTTCGGATTCTGTATGCGTGGAAATATTGGTACGGAGAGGAAACCGACATGAATTCCACAATGTTACCACACCAAATCAACTAAAGATAAGTTGTTAAGATTCAACGACAATTTGAATAGGACTCTTATTCGAAATACAACCAGATTAGGACTCTTCTTTTCCCGATTATAAATAGAACCCAGAACCCTTGGCTGAAACCACGAACTTCTTTTCCAACTCCTGATCCGACGACTTAGAGCCCTAGCCCCAACTCGCTGAGTAAGTCCATCGCCGGAGTTCAGTCGAGGAAGATCGCCGGAAGAGAGCCCCAACGATGTGTCTGATCAGAGAAAGACCCCGAGACCAAGAAGAACGCAAGGTAGGTCTCCAATATCACCTTACGACATCATCGTGTTTCCTTTGCATCTGTTCTTTGATTCCTTTCGAACAGAAGCTTTCTCGTGGACAGATCGATTGTTGATAGCGTTGATCTAAAGACAAGATCATCGCCACGTCCACATTTGATCCGAACACCTCTGTTCATCGTAAAACCATGCAAGCCATGCAAGAATACGTACAAACCGATCTAATAAAAACTGCATCATAGGACTAACATGCATATGCATCATCGCATCTAGTGAAAGTTTGTGCATGGTATTGATTGTTATGAATCCTGTATGTGCGTGATCCTGTATAGAAGGACAAGCTCAGGGACCTGTCTACGACGAGCTGCAACAACAAGGTTTCGAGATTCAAGAGCAACAGGAACCGCCAGAACAAGGCAAGTGCCCCTTGACCATATTGATCCTATGTTTTGGGAAAACTGTTTTGTTTTGCGAAAAGGTGTGTGTGCTGAGTCAAACATGATGGGAAACCCTTTTATAGGAGTTTAATAGTTTTGGTTAAACCACCCTTGTCGCCAGGGAAGTTTATGAGTCGGGTATGGTTTTTGCTTTATGCTTTGCTGAGTCCATAGGATTGGGAAGCGAGATAGATGTGTCTACCTAACTGCACTCGTAACGATAATGAGAAACTGATGTTGTTATTGAACATGGATCGGAGGGAGATATAGGCAAGCCGGGTTTGTGAATGAGGTAGCATGAGATGGTGGTTTACTTGCCGTAGATCTAAGGACCGGTTCATGCGAGCACATGCCAGGATAACAGTGCCACCACAAGGCCAAGTATGGGTGCGGCTTAGCTGACTAATTAGGTAAGTTGCTAGATTTTTATGGACCGTGGAAGGCGCGGGGAATGGGAGTCGAGTGAGGACTTCCCTAGGAACTGCATGGCACAAGAGGGGGCCCGTGGGTGGGAGAATTGGAGATTCTAGCCTACCGGTGAAACCTTAGTGAGTCCATACATCTAGTAACCCCTTTGTAAAGGCTATTTTGTGATCTCTTGGCCATACAACGACGGTTGTGTACTGGTATAATGGAGGTTCTGCAGTCACCGACGGGTGATGAAATCACAAACTTGTGGGTAAAGAGGTGCCAACTCTGCAGAGTTTTAAACTATCATGATAGCCGAGCTTACGGTCACGAGCGCCTGGCCAACTTCCATAATTAGTTGGGATGGTTATTGACTATGGTTATTGGTTATGGTTTTGATTATGGTTTGGTTTTGGTTTTGTTTTCGGGACTGTTGAGTCCGGGTGATAAGATGGGTTGCATGACTGTTGAGTCATGGCAACGAAACTGGACGGTGTGAGACGAAGTTGTTTATGAGATGAAATGGTAGCGAATATGAGATGGTATTCGTGAAGTGGTAGCGAATACGAGGAGGTATTCGTGAGCAAGAATAAGGTTGATTAATGTATGGATGGGACATGGAAGGTAATGAACATAATGGAGGTATGATCGGTATTTTAATACATGTTGGGATTACATTCACTTAAAGATAAGTTGCTGTTTTATCATGGTTTTGATAAATAACTTTGCTTTCTGCAATGAGACTTTTTATACCTACCTTGTTGAAAGCTACATATCATATTTTCCCGCACTTGCTGAGTACAGCATTGTACTCAAACTTGCATTATTATTTCATCATCATAAACAGGAGAAGATTACTATGAAGATCAAGTGGAGCATTAGGCGTGTAATCTGTCCTCAACCTTGCCTGTGGAGATGAAGCAGAGATAGATCTGCTGCTTAGATTGTTTCCGCACCAGTTATAAGACTTCCGCTGTGAGCATGAGTCCAAGACTCATGAGACATTGTAATAAACTTTGTTATTCGTGGTTATATATATTCTGAATTCAGTTTGTGGAACATATGTGTATGTGTGATGAACATCCTGGGCACACATACGCTTGACTTGCTTGATGACAAGCTGAAAGTCTCCATTAACTAGCATCTGCCGCACACCCAGTGAGAAGGCGGTACTCATCCCAAATATGAGGACTTCATATTCTGCCATGTTATTTGTAGCCTTGAAGTCGAGGTGCACCATATACTTAAACTGCTCTCCCACTGGTGAGATGAGCAGGACCCCCGCTCCGGCTCCTTGCTTACACCAGGAACCGTCAAAAGTAGAGTGTCCAGTGGGGTCCGGTGAACACCGGAGACCTGGACTCTAGGTCGCCGTCGTCCTGACCCCCTGGATGGCATGGAGGCGGGGTCCATTCTGCCATGAAGTCTGCCAGGGCCTGGCTCTTGACGGTATGGCACGGCAAGAAGTCAAGGTCGAACTCCACCAGCTCGGCCGCCCACTTTGCTATGTTCCCCGTTGCATTTAGGCTGTGGAGCACCGTCTTCAGTGCGTAGGTCATTACCACCGAGACCTTGTGAGCTTGGAAGTAGTGACCGAGCTTCCTCGATGTGATCAGCACTGCATAGAGCAACTTATAAACCTCCGAATACCGTGTATTGGCATCGTGGAGGACCTCGCTGACATAGTAGACTGGTCAGTGGGTGGTCTAGACCCTCTCGGAGGGGTCCAGAACATTTTCCTCCATCGGCAGGAGGCCTACAACTTCTTGGTCTTGGTGTCCGACATCCGGGAGCTGGGACCCAAGAGAATCCTGGGCCGGGGTTACGTCAGGCCCCCCCAACGGGACCCGTGTTCTAAGACTCGCTACCAGCAGTAGGCTCTTTGCTTGGTGCTTGCGGTCGCTAAGGTTATGGCCGTTTAGCGACCAGGACCATGCTGACAACTTCTTCCTTTGTGGAAGTACAGAGCAGCAGATGCTCACCTTGCTCTAGGGCGATCATGATCGGTAGAGAGGTGAGGTACTGCTTTAGCTCTTAGAACGCCTTGTCAGCTTCTTCGGTCCAGACAAAAGGTCCGGAATTCTGTAGAAGCTTAAAGAACGAGAGGGCGCGCTCTTCTAGTCGGGAGATGAACAGACTGAGTGCGGCTAGGCATCCGGTGAGCTTCTGGACGTCCTTGACTCGAGTGGGGGGTCGCATTATCTCTATAGCCTAGATCTTTTCGGGGTTAGCTACGATCCCTTGGTGCAAGACCAGGAACCCGAGGAGCTTCCCGGCTGGAACTCCAAATACGCACTTATCCGGGTTTAACTTTGTCCGAGTGGTGCGTAACTTATCAAAGACTAAGGCTAAGTTGTCCAACAGAGATGTATGTGATCTGAGCTTCACCACGATGTCATCAACGTACACCTCCACTAGCTCTCTTATCAGATCCTCAAATGTGTTATGCATGTCACGCACAAAGGTAGGCAAGGCGTTTTTAAGGCCGTAAGGCATAGAGACATAACAATAGAGGCCATCTAGTGTTATAAAAGCAGTGTGCTCTTCATCTTCCTTAGACATAGGTATTTGATGAAAACCGGAATAAGCATCTAGGAAGCACAGTAGATCACAGCCAGAAGTAGAATCTGCAATTTGATCTATTCGTGAGAGGGGAAAAGGGTCTTTGGGACATGCCTTGTTTACACTGTTGTAGTCGATGCACATCCGTAGCTTCCCGCCAGCCTTAGGTACCACGATGGGGTTGGCCAACCATCACGGGTGGTGGACTTCTCGGATGAAGTCGGCGTCGAGCAGCTTCTTGATCTCTTTATGAATGAAGTTCTGCCGCTCGATGGACTGCTTTCGAGGCTTCTGCATCACCGGCTCAGCGTCGGGGTGGATCTTCAAATGGTGCTCGATCACCTCCCTGGGGATCCTAGGCATTTGCAATGTTTGCCAAGCAAACACATTGACGTTAGCCTGGAGGAAAGTGATGAGCGTGAGTTCCTATTTGCTACCCAAGTTTCCTGCAATGCGGGTGGTATGGGCAGCACCCTCGCCTATCTGGACAACCATGACGGGGACCTCCTCCGCACCCAAGGGCTGTATGCGGGGCAGGGAAGATGAGCCACACTCTCGTGTGCTGGGTGGCTCCTTGCTTGTCCCAACACCCCCGGAGGCTTCCACCTTTGAAGCTGCCAGGGCCTGGAGCTTCTCCAGCGCTGCGACTCCGGTGGTCCGATCTGCTCAGACTCTGAGGAAAACCACTCAGAGTCGGCATCTTCAGTGCTACGTAGCCATAATGTGCTATAGCTATGAACTGGTATAACGCTGGCCTGCCGAGGATGGCGTTGAAGGGGAGGTTGACCTGCGCCACGTCGAAGACAACGCTCTCAGTGCGGTAGTTCTCGGGCGTTCCGAACATCACCAGGAGGGTGATTCTACTGCGTGGGAGAATGGACCCCGGGCCCACTACAGAGAATGGGCGCGATGGGGCCAGCTTTCCCATGGGGATCTGCAGCTTTTGGAAAGCTGCAAGGCTGATGAGGTTGAGGCCCGCTCCTCCGTCAACAAGCACGTGGTAGAGCTTCACGTTAGCTATGGTCGGGGAGACGATGAGTGGTAGCTGCCCAGTTCCCGCCATGTTCTTCGGAGAGTCGGAGGCGGCGAATCTGATCTCCGTCTCCATCCACTTGCGGTAGGGAGCCGGCTTGGGGGTAGGCGATACTGCCATGACCTCTCGCCGGAGGGTCTTGACATCACGCCGGGACGTAATGTCCCACGACCCCCCGTACATCACATGAAGCGTCTTTCGACGCTCATCCAGGGTACAGCCAGGGCCAGAGCCTTTACCCTGGTCATAGACTACCTCCGACGCTCGCTCGGCATCCTGGTACTCCGTCTCCTGACCATTGCTGACCTCTGGGTCAGCTCTTTGCTTGCCCTCCCACTGGCGACAGGGTGCGCCAACTTGGCGTCGCTGTTGAAGTTCTTGGAAGTGCCCCTCTAGCTTCTGTATCTCCCGGCACTCCCTGGTACTGTGTCGTTTGGAGTTGTGGAACAGGCACCATCGGTCACTGCCGTCGCTGTCGAGCTGCTGTTGTGGGCGCCTGGCAGTACGCCGCTCCCGGACCCCCGCTGCTGCTAACGAATTGAGCGCGGTGACGACCAGGTGGTTGACGTCGTTGCGCCACTGCTCAACAGCGAATGGGGAAGCTCCCGCACGTGGGGGTTGTGGAGGAGTGCGCAGGCTACTAGCAGCGCGCTCTCTGGGCTGGCCTCAGCAGGCACCGGCGACACCGTCGCAACCGAAGGCTTCCTGGAGGGAACTGGCACTGTCGCTGTTGGGACTGGCGCCAGCGCAGACGGTCTCGCTCTGGGACCAGAGGACGCTTCCTGCTCCCTCTGCCGCTGGCGGCATGAGAGGCAGGAAGAATCCCCAATAGGTTGGATGTTCACCATTGTGGGCTTCACGAACAGCTTCAAGAACCAAAAGCCCCCTTCCCGGAGCACCAAATGTCGAAGTGTTTTCCTGTGATACTTCCCCCGGTCTGCTCGGAAGCAGCCCACGGAGGTTCTATTTTTGAAAGGGCTTGTGGATCTTGAAGGTCGAAGCACAATGGCGAGAAGAATGTGAGGGTTTACGTAGTTCGGGCCGCCGGAGTGTAATACCCTACGTCCGTGGGTGTGTCTGCGTATTGTTCATGCGTATGAGTGAGCAAGTTGGCTGGATCGCGAACCCTTTGCCCGGAGGCTGCCCCGGTCCTTTTATAGCCCAAGGCCGGGGCTGTTACAAGGTGGCCCGGGGCCTGACAGGTAGCCCTGCGGCTATCTATCTCCTATACATGAGCTATAGGTATTTACAACTATATGCATTGTCACTGTCGGTGGAGTTACGGCACGCCGCCTGACACGCCGGGCACCTCTGACCGGGTGGCCGGTGATGATGAATCCCCCGTCTTGTCGCCGCATCTCTTCGCACTGCTAGGCGGCTGTGCGCTGTTGGGCGGTACTGTTGTGCTGTCACGCCTCGCCGCCCTGTCTTTCACCGTAATGGTGCGCAGACGTGGAACGGAGGCGTACGTCGTGCGCCATGCTTCTAGGGAAGGCGCAAGCCTTGAATGCTTGGCCTGACAACATACCTTCCTCTTTACTCCTTGGTCATCTGCCCGTTGCTCGTCGATGTTATGTCCAGGTGGATGGCCCCCGGGACACGCGTCTCCACCGGAGCTGCCTTACAGAGTAGTGGGTGGTCCGGAGTCGTTGGGCACGTGGCAGCACCGGGGCCCTCACATGCTGGAGGTCGGATTCGGAGCCGCAGGACACGGGGCACCTCCGGAGCTCTCTCTGGCGGAGGGTGTGGCTCGAAGGTTCCGGGCACGTGGCAGCGCCGGAGCCCTCCCTGGTGGAAGATCGGGCGCGGCACCACTGGACACGTGGCGGCTCCTGAGCCACCCTCGGCCGGTCTTCAGGCTCAGGGCCTGAAGATACGTGGCAACCCTGGGACTGTCCGTGGAGCCCAGGGCACGTGGTTCACGCTGGGGCCCGCCTAAGCTGGAAGGCGGGGGCCAGGCTGCCTTTTATCCACTACGCGGGGGTACCCGGTCTGCAGGGTACCGACAGATAGAAATTTAGAGTTATGTTTGATGCAACAGATCTTGTAATCGGTTTTCGTCTTGTATCTTGCTTGGTTATAAATAAACGTTGTGGGCACCCGGTCTGCAGGGTACCGACAGATAGAAATTTAGAGATATGTTTGATGCAACAGATCTTGTAATCGGTTTTCGTCTTGTATCCTGCTTAATTATAAATAAACGTTGTGGGCCTCTACGGAGGTTATCATGCTTCTCATAATCTTTTATGGAAACCAGAGCCACCATTTATCAAAACACATCAAGCTGAGCCATCTCATCGAGTTCATCTCATCCGATGACGGCGCTACCAGCGCTTGGACCAGCCGTGGCAGAGCAGCTTACTAGCTAGAGAAAACTTCATACCGTGGAAGGCACAATTCCTCCTGATACTGAGAGGCGCGCAACTCATGCGCTATCTTGATGACACGGTGCAGCCACCACCAGAGAAGATCTCAATCACGAATGAAGAAAAGAAGGTGAAAGTTGTGGCAAATCCAGAGTATGCAACATGGATTGCACAGAACCAGCAGGTGATGCCTTATCTTCTCAACTCCCTTTCCAAGTAAGTTTTGGCACTTGTAGCAACGAAAGAAACATCGGCAGAGGTGTGGAAAGCGCTCCAAGAATCGTTTGCTCCGCAGTCTTGAGCAAAGATAGCAAACTTGAGACTTGCATTGACAAACACTGTAAGGGTCCAAGTTTTTCACTTGTTAAAAGTGTTCATCACCCACACACCTAACTTTGTTTGTGGTAAAAACATGAACACATTTGAAGAGCAAGTTACCACCATCAATAGATAACTAGGAGATGAACTCACAAAATGCAAAAGTGGTATTTCCCACAAGCATCACCTAGGGGCTGAGCACATTATTAACTCCTAAACTTTGTTAGGAATGCTCATGCCAAATTTCATGCAAATCAAAGCCTCTTTGAGGTACTTTTGGATACAATCATTAAAAGGCTAGTTTGAATGTAAATTCAAATTCAAACTCTTTTCATCATATGAACTCAAAAGGATTCATATTCACATTCAGCACATTTTTATGAGCTCACACACCAATTTTCACTCCATTTGGAGCTGATCTTGACATGAGCTATTTTGAGCAAATTCAAACCAAATTTGAATTTCAACTTCACACGTGCTGCAAATTCATCCAAACCATTTCATACTTTGAATTATTCAAATTCAAACGGGCATTGGGTGATTTGATCAACTCACAAAGGGTATTAGAGTCCCCAATATTAAGAGCAGTAAGAATTCAATTTATTGGGACAAATTTGGAGAGGTGGGGCCCCCTGTCAGCCACCTAATTGTTCTAACCAACTCACACCCGAGTTGCTCTGTTCTCCAGGCTCCACTGAGCGCGCCACGGCGGTACACCACGGTGCCAGCTCCTGCTCGTCGTTACTCGTGATCAGGCCGACGCCCAGCTTCTTATCCCTGCGCCCGACCACTCTCTGATCTTTTTCACCGCTCACACCCGCTCTGTTTCCTCGCGAGCAAGAACGGAAACCCAGCCGCTCACTGCCACCCCTGTCGATCGGTCGAGAGCCGGACAAACCTCATGCACACCACCCCTCCAAGCTGTAAAACGGCACCGGGAGCCCTCCCTCTACTCCCTCGACGCACAGCCGATCGAGTTCGAGCTTCCTGACCCAAGAACGTAGACAGCTCAACAGAGGAGGTTTCCCGCCTGAGCAAGGACGGCCATAGGAGTGCCAGACCTCTGCTTCTCCCCAAACCTTTGATCAAGCCATGGACGGCCAAGCTCTAATTCGGGATTTTTGCTCCGGCGTGCACAAACAGATGATCCGGTACGAAGTGATCAAATTTTTGCTCCCTACTCGTTCTTAGGTTACCAATTCTTGCACACATGAGATATACTAGCTGGCAATCATTTTATGTTCGCAACCCTAGCTCAGAAACGCACGTAGACAGCCCGATTTCCATGCTTTCCGAGCTCAAACGTGGTGGACCTCTCGGTTGCACGGTGACAACCCATGTAGAGGCTTTCCCGAGCAAGTTGGCATTCATGCCGGTCTTCTCTAGTATCCATGGATGCTCTTGATGAGTTGTTTAGGCCTGATCTTCCGAAAGGTAGGTCGATTGAAGTGGAGATCTCGACGTTGATGATCCGAGGAACTCGAGCAGACCCGAACACCCCTGCAATCACTACACCACTGCTCCATTGGTTATCAACCGTGCTTCACACGCTTGACCTCGCCAAGATGGCTATCCCTGCAGGTGCAACCGAGAACACAAGCAAGAACGACGAAGATGCAATCCGAAATTGCGAAATTGGGGTCTCACAAACCGTAGAACAGCGGAAGTGTTTAATCTAAGCAAAATCCACCAAATATAGCCGGCGGCTGCAGTATTTAAAGGCTAGGGTTCGACCATAAGACCCTTAGACGCATCCCTAACGGACTCATACGGGATACAAGGCCCAAAAGCCCAATACGGTGGTGCAACACCGGACAGAACTCCGAATTCAATTTGTTTCGACACCTCCTAACGACTCCGGGCAAATTTTAATGTGGGACCAGAACCATTACAAAGTTTATCTTCTCATCTTTCCATGCATATGTGGAACGTCAAAAACAGAGTCCGTATGCATCCTGGGCGTCCGTTTTAAGATGTACTGCTCCTGGACTCCGAGTTGAACTCGAGTCCGAGTTGGTGACTGTTTCCATCAACTTGTGGACGTCCCATATGATTCTCCACGTCCCCAAATCCTCCTCCCTTTACTTGTTGATCATGTCCATGGTTCCTAATAACAATTAAATCATTCAATAGCAATCCATTCTCAAAATCACATGGGTAGTAGTTAGGAACGAGTTCACCTGCTGATTTAGTAACCGTGCTCGTCCTCTTGTGATTGGTCCTTGTATATCAATGTGAGTATCCACTGTTGTGATGTCCTCTACTACCCCACAGCGCAACATACCCTTTTGTAACTCTTGATAATACTCCTCTACGGACATGTTACCTTGGTCTAAGCGCTGAAATTTTTTGCGAAGGTCCCGCTGAAAAGAAGGAGGAACAAAACGAATACGCATAGCTTCCTTTAATCTATCCCATGTTGGAGGATCAGTTCTAGTTTTAACAAGTTCATTCCACCATATGATAGCAAAATCCTTAAACTCACTAGTGGCTTGACGAACTCTATGTTGTTCAGGAACAAGGTGGGCATTAAATTTCTGCTCTACTGTCATCTCCCAATCAAGATATGCCTCAGCATCATAAGCACTAGAAAAAGTGGGTATAGTAAATTTGACTTTAGCAAAAGGATCATCAAGAGGGCGATTAAAATTGTTATGACGATCATTGTAATAATAATGACTATTACCTCCCATACCTCGTAGATAACATGGAAGTCATGGTTGATTGTTATGATCTTGCATATTATAAGCATCGTCTTCACGATCTTCAGCGAGAGGCAGCCACGCCTCAAGAGTATCCATCCGAACAACAAGATCAGCAAGTTGGCGATTCAAGGTCGTCAATGACGCCTCTGTCGATGCTTGGGTTTTGGTGAACATATCTGTCATTTCCCTCATCATGTCACGCAACTCAGCATGTTGAACTCATTCATCATCCTTTTTATCTTCTGCCATTGTTAGTAGTAAACAAAAGACAACAAAAAGATGTTATCCCTATCAACTACAAAGGATAGTGGCAATGTGAAAAGTGGAAGGAAGGAAACAATCTCTCTCTCAAGCGTCTTACCACGTTATTATAAGTGTTCTTACTGACACATCAGGTGGTAAACGATGGACGGTGAGAACCAATGAAGCGTGGAGTGATTGCAAAGGTACCTGTTCTGCTGAAGAGGAAAAGTGGAGCTTGGATGGCAAAATACAGTGGCTAATAGGCAAAGAAAATCGTTAACAGCAAAACAAAGTTGAATAAGTATTCAATGTAGGAACTGTTGCTGGTTAACAAGTGTTCTGGGCCTAGCACAACACAAGGCGGTAGAGAGGTAAATAGAAGATCAGGAAGATATAAGCAACAAGTACAACACAAGTGTATAGGCCAACTGTTTCAAGTGTGTGCTGTCAATGCTTTAATATCTGTGCTCTCTTCACTATTTTTTCTCTTTTTTTAATATTTTCTGATATTTTTTGTCTACTTGAGAGCACAAAAATAGGAGGCACACAACTTTGCAGTTCAATTGGATGAAAGATGTGGCCTATAGAAAATCAAGAAGATTCTTTAAAATTTGTGCTGAAACTTCGGATGCCGGATAGTCTATCTTCGGAGGGGAATTTGGCCAAACAAATTTCGCCGAACACAACGAAGCAGTGGAAAATTGGTTGCAAAATTTTGAGTAGATCAATTTGAAAAAGAACGCCCGATTTCGAGTTCGTATGCAAAAGTTATGGCCGTTTTAAGGTAGGCTACCCGAGTTACTGTTTTTTTATGTTGATTCAAACTCGGTTTTGAAAAAGATCTCGCAATAGGATGTGAAAAACAATCGGAATTTAGCAACAACGGCTGATGGGATGTTATGTGATGAATCAAGGAGGACTGGCACAATGGTTTGTCACCTGTTCTAGGGCTGGCGATGCGGGAGTTAACGCAAGGCGGCTAGCTAGGGCAAACCGATGATCTTGGTGGCTCGGTTTGTTGTTTAGGGATTGTGGAATAGGTGAGAAGCAAGAAAAACAAGGAAGAAAAACGATAACTACGACCCAAAAACACAAAGCTAAACCAGCAACAAGACTCGACCACACGAATGCAAACTCAACAATGCAAACTGAAAAACGAAGACTTGTAGGCACTATAGTCTAGGAATCAGTAACACGATATATTTTTTTTGTGGCTTTTTCTGTGGACTCTAGGTATGAAAAACAAAAAATTATCTAGTGGGAAATCAAAGTACCTCACGGGAAACCTGAAATCTGATACCAAATGATGAGTTGTTTAGGCCTGATCTTCCGAAAGGTAGGTCGATTGAAGTGGAGATCTCGACGTTGATGATCCGAGGAACTCGAGCAGACCCGAACACCCCTGCAATCACTACACCACTGCTCCGTTGGTTATCAACCGTGCTTCACACGCTTGACCTCGCCAAGAAGGCTATCCCTGCAGGTGCAACCGAGAACACAAGCAAGAACTGTAAAAGCCCAAGAAAAGGGACTTGCAAAAAAATTTTCTTCACCTCACAACACCACAGTTTTTATTGTGGATATCTTAGGAAAAAGTGTGAAGAGCAAGTAACCTCCATCAAAAGGGTAATTAGAGGGGAAAGCTTTCACTTTCACAAAGTAGGATTTCTACACATGAACATGAGAGGTTGAGCTCACCACTAGGACTTAAAAAGTCTTGGGAGGGTTCAAGCCAAATTTCATACAAACCCAACACTTTTTGAGGCACTTTTGGAGGTATTTGAAAAGGAGGCCAATTTGAATGCAAATTCAAATTGCAGCAACTTTCATCACTCAAATTCAAAAGTTAGCTTCATATTCAAACTCAGCACATTTTTCTGAGTTAGCCCACCAATTTTCATCCCTATTGGAGTTCATCTTATCGGAAGCTAAATTTGCAATAATTCAAAACTGAATTTGAATTTCAGTTTAAACGTGAAGCAATTTAACCCAACAAAGTTAAATTTGAGAACCCAAATTGAAACCAATACTTGGGGGCTAAGTCTCCCATTCAATTCTCAGTAGCTGGGATATTTACAAAAGAAAGGGGGAGAAAGAATTAGAGGGGAGAAGAGGGCCCACTGGTCAGCCACCCTGAGAACCAAACCGACTCGGGCCCGAGGTCGAACACCCCCGCGGGTGACAACGCACGGGGTCGACCCCGTCCCAATGCGGCCACTGCACGGTGAAAGCGCGGAGTCATCACGCCAGCGCGACGCTCGCTCGGCTGTTTTCACGGTGCCCCGGCTGTCCCAGCGTTCCCCCTCCCACAATCGCCCCCGCGCGCAAACTTGTTCTTCGCCGCTCTCTGGTCGCCGGCGTCCGAGCAACCCAGGCACTCTCGTGCCTGGCAAGCAACACAAGAAAGAACCGCCTCGAGGTACTGATCACCACCGTACTGACCTCGCCCCCTCTCTCGCACGGTCGGCAAAGAATTTGGGAGATTAGTGTGTCGGGGTGTTTAGAACCGAACCATGCTAAATCCGGAAATTCGCAGCAAGTAGGCCGCCACTCCTTAGGCCGAGCTAAATACGTGATCTAGACTCGTCCACGCGTCTCTGAGATCAGAAATCAACGAGTTTCATCGAGTATGGCGATGTTCTTCGAGCTTTTTGCATCGGCGCCGATTTCCGGTCTAGGTCACCGGTGAGGTCATAGTTGCAGCTGTTTCCACAGAGATCGGTGCCCATATCCGTGATCAGAGGGTGTCAGCGGAGCTCCCCAAGCAAACCACATCGAAAAAGGTGCAGGGGATGCTGAGTTCGACGTCGCCGGTGAGCTTCCGGCCGCTGTTGCCGTCGGGAGCCCTGTTCCGGCCGTTGTCAAGCTCCGGTGAGGGCACCAGTGCGTTCTCCAAGTCGAGTTAGGCACAGGTGGCAATTTCCTTCGAAGTTCGGGCAGTGAAACGGCCGGCGGCGAGCGCTCCGGCGAGGCGCCGCCGTGGGCGCTGCGGGAGAGCGCGAGGTAGACGAAGGGGGCCTGGGTCCACCGGTCAGCCTCTGACCTCGCACGGGGATCGGTTTGCAGCCGGGATTCAGTGCGGCAGCACGGGTAAAAACCCCGTGGGCCGCGGTGTGGCTGCATTCTGAGTGGGCCGGCTCGAGGAGTGGGTCCCACCCGCAGGATTTAAACATTTTTGGAATTTCCAGTTTTAGTTCAAACTTCAAAGGCATAGAACTTTGGCTAGGAAACTCCAAATGCGATGAACCAAATTTTTCTGAACTCAGAATTCTGAGTACAATCCAAATCCGAAACTCAATTTTCATTAAACCCAATAATTAATTCTGGAAAATTTTTAAAGCTTTTCAGCAAAAGAATTTTAGAGGGAGTTTGGTGCATCCAAAAATCCCCAAATTTTACCAGAATGTTCCTTAGTACATTAGTAAACCCCTGTAAAAGTTTCAGACCATTTGGAGTTGATTTGGTCAGAACAATTCAAATTTGAAGATGATGTGTTCATTTGAATACAGAAACATTTTCAGAGAATTTCCAAAACTTGGAAATTCAGTTCTGGGCAAGTCTTAGCACCAAAATGCTAGGAAAATTCATGCATACTCTATGAGCTATAATTGAAATTGTAGTTCACTAAGTTGGGCATGAACAGGGATATTATCTCAGAATTAATTCTGCTTTGCTTATTTGCTAAGAGAATTATTCTGGGCAAACCACTCCATGAAAAGTGCTAGTGTTTGGTCCAGAGAGTTTTCTTGTGATAAGAAACTCTCACAAAAATTCTCAGCTCCATTGGAGCTATGGATCACCCCTGTCCTGTTTAACCACTTGAGGAATTAATATGGAAAATGGGGGGAAGACCACTTAGCATTTAACCATGTGATTAAGTCTAAGCCAAACCACCAACACCAGTTCATCTTTAAATTATTAAACAGAGTTCCAGTTGTTGGAACTGGTTATTAGAACTAATAGCAATAACCTTACAACAAACTTGTATGCACTTTGCATTTAAATTTACATGTAGTCTTTCAATAACGTGTAGTCGCTGAAGGCGAGGAAGCTCCGGAGGTTCTCAACTTCCTGCTTCCAGAGGAAAACTGACTCCTGACCAGCAGCAACAAGGCAAGCCCTGGTTTGCATTAACCCTGTTATAAGTTTTACTTTGTTTACATGAGTCATGTGAAGTATGATTGTGCATTAGGTGTAGGATGAATGGAATCCCACTTGCATAGCCAAAGGTTCCTAAAAGAGTGAGGGTAGTGTCTAAGACCTCGAGTAGCCAGGCTATGCTTAATGATTTATAGGACTTCGGTACAAGTCGAGTAGTTGGAATCTACTCGCGAGTTTAGGTTTGGGACACACGGGTTCGGTTGAGTGATGTGAGATCACATTAGTAATGAAAATGAGACTAGGCAGGGGCTAGGGCGCAACAAGAGGGAGTCTTGTGTGCGCAGCCCTGTCTGTGTCGATTGAGGACCGATCCGTGTGCGGCCCACGCTGATCAAGTTTGAACGTACCGAAGGCATATTGGATATATGGGCCCCGATAAACCGATGTAGCCTAAACCTCCGGGCGTCGAGGCATAGCACACCGATTTATAGGTGTAGGTTGAGGGCAGCAAGGTGGAAATCTGCCAACGGGCACAGAGAGATGCTCCGTGTGGGGAACCTCCTGCCCGTTTCGGTGCGACCGGTTCGATGTTTGGGCTGTTGGGTGAAAGGTTGTCCCGTACGACATCGAGTGAGCGTGCTGTGCAGCTCCACGGATGGGCGTACTTGACGTGCTCTTTGGGTTTCCCTGCAGGTGTATATCGAGTCGATTCGCCGTCCCTCGCGGTGAAGAGTACCACTTGGTCACTGAGTCGTGACGTAGACTAATGTATGAAATATGGTGATTCAATACTGCTGATATTATATAACATTGTATTGCTACCTGTTTGCCACCAAATATCACTTACTAAATTTCAGCTTCCTGAACTGTTAACTTGTTGCTAAAACATGAACTAAGGATGAACTTGTAGGCGTGTCCATTTGCTGCAACATTGCTATCCCATGTCATGGTACACCGCATGTAGAGTTTCATGCTTAGGTGAGTCGGTTAAGCCTTGCTGAGCCTTCGTGCTCACGGTTGCTGCTTAAGTGTTTTTCAGGTGAGGAGCCACCACGGGCTCGGGGTACGAGCCCACCGGCGAGGGATACCCTCCGTCGGGGACTACGGCTGAGTGGGAGCCGTACACGCCGCGCTGAGATGAAGAGTGCAGCTAGTGTGGGTTGCCCTAGGGCTGGGCAGCTGACTTTTGCTAGATAGGTGGGCGTGAGTTGTATAGTGTAGACTTCCGTTGTGTAAGACAAATAATATTTTGTAACTGGAGTTTGTACTACTTTGTACAGTTCAGTTTGTTTTCCCATATAATATAATGTGTTCTTATGACGTGTGCTGTCGGGTGTCGCATCGCGCGGCACCACCCTCTGCGATCCTGGATGAGCGGATCTCGGTCCGCCACAGCCTGGTATCAGAGCTGCAGTGGGGATAGCACAGTACTTAAGGACTGCATTATGGAAAAACTTAGGTATACGGTGAGGATTCGGTAGTTGCCCAAGTAAGGACTATACTAGCATAGTTACTTAAAGTGGCAAAGACTAACTTATGTGTTATAATTCTGAATTTCAATTATGTAACGACGAACCTACGCTCTGGTAAGTATGGTAAGGAACGCCACCGAAAGCGGTTCAATTTCGGTTAGCTCCACCTGACGAGGAACGTGGTTCAGGGATTGATCACACAGCTTGGTGTGAGATGTCAATATGAAACTCTTGGACTCTTCATGTTCCTGAGTTCATATGAAATGCTGATCCCTAGCGTGCATTAGGCAAGTAAGTGGAGACCCCATCGCGTGGTCAGTAACGCGAGAGTGTGTTCATCTGGAAATGGCCCAGGAGGACATACGCAGCGCTTGCCATCGGCGTGCCCTGCTGGGCAGTAGGTGGTATCTGTTGGGTTGATAACATTCCCAACCGTGACGACCCGTTCATGACCTACTCGGGTTCCCCGTCGTGTGGTGTTGAAACACGATCACGTGCCTTGAGACGTGACTTAGCTCAAGGACGGCCGTATGACAATGATACGGGCATTTGTATTTACTTTTAAATATGGTACTGCCTGAAATGGAAACAAAACCCTTGAGTGCACCACTATTTTGTGGTCTTCTGCAGGTACTAACCACGTAAGTATCCGTGTAGTAAACATGTGCGAGAGACCGTTTAGTGCCACATTTGAGACGTATATGCTGGTATAATCCGGTTAGGATTTTCTTTTGTGAGGAACGTAGTACCGAGATATTGTAGGCATATGCATGAGAATAATGACAACAAAGAATTAAAATCTATAGGTTCAACATTTAGGACCCTGGTTGGGTATAAGAATGGGATAGTGGAGCAGTATAGCCAAAAGTATGAAAAGCAGAGTGCTCTGTTTTGGGCAGCAAGGTTGCCGAACTTCAAAAGAGCACAACTCACAGGTCTTTTAGCCGAGAGAGGTGTGCTATATAGTTCTGGAAAGGTATTGAAGTACTCTACAACTTTGTTGTAGACTTCCAGAGCTGAAACTCACCTTAAGATGGCTTAAATCCCAGAGGAATGTAAACTGTCCAGAACCAGGACAGAGTGAAACATTCCCTGGACTGTTCTGTTTTTCCATGATAACTCCCAGCAGAAAAACCGAAAATTTTCATATGATACCTCCTTAGAAAGAGTAGAAGATGTGTGACATCTTTGCAATTCAAAGTTCCTGAAATTTCAGCACAGATTTCAGTAGAAACTCGGATGGAAAACAGCAACTTCCAAAGGAGGTGCTGTTAAAATTCTTCCAGAAATTCTGCTGACTTTGAATTAGCATAACTTTTTAACCAGAGCTGATCTGGAGGAAAATGAATACTCGTTGGAAATATACTGAAGTTAACTTTAACTTTGGTATTCAATTTGAGTCATTAAAATACCCAGAACCAGATCAAAACTTGGAATAGGTAGAAACTGGTCATTCTGACAGAAGAATGACAGTTGAACTCATTGGAGAGGGTGTTGTACCCTAAGGGTGGTATACGTGATGACAAAGCGATAGTAATATCTCGTAGTGACCAAACCTAGTTATGGTGAGCTTCCAAAGGGGAGGTTCATCAAGTTGGATTAAACTAGCTTGTGTTTGGTCTGGTAATGGTGTAGCTTGTGCAAAGTTATTACATTATCTACTTACGAGATGTATCGCATGAATTATTGTCATTATGTTTTATGCCTATTTTTATGGGACTGCATGCAAAATGTTGCGGGATTGATGATTATTGTAGTGTGGCTGCAGATGGTTCGTACTAGGACCACGCACGAGGTTGGTGGCTCTAGCCAACAGGGAGGTGATGAATCCCAGCCACCGGCCTACGACAGCACCCCGCAGCAGCAGCCACCGCCGCCGCCTCCGCTTACTCTAGCGGATGTGATAGCGGCACTGGTGGGAGGTCGTGAGGAGCAGACCGACCTGCTCCGCACGATCGTGCAGAGTACGTCCCAGGCGGGGGGGCGTCAAGACAGACGGCCTCGTGAGCCCCGTGAAGTGTCGTACTCGGACTTCATGAGTATGCACCCTCCAGTGTTCACCGAAGCCGAAGAACCACTGGAGGCGGATAACTGGCTGCGGACCATCGAGTCCAAGTTCGGGCTGCTCCAATGCACGGAGCGGCAGAAGACCCAGTTCGCAGCACAGCAGCTTCACGGTTCCGCTGGTGCATGGTGGGCGAACTATGTCGCCTCACGTCCGGCTGGCCATGCCGTGGAATGGCAAGAGTTCCGGGAGGCGTTCCGCGCCTACCACATCCCTCCCGGAATAATGAAGAGGAAGTTCCAAGAATTCTTGGAGCTGAAGCAGGGCGGGAGGAGTGCCCATGACTACTCCCGTGCCTTCAATCATCTGGCACAGTATGCGTCAGACTACATCTCCACTGAAGAGAAGAAACGGGAACATTTCTATCGGGGGTTACACCCCGAAATGAAGACACATCTCGTTCAGTGGAATCGCGGCACTTCCAATGACCTAGTCAACGCCGCGATTATGCAAGAGGATGCTCAGCGGGAGTTGGAAGCTGAGCAGAGGAAGTGCAGCGCTCCACCTAGCAGCGGTGGTGGCGCGATTCAGAAGTACCGTATGGTGTATTGGACACCATCCAGGCAGCAGTGGCATCCACCGGCGCGACCTCAACGGTTCGGGGGACGTCCTGTTCAGTCACCTCCGTTCCGTCCGCCGATGCCACCACCAAGACAGCAGCAGCAACAGCAGCAGCAGACGGTACCCCGGGCGTTTCCACCGCCACAACGCGCCCCGGGTTTCCGTCCACCGATCAGCGGGGGACCGCCCCGTTTCACCTGCTTCACGTGTGGCCAGGCGGGCCACTTCACGAAGGACTGTCCCCAGGGGCAGCAGAGCAGCGGGCAAGCCCAGTTCCAGGGCGGTGCTCGAGGCCGACCTCCGGTGAAGAAGGTTGGTCAGCGGACTGGGGGCGTCCGCAACTTCGACAATGAGGACGCCCCAGAGGGAGAAAACGTGCTGGCGGGTACGTTTACTCTCGACCATCAAGCCATCGTCATATTGTTTGATTCTGGTGCAACCCACAGCTTTATAAGTGCATCCTATGTGGCTAAGCCTCAAATGCAAGTCTTCCCAACCGACTGCACTTATATGATCTGCTCACCGGGAGGGAAGATTTCAGCTAATATGATGATTCCAAAAGCACCTCTGTGCTTAGGTGGGAAACTATATCCCACCACCTTGATAATCCTAATGGGACAAAAGATTGATGCAATCTTAGGGATGTCATGGCTACGATACCATGGCGCTGTCCTAGAGACTCGGACACGGACGGTTCACTTAAATTCTCCATTCCACCGTCCGCATTCCATGGTGTTAGACACGCCAGTCCGGGAAGTTTTAGCAATTAATAATGCTGAAGCTCTCAAGTTAGAAGACATCCCCGTAGTCCGGGAGTACCCCGACGTGTTTCCTGATGATCTTCCGGGTATGCCACCTGAGCGGGATGTCGAGTTCAAGATTGAACTTGCACCCGGGACTACGCCCATATCACGGAGACCATATAAAATTGCTCCAAATGAGCTGGATGAACTGAAGGAACAGCTCAATGATCTGTTGAGTAAGGGTTTCATTAGGCCGAGTTCCTCGCCTTGGGGATGCTCGGCGCTGTTTGTAAAGAAGAAGGATGAAACCCTGAGGCTGTGTGTGGATTACCGGCCGCTCAACGCCATCACCATCAAGAATAAGTATTCACTGCCCCGCATCGACATATTGTTTGATCAACTTGTGGGTGCAAGTGTATTCTCCAAGATGGACCTTCGCTCTGGATATCATCAGATCAAGATCCGGGCGGAGGATATCCCGAAGACGGCCTTTTCGATGAGATACGGATTATATGAATATCTCGTCATGTCCTTTGGTCTCACAAACGCTCCAGCCCATTTCATGTATCTCATGAACTCAGTGTTCATGCCGGAGCTGGACAAGTTCGTGGTAGTGTTCATCGACGATATCTTGGTTTACTCCAAGACAGAAGCCGAACATGCCGAACACTTACAGATTGTTCTTCAACGATTGCGAGACCACAAGCTCTACGCCAAGTTCAGTAAATGCGAGTTTTGGATCAGCCAAGTGCCATTCTTGGGACATATCATCTCAGCGGAAGGCATTGCGGTTGACCCAAGCAAAATAGAGCAACTGCTGAAATGGAAAGCTCCCACTTCAGTTCACGAAGTCAGAAGCTTCCTCGGGTTAGCGGGATACTACCGGAGATTCATTCAAAGTTTCTCCAAGCTTGCTAAGCCAATGACAGAATTGCTGAAGAAGGGAAAAAATATGTTTGGAACACAGCGTGTGAAGGAGCATTCCAAACATTGGTGAAGCATCTCACCACAGCCCCGGTCTTAGCTCAGCCGGATACAACAAAGCCCTTCGACGTGTATTGTGACGCGTCCGGTATTGGGCTTGGCTGCGTGTTGATGCAGGAAGGACGTGTGGTCGCTTATGGCTCACGCCAACTTCGGAACCATGAGCAGCATTATCCCACTCATGATCTTGAGCTTGCTACAGTGGTTTTGGCGCTGAAAATGTGGAGGCACTATCTCCTGGGGAACTTGGTGCATCTCTACACCGACCACAAGAGCTTAAAATATATTTTCACCCAGAAGGAGCTGAACATGAGGCAAAGGAGGTGGTTAGAGCTGATCAAATATTATGAGATTGAGATCCATTACCACCCCGGCAAGGCGAATGTGGTTGCCGACGCGCTAAGTCGGAAATCACATGTCCATCACCTCACCATTACACCGGTGGAGGAGGAAGAGCCGAGTTTATACTTGGTTCCTTATGGATCGCTGTACAACCTTGCCCTCATCCCTACCATCAGGGAGGACATCATTGCAGCTCAGAAAGATGATAATGGCATGGCACATCTCCGGAGACGGATAGACAATGGAGAGATCAAATGTTTCCGGAAAGATGAGGAGGGGACGCTATGGTTTAATGACCGCATAGTCGTACCCCAGGATATGGAGTTGAGAAAGAAGATCCTCGATGAAGCTCACTTGTCCAAGTACTCCATTCATCGGGGCAGCAACAAAATGTACCAAGATTTGAAAAAGAAATTTTGGTGGACACGGATGAAGCGGGAGGTAGCTAAGTACGTATCCGAGTGTGATACGTGTAGACGAGTGAAGGCTGATCATATGAGGAAATCAGGGCTGCTGCAACCCCTGAAAATTCCAGCATGGAAATGGGAAGATGTGAGCATGGATTTCATTGTGGGATTACCCTTAACATCCAACAAACATGATTCCATTTGGGTGATCGTTGACCGACTAACCAAGTCAGCTCACTTCATCCCTGTGCATACACATTTCCATGCCAACAAATATGCGGAGCTGTATATAGCAAAGATTCTATGCCTATACGGGGTACCCAAGACCATCGTCTCAGATCGAGGTGCATTATTTGTATCTCGCTTTTGGGAGCAGCTACATGCTGCATTGGGTACTAAGTTGATCAGGAGCTCCGCTTATCACCCTCAGACAGATGGTCAAACAGAGAGGGTGAACCAAGTATTAGAGGACATGTTGAGAGCATGTTCCATCCACCATGGTAGGAACTGGGATGATCACCTACCATTGGCGGAATTCTCGTACAACAACAGTTATCAGGCGAATATCAAGATGGCACCCTACGAAGCTCTCTACGGTCGTAAATGCCGCACCCCATTAAACCGGTGCGAGTCCGGTGAAAGGGTCACATTCGGGGTTGATGTGGTGAACGACGCCGAAGAGCGCATTCGGACGATTCAAGCTTACTTGAAGGCCGCTCAATCCCGGCAGAAGAGCTACGCTGATAAGAGGCGTAGACCGTTGCACTTCAACGTCGGTGAACACGTGTACCTCCGCGTGTCTCCGATGAAGGGCGTGCACCGGTTCGGTATGAAGGGGAAGCTCGCTCCCCGTTTTATTGGACCCTACGCTATCACCGAGAAGTGTGGACCAGCAGCGTATAGATTGGAGCTACCGGCATCCCTGGCTGGTGTCCATGATGTTTTCCATGTTTCGCAACTGCGAAAATGTTTGAAGCATACAGCTGCTGTTCCTACCGAAGACATCGGCGAGCTAAAACCGGATTTAACATATGAGGAGTATCCGGTGGAAATTCTTGATGAGAAAGCCAGGACCACGCGTAGCAGAACGTTGTGGTTCTACAAAATACTCTGGAGCAACCACACCGCCAAAGAAGCGACGTGGGAGAGCGAGGAATTCCTTCGCTCAAATTACCTGGAGTTCATGACTTCTCAACACGGGTAAGTCCCTATTACATCGCTATCACTTCTTTTGTAATCTCGGGACGAGATTCTTTTAAGGGGGGAGGGATGTAAAAGCCCAAGAAAAGGGACTTGCAAAAAAAATTTCTTCACCTCACAACACCACAGTTTTTATTGTGGATATCTTAGGAAAAAGTGTGAAGAGCAAGTAACCTCCATCAAAAGGGTAATTAGAGGGGAAAGCTTTCACTTTCACAAAGTAGGATTTCTACACATGAACATGAGAGGTTGAGCTCACCCCTAGGACTTAAAAAGTCTTGGGAGGGTTCAAGCCAAATTTCATACAAACCCAACACTTTTTGAGGCACTTTTGGAGGTATTTGAAAAGGAGGCCAATTTGAATGCAAATTCAAATTGCAGCAACTTTCATCACTCAAATTCAAAAGTTAGCTTCATATTCAAACTCAGCACATTTTTCTGAGTTAGCCCACCAATTTTCATCCCTATTGGAGTTCATCTTGTCGGGAGCTAAATTTGCAATAATTCAAAACTGAATTTGAATTTCAGTTTAAACGTGAAGCAATTTAACCCAACAAAGTTAAATTTGAGAACCCAAATTGAAACCAATACTTGGGACCTAAGTCTCCCATTCAATTCTCAGTAGCTGGGATATTTACAAAAGAAAGGGGGAGAAAGAATTAGAGGGGAGAAGAGGGCCCACTGGTCAGCCACCCTGAGAACCAAACCGACTCAGGCCCGAGGTCAAACACCCCCGCGGGCGACAACGCACGGTGTCGACCCCGTCCCAACGCGGCCACCGCACGGTGAAAGCGCGGAGTCACCACGCCAGCACGACGCTCGCTCGGCTGTTTTCACGGTGCCCCGGCTGTCCCAGCGTTCCCCCTCCCACAATCGCCCCCGCGCGGAAACTTGTTCTTCGCTGCTCTCTGGTCGCCGGCGTCCAAGCAACCCAGGCACTCTCGTGCCCGGCAAGCAACACAAGAAAGAACCGCCTCGAGGTACTGATCACCACCGTACTGACCTCGCCCCCTCTCTCGCACGGTCGGCAAAGAATTTGGGGGATTAGTGTGTCGGGGTGTTTAGAACTGAACCATGCGAAATCCGGAAATTCGCAGCAAGTACGCCACCACTCCTTAGGCCGAGCTAAAGACGTGATCTAGACTCGCCCACACGTCTCTGAGGTCAGAAATCAACGAGTTCCATCGAGTATGGGCGATGTTCTTCGATCTTTTTGCATCGGCGCCGATTTCCGGTCTAGGTCACCGGTGAGGTAAGAGTTGCAGCTGTTTCCACAGAGATCGGTGCCCATATCCATGATCAGAGGGTGTCAGCGGAGCTCCCCGAGCAAACCGCATCGAAAAAGGTGCAGGGGATGCTGAGTTCGACGTCGCCGGTGAGCTTCCGGCCGCTGTTGCCGTCGGGAGCCCTGTTCCGGCCGTTGTCAAGCTCCGGGTGAGGGCACCAGAGTGTTCTCAGAGTCGAGTTAGGCACAGGCGGCAATTTCCGTCGAAGTTCGGGCAGTGAAACGGCCAGCGGCGAGCGCTCCGGCGAGGCGCCACCGCGGGCGCTGCGGGAGAGCGCGAGGTAGACGAAGGGGGGGGGGGGCGGGTCCACCGGTACGCCTCTGACCTCGCACGGGGATCGGTTTGCGGCTGGGATTCGGTGCGGCACCACGGGTAAAAACCCCGTGGCCCGCGGTGTGGCCGCATTCTGAGTGGGCCGGCTCGATGAGTGGGTCCCACCCGCAGGATTTAAACATTTTTGGAATTTCCAGTTTTAGTTCAAACTTCAAAGGCATAGAACTTTGGCTAGGAAACTCCAAATCTGATGAACCAAATTTTTCTGAACTCAGAGTTCTGAGTACAATCCAAATCCGAAACCTAATTTGCATGAAACCCATTAATTAATTCTGGAAAATTCTTTAAAGCTTTTCAGCAAAAGAATTTTAGAGGGAGTTTGGTGCATCCAAAAATCCCCAAATTTTACCAGAATGTTCTTTAGTACATTAGTAAACCCCTGTAAAAGTTTCAGACCATTTGGAGTTGATTTGGTCAGAACAATTCAAATTTGAAGATGCTGTGTTCATTTGAATACAGAAACATTTTCAGAGAATTTCCAAAACTTGGAAATTCAGTTCTGGGCAAGTCTTAGCTCCAAAAATGCTAGGAAAATTCATGCAAACTCTATGAGCTATAATTGAAATTGTAGTTCACTAAGTTGGGCATGAACAGGGATATTATCTCAGAATTAATTCTTCTTTGCTTATTTGCTAAGAGAATTATTCTGGGCAAACCACTCCATGAAAAGTGGGTGTTTGGTCCAGAGAGTTTTCTTGTGATAAGAAACTCACACAAAAATTCTCAGCTCCATTGGAGCTCTGGATCACCCCTGTCCTGTTTAACCACTTGAGGAATTAATATGGAAAAGGGGGGGAAGACCACTTAGCATTTAACCATGTGATTAAGTCTAAGCCAAACCACCAACACCAGTTCATCTTTAAATTCTTAAACAGAGTTCCAGTTGTTGGAACTGGTTATTAGAACTGATAGCAATAACCTTACAACAAACCTGTATGCACTTTGCATTTAAATTTACATGTAGTCTTTCAATAACGTCTAGTCGCTGAAGGCGAGGAAGCTCCGGAGGTTCTTGACTTCCTGCTTCCAGAGGAAGAACTGACTCCTGACCAGCAGCAACAAGGCAAGCCCCAGTTTGCATTAACCCTGTTATAAGTTTTACTTTGTTTACATGAGTCATGTGAAGTATGATTGTGCATTAGGTGTAGGATGAATGGAACCCCACTTGCATAGCCAAAGGTTCCTAAAAGAGTGAGGGTAGTGTCTAAGACCTCGAGTAGCCAGGCTATGCTTAATGATTTATAGGACTTCGGTACAAGTTGAGTAGTTCGAATCTACTCGCGAGTTTAGGTTTGGGACACACGGGTTCGGTTGAGTGATGTGAGATCACTTTAGTAATGAAAATGAGACTAGGCAGGGGCTAGGGCGCAACAAGAGGGAGTCTTGTGTGCGCAGCCCTGTCCGTGTCGATTGAGGACCGATCCGTGTGCGGCCCACGCTGATCAAGTTTGAACGTACCGAAGGCATATCGGATATATGGGCCCTGATAAACCGATGTAGCCTAAACCTCCGGGCGTCGAGGCATAGCACACCGATTTATAGGTGTAGGTTGAGGGCAGCAAGGTGGAAATCTGCCAACGGGCATAGAGAGATGCTCCGTGTGGGGAACCTCCTGCCCGTTTCGGTGCGACCGGTTCGACGTTTGCGCTGTTGGGTGAAAGGTTGTCCCGTACGACATCGAGTGAGCGTGCTGTGCAGCTCCACGGATGGGCGTACGTTACATGCTCTTTGGGTTTCCCTGCAGGTGTATATCGAGTCGATTCGCCGTCCCTCGTGGTGAAGAGTACCACTTGGTCACTGAGTCGTGACGTAGACTAATGTATGAAATATGGTGATTCAATACTGCTGATATGATATAACATTGTATTGCTACCTGTTTGCCACCAAATATCGCTTACTAAATTTCAGCTTGCTGAACTGTTAACTTGTTGCTAAAACATAAACTAAGGATGAACTTGTAGGCGTGTCCATTTGCTGCAACATTGCTATCCCATGTCAGGGTACACCGCATGTAGAGTTTCATGCTTAGGTGAGTCGGTTAAGCCTTGCTGAGCCTTCGTGCTCACAGTTGCTGCTTAAGTGTTTTTCAGGTGAGGAGCCACCCACGGGCTCGGAGTACGAGCCCACCGGCGAGGGATACCCTCCGTCGGGGACCACGGCTGAGTGGGAGCCGTACACGCCGCGACAAATAATATTTTGTAACTGGAGTTTGTACTACTTTGTACAGTTCAGTTTGTTTTCCCATGTAATATAATGTGTTCTTATGACGTGTGCCGTCGGGTGTCGCATCGCGCGGCACCACCATCTGCGATCCTGGATGAGCGGATCTCGGTCCGCCACAAGAACGATGAAGATGCAATCCGGAATTGCGAAATTGGGGTCTCACAAACCGTAAAACATCGAAAGTGTTTAATCTAAGCAAAACCCACCAAATATGGCCAGGGGCTGCAGTATTTAAAGGCTAGGGTTCAACCATAAGACCCTTAGATGCGTCCCTAATCGACTCATACGGGATACAAGGCCCAAAAGCCCAATACGGTGGTGCAACACCGGACAGAACTCCGAATTCAACTTGTTTCGACAACTCCCAACGACTCCAGGCGTATTTTAATGTGGGACCAGAACCATTGCAAATTTTATCTTCTCATCTTTCCATGCATATGTGGAACGTAAAAAACGGAGTCCGTATGCATCCTGGGCGTCCATTTTAAGATGTACTGCTCCTGGACTCCGAGTTGAGCTCGAGTCCGAGTTGGTGACTGTTTCCATCATCTTGTGGACGTCCCATCTGATTCTCCACGTCTCCAAATCCTCCTCCCTTTACTTGTTGATCATGTCCATGGTTCCTAATAACAATTAAATTATTCAATAGCAATCCATTCTCAAAATCAAATGGGTAGTAAGTTAGGAACGAGTTCACCTGCTGATTTAGTAACCGTACTTGTCCTCTTGTGATTGGTCCTTGTATATCAATGTGAGTATCCACTGTTTGTATGTCCTCATCAGCTCTAGGGCCAAGAAACACCAAGGATGGAAGGGTATAGAGGTCGGCCAACAGCGCCGAAGCTTCCCTGGAGCCGCCGCACGTCGCCCGACCACTTCCAGCCCTCTAGCGCCCACACCAAACCCAAAAACGGATTCCCGTCCTCAAAAACCCCAAGGCGGTGAGTTTGGCTTCGGGAGGTGACCGGGAACCTCAGTTTCGTCGAACTCGCCAGCGTGCGCCGCCGCTCGGTACGGTTGGCGCGGGGAAGGAGATGACCAGTGTGTGGGACCCACTGACAAGGTTTTAAATATATCCCTGATTTTCAGTTCACAGTTCAATCTTTAAAACGGCCATAACTTTGGTTAGAATTGTCCAAATCGAGTGAACCAAATTTTGTTGGATTCAGATCTCTGAGTAATTTCCATCAAAACAATATTCACTACATGAAACCCATTAAGTCTGCAGAATTAATTCTCCAGAATTTAAACTGTTGGGAATTTTAACTGGAGATTCCTTTGGTGGAAAATTCTGAAATTTTTCCAGGATGTTCAATGTAATATCCCTGAGTCACATGAAAAATTTCAGATCCATCCAAACTAATTTAGTCCATCTAATGGTGTGATTAAGTAAACTGGCCCAGAGAAAAAGAAGAATGTCCAGAAACATTTTTCAGAATTTCTCTGAATTTCTTTAGCTCATATCTTTTACTAGGATTCTCCAAATTATATGAAAAAAATCCATTAGAACCATCTGAAACTCTAGTTTCCAAAAAGTCATGGCTTGATCCATGAAAATCTCTAGAAAACCATAAGAGCTCTAATTATGGCCAAACACAAATTTATTTGTGCAGGGCTCAAAAGATCTTTGCTTTAAATGAAATTTGGCCCGGTTGCTGTTTAGGTTGTCACCAAACCATAGTAAAAATTTCAGAGTCAAAAGAGCTGTCTAGCTGTACTTATAGTCTTCACAATCTCAATTCAACACTTGTGCATTTAAATTTGACACGCATCGTATTTTTATTCCGTGTAGTCGCTAAAGTCGAGGAAGACCCGGAGGTTCTGGATTTTATTCCTGTGGAAGAACATTTAGTCAACGACCAGCATCAAGGCAAGCTTCGATTTGCATTAACCTACTTTTAAAGTTTATTGTTTTGATCACTTATTTTATGAAATTCTTATGATGTGCATTAAAGTCTGGAATTGAAACTCACTTGCATAGCCAAGAGAACAAGGGATTTTGGGTCTAGCATTTGAACCTCGAGTAGCCACTGCAATGCTTAAATGTTACAGGATTCGGTACAAGTCGAGTAGTTGGAACTACTCACGAGAATAGGCTTAGCGGCACACCACTCGGTTAGAGAAATAGACAATAAATCACATGGCAAGGAAATGAGACCGAGCAGAGAGTAAGGGCAGCAGAACTTTGGGGCCTGGATGCCATATGTCGAAGTGTGTGGTCGACACTTCCCCCGGACCTGCTCTAGGCAGCCCGCGGAGGTTCTTTTTCGGAAGGGCTAGTCGCTTGCGGAGAGCTTAAGCGTAGGTACAAGTGAGGGAGAAGCTTGACACGGCGAGTTTTACGTGGTTCAGGCCGCCGGAGCGTAAAACCCTACGTCCACGGCGAGCAGAGGTGCTCGCTGTATTGCTTGTTGCTCAGGACCGCAGTCCTGAGCTTGAGGATGGGTTATGCCTAGAGTTCGAATGGCTAGAGTGCGAACCCTTGCTAACGTTGCCTACCCGAGCCTTTTATAGTCCAAGGCTCGAGTGGCTTACAAGGGGGGCCCAGGACCCGACAGGTGGTCTCGGGGAGATTGTCTGCCAACTACCGTATCTGCAGTTATGCCGGTAGTTGTCTTTGGCAAAGGCTTCCGAGTCTTCGTTCTGCCGCCCTTCCCATGCCGCAAGCTAGTCTTAATGGTTGATGACGGCGGGGGCGGCAGGGGATGTCTTGTCGCTGTGTTTATTGGCTGGCAGGTTCTGACACTGCACGCCAGTCTGTGATGTGACTAGGCGCAACGGCACCTGACAGAGGCGTGCTCCCCGTCTCTGCGTCTTGGGAAGGCGCGGGCCTTGAATACCTTGTACGGGCAAGGTATGGTGCGCCTTTACGCTTGCTGCCTACCGCGCGGGGGCAGGCAGCGCTGTACCGCTGGACACATGGCGGGCCCGGAGCTCCCTTCTGAGGAGGGGAGGTCCGGCCCCGCGGGACACGTGGAGCCTTCGGACCTCTCCCCGCGGAAGGGGGAGGTCCGGCTTATGTCGGCCACGTGGCGGGCCCAGAGCTCTCCTCTGAGGAGGGGGAGGTCCGGCCCTGCGAGACACGTGGAGCCTTCGGACCTCTCCCCGCGGAGGGGGGAGGTCCGGCTGCCTCTGGTCACGTGGCGGGGCCGGAGCTCTCCTCTGAGGAGAGGGAGGTCCGGCCCCGCTGGACACGTGGCGCCTTCGGAGCTCTCCCTGCGGAGAAGGGCGAGATCCTTAGGCATTTTCCCTGTGCACGGGGGTACCCCATATCGCGGGTACTGACAGTGGCCCCCGGGCCCATCTCGGGGGAGATAGCGAGCCCGAGGTGGGGCCTCCGTCTCTTCTGTTCCGCGCACTTTCTCTAAGTCCCGCATTGACCACTGCCGGAGCACGAACAGTCGCGGGATCGTGGGAGCGTGCGCCCACTTGATGGTTGCTTTTACTGCGGCGGTTCCCATGGCTGCCACTTCTGCACGTTGCGGCGCTTTCTTCGGGAACCGCCAAAGCGCCTTGCCGGCTCGTCTTCTTGGGAGACTGACTCCTTGACCCACCGCTTCAGCTAGGCGGCTTGGGCCCACCTGTCATCGGCGCTCGGTCTTGGAGTCGAAGCGGTTGTCCATGGGGTGTATTCGAAGAGTTTCGAGTCGTTTGGAATCACACCTGGGAAGTTTTAAGAGGGGATCTTACCCGCATTGCGGCTTCCCTTCGCACTTCCCAACGCTTTTCCTTGGACTCTTGTGCCTTTGTCTTCTTGTCTTTGAGCCCTCCCTCGCCATGGCTTCCAACCCGCCCCCAGAGAAGAAACGCGCTCGATCTCCTCCAGTGGCGGCATCTGTGCCAAGTCGGGGATCCAGGGTGCCTGCACCTCCTGCTTCTGGAGATGGCACTCCTTCCGGTGGCAACACAAAGAGGTCTCAGGCTGATCATTCCGACGGGACTCCTCTTAAGCGACAACAGGCCGAAGGTTCCCAGACGTCGCGTCCTCCTTCCTCATGTGGTGGAGTCTCTGGGGAACCTGCTGATGCGTCAAGGGGAGCTTCTGGAGCGTCCCCTGCTCCATCAGTCCAGGCGACTGCGGAGCGGCCGTTAGTGACGATGGCGGGCTCTTGGGATCCTACCCCGGCTCGGAAGTCGGGGTTCAGGGCCCGCTGGAGTGTTCGCGCTTCTCGGCCGTCCCTGACTGGTGGGGAATCTGCGCCGTTGCGCTCGGAAACCGGGACAGCTGCCGCGGCCCCCAAGCCAGCGCGCGTTTCTCCTGTTCCGGTGTGCCCGGATTCCATGGCAGCGTCATCTCCTCCTGCCGAGACGGCTGCCGCGGCCCCCAAGCCAGCGCAGGTCGGCCCTGTACCAGGAGGCCCGGCTTCTATTTCAGCGTCGACTTCCCCCACTCGTCCCTCTCCACGGGCTGAGGAGCCAGATGTTAGTGAGAGTTCGGTGGGTCCGGCTGTCGAAGTCCCGGCGCCGGCTTCTCCTGACCAGCGCCTCATCCCGGTCCCTGGCGCATCGCCTTTTCTTGAGGATGATGTGATGGAGGAGGTTGGGGGTGCCGCTCCGGCCTCTGCTGCCCCACTGCCCCTGGCGGATGCCTTCGTGCTCGCCCAAGCGAGCGTCCGGCAGGTCTTGGCCGCGCTTGGACGTGAGCGAGAGGAGCAGACGGTTGAGAGGGATCGCCTCCTCACCTGGTGGAACCTTTTGCGGGAGCGGACCGCGGAGGTCAAGGGCGAGCTCGATTCCAGGCGGGAGTCGCTTGACTTCATGGAAGCGCTCCTCAACCGGCAGAAGCAGGCTGTCGACCGTTTGGACGCCAAAACACGGCGGCTCCACAGGGAGGCCCTTGAGGCACATGCCCAGGCCGAGGAGAGCCTCTCTGCCGTGGAGGAGATACGGCAGAGGTTGGAGCGCCGTAAGCGCGCCGTTGAGGACCAGGAGCGTTCCTCGGCAGCCGAGGCGGAGAGGGTCGCCGCGCGGCTGGCGGCAGGCGAGGACGACCTGCGAGCTCGGGCCAGGGAACTAGAGGCCTGGAAGGCAGACCTCGCCACGAGGGAGGAACAGGTCTCCCGCGAATGCTAGGCGATCCTGGATCGGGAGTTGGCTGCCGACTTCCGGGCTTCTTAGTTGGAGCGGCTCGCCCAGACTCTCCGCCTTCGGGAAAGCTCCCTGGCGGTCAAGGAGAAGGAATTCTCCGAGGGAAACCACGGCGCCCTGCAGGCAGCCCACCACGAGGTAGAGGAGCCCTTGGCCTTGCGGTCATCCGAGGCACGTGCGGTCTCGAGCTTCGTCGATCAGGCGGGGTCCGCCTTGGTCCCCCTTGGCTTCAGCCCGGTGAAGGCAGTGGCTCCTGCACTGATGGTGGCTGAGGTGATCCCCGCGCTGGAGTCACTCGGCGCCAAGCTGAGCAGGCTGGACTCGGTGGTTGCCAGCGAGCTTGAGGCAAAGGGACGGGGCCTGGCCTTGGAAGTTGCCACGCATGTGTTGGCATGCTTCAGGAGCCGGGACCCTTCTTTCTCACTGGAACCAGCGAGAGAGGGCTCTGCCGCGGAGCGGGAGGAGACGGCCAGGGCTGAAGTCGGGGATGTGGCCGCCCTTGTAGCCTCTAGGTTCCGGCGTGAGCCAGGAGGACCCTAGGACCTGCTTCTTTCTTTTTATCGAGTTTGTAGTCCAGCTCATGGAGCCATGAATAAATAGACTCTCTTGAATGTTTGTTCCTGTGATGTTTTCTGCCTTCTTCTTGGTTTTGCCTGGCCGAGCCCTCAGCTCCGCAAGGTACTCAGAGGCCTTCACCAATCTCGAAGCTCTGCACAGGCACCTTCCCCGGGTCCTTACTGTAGTAAGGGCCCCAGAGGTCTCCGGAGCTCGCCCCATGAGGATGGGGAGGTCCGGATCTGCCGGCGACGTGGCGGGCCCGGAGCTCCTTTCTAAGGAGAAGGAGGTCCGGGCCCGCGGGACACGTGGAGCCTTCTGAGCTCCCCCCTGGAGGGGGAGGTCCAACTTCTGCTGGGCACGCGGCAGGTCCGGAGCCCCTCCTGAGGAGGCGGGAGCTCCGGCCCCGCTGGACACGTGGGGCCTTCGGAGCTCCCCCCCTAGAGCGGGAGGTCCGGCTTCTGCCAGCCACGTGGCGGGTCCGGAGCCCCCCCTGAGGAGGCGGGAGCTCCGGCCCCGCTGGACACGCGGGGCCTTCGGGCCTCGCCCCTATTGAAGGGGTGGAACCCGGACCTTCCGGTCCTGTGCTGGAGTAGTCGATAGCTCCTTGCCCCCGTTGCTGTAACCTGGAGGACCTGCACACAGATAGAGGAAACGTAATTCTCCTCGAGGGTTCTCCTTTCCCCGTCTCTTAGTCTTATTCGGCTTACGGTCCTAGTCCGGTATACGGGGCATGGGCAATTCTGTGCGTGAGGCACCGGGGCTCCGGCTCCCTCCAAGGTCTGGTACGACCGTCCGATCCCTAGTACTGGACCGTGCGTCGGGGAAGCAGAGCGCACAGGCTTTGGGTACGGAACCAGGCAAAGCGGCTGTACTCCCCTGGACCTCCGGAGGGCAGGGTGTGCATGCTTTGGGTACAGAGCCGGCTAAGCGGGATACGCACCCTGGACCCCCCATGCACGGCGCAGGCCTTTCCTGGAGGTGACCAACTGACACCGCAACACCTGACTGGGGAGGCCCGAGAGGCCCACCTGGCCATTGGCAGGTGCCTCAAGCGCAACCGCCTTCGGTGGGATAGCAAATGCTGACTATGGATGAGCGCGGGAGAGAGGGAGCTAAATGTACGGTGAGCATACATAGAGAGTGCGATCATAAAAATTAATGCGTAATTTAAATGAGCACATGAGAGAGAGAGAGCGAAGTAGAACAGGTTTCTGTGTAAATACCCATAGGGGGAAGTCAGACTGTACATGAAGGCAACGTCCCGCCTCGTTAAGAAGGGAAGCAAGACTCTACGCGCTTAGGGTCGGAACCAGGCCAAGCTGGATGTAGTCCTGGACCGTCCCTTGAGACTTAGCTGCCCCAAGCGCTGTTCCTAGACTCTATGGGATTTATTACAGAAGGGTATGGCCCTGTTCTACTAATGCTCAGGGGGTAGGACTTACAGTGTTGTTCCATGCCAAGGGTTTGGGAACGGATCCCATACTCGGTTGAAAGGCATGTGTACCTGGGGCGGCAACTTTCGTGACTCGGAAGGGACCTTCCCGGCTGGGGGAGAGTTTATAGGTCCTTCGCGGGAAGTGTGTGCCGCGGCACCAGGTTGCCTTCCTGCAGGTCCCTGACGCATTTGGTCCTTTGGCGGTAGTGCTAGAGCACCAGCCGAGACCGTGCATTCTGGGGTGTCACCTGCAGCCGGGCCTCGTCGACGAGGTCATCATCTTCACGCTGGATCAGGTCCCGCGCGGCTTCTGCTGGGTGCCCAGGGGTACCCTCCCCTTCTGGCTAAGGCCTTCAAGGGGTATGAGAACCCGGACTCTTCTTGGGAGACTCAAGGCGTCTTTCCCCTTCTAGCTAAGGCCGTCAAGAGGTTCACAGACCCTGGGCGGCCCCCAGGAGGTTGGGCTGAGGCACAGAGACGCGCACTCGGGTGAGGTCGTTATCTTCGCGCTGGAGCGGGTCCTGCGCGGCTTCCCCCGGGTGCCCCGGGGTACCTACCCTCCCCTTCTGGCTAAGGCCTTCAAGAGGTGGGAGGTCCCGACCTCTTCTTGGGAGACCCAAGGCGTCTTTCCCCTTCTGGCTAAGGCCTTGAAGAGGTTGACAGACCCTGGGCGGCCCCAAGGAGGTACGGCCAAGGCACAGAGGCGTGCACTCGGGTGGAGCTGGCCCGGTTCCGCCCCATCGGGGCTGGTGCTTGGGCTGCTGCGATTACTTGGAGCTTCTTCAAGGTTGACATCGCAGCAGTGCAGCCTCCACTGACTTTTCGGGGTAGCCGCAGTCGGCTACTGCCCCGGCTCATCATCACCGGAGCTGGAGTCCTCACTGTTGTGCACCGTCTTTATGACGCGCTGAGGCTCCTGGAACCCCACCTGGTGGCCAACGCTGACTGAGGCGTCGACCTTCTGCTTGCCCTCCCTCTGAGGGAGGGGCGGAGCATCAGCTCTCAGCTGCCTCCCTTTGCGGAAGCGTTCTGCGAGCCTCTGGATGTCCCAGCACTCGGCAGCAGTATGATTGCTGGTGCCATGCACGGGGCATAGCTCGCCTTGGTCACCATCTGGGGCCGGCGACTGTCACTGCCTTTTGTCGGGGCACGACCCCCGAGCTCCTCTGGGTGCCGCTGCCACGGCAACGGGAGCCACGGCCGAAGACTTCATCTTGCCACTCCCCCGGTTCTTGGCTTTCTTGCCGCCTCCATAGGAAGCAGCGCCAGATCCGGGCTGTCCCCCTGACTCGGAGGTTGGCAGTGAGTGCCAGTTCCGCCCTTCGGCTGCTCTGGCGCACTTGTCCGCCTGGCTGAAGAGCTCGGAGACATCGCGGACCTCTCTGGTCGCGAGCTTCTCAAGCATCTTCTCATCCCGGACACCCTGCCGGAACGCCACAACCACAGAAGCACTTTGAATGTGCGGGATGGTGTTGCGTACCTGGGAGAACCGCTGGATGAAGGAGTGCAGTGATTCCCCAGGTTGTTGTTTGATGGCGTGGAGGTCAAGCTCCATGCCAGGACGGGTGTAGGAACTGCCGAAGTTGGCAATGAACTGCCGGCAGAGCTCTCCCCAGGAAGTTATCGAACCCTGGGGGAGGTTCATGAGCCAAGACCGGGCTGGGCTGGTCAAGGCGACGGGGAAGTAGTTGGCCATGAAGGCCTCATCCCCTCCTGCAGCAAGTATGGCGGTGGAGTAGATCTGGAGGAACTCTGCCGGGTTGACGCTGCTGTCGTACTTCTCGGGCAGGTGCAGCCGAAACTTGCGCGGCCACCTCGCGAAGCGAAGGTGGGGCGCCAGGGCCACGCATCCTTCCCCTATTGCTGCAGGCGTTGGTGCCGTGAACGCTTGGTTCGCTGCTGGCACAATGTACCCGGGTATGGGCAAGGCTGCTCCATAGACCGGGGGTGCCGTTTGCAGGGCATATGGCTGTGGCATATGCTGCGTGGCGTATGCCTGGGGCAGAGTTCGCGTGGCGAAAGTCTGCGCCTCAGGCAGGGTTGAGGCAGACGTCATGCTGACGCCGGCCTCTTGGCTGCGACGCCTTTCTCGTCGTCGCTCAAGGAACACTCAGGCGTCTTGGCCCAAGTGGCATCGTTCCAGCTCAGTCCTCAGGTCCGTCGACGGAAGCCTGGAGGAGCTGGAATCCGCCGTCTGTCCGTCAACCGTCGGCGTGCGTGTCAGCGACACAGCCGGTTGGCCAGAGCGTCGTCCCCGCCGAAGTCGAGGGTTTGCGGCGGCGACGACGAGACGGTCTACCTCACGAATCCACTGCTGGGTCGCTGAATGGGGCGCGTCCCCAGCAGGTGGATTGTGCAGTAGCACTCTTGCTGCAGCCAGCGCACCCCCGTGGGGAACGCTCAGCGCTGCAGAAGATCTCACGCTAGTCGGAGCCTGCATTGCCGGAGTCGGCTGCTGGCTTCCAGCTTGCGCCGACACACTCCGTCCTGAGCGTGTCGACACGTATTCCCCGCTAGTCACGGTCCGTCATGAACGTGGGGGAGGAGAGCTTGCCGCTGAAGGAAGCTTCGTCATCTTCGTCGGCAGAAACTCGTCGCGCAAGGGAAAAGCCCCCTTCCTGGCGTGCCAAATGTCGAAGTTTGTGATCGACACTTCCCCTGGACCTGCTCTGGGAAGCCCGCGGAGGTTCTTTTTCGGAGGGGCTAGTCGCTTGCGGAGAGCTTAAGCGTAGGGACAAGTGAGGGAGAAGCTTGACACGGCAAGTTTTACGTGGTTCAGGCCGCCGGAGCGTAAAACCCTACGTCCACGGCAAGCAGAGGTGCTCGCTGTATTGCTTGTTTCTCAGGACCGGAGCCCTAAGCTTGAGGATGGGTTATGCCTAGAGTTCGAATGTCTATAGTGCGAACCCTTGCTAACGTTGCCTACCCGAGCCTTTTATAGTCCAAGGCTCGAGTGGCTTACAAGGGGGGCCCGGACCCTACAGGTGTGTGACACCCTCATCTCGGGTGTCAGCATATGTTCATGTTTTATGAAAAGGAAACATTTTAAGAGAAGAAGGAACAGAGAAAAATATCAAAAAGATAGCCAATAAGAGCCGAATCCAGCTCTCAGAAAGCGCCAAAGACAACTTACTGCGGCCGCTGGCCACGTGGCGTGTTCGGAGCTCATCCCTGCAAAGTGGGGAGAGGCCGCCGCCAAGCTGGCTACGTGGCAGGCTCGGGGCTCGTATCCGCAAAAAGGGAGAGGTCCGATCCTATGGGACACGTGTTGCCCACGGAGCTAGCCTCTGCGGAAGAAGCAAAGGCATTTCCGCAGGACACGTGTCATCCTCGGAGCTAGTCCTCGCGGAAATCAGAAGACCAGTCGTACGGGATACGTGTCGATCTCGGAGCCCATCTCCGAGAAGTCCTGTTCTATTGACACGTGTCGCCACCAGAGCTTATCTCCGGGAGGTCTGTCGCTGTTGGACACGTGTCGACCTCGGGGGCATGTCCCTGAAGAAAGGAGAGAGGAAGGACCGGCGCCAACACGTGGCGTGCGCGGAGCTCACCTCCAAAGGAAGGGGAGGTCTCGGTCGATTGACATATGGCACAACCGGAGCTCGTCTCTGCGGAGAAGGAGACACCAGGCCCTGGAAGGACACGTGGAGCCTCCGGAGCTCATCGCCGCGAAGGTAAAGAGTTCTGGAGCGGCGGTTACGCATAAGAGTATCAGTACGTAAAGGAAACCGACCTAAATTCCACAACGTTACCGCACCAAATCAACTAAATATAAGATGATAGGATCCAACGGCGATTTGAATGAGACTCTTATTCGGGATACAATTAGATTAGGACTCTTCTCTTCCCGATTATAAATAGAACCCAGAACCTGTGGACGAAACCACAACTTTCTTTTCAATTCCAGAGTCGAGTAAACCATCGCCGAAGCGCAACAATGGAGATCATTGGAGGAGAACCAAGCGGTCTGAGGAGGACCTCGAGAACCAAGAAGGGCATAAGGTAGGACTCCGACACAACCTTACGGCATCGTTGTACTCCCCTTGCATCTGTTCTTTGATTTATTTCGAACAGAAGCCTTCTCATGGACAGATCACTTGATGATCAGGTTGATCTAAAGACAAGATCATTGCCACGTCCACCTTTGATCCGAACACCTCTGTCCATGCAAGCCATGCGAGAACACACCAGTCTAATAAAAATCATAGGATAGTATGCATGTGCATCATCTCATCTAGTTTAAGGTTTGTGCATGATATTGATTGCTGTGAATCTTGTATGCACGTGATCCTACCTAGCAGGACAAGCTCAGGGAGCTGTCTACGACGAACTGCAGCAACAAGGTTTTGGGGTTCAAGAACAACCGGAACCGCAAGAACAAGGCAAGTGCTCCTTGACCATGTTAATCCTATGTTTTGGGAAAAACTATTTTGTTTTGCAAAAAGGTGTGTGTGCAGAGTCAAAAATGATGGGAAACCCTTTTATAGGAGTTTACTAGTTTTGGTTAAACCACCCATGTCGCCTGGGAAGTTTACGAGTCGGGTATAGTTTTTGCTTTATGCTTCGCTGAGTCTATGGGATTGGGAAGCGAGATAGATGTGTCTAGCTAACTGCACTCGTATTGATAATGAGAAACTGATGTTAATAATGGACATGGATCGGAGGGAGATCTAGGCAAGACTGGGTTTGTGAACGAGGTAGCATGATACGGTGGTTTTCTTGCCATAGATCTAAGGACCGGTTCATGCATGCACATGCCAGGATAACAGTGCCACCACAAGGCCAAGTATGGGTGCGGCTTAGCTGAGTAATTAGGTAAGTTGCTAGAGTGTAATGGACTGTGGAAGGTGCAGGGAATGGGAGTCGAGTGACGACTGCCCTAGGAACTGCATGGCACAAGAGGGGGCCCGTGGGTGGGAGAATTGGAGATTCTAGCCTGCCGGTGAAACCTTAGTGAGTCCATACATCTAGTAGCCCCTTTGTAAAGGCTATTTTGTGATCTCTTGACCATACACCGACGGTTGTGTACTGGTATAATGGAGGTTATGCAGTCGCCGACGGGTGACAAAATCACAAACTTGTGGGTAAAGAGGTGCAAACTCTGCAGAGTTATTAAAACTATCATGATAGCCGAGCTTACGGTCACGAGCACCTGGCTAAACTGCCATGATTAGTTGGGATGGTTATTGGGAGGGTTTTTGGTTATGGTTATTGGTTTGGTTATGGTTTGGTTTGGGACTGTTGAGTCTGGGTGATGAGATGGTTGCATGACTGTTGGGTCATGACATGAGATTGGTCTCGGTGTGAGACGAGGTTGTTTTATGAGATGAGATGGTAGCAAATACGAGAAGGTATTCGTGAGATGGTAGCGAATACGAGGAGGTATTTGTGAGTATGAATAAAGGATTGGTTAATGTTTGGATAGAACACGGGAAGTGATGGAGGTATGTTGGTAATTTAATACATGCTGGGATTACATCTAAAGTTAAGTTGCTGTTTTATCATGGTTTTATAAATCTGCTTTTTCTGCAAATAAGCCCTTTTATACCTACCTTGTTTATGAGCTGCATATCATGTGTTTTCCCGCACTTGCTGAGTACATCATTGTACTCAAACTTGCATTATTACTTCATCATCAGCAGCAGGAGAAGCCTACCATGAAGACCAAATGGAGCATTATGGCGTGTGATCTGTTCTCAACCTTGCCTGTGGAGGGAACGGAGATGGAACCACTACTGCTTAGATTTATTTCCGCATTAGTTTAATTGCTTCCGCTTTAGAAAGACTTCCACTGCATAGAAATAAGACTTCCGCTGTGAGCATGAGTCCAAGACTCATGAGGTATTGTAATAAACTCTGTTATTCGTGGTAATATATAATCTGAATTCAGTTTGTGGAACATATGTGTATGTGTGATGAACATCCTGGGCACACAGATGCATTAGTTCTCGGTTCCGTGGTTTTCCCACAGAATTGAGGGCGTCACAAGGTGGTCCCGGGGAGATTGTCTGCCAACTACCGTATCTGCAGTTATGCCGGTAGTTGTCTCTGGCAAAGGCTTCCGAGTCTTCGTTCTGCCGCCCTGCCCATGCCACAAGCTAGTCGTAGTGGTTGATGACGGCGGGGGCGGCAGGGGATGTCTTGTCGATGTGTTTATTGGCTGGCAGGTTCTGACACTGCGCGCCAGTCTGTGATGCGACTGGACGCAACGGCACCTGACAGAGGCGTGCTCCGCATCTCCGCGTCTTGGGAAGGCGCGGGCCTTGAATACCTTGTACGGGCAAGGTATGGTGCGCCTTTACGCTTGCTGCCTACCGCGCGGGGGCAGGCAGCGCTGTCCCGCTGGACACGTGGCAGGCCCGGAGCTCCCTTCTGAGGAGGGGAGGTCCGGTCCCACGGGACACGTGGAGCTTTCGGACCTCTCCCCGAGGAGGGGGGAGGTCCTGCTTCTGTCGGCCACATGGCGGGCCTAGAGCTCTCCTTTGAGGAGGGGGAGGTCCGGCCCCACGGGACACGTGGAGCCTTCGGACCTCTCCCCGCGGAGGGGGAGGTCCGGCTGCTGCTGGCCACATGGCGGGCCCGGAGCTCTCCTCTGAGGAGAGGGAGGTCCGGCCCCGCTGGACACGTGGCGCCTTCGGAGCTCTCCCTGCGGAGAAGGGCGAGATCCTTAGGCATTTTCCCCTGTGCGCGGGGGTACCCCATATCGCGGGTACCGAAACCATAGATCTGCTTGTGTCGATTGAGGACCGAGCCATGTGCGGGCCTGTTGAACAAGCTAGAACAGTACCGAAGACATACCGGCTATATGGGAACCGGGAAACCGATGTAATTCGGGTAGCGATATGTTGAGGCATTGCTTGTCCTCCAGAGGGTAGGTTGAGAGCAGCGAGGTGTAAATTGGCTAGAAGGTACCGTGGATGCTCCGCGTGGAGACCTCCTGCTCGAGACGATAGGACCGGTTCAACACTTGGCTAACAGATGAAAGGCAGGGGCGGACCTAGGTGGGTGGCCGGGTATGCCTGTGCATACCCAGATTTTTCAGAATTCAATGAAGATCTTCTTTGTAATGGTTTCTGTAGGCAACATCGAGTACGGGCGTACTTGACGGGTGTGACGGACCGGAATCCGTACACTCAGGATCTCAGAGGGTGGTGCCGCACGATGCGACACCCGACATCACACATTATAAGGACAACATTGCATTACATAGAAAACCAACCGAATGTGTAGAAAGTAGTACAAGACTTCAGTTAGAAACTAAGTATTGAGGTTACAACAGAGGAAGCTAAGTTTATACAACTCACGCCCATCTATCTAGCAAAAGTCGGTTGCCCAGCCCTATGGACAACACACACTAGATTCACTCCTCAGCTCAGCGCGGCGTGTACAGCTTCCACTAAGCCGTGGTCCCCGATGGAGGGTAGCCCTCGCCGGTGGACTCGTACCCCGAGTCTGTGGGGTAATCCTCACCTGAAAAACACTTATCAAAGCAACCGTGAGCACGATGGCTCAGCAAAACTTAACCGACTCACCTACACATGAAACTCTACATGCAGATTATACAAACATAGGATGGGCCATTGCAGCAAAGGACACGCCTACAAGTTCATTCTTAATTCATCTTTTAGCCACAAGCTAACAGTTCATGGAATATGAAATTTAGTGAGCGATATTTGGTGGCACACATGTAGCAATACAATTATATCATAACAGCAATGTTGAATCATCACATTTCATACGTTAACCTACGTCAAGACTCAGTGACCAAGTGGTACTCATCACCGTGAGGGATGGTGAATTGACTCGATATACACCTGCAGGGATACCTGAATAGCACATCACGTACGCCCACCCGTGGAGCTTCACAGAACGCTCACTCGATGTCGTACGGAACAACCTTTCTCCAAACAGCCCAAACGGCGAACCGGTTGCACCCAAATGGGCAGGAGGTTCCCTACACAGAGCATCTCTCTATGCCCGTTAGCAGATTTCCACCTTGCTGCCCTCAACCTAGACCTATAAATCGGTGCGTTATGCCTCGATGCCCGGAGGTATAGGTTACATTGGTCTATCGGAGCCCATATATCCGATATGCCTTCGGTACGTTCAAACTTGATCAGCGTGGGCTGCACACGGATTTGTCCTCAATCGACATGGACAGGGCTGCGCCCACAATACTTCCTCTTGCTGCGCCCTAGCCCCTGCCTAGTCTCATTTTCTTACTAAAGTGATCTCACATCACTCGATCCAATCCCGTGTGTCCCGACACCTATACTCGCGAGTAGATTCCAACTACTTGACTTGTACCGAAGTTCTATGAACATTAAGCACAGCCGGACTACTCGAGGACCTAGACACTACCCTCACTGTTGTAGGAAAATCTGGTTATGCACTTTGGTTTCATCCATCCTACACCTAATGCACAAACATAACTCATGCTAAGTATACATAAAGCAAAACTTTATAAAGCGTGTTAATGCAAACCGGGGCTTGCCTTGTTGCTGCGGGTCAGAGGTTAGTGCTTCGTCCGAAAGGAGAAAGTCCAGCACTTCCGGGGTTTCCTCGCCTTCAGCGACTATACGTAAGCAATATACTATATGTCAATTTAAATGCAATGAGTTAAATTGAAGATTTAAAGACCATAACTCTAGCTAGCCCTCCCCTTTGGCTCTTAAATTTTTTATGGTGTCTTGGTAGGGTCCTAACCAGAGTCTTGACCATGTTTCATTTGAAACAAAGTTCATTTGAGCTCTGTACAAATAAAAGTCTATTTGGTCATTACTAGAGCTTCTAAGGATTTCCAGAAATTTTCATGGCTCCAACCATTACTTTCTGGAAACTAGAATTTGAAATGGTTCTAATGGAATTGGTTTCATGTCATTTGAAGAATCCTAGACGAAGTTATGCCCAAAACAATATTTGAGAAAATCTGAAAAATGTTTCTGTACATTTCCCATTTTCTCAGGGCAGTTCACTTAATCATGCCATTAGGGGGACTAAATGAGCATGCATGGATCTGAATTTTTTTCTGTGACTCAAGGATTTCCAAACGAACATCCCAGCCAAATTTCAGAATTTTCAATAAAACAATTCTCCAGATAAAATTCCCAACAGTTTAAAGTTTGGGGAATTAATTCTGAAAACTTTAAGTTTCATGAGCTGAATTTTATTTTTCTGGAAATTACTCGAAAAGATGAATCCAACAAATTTTGGTTCACTCAATTTGGAGTTTGCTACACCAATTTATGAATTTTCTAAGTTGGAGCTAAAACTGGAATTGTTTTTCTATTGCAAATTCGAGATGGGCCCATGGTTTAAGTTGCAGCCAATAGGATTTGAGGACACACGGGACCGCAGGGTTTTAATTGTGTATTCACACTCGATCGCTAGCCACAACCGATCCCGGGTTTAAAATTCCCTCGCTGACAGGTGGGCCAGCCCTCCCTTCTTCTTCCTCCAGCCTTCCCTTCCCGCGTGCACGCTCTCCTCGCGGACAGAGGCGGCGCCTCGCTGGCCTCCTGCTCCCGGCCATCTCCCGGCCGGAGACTCGCCGCCCGGATGATTTCAGGGTCGGGGAGTTCGTTGGAGGGGTCAGTACGGGTGCTAGAGGACCGGAAACGTGTCGGCGTCGTACGGCAGCCTCGGGAGAGGTTCAGCACCGTCGGCCGGTGGTCCTAGCCCACAAAAAGCTTGAGTGATTGGCTTTAGAGCACCCTTGGATGCTAGGGAAGCTCGGCAAGAAAGAACCGACGCGTGAAAACACCTCTAAATAGGTTCTCACCATGCACCCGATCGATGCCGCCATGGTTGAGCTCAGAAAAATGGAAATTGATCGGTCTACATGGTGTTTACAGCTAGGGTTGTGAAGAAAAGTTGGTCGCCAACTACTTTAGCTCCTTTGTGCACGATTTGATGAACTCTAAGTGAGAATTGAGTGCGAATTTTGGAATTTCATACCGAAAGGTCCGTGGAGATGCTCCGGGAGAAGAACGGCAAATTCAGCTGCTAGGGTTCACGGCTTGCTCCCAGTTTTTGATGGAAGCAGCACCAAGGCAGGGCGCTCCCGTGGCCGTGCTGGCTCAGGCGTGAAAACTTCTGTGAAGAGCTGTCCACGGACGTCCAGTCGCTGGTTTGTTTATGTCGCCACAGAGGACATTGTGTTCTCGGTATAAAGAAGCTTGGCTAGCCCGGTTGTGTGTGGAGAAGGTAGGGGAGAACCCCTCAGTGCTGTTTATGCGGCTCGGGGAGCTCGGGGGCACGAGTTTGGTTGTCTCCCGATCGAATTTCAGAGAGGGCGGCGAGCGTCTGTGTTTCTTGTCGAGCAACGAAACAACGCGGGGGTCCGTGGTTTGCAGCGTTCGGGGAGCCTTCGTGAGCAAGCAGCCGCGCGGTGCGCCAGCCGGTCGTGCGTTGAGGAGGTGGCAGCCCGAGCAGCTCGGTGTCGACCGCTGCGGAGACCCGGAGAAACAGAGCTTGCGCGTGTGTGTTGCTTCCCTCAGTGGCTTGACTGACATGTGGGTTCCCTTCTCCCCTCTAATTCTTTTCCTATTTTTGTTGCAAATATCCCATCTACTGACACTTAAATGGTAACCTTAGCCACCAAGTCAGTGAGTAAATTTGAATACACCAAAATGAAACTGGTTTGGCTGAATTTGCTTCACATTTGAATTTGAAATTCAAATTCAGTTTTGAATTAATGCAAATTTAGCTCCCGACAAGATGAACTCCAATGGGGATGAAAATTTATGGACTAACTCAGAAGATTAGTTTGAATATGGAGTCAGCTTTTGAATTCAAGTGATGGAAACTAGTTGCAATTTGAATTTGCATTCAAATAGCCCTTTTTACAAATGTCTCCCAAAAGTGGCTCAAAACAGTTTGGATTTGCATGAAACTTGGCCTGAGCCTTCCCAAAAATATTTAAGGTCTAGGGTGAGCTCAACCTCTCATGTTTATGTGTATGAACTCCTACTTTTTGGAGTTATGGGTTTCCCCTCTAATCACCCTCTTGATTGAGTTTACTTGCTCTTCACAAATGTTCATGAGCTAACCACTAAGTTGGCTGTGGTGTGGTGATGTGATGAACGTTTTTGCAAGTCCATTCTTGGGCTTTTACATCCCTCCCCCCTTAAAAGAATCTCGTCCCGAGATTATAACAGAAGAGACGGCGATGTAATAGGTACCTACCCGTGATGAGACGCCATGAAGTCCGGGTAGTTTGAGCGAAGGAACTCCTCGCTCTCCCACGTCGCTTCTTCAGCGGTGTGGTTGCTCAACAGTATCTTGTAGAACCACAGCGTTCGGCTACGTATGGTCCGAGCCTTCTCATAAATAATTGCCACCGGATATTCAGCACACGTCAAATCTGGTTGCAGGTCGCCAATGTCTTCGGTGGGAACAGCAGCCGTATACTTCAGACATTTTCGTACTTGTGAAATATGGAAAACGTCGTGAACACCAGCGACAGATGCCGGTAGCTCCAGTCTATATGCCACTGGTCCACACTTCTCGGTGATAGCATAAGGTCCAATAAATCGGGGAGCGAGTTTCCCCTTCACGCCGAATCAGTGTATGCCTTTCATTGGGGACACACGGAGATACACGTGTTCCCTGACATCGAAGTGTAGTGGCCTACGCCTCTTATCAGCGTAACTTTTCTGTCGGGATTGAGCGGCCTTTAAGTTGGCTTGAATAATCCGAACGCGCTCTTCGGCGTCGTTCACCACATCAACCCCGAATGTGACCCTTTCACCGGACTCGCACCAATTCAGTGGGGTGCGGCATTTGCGACCGTAGAGAGCCTCATATGGTGCCATCTTGATACTCGCCTGATAGTCATTGTTGTACGAGAATTCCGCCAACGGTAGATTATTATCCCAGTTTCTACCGTGGTGGATGGAACACGCTCTCAACATGTCTTCTAATACTTGGTTCACCCTCTCAGTTTGTCCATCAGTCTGAGGGTGATAGGCGGAGCTTCTAATCAGCTTAGTACCCAAAGCAGCGTGCAACTGCTCCCAGAAACAAGCCACAAATAATGCCCCTCGGTCTGAGATTATGGTCTTGGGTACTCCATGCAACCATAGAATTCTTGCAATGTACAAGTCCACATATCTGCTGGCATGGAAATGTGTATGCACGGGAATGAAGTGAGCCGACTTGGTTAGTCAGTCAACAATTACCCAAATGGTTCCAGAAATATTTCCAGAAATTTATCCCGCACATCCATTGGTTCAACTAAACAAAAGTTATGCCCTGTTCAAGTTCAGCAAATATTTTCCCGAAAACAGGGGAGGTTATTCCTAAGTCTTTGTGAATAAATCTATACTCCCAACTGACTCTTAGTTCAATATAGGAGTTCATTACCCCCTAATAGAATCTTAGACTCCAAATTTACTCTTTTTCTTTTCAAACCTTCTTTTTCATGCAGTTCAAAACATATCACGTACTATGCTTCCTCACCAAATCAAAAATCCTAACCGACTTTATACCGGCATATACATCTCAAGTGGTGGCACTAAAACGATCACTCACAAACGTTTTCTAAACGCCATGTTCTACTCGTGGTTAAGGTACCTGCAGAAAACCACTCAATGGTGATGCACACAAGGGGTTTGTCATTTCAGGCAGGTCCATATCATAGTAAAAACATACGCCCCGTATCATTGTCATACGGGCCATCCTTGAGTCAGGTCACGTCTCAAGGTACATGATTGGGTTATTCACCCTCGACGGGGCCTCCACACCTTTGCAATAAAGCACACCGGTGGAAAAGCGCTTTCGTATGCCTCATGGGACATGTAGAGTCCTAGAGAACACACTTTGTGTTACGAACCACATGATGGGGTCTCCTCCTCTTGCCCCTGGCTTTGCACACTGGAGGCTAGTGCCATTCATATGTCTCTAAGACATGAAGGGTCTTAGAAAACATATTCACTTCCCGTCCATTGTTGAACGGGACATCCCACACTACTTTCCTCGTATGGAGGAGCTAACCGAAATTGATCCGCTTTCGGTGGCGTTCCTTACCATTCTTACCTCCACGTAGGTGCGTCGTTACGGAATTGAAATACTGAAGAGTAACAAAAGGTCAGCTTGCCACCTTAAGTAACTATGCTAATAAGACTCCTTATGTGGGCATACTATACGTTCCTCACTCGTATACCTCTAAGTTTTTGAAAATAGACTCTTTTCGTGTGTGCTATTCCCAATGCGGCTCTGATACCACGCTGTGAGGGGCACGCGCCCCAACTGGGTCAGCACGGCTTGCCCGAGAATCGCAGTGGGTGGTGCCGTGCGAAGCGGCACCCAACAGTATGCACAAAAATACGGTAGAACATAATGAAACCAATTTATTACTCAACATAAGATATTTTACAACATAATGTACATACGCAGCGGAATTTAAAAGCTGGACATCTATTCACTCTCGACCCTAGCGACGCTGAAGAGAAGTCGTTCAGCCCGTGAACGCTTCCTACTAGCTTCACCCAAAAAAGGCAGCGGCTAGGTTTCCAATGAGTTGATCGAACCATGAGGTTCATCGTCTAACCGATCAACCTTCTTCATAGCAGGCATCCTGCTACCTGCAAAAACAACTCAGAAGCAACCGTAAGCACTAAGGCTCAGCAAGTCTTAACCGTCAATCCTAAACATGTAACTCTACATGCAGGGGTAGTAAGACAGTAGGAACATGAATTTGCAAAATGAAGCTTGACTAAACTTCATCCTTATATTCAGATTCTTATAGCCTTCATTTTAGTGGTCCTCACGCCTCACAACACCGGAAGTCCACAATCAAACAAGAAACGCTTATCCTGATGTTGCTAGCATAAGGTGAAATAGAAACTTAGTTGGCACTATATCTAATTCAGTCAAGGTTCCAATACAATGATTAATCCATGAACAACAAGTTAAGAGACTTAGTTCCTCTTCTTACTACGTCACGACGCAGTGGGCAAGTATGCTCAATCCTCTTCTGCGAGTGACGGTGATTCGAATCAATAACAACCCGGAATACAGGAAACATACACCCGCCTCGAAAGACTCTCACAAGAGCTCTTTCTTATGTTGTATGCAGCAACCTTTCACACGACACCCCGACATAGAAAAATGTTTCGCGCCGAGCAGGATGGTCCTCTACGCGAACACGTCGAAGTTGCGTGCAAAGGATTTACACCTCCCGACTTCTCAAGGCCATTCTCACGCGAAGGATGAGTTTCTATATCATGGTCCATCGAGTTACATCCGGTTTCATGGGTCCCATACCCCACTATATATCCGGTACATCTCAATCTTGTCTAGCAGGGCCACATACGCGCGGTCCTTAACCGATACGGACGGGGCTAAACCCAACCTCCACATTTGCCTTATCATCCCGGCCCAGGCCCAATGTGGTCTCAAGCATTGTCACACCCATTGCAGGTGGAGACCAACCTTGAGCGCTCCATCCTACAGGAACATCCCCGTCCCCATCTCATTTTCATGAGGGTGCTCTTATCATCAACCTCTCGCGAGTAAACTCCATTACTCGACCTTTCTCATGAGTAGCTTTTTACTACTCGACTTCTACCGAGCTAGCTACAACATTATCCTAGCATCTACGATGAGGGAAAGCCTACATTAGACCTTCTACTCAGGGATATATTAGCCATGCAAGTGGGTTTCAATCATCCTTGACATAATGCACAAAATCAAGTCTAATAAACATGAGGTGAAGTAAAGCAAAATTTAAATACGGTACTTATATGCAAACCGGGGCTTGCCTTGCTCAACGGTTTTGTTCGAAGCTAGGAATTAGTCTTCCTCCGGAGAATCCGCCAAGCTCATCACGAGATGGATATCCTCTCTGCAGAGTTGTGTCCTCGTCGAACGTCGATGTCACGTGAACTATTAAGATGATTTATGCACATGTATTCAAAAGCAATTTAGAAAATGATTCGAAGCTGTTGTACAAGTTAACTCACACCTAAGAGGAATAAACAACAGCAAGGTTTCTGTTGTTGGATATACAATCTTAGAGATGATGAAAGCTAGGTGAAAAGGAGGTACTAGTAATCACCATGTGATTAAGTCCATTATATGAACACTTAGACCTAAAAGATGGTAGCTCAAGTTCCAGAGGTCCAATGAAGCTGAAAATTTAACCACAGCTTCTATGTAAGGTATTTAGGCAGTGTGCAAAAATTGAGCTCATGAAATGGCTCAAGGTGATCTCAATAATGCCTTATGTGATTTTCACTAATATGCCTTTACCCCCTAGATATTAAGCTTTCCTATGCTGCAAAGTAGACTTTTTATGAAGTACAAAATGTCCTGAGTCCATAGGAATTGGTTTTACCATTTTTGGAGTTTCCTACATAGAGATACAAATTTTACAAGCTTGGGTAAAAGTCTGAAAATGTCTCTGTTCATTTTCCCATTTTTCAGAGACATAAGGAATGAACACATCATTTGACCAAGCAAATGAGGTCCAATGCCTCTGAAATTTTTACTGGAGTTCAAGTAAATTTGGAAGGATCTTCTTCCCAGATTTGGGAATCTTCCAATACACAGAACTTCTGTAATAAATCCTACAAGATATTCTTTATATGAATTAATGAGCCAAATCCATGGATTTTCATAAATATTGTGCAAGCTTACTCGAGCTTTGGTGGATTGTGCAACTCAAATTTTGAGTTTAAACCGAGACTTAAGAGAATGAACTAGGTTTGGTTTTCGTAGAAATTCTCCCTAGAGGATGGATCATTTGCTGAACGGATTTCGGCTACACGATCTATGGAGGATAGCACACCTTTCTTGTTCAGCAAGTTGGAGGAGAGGGTGGCCGTGGCGCTCCGTCCATGGTGAAACGAAATGGCATCCGCCGTGTGCACCTCGGTTCTTGGCGCCAATCTTCAAATTAAGTCGAACAGCATCTCAGAGCTTCGAGATGAGATGGGGAACACCTTGTGCACGCCCTTGTGCTACTTTTTTGTGTTGGAAACTTGAGCAGCCGAGGCTCGGTTGGTGGCTGGCAATCGGGAACAGAGCAGCGGCGAGGACGGCTGTTTTTTCGCGGGAGCAGACCACCGAGAGAGTATGAGCGGTGTACGGAAGAAAAACCGGTCGAGAGCAGGAGGTGGCACCGATCAGTCATCGGGCGCTGGATTGCCGGGAGCTGGCGCGTGCTGAGGAGCTGAGCACGTCGGTTCACTGCACAGAGTATGACATGTTGGTCCACAGTCCCTCACTCTCTCTTATCCTCCGTGCTTTAAAATTCCCGCACCGCCTTCGTCCAAATTCCACCCAAATTGGATGGTAGCCCAAACAAATATGGGGAATTTGAATCTAAACTCAGATTTCAAAATTGAGCATGTTTGGTTCAATTTTCAAATTCAAATTTGAATTTTAACTCTCCCTCATTTATTCATTGAAATAAATAGTATATGAAACCTAAAATTCTCCAAATTTGAAACATAATCTCTTGAATATCTGAGGAATGCATCGGTGAATTCACTTGGATGCATTTATACAATCTGAGCATGAATCCTTTCAAAATAATTCAAATTGTGTTTAAATTTCCCTCCACTCTACTCATAGAGGAGGTGTACATGAGTTAGATTTTTGGGAGTGAAATTCTTTCCCCTAGGTTAACATGTGTTGAGCATGTGCTAGAGAAAATTTTTAACTCCCTGACATGTCCATATTTGTGTTCATCATTTAATGTGACACAACTCAAGCTTTCCTTTGCCTTAACTTTGTTTCACAATGTGAAATAACATTACAAATTCAGGGCTGTTACATTGATGGTGACTACAGGGTGTGATGCCCTCAATTCTGTGGGAAAACCACGGAACCGAGAACTAATGCATATGTGTGCCCAGGATGTTCATCACACATACACATACGTTTCACAAACTGAATTCAGATTATATATTACCACGCATAACAGAGTTTATTACAATACCTCATGAGTCTTGGACTCATGCTCACAGCCGAAGTCTTTATTCTAAAGCGGAAGCAATTTAGCTAAATGCGGAAGCAAAACTAAGCAGAAGTGGCTCCATCTCTACTCCCTCCACAGGCAAGGTTGAGAACAGATCACATGCCTTAATGCTCCACTTGGTCTTCATAGTAGGCTTCTCCTGCTGCTGATGATGAAGTAATAATGCAAGTTTGAGTACAATGATGTACTCAGCAAGTGCGGGAAAACACATGATATGCAGCTCATAAATAAGGTAGGTATAAAAAGGCTTATTTGCAGAAAAGCAGATTTATAAAACCATGATAAAACAGCAACTTAACTTTAAATGAATGTAATTCCAGCATGTATTGAATTACCAACATACCTCTATCGCTTTCCATGTTCCACCCGAACATTAACCAACCTCATTCTTACTCGCGAATACCTCCTCGTATTCGCTACCATCTCACGAATACCTCCCCGTATTCGCTACCATCTCAAAACAACTTCGTCTCATACCGAGACCAAACTTGTTGCCATGACTCAACAGTCATGCAACCATCTTATCACCCGGACTCAACAGTCCCAACAACCAAACCATAACCAAACCAATAACCATAACCAAGAACCTTCCCAATAACCATCCCAATAAACATCCCAACTAATCATGGCAGTTTAGCCAGGTGCTCGTGACCGTAAGCTCGGCTATCATGATAGTTTTAGACTCTGCAGAGTTTGCACCTCTTTACCCACAAGTTTGTGATTTCGTCACCCGTCGGCGACTGCAGAACCTCCATTATACCAGTATACAACTGTCGGTGTATGGTCAAGAGATCACAAAATGGCCTTTACAAAGGGGTTACTAGATGTATGGACTCACTAAGGTTTCACCGGCAGGCTAGAATCTCCAATTCTCCCACCCACGGGCCCCCTCTTGTGCCATGCAGTTCCCAGGGCAGTCCTCACTCGACTCCCATTCCCCGCGCCTTCCACAGTCCATAACACTCTAGCAACTTACCTAATTACTCAGCTAAGCCGCACCCATACTTGGCCTTGTGGTGGCACTGTTATCCTGGCATGTGCATGCATGAACCGGTCCTTAGATCTATGGCAAGTAAACCACCATCTCATGCTACCTCATTCACAAACCCAGTCTTGCCTAGATCCCCCTCCGGCCCATGTTCATTATTAACATCAATTCCTCATTATCATTACGAGTGCAGTTAGCTAGACACATCTATCTCGCTTCCCAATCCCATGGACTCAGCAAAGTATAAAGCAAAATCCATACCCGACTCATAAACTTCCCAGGCGACAAGAGTGGTTTAACCAAAACTAGTAAACTCCTATAAAAGGGGTTTCCCATTATGTTTGACTCAGCACACACACCTTTTCGCAAAACAAAATAGTTTTTCCCAAAACATAGGATCAACATGGTCAAGGAGCACTTGCCTTGTTCTTGCGGTTCCGGTTGTTCTTGGATCTCAAAACCTGGTTGCTGCAGTTCGTCGTAGACAGCTCCCTGAGCTTGTCCTGCTAGGTAGGATCACGTGCATACAAGATTCACAGTAATCAATATCATGCACAAACCTTAAACTAGATGCGATGATAAACATGCATGCTATCTTATGATTAATTTTATTAGATTGGTCTGTAAGTGTTTTTGCATGGCTTGCATGGACAGAGGTGTTCGGATCAAAGGTGGAGGTGGCGATGATCTTATCTTTAGATCAACCTGATCATTAAGTGATCTATCCACAAGAAGGCTTCTGGAAAGAACAGATGCAAGGGGAATACAACAATGCCGTAAGGTGGTGTCGGAGTCCTACCTTACGCCCTTCTTGGTTTTCGAGGTCCTCCTCAGACCGCTCGGTTCTCCTCCGATGATCTCCCTCGTTGCGCTTCGGCTATGGTCAACTCGGCGAGTTAGGGCTAGGGCTCTAAGTCGTCGGCTCAGGAGTTGAAAAAGAAGTTTGTGGTTTCTGCCAGAGGTTCTGGGTTCTATTTATAATCGGGAAGAGAAGAGTCCTGATCTGTTTGTATCCTGAATAAGAGTCTTATTGAGATCATCGTTGGATCCTATCATCTTATCTTTAGTTGATTTGGTGCAGTAACGTTGTGGAATTCAGGTCGGTTTCCTTTACGTACCGGTATTCTTACGCGTAACAGCCGCTCCAGAACTCGTTACCTTCGTGGCGATGAGCTCCGGAGGCTCCACGTGTCCTTCCGGGGCCTGGTATCTCCTTCTCCGTAGAGACGAGCTCCGGTTGTGCCGCGTGTCAATCGACCGAGACCCCCCCTCCTTTGGAGGTGAGCTCCGCGCACGCCACGTGTTGGCGCCGGTCTTTCCTCTCTTCTTTCTTCAGGGTCATGCCCCGAGGTCAACACGTGTTCAGCAGCGACAGACCTCCCGGAGATAAGCTCCGGTGACGACGCGTGTCCAATAGAACAGGACCTCTCGGAGGTGGGCTCCGAGATCGACACGTATGCCACGCGACTGGTCCTCTGATTTCTGCGAGGACTAGCTCCGAGGATGACACGTGTCCTGCGGAAATGCCTTTGCTTCTTCCGCAGAGGCTAGCTCCGTGGGCAACACGTGTCCCACAGGATCAGACCTCTCCCCTTTGCGGAGACGAGTCCCGAGCCTGCCACGTACCCAGCTTGGTGGCGGCCTCTCCCCACATCGCAAGGATGAGCTCCGATCATGCCACGTGGCCAGCGACCGCGGTGAGTTGTCTTTGGTGCTTTCTGAGAGCTGGATTTGGCTCTTATTGGCTATCCTTTTGATATTTTTCTCTGTTCCTTCTTTTCTTAAAATGTTTCCTCTTCATGAACATATGCTGACACCCGAGATGAGGGTGTCACAAATCTGCCCCCCTTAAATTGAATCTCGCCCTCGAGATTCGTTAGTAGAAAATAGATGGGGAAATTCTTCCTTGATATCCTCTTCACGCTTCCATGTGGCTTCAGCTTCGGTGTGATGGCTCCATTGTACCTTGCACCATCGAATTACTTTGTTTCGGTTGACCCTTTCCTTTACGTCCAAGATTCGGACAGGGTGTTCCGCATAAGTTAGGTCCTTTTGAAGTTCAAGCTCTCCCATTGATACTTTTTCCTCTGGTACTCTCAAGCACTTCTTGAGCTGGGATACATGAAACACGTCATGTACGTCGGAGAGGTGGTTTGGGAGCTCTAGTTGATAGGCTACTTCTCCTCGCTTATCCAGAATCTTAAATGGTCCGATGTAGCGAGGTGCTAGCTTGCCTTTGACGTTGAAACGTCGTTGGCCTCGGATAGGCGATACCTTAAGGTATACGAAGTCTCCTACTTTGAAAGTCAATTTCCTTTGCCTATTGTCCGCATAGCCTTTCTGTCGTGACTGAGCAGCTTTTATGTTCTCCCGTACCGTTTGGACTTGCTCTTAGGCTTCTTGTAGCACTTCGGGTCCAAACACCTGGTTTTCTCTGGTCTCGTTCCAAAACAGTGACGTTCTACACCGTCTACCATATAAGGCTTCGAAAGGCGACACCTTCAAGCTAGCTTGATAGCTGTTGTTATAGGAGAATTCGGCATACGGTAAACTCCTATCCCAACTACACCCATGTTTCAAGGCGCAAGCTCTCAACATGTCCTCCAAAATTTGGTTTGTCCTTTCGGTTTGTCCATCTGTTTGTGGGTGATAGGCAGAGCTAAAATCCAGTCGTGTACCCATGGCTTTCTGCAGCTTCCTCCAGAATCTAGAGGTAAACTGAGAACCTCGATCCGAGACTATCCTCCTTGGAACTCCGTGACGGCACACGATCTGCTCCATGTACAATTCTGCCAATTGTGCAACGTTGTAACTGGTTCTTACAGGGAGAAAATGGGCGGTTTTCGTTAATCGGTCCACAATGACCCAGATGGAGTCGTATCCCGACTGAGTATGTGGCAATCCGAAGATGAAATCCATACTGTTGTCCTCCCATTTCCATTCGGGTATTTTCAAAGGTTGCAACAATCCAGCGGGTTTTTGATGTTCGGCCTTCACCCGTTGGCATGTGTCGCATAGGGCAACGTATTCGGCTATATCCCTCTTCATACCATCCCACCAATAACAAGTTTTCAAGTCCTTGTACATTTTGGTGCTTCCGGGATGTATGGAATAGGGTGAGTCATGTGCCTCCTTCAATATCATGTCACGGAGGTGTCTTATGTTCGGCACACAAATCCTTTTTCCTAGCCAAAGCGTACCCTTCTCATCATCCCTGAAATCCTTCTCTATTCCTTGTGGGATTCTTTCCTTGATCTCCTTGATCTCCTCGTCCGTTGCTTGGCCCTCTCTTATTTCTTGCTCCAATGAGGAGTGGATCTCCATTATTTCCATATTATTCAAGAATCCGAGGTGTAATCGTTCGAACTCCTTACGTAGTTCGGGTGGTAGCCCCCGAACCATGAGTTGGTGACATGCTCCCTTTCTGCTCAATGCATCAGCTACTACATTGGCCTTCCCGGGGTGGTAGTTGATTCCAACATCATAATCCTTGATGAGTTCTAACCATCGACGTTGCCTCAAATTCAAGTCTGTTTGTGTAAATATGTACGTGAGGCTTTTATGATCCGTATAGATCTCACATCGATGACCAAGGATATAATGTCTCCAAATCTTCAATGCATGTACTACTACTGCTAACTCCAAGTCATGTGTAGGATATTTAAGCTCGTGCTTCTTTAATTGCCGTGAGGCATAGGCTACCACTTGTCCTTCCTGCATGAGCACACATCCGAGCCCCTGTCTGGATGCGTCACAATATATGTCAAAGCTCTTGCTTACGTCTGGCAATACCAGAACTGGTGCTGTGGTTAGCCTTTTCTTGAGTTCCTCAAAACTTTCTTGGCAGGCTGGTTTCCATTGAAAGACTTTTCCCTTCATTAGCAACTCCGTCATAGGTTTTGCTATCTTAGAGAAGTCTTTAATGAAGCGCCGATAGTATCCTGCCATCCCAAGGAAACTCCGAATATCCCTCACACTCTTCGGTTGGTCCCACTTCAGAACATCTCTCACCTTTCCAGGATCAACCGATACCCCTTCCTCGGAGATAATGTGGCATAAAAAAGATATTTCCTTTAGCCAAAATTGACACTTGTTGAGCTTGGCATACAATTTATGCTCACGCAACTTCTGCAAGGTCAATCTCAGATGTTCTTCATGCTCCTCCTCACTTTTTGAATACACCATAATGTCATCGATGAAAACCACGACGAACTTGTCCAAGTACTCCATGAAAACCTTGTTCATAAGGTACATGAAGTATGCGGGTGCATTTGTCAACCCAAAAGACATAACGGTATATTCATACGAACCATACCGTGTCCGAAAGGCTGTCTTAGGTATATCGGAGGGCTTGATCTTCAGATGGAAGTATCCCGACCGAAGATCAATCTTGGAGAGCACTCGGGCTCCTTTCATTTGGTCAAACAGGTCCTCTATACGGGGCAGAGGGTATTTGTTCTTGATGGTTACCTCGTTGAGAGATATATAGTCCACGCACATCCTTTGGGTTCCATCCTTCTTGTCTACGAAGAGCACCGGAGCTCCCCATGGTGACGAGCTTGGACGGATAAAACCCTTCTCCAACTGTTCTTGAATTTGCTTCTTGAGTTCAACTAGCTCGTTGACGGGCATCATATACGGTCTTTTGGCTATGAGCTCAGTTCCCGGTACCAAATCGATGGCAAACTCAATGTCCCGGTCAGGTGGCATACCTGGAAGCTCTCCCGGGAATACGACCGAAAATTCCTGAACCACTGGAATTCTGTCCAATGTTGCTCCTTCGACGTGGTTCAGATTTGCCCGTTCGGTTGTTTGTTGGGCTGACTCAAACTCGACACGAATGCCGTGCTCGTTTGTCAACCGCACGCTTCTTTCAGCACATTGGATTACCCCGTTGTGCTTGCTTAGCCAATCCATTCCGAGTATGATGTCAATCCCTTAGGAGTCCAAGACAATAAGGTTGGCAAGGAAGTCTACCCCCCTTATTTTAAGACTTACTTTAGGACATACTATATTAGTCCTCATTTCTCCTCCGGGAGAATTAACTAACATAGCACATTCTAAGTGGGATACGGGTAGATGATGTTTGGCAACGTATTTGGATGATATGAAGGAATGCGATGCTCCAGAATCAAATAAGATTGTGGCTGGGTTGGATTTGGCAAGGAACAAACCAATTACGACGTCCTCAGCCTGTTGTGCTTCCTCGGCAGTGACATGGTTCACGTGGCCGCGAGCATAGTTCTGCTGTCCATGGTTCCGTTGATTGTCTCCTCCGTTCGGTCGCGGGTTCTGTTTGGGCACGTTACCTTGCTGTCCAGGGCCTCTCCTCGGGCACTGGTTCACGAAGTGTCCTACTTCCCCGCATGCAAAGCATGCCCTGTTGCCTACGGCAGCAGGTACATTGGGGCAGGGGTTTTGAACAGGGGCACCATTGTTAGGTCGGGGCGTAGGAGGCATGGGCACACGAGGTGCCGGTGCAACGAATTGTTGCTGTAGTGGCTGACTAGGGCTGTACGCAGGAGTGGTCAATCCATACTGCGGTGCAGGGGGCATGTACCTAGGTCGTACGTTGCTCCCTTGGTGCTGGTGTGGCATCTTCCTCTTGCACTCTCACTCGATCTCTCGGATCTTGTTTTCAACCACTATGGCCTTGTCAACCAGCTTCTGGAAGCTTTCATAGTCATTGTTGAGGAGCTGAACCTGGATCTCATTGTTCAACCCTCTCATGAACAGGTACTGCTTCCTCTGATCTGAGTTGACATCTTCAGGGGCATACCGGGACAGTAGTATGAACTTTTTGAGATACTCATTCACACTTTTCTGCCCTTGGCGGAGACCTTCGAACTCCTGCCTTTTGAGCATCATTACACCAGCAGGGATGTAGTGAGAGCGGAAACTTTCCTTGAACTCAGTCCAAGTGATTGTCTCCGGGTTGGCATAAGCGTTGCTCAGGGCATCCCACCAGTCAGCAGCGGCTCCCGTAAGTTGGTGCGATGCGAAGAGAACCTTCTCTCGGTCATTGCACTGAACAATGGCAAGCTTTTCCTCCATGGATTTTAACCAATCATCGACCTCCATGGGATCACTAGCTTGAGCAAAGGTGGGTGGTCGAGTCCTCATGAACTCTCCCAACCTGTTATGAGCCGGCTGTGGTGGTGGCGGCGGTGCCGGAACGGGGTTTTGGTTGGCCTGCAACTGACCCAAAGTTTTGATCATGGTTTGCATAAGCTGGTTTTGCATGGCCATCAACCTTTCCAGATGGTTTTCGCCAGCTCCTGGGTTAGCAACAACTTCATCATGGTCATCCTCCTGGACGTTCCTTCGGCTGGTGTTTCCTCTCACCATCTGTGAGAGAGATCGAAATAGAATGTTTAGAAGGTTAGGTAGACTCCCTCCAACTATATGCATCAAGGTGAGTTGGACTATGTATATATTAGCCCATATGAGGATGTGAGCAAGTGCCGAGACATCTCACACCTCTTCCTTCTTACGTGTGAATATGGACAACGTTTTGAGACGTCCCACAACTCACACTAAGCACATAATCACAAATAATCATCACAAGGGCCCACACAACTCCAATTCAAGGATGCTTCCCTATGCCAAGGTGGTTTCAAGGCCAATCTAAGCTATTCACCCTAGGACGCTTCCTTTGGTCAGCGTGGCTTAGCTACCTATGACTCCTAATTAGGGGTGTAACTTGCTGTTAACCCGGGGCTCTATTATGAATCTAAGGTTTCTATCTAGGCATGTAACCTACTGTCAACCCATGGCTCTGATACCAATCTGTGACGCCCTCAATTCTGTGGGAAAACCACGGAACCAAGAACTAATGCATATGTGTGCCCAGGATGTTCATCACACATACATATACGTTCCACAAACTGAATTCAGATTATATATTACCACGAATAACAGAGTTTATTACAATACCTCATGAGTCTTGGACTCATGCTCACAACGGAAGTCTTTATTCTAAAGCGGAAGCAATTTAGCTAAATGCAGAAGCAAATCTAAGCAGAAGTGGCTCCATCTCTACTCCCTCCACAGGCAAGGTTGAGAACAGATCACACGCCTTAATGCTCCACTTGGTCTTCATAGTAGGCTTCTCCTGCTGCTGATGACGAAGTAATAATGCAAGTTTGAGTACAATGATGTACTCAGCAAGTGCGGGAAAACACATGATATGCAGCTCATAAACAAGGTAGGTATAAAAAGGCTTATTTGCAGAAAAACAGATTTATATAACCATGATAAAATAGCAACTTAACTTTAGATGAATGTAATCCCAGCATGTATTGAATTACCAACATACCTCTATAACTTTAAATGTTCCACCCGAACATTAAACAACCTCATTCTTACTCATGAATACCTCCTCGTATTCGCTACCATCTCACGAATACCTCCCCGTATTCGCTACCATCTCAAAACAACTTCGTCTCATACCGAGACCAAATTTGTTGCCATGACTCAACAGTCATGCAACCATCTTATCACCCGAACTCAACAGTCCCAACAACCAAACCAATAACCATAACCAAGAACCTTCCCAATAACCATCCCAACTAATCATGGCAGTTTAGCCAGGTGCTCGTGACCGTAAGCTCGGCTATCATGATAGTTTTAGACTCTGCAGAGTTTGCACCTCTTTACCCACAAGTTTGTGATTTCGTCACCCGTCGGCGACTGCAGAACCTCCATTATACCAGTACACAACCGTCGGTGTATGGTCAAGAGATCACAAAATAGGCTTTACAAAGGGGTTACTAGATGTATGGACTCACTAAGGTTTCACCGGCAGGCTAGAATCTATAATTCTCCCACCCACGGGCCCCCTCTTGTGCCATGCAGTTCCTAGGACAGTCCTCACTCGACTCCCATTCCCCGCACCTTCCACAGTCCATAACACTCTAGCAACTTACCTAATTACTCAGCTAAGCCGCACCCATACTTGGCCTTGTGGTGGCACTGTTATCCTGGCATGTGCATGCATGAACCGGTCCTTAGATCTATGGCAAGTAAACCACCATCTCATGCTACCTCATTCACAAACCCAGTCTTGCCTAGATCCCCCTCCGATCCATGTTCATTATTAACATCAATTCCTCATTATCATTACGAGTGCAGTTAGCTAGACACATCTATCTCGCTTCCCAATCCCATGGACTCAGCGAAGCATAAAGCAAAATCCATACCCGACTCATAAACTTCCCAGGCGACAAGAGTGGTTTCACCAAAACTAGTAAACTCCTATAAAAGGGGTTTCCCATTATGTTTGACTCAGCACACACACCTTTTCACAAAACAAAATAGTTCTTCCCAAAACATAGGATCAACATGGTCAAGGAGCACTTGCCTTGTTCTTGCGGTTCCGGTTGTTCTTGGATCTCAAAACCTGGTTGCTGCAGTTCGTCGTAGACAGCTCACTAAGCTTGTCCTGCTAGGTAGGATCACGTGCATACAAGATTCACAGCAATCAATATCATGCACAAACCTTAAACTAGATGCGATGATACACATGCATGCTATCCTATGATTAATTTTATTAGATTGGTTTGTAAGTGTTTTTGCATGGCTTGCATGGACAGAGTTGTTCGGATCAAAGGTGGAGGTGGCGATGATCTTATCTTTAGATCAACCTGATCATTAAGTGATCTATCCAGAAGAAGGCTTCTGGAAAGAACAGATGCAAGGGGAATACAACAATGCCGTAATGTGGTGTCGGAGTCCTACCTTACGCCCTTCTTGGTTTTCGAGGTCCTCCTCAGACCACTCGGTTCTCCTCTGATGATCTCCCTCGTTGCGCTTTGGCGATGGTCTACTCGGTGAGTTAGGGATAGGGCTCTAAGTCGTCGGCTCAGGAGTTGAAAAAGAAGTTTGTGGTTTCGGCCAGAGGTTCTGGGTTCTATTTATAATCGGGAAGAGAAGAGTCCTAATCTGTTTGTATCCCGAATAAGAGTCTTATTCAGATCGTCGTTGGATCCTATCATCTTATGTTTAGTTGATTTGGTGCGGTAACGTTGTGAAATTCAGGTCGGTTTCCTTTACGTACCGGTATTCTTACGCGTAACAGCCGCTGCAGAACTCGTTACCTTCACGGCGATGAGCTCCGGAGGCTCCACGTGTCCTTCCGGGTCCTGGTATCTCCTTCTCCTCAGAGACGAGCTCCGGTTGTGCCGAGTGTCAATCGACCGAGACCTCCCCCTCCTTTGGAGGTGTGCTCCGCGCACGCCACGTGTTGGCGCCGGTCTTTCCTCTCTTCTTTCTTCAGGGACATGCCCCGAGGTTGACACGTGTTCAGCAGCGACAGACCTCCCGGGGATAAGCTCCGCTGACGACGCGTGTCCAATAGAACAGGACCTCTCTGAGGTGGGCTCCGAGATCGACACGTATCCCGCGCGACTGGTCCTCTGATTTCTGCGAGGACTAGCTCCGAGGATGACACGTGTCCTGCGGAAATGCCTTTGCTTCTTCCGCAGAGGCTAGCTCCGTGGGCAACACATGTCCCACAGGATCGGACCTCTCCCCTTTGCGGAGACGAGTCCCGAGCCTGCCACGTAACCAGCTTGGTGGCGGCCTCTCCCCACTTCGCAGGGATGAGCTCCGATCACGCCACGTGGCCAGCGGCCGCGGTGAGTTGTCTTTGGCGCTTTCTGAGAGTTGGATTTGGCTCTTATTGGCTATCCTTTTGATATTTTTCTCTGTTCCTTCTTTTCTTAAAATGTTTCCTCTTCATGAACATATGCTGACACCCGAGATGAGGGTGTCACACAGGGGTTGCTTCTGCCCACTTGGTGAACTTGTCTACGGCGACCTAGAGGTACCGGTACCCTACGACGGCCCTGGGGAATGGCCCCAGGATATCCAGCCCCCATACTGCCAATGGCCATGAGGGCGGTATCATCTGCAGCGTCTGTGCCGGTGTGTGGATCTGCTTGGCATTGAACTGACACGCCTTGCATCTCTTGACCAGCTCGACGGCATCCAGGAGAGATGTTGGCCAGTAGAAGCCATGCCGAAAGGCTTTACCGACCAGCATGCAGGACGAAGCGTGGTTTCCGCACTCGCCTCCATGGATCTTTGCGAGTAACTCGCAGCCCTCCTCCCGGGTTATGCACCGCAATAGAACGCTGTTGGCACCACACCGTAAGAGATCCCCATCCAGCAGTGTGTATCTTTTAGCCATATGAACGATCCGTTCAGCGGATACATGTTCATCAGGAAGGATATTTTCTTTCAAGTAGGCCCGGATCTCCGTGATCCATGCATCGGGTCCTGATTGAGCATTTGGATCTTGGGCGTTGTGTTGCACGGAGTTCCTAGTTACGCATACGATCCTTGGAGGGCGCCATTGTTGCAGGGCCGCCGGGACTGCCACCTTCGAGGTGCTGGACTCGCCCCCTTCACCTGGTTCGGCATGCCAGGCAGTTGGATGCAGTAGCTTCCTTTCGAACACACCTTCGGGGACTGTGGCCAATGTAGAGGCTTTCGTTGAAAGGTCGTCCGCTACCGCGTTGTTGGTGCGAGGGATATGGCACAACTCCAATGCATGGAACTCCTTCTCCATCTTCTTCACATGGATAAGGTAGGCAGCTAGTTGAGGGTCATTACAGGAGAACTCACGCTTGACTTTCTTGATGACAAGCTGAGAGTCTCCATTAACTAGCATCTGCCACACGCCCAGTGACAAGGCGGTACTCATCCCACATATGAGGGCTTCATATTCTGCCATGTTATTTGTAGCCTTGAAGTCGAGGTGCACCATATACTTAAACTGCTCTCCCACTGGTGAGATGAGCAGGACCCCCACTCCGGCTCCTTGCTTACACGAGGAACCGTCAAAGTAGAGTGTCCAGTGGGGTCCGGTGAACACCGGAGGCCTGGACTCTAGGTCGCCGTCGTCCTGACCCCCTGGATGGCATGGAGGCGGGGTCCATTCCGCCACGAAGTCTGCCAGGGCCTGGCTCTTGACGGTATGGCACGGTAAGAAATCGAGGTCGAACTCCACCAGCTCGGCCGCCCACTTTGCTATGTTCCCCATTGCATTGGGGCTGTGGAGCACTGTCTTCAGTGGGTAGGTCATTACCACCGAGACCTTGTGAGCTTGGAAGTAGTGACGGAGCTTCCTCGACGTGATCAGCACTGCATAGAGCAACTTATAAACCTCCGAATACCATGTCTTGGCATCGTGGAGGACCTCGCTGATATAGTAGACTGGTCAGTGGGTGGTCTAGACCCTCTCCTAGGGGTCCAGAACATTTTCCTCCATCGGCAGGAGGCCTACAACTTCTTGGTCTTGCTGTCCGACGTCCGGGAGCTGGGACCCAAGAGCATCCTGGGCCGGGGTTACGTCAGGCCCCCCTACGGGACCCGGGTTCTAAGACTCGCTACCAGCAGTAGGCTCTTTGTTGGTGCTTGAGGTCGCTAAGGTTCTGGCCGTTTAGCGACCAGGACCATGCTGACAACTTCTTCCTTTGTGGAAGTACAGAGCAGCAGATGCTCACCTGGCTCTAGGGCGATCATGATCGGTAGCGAGGTGAGGTACTTCTTTAGCTCTTGGAACGCCTTGTCAGCTTCTTCGGTCCAGACAAAAGGTCAGGACTTCTGCAGAAGCTTAAAGAACGAGAGGGCGCGCTCTGCTAGTCGGGAGATGAACCGACTGAGTGCGGCTAGGCATCTGGTGAGCTTCTGGATGTCCTTGACTCGAGTGGGGGGTCGCATCATCTCTATAGCCTTGATCTTGTCGGGGTTAGCTTCGATCCCTCGGTGCGAGACCAGGAAACCGAGGAGCTTCCCGGCTGGAACTCCAAATACGCACTTATCCGGGTTTAACTTTGTCCGAGTGGTGCGTAACTTATCAAAGACTAAGGCTAAGTTGTCCAACAGAGATGTATGTGATCTGACCTTCACCACGATGTCATCAACGTGCACCTCCACTAGCTCTCTTATCAGATCCTCAAATGTCTTATGCATGTCACACACAAAGGTAGGCAAGGCGTTTTTAAGGCCGTAAGGCATAGAGACATAACAATAGAGGACATCTACTGTTATAAAAGCAGTGTGCTCTTCATCTTCCTTAGACATAGGTATTTGATGAAAACCGGAATAAGCATCTAGGAAGCACAGTAGATCACAGCCAGAAGTAGAATCTGCAATTTGATCTATTCGTGAGAGGGGAAAAGGGTCTTTGGGACATGCCTTGTTTAGACTGTTGTAGTCGATGCACATCCGTAGCTTCCCACCAGCCTTAGGTACCACGACGGGGTTGGCCAACCATCATGGGTGGTGGACTTCTCGGATGAAGCCGGCGTCGAGTAGCTTCTTGATCTCTTCACGAATGAAGTTTTGCCGCTCGATGGACTGCTTTCGAGGCTTCTGCATCACCGGCTCAGTGTCGGGGTTGATCTTCAAATGGTGCTCGATCACCTCCCTGGGGATCCTAGGCATTTGCAATGTTTGCCAAGCAAACACATTGACGTTAGCCTGGAGGAAGGTGATGAGCGTGAGTTCCTATTTGCTACACAAGTTTCCCGCAATGCGGGTGGTATGGGCAGCGCCCTCGCCTATCTGGACAACCCTGACGGGGACCTCCTCCGCACCCAAGGGCTGTATGCGGGGCACGGAAGATGAGCCACACTGTCGTGTGCTGGGTGGCTCCTTGCTTGTCCCAACACCCCCGGAGGCTTCCACCTTTGAAGCTGCCAGGGCCTGGAGCTTCTCCAGTGCTGCGACTCCGGCGGTCCGATCTGCTCGGACTCTGAGGAAAACCACTCAGGGTTGGCATCTTCAGTGCTAGGTAGCCATAATGGACTACAGCCATGAACTGGTATAACGCTGGCCTGCCGAGGATGGCGTTGAAGGGGAGGTTGACCTGCGCCACGTCGAAGACAACGCTCTCAGTGCGGTAGTTCTCGTGCGTTCCGAACATCACCAGGAGGGTGATGCTACTGCATGGGAGAATGGACCCCGGGCCCACTCCAGAGAATGGGCGCGACGGGGCCAGCTTTCCCATCTCCATCTCCATCCACTTGCGGAGGGAGCCGGCTTGGGGGTAGGCGATACTGCCATGACCTCTCGCCGGAGGGTCTTGACGTCTCGCCGGGACGTAATGTCCCACGACCCCCCGTACATCACATGAAGCGTCTTTCGACGCTCATCCAGGGTATGGCCAGGGCCAGAGCCTTTACCCTGGTCATAGACTACCTCCGAAGCTCGCTCGGCATCCTGGTACTCCGTCTCCTGACCATTGCTGACCTCTGGGTCAGCTCTTTGCTTGCCCTCCCGCTGGCGACAGGGTGCGCCAACTTGGCGCCGCTGTCGAAGTTCTTGGAAGTGCCCCGCTAGCTTCTGTATCTCCCGGCACTCCCTGGCACTGTGTAGTTTGGAGTTGTGGGACGGGCACCATCGGTCACTGCCATCGCTGTCGAGCTGCTTTTGTGGGCGCCTGGCAGTACGCGGCCCCCGGACCCCCGCTGCTGCTAACGAGTTGAGCGCAGTGACGACCGGGTGGTTGACGTCGTTGCGCCACTGCTCAACAGCGAATGGGGAAGCTCCCGCAGGCGGGGGTTGTGGAGGACTGCGCAGGCTGCTAGCAGCGCCCTCTCTGGGCTGGCCTCAGCAGGCACCTGCGGCACCGTCGCAACCGAAGGCTTCCTGGAGGGAACTGGCACTGTCGCCGTCGGGACTGGTGCCAGCGCAGACGGTCTCGCTCTGGGACCAGAGGACGCTTCCTGCTCCCACTGCCGCTGGCAGCGCGGAGGCAGGAAGAATCCCCAATAGGTTGGATGTTCACCATTGTGGTCTTCACGGACAGCTTCAAGAACCAAAAGCCCCCTTCCCGGCGCGCCAAATGTTGAAGTGTTTTCCTGTGATACTTCCCCTGGTCTGTTCGGAAGCAGCCCGCGGAGGTTCTTTTTTTGAAAGGGCTTGTGGATCTCGAAGGACGAAGCACAATGGCGAGAAGAACGTGAGGGTTTACGTAGTTCGGGCGGCCGGAGTGTAATACCCTACGTCTGTGGTTTTGTCTGCTGTATTGTTCGCGCGTATAAGTGAGCAAGTTGGCTGGATCGCGAACCCTTTGCCCGCAGGCTGCCCCGGTCCTTTTATAGCCCAAGGCTGGGGCTGTTACAAGGTGGCCTGGGCCTGACAGGTGGCCCTGCGGCTATCTGTCTCCTATACATGAGATATAGGCATTTACAACTATATGCATTGTCACTGTCGGTGGAGTTACGGCGTGCCGCCTGACACGCCGGGCACCTCAGACCGGGTGGCCAGTGATGATGAATCCCCCGTCTTGTCGCCGCATCTCTTCGCACTGCTAGGCGGCTGTGCGCTGTTGGGTGGTAATGTTGTGCCGTCACGCCTCGCCGCCCTGTCTTTCACCATAATGGTGCGCAGACGTGGAACGGAGGCGTACGTCGTGCACCATGCTTCTAGGGAAGGTGCGAGCCTTGAATGTTTGGCCTGACAACATACCTTCCTCTTTACTCCTTGGTCATCTGACCATTGCTCGTCGATGTGATGTCTGGGTGGATGGCCCCCAGGACACGCGTCTCCACCAGAGCTGCCTTACAGAGTAGTGGGTGATCCGGAGTCGTTGGGCACGTGGCAGCACCGGGGCCCTCCCATGCTGGAGGTCGGATCCGGAGCCGTAGGACACGGGGCACCTCCTGAGCTCTCTCTGGCGGAGGGTGTGGCTCGAAGGTTCCGGGCACGTGGCAGCGCCGGAGCCCTCCTTGGTGGAAGATCGGGCCCGGCACCACTGGACACGTGGCGGCTCCTGAGCCACCCTCGGCCGGTCTTCAGGCTCAGGGCCTGAAGATACGTGGCAACCCTGGGACTGTCCGTGGGGCCCGGGGCACATGGTTCACGCTGGGGCCCGCCTAAGCTGGAAGGTGGGGCCCAGGCTGCGTTTTATCCACTACGCGGGGTACCCGGTCTGCAGGGTACCGACAGATAGAAATTTAGAGCTATGTTTGATGCAACAGATCTTGTAATCGGTTTTCGTCTTGTATCTTGCTTGATTATAAATAAACGTTGTAGGCACCCGGTCTGCAGGGTACCGACAGGTAGAAATTTAGAGATATGTTTGATGCAACAGATCTTGTAATCGGTTTTCGTCTTGTATCCTGCTTAATTATAAATAAACGTCGTGGGCCTCTACGGAGGTTATCATGGTTCTCATAATCTTTTATGGAAACCAGAGCCACCATTTTTCAAAACACATCCAGCTGAACCATCTCATCGAGTTCATCTCATCCGATGACGGCGCTACCAGCACTTTGACCAGCCATGGCAGAGCAGCTTACTAGCTAGAGAAAACTTCATACCGTGGAAGGCACAATTCCTCCTGATACTGAGAGGCGCGCAACTCATGCGCTATCTTGATGACACGGTGCAGCCAACACCAGAGAGGATCTCAATCACGAATGAAGAAAAGAAGGTGAAAGTTGTGGCAAATCAAGAGTATGCAACCTGGATTGCACGGGACCAGCAGGTGATGCCTTATCTTCTCAACTCCCTTTCCAAGGAAGTTTTGGCGCTTGTAGCAACGAAAGAAACATCGGCAGAGGTGTGGAAAGCGCTCCAAGAACCGTTTGCTCCGCAGTCTTGAGCAAAGATAGCAATCTTGAGACTTGCATTGACAAACACTGTAAGGGTCCAAGTTTTTCACTTGTTAAAAGTGTTCATCACCCACACACCTAACTTTATTTGTGGTAAAAACATGAACACATTTGAAGAGCAAGTTACCACCATAAAAAAATAATTAGGAGATGAACTCACAAAATGCAAAAGTGGTATTTCCCACAAGCATCACCTAGGGGCTGAGCACATTATTAACTCCTAAACTTTGTTAGGAATGCTCATGCCAAATTTCATGCAAATCCAAGCCTCTTTGAGGTACTTTTGGATACAATCATTAAAAGGCTAGTTTGAATGTAAATTCAAATTCAAACTCTTTTCATCACATGAATTCAAAAGAGGGATTCATATTCACACTCAGCACATTTTAATGAGCTCAAACACCAATTTTCACTCCATTAGGAGCTGATCTTGACATGAGCTATATTGAGCAAATTCAAACCAAATTTGAATTTCAACTTCACACATGCTGCAAATTCGTCCAAACAATTTCATACTTTGAATTATTCAAATTCAAATGGGCATTGGGTGATTTGATCAACTCACAAAGGGTATTAGAGTCCCCAATATTAAGAGCAGTAAGAATTCAATTTATTGGGACAAATTTGGAGAGGTGGGGCCCCCTGTCAGCCACCTAATTGTTCTAACCAACTCACACCCGAGTTGCTCTGTTCTCCTGGCTGCACCCGAGCGTGCCACGGCGGTAAACCACTGTGCCAGCTCCTGCTCTGCGTTCCTCGTGATCAGGCCGACGCCCAGCTTCTTATCCCTGCGCCTGACCCCTCTCTGACCGTTTTACCGCTCACAGCCAATCTGTTTCCTTGCGAGCAAGAACGGAAACCCAGCCGCTCACTGCCGCCCCTGTCGATCGGTTGAGAGCCGGACAAACCTCATGCACACCACCCCTCCAAGCTGCAAAACGGCACCAGGAGCCCTCCCTCTACTCCCTCGCTGCACAGCCGATCGAGTTCGAGCTTCCTGACCTAAGAACGTAGACAGCTCAACAGAGGAGGTTTCCCGCCCGAGCAATGACGGCCATAGGAGTGCCAGACCTCAGCTCTGCTTCTCCCAAACCTTTGATCAAGCCATGGATGGCTGAGCTCTAATTTGGGATTTTTGCGCCGGCGTGCACAAACCGATGATCCGGAACGAGTTGATCAAATTCTTGCTCCCTATTCGTTCTTAGGTCACCAATTCTTGCACACATGAGATACACTAGCTGGCAATCATTTTCTGTTCGCAACCCAAGCTCAGAAACGCACGTAGACAGCCCGATTTCCATGCTTTCCGAGCTCAAACGTGGTGGACCTCTCGGTTGCATGGTGAAAACCCATGTAGAGGCTTCCCCGAGCTAGTTGGCATTCATGCCGGTCTTCTCTATATCCATGGATGCTCTTGATGAGTTGTTTAGTCCCGATCTTCCGAAAGGTAGTTCGATTGAAGTGGAGATCTCGACGTTGATGATCCGAGGAACTCGAGCAGACCCGAACACCCCTGCAATCACTACACCACTGCTCCATTGGTTATCAACCGTGCTTCACACGCTTGACCTCGCCAAGAAGGCTATCCCTGCAGGTGCAACCGAGAACACAAGCAAGAATGACGAAGATGCAATTCGAAATTGTGAAATTGGGGTCTCACAAACCGTAGAACGACGAAAGTGTTTAATCTAAGCAAAACCCACCAAATATGGCCGGCGGCTGCAGTATTTAAAGGCTAGGGTTCGACCATAAGACCCTTAGACGCGTCCCTAATGGACTCATACGGGATACAAGGCCCAAAAGCCCAATACGGTGGTGCAACACCGGACAGAACTCTGAATTCAACTTGTTTCGATAACTCCCAACGACTCCGGGCGGATTTTAATGTGGGACCAGAACCATTGCAAAGTTATCTTCTCATCTTTCCATGCATATGTGGAACGTCAAAAACGGAGTCCGTATGCATCCTGGGCGTCCGTTTTAAGATGTACTGCTCCTAGACTCCGAGTTGAACTCGAGTCCGAGTTGGTGACTGTTTCCATCAACTTGTGGACGTCCCATCTGATTCTCCACGTCCCCAAATCCTACTCCATTTAATTGTTGATCATGTCCATGGTTCCTAATAACAATTAAATCATTCAATAGCAATCCATTCTCAAAATCACATGGGTAGTAAGTTAGGAACGAGTTCACCTGCTGATTTAGTAACCGTGCTCGTCCTCTTGTGATTGGTCCTTGTATATCAATGTGAGTATCCACTGTTGTGATGTCCTCATCATCCTCCCCCTCTTGAATCGGAGTCGTCCACGACTCGATATCATCTTCTTCCCCCATGCATGGTCGTAAATCTGAAATGTTAAATGTGGGACTAACCCCAAAATCGGGAGGCAACTCAAGCTTATATGCATTGTCATTGATCTTTTCAACAATCTTAAAGGACCAGCAGCTCATGGCATAAGTTTAGATTTTCTCAAGTGAGGGAATCGTTCTTTTCTCAAATGTAGCCATTCCAAGTCCCCTGGTTCAAGTTTTACTTCTTTTCTACCTTTACTACCAGAAATTCTATACTTCTCATTCATCCTTTCAATATTTTTCTTTGTAGTTTCATGCATCTTAAGAATGAATTCAGATCGTTGTGTAGCATCCAAATTTATAGTTTCAGAAGGAGGCAAAGGTAATAAATCAATAGGAGGACGGGGATTGAAACCATACACTACCTGGAATGGGCTTACCTTTGTAGTAGAGTGAACTGACCTGTTGTAAGCAAATTCTATATGTGGTAAACAATCCTCCCAACCCTTTAAATTTTTTTTAAAACAGCCCGCAACATAGTGGATAGAGTATGATTTACTACCTCAGTTTGTCCATCGGTTCGTGGGTGACATGTGGATGAAAACAGCAGCTTGGTTCCCAATTTATACCACAAAGTTTTCCAAAAATGACTTAAAAATTTTGCATCACGATCAGAAACAATGGTATTTGGCACACCATGTAAACGAATAATTTCCGTCATAAAAAAATCAGCAATGTGTGAGGTATTATCATTCTTATGACAAGGTATGAAATGTGTCATTTTGGAGAAATGATCAACAACCACAAAAACACTATCCCTCCCCCTCTTAGTCCTAGGCAATCCCAAAACAAAATCCATGGAAATATCCTGCCAAGGTACAATAGGAACAGGAAGAAGCATATAAAGACCATGTGGGTTAAGTCGAGACTTAGCTTTATTGCAAGTAGTGCATCGTGACACATAGCGCTCGACATCACGTCTCATCTTTGGCCAAAAGAAGTGTGTGGCCAGCACGTCCTCCGTTTTCTTCACTCCAAAATGTCCCATCAAACCTCCTCCATGTGCTTCGTGCAAAAGTAATAGGCGAAGGGAACTAGCAGGAACACATAGCTTGTTAGAACGATACAGGAGGCCCTCCCATAGTACATATTTATTCCATGTTCTTCCTTCTCTACAATTTTCAAAGGCATCTTTAAAGTCCAAATCTGTAGTATATAATCCTTTTATTGTTTCTAAACAAAATATTTTATGATCAAGTTGGGATAGCATGGTGTAACGTCTAGATAATGCATCTGCAATAACATTCTCCTTCCCTTTCTTATGCTTAATGATGTATGGGAGTGATTCTATGAACTCAATCCATTTAGCATGTCATTTATTCAGATTGTTTTGACACTTAAGATACTTCAAAGATTCATGATCGGAATGTATGACGAACTCCTTAGACCACAGGTAATGTTGCCAAGTTTGTAGAACTCGCACTAAGGCATACAATTCCTTATCATAAGTAGAATAATTTAGAGAAGGACCATGCAATTTTTCACTAAAGAATGCAACGGGTTTACCTCCTTGTATGAGAACACCTCCAATACCAATGCTGCTTGCATCACATTCCATCTCAAATGTCTTGTCAAAATCAGGAAGTTGTAGCAATGGTGCTTGTGTAAGCTTTGATTTGAGAACATCAAAAGCTTGTTGCTGCTGTTCGCCCCATCAAAACTGCACTCCCTTCTTCGTCAGTTCATGGAGAGGTGCTGCAATGGTGCTGAAATCCCGCACAAAGCGTCGATAAAAACCTGCAAGACCAAGAAAACTACGCACCTGCGTGACGGTCGATGGAGTTGGCCAGCTAGTGATCGCCACAATTTTTGCCTCATCCATCTCAATTCCCTGCGATGAAATGACATATCCAAGAAACAAAACTCGATTGGTGCAAAAGACGCACTTTTCGAGGTTACCAAACAAACGTGCATCTCTGAAGATACTGAAAACAGCACGTAAGTGATTAAGATGTTTGTCATATGACTTGCTGTAAATGAGGATATCATCAAAGTAAACCACCACAAAATTTCCAATAAAAGGACGTAAAACCTTGTTCATTAATTGCATAAAAGTGCTAGGTGCATTAGTTAAACCAAAAGGCATTACTAACCACTCATAAGGTCCAAACTTTGTTTTAAATGCAGTTTTCCATTCATCTCCTAGTGCCATTCTAATTTGGTGGTAACCACTACGCAAGTCAATTTTTGTGAAAATAATAGCACAACTCAATTCATCAAGCATGTCATCTAAGCGAGGAATAGGATAACGATATCGAATAGTGATGTTATTAATCGCTCTACAATCAACACACATGCGCCAGCTACCATCTTTCTTAGGAACCAAAAGAACAGGAACAGAACAAGGACTAAGGCTTTCACGAATATACCCACGGTTCAAAAGATCTTGAACTTGTCGCTGAATTTCCCTTGTCTCTTCCGGATTCGCCCTGTACGCCGCACGATTCGGCAAACTTGCCCCTGGAATCAAGTCGAACTTATGTTCAATGCCCCTCATAGGTGGTAATCCAGGGGGTATCTCGGGGGGAAACACATCCGCAAAATCCTGCAAAAGGTTAGCAACAGCAGGGGCAATGCAACGGACACTTCATGCATTGAAAACATGGCTTCTTTGCATAATAAAGCATAGTACGTCCCCTTGGTATTAAATAAATCAGCAAGGTCAGATTTAGTTGTGAGCAACGAAGGTGGTTTTAACTTAATTACTTGCTGTTTTTCAGAGTCTAGTGATTTTGTTGCCTTATCATCACGTGTTTTACTTTTCTCAAAATGTACAATTTCAGCAGGAATCATAGGAAGCAAAGTGATTTTCTTTCCTTTATGCATCAGAGTATATTTATTAGTTCTACCATGATGAATAGCATCCGTATCAAATTCCCAGGGACGTACCAACAAAAGAGAACAAGCATCCATATGTACGACATCAAAATCAGCAAAATCATGGTAAGAACCAATCGAAAAATGTACCCTCGCTGTTTGTGTTACCCTAAACTTACCGCTGTTGTTGAACCACTGAATGTGGTATAGATGAGGGTGTGCTCTTGTTGTCAACCCAAGTTTCTTGACCACATCCGTGTTCACCAAGTTTTTGCAGCTGCCTCCATCAATTATAGTGTGCACGCGGCAGTCCTTGACGATGACAAACATGTGAAAAAGATTGTGTCGTCGTAGCTTGTCATCCGCTTCAACTTTGGAGCTCAAAGCACGCTGCACAATTATGCTTCTATAATTTTCCGTTGCTGCAGTACCAAGTACCTCTTCATCTGTGCTATAGTGGTCATCTTTTGGTCCTGCAACGTTAGTAGCTAGAGAATATTCATCTTCGACATCCGAAGTACTATCATACCCGCCATCATCTCGTGCTATGTATGCTCGTTTGCTAGGGCAATCTTTCATCACATGACCAACTCCCTGGCAGCGGTGACACTTAATGTTGGAAGTTCGACTTGTGGAAGGAGTGGAAGACATAGGCTTGAATGATGTCGTCTTGCTGCCCTCTGGCACCCAAGGAAATGGAGCATTAGATGAAGTTTGTTGGCCACCATTGGATGGTGTAGTGGCAGTAGGAAAACTCGAAGATGGTGCTGTTTTGGATGGTGTAGATGTCGAGCGCGGTGTAAATGTTCTCCTCATGTGTTGGTGCTGCTGCTGTTGGCGGCCCTGCAATTCTTTTTCTGCCAACATAGCTAGCTTAAATAATCTGTTAACAGTATTATATTCCTTATAATCAACAATGTCATGAATTTCACGCCTCAACCCCCCATAAAAACGAGCTATTTTATCATCCATGTCCTCTAATACCCCACAGCGCAACATACCCTTTTGTAACTCTTGATAATACTCCTCTACGGACATGTTACCTTGGTCTAAGCGCTGCAATTTTTTGCGAAGGTCCCGCTGAAAAGGAGGAACAAAACGAATACGCATAGCTTCCTTTAATCTATCCCATGTTGGAGGATCAGTTCTAGTTTTAACAAGTTCATTCCACCATATGATAGCAAAATACTTAAACTCACTAGTGGCTTGACGAACTCTATGTTGTTCAGGAATAAGGTGGGCATTAAATTTCTGCTCTACTGTCATCTCCCAATCAAGATATGCCTCAGCATCATAAGCACCAGAAAAAGAGGGTATAGTAAATTTGACTTTAGCAAAAGGATCATCAAGAGGGCGATTAAAATTGTTATGATGATCAATGCAATAATAACAATTATTACCTCCCATACCTCGTAGATAAAGTGGAAGTCGTGGTTGATTGTTATGATCTTCCATATTATAAGCATCGTCTTCATGATATTCAGCGAGAGGCAGCCACGCCTCAAGAGTATCCATCCGAACAACAAGATCAGCAAGTTGGCGATTCAAGGTCGTCAATGACGCCTCTGTCGATGCTTGGGTTTTGGTGAACATATCTGTCATTTCCCTCATCATGTCACGCAACTCCGCATGTTGAACACATTCATCATCCCTTTTATCTTCTGCCATTGTTAGTAGTAAACAAAAGACAACAAAAAGATGTTATCCCTATGAACTTGTCACACCCGGTTTCTCCAAAGATGAACCGAGTAAATATCACATGTATGCCAGGATCATTTTCTCATACATGTGACGACAAATAGTGAAGCATCATTATATTACAAGCCAAGTATTCGAATATAAATAAGTCTTACATAGCATAACGTCTCGATGGACGATAATATGTTCATAACATGTAAATAAAACAGCAGCGGAAGATAAGTCTTTGTGAGCTTCATCACAGGCGTTGCCCGGGGGACTCCGTGAACCTCAAATCCTTCTTCGGGTCCGAAGTCTTGGTCATTGAACACCACGTCATTCCCTTTGCCTAAGCAGCAATTTAAAACCAACAGAAAAGCAAGCTTGAGTACCGTAGCCACTCAGCAAGTGTGGGAAAGTTATGTCATGCATGGCTAGAGCAAGGATAGGTTGAACTCATGGGTAAAGCACTACGCAATTAATACCTATCACCTTAGCTTATTTAGCACCTACATTACTACATAGGTGAAATGGTCCCAATCCCCTAACCCATCATCAATATCAAGTAACCATAACATCATTTCCAATGTTAAGCTCCCCGCTTAACATCCACAACTTCCCAATTCCTCATCCTCTAATCATGAATAAGTCCAAGCCGCTCTTGACCGTGAGCACGGATGTCATGACAGTTTTGACTCTGCAGAGTTTGCACCACTGTACCCACATGTAGTGATTTCATGCCCCGTTGCCGGGTGGACTAAAATAACCTCCATTATGTCAGTGGCCGCGAACCACGTTCACACTTCCGAGGTGTGTAGCCAGGAGATCACTACGAGGCCTTTACAAAGGGATTCCCGACGAGTGTGGGCCCACTGAGGTTTCACCCCTAACAGCATACAAGAGGCTCCAACCCCGTTGCAGTGGCCCCCTTTTGAGGCTTGCGGTTCATATGGTAGTCCAGCTGACACCTATTCCCCGCACCATCCAAACACTCATACTATGCCGGAGATACACCTAATTAATTGGCCAAGCTGCCCCGTCTGAGCATGTGGTTGGCACGATAAAGCTAGGTTACATGCTCCATGAACCGGTCCTTAGGATCCAGGCAAGCACTAAACACAAACCCATGTCTCGTGCATACAGCACCAACCAAATCATCCAACTTGCCTCGATCCCTACCTCTACATAACTCATAATATCTCAATCAAGGGTAAGGTAAACAAGTTGATGATCTCATATTCCACTTATCCCATTCTAAGCATGGCTAAGCATAAGTAATATGAATGAATGACATAATGAAATAAATCCCAACCCAGGCTACAAGGAAGTAAGATAATGAAAATCTCGGGAAACTTCCTAGCTTGGGCATCATATTCCAAATTGACAATGCAAATTAAATTCTAAATACACATCCTAGTATAGGATCAAAGTGGTCAAGGACACTTACCTTCTTCTTGCTGCTCCGGGAATGGAAAGTTTTGATCTTGAAAGGTGAGAACCTGCTCTGGGGCTGGTTCTACTCATGCCAATACACACATCGCAAAAGAAAACAACATTCCATGAGCCATAGTCCACATTTCGAATCATGCAAACCACACATACATACATATGAAAGTCATACACAAATTTAAGTGTTGTGCTTACCCTAGATATGTTGATTCTAAGCATACATGCACTTTTAAACATATATATTATTTCTAGCTTTAATATTCAGATTTCTAAGTGCACCCTATATGTGAATTTCCAATTTGAGCAAATTTTCTATATTGGATAATACACTTCTTAGCCACAAAATTTGTATAAAAGATAACTTCCTACTCCAAATAGGTTTTCAGATCTTCTACAAAATCTTAATTTGACGTTTTGGATTTGGGGACCTCACTTGACATTTCTAATTAGGTATACCTATTTTCCTATATTTTCATATTTATTTTCCATACCTAAAAGTGAACTTTAATACTAAAATAGCACAATATATCTCCTAAACAGAATGTGTTCTGATCTAAAATGTCCAATAAAATATCTTTTGACTTCCTCTCTGATGAGGATCAATTTAAATTTATTTTTACCCATTTTCAGAATTATTTTCTAGTCTAAAAATGAATTTTCACCAATAAAACAGCAACCTAAATTCATACAAAAATTTCTACTGTTCCAATTACCTAAACAGAACCTTCATAAATTTTCCTACCCCATTTTGGTTACTTAGATCCATTTTTCCACATTTTAAACTTGTTTTATGCCTAAAGGGTAAATTTCAGAGATATATTTTCTTGAGCTCGGAGGCCCTGGAAGGCGGTCGGCGATGAGGTCCGAGGGGAAAACTCGGCGGTGCTCACCGGAGCTGTGTCTAGAGCGCAAAACACAGGGTCTCCGTCACCTGCAAGACTCCCCGGCGGCGGCAGGACACACTACACGCGTTAGATCGGAGAGAACGAATGAAGATCGAAAGAAAACGGCGATGAGAGCTTCGGTTCTCACCGGGAACTTAGGCGGGTCGATCGGGGAGAGAAAGGGGTGGACCTCGGTGTTTATATGGACGAGGGGGCGGCGGGGGCGTGTGGGGTTCGTGTCGCACCGAGAGCGGCCGCAGATCGTGGGCGCAAGCGGCGAATCCGGACGGGGGCGCGCGGCGGTTGCTCGGAGCGGGAAAAGACCGGGTGGCGGTTGGGGAAGAAAGTGCCGACAGGTGGGCACCGCACGGTAGAGAGAGGGGAGGGGGGAAACAGCCGCGGGCTGTTGTGCCGGCTGAGGCAGGTTTTGGCCCACTGGCCATTTTTATTTTTCTTTTTCCTTTTTCTTTTCAGTTTTGATTCAAATTTGAATTCCAGTTTGAGTTTGAATTGTTTCACCACATGCATTACGTCCAAAAATTTTAAATTCCTCTCTTTAACAGGTTTTGGGGTGTTACAACTCTACCCCCCTTAAAAGAAATCTCGTCCTCGAGATTGGTGACTCTAGGAAAACAAATCCGGAAACTGTGCCTTGAGCTCGTCTTCTCGCTCCCATGTGGCTTCTGCTTCCGAGTGATGCTTCCCCTGCACTTTGCACATTCGGATTCTTTTATTTCTTGTGAGGTGTTCCATTGTCTCCAGGATCTTGACCGGTTGCTCGGCATATGAAAGATCCTCTCGTACGTCCACCTCATTCATGGGTAACATCTCTTCGGGTGTTCTTAAACATTTCTTGAGTTGTGACACATGGAATACATCGTGCACATCTGATAGGTGAGCCGGTAGTTCTAACTGATATGCCACTTCGCCTTTCCTCTCCAGGATTTGGAAGGGTCCGATGTATCGAGGTGATAAGTTCCCTTTCACCTTGAACCGATGAAGCCCTCGGATAGGGGACACCTTGAGATAAACATAGTCCCCCACGTTGAAAATGAGCTCTCTTCTCCGTACATCGGCATAGCTCTTCTGTCGGGTCTGGGCTATCCTCAAATTTTTGCGGATTTCCCTCACTTTCGCCTCGGCTTCTTGTAGTACCTCGGGCCCAAACACTTTACTTTCCCCAGTTTGGTTCCAAAATAGTGGAGTTTTGCACTTCCTCCCATACAACGCCTCGAATGGTGACATCTTCATAGCCTAATAGCTATTGTTGTAGGAGAACTCCGCATACGGTAAGTTTTTGTCCCAACTCCTATTGTTCTTGAGTGCACAAGCTCTCAGCATTTCCTAAAGGATCTGATTGGTTCTTTCAGTCTACCCGTCGGTCTGCGGATGGTACGTAGAACTGAAATTCAAATGAGTCCCCATGGTTTTATGTAACTTCTGTCAGAACCATGAGGTGAACTGTGTCTCCCGATCTGACACTATCTTCTTTTGCACTCCATGAAAACACACGATTCTTGACATGTACAACTCTGCTAATTTGGATCCGCTGTAGCTTTCTTTCACGGGGATGAAATGGGCTACCTTAGTTAGCCTGTCGATGATGACCCATATCGAACCATATCTCGATTGGGTCCTAGGCAGTCCCACTATGAAGTCCGTACTTATTTTTAACCATTTCCATTCGGGCACTTTGAGGGTTGCAACAGTCCCACGGGTCTTTGATGTTCTGCTTTTACTAGCTGACATGTGTCACATAGGGCAACATGTTCCGCGACATCTCGCTTCATGCCATACCACCAATATCTGCTCTTGAGGTCATGATACATCTTCGTACTCCCAGGATGAATGGAATAGTCGGAATCATGAGCCTCCTTCAAAATCAGTTCACGGATCTCCTTCACCTCAGGCACACAGATTCTTTTCCCATGCCACACCGTACCTTGTTCATCCTCTCTGAACCCAGGGGCTTTATTCTCTTTGATGAGTTCTCTAATTTCTTGTATCTTCTCGTCATTCTTCTGACCGTTGCGTATGTCTTGCTCTAATGTGGAGTCCACTTCCATGGCGATGGCCTCACCACTATTCACCAGGCATAGTTTGAGTTTTGCAATCTCTTCCTTCAATTCCGTAGGCTTGTCATTTAAGCTCAACATGTTGACATGCACCTTCCAGCTGAAAGCATCCGCCACGACGTTCGCTTTCCCAGGATGATAGTTGATGCCCACATCAAAGTCGTTGATTGGCTCTAACCATCTCCTTTGTCTAAGGTTGAGATCTGGCTGTGTGAAAATGTACTTTAAGCTCTTATGATCTGTATATATCTCTGTCCTCTTTCCCATCAAGTAATGCCGCCAAATCTTCAATGCGTGGACCACTGCTGCGAGCTCTAGGCCGTGTGTAGGATAGTTCCTCTCGTTTTTTCGGAGCTGCCGGGACGCATAGGCATTGACATTCCCCTCTTGCATGAGAACACATCCCAATCCGTGTCCCGAAGCGTCACAATATACCGAAAAATTCTTCTGCATGTCTGGCATAACTAGCACTGGGGCTGTTGTCAATCTTTTCTTCAGCTCTTGGAAACTTGTCTCACACTCCGGTGTCCATGTGAATGTGATTCCCTTCTCTAACAATTTGGTGAGAGGTCTCGAGATCTTGGAAAAGCCCTCAATGAACCGTCGATAATACCCGGCCAATCCTAAAAAGCTTCGAATTTCCCCAACATTTTCAGGGGTCTTCCACTTCTGCACATCCACGATCTTGGCGAGATCCACAGAGATTCCTCCCTCCGAGATTATATGTCCTAAGAAGGGAACTCTCTTCAGCCAAAACTCACACTTGCTCAACTTGGCATATAGTTGGTGTTCTCTCAACTTTTGCAACACCAGTCTTAAATGTCCCTCATGTTCTTCTTCATCTTTGGAGAAGACGAGGATGTCATCAATGAAAACCACTACAAATTTGTCTAGATATTCCATGAATACCTTGTTCATGAGATACATGAAATACGCCGGGGAATTAGTTAGCCCGAATGGCATGACGGTGTATTCATACAGCCCGTACCAAGATACGAAAGCTGTCTTGGGAATGTTGGTTGGCCTTATCTTCAGTTGGTGATATCCCGACCTGAGATCAATTTTTGAGAATACACAAGCCCCTCTCAACTGATCAAATAGGTCTTCAATGCGAGGTAACGGATACTTATTCTTGATGGTTACCTCATTCAATGCACGGTAGTCTACGCATAGCCTTTGGGTTCCGTCCTTCTTAGGCACAAATATCACGGGAGCTCCCCACGGCGAGGAACTAGGATGAATATACCCCTTCTCGGTCAATTCCCTTATATGTTCTTTGAGCTCTTCCAGCTGTTTGGAGTCCATCCAATAAGGCCTCTTGTATATTCGGGCTGTTCCAGGTAATAGTTCAATCGCAAATTCCACTTCACGATCTGGAGGCATACCAGGCAACTCCTCCGGAAAGACGTCTGGATATTCCTTGATAACCCTTATCTCTTCCACTCCCACCTCGACTTGATTGAGTTTAATGTCCCTCCTAGATTCTTGCACGGCTGTGAACTTCACTTTTGTGCCACTAGTGTGAGTTAGTTCCACCGTTCTAGTCGAACAATGGATGATACCTTTATGTTTGGTCAACCAATCCATACCCAAAATAATATCTATCCCTTGTGAGTCTATCACTATGAGGTTTGCAGTAAATACTACCCTATTAATGTCTAGATTCACCTTGGGACACACTTGTCTTGTCCTTATTTCTCCCCCTGGAAAGTTCACCGCTAACATATGATTCATTTGTGTTATTGCTAGATCATGCTTCTTAACAAATCCTTGAGCAATGAACGAGTGGGTAGCACCCGAATCGAACAATAGGGTTGCAATGTGTAAATTTGCAGGAAACATACCAATTACCACGTCAGGTGCCTCTTGTGCTTCCTCCATGGTCACATGGTTCACCCGTCCTCGCATCACATTCTGCTGCTGTGGCTGCATAGGCTTCTTCTTTGGGCACTTATGAGCATAGTGCCCCACTTCACCACAGTTGAAGCATTGCACCCCAACTCTAGGTGTCTGGCCTTTGTTATCTTGGGGTTGGTTCTGTGGCCCTTGTCCTTCTGGTCGAGGTTGATAAGTGGGGCGTGGCTTCTGCACAATCTGACGCTGCGGCTGTACTGGTGCTGATGGAGGCCTGAAGTTCTGGTTGTACCCTCTCGGTGTCGGGTGGGTTACCACAGCACGGCTTGTCTGCCCTGCAGGTTGCTGCATCAGACGTGGACGTATGTTGTTGCTTGATGCTTGGTGTGACCATCCCATCTTCCTCTTGTTTTCATTCTCCAAGGCCTTCAGCTTCCTCTCCACGACAAACGCTCTGTCTACCATCTTTTGGAAACTTTCATATTCGTTGGAGGACATTGCACATTGCATTTCCATGGTAAGTCCTTCCACAAAACAGTCCTGTTTCTGCTCATCAGTTTTGATGTCCTGTGGTGCATAACGGGATAGTTGGGTGAACTTGGTGAGGTATTCCCTCACAGTCATGTTGCCTTTCTGCAGTCCCAAGAACTCCTTTCTCTTGTTCTTGAGTTCTCCCCTTGGTATGTAGTGGTTGCGGAAACGGCGCTTGAACTCTTCCCAAGTGATGTTCTCGGGGTCGTGATGGGCTGCCATGTAAGCGGTCCACCAATCAGCAGTGGGTCCATGCAATTGGTGAGAGGCAAACAGCACCCTCTCATACCCTTGGCATTGTATGATCCTCATCTTGCTCTCAATGGTCTTTAGCCAATCATCTGCCTCCAGAGGTTCAGCGGCACTTGCAAACTTTGGCGGTTGAGTTCCTAGAAACTCACTCAACTTTGGTTGATGTGGTGCAGCTTGTGGGAGTGGAGCTTGGTGTAAGTTGGCCACCACTTGAGTTAAACTCTGGATGAGCTGATTCTGATTTTCGATCATTTGGTAGATAGGATCAGCTCCTTCATCGCGATCACCCCTGTCTTGCCCTCCAGGAAGGTGAGGATTGGCGGCCTCATCGTTGTTGTTGTTGGGGTTGGCACCACGACTTCTTCCTCTTCCAGCCATCTATCATGATCAACCAAATGTTAACTTTAATCATTACGTATTAACTTCCCAAATTGCTTGTTTAAACTTAAACTTTTGAGGCCTTAATATTTAGACAATTTCTGAAGATTTCACATAGATCTTTGGGCGTCATGTCTCACTCAAAAATAAATGCACTATTGATTCATAGGGGTTCACACACCAAAGCAAAGCAAACTTAAAGACGAGGTTGTGGACAAGTGCCTATGGCTTCCACAACTCACGTCACACACCAAACACTAACAAGTAAATAGATGGGTTCTTGACTCGACTACTCGATAATCATGCAGAAATAAGGGAAATGACTCTAACAACTCGTATCACTGAGCTGGCTCGTCGGGGTCTTCCTCATCATTGCGGCTGCCCTCTGATTCCGCTTTAGGTGGGGAAGCTGCTGGTGTAGAAGTGCGGCGACGCTTGCTCGCCCGGCGGTCTGGGGAGTCAGGAGTCCACGTGTCATTCACGGTGACACACAGTTCATTCCCATCTCCTCTTTCTCTCGCTCTCAAGCTGGCGTGAAGCAACGCCTCAGTCTCCTTCAGGGTGTCACGAACATCCTGAAGCTCCTGCTGGCACTCCTGCAGTCAAGTGCTGAGCATAGCTGCATCCTCCAGGCACAGGTCCATGTGCTCATTGGAAGTTCCCTGCTGCACTGGCGAGTACTTGTACTCCGCGGTGCCACTCTCACGCTGGAGGACATACATGTACTCAGTCCTGTGCAGGTGGCGACGGTTGATGTAACTCTGGCAGGTTATGGCTGCCCAGGTGACATCCTTCTCAGCATCGGCCTGAGTCGCCCGACAAGCTAGAGAGCGGTGGATCTTGAGCAGCTGGTTTTCATGGATAATCCTCATCTCTGAGCTCCATTCTTCACGCTTCTCACGGATGGTCCTGGTGGAGCTGTAGTGTATGATTAGCTTGCCAACATTGCCTGCGGTGTGGAGCATACGCCGAAGACGGCGCAACAAGCCTCCTACTGTCAACCCGTAGGAGTGGTACGTCACCGGGCGGTTCTCCTCTCTCAAGGCAAGGGCAGCTACAGGAACTCTCCCTCCGGTGGACTTGTGAGCGGTGTGGACCATGTGAACCATCTAAAACATAAAGCATTTAAAATCAAGTTAGACAAAAATTAAATAAAGATTGTATTTTGAATAAAGTTGGGGCAAGATGAACAAATAAAGTGACCCCTTTAAATAACACTTTCAACCCACACCTTTTGTAAAATAGTTTTTACGAACATAGGGTCCTTAAATGCATCCATTTCTACCTAGGTCCACGTTCTTACGGGCAACCTTGGCTCTGATACCACTTCTGTCACACCCGGTTTCTCCAAAGATGAACCGAGTAAATATCACATGTATGCCAGGATCATTTTGTCATACATGTGACGACAAATAGTGAAGCATCATTATATTACAAGCCAAGTATTCGAATATAAATAAGTCTTACATAGCATAACATCTCGATGGACGATAATATGTTCATAACATGTAAATAAAACAGCAGCGGAAGATAAGTCTTTGTGAGCTTCATCACAGGCGTTGCCCGGGGGACTCCATGAACCTAAAATCCTTCATCAGGTCCAAAGTCTTGGTCATTGAACACCACGTCATTCCCTTGGTCTGAGCAGCAATTTAAAACCAACAAAAAAGCAAGCTTGAGTACCGTATGCACTCAGCAAGTGTGGGAAAGTTATGTCACACATGGCTAGAGCAAGGATAGGTTGAACTCATGGTTAAAGCACTACGCAATTAATAACTATCACTTTAGCTTATTTAGCACCTACATTACTACATAGGTGAAATAGTCCCAATCTCCTAACCCATCATCAATATCAAGTAACCATAACATCATTTCCAATGTTAAGCTCCCCGCTTAACATCCACAAGTTCCCAATTCCTCATCCTCTAATCATGAATAAGTCCAAGCCGCTCTTGACCGTGAGCATGGCTGTCATGACAGTTTTGACTCTGCAGAGTTTGCACCACTGTACCCACATGTAGTGATTTCATCCCTCGTTGTCGGATGGACTAAAGGAACCTCCATTATGCCTGTGGCCGTGAACCACGTTCACACTTCCGAGGTGTGTAGCCAGGAGATCACTACGAGGCATTTACAAAGGGATTCCCGACGAGTGTGGGCCCACTGAGGTTTCACCCCTAACAGCATACAAGAGGCTCCAACCCCGTTGCAGTGGCCCCCTCTTGAGCCTTGCGGTTCATATGGTAGTCCAGCTGACACCTATTCCCCGCACCATCCAAACACCCATACTATGCCGGAGATACACCTAATTAATTGGCCAAGCTGCCCCATCTCAGCATGTGGTTGGCACGGTAAAGCTAGGTTACATGCTCCATGAACCGGTCCTTAGGATCCAGGCAAGCACTAAACACAAACCCGAGTCTCGTGCATACAGCACCAACCAACGCATCCAACTTGCCTCGATCCCTACCTCTACATAACTCATAATATCTCAATCAAGGGTAAGGTAAACAGGTTGATGATCTCATATTCCACTTATCCCATTCTAAGCATGGCTAAGCATAAGTAATATGAATGAATGACATAATGAAATAAATCCCAACCCAGGATACGAGGAAGTAAGATAATGAAAATCTAGGGAAACTTCCTAGCTTGGGCATCATATTCCAAATTGACAATGCAAATTAAATTCTAACTACACATCCTAGTATAGGATCAAAGTGGTCAAGGACACTTGCCTTCTTCTTGCTGCTCCGGGAATGGAAAATCTTGATCTTGAAATGTGAGAACCTGCTCTGGGGCTGGTTCTACTCATGCCAATACACACATAGCAAAAGAAAACAACATTCCATGAGCCATAGTCCACATTTCCACTCATGCAAACCACACATACATACATATGAAAGTCATACACATATTTAAGTGTTGTGCTTACCCTAGATATGTTGATTCTAAGCATAAATGCACTTTTAAACATATATATTATTTCTAGCTCTAATATTCAGATTTCTAAGTGCACCCTATATATGAATTTCCAATTTGAGCAAATTTTCTATATTGGATAATACACTTCTTAGCCACAAAATTTGTATAAAAGATAACTTCCTACTCCAAATAGGTTTTCAGATCTTCTACAAAATCTTAATTTGACGTTTTGGATTTGGGGACCTCACTTGACATTTTATAATTAGGTATACCTATTTTCCTATATTTTCATATTTATTTTCCATACTAAAAGTGAACTTTAATACTAAAATAGCACAATATATCTCATAAACATAATGTGTTATGATCTAAAATGTCCAATAAAATATCTTTTGACTTCCTCTCTGATGAGGATCAATTTAAATTTATTTTTACCCATTTTCAGAATTATTTTCTAGTCTAAAAATGAATTTTCACCAATAAAACAGCAACCTAAATTCATACAAAAATTTCTACTGTTCCAATTACCTAAACAGAACCTTCATAAATTTTTCCTACCCCTTTTTGGTTACTTAGATTCATTTTCTGACATTTTAAACTTGTTTTATGCCTAAAGGGTATATTTCAGAGATAAATTACAAAACAGCAATCTCGTTTGGATTAAAAGTTTATTTCCCCTCCAAATTCAGACCTCAGATTGTTCTACCAATTTTCAACAGGGTTAGAATAATTCAACTGAACCTACACCTATGTTTAAATTTAAATCCTATTCACATATTCAATTTCCTGAAATTAATTATTCCTAGGAGCTGATGTGCAATTTCACACTGCAGTGGGGCCCCATTTCTCATTTTCTAAATTTTCAGGGGTCTAAGTGTGCAAAACAAGGAGGCTTTCCTAATTCTTATTAAGTCCAGGGGCTAAAACTGATTTTTAAATGAATTTACATGAATTTCTGAGGGTCCAGGGGCTAGATCAGAAGTTTCCGGGGCTAGCTCGTGTTTTCCGAGATCCCCAGGGGGTAGCCTGTAAGATTCCCGGCCTTTATAACGCGGGGCTGACCTGGGCCGTTTGATTTTAACTGGAGGGCTGAGATTAGATCGCGAAGGGGTACGCGGGGGTTCTGTTTTCATCCGCCCGATTTAAAATGGACGGGCCACAGAGGGCCACGTCGCCCTAGCCGTGTGCGGGCGGCGCTGCCCAGTGGCGGGAGGCGTCGATCTCGCCGGAATTTTCCGAAATCTCATCTACCTGCCCTAGACTACCGTTTTCTCTGCAAAATTCGGAGGAGGGGAAGTAGGGGATCTCACCTCGGGGGTTTTCTTGAGCTCGGAGGCCCTGGAAGGCGCTCGGCGACGTGGTCCGAGGGGGAAACTCGGTGGTGCTCACCGGAGCTGTGTCTAGAGCGCAATACACAGGGTCTACTTCACCTGCAAGACTCCCCGGCGGCGGCAGAACGCACTACACGTGTTAGATCGGAGAGAACGGACGAAGATCGAAAGAAAACGGCGATGGAAGCTTCGGTTCTCACCGGGAACTAAGGCGGGTCGATTGGGGAGAGAAAGGGGCGGACCTCGGTGTTTATATGGGCGAGGGGGCGGCGGGGGCGTGTGGGGTTCGTGTCGCACCGAGAGCGGCCGCAGATCGTGGGCGCAAGCGGCGAATCCGAACGGGGGCGCGCGGCGGTTGCTCGGAGCGGGAAAAGACCGGGTGGCGGTTGGAGAAGAAAGTGCCGACAGGTGGGCCCCGCACGGCAGAGAGAGGGGAGGGGGGAAACAGCCGCGGGCTGTTGGTCCGGCTGAGGTAGGTTTCAGCCCACTGGCCGTTTTTCTTTTTCCTTTTTCTTTTCTGTTTTGATTCAAATTTGAATTCCAGTTTGAGTTTGAATTGTTTCACCACATGCATTACGTCCAATAATTTTAAATTCCCCTCTTTAACAGGTTTTGGGGTGTTACACAACTACAAAGGATAGTGGCAATGTGAAAAGTGGAAGGAAGGAAACAATCTCTCTCTCTCTCTCTCAAGCGTCTTACCACGTTCTTACAAGTGTTCTTACCGACACAGCAGGTGGTAAACGGTGGACGGTGAGAACAAATGAAGCGTGGAGTGATTGCAAAGGTACCTGTTCTGCTCAAGAGGAAAAGTGGAGCTTGGATGGCACAATATAGTGGCTAATAGGCAAAGAAAATCGTTAACAGCAAAACAAAGTTGAATAAGTATTCAATGTAGGAACTGTTGCTGGTTAACAAATGTTCTAGCCCTAGCACAACACAAGGCGGTAGAGAGGCAAATAGAAGATCAGGAAGATATAAGCAATAAGTACAACACAAGTGTATAGGCCAACTGTTTCAATTGTGTGCTGTCAATGCTTTAATATCTGTGCTCTCTTCACTATTTTTTTCTTTTTTTAATATTTTTCTGATATTTTTTGTTTCCTTTAGAGCACAAAAATAGGAAGCACACAACTTTGCAGCTCAATTGGATGTAATATGTGGCCTATAGAAAATCAGGAAGATTCTTTAAAATTTGTTCTGAAACTTCGGAGGCCGGATAGTCTATCTTCTGAAGGAAATTTGGCTAAACAAATTTCACCGAACACGGCGAAGCGGTGGAAAATCGGTTGCGAAATTTTGAGTAGATCAATTTGAAAAAAAATCGCCCGATTTCGAGTTCGTATGCAAATGATATGGCCATTTTAAGGTAGGCTACCCGAGTTACTGTTTTTTTATGTTGATTCAAACTTGGTTTTGAAAAAGATCTCGCAATAGGATGTGAAAAACAATCGGAATTTAGCAACGACGGCTGATGGGATGTTGTGTGATGAATCAAGGAGGACTGGCACAATGGTTTGTCACCTGTTCTAGGGCTGGCGATGCGGGAGTAAACGCAAGGCGGCTAGCTAGGGCAAACCGATGATCTTGGTGGCTCGGTTTGTTGTTTAGGGATTATGGAATAGGTGAGCAGCAAGAACAACAAGGAAGAAAAACGATAACTACGACCCAAAAACACAAAGCTAAACCAGCAACAAGACTCGACCACACAAATGCAAACTCAAAAATGCAAACTGAAAAACGAAAACTTGCAGGCATTATAGTCTAGGAATCGGTAACACGATATGTTTTTTATGGCTTTTTCTGTGGACTGTAGGTTTGAAAAACAAAAACTATTTTAGTGGGAAATCAAAGTACCTCACGGGCAACCTGAAATCTGATACCAAATGATGAGCTGTTTAGGCCCGATCTTCCGAAAGGTAGGTCGATTGAAGTGGAGATCTCGACGTTGATGATCCGAGGAACTCGAGCAGACCTGAACACCCCTGCAATCACTACACCACTGCTCCGTTGGTTATCAACCGTGTTTCACACGCTTGACCTCGCCAAGAAGGCTATCCCTGTAGGTGCAACCGAGAATACAAGTAAGAACGATGAAGATGCAATCCGAAATTGCGAAATTGGGGTCTCACAAACCGTAGAACGGCGAAAGTGATTAATCTAAGCAAAACCCACCAAATATGGCCGGAGGCTGCAGTATTTAAAGTCTAGGGTTCGACCATAAGACCCTTAGACGCGTACCTAATGGACTCATACGGGATACAAGGCCCAAAAGCCCAATACGGTGGTGCAACACCGGACAGAACTCCGAATTCAACTTGTTTCAACAACTCCCAACAACTCCGGGTGAATTTTAATGTGGGACCAGAACCATTGCAAATTTTATCTTCTCATCTTTCCATGCGTATGCGGAACGTCAAAAACAGAGTCCGTATGCATCCTGGGCGTCCGTTTTAAGATGTACTGCTCCTGGACTCCTAGTTGAACTCGAGTCCGAGTTGGTGACTGTTTCCATCAACATGTGGACGTCCCATCTGATTCTACACATCCCCAAATCCTCCTCCCTTTACTTGTTGATCATGTCCATGGTTCCTAATAACAATTAAATCATTCAATAGCAATCCATTCTCAAAATCACATGGGTAGTAAGTTAGGAACGAGTTCACCTGCTGATTTAGTAACCGTGCTCGTCCTCTTGTGATTGGTCCTTGTATATCAATGTGAGTATCCACTGTTGTGATGTCCTCATCAGCTCTAGGGCCAAGAAAACCAAGGTTGGAAGGGTAGAGAGGTCGGCCGACAGCTCCGAAGCTTCCCCGGAGCCGCCGCACGTCGCCTGACCACTTCCAGCCCTCTAGCACCCACACTGACCCCAAAAACGGATTCCCGTCCTCAAAAATCCCCAGGCGGCGAGTTTGGCTTCGGGAGGCGACCGGGAACCTCGGTTTCGGTGAACTCGCCAGCATGCGCCACCGCTCGGTTCGGTTGGTGCGGGGAAGGAGATGAACAGTGTGTGGGACCCACTGACAAGGTTTTAAATATATCCCTGATTTTCAGTTCACAGTTCAATCTTTAAAACGGCCATAACTTTAGTTAGAATTGTCCAAATCGAGTGAACCAAATTTTGTTGGATTCAGATCTCTGAGTAATTTCCATCAAAACAAGATTCACTACATGAAACCCATTAATTCTGCAGAATTAATTCTCCAGAATTTAAACTGTTCGGAATTTTAACTGGAGATTCCTTTGGTGGAAAATTCTGAAATTTTTCCAGGATGTTCATTGTAATATCCCTTAGTCACATGAAAAATTTCAGATCCATCCAAACTAATTTAGTCCACCTAATGGTGTGATTAAGTAAACTGGCCCAGAGAAAAAGAAGAATGTCCAGAAACATTTTTCAGAATTTCTCTGAATTTCTTTAGCTCATATCTTTTACTAGGATTCTGCAAATTATATGAAAAAAATTCCATTAGAACCATCTGAAACTCTAGTTTCCAAAAAGTCGTGGCTTGATCCATGAAAATCTATAGAAAACCATAAGAGCTCTAATTATGGCCAAACACAAGTTTTTTTGTGCAGGGCTCAAAAGAGCTTTTCTTCAAATGAAATTTGGCCGGGTCGCTGTTTAGGTTGTCACCAAACTACAGTAAAAAATTCAGAGTCAAAAGAGCTGTCTAGCTGTACTTATAGTCTTCACAATCTCAATTCAACACTTGTGCATTTAAATTTGACACGCATCGTATTTTTATTCCGTGTAGTCGCTAAGGTCGAGGAAGTTCTGGATTTTATTCCTGTGGAAGAGCATTTAGTCAACGACCAGCATCAAGGCAAGCGTCGATTTGCATTAACCTACTTTTAAAATTTATTGTTTTGATCACTTATTTTATGAAATTCTTATGATGTACATTAAAGGCTGGAATTGAAACCCACTTGCATAGCCAAGAGAACAAGGGATTTTGGGTCTAGGATTTGAACCTCAAGTAGCCACTGCAATGCTTAAATGTTACAGGATTCGCTACAAGTCGAGTAGTTGGAACTACTCACAAGAATAGGCTTAGCGGCACACCACTCAGTTAGAGAAATAGACAATGAATCACATGGCAAGGAAATGAGACCGAGCAGAGAGTAAGGGCAGCAGGACTTTGGGGCCTGTATGCCATAGATCTGCTTGTGTCGATTGAGGACCGAGCCATGTGCGGGCCTGTTGAACAAGCTAGAACAGTACCGAAGACATACCAGCTATATGGGAACCGGGAAACCGATGTAATACGGGTAGCGATATGTTGAGGCATTGCTTGTCCTCCAGAGGGTAGGTTGAGAGCAGCGAGGTGTAAATTGGCTAGAGGGTATCATGGATGCTCCGCGTGGAGACCTGCTGCTCGGGATGATAGGACCGGTTCAACACTTGGCTAACGGATGAAAGGCAGGGGCGGACCTAGGTGGGTGGCCGGGTATGCCTGTGCATACCCTGATTTTTCAGAATTCAATGAAGATCTTCTTTGTAAGCCTAAATCCTATATAGTATAGTACTTAGTAATAAACTAGTGCGTAGCCTCTATAAATCATCTAGGTCCGCTACTTTGAAAGGTGGTTGAGTACGACGTCTGTGATGGTTGCTGTAGGCAACATCGAGTACGGGCGTACGTGATGGGTGTGACGCACCGGAATCCATAAACTCAGAATTTCAGAGGGTGGTGCCTCACGATGCGACACCCGACAGCACACATCATAAGGACAACATTGCATTACATAGAAAACCAACCGAATGTGTACAAAGTAGTACAAGACTTCAGTTACAAACTAAGTATTGAGATTACAACAGCGGAAGCTAAGTTTATACAACTCACGCCCATCTATTTAGCAAAAGTCAGTTGCCCAGCCCTATGGACAACACACACTAGATGCACTCCTCAGCTCAGCGCAGCGTGTACAGCTCCCACTCAGCCGTGGTCCCCGATGGAGGGTAGCCCTCGCCGGTGGACTCGTACCCCGAGTCTGTGGGGTAATCCTCACCTGAAAAACACTTATCGAAGCAACCATGAGCACGATGGCTCAGAAAAACTTAACCGACTCACCTACACATAAAACTCTACATGTAGGTTATACAAACATAGGATGGCACAATGCAGCAAAGGACATGCCTACAAGTTCATTCTTAATTCATCTTTTAGCCACATGTTAACAGTTCATGGAATATGAAATTTAGTGAGCGATATTTGGTGGCACACATGTAGCAATACAATTTAATCATAACAGCAATGTTGAATCATATCATTTCATATATTAACCTACGTCAAGACTCAGTGACCAAGTGGTACTCATCACCGTGAGGGACGGTGAATTGACTCGATATACACCTGCAGGGATACCCGAATAGCACATCACATACGCCCACCTGTGGAGCTGCACAGCACGCTCGCTCGATGTCGTACGGGACAACCTTTCACCAAACATCCCAAACGGCGAACTGGTTGCACCCAAACGGGCAGGAGGTTCCCTACACGGAGCATCTCTCTATGCCCGTTAGCGGATTTCCACCTTGCTGCCCTCAACCTAGACCTATAAATCGGTACGTTATGCCTCGACGCCCGGAGGTATAGGTTACATCGGTTTATCGGGGCCCATATATCAGATATGCCTTCGGTACGTTCAACCTTGATCAGCGTGGGCCGCACACGGATCGGACAGGCTGCGCCCAAAAGACTTCCTCTTGCTGCGCCCTAGCCCCTGCCTAGTCTCATTTTCTTACTAAAGTGATCTCACATCACTCGAACCAATCCCGTGTGTCCTGACACCTATACTCGCGAGTAGATTCCAACTACTTGACTTGTACCGAAGTTCTATGAACATTAAGCACAGCCTGACTACTTGAGGACCTAGACACTACCATCACTCTTGTAGGAAAATCTGGTTATGCACTTGGGTTTCATCCATCCTACACCTAATGCACAAACATAACTCATGCTAAGTATACATAAAGCAAAACTTTATAAAACGTGTTAATGCAAACCGGGGCTTGCCTTGTTGCTGCGGGTCAGAGGTTAGTGCTTCGTCCAGAAGGAGAAAGTCCAGCACTTCCGGGGTTTCCTCGCCTTCAGCGACTATACGTAAGCAATATACTATATGTCAATTTAAATGCAATGAGTTAAATTGAAGATTTAAAGACCATAACTCTAGCTAGCCCTCCCCTTTGGCTCTGAAATTTTTTATGGTGACCAAGTTTCATTTGAAATAAAGTTCATTTGAGCTCTGCACAAATAAAAGTCTATTTGGTCATTACTAGAGCTTCTAAGGATTTCCAGGAATTTTCATGGCTCCAACCATACTTTTTGGAAACTAGAATTTGAAATGGTTCTAATGGAATTGGTTTCATGTCATTTGAAGAATCCTAGAGGAAGTTATGCCCAAAACAAGATTTGAGAAAATCTGAAAAATGTTTCTGTGCATTTTCCCATTTTCTCAGGGCAGTTCACTTAATCATGCCATTAGGGGGACTAAATGAGCGTGCATGGATCTGAATTTTTTCCTGTGACTCAAGGATTTCCAAACTAACATCCCAGCCAATTTTCAGAATTTTCAATAAAAGAATTCTCCAGATAAAATTCCCAACAGTTTAAAGTTTGGGGAATTAATTCTGGAAAAATAATAAGTTTCATGAGCTGAAATTTATTTTGCTGGAAATTACTCGAAAATATGAATCCAACAAATTTTGGTTCACTCAATTTGGAGTTTGCTACACCAAGTTATGAATTTTCTAAGTTGGAGCTAAAACTGGAATTGTTTTTCTATTGCAAATTCGAGATGGGCCCATGGTTTAAGTTGCAGCCAATAGGATTTGAGGACACACGGGAGCGCAGGGTTTTAACTGTGTATCCACACTCGATCACTGGCCACAACCGATCCCGGGTTTAAAATTCCCTCGCTGATAGGTGGGCCAGCCCTCCCTTCTTCTTCCTCCAGCCTATCCTTCCCGCGCGCCCACGCTCTCCTCGCCGGACAGAGGCGGCGCCTCGCTGGCCGCCCGGGTGATTTCAGGGTCGGGGAGTTCGTTGGAGGGGTCAGTACGGGTGCTAGAGGACCGGAAACGTGCCGGCCTCGTGCGGCGGCCTCGGGAGAGGTTCAGCACCGTCGGCCGGTGGTCCTAGCCCACAAAAAGCTCGAGTGATCGGCTCTAGAGTACCCTTGGATGCTACGGAAGCTCGGCAAGCAAGAACCGACGCGTGAAAACACCTCTAAATAGGTTTCACCATGCACCCGATTGATGCCGCCATGGTTGAGCTCGGAAAAATGGAAATTGATCGGTCTACATGGCGTTTACAGCTAGGGTTGTGAAGAAAAGTTGGTTGCCGACTACTTTAGCTCCTTTGTGCACGATTTGATGAACTCTAAGTGAGAATTGGGTGCAAATTTTGGAATTTCATACTGAAAGGTCTGTGGATATGCTCCGGGGGAAGAACGGCAAATTCAGCCGCTAGGGTTCACGGATTGCTCCCAGTTTTTTATGGAAGCAGCACCAAGGCAGGGCGCTCCCGTGGCCGTGCTGGCTCGGGCGTGAAAACTTCTGTGAAGAGCTGTCCACGGACGTCCAGTCACCGGTTTGTTTAGGTCACCGCGGAGGACATTGTGTTCTCGGTGTAGAGAAGCTTGGCTAGCCCGGTGGTGTGTGGAGAAGGTAGGGGAGGACCCCTCAGTGCTGTTTATGCGGCTCAGGGAGCTCGGGGGCACGAGTCTGGTTGTCCCCCGATTGAATTTCAGAGAGGGCGGCGAGCGGCTGTGTTTCTTGTCGAGCGGCGAAACAACGCACGGGTCCGTGGTTTGCAGCGTTCGGGGAGCCTTCGTGAGCAAGCAGCCGCGAGGTGCGCCAGCCGGTCATGCGCTGAGGAAGTGGCAGCCCGAGCAGCTCGGTGTCAACCACTGCGGAGACCCGGAGAAACAGAGCTCGCGAGTGTGTGTTGCTTCCCTCAGTGGCTTGACTGACATGTGGGTCCCCTTCTCCCCTCTAATTTTTTTCCAATTTTTGTTGCAAATATCCCATCTACTCACACTTAAATGGTAACCTTAGCCACCAAGTCAGTGAGTAAATTTGAATTCACCAAAATGAAATTGGTTTGGCTGAATTTGCTTCACATTTGAATTTGAAAATCAAATTCAGTTTTGAATTAATGCAAATTTAGCTCCCGACAAGATGAACTCCAATGGGGATGAAAATTTATGGACTAACTCAGAAGATTAGTTTGAATATGGAGTCAGCTTTTGAATTCAAGTGATGAAAACTAGTTGAAATTTGAATTTGCATTCAAATACCCCTTTTTACAAATGTCTCCCAAAAGTGGCTCAAAACAGTTTGGATTTGCATGAAACTTGGCCTGAGCCTTCCCAAGAATATTTAAGGTCTAGGGTGAGCTCAACCTCTCATGTTTATGTGTATGAACTCCTACTTTTTGGAGTTATGGGTTTCCCTTCTAATCACCCTCTTGATTGAGTTTACTTGCTCTTCACAAATGTTCATGAGCTAACCACTAAGTTGGCTGTGGTGTGGTGATGTGATGAACGTTTTTGCAAGTCCATTCTTGGGATTTTACATCCCTCCCCCCTTAAAAGAATCTCGTCCCAAGATTATAACGGAAGAGACGGCGATGTAATAGGTACCTACCCGTGATGAGACGCCATGAAGTCCGGGTAGTTTGAGCGAAGGAACTCCTCGCTCTCCCACGTCGCTTCTTCAGCGGTGTGGTTGCTCAACAGTATCTTGTAGAACCACAGCGTTCGGCTACGTGTGGTCCGAGCCTTCTCATCAATAATTGCCACCGGATATTCAGCACACGTCAAATCCGGTTGCAGGTCGCCAATGTCTTCGGTGGGAACAGCAGCCGTATACTTCAGACATTTTCGTAGTTGTGAAATATGGAAAACGTCGTGAACACCAGCGACAGATGCCGGTAGATCCAGTCTATATGCCACTGGTCCACACTTCTCGGTGATAGCATAGGGTCCAATAAATCGGGGAGCGAGTTTCCCCTTCAAGCCGAATCAGTGTACGCCTTTCATTGGGGACACACGGAGATACACGTGTTCCCCGACATCGAAGTGTAGTGGCCTACGCATCTTATCAGCATAACTTTTCTATCGGGATTGAGCGGCCTTCAAGTTGGCTTGAATAATCCGAACGTGCTCTTCGGCGTCGTTCACAACATCAACCCCGAATGTGACCCTTTCACCGGACTCGCACCAATTCAATGGGGTGCGGCATTTGCGACCGTAGAGAGCCTCATATGGTGCCTTATTGATACTCGCCTGATAAACATTGTTGTACGAGAATTCAGCCAACGGTAGATGATTATCCCAGTTTCCACCGTGGTGGATGGCACACGCTCTCAACATGTCTTCTAATACTTGGTTCACCCTCTCAGTTTGTCCATCTGTCTGAGGGTGATAGGCAGAGCTTCTAATCAGCTTAGTACCCAAAGCAGCATGCAACTGCTGCCAGAAACGAGCCACAAATAATGCCCCTCGGTCTGAGATTATGGTCTTGGGTACTCCATGCAACCATAGAATTCTTGCAACGTACAACTCCACATATCAGCTGGCATGGAAATGTGTATGCACAGGAATGAAGTGAGCCGACTTGGTTTGTCAGTCAACAATTACCCAAATGGAATCATGCTTGTTGGAAGTCAGAGGTAATCCCACAATGAAATCCATGCTCACATCTTCCCACTTCCATGCTGGAATTTTCAGGTGTTGCAACAGCCCTGATTTTCTCATGTGATCCACTTTCACTCGTCTACTTGTATCACACTCGGATACGTATTTAGCCACTTCCCGCGTCATCCGTGTCCACCAAAATCTCCTTTTCAAATCTTGGTACATTTTGTTGCTGCCCGGATGAATGGAGAATTTAGACAAGTGAGCTTCATCAAGGATCTTCTTCCTCATCTCCATATTCCGGGGTACGACTATGTGGTCATTGAACCCCAGTGTCCCCTCATTATCATTCCGGAAACATTTGATATCCCCGCTGTCTATCCGTCTCCGGAGATGTTCCATGCCCTTGTCAACTTTCTGAGATGCAATGATATCCTCCCTAATGGTAGGGATGAGGGCAAGGTTGTAGAGTGATCCATAAGGAACCAAGTATAAACTCGGCTCTTCCTCCTCTACCGGTGTCATGGTGAGGTTATGGACATGTGATTTCCGACTCAGCGCGTCGGCAACCACATTCGCTTGCCAGGGTGGTAATGAATCTCAATCTCATAATCTTTGATTAGTTCTAACCACCTCCTTTGCCTCATATTCAGCTCCTTCTGGGTGAAGATATACTTCAAGCTCTTGTGGTCGGTGTAGAGATGCACCAAATTCCCCAGGAGATAGTGCCTCTACATTTTCAGTGCCAATACCACCGCCAACAAGCTCAAGATCAAGAGTCGGATAGTACTGCTCATGGTTTCAAAGTTGGCATGAGCCATATGTGACCACACGTCCTTCATGCATCAACACGCAGACGAGCCCGATAATGTACGCATCACAATACACGTGGAAGGGCTTGGTCGTATCTGGTTGAGCTAAGACCGGGGCTGTTGTGAGATGCTTCACCAATGCTTGGAACGCGCCTTCACATGCTGAGTTCCAAACATATTTTGTTCCTTTCTTCAATAATTCTGTCATCGTCTTAGCAAGCTTGGAGAAGCTTGGAATGAATCTCTGGTAATATCATGCTAAACTGAGAAAGCTTCTGACTTCATGGACAGAAGTGGGAGCTTTCCATTTCAGCACTTGTCAATTTTGCTTGGGTCAACTGCAATGCCTTCCGCTGAGATGATGTCCCAAAAATGGCACTTGGCTGATCCAAAACTCACATTTGCTGAACTTGGCATAGAATTTATGATCCCGTAATCGTTGAAGAACGATTCTCAAGTGTTCGGCGTATTCTGCTTCTGACTTGGAATAAACCAAGATATCATCAATGAACACCACAACGAACTTGTCCAGCTCCGGCATGAACACCGAGTTCATGAGATACATGAAATGTGCCGGAGCGTTAGTGAGACTAAAGACATGATGAGATATTCATATAGTCCATATCTCGTCGAGAAGGCCGTCTTCGGGATATCCTCCGCCCTGATTTTTATTTGATGATACCCGGAGCGAAGGTCCATCTTCGAGAACACACTTGCACCCACAAGCTGATCAAACAGGATGTCAATACGGGGCAGTGGATATTTGTTCTTGACGGTGATGACGTTGAGCGGCCGGTAATCCACACACAGTCTCAAGGTTTCATCCTTCTTTTTGACGAATAGCGCCGAGCATCCCCAAGGCGAGGAACTCGGCCTAATGAAACCTTTGCTCAACAAATCATTGAGCTGTTCTTTCAACTCAGCCAGCTCGTTCGGAGCCATTTTGTACGGTCTCCATGATATGGGAGTAGTCCCGGGTGCAATTTCAATCTTGAACTCCACATCCCCTTTCAGGTGGCACGCCCGGAAGATCATCCGGAAACACGTCGGGGTATTCCCGGACTACAGGGATGTCCTCTAACTTGGGAGCTTCAGTATTATAGGTGGCTGAAACTTCCGGGACTGGATTGTCTGGTATGAGGGACTGCAGACGGTGTAGTGGGGAGTTGAGGTGAACCGTCCGTGATAATGTTTCTAGGACAGCGCCATGGTAACTTAGCCATGACATCCCTAAGATTGCATCAATCTTCTGCCCTCAAAAATAATCATAGTAGTGGGATATATTTTCCCACCTAAGCACAGTGGTGCCTTCGGAATCATCGTAGTTGCTGAAATCTTTCCTCCCGGTGAGCAAATCATATAAGAGCACTCGGTTGGAAAGGCTTCCAGTTGATACTTAACCACATACGATGCACTTATGAAGTTGTGGATTGCACCAGAATCATAATATGATGATTGCTTGATCATTGAGAGTGAACATACCCGCCAGCACGTTTTCTCCCTCCGGGGTGTCCTCATTGTCGAGGTTGCGAACGCCCCCGGTTCGCTGACTAACCATCTTGACTGGAGGTCGGCCTCAAGCACCGCCCTGATATTGGGCTTGCCCGCTGCTCTGCTGCCCCTGGGGACAGTCCTTCGAGAAGTGGCCCACCTGGCCACACGTGTAGCAGTTGTAGTGAGGCGGTCCTCCGCTGAACGGCGGACGGAAACCCAGGGCTCGTTATGGCGGTGGAAACGCCCGGGGTACCATCTGCTGCTGCTGTTGCGGTTGTGGTGGTGGCATCAGCGGTCGGAACGGGGGTGGCTGAAAAGAACGACCCCCGAACTGCTGAGGTCACGCCGGTGGATGCCACTGCTGTAACACCCTCAATTTCATATTCATTCATTGCATATAGAAAAACATTATAAAAGAAATAGAAATGGGAACGAATCATAAAAATGGGAGAAAGATAGCTGAAAAGAGTCAATTCCAATTCACCAAGGAGCGCTGTCGACACTTCCCGCGGTCCGCTGGCCACGTGGTGCCTTCGGAGCTCATGCCTGCGGAGGGGGTGAGGTCCGGCACTGTTGGCCACGTGGCAGGCTCGGAGCTCGCCTCTGAGGAAGGGGCGAGGTCCGGCCCTGCTGGACACGTGTTGACTTCGGAGCTAGTCTCTGCAGAGAAGTGAGGCTCAGCCCCGCGGGACACATGTTGACTTCGGAGCTAGTCTCTGTGGAGAAGCAGGCTCAGCCCCGCGGGACATGTGTCGCTCTCGGAGCTCATCCCTGCGGAAGGGATGAGGTCCGGCCCCGCCAGACACGTGTCGACTTTGGAACTCACCCCTGCGAAAGGGATGAGGTCCGGCCCCGCTGGACACGTGTCACCCTCGGAGCTCGCTTCCGAGAGGTCCGACCCTGCTGGACACGTGTCACTCTCGGAGCTCGCCTCCGAGAGGTCCGGCCCTGCTGGACACGTGTCACCCTCGGAGCTCGCCTCCGAGAGGTCCGACACTGCTGGACACGTGTTGTCCTCGGAGCTCACCTCCGAGGAGAAGGGAGGTCCGACACTGTTGGACACGTGTCATCCTCGGAGCTCACCTCCGAGGAGAAGGGAGGTCCGACGCTGTTGGACACGTGTCGCCACCAGAGCTCGCCTCTGTAGAGAGGGGAGGCCCCGCCCCGCCAGACATGTGTCGCCATCGGAGCTCGCCTCTGAGGAAAAGGGAGGCCCCGCTGACACAAACCCATCAACTGAGACGGCCACTCACCCGGGAATCGCATTGGGTGGTGCCGTGTTGTGCGGCACCCAACAGCACACATACAAGGAACAATGTATTACATAAACAATAGCGGAAGCTTACAAGTTTTTCTTTGTAAATACTTTACATCAAGTAACTACAGTGGAAGTCTACATCAACTCACGTCGAATAACTAAGAGCACTCGAGATGAAGTCCAGCCCGCGGACTCCTCTCGCTAGCAACACGTAGACAACAGCAGCGGCTGGGTTCTCCCAGTGTTAAACGACTCGGAAGTCTCCGAGTCTCACCAGACAACCTTCTTCCTAGCGTCGATGTTAACCTGCAAAAGCACTTACATAGCAAGCGTGAGCACATAGGATCAGCAAGTCTGACCCGTCTCTCCTAAACAAGAAACTCTACATGAACGACGGTTGCAATTGGGTTAGCTAGATTTGCATAAAGGACTTGCCTAAAGTTGATCCTTAACTTTCAGATTTTAAGCCTCATTGTACAGACCTTGAACGGAACAGCATCGCAACTCCACAATCAAACAAGAAACGCTTTGTTGTGATGCTCCTTGCACAAGGCGAAAGTAAAGTTTAATGAGCCTATCTCTAATTCAATCATGGTTGCAATGCAAGTTATATCACGGTCTTATCAAGTTCAAAGATAACCAGTTCCAGTTCTTACTACGTCAAGACGCAGTGGGCAAGTATGCTCATATAACCGCGAGCGACGGTGATTTGAATCAGTACACGCATGGACTACACGACACGTACACCCGTACTCCAAGTTGCCGGCAGCAACCTCGACTGACGTTGTACGCGGCCACCTTTCCCAAGATCTTACACATTGGACGCAGTCCAACTGCCCCGAGTACGCAAGCTCCCTCAAGGTACATACCCGCAGTGGTATGTTCTTAAGCGAGGTACCTCCTGCTACCCTGACGCCGAAAGCCTAAGGCAGTTGGAAAAGTTCCACTATGGATCTCCCAAGGTACATCGGTTTCCTGGGTCCCATATAGCCAGTATGCGCCCGGTACAAAACTCAAACTTGTCTAACAGGGCCAAGCACGGACGGGCCTTAACCGACACAGGCAGGGCTATGCACGCACGGCCTGCAACCTGCTGCATCTAAACCTCCCTGCCCGGTCTCCATTTCTTATGTGTAAACATTCCTCATCTTTTCTAATTCGGACCCGTTCCGAGTAAACCAGCCCTAAACTCGCGAGTAGCTTCCAACTACTCGACTTCTATCGGACCTTTCCTACTAACATTTAGCGTAGCCAAATCCACTCAAGGAGGTGCTATTCTACCCTTTCTCTCTTAGGTATTTCTGGTCATGCAAGTGGGGTTTTCAATATCATCTAGACTTACTGCAATCAATGATGCAAAGCAATGATCTCTACAAATGAAAATGCTTTATAAAACTGTTCAAATGCAAACCGGGGCTTGCCTGTTTTGCAGGTGACTAAGGTTAAAATCAGTTAGTGACGATCACTTGGAGCTTGATCACTTGTTTTCCTCCCTCCTTGATCTTCACTTCAAGTCCTTCTCACCTTCTTCGCGTATATGCTACACGATATGATCATGCATATGTATTTAATTGAAAAGCTTTTGCTAATAAGATCTAATGACAGTTTTAAAACTGGAACTCTGTTTAAGAATTTAAAATGACACTGGAGCTAGTGGTTTGGGTTGGGCTTAAACACTAAGATCAAATATTAAGTGCTTTTCCGACTTAAGTGTTGATCACCTTAAGAGGTTACCTATGACAGTGGTGATCCAGAGCTCCAATGGAGCTGGGAATTTTTCATGTGAGTTCCTTGTCACAAGAAAGTCCTCTGGACCAAAATTTAGCACTTTTCATGGAGTGGTTTATTCAGAACAATTCTCTAAGTGTTTAATCAAAGATGAACTAATTCTGAGTTAACACTCATGTTCATGTCAAACTCAGTGAACCACAGTTTCAATTATAGTTCCTAGAGTCTACATGAATTTTCCTAGGATTTTTTGAGCTAAGAATTGCCCAAAACTAAATTTACAAGTTTTGGAAATTCTCTGAAAATGTTTCTGTATTCATTTGAATACAGGAACTTACAATCTGAATTACCCTGATCAATTCAACTCTAAATAAGCTGAAACTTTTACAGGAGTCTAATAACACCCTAAAGATTATTCTGGCAAAATATGAGGATTTTTGGATAAACCAAACTCCCTCTAAAATTCTATTGCTGAAATTTTTTAAAGAATTTTCCAGAATTAAATAAAGACTTTCATACAAATTGGGTTGCATATTTGGATAGAGTTTGTCAATCGGAATCTAACCCAATTTGAATCACTAAATTTGGAGGTTCCTAGCTAAAGTTATGCTCTTCTAAAGTTTGGGGAAAAATCTGGAATCTGAATAAATCCGGGAAAAAGTTTAAACCTGACTGTGGGACCACGGGGCACGTGTCAGCTGCTGAGGGAGTGCCACATGGGGTCACCGGGTAATTTCCCGCGCTGTCACAATTGATCCCACGCCACAGCGTATCCAGCACACTGTTGCCGTGCGACTGACAGGCGGGCCCAGCGAGGTCTTCTTCCACCTCCCGCTCCCGCGCGATCCCGCCGCCGGGCTCGCCGGAGTAGCTCCGGGATCGGTCGTCCGGACACCCCTGCCGCTGAAACTCGCCGCCAGCCCCTAATTCCACGCGAGAAACACGCTGGTGGGGTTTTGTCAAGCTGGCAGGACCCCTAAACTAGCCCGCGACGGCGCACCGGCTCGGATGAAGTCCGGCGACGTCGCCCCGGCGCTATAGCCCGCAAAAAGCTCCCTAGAAAGATTCTACAGCACCATTGGAGGTTGGCCAAGCTTGGCATGGCCGCACAGGGGCTCGGGGACGGCTCTACCCTAGGGTTCACCGTGCACCCGCACCTTCCCGCCATAGCCGCCTTCGGAAAGCTTGAAATTGCACCGTGGACAGGGTGTCTCATGCGAGGTTTCAAAAGATAACTGGTGCGCCTACATGTCTGGCTTGTGTGTGCGAAGATTCGTGGTGTCTAAACAACAATCGATCGGGAATTTTGCAGACTCATACCTGAAGGTCGGTTTACACCGGCTGGAGTGAATTCCCGAAATTCGTCGGCCAGGGGCGGAGACAAACTCTGTGTTTCGGGTGGAAGCTGCACGGAGCTCCTGCGCGTCCCAGGGCCCTCTTGCTTGGTCGTGCAAACCCCTCTGTGGAGCTGTCCATGAGAGCCGTGGATGGCGGTTTCTTCCGGCCACCGCTGAAACTGGGGTACCTCGGTATGGAGAGCAAGAACTCCCTCGGTGAGGGCACGAGGAGGTCGTGGAAAGGTTTGTGGTGTTGTTTGGCTGCTCAGATGAAGTTTTTCACGTGACCTAGGGTGTGGCTGAGCGATTGACGCACGGCGGCAGTGCTCGGTTGCTTCTCGGGTGAGGGAGGAAAGAACAGCGCTGAGGCCTCGGTGTCGAAGGAGAAAGGGAGCACGACAGGGGGTAATAAAGCCCTGGGGTGAGGCAGTTCCCGTGGGGAGGCAGTCGCCCGAGGCGGTGAGCGCCGCTGTTGGCTCTGCCGATCGCTTCTCGTGGGAGGTAAGCAAAACAGAGACTGTGGACTGAAGATCTTTTGCAAATTTCAGTGCTCCCGATGACATGTGGGTCCCACATGTCAGTCCTCGTTATCTCTTCTAAAATATCTCCCAAATTTAAATATTGATGGAATTCAATTGTGGGAATTCAAATCTGATATGCATTTGGATAATTGGGCAAGTTTCATCCAAATTCAAATGTGTGTTTGAATTCTTTGTCATTTGAAGTCCATTTGAAAAATGGGTTGCAAATCATTTTCATAAATCGTGAAACTTTGCACACCCCCTAATTTGGACTCAAGGAATTCTAATATGAAATCTGATTTTTATTTTGGCTGCTGCAAATGAGATTTTTAGTACAACAGTTTTGAATTCCATTGTGTTGTTCTCATTTGAATTTTTGTTTGAACCAATTGTTGCAAATCTGAATTTTGTTTTCTCACACATATGGGAACTTCCCATCTTAGTTTTTGGCCCCTCTTGGGTTCCAAGTTTCCAATTAATCATTTGAACTTGTGTGAAGAAAACCCTCATGTGTGTTATCACATGTGGGGAAAAGTTTTTAACAAGTCCCAAATTTCATACATATGAAACCAACTTTTGCAAAACAAGTGTTTCTTTGTATTCATAATTTTGGGACCTTTACATTCCTCCCCCCCCTTAAAAGGAATCTCGTCCTGAGATTCAAGAGAGGAACGAGAGGGGAGGTAATTACAAAGTTTATGACAAAAGCTCCGGATAGTTCTTGTGGATGTAATCTTCGGTTTCCCCGTCGCCTCTTCCGGGGTATGATTACTCCACAGGACTTTGTAAAATTTTAAAGTCTGGTTCCGGGTGATCCGGGTCTTATCGTCGATAATCTGTACAGGTTGCTCGACATAGGTGAGATCTGGCTTCAACTCGTCGATGTCTTCGGTGCGGATGGCAGCGGTAAACTTGAGACACTTCCGCAGCTGGGACACGTGAAATATGTCGTGAATACCGGCAAGGCTTGCCGGTAGTTCCAGCCGGTAGGCTATGTTTCCGCACTTCTCCGTTATAGCAAACGGACCGATGAATCGGGGAGCAAGTTTCCCCTTGACACCGAACCGATGAATCCCTTTCATCGGAGACACACGAAGATACACGTGCTCTCCGACTTCAAAATGCAGCGGTCGACGTCTCTGGTCCGCGTAGCTCCTTTGACGAGATTGGGCAGCTTTGAGGTTCTCTTGTATTATCCGAACTCTCTCTTCGGCTTCATTGACAAGATCAACCCCGAACGTTACTCGTTCACCGGATTCGCACCAATTCAATGGTGTACGGCACTTCCGGCCGTATAGAGCTTCATATGGTGCCATTTAAATGATCCGTTGTTGTACGAGAACTCCGCCAGCGGTAAGTGATCATCCCAGCTCTTACCGTGGTGGATGGCACATGCTCTTAGCATATCTTCCATTATTTGATTCACCCTCTCAGTTTGCCCATCGGTTTGAGGGTGATACGCAGAGCTTCTAATCAACTTCGTCCCCAAGGAGGCGTGTAGCTGTTCCCAGAAACAGGCTACGAACAGCGATCCTCTATCTGACACAATGGTGTGGGGAACTCCATGTAAGCACAAGATCCGTGCTATGTACAGCTCCGCATACTGCTTTGCGTTGTACCTAGTATGCACAGGGATGAAATGTGCTGATTTGGTTAACCGGTCCACGATTACCCAAATCGAATCATGGTTGTGGGAGGTCATCGGCAACCCGACGATGAAGTCCATACTCAAGTCTTCCCACTTCCATGCCGGTACTTGTAGTGGCTGCAACAGGCCTGACTTCTTCATGTGGTCGGCCTTGACTCTTCGACACGTATCACACTCTGAAACGTACTTTGCAACTTCACGTTTCATACGTGTCCACCAAAACTTCTTCCGGAGATCTTGGTACATTTTGTTGCTGCCTGGATGAATGGAAAACTTGGACAAATGAGCTTCATCCAAAATTTTCTTCCGTAGTCCCATATCCCGGGGTACTACAATCCGGTCGTTGAGCCACAAGGTACCTTCATCGTCCTTCCGGAAGCACTTCTTTTCTCCGTTGTCTATCCTTCGCTGTATGTGAAACATACCCTTGTCTTTTAGTTGAGCTTCAATGATCTCCTCTCGGATGGTAGGGATGAGAGCGAGATTATAAAGAGCTCCATACGGGATGACACGGAGGCTTGGTTCTTCATCATCCATATCAGCAATAGTTAGGTGATGGATATGCGCCTTACGACTGAGCGCATCGGCGACCACATTCGCCTTTCCTGGATGATGATGAATCTCCAGTTCATAGTCCTTAATGAGCTCTAGCCATCTTCGTTGCCTCATGTTCAATTCTTTCTGAGTGAAGATGTACTTCAAGCTCTTGTGGTCGGTGTAGAGGTGTACAAGATTTCCGAGCAAGTAATGCCTCCACATCTTCATAGCAAGGACCACAGCAGCTAACTCAAGATCATGAGTTGGATAATGCTGCTCGTGAGTTCTGAGTTGACGAGATCCATAAGCGACCACTCGTCTTTCTTGCATCAGCACACAGCCAAGACCGATGCCTGATGCATCGCAATAAACGTCGAATGGCTTCGTTGTATCCGGCTGAGCAAGAACTGGGGCTGTTGTGAGATGCTTCACTAAAGTCTTGAAAGCTTGTTCACACGCAGCACCCCACACAAATCTGGTATTCTTCTTTAATAATTCCGTCATCGGTTTAGCGATCTTAGAGAAACCGGGAATGAACCTCCAGTAATAACCCGCTAAACCGAGAAAGCTTCGAATTTCATGCACTGACTTTGGTGACTCCCATTTCTGTACTTGGATAATCTTACTCGGATCTACAGTGATGCCCTCCGCTGAAATATTGTGTCCGAGAAATGGTACTTGATTAATCCAGAATTCACAATTGCTGAATTTTGCATAGAGCTGATGATCTCGCAATCTTTGTAGCACAATATGCAGATGTTCAGCATGTTCTTCCTCTGACTTGGAGTACACCAAGATGTCGTCGATGAAGACAACGACGAATTTATCCAACTCTGGCATGAACACTGAATTCATCAGGTACATAAAGTGTGCCGGGGCGTTGGTCAAACCAAAAGACATAACGAGATACTCATACAGCCCGTATCTCATTGAGAATGCCATCTTCGTAATATCTTCTGCCCGGATTTTAATCTGGTGATATCCGGACCGAAGATCCATCTTTGAAAATACCTTCGCACCCACTAATTGATCGAAGAGCATATCAATGCGAGGTAGTGGATACTTGTTCTTGATGGTAACGGCGTTCAAAGGATGATAATCAACACAAAGCCGTAGTGTTTCGTCCTTCTTCTTGACAAACAACGCTGAACAACCCCAAGGTGACGAACTCGGTCGTATAAAGCCCTTGCTCATTAGGTCATTCAGCTGTGTCTTCAATTCTGCCAGTTCATTGGGTGCCATCTTGTACGGCCTTCGTGATATCGGTGTTGTTCCCGGTATAAGTTCAATCTTGAACTCAATGTCTCGTTCAGGCGGCATGCCCGGTAAATCTTCGGGAAACACATCCGGATACTCACGTACCACCGGAATGTCCTCTATCTTAACAACTTCCGTGTGGTTCACTGTTGCAATCTGTTGCCATCTGGCGCCCAGAATTAATATATGAAGACCGTGCTGTGGGGAGTTGAGCTCAACGGTCCTAGAGCTGATGTTAAGAACCGCGTGGTGATAATTCAACCACGACATCCCCAAAATGATGTCGATCTTCAGACCTTCAAGAATAATGAGGGTCGTAGGGTATATTTTACCCCCAAACAAAGAGGTGATCGGGAGACAACCTCGCTTGTGGTACTGCTGCCCCCGGGGAAAGATATGAGGTATTGCCTCTTTGTATAAACTGTTTGGAGCTGATGTTGAGCCACAAAAGATTGGCTAATGAAGTTGTGTGTGGCACCAGAATCAAAGAGAACTACAACCGGTAGCTGATTCAGGGAAAACCTCCCTGCTAAAGCGGCTTCTCCTTCCGGAACATCATCAATCACAGTATAGTGAATGTTGCCCCTTATCTGCCCTCCTATCTGCAGATTAAGGTATGGATCGTATTGTTGTAAATATGATGACCCGTATCCTTGAATTCCCTCCGGACATTGCCTAGCATAATGGCTCATGCGCCCACAAGTGAAACACGGATGCCTCTCCGGTTCTTCGTTGACTTGCGGTGGACTGCTAGGTACATATGGCTGCAGCGATGGAGCACAAACCACCGTCTGATGCTGCGGCTGTGGAGGTGGTGCAAGTTATAGAACTTGACCAGTAATCAATCTCTGAGGAGTTGATCGTACAGGTGGCCTCCATCTTTCACCGGGTGACGTTTGATACACCAAACGGTACTTCTGAGGCACATAACTTGTGCTAGCTTGCTCGATCTCACTCATCTTTCTCTTCTCCGCTTGCCACTCAAGTGTCGGCTTCTCTTGAATGAAAGCCGCATCGACCATGTCGGTGTAACTGCCGTTATTGTGTACGGCCAACTTATCCTGTAATATGGCACTCAGGCCATGGAAGAATAGGTCACACCGTGCCTCTTCTTTCGCCACATATTCGGGAGCATATTGGGCCAAAAGATTAAATCTCCTGACATACTCGAGGACACTCATGTCCCCTTGCTTCAAGCCCAAAAATTCCTCCCGCTTTGCCTTTACAATACCTAGTGGTATGTAACGAGTACGAAAGGCTTCACAAAATTCACTCCATGCTACTTGATGGTCCTCCGGAATGGTGGCAAGATGATCCACCCACCAGTTTCCGGCGGCTCCATGGAGTTGCTGAACGGCAAACTTTGTCTTCTGGTATTCATCACACTCGAATACTCCAAATTTGGACTCCATGACACGAAGCCATTGATCTGCTTCCACAGGTTCGGTGGCTTCAGTAAAAATTGGCGGTTGAGTCGCCAAGAAATCCAGATAAGCGTTCCGAGGTGGAACGACTTGTCGCGTGTTTTGGAGTACGCCTCGCTGTACCAAAGCTTGGAGTAAGCGTGTGTGTTCTTGCGTTGCTTCTTGGAGTAGCCTAGCGTTCTCTTGGTTAGACTCGACGACTTGAGTCATAAGATCCATCCATCCTGTGGATGGGGGTTCCAGCGGTGGAATAGAAGCATCACCGCCTCGACGAGAACTTCCGGCCCCACTCCTAGAGCGAGTACGAACCATACTGCAAAATGTAGTTGAGATGAGTTAAACAAGAACTCAGCAGTATGTGAGACTAATGGAAACATGATTATGTCAAAACTTTATGAAAGTAGTAACAAAATTCATGTTTACACAACTCCTTAGTAGGCATAGCTATTCAGCTTATCTGTACAGGACAGACCTTTATGCACTATCTCCAGATTTTGATCTAGTTAAAGCATTTTCATATCTCGAGTTGAATACTAAAGTTAAAGTTAACTTCAGTATCTTTCCAATGAGTACTCATATGCCTCCAGATCATCTCCAGATTTAAAGTTATGATTTCCAAAGTTGACAGAATTCCTGGATAAAATTTGCCAGCACCTCCTTTGTACGTGGCTGATTTTATCACAGTTGTATATGTAAATACAATAAGAACCTGAACAAACTTTGAACTATAACAATGTTGCACATTTAATAATCTATCCAATTTTGTATCATAGGCTTCTTAAGGGTTTCTCTATAGAAAGTTATGGCTTAAAAACAGAAAGGTCCAGCGAGGTTTTGTTGTTGTCCTGGTTCTGGACAGTTTACCTTCCTCTGAACTTTCTACCCATTTAACGTGTGATTTTGCTCTGGATCTCTACAAATAAGTTGTAGATAACTTGAAAATATTTCTAGAACTGTATCATACACCTTAATTGGGTCAAGCTACTCAGAGTTATGCTCTGTTGAAGTCCAGAAAAACTTTCTGCCGAAAACAGAGCACTCTGTTTTTGAAATCTTTGAAGCCTAGCCTTCTTCTCATTTGAATCTTAGCTCAAAATAGGAGTTCAGTAACAAATATTTGTTTCAAACTTCCATTTTTAGTTGAAAGTTAGTTCATGAGTCATTTCTTCTAAGGAAAGGGGTTATTAAGTTTAGTACGGCGTCGATGCACCGTAAGAAGCATGTCGGTACTATGTAGCCTCACCAAAAGAAAATCCTAACCGGATTATACCGGTATAACGTATCTTAGGTGGCACAAAACGGTCACTCGCTAACGTGTATTTTTCGTGCTACGATTTGGTGGTTAATCCTGCACAAGTCACACTCAATCGTCAGGTCCGGCTGCACACCGAACCCGGTATCCATACAGTTCTTACACCCGTCCATCGTCACTCGCACAGGTGTTCTCAAGCCAAAGACGCCTTGAGCTACGTGTTCACGTTACTAACCACGTCACGGGGTTTCCCAAATTGCACCACGCACGCCTGGGACAGACGTTGCTCGAGTACCCCAAACGACATGAGGAGTCGTAGAGGATACTAAAGCGGGTCGGTTTACCTGCCACCCGTGGGGCTCCACCCTTCAGCTTGTGTGCACTGGTGGATAGCGCTTACGTGCACCCCCAAGACATAACGCGTCCCGAGATGCATGATTTTCTGACATAACAAGTAAGTTAGGTTGCCACCTTCATAATAAGCTAATAGTAATCCTTATGTGGGCCTAATACCATTTCCTCACCGTATCCTAAATTTTTTGTCGTAATACCTTCCTTATTCCGTGTACTATTACCAATGCAGCTCTGATACCACGCTGACGCGGACCCGTCAACTGAGACGGCCACTCGCCCGGGAATCGCATTGGATGGTGCCGTGTTGTGCGGCACCCAACAGCACACATACAAGGAACAATGTATTACATAAACAATAGCGGATGCTTACAAGTTTTTCTTTGTAAATACTTTACATCAAGTAACTACAGTGGAAGTCTACATCAACTCGTGTCGAATAACTAAGAGCACTCGAGATGAAGTCCAGCCCGCGGACTCCTCTCGCTAGCAACACGTAGACAACAGCAGCGGCTGGGTTCTCCCTGTGTTAAACGACTCGGAAGTCTCCGAGTCTCGCCGGACAACCTTCTTCCTAGCGTCGATGTTAACCTGCAAAACCACTTATATAGCAAGCGTGAGCACATAGGCTCAGCAAGTCTGACCCATCTCTCCTAAACAAGAAACTCTACATGAACGACGGTTGCAATTGGGTTAGCTAGATTTGCATAAAGGACTCGCCTAAAGTTGATCCTTAACTTTCAGATTTTAAGCCTCATTGTACAGACCTTGAACGGAACAGCATCGCAACTCCACAATCAAACAAGAAACGCTTTGTTGTGATGCTCCTTGCACAAGGCGAAAGTAAAGTTTAATGATCCTATCTCTAATTCAATCATGGTTGCAATGCAAGTTATATCACGGTCTTATCAAGTTCAAAGATAATCAGTTCCAGTTCTTACTACGTCAAGACGCAGTGGGCAAGTATGCTCATATAACCGCGAGCGACGGTGATTCGAATCAGTACACGACCGGACTACACGACAGGTACACCCGTACTCCGAGTTGCCGGCAGCAACCTCGACTGACGTTGTACGCGGCCACCTTTCCCAAGATCTTCCACATTGGACGCAGTCCAACTGCCCCGAGTACGCAAGCTCCCTCAAGGTACATACCCGCAGTGGTATGTTCTTAAGCGAGGTACCTCCTGCTACCCTGACGCCGAAAGCCTAAGGCAGTTGGAAAAGTTCCACTATGGATCTCCCAATGTACATCGGTTTCCTGGGTCGCATATAGCCGGTATGCGCCCGGTACAAAACTCAAACTTGTCCAACAGGGCCAAGCACGGATGGGCCTTAACCGACACAGGCAGGGCTATGCACGCACGGCCTGCAACCTGCTGCATCTAAACCTCCCTGCCCGGTCTCCATTTCTTATGTGTAAACTTTCCTCATCTTTTCTAATTCGGACCCGTTCCGAGTAAACCATCCCTAAACTCGCGAGTAGCTTCCAACTACTCGACTTCTACCGGACCTTTCCTACTAACATTTAGCGTAGCCAAATCCACTCGAGGAGGTGCTATTCTACCCTTTCTCTCTTTGGTATTTCTGGTCATGCAAGTGGGGTTTTCAATATCATCTAGACTTACTGCAATCAATGATGCAAAGCTATGATCTCTACAAATGAAAATGCTTTATAAAACTGTTCAAATGCAAACCGGGGCTTGCCTGTTTTGCAGGTGACTAAGGTTACAATCAGTTAGTGATGATCACTTGGAGCTTGATCACTTGTTTTCCTCCCTCCTTGATCTTCACTTCAAGTCCTTCTCACCTTCTTCGCGTATATGCTACACGATATGATCATGCATATGTATTTAATTGAAAAGCTTTTGATAATAAGATCTAATGACAGTTTTAAAACTGGAACTCTGTTTAAGAATTTAAAATAACACTGGTGCTAGTGGTTTGGGTTGGGCTTAAACACTAAGATCAAATATTAAGTGCTTTTCCCACTTAAGTGTTGATCACCTTAAGAGGTTACCTATGACAGTGGTGATCCAGAGCTCCAATGGAGCTGGGAATTTTCATGTGAGTTCCTTGTCACAAGAAAGTCCTCTGGACCAAAATTTAGCACTTTTCATGGAGTGGTTTATTCAGAACAATTCTCTAAGTGTTTAATCAAAGATGAATTAATTCTGAGTTAACACCCATATTCATGTCAAACTCAGTGAACCACAATTTCAATTATAGTTCCTAGAGTATACATGAATTTTCCTAGGATTTTTTGAGCTAAGAATTGCCCAAAACTAAATTTACAAGTTTTGGAAATTCTCTGAAAATGTTTCTGTATTCATTTGAATACAGGAACTTACAATCTGAATTACCCTGATCAATTCAACTCCAAATGAGCTGAAACTTTTACAGGAGTCTAAAAACATCCTAACGATTATTCTGGCAAAATATGAGGATTTTTGGATAAACCAAACTCCCTCTAAAATTCTTTTGCTGAAAAGTTTAAAGAATTTTCCAGAATTAAATAAAGACTTTCATACAAATTGGGTTGCATATTTGGATAGAGTTTGTCAATCCGTATCTAACCCAATTTGAATCACTAAATTTGGAGGTTCCTAGCTAAAGTTATGCTCTTCTAAAGTTTGGGGGAAAATCTGGAATTTGAATAAATCCGGGAAAAAGTTTAAACCTGACTGTGGGACCACGGGGCACGTGTCAGCTGCTGAGGGAGTGCCACACGGGGTCACAGGGTCATTTCCCGCACTGTCACAATTGATCCCACGCCACAGCGTATCCAGCCCACTGTTGCCGTGCGACTGACAGACGGGCCCGGCGAGGTCTTCTTCCACCTCCCGCTCCCGCGCGATCCCGCCGCCAGGCTCGCCGGAGTAGCTCCGGGATCGGTCATCCGGCCACCCCTGCCGCTGAAACTCGCCAACAGCCCCTAATTCCACGCGAGGAACACGCTGGGGGTTTTCTCAAGCTGGCAGGGCCCCTAAACTAGCCCGCGACGGCGCACCGGCTCGGATGAAGTCCGGCGACGTCGCCCCAGCGCTATAGCCCGCAAAAAGCTCCCTAGAAAGATTCTACAGCACCAGTGGAGGTTGGCCAAGCTCGGCATGGCCGCACAGGGTCTCGGGGACGGCTCTACCCTAGGTTCACCGTGCACCCGCACCTTCCCGCCATAGCCACCTTCGGAAAGCTAGAAATTGCACCGTGGACAGGGTGTTTCACGCGAGGTTTCAAAAGAGAACTGGTGCGCCTACATGTCTGGCTTGTGTGTGCGAAGTTTCGTGGTGTCTAAACAACAATCGATCAGGAATTTTGCAGACTCATACCCGAATGTCGGTTTACACCGGCTGGAGTGAATTCCCGAAATTCGTCGGCCAGGGGCGGAGACAAATTCTGTGCTTCGGGTGGAAGCTGCACGGAGCTCCTGCGCGTCCCAGGGCCCTCTTGCTTGGTCGTGCAAACCCCTCTGTGGAGCTGTCCACGAGAGCCGTGGATGGCGGATTCTTCCGGCCGCCGCTGAAACTGGGGTACCTCGGTGTGGAGAGCAAGAACTCCCTCGGTGAGGGCACGAGGAGGTCGTGGAAAGGTTTGTGGTGTTGTTTGGCTGCTCAGACGAAGTTTTTCACGTGACCTAGGGTGTGGCCGAGCAATTAACGCACGGCGGCAGTGCTCGGTTGCTTCTCGGGTGAGGGAGGAAAGAACAGCGCTGAGGCCTCGGTGTCGAAGGAGAAAGGGAGCACGACAGGGGGTAATAAAGCCCTGGGGTGAGGCGGTTCCCGTGGGGAGGCGGTCGCCCGAGGCGGTGAGCGCCGCTGTCGGCTCTGCCGATCGCTTCTCGTGGGAGGTAAGCAAAACAGAGACTGTGGACTGAAGATCTTTTGCAAATTTCAGTGCTCCCAATGACATGTGGGTCCCACATGTCAGTCCTCCTTATCTCTTCTAAAATATCTCCCAAATTTGAATATTGATGGAATTCAATTGTGGGAATTCAAATCTGATATGCATTTGGATAATTGGGCAAGTTTCATCCAAATTCAAATGTGTGTTTGAATTCTTTGTCATTTGAAGTCCATTTGAAAAATGGGTTGCAAATCATTTTCATAAATCATGAAACTTTGCACACCCCCTAATTTGGACTCAAGGAATTCTAATATGAAATCTGATTTTTATTTTGGCTGCTGCAAATGAGATTTTTAGCACAACAGTTTTCATTTCCATTGTATTGTTCTCATTTGAATTTTTGTTTGAACCAATTGTTCCAAATCTGATTTTTGTTTTCTCACACATATGGGAACTTCCCATCTTAGTTTTTGGCCCCTCTTGGGTTCCATGTTTCCAAATAATCATTTGAACTTGTGTGAAGAAAACCCTCATGTGTGTTATCACGTGTGGGGAAAAGTTTTTAACAAGTCCCAAATTTCATACATATGAAAACAACTTTTGCAAACAAGTGTTTCTTTGTATTCATAATTTTGGGACCTTTACACCCGCCCCGCTGGACGCGTGGCAGGTCCGGAGCTCGCCTCTGGGAGGAGAAGAAAGGACCGGCCGCCGCTGGACACGTGGCGCCTCCGGAGCTCACCACTGCGGAAGAGGCAAGGTCCTTAGGCAGTGTTTCCTCCTGTGCGCGGGAGTACCCGGAACAGATGATACCGACACAATTTCCCCCACGTTTCTACCGCACCAAATCAATTGGAGATAAGTTCGATAATATCCAAAAGTAAATTGAATAGGACTCTTATTTGAGCTCCAATTGGAGTAGGACTCTTCTTTCACCACTTATAAATAGAACTCGAAAACCCCCTGGCCGCAACCACGTACCTATTTTCCACCTCCCGATTCGACGACTTGGAGGCCCTAGCTCCCAACTCGCCGAGTTGAACCCCCTGCAGAAGTTCACTCGCCGGTGAGCCCCACCGGTGAGCCTGCCGACGAGCGCCGTCGTCCCTCACCGTCGCTGCTGCCATTGCTAGGTGGAAGGCCCCGCCACCAAAGAGAAGTGAGGTAGGTCTTCGTACCCATCTTACGACCTCGTCGCGGTTTCTTCACATCTGTTTTCTTCGTTCCCTTCAAATAGAAGCTGTTTCGTGTGGACAGATCACATGTTGATCGGTTTTTGACGGTGGAATTGATCTAGATCTTGAGTCAAGATCATCACCACGACCACACTTGATCCTTACACCCTTGTTCACCATAAAACCCCATGCAAGCCCAGTAAAACATGCAAGAACACTACTTTATGGCATCTAAGAATGAAGCTTTTAGTCACTTTAGAACTTTATTTCTTAGATTATCAATTGATCACCCAGGATCTTTAAGAGCAATTAGAAGTGATAATGGAACCGAATTTAAAAATCAATCGTTTGATCACATTTATGCTGAAAATGCAATAGATCATCAATTTTCTTCACCATATGTACCTCAACAAAACGGTGTTGTAGAGAGAAAGAACAGAACCTTAGTTGAGATGGCTAGGACTATGCTTGATGAATATCAAACTCCTAGGAAATTTTGGGCTCATGCAATTGCAACCACTTGTTATGTCTCAAATCGTGTTTTCTTGCGTGCTAAGCTAGGTAAAACACCATATGAGCTCAGGTTTGGACATAGGCCTAGTGTTACACACTTTATGGTCTTTGGTTGCAAATGCTTTGTTAAGAAACATGGTAATCTTGATAAATTTGAAGCTAGATCTGTTGATGGCATGTTTCTTGGTTATCCATCTCATACTAGAGGCTACCGTGTGCTTTTACTTGATACTAACAAAATTGTGGAGACTTGTGAGGTTTCTTTTGATGAAGCTAGCCCAGGTACTAGTTCAAATATTGCAGGTACGGATCCATATCCGCAGGGGGAGAGTATTTTCGTTGAAGAATAGGAAGAAGTGGTGCTGCTGCCCGAAAATTCAGCAGCTAATGACATTGTTCCAGCTCCTGATCTTGATTCACAGCCAGCACCGACGACCACCATTGCTGGTCCAGATCCTCCTCATGTCACAAGCCCATCTATTTGTGATGAACATGAAGAAGAAGAAGCTTGTGAAGTGTCCACTCCAATCCGGATTCTCAAAAGTCATCCTCCACAACAAATTATTGGAAGCTTGCATGAACGAGTTACAAGATCCAGGTTTTTCGACCCCAATTCTCATGCTCACTCTGCTTTTGTTGCTTCTTTTGAACCCAAAGATATATCACACGCACTCACTAATGAATCTTGGATTATTGCCATGCAAGAAGAGTTAGAAAATTTTGAAAGAAATAGTGTTTGGAAACTTGTACCTCCACCTCAAGGTCACACTTTAATTGGAACTAAATGGGGGTTTAAAAATAAACAAAGTGAGGATGGGGTTGTGGTTAGGAATAAGGCTAGGTTGGTTGCTCAAGGTTTCACACAAGTTGAAGGTCTAAATTTTGATGAAACTTTTGATCCTGTTGCTAGATTAGAAGCCATAAGAATTTTGTTAGCTTTTGCTGCATCTAAAGGTTTTAAGCTATATCAAATGGATGTTAAAAGTGATTTTCTTAATGGCTACATAGATGAGGAGGTTTATGTCAAACAACCACCTGGTTTTGAAAATCCAAATTTTCCTAATCATGTTTACAAACTGTCCAAAGCCTTGTACGGTCTCAAACAAGCCCCTAGAGCATGGTATGATAGGTTAAAAACATTCTTACTTGAAAAGGGGTTTACCATAGGCAAGGTTGATAAAACTCTTTTTGTGCTTAAGCATGGCAATGACTCATTATTCGTTCAAGTGTATGTGGATGATAATATCTTTGGTTGTGCTTCTCATGATCTTGTGTCCAAGTTTTCAGCTATGATGAGTATGATGGGAGAACTCACGTACTTTTTGGGGCTGCAAATCAAGCAAACCAAGGAGGGTACCTTTGAGCATCAAACAAAGTATACAAAAGATCTCCTAAGGCGCTTCAACATGGACAAAAGCAAGCCTCTTCGGACACCAATGGGAACAGCAACAACACTTGAACTTGATGAAGATTGTGATACCGTTGATCAAAAAGAATATAGAAGCATGATCGGATCACTTTTGTATCTCATGGCATCAAGACCGGACATACAATTCAGCATATGTCTTTGTGCACGGTTTCAAGCCTCCCCACATGCTTCACATCGTCAAGCCATCAAAAGGATTCTCATGTACTTACATCGAACTCAAGGATTTGGCATTTTTCTTCCTTCTTCCTCAACCGTTACTTTGAAAGCTTTTTCTGATGCTGATTTTGGGGGTTGCAGGATTGATAGGAAAAGTACTTCTGGTGCTTGTCATTTTCTTGGTAATTCACTTGTTGCCTGGTCCTCTAGAAAACAAAGTTCAGTTGCATAATCCACAGCCGAATCTGAATATGTAGCTGTTGTTAGTGCTTGCTCACAAATTCTTTGGATTGTTCAAACACTTAAGGACTATGGGGTTGAACTAGATAGTGTTCCACTATTTTGTGGTAACACTAGTGCCATTTGCATTGCTAAAAACCCCGTGCAACATTCGAGAACTAAGCACATTGACATTAGGTATCACTTTCTCCGTGATAATGTCGAAAAAGGGAACATTGTGCTTCACCATGTAGATACCGAACAACAATTGGCTGACATTTTTACAAAATCTTTGGATTTCACTCGTTTTTGTTACATTCGTAGTGAAATAGGGGTTATGCGTCCTCATGGCTTAAATTGAGGGAGAATTTTGAAACTTGGGAAGCCTATGTGTGAATTTGAAATTAAAATAATATGAGCATAGTATTTCATGCATATATGACTTTGTGATTCCTTTTTCATGCTGAAAGTTCTTACTACATTACTCATGTTATACATTTTGTAGTTTTAACCATGTCTAGTAATTGGAATAATTACTTACACTAAATCTGGTCATGGTCGAACTTTCTTGCTGTTTTGAACTTGTTGCATGCTCACAAGTGCTTTTAATCATAAAGAATTAATCAAGTAATCAACTCACATGTTGAGTTTTTATGTTCAAATAAAAAAATGAGAAAAGCTCAAGAGAATATGCATGCATCGCACTTCTTCTTTTGAGATGGCTTATCATTGCACTTAGATATGAACTTGAAAGGAGTTGTGTATGACTAAAACCATGTCCTTAAGCTTCTGACTGTCAAATGACATAGGCTTGGCTTGGTTGGTTAGAATAAGGCTGATGCTGCATATAATCTCTTGCAAATGTCATAAGATCAAAATTTGTGCTTTAAATGATAAATAAAATGCAGCAATAAGTGTCATGTTTTCAGGTCTTGAAATAGTTAAGTTTGTGAGATCATGACTTTCTTAAATTGAAAATTACACTTGATCTCTAGCATGGCTTACACTACTTTATGTATCTCATTGATGTGATAGTGTAAGTTACTTGATAGTATGATTTGGATGAGCTTTGTTTTATATGTATATGTTATAATGTGCTCATAACAAATTAAAATTTCTCTTTTGTACCTTGCTGAATACATTGTCAAAGGGGGAGAAATTGATTACACATTGCACACATTCACAAGTGTTTTGGCACGATTCTTCTCAGGGGGAGAATTTTTAGTATTTTTGTTTTTCTTCTCATTTTATTTCTGATTTACAAAGGGGGAGAAATTGTTTTCAAAACTTTTCATGTGAATAAGCCAATGTTCGGATTTTAAGTGGTGTTGCCAATGCATTCATCAAGGGGGAGATTGTGAGACCTATGTGTGCTGAATACATTAGCTTTGACGATTAAAGTTTTGAATACTACCAAAACATCCTTTTGACAAGGTTCGACTCTAGGTCCGAGCTCCTGCAAGGTCCGACTTGTTTTGTCTAGGTCTGACTTATTTTGGCTAGGTCCGACTTGTTTTTGCTAGCTCCGGTGCTAGGTCCGACTAGATTTGGTAAGTTCCGTGCTAGGTCCGACTAAGCTTTAGTAAGCTCGGCGCTGGGTCCGACTAGCTTTGGTAAGCTCCGGTTCAAGGTCCGGTTAGCTTTGGTAAGGTTCGGAGCTTGATTGTAATGGTTCTGCTTTTAACTTGCAATGTTTCGGACTTGCTTTACTCTTATGGAAAGTTTGCTTAGTATTATTTTACTAAGTTTTTGGTGTGTTTTGGTGGTTATGGCTGATATCATTTTGCTATGGTTTACAACATGCTTATGTGAGGTGCTCACGTAAGATGTTGTAGTTTTGAAACTAACGAGAGTCAAGTCGAGGACTTGTGCTCGGAAGTATTGGTTGTTTATTCATGTGCAGGTGTTGCTTGAGTTCAAGACATGGCTGGTGACGGGATCCATTGAACTAGTCTTAGGGAGAAGATGAGGTTCAACAACCAAGTTCGGTTGGAATTGTGGTTGAGTTGATCGGGAAGTTGCGCGGTATGTTTGAATCAAGAACAATGCATATGAAGGTATCTTGGACGTCGTTGGAAGATGTTTGCACGTGTGCAAGGAGTGCATGGACGTGGCTGCATGGTTCCAAGGCGTGATGAATAGATGTGGACGTAAAGAATTGGTCGGAAAGGTCCAACCGACTAGGTTATGGACTCAGGCTGCGGCTGAGTCGTGTTTGACTCAAATATGGAAAGTTTTGAGTTGGTTATGATAGGATTTCGTGTGGGTCACGAATTTGAGTTGTTTTAGGAATGTTTGTGACATTCCTAAGGTGTTTGGAAGTCTTAAGATTGCTTCTATCTGTGTATAGAAGAGTCTTGAGCAGTATTGGAAAGTTACAGTTTGAATCCAAGTAGGAGTAGGAGTCCTAGTTTGAATTGGATTGGCCATAGAGCTGGTTATATAAGAAAGGGAGGCCAAGGCTCATGGAGTGCATGACTTTGGGGCTGTTCCTCTTGTGTTTTGATAAATAAAATTCGTATTCTAAAGGAACTTTTGTGCCTTGTTCGTCCGACTTGTTTCAGACAAGTTTTTCTCATCGAGTTTCTGTTCAGCACTACCTTGCTTTGGTAGTTTTATCATAACTCGAGTTTTACAGATCCAATTGATGTGATTCTTTTTGGGTTGTCTTCACAACTTGATTATCTATCATCTGTGAAAATTTCACGGTCATTGAATTTGTGGTTTCTGATCTACACGAGTTTCTTTGCAGTATTCCAGAACTGTTTTTCTCGCGTAGGACAGATTGACCTTTGTTCGATTTTTCGATCGTAACTTGAGTTTCTCTCAACGGATTTTCATAATTCTTGTTGTGAAGTCTTTCTGACTTGATTATATACAATATATACTAGTTTTGTCACAGTTGAACACATTTAGATTAGTCGCACACACAGTTTCTTTAACAGATCGGTTTTCTGCTGAGGGGTGTTTTGTTGCTTCCGCTGAAAAGTTTTTATCTACCATTCACCCCTCTCTGGTAGCTTTACACATGTACTTCGATTCTAAAGAAAACAGATGCGAAGAAACCGCGACGAGGTCATAAGATGGGTACGAAGACCTACCTCACTTCTCTTTGGTGACGGGGCCTTCCTCCTAGCAATGGCAGCAGTGACGGCGAGGCGCGACGGCGCTCGTCGGCGGGCTCACCAGTGGGGCTCACCGGCAACTGAACTCCGGCAGGGGGTTCAACTCGGCGAGTTTTGGGCTAGGGCATCTAAGTTGTCGACTTGGAAAAGGTGTTACGGCCAAGGGGGTTTTCGGGTTCTATTTATAAAAGGAAAAGAAGAGTCCTACTCTGATTGGATTTCAAATAAGAGTCCTATTCAATTTGTTTTGGATCTTAACAACTTATATCCAATTGATTTGGTGCGGTAGCAAGTTGGAAATTGTGTCTGTTTCCTCAGTTCGGGTATTCCCGCGCGCACAGGAGAAAAAACACTTAAGGATCTCGTATCTCAGCAGTGGTGAGCTCCGGAGGCGCCACGTGTCCAGCGGGGGCCGGTCCTTGCTTCTCCTCAGAGGCGAGCTCCGGACCTGCCACGCGTCCAGTGGGGCGGGGCCTCCCTTTTCCTCAGAGGCGAGCTCCGCGTGCGCCACGTATCTGGCGGGGTGGGGCCTCCCTTTTCCTCATAGGCGAGCTCCGCATGCGCCACGTGTCTAGCGGGGCGGGGCCTCCCCTCTCTACAGAGGCGAGCTTCGGTGGCGACACGTGTCCAACAGCGTCGGACCTCCCTTCTCCTCGAAGGTGAGCTCCGAGGACGACACGTGTCCAGCAGTGTCGGACCTCCTTTCTCCTCGGAGGTGAGCTCCAAGGATGACACGTGTCAGCGGGGTCGGACCTCCCTCTCCCTCAGAGGCGATCTCTAGGGGCGTCACGTGTCAGTGCCGGACCTCCCCTATCCTCAGAGGTGAGCTCCGAGGACGACACGTGTCCCGCGGTGTCGGACCTCTTGGAGGCAAGCTCCGAGGGTGACACGTGTCCAGCGGGCAAGGCCTCGTCCCTTCCGCAGGGTGAGTTCCGAAGTCGACACGTGTCTGGCGGGACTGGACCTCATCCCTTCCGCAGGGGTGAGCTCCGAGACCGACATGTGTCCCACGTGCTGGGTCTCGCTTGTGGGGACCACCCCGTGGTTCACCCACTCCAAGATCGAATAGGGCGGTGCCGTGCGACGCGGCACCCAACAGCACACACGAAAAGAACAAAGAACAACATACAAAATTTTATTTGGTAAAAAACAGTGGAAGTCTTTTACAAAACATAATTATACAGCGGAAGTATTCTTTATTAACACTCTCTCATTCTAACTAAGCAAAAGTGTAGCTGTCCAGCTTGGGGACGCTACACACTAGCAGCATGGAACCGGAGATCACGGCGGCATGCAGGGCTCCAGGTCGGCCGTGTACTGCGTCGGGGGCATTGCCTCGTCCTCGGACCCCTCTTCATAGCTCTCACCTGCATACAGCTCAAATATTGCAACCGTGAGCACGATGGCTCAGCAAGGCTTAACCGACTAGCCTAGGCATGGAACTCTACATGCAAGGATGTGTAAGATAGGAAAAAGGACTTTGCAACAAAGACACACCTATAAGTTGATCCTTACTTTCAATTTTATAGCAGCAGATTCTTGTGCCTTAGGCAGCCCTCACATCGGAAGTCCACAATGAAACAAGAAACGCTTTCCTCCGATGTGGCAATGCCCAAAGCGGAAAATAAACTTAATTAGCTCTACATCTACAGCAGACATAGTTTCCAAAACATTAATATATCATCACAGCATATTATCATTCATCTGGCTTACTTCACTTCTTACTACGTCACAGAACAGTGAACAAGCAGTACTCAAATAAACGCGAGGGACGGTGATTGCAATCAGGAGACACCCGGACAACACGTTGCATACACCAACTTTCAGAAGCATGATTCCACACTCCTTCCTACTCTGTTGTATGCAACAACCTTTCAAAGGCAACCCAAATGCCGAACCGGTCCATCCGTAACGGGCAGGAGGTCCCCGCGTGGAGTGTGACTGTGCCCACCGGCTGTAACACCCCAAAATCCTGTTAAGAGGGGAATTTAAAAATTTTTGGACGTATTGCATGGGCTGCAGAAATTCAAACTTAGTTGGAATTCAAATTCAAATTCAAACCAGAAAAGAAATGGAAAAAGAAAAAGGAAAACAGAAAAAAAAACCGGCCAGTGGGCCGAAAACCACCAGCCGGCCCACCCCATCCCGCGCCAGCCCGCAGCCGTGCCCCCCCTTTTCCCACTGACAGGCGGGGCCCGCCAACCTTTCTTCCTCCTCGCGCTCGCGCCCGTGCTCAGCCGGACTCTTCTCACCCCGAATCGAAACCGCCCTGGATACCTGCGTATCCCAGCCGAATTTCGTTCGTGGACGACGCAAACTCGATCACAACTGAACGCCGCCCTCCCCCGTCTATAAAACCCCGGCATCGTCCTGTTTTTCCCCCACGATCCGCCAATTTTCTCTCCGGTGAGAATCCGAGCTCCTCCGGCGAATTCTGCTCGATCTACGCTTGGGAATTCTGATCTAACTCGCTGGTCTTGACCCACCGCCTCCGGGGAACCTCGCTGGTGCAGAAAACTCGGTGGCTTGCAGTTAAAACACAACGCCGACGAGCCTCGCCGTGAATTCATCTCGGACCTCGTCGCCGATCGCTTTCCAGGACCTCCGAGCTCAAGAAAACCCCTGAGGTGAGATCCCCGACCTCCCCTCTACCGATGTATGCCATAAAATCACAGTTCTAGTAAGAATTTACGAAGATCCGAAACTCTCCGGCGAGATCGCCGCCTCCCGCCGCCGTGCGCCGCCGGGCAGCGCCGCCCGCGCTCGATCAGAGCGACGTGGCCGCTTGTGCGCCGTCTAATTTAAATCACACGGTAGAATTTAAATCCCAGCGTACCGGTTCGATGTTATAATCTCAGCCGTCTGTTTTAAATCGGACGGTCCACGTCAGCCCCGCGTTATAAAGACTGGAATTCTTACGCGCTACCCCCTGGGGTTCTCAGAAAATAAGAGCTAGCCCCGGAAACTTCTGATCTAGCCCCTGGAACTTCAGAAAATCATGTAAATTCCTTTAAAAATCAGTTTTAGCCCCTGGACTCAATAAAAATTAGGAAAAACCCCTCTGATAAGTGTAGATAGACCCCTGGAAATTCTTAAAGTAAATTAATGGACCCTGTAGTGGGGTGAATTTACCTTTTTAACCCTATTTGATATTAAAGTTAGGAATTTGAATATGTGGCTAGTATTTAAAATTTAAAAGGTGGGACAAATATATTGTCAAATTCAAATTAAAAACTTTCCCAGTACATAGAAAACCTTGGAGTGAGATAAAAATAGATTTTTGGCTGAAATGAATCTGTTTAATTGAGTATTCACATTTATTAGTTATAGGGACACATTTTTTTAGTAGAGGATAATTCTGAAAATTAGAAAAATAAATGTAAAATAGTTTACATCAGAGGAAAAGATCAAAAATATATTATTAAACATTTTAGATCAGAACCTATTCTGTTTAGATGATGTGTCTTATTATTTTCATAATAAAGTTCAAATTTAGGCATAGGAAATAAATCTGAAAATATAGCAAGCTAGGTATGAATAACTAGGAAATGATGAATGAAGTTTCTAAAATCCAAAGAATTCAGTTTAGGGTTGGTAGAAGGACTGAAGACACATATGGAGTAGGAAAATACCTTTCATGCATACTTGGTAGCTAAAAGGTGTAGTAATTGAATATAAGGAATTTATTTAAATTGGAGACTCATATACATAGTATGCAAACATAAGTATGAATACAAAAGTAGAAATCATATACACATGATTAAAAGTGCATGTAAGCCAAAAATCAACACACATAGAGTAACCACAACACATATAATTGTGAATGACTTTCATAAATGTGAATGTGTGGTTTGTATGAAGTGGAAGTGTGAACTATGTCTTATGACTTGTTGTTTTCTTTTGCTATGTGTGATGGTATGAGTAGAACCTGCTCCAGAGCAAGTTCTTCCTTTCCAAGATCAGGACTACCCATTTCAAGAGCAGCAGGAAGGAGGCAAGTGTCCTTGACCACTTTGATCCCATACTAGGATGTGTAGATAGAATTATTTGCATTGTCAATTGAAAAGATGAAACTCATGCTAGGATGTTTCCCTAGAATTGCATTACCTTGTTTCCTTGTAGCTTGGGTTGGGATTTATTTTATCATGTCATTTATTATGATGCATATGCTTAGCCATGCTTAGAATGGGATATTTGGGATATGAGATCATCAGTTTATTTTACCATACTCTTGAATGAGATATTATGAGTTATGTAGAGGTAGGGATCAAGGCAAGTTGGATGTTTTGGTTGGTGCTGGGTGCACGAGACTTGGGTTTGTATTTAGTACTTGCCTGGATCCTAAGGACCGGTTCATGGAGCATGTAACCTGGCTTTACCGTGCCAACCACATGCTGAGATGGGGCAGCTTGGCCAATTAATTAGGTGTATCCCCGACGTAGTATGGTGTGTTGGATGGTGCGGGGAATAGGTGTCAGCTGGACTACCATATGAACCGCAAGGCTTAGGAGGGGGCCACTGCAGCGGGGTTGGAGCCTCTTGTATGCTGTTAGGGGTGAAACCTCAGTGGGCCCACGCTCGTCGGGAATCCCTTTGTAAAGGCTTCGTAGTGATCTCCTGGCTACACACCTGGGAAGTGTGAATGTGGTTCGTAGCCACTGGCATAATGGAGGTTCTTTTAGTCCATCCGGCAACGGGGGATGAAATCACTACATGTGGGTACAGTGGTGCAAACTCTGCAGAGTCAAAACTGTCATGACAGCCGTGCTCACGGTCAAGAGCGGCTTGGACTTATTCATGATTAGAGTATGATGGCCTTGGAGGGTGTGAGTGTTAAGCGGGGAGCTTAACATTGAAAATGATATTATGGTTATTTGATTATGATGATGGGATGGGAGATTGGGACCATTTCACCTGTGTAGTAATGTAGGTGCTTAATAAGCTAAGGTGGTAGGCAACATTTGCGTAGTGCTTCAACCATGAGTTTAACCTCTCCTTGTTCTAGCCATGCATGACATAACTTTCCCGCACTTGCTGAGTACCGTCGGTACTCAACCTTGCATATTTGTTGGTTTATATTGCTGCTCAGGTCAAGATAATGAAGTGGTGTTTAATGATCAAGACCTTGGACCCAAAGAAGGTTTCTAGGTTCATGGAGTCCCCCGGGCAACGCCTGTGACGGAGCCCACGAGAATAATTATTCTGCTGCTATTTTATGAACTTATTATTGTCCATCGAGACATATGCTATGTAAGACTTATTTATATTCGACACCTGGCTTGTAATAAATGATGCTTCACTATTTGTCATCACATGTATGAGAAAATGATCCTGGCATACATGTGATATTCACTTGGTTGTTTTTCGGAAAAACCGGGTGTGACAAAAGTGGTATCAGAGCCAAGGTTGCCTGTAGGAACGTGGACCTAGGTAGAAATGGACGTATTTAAGGACCCTATTTTCTTAAAAACTATTTTACAAGGTGTGTGTTGAAAAGTGTTATTTAAGGGAGTCACTTTCTTCATCTTACCCCAACTTTCATTCAAAATAGGATTTTTGTTTAAAAGTTTATCTAACCCAAGTTTAAATGCTTTCTGTTTTAGATGGTTCGCATGATTCGCACCGCTCGCAAGTCCACAGAAGGGAGAGTTCCCGTAGTTGCCCTTGCCGAAAGAGAGGAGAGCTGTCCGGTGACGTACCTTTCCTATGGATTGGCAGTAGGAGGCTTGTTGCGCCGTCTTCGACGTATGCTCCAAGCCGCCGGCAATACGGGCAAGCTAATCATACACTATAGCTCCTTCAGAACCATCCGTGAGAAGAGGGAAGAATGGAGTTCAGAGATGAGGATTATCCATGAAAATCAGCTGCTCAAGATCCACCGCTCTCCAGCTTGTCGAGCGACACAGGTCGATGTGGAGAAGGATGTCACCTGGGAGGCCATCACCTGCCAGAGTCACATCTATCGTCGACACCTGGACAGGACTGAGTACATGTATGTCCTCCAGCGCGAGAGTGGTACAACGGAGTATAAGTACCCGCCAGTGCAGCAAGGGACTTCCTATGAGCACATGGACTTGTGCTTGGAGGATGCTGCTATGCTCAGCACTCGACTGCAAGAGGGTCAGCAAGAGCTTCAGGATGTTCGGGACACCCTGAAGGAAACGGAGGCGTTGCTGCGAGCCTGCTTGAGGGCAAGAGAAAGAGGAGATGGGAATGAACTGTGTGTCACCGTGAATGATACATGGACTCCTGACTCCCCAGATCGCCGGGCGATCAGGCGTCGTCGCACTTCTCCACCAGCAGCCTCCCCACCCAAAGCAGAGTCAGAAGGAAGCCGCAATAATGAGGAAGATCCTGAGGAGCCAGCTCAAGAATACGAGTAGCGTAGAGTCTTTCCCTTAATTAGAAGGATGTCGAGTAGTCGAGTCGTTACGTTAGTTAATGGTGTGTTAATGCTTGGTGTGTGACGTGAGTTGTCGAAGCCATGAGCAATTGTCCACAGCCTCGTCTTCAGATTGTTTTGCTTTGGTGTGTGAACCCACATGAAATAATATTGCATTTATTTTTGTGTGAGATATGAACCCTCAGAAAAGTATAACAAAGCTTCAACACTTCAAAGTACAAACAAGTGAAAGTAGTGAGATAATACGTAATACTTTAAATTAACATTTGGTTGATCATGCTAGATGGCCAGAAGAGGAAAAGGTCGTGCTGCCAACCCCGCCAACAACAACGATGTGGCCTGCAACCCTCATCTTTCTGGAGGCCAAGACAGGGGTGGTCGCCGTGAAGGAGTTGGTCCCCTCCACCAAATGCTTGAGAATCAAAATCAGCTCATCCAGAACTTGACTCAAGTGGTGGCGAACTTGCATCAAGTTCCACCTCCACAAGCTGCACTACGCCAACCAAGGTTGAGTGAGTTTGTAGGAACTCAACCTCCGAAGTTTGCAAGTGCTGCTGAACCCCTGGAGGCAGATGATTGGCTAAAGACCATTGAGAGCAAGATGAGGATTATACAATGCCAAGGGTATGAGAGGGTGCTGTTTGCCTCTCACCAATTGCATGGACCTGCTGCTGATTGGTGGACCGCTTACGTGGCCGCCCATCATGACCCTGAGAATATCACTTGGGAAGAGTTCAAACGTAGCTTCCGCAACCATTACATACCAAGGGGTGAACTCAAAAACAAGAGGAAGGAGTTCTTGGTATTGCAGCAAGGGAACATGTCCGTGAGGGAATACCTCACTAAATTCACTCAACTCTCCCGTTATGCCCCACGGGACATAGAGACTGATGAGCAGAAACAGGATTGTTTTGTGGAAGGACTCACAGCAGAAATGCAGTGTGCAATGTCCTCCAACGAGTACGAAAGCTTCCAAAAGATGGTGGACAGAGCGTTTGTGGTAGAAAGGAAGCTGAAGGCCTTGGAAAATGAGAATAAGAGGAAGGCCGGGTGGTCACATCAAGCCTCAGGGATCAACACCCGCCCACGTCTGATGCAGCAACCCGCAGGGCAGACGAACCGTGCTGCGGTACCCTACTCAGCACCAAGAGGGTACAACCCGAACTACAGGCCTCCGACAGCACCAATACAGCCACAACGTCAGTTCGTACAGCAGCCTCGCCCTACATATCAACCTCGACCAGCAGTGCAAGGACCCCCAAACCAACCCCAAGACAGCAAAGGCCAGGCACCTAAGGTTGGGGTGCAATGTTTTAATTGTGGTGAAGTGGGGCACTACGCCCATAAGTGCCCAAAGAAGAAGCCCACGCAGCCACAACAGCAGAATGTAATGAGAGGACGGGTGAACCACATCACTATGGAGGAAGCGCAAGAGGCACCCGACGTGGTAGTTGGTAAGTTTCCTGCCAATTTACACATTGCAACCCTGCTGTTTGATTCTGGTGCTACCCACTCGTTCATTGCTCAAGGGTTTGTTAAGAAGCATGATCTAGCAACCACACAAATGAACCATATGCTAGCAGTAAACTCTCTAGGTGCAGAAATAAGGACAAGACAAGTGTGTCCCAAGGTGAATCTAGACATTAATGGGGTAGTATTTGTAAGGGCCTCAGTTTTTGACACACATTTGCAGTGTTCATCACCACACCACACACATCATTTGAGGAAGAATGATGAACACAAATGAAGAGCAAGTAACAATTACCAACATGCTCATTAGAGAACAAACTTACACATTGCAAAAGTGGTATTTCCCACATGTGATATAGATTGGCTGGACATATGAAAACTCCTACACTTTGCTAAGGATGTCCATGCCAAGTTTCACCCAAATTCAAAACCTTTTTGAGGTCATTTTGGGTATAGATAGGAAGAGGGCAATTTGAAACCATATTCAAATTCAAACTGTTTTTATCCCATGAATTTAAAAAATGGAAGGCATATTCTTACTCAGCACATTTTTGTGAGCTCACACACCAATTTTCACTCCATTTGGAGTTGATCTTGACATGAGCTAAGGGGGAGAAATTCAAACTTTATTTGAATTTCAAACTGAACTTGTGCTGAAATTCATTCAAACCAAACCTCATTTGAACTTTGATCAATTCAAATGGCTCATGGGTGAATAATTTGAATTGCCAAGGGTAGTATGGGGTTCACTGTTTACAACAGTGATTAGGAGTAAATTTCAGAGGTTAAAACTGGAGGTGGGACCCACATGTCAGCCACTGCTCAGATCAAACCGACTGAGACTTTTTCACTCAGGTCGCCGAGCCGCAGCGGTGATCGCCACCGAGGCCAGCCGCCGCGCCACCAGCTGCTTGCCCACGCGCGGGCATGAGGCGGTGCAGAGCCTTCTTAAGGCGCCTGCCCCCTCCTCGGCCGAGGCACCGTCGTTCTTCCCCGCAAGAACTCAGCGCCGGCCGAAAACTTCCGCAGCTCGGACTTGATCGGAGAACGCCAATCGCAGCTCCCTCCTTCCACTCCAGAGCCCCAGCAAGGTACTAGAGACCTTCCTCCGTCCTCCCCGTTGCTAGAATTCGGTTGAAACCGATTGATATCGGCTGTGCCGAAAGATCAAATTCGGGACTTGGAACCGCCGCACCTCGGGCTCTCGTGGACAGCCCAACCAGGGCGTTGTCACGCCCGAGCCAAGGCACCCTTGGACGCGCGGGTGACCGGTGCTGCTCATCCCCGAGCCACAGCTCGAGTGGTTGCTCACCGGCGGCGAATTTCCACTTTTCCCCTTTCTGTGTGCAGAACGACCTTCGGGTACGATTCTGTTTAATTCGTGCTCTAGAAAGGATTAGAAGGCCTCAAGCCGCTCTCACACGAGCTAGACACAGTAACGCACAAGTTGCCTTCACAACTCTGGGCCGGAGAACCTCTGTGCCCGGCGTAATTTGAGGTCTACTACTGGCGGAACGCACGGGCGGCATCGGGCGCACGGTGAGGACCTATTTCGGGCCTTCCCCGAGCTGCCTCGAGCTCATGTCGACCTTCTCTATGGTCCAGTGATGCTCCCCGACCGGTTTCCCAAGTAGCTGAGGTGCTAGGGTAGTCAGCCGACATGGCCGAAGTCGTTCTGAGGTGGCGGCTCGTCGCCGACCATGCTCCGGCCATTGTCATGAGCAGCTGACCCTAGAATCCTGTTCCCCGAGTAAAAGTAGGCAGGGGCGGCCAGAATCGAGAAGTTTGGAGCTGTACAGCAGCCGGCGGCGAGCTCTCCGGCGAGATCCCTCGGCGGCGGGGCGCGGGTGTCGCGAAGTTGAAGAAGGGGGTGGACCCCAGCTGTCAGCGGGAGATATTTTGAATCGGGATCCGGCTGCGGCCGGGATCGGGTGTTCTGGCGTGCAAAATCCTTGTGGGCCGCGATGTGCCATCGCCTAGGCGTGCGACGCGTGTCCCCTGGGCCCACGCGCGAGTTTAAACTTTTCCCCGATTTTCAGATTTCCTTCAAACTTCAAATCCTCATAACTGAAAGCTCCAAATTGAGTGAACCAAATTTTGCTGGATTCAGCTCTCTGAGTACTTTCCAGAAAAACAAGTTTCACTTCATGAAATTCCTTATTTCTCCAGAATTAATTCCTCAAAGTTTAAACTGTTAGGAATTTTAACTGGAAAATCCTTTGGGAGAAAATCCTGAAATTTTGCTGGGATGTTCACCAAAATATCCTTGAACTACCATAAAAATTTCAGATCCATTTAAGCTCATCTGATCCACCTAATGGTGTGATTAGTGAAACTGTTCCAGAGAAAATAGAAAATGTTCAGAAACATTTTCAGAATTTTCTCTGAAATTGTTTAGCTCATATCTTTAGTTAGGGACTTCTAAATTAAGTGAGACCAAATCCATTAGAACCCTATGAAAATCTAGTTTTTAGAAAGTCATAGTTTGTTTCATGAAAATTCCTAGAACACCCTAAGAGTTCCAATTAATTTCAAGGACATAATTAATTGTGGAGGGCTCAAATGAGCTTTGCTGCAACTAAAACTTGACCAAGTCTCTGTTTTGGTTGTAACCAAGCCATAGTAAAAGTTTCACAGTCATTAGGTCTGTCTAGCAAGGGTTATAGACTTCACAACTTCAAAGTTAATACAAATGCATTTAAATTGATACATATGTTTCTTATATCATGTAGTCGCTAAGGTCGAGGAGGAACCCGAAGTCCTAGACTTCGTTACTCCGGAGGAACAGCTAGCCTACGACCAAGAGCAGCAAGGCAAGCTCCGGTTTGCATTAACCTTTTTACAAATTTTTATCGTTTTGAGCACATACTTGTTTCCTTTGTTCTGTGCATTAGAGTCTTGTTTGGAAACCCAACTGCATAGCCAAGAAAACCATGGGTTGGGTTTAGGATTGAAAACCTCGTTAGCCACTGCATTGCTAAGATAGAGAAGAATCCGGTACAAGTTGAGTAGTTGGAACTACTCGCGAGAATAGGCTAGAGGCACATTGCTCGGGTAGAGGTAGCACATGATACACATGGCAAGAAAATGAGACCGAGCGGAGAGTAAGGGCAGCAGGACTTTGGGGCCTGTGTGCTGTAGCTCCGCTTGTATCGATTGAGGACCGAGCCGTGTGCGGGCCTGTTGAACAAGCTAGAACAGTACCGAAGACCTACCGGCTATATGGGAACCGGGAAACTGATGTAACTCGGGTAGCTGGGTATTGAGGCATTGCCCGTCGTTCAGAGGGTAGGTTGAGAGCTCGAGGTGTAAATCGGCTGGCGGCACAGAGATGCGCGTGCAGAGACCTCTTGCTTGGGACGATGGGACCGGTTCAATATTTGGCTGACGGGTGAAAGGTAGTTGCGTACGGCGTCCGTGATGGTTGTTGTAGGCAACATCGAGTACGGGCGTACGTGACGGGTTGTTCGGGTAACCCTGCAGGTGTAAATCGATTATAATCGCCGTCCCTCGCGGTCAGTGAGTACCACTTGTTCACTGTACCATGACGTAGAAAGAACAGGCTAGTTACATGTTAAAATGCTGCTGATTGAAAGATGGACTTTGCTTGTTAATGGTTTGTTGTAGTTTAGAGCTAACTAAAGTTCCTTTCAACTTTGGGCAAAGTACATGAGAGAAATGTGTTTCTTGTTTGATTGCGGCCCTCTCATGTGCCTTAGCGTAAGGTTCTCCACAACCTGCTGCTAAAACTTGAAAGTAAGGTTCTACTAATTAGGCGAGTCCTTGCAAATGATTTTTACCGCATGTAACCCATTACCCTCATGTAGAAGTTCCATGTTTAGGTGAGACGGGTCAGACTTGCTGAGCCTTCATGCTCACTGCTTGTGTTTGAAGCTTTTGCAGGGTTCTATGAGGATGGGACTCCCGAAGAGGAGACGGAACCCCAGGAGGGGAACCCCGTCGAGTGGGAGTCGTGCATGCCGCAGAGTTAGTGTGTGTGTGTGCTAGCAAGGGCACGTTCAAGGGCTGAACGTGCACTTGATGCTTAGTCTACGCCCGCGAGTGTAGACTGAACTTATTTTGATGTAAACATGTTCATAACTTGTTTATGTAATAAAATTTCTGCTTCCGCTTTGTACCTTTGACGTGTGTTATACGGTGCTGTGCAACGCAGCACCCCTCAGCGTGATCCTGGCTCGACAGGACCAATGGGGTCGTGTCAGCGTGGTATCAGAGCTCGCTTGAGGTTTAACACAGTACAAAGGTCTTCTTTTTCAAAAATCCAGTGAGGAACGAGTTAGTAGCCCGTATAAGGATGTTATTAGCATATAGAAAGTGGCATATTAACCTATTTGTTATGTCGGAAAAATCGTGCATCTCGGGACGTTCATGTCTTGGGGGGTGCACGTAAGCGCTGTCCACCAGTGCGCACAAGCTGAAGGGTGGAGCCCCACGGGTGGCAGGTAACCCGACCCACTTTGATATCCTCTACGACTCTTCATATCGTTTGGGGTATTCAAGCAACGTCTGTCCCTGGCGTGCGTGGTGCAACTTGGGAGACCCCCTCACGTGGTCCGAAACGTGAACACGTAACTCAAGGCGTGGTTGGCTTGAGAACATCCGGGCGAGTGATGACGGCCGGGTGTACAAACTGTATGGATTCCGGGCTCGGTGTGCAGCCGAGTCTGACGATTGATTGAGTTTCTGCAGGTAGCCTGACAACGAAACGGTAGACGTGTAGCATCCATGTGCGAGTGACGAGTAGTGCCACTGAAGTAACGAAGCCGGCTAAGTCCGGTATAGGTTTTCTTTGTGAGGACGTAGTACCGACATAATTTGGTGACGCGTCGACGTCACACCGCACTAAATGAACAACTTCATTGTAAAACTTGAAAGTTTTGATCCAAAGTAGTAAAACTTGATGTAACTCCTCTTGTACAGGATATTCAAAGTTAACAAGTTTTCAACTTATAGGATGTTAAGGACAGAGCACTCTAATTTCAGCTGAATCAAGGCTGGAGTTAATCAGAGGTTAGAGGTTGAGTTCTTTCGATGTTGGGGTCGTATGATACATTTCTGGAAAGCTTTGGAAGAGCTTTACAACTTTTCTGTTGAGTTCCAGAGGTGTTTCATCACTTAACCACTCGAAAAATGCAGTAGAGTTGAAACTGTCCAGAAAACAGGACAGAGCAAAGACTCTCTGTAAAATAAGCATAACTTCCTGCATAAAAATCCAAAAATAGAAAATGAGGTAGTTCTGGAAATCTTATGAGATGGGTTACAACTTTGTAACAGAAAGTTTTGTCAGATTAGGAACAGAAGTAACTGGGATTCTTGGATCAAATCAGTACCTAAGGCAGGGAGGTGCTGTCCAATTGTTTCCAGAAATTCTGTTAACTTTGACATCTCATAACCTTTGAACCAAGACAGATCTTAGGCCAAGCAAATACTGGCTGGAAAGCTATTGAAGTTATCTTCAACTTTGATGTTGAGCTCCAGGACTGGTTTTGCTTTTAACCTGGCCTAAATCAGGTTGAAATGGAAACTGGTCAAGGCTGTCATGGGAACAGCAGATCAGCAGTCAAATTTGTTTAAAAATTTGAACTATGTTTCCAAGTGTTATGGGTTCAATGACATATCTTATGTTATAACTCAATGGTTTACTGTTTAAATAAATATTTGACATTTCTCAAATATATTTTTACAGATGGCAGCAGATAAACAGTTGGAGAACGGGTGGGTAGTTTCCCACTGTTCTGACCGTAGCGGCTACCCGGAAGCATTGTGGCAAATGCTCCAATATTTCGGGTACAACCAGATGCCGCAATACTTCGCCAAGGAAGAAGGCGAAGAGGGGAACAAGACGTGGACGATCCAAGTCGAGGTTCCCGCAGGACCTATGCCACCCGGTTGGGTGCCATTCACCGTCACGGTGAGAGGAAGACAACCGGAAGGGATGTGGCAAGTGGCAGCCCGTGACACTATGTCACGTTTCTGCCAACTACACGTGCTGGCTATGGAGGGCACTCCATACGCACTCGTTCCGGTGGAGGGACGAGCTCAGCATGTGTGGGAAGAGAGGTACCTGGAGGCAACAGACCCGAGTTGCCCAAGGTACAACCCCGCGGAGGCAAATCTCAGCCTCCAAATGAGGGCGGGAAACGCTGTGATGGACAGCCAAGCTGTTCATACGGAGCATCTCGCCACCAAGCTCAAGGATAGCACAAGCCGTGGAGATCATTTCGAGAGTGCTCACAGCACACTCCGCAATGTGCTCCTTCCGACGATCAAGCGACTGAATGAACAACACAATCAGTTGCGTCGTCTGAAGAAGGCAAAGAAGAAGAGCCGTGTTGACATCGCGGCGTTGCAAGAGCTGGTGCAGACCCTAACCCAGAAGAATGAGAACCTTGCTCAAGAGCGGGACGACGCTATCGAGGAAGGCCAAGGCTGGGAAGAGGACTACAACCAAGCTATGGACGAGGTACGGACTTTATGAGTACCTGGTCATGTCCTTCGGCCTCACCAATGCTCCAGCTCACTTCATGTACTTGATGAACTCGGTATTCATGCCGTACCTGGACAAGTTTGTCGTGGTCTTCATCGACGACATCCTAGTATATTCCAAGTCGGAGGAAGATCACAAGAAACATCTGCGTATAGTCTTGCAACGGCTGCGGGGTCACAAGTTATACGCAAAATTCAGCAAATGCGAGTTTTGGATATCGCAAGTGCCTTTCCTCGGGCATATCATCTCAGCGGAAGGTATCGCTGTGGACCCGAGCAAGATCACGCAAGTGCTGAATTGGAAATCCCCGAGAACTGTTCATGAGGTACGGAGTTTCCTCGGACTCGCGGGATATTATCGGAGGTTCATTCCGAACTTCTCCAAGATTGCCAAGCCAATGACAGAGCTGCTGAAGAAGGCTACCAAATATGTTTGGAGTCCAGCATGTGAAGCAGCATTCAAGGCTTTAGTCAAGCACCTGACATCAGCACCGGTTTTGGCGCAGCCAGACACAACAAAACCGTTCGATGTGTACTGCGATGCATCCGGCATTGGGCTCGGGTGTGTGCTGATGCAAGACCGAAGAGTGGTCGCGTATGGATCACGGCAGCTTAGAAACCATGAGCAAAATTATCCAACTCACGACTTGGAGCTCGCTGCCGTGGTACTTGCACTAAAAATGTGGAGGCACTACCTACTCGGTAACCTCGTACACTTATATACCGACCACAAAAGCCTCAAGTACGTATTCACTCAGAAGGAGCTGAACATGAGGCAACGAAGATGGTTAGAACTGATAAAGGATTACGAGATAGAGATCCATTATCATCCGGGCAAAGCAAACGTAGTGGCAGATGCGCTGAGCCGCAAGTCACACGTCAATAATCTGACCATCACACCGTTGGAAGAGAGCGAACCACCACTCCATGTGATTCCACACGGAGCTCTCTACAACCTAGCTTTGATCCCCACCATCCGTGAAGAGATAGCGGCAGCCCAGAAGAATGACAAAGGCATGTCACATTTGCGGAGACGTATAGACAGTGGGGAGTTGAAATGTTTCCGGAAGGACGGAGACGGCGTTCTGTGGTTCAAGGACCGGATCGTCGTACCCCGTAAACCGGAATTACGGAAGAAAATTTTTGATGAGGCTCACTTATCAAAGTTTTCTATTCACCCCGGCAGCAACAAAATGTATCAAGAACTCAGAAGAAAGTTTTGGTGGACACGGATGAAGCGAGAGACTGCAAAATACGTGTCCGAGTGTGATACATGTCGAAGGGTGAAGGCAGACCACATGCGGAAACCGGGACTGCTGCAACCACTGGGCATTCCTGCCTGGAAGTGGGAGGACGTGAGCATGGATTTCGTCGTCGGTTTACCCACCACCTTACAGAAACATGATTCTGTGTGGGTGGTCGTCGATCGGCTCACCAAAGTTGCCCATTTCATCCCGGTCAACACCAACTACAACGCCAAGAAGTACGCTGAACTGTACATCTCACGGATTCTATGCTTGTACGGCGTACCCCGTACTATCATATCGGATTGGGGCACTTTATTTGTGTCCCGTTTTTGGGAGCAGCTGCACGCTGCCTTGGGGACGAAGCTGATCCGTAGTTCAGCCTACCACCCGCAGACGGATGGGCAAACAGAGCGGGTAAATCAGATTCTAGAAGATATGCTACGAGCTTGCGCTATCGACCACGGCAAGAATTGGGATGATCACTTGCCGTTAGCCGAGTTCTCGTACAACAATGGGTACCAAGCCAGCATCAAGATGGCGCCCTACGAGGTGCTATACGGAAGAAAATGCCGCACACCATTGAACTGGTGTGAGTCTGGAGAAAGGGTTACCTTCGGGATTGACCTTGTCAACAACGCGGAAGAAAAGGTTCGACTGATTCAAGCGAACCTAAAAGCCGCTCAATACCGACAGAAACAGTGTGCGGACCGGAGAAGGCGCCCGTTACAATTCGAAGTTGGAGAGCACGTATATCTACGGGTGTCTCCAATGAAGGGCGTAAACAGATTTGGGGTGAGGGGAAAGTTAGCACCCCGCTTCATCGGTCCATTCCAGATTACCGAAAGATGTGGATCGGTGGCATACCGGCTGAAATTACCAGAAGCACTTTCCGGTGTGCACGACGTCTTTCATATTTCCCAGCTGAGGAAGTGTCTCAAGCTATCAACTACCGTTCAGCTGGAAGACATTGAAGAACTGCAACCGGATCTCACCTATCGGGAGGAACCGGTGCAGATTATTGATGAAAAGGCCCGAACCACACGCAACCGTACGTTGTGGTTCTACAAGGTTCTATGGAGTAATCACTCCATGGACGAAGCGACATGGGAGAGCGAAGAATTCCTTCGCACTAACTACCCTGAATTTTTCACGTCGCATATCCGGTAATTTTCCACCGTCCTCTCTCTCATTTTCACCTTATAATCTCGGGACGAGATTCTTTTAAGGGGGGAGGAATGTAAGGGCCTCAGTTTTTGACACACATTTGCAGTGTTCATCACCACACCACACACATCATTTGAGGAAGAATGATGAACACAAATGAAGAGCAAGTAACAATTATCAACATGCTCATTAGAGAACAAACTTACACATTGCAAAAGTGGTATTTCCCACATGTGATATAGATGGGCTGGACATATGAAAACTCCTGCACTTTGCTAAGGATGTCCATGCCAAGTTTCACCCAAATTCAAAACCTTTTTGAGGTCATTTTGGGTATAGATAGGAAGAGGGCAGTTTGAAACCATATTCAAATTCAAACTGTTTTTATCCCATGAATTTAAAAAATGGAAGGCATATTCTTACTCAGCACATTTTTGTGAGATCACACACCAATTTTCACTCCATTTGGAGTTGATCTTGACATGAGCTAAGGGGGAGAAATTCAAACTTTATTTGAATTTCAAGCTGAACTTGTGCTGAAATTCATTCAATCCAAACCTCATTTGAACTTTGATCAATTCAAATGGCTCATGGGTGAATAATTTGAATTGCCAAGGGTAGTATGGGGTTCACTGTTTACAACAGTGATTAGGAGTAAATTTCAGAGGTTAAAACTGGAGGTGGGACCCACATGTCAGCCACTGCTCAGATCAAACAGACTGAGACTTTTTCACTCGGGTCGCCGAGCCGCAGCGGTGATCGCCACCGAGGCCAGCCGCCGCGCCACCAGCTGCTTGCCCACGCGCGGGCATGAGGCGGTGCAGAGCCTTCTTAAGGCGCCTGCCACCTCCTCGGCCGAGGCACCGTCGTTCTTCCCCGCAAGAACTCAGCGCCGGCCGAAAACTTCCGCAGCTCAGACTTGATCGGAGAAAGCCGATCGCAGCTCCCTCCTTCCACTCCAGAGCCCCAGCAAGGTACTAGAGACCTTCCTCCGTCCTCCCCGTTGCTAGAATTCGGTTGAAACCGATTGATATCGGCTGTGCTGAAAGATCAAATTCGGGACTTGGAACCGCCGCACCTCGGGCTCTCGTGGACAGCCCAACCAGGGCGTTGTCACGCCCGAGCCAAGGCACCCTTGGACGCGCGGGTGACCGGTGCTGCTCATCCCCGAGCCACAGCTCGAGTGGTTGCTCACCGGCGGCGAATTTCCACTTTTCCCCTTTCTGTGTGCAGAACGACCTTCGGGTACGATTCTGTTTAATTCGTGCTCTAGAAAGGATTAGAAGGCCTCAAGCCGCTCTCACACGAGCTAGACACGGTAACGCACAAGTTGCCTTCACAACTCTGGGCCGGAGAACCTCTGTGCCCGGCGTAATTTGAGGTCTACTACTGGCGGAACGCACGGGCGGCATCGGGCGCACGGTGAGGACCTATTTCGGGCCTTCCCTGAGCTGCCTCGAGCTCATGTCGACCTTCTCTATGGTCCACTGATGCTCCCCGACCGGTTTCCCAAGTAGCTGAGGTGCTAGGGTAGTCAGCCGACATGGCCGAAGTCGTTCCGAGGTGGCGGCTCGTCGCCGACCATGCTCCGGCCATTGTCATGAGCAGCTGAACCTAGAATCCTGTTCCCCGAGTAAAAGTAGGCAGGGGCGGCCAGAATCCAGAAGTTTGGAGCTGTACAGCAGCCGGCGGCGAGCTCTCCGGCGAGATCCCTCGGCGGCGGGGCGCGGGTGTCGCGAGGTTGAAGAAGGGGGTGGACCCCAGCTGTCAGCGGGAGATATTTTGAATCGGGATCCGGCTGCGGCCGGGATCGGGTGTGCTGGCGCGCAAAATCCTTGTGGGCCGCGATGAGCCATCGCCTAGGCGTGCGACGCGTGTCCCCTGGGCCCACGCGCGAGTTTAAACTTTTCCCCGATTTTCAGATTTTCTTCAAACTTCAAATCCTCATAACTTTGGCTAGAAAGCTCCAAATTGAGTGAACCAAATTTTTCTGGATTCAGCTCTCTGGGTACTTTCCAGAAAATCAAGTTTCACTTCATGAAATTCCTTATTTCTCCAGAATTAATTCCTCAAAATTTAAACTGTTAGGAATTTTAACTGGAAAATCCTTTGGGAGAAAATCCTGAAATTTTGCTGGGATGTTCACCAAAATATTCTTGAACTACCATAAAAATTTCAGATCCATTTGAGCTCATCTGATCCACCTAATGGTGTGATTAGTGAAACTGTTCCAGAGAAAATAGAATATGTTCAGAAACATTTTCAGAATTTTCTCTGAAATTGTTTAGCTCATATCTTTAGTTAGGGACTTCCAAATTAAGTGAGACCAAATCCATTAGAACTCTCTGAAAATCTAGTTTTCAGTAAGTCATAGTTTGTTTCATGAAAATTCCTAGAACACCCTAAGAGTTCCAATTAAGGTCAAGGACATAATTAATTGTGGAGGGCTCAAATGAGCTTTGCTGCAACTAAAACTTGACCAAGTCTCTGTTTAGGTTGTAACCAAGCCATAGTAAAAGTTTCACAGTCATTAGGTCTGTCTAGCAAGGGTTATAGACTTCACAACTTCAAAGTTAATACAAATGCATTTAAATTGATACATATGTTTCTTATATCATGTAGTCGCTAAGGTCGAGGAGGAACCCGAAGTCCTAGACTTCGTTACTCCGGAGGAACAGCTAGCCTACGACCAAGAGCAGCAAGGCAAGCTCCGGTTTGCATTAACCTTTTTACAAATTTTTATCGTTTTGAGCACATACTTGTTTCCTTTGTTCTGTGCATTAGAGTCTTGTTTGGAAACCCAACTGCATAGCCAAGAAAACCATGGGTTGGGTTTAGGATTGAAAACCTCGTTAGCCACTGCATTGCTAAGATAGAGAAGGATTCGGTACAAGTCGAGTAGTTGGAACTACTCGCGAGAATAGGCTAGAGGCACATTGCTCGGGTAGAGGTAGCACATGATACACATGGCAAGAAAATGAGACCGAGCGGAGAGTAAGGGCAGCAGGACTTTGGGGCCTGTGTGCTGTAGCTCCACTTGTATCGATTGAGGACCGAGCCGTGTGCGGGCCTGTTGAACAAGCTAGAACAGTACCGAAGACCTACCGGCTATATGGGAACCGGGAAACTGATGTAACTCGGGTAGCTGGGTATTGAGGCATTGCCCGTCGTTCAGAGGGTAGGTTGAGAGCTCGAGGTGTAAATCAGCTGGCGGCACAGAGATGCGCGTGCAGAGACCTCTTGCTCGGGACGATGGGACCGGTTCAATATTTGGCTGACGGGTGAAAGGTAGTTGCGTACGGCGTCCGTGATAGTTGTTGTAGGCAACATCGAGTACGGGCGTACGTGACGGGTTGTTCGGGTAACCCTGCAGGTGTAAATTGAGTATAATCGCCGTCCCTCGCGGTCAGTGAGTACCACTTGTTCACTGTACCGTGACGTAGAAAGAACAGGCTAGTTACATGTTAAAATGCTGCTGATTGAAAGATGGACTTTGCTTGTTAATGGTTTGTTGTAGTTTAGAGCTAACTAAAGTTCCTTTCAACTTTGGGCAAAGTACATGAGAGAAATGCATTTCTTGTTTGATTGCGGCCCTCTCATGTGCCTTAGCGTAAGGTTCTCCACAACCTGCTGCTAAAACTTGAAAGTAAGGTTCTACTAATTAGGCGAGTCCTTGCAAATGATTTTTACCGCATGTAACCCATTACCCTCATGTAGAAGTTCCATGTTTAGGTGAGACGGGTCAGACTTGCTGAGCCTTCGTGCTCACTGCTTGTGTTTGAAGCTTTTGCAGGGTTCTATGAGGAAGGGACTCTCGAAGAGGAGACGGAACCCCAGGAGGGGAACCCCGTCGAGTGGGAGTCGTGCACGCCGCAGAGTTAGTGTGTGTGTGTGCTAGCAAGGGCACGTTCAAGGGCTGAACGTGCACTTGATGCTTAGTCTACGCCCGCGAGTGTAGACTGAACTTATTTTGATGTAAACATGTTCATAACTTGTTTATGTAATAAAATTTCTGCTTCCGCTTTGTACCTTTGACGTGTGTTATACGGTGCTGTGCAACGCAGCACCCCTCAGCGTGATCCTGGCTCGACAGGACCAATGGGGTCGTGTCAGTATTTACTGCCAACCTCATAGTGATAGATTCCCAGGGGATTGATATTATTTTGGGCATGGACTGGTTGACCAAACATAAGGAAATCATCCATTGTTCGACCAGAACGGTGGAACTAACGCACCCTAGTGGCACAAAAGTAAAGTTTATAACAATACAAGAGCCTAGGAGGGATGTTAAATTAAATCAAAATGAGGTGAAAGTGGAGGAGATCAGGATTATCAGGGAATATCCAGATGTTTTTTCAGGAGGAGTTGCCAGGTATGCCTCCAGATCGTGAAGTGGAATTCGCGATTGAGCTAGTGTCTGGGACAGCCCCGATATACAAGAGACCTTATCGGATGGATTCCAAGCAGCTGGGAGAACTCAAGGATCATTTGAGAGAATTGTCGGAGAAGGGGTATATTCATCCTAGTTCCTCACCTTGGGGAGCTCCAGTCATATTTGTGCCCAAGAAGGACGGAACCCAAAGGTTATGCGTGGACTACCGTGCCTTGAATGAGGTATCCATCAAGAATAAGTAACCATTACCCCGCATTGAAGACTTGTTTGATCAGTTGAAGGGAGCTTGTGTGTTCTCGAAAATTGATCTCAGGTCGAGATACCACCAACTTAAGATAAGGCAATCTGATATTCCCAAGATAGCTTTCGTATCTCGGTACGGACTGTATGAATACACTGTCATGCCTTTTGGGCTAACTAATGCCCCGGCGTACTTCATGTATCTCATGAACAAGGTATTCATGGAATATCTGGACAAATTTGTGGTGGTTTTCATAGATGACATTCTCGTCTTCTCCAAAGATGAAGAAGAACATGAGAAACATCTAAGGTTGGTGTTGCAGAGGCTGAGAGAACACCAACTATATGCCAAGTTGAGCAAGTGTGAGTTTTGGCTGAAGAGAGTTCCCTTCTTAGGACATATAACCTCGGAGGGAGGAATCTCCGTAGATCCCGCCAAAATCGAGGATATACAGAAGTGGAAGACCCCTGAAAATGTCGGGGAAGTTCGAAGCTTTTTGGGATTGGCTGGATACTATCGACGGTTTATTGAGGGATTCTCTAAGATCTCGAGACCCCTCACCAGACTGTTGGAGAAGGGAATCACCTTCACATGGACGCCGCAGTGCGTGACGAGTTTTCAGGAGTTAAAGAAAAGATTGACAATGGCCCCAGTGCTGGTTATGCCAGATATGCAGAAGAACTTTACGGTGTACTGCGATGCCTCTGGAAACGGGTTGGGATGTGTTCTCATGCAAGAAGGGCATGTCGTGGCTTATGCATCCTGACAGCTTCGGAAGCACGAGAAGAACTATCCTACACATGACCTAGAACTAGCCACAGTGGTACAAGAGTTGAAAATTTGGCGGCATTACTTGATGGGGAAGAGGACAGAAATATATACGGATCATAAGAGTTTAAAGTACATTTTCACACAGCCAGATCTCAACCTCACACAAAGGAGATGGTTAGAGCTAATCAATGACTTTGATGTGGGCATCAACTATCATCCTGGGAAAGCAAATGTTGTGGCAGATGCTTTAAGTCGGAAAGTGCAGGTCAATAAGTTGAGCTTGACGGACATGCTTGCAGAGTTGAAGGACGAGATTATAAGACTCAATTTATGCCTGGTGAATAGTGGTGAAGCCATCGCCATGGAAGTGGACTCCACACTAGAGCGAGACATACGCGAGGGTCAAAAGAATGACGAGAAGATACAAGAGATCAGACAACTCATCAAGGAAAATAAAGCTCCTGGTTTTACAAAGGATGAACAAGGTACGGTGTGGCACGGGAAAAGAATCTACGTGCCTGAAGTAAAAGAGATTTGTGAATTGATTTTGAAGGAGGCTCACGATTCCGACTATTCCATCCATCCTAGGAGTACGAAGATTTACCAGGACCTCAAGAGCAGGTATTGGTGGTATGGCATGAACCGAGATGTCGCGGAACATGTTGCCCTATGTGACACATGTCAGTTGGTGAAAGCAGAACATCAACGAACCGCGGGATTATTGCAACCACTCAAAGTGCCTGAATGGAAATGGGAAGAAATCGGTATGGATTTCATAGTGGGATTGCCTAGGACCCAATCAGGATATGATTCAATATGGGTCATCATCGACAGGCTAACCAAGGTAGCTCACTTCATCCCTGTGAAGGACAACCAAGTGAATATCACATGTATGCCAGGATCATTTTCTCATACATGTGATGACAAATAGTGAAGAATCATTTATTACAAGCCATGTGTTGAATATGAATAAGTCTTACATAGCAAATGTCTCGATGGACAATAATAAGTTCATCACAAGTAAATAAACTAGCAGCGGAATATTATTCTTGAGGGCTCCGTCACAGGCGTTGCCCGGGGGTCTCCATGAACCTAGAAACCTTCTTCGGGTCCAAAGTCTTGGTCATTATACACCACCTCATTATCTTGACTTGAGCAGCAATATAAACCAACAAAATATGCAAGGTTGAGTACCAATGGTACTCAGCAAGTGTGGGAAAATTATATCTTGCATGGCTAGAACAAGGAGAGGTTGAACTCATGGTTAAAGCACTACGCAATTAATACCTATCACCTTAGCTTATTAAAGACCTACATTACTACACAGGTGAAATGGTCCCAATCTCCCATCCCATCATCATAATCCAATAACCATAACATCATTTCTAATGTTAAGCTCCCCGCTTAACATCCACAACTTCCAAAACCATCAACCCTCTAATCATGAATAAATCCAAGCCGCTCTTGACCGTGAGCATGACTGTCATGACAGTTTTGACTCTGCAGAGTTTGCACCACTGTACCCACATGTAGTGATTTCATCCCCCGTTGCCGGGTGGACTAAAAGAACCTCCATTATGTCAGTGGCTACGAACCACATTCACACTTCCCAGGTGTGTAGCCAGGAGATCACTACGAAGCCTTTACAAAGGGATTCCCGACGTGCGTGGGCCCACTGAGGTTTCTCCCCTAACAGCATACAAGAGGCTCCAACCCCGCTGCAGTGGCCCCCTCTTGAGCCTTGTGGTTCATATGGTAGTCCAGCTGACACCTATTCCCCGCACCGTCCAACACACCCATACTACGCCGGGGATACACCTAATTAATTGGCCAAGCTGCCTCATCTCAGCATGTGGTTGGCACGGTAAAGCCAGGTTACATGCTCCATGAACCGGTCCTTAGGATCCAGGCAAGTACTAAACACAAACCCGAGTCTCGTGCACCCAGCACCAACCAAAACATCCAACTTGCCTTGATCCCTACCACTACATAACTCATAATATCTCATTCAAGAGTATGGTAAAAATAAATTGATGATCTCATATCCCAAATATCCCATTCTAAGCATGGCTAAGCATATGCATAATAATAAATGACATGATAAGATGAGTCCCAACCCAAGCTACAAGGAAATAAGGTAATGCAATTCTAGGGAAACATCCTAGCATGGGTTTCATATTTTCAATTGACAATGCAAATAATTCTAGCTACACATCGTAGTATAGGATCAAAGTGGTCAAGGACACTTGCCTCGTTCCTGCTGCTCTTGAAATGGGTAGTCCTGGTCTTGGAAAGGAATAACTTGCTCTTGAGCAGGTTCTACATCATACCATCACACATAGCAAAAGAAAAACAACAATCCATAAGACATAGTTCACACTTCCACTTCATACAAACCACACATTCATATTTATGAAAGTCATTCACCATTATATGTGTTGTGGTTACTCTATGTGTGTTGATTTGTGGCTTGCATGCACTTTTAATCATGTGTATATGATTCCTACTTTTGTGTTCACATTTATACTTACATACTATATATATGAGTCTCCAATTTAAATAAATTCCTTATATTCAACTACTACACCTTTTTGCTACCAAGTATGCATGAAAGGTATTTTTCTTCTTCATAAGTGTCTTCAGAATTTCTACCAACCCTAAACTGAATTCTTTGAATTTTAGAAAATCCATTTATCATTTATTAGTTGCTATATTTTCAGATTTATTTCCTATGCCTAAGTGTGAACTTTATTATAAAAATAACAAGATACATCATCTAAACAGAATAGGTTCTGATCTAAAATATTTGCTAATATATTTTTGACCTTTTCCTCTGATGTAAACTATTTCACAATTATTTTCCCTATTTTCTAGAACTATTCTTTACTTAAAAATGTGTCCCTAAATGTGAATAATAAATTAAACAGATTCAATTCAGCCCAAAATATGCTTTTATCTCACTCCAAAGTTTCCTAAATACTGAGAAAGTCTTTAATTTAATTTTGACAATATGTTTGTCCCACTTTTTAAGTTTTAAACACTAGCCACATATTCAATTTCCCAAATTAAACATTAAACAGGGCTAAAAAGGTAAACTCACCCCACTACAGGGTCTATAATATCATTTTCAGAATTTCCAGGGGTCTAGCTACACTTATCAGAGGAGTTTTTCCTAATTTTTATTAAGTCCAGGGGCTAAAACTGATTTTTAAATGAATTTACATGATTTTCTGAAGTTCCAGGGGCTAGATCAGAAGTTTCCGGGGCTAGATCAGAAGTTTCCGGGGCTAGCTCTTGTTTCCCGAGAACCCAAGGGGGTAGCACCTAAGATTTCCAGTCTTTATAACGCGGGGCTGACGTGGACCGTCCGATTTTAAACTGACGGCTGAGATTATAACGTCGAACCGGTACGCGGGGATTTAAACCCTACCGTACGATTTAAAATAAACGGCGCACAAGCGGCCACGTCGCTCTGATCGAACGCGGGCGGCGCTGCCGGCGGCGCACGGCGGCGGGAAGCGGCGATCTTGCCGGAGACTTTCGGATCTTCGAGAATTCTTCCTAGAACTGTGATTTTATGGCATAGATCGGTGGAGGGGAGGTCGGGGATCTCACCTCGGGGGTTTTCTTGAACTCGGAGGTCCTGGAAGGTGATCGGCGATGAGGTCCGAGGTGAAACCACGGCGAGGCTCGTCGGCGCTGTGTTTACACCGCAAGTCACCGAGTTTTCTGCACCTGCAAGGTTCCCCGGAGGCGGTGGATCAAGACCAGCGAGTTAGATCGGAATTTCCGAGCTTAGATCGGCCAGAATTTGCCGGAGAAGTCTCGGTTCTCACCGGAGGAAAATCGGCGGATCGCGTGGGAAAAACAGAACGAGGCCGGGGTTTTTATAGACGGGGAAAGGCGGCGGGGTGGTTTAGATCAAGTCCGCGTCGCCTACGAACGGAATTCGGCGGGGATGCGCAGGAATCCGGGTCGGTTTTGATCCGGGGTGAGAGAATCCCGGCGCGGGCGCGAGGTAGAAGAAGGGCTGGCGGGCCCCGCCTGTCAGTGGGAGGAAGCGGCGCGCGCGGCTGCGGGCTGGCGCGGCGCTGGTTGGGCCGGCTGGTGGGTTGCGGCCCACTGGCCGGTTTTTTTCTGTTTTCTCTTTTTCTTTTTCTATTTCTTTTCTGATTTGATTTTAATTTGAATTCCAGTTTGAATTTGAATTTTTGCAAAACATGCAACACGTCCAAAAAATTTTAAATTCCCCTCTTAACATGATTTTAGGGTCTTAACAAAATTTTGGGGTGTTACAGCTCTACCGCCCTTAAAAGAAATCTCATCCTCGAGATTGGTGGTTCTAAGAAAACAATTCCGGAAATTGTGCCTTTAGCTCATCTTCCCGCTCCCAGGTGGCTTTCTCTTCTGAGTGATGCTTCCACTGCACCTTGCACATCCGGATTCTTTTATTTCTGGTGAGGCGTTCCATTGTCTCCAAAATCTTGTATGGTTGCTCGGCATAAGACAAATCCTCAGCTACGTCCACTTCATTCGTGGGTAACACCTCCTCAGGCGTTCTCAGGCATTTCTTGAGTTGTGACACATGGAACACATCGTGCACATCCGATAGAAGAGCCGGTAACTCTAGTTGATACGCCACTTCGCCTTTCCTTTCCAGAACTTGAAAGGGTCCGATGTATCAAGGTGACAACTTCCCTTTCACCTTGAACCGACGAAGTCCTCTGATAGGGGACACCTTGAGATAGACATAGTCTCCCACGTTGAAAACGAGCTCTCTTCTTCGTACATCGGCATAGCTCTTTTGGCGTGTCTGTGCTATCCTCAAATTGTTGCGAATTTCCCTCACCTTCGCCTCAGCTTCTTGTAGTACTTCTGGACCAAACACTTTACTTTCCCCCGTTTGGTTCCAAAATAGGGGAGTTCTGCACTTCCTCCCGTACAAGGCTTCAAACGGTGACATCTTCATACTAGCTTGATAGCTGTTGTTATAGGAAAACTCCGCATACGGTAAGTTCTTGTCCCAACTCCTATTGTTTTTGAGTGCACATGCCCTCAGCATATCTTCAAGGATCTGGTTGGTTCTCTCTGTCTGCCCATCAGTCTCTATGTCCCGTGGGGCATAACGGGATAGTTGAGTGAATTTAGTGAGGTATTCCCTCACCATCATGTTTCCCTGCTGCAGTCCCAAAAACTCCTTCCTCTTGTTTTTGAGTTCACCTCTTGGGATGTAATGGTTGCGGAAGCTACGCTTGAACTCTTCCCAAGTGATGTTCTCAGGGTCATGATGGGCAGCCACGTAGGCGGTCCACCAATCAGCAGCAGGTCCATGCAATTGATGAGAGGCAAACAACACCCTCTCATACCCTTGGCACTGTATGATCCTCATCTTACTTTCAATGGTCTTCAGCCAATCATCTGCCTCCAGAGGTTCAGCAGCACTTGCAAACTTTGGAGGTTGAGTTCCTAGAAACTCACTCAACCTTGGCTGGCGTGGTGCAGCTTGTGGAGGTGGAACTTGATGCAAGTTGGCCACCACTTGAGTCAAGTTCTGGATGAGCTGATTTTGATTCTCCAGCATTTGGTGGAGGGGATCAACTTCTTCACGGCGACCACCCCGGTCCTGGCCTCCAGAAAGATGAGGGTTGCATGCCTCATCGTTGTTGTTGGCGGGGTTGGCAGCACGTCCTTTTCCTCTTCCGGCCATCTGGCAGAATCAACCAATGTTAATTTGAAAGCATTTAGTATCATCTTACTACTTTCATTTGTTTGTATTTTGAAGTGTTGAGGCTTTGTTATACTTTTCTGAGGGTTCATTTCTCACACAAAAATAAATGCAATATGATTTCATGTGGGTTCTCAGACCAAAGCAAAACAATCTAAAGACGAGGCTGTGGACAATTGCTCATGGCTTCCACAACTCACGTCACACACCAAGCATTAACACACCATTAACTTAACGACTCGACTATTCGACATCTTGCTAACTAAGGGAAGGACTCTACACTACTCGTTTTCTTGAGCTGGCTCCTCGGGATCTTCCTCATCATTTCGGCTTCCTTCTGACTCTGCTTTGGGTGGGGAGGCTGCTGGTGGAGAGGTGCGACGACGCCTGATCGCTCGGCGATCTGGGGAGTCAGGAGTCCATGTATCATTCACGGTGACACACAGTTCATTTCCATCTCCTCTTTCTCTCGCCCTCAAGCAGGCTCGCAGCAATGCCTCCGTTTCCTTCAGGGTGTCCCGAACATCCTGGAGCTCTTGCTGACACTCCTGCAGTCGAGTGCTAAGCATAGCAGCATCCTCCAAGCACAAGTCCATGTGCTCGTGGGAAGTCCCTTGCTGCACCGGCGGGTACTTGTACTCTGTGGTACCACTCTCACGCTGGAGGACATACATGTACTCAGTCCTGTCCAGGTGAGAACGATAGATGTGACTCTGGCAGGTGATGGCCTCCCAGGTGACATCCTTCTCCGCATCGACCTGTGTCGCTCTACAAGCTGGAGAGCGGTGGATCTTAAGCAGTCGATTTTTGTGTATAATCCTCATCTCTGAACTCCATTCTTCTCTCTTCTCACAGATGGTCCTGGTGGAGTTATAGTGGATGATTAGCTTGCCCATATTGCCGGCGGCTTCGAGCATACGTCGAAGACGGCGCAACAAGCCTCCTACTGCCAATCCGTAGGAAAGGTACGTCACCGGACGGCTCTCCTCTCTTTCGGCAAGGGCAACTACGGGAACTCTCCCTCCTGTGGACTTGCGAGCGGTACGAATCATGCGAACCATCTAAAAACAAAAAACATTTAAACATAGGTTAGATAAACTTTTAAACAAAAATCCTATTTTGAATGAAAATTGGGGTAAGATGAAGAAAGTGACTCATCAAATAACACTTTTCAACACACACCTTGTAAAAATAGTTTTTTAGAAAATAAGGTCCTTAAATACGTCCATTTCTACCTAGGTCCACGTTCCTATGGGCAACCTTGGCTCTGATACCACTTCTGTCACACCCGGTTTTTCCTAAGAACAACCAAGTGAATATCACATGTATGCCAGGATCATTTTCTCATACATGTGATGACAAATAGTGAAGCATCATTTATTACAAGCCAGGTGTCGAATATGAATAAGTCTTACATAGCAAATGTCTCGATGGACAATACTAAGTTCATCAAAAGTAAATAAACTAGCAGCGGAATATTATTCTTGAGGGCTCCATCACAGGCGTTGCCCGGGGGTCTCCATGAACCTAGAAACCTTCTTCGGGTCCAAAGTCTTGGTCATTATACACCACCTCATTATCTTGACCTGAGCAGCAATATAAACCAACAAAATATGCAAGGTTGAGTACCAATGGTACTCAGCAAGTGTGGGAAAATTATATCATGCATGGCTAGAACAAGGAGAGGTTGAACTCATGGTTAAAGCACTACGCAATTAATACCTATCACCTTAGCTTATTAAATACCTACATTACTACACAGGTGAAATGGTCCCAATCTCCCATCCCATCATCATAATCCAATAACCATAACATCATTTCCAATTTTAAGCTCCCCGCTTAACATCCACAACTTCCAAAACCATCAACCCTCTAATCCTGAATAAGTCCAAGCCGCTCTTGACCGTGAGCATGGCTGTCATGACAGTTTTGACTCTGCAGAGTTTGCACCACTGTACCCACATGTAGTGATTTCATCCCCCGTTGCCGGGTGGACTAAAAGAACCTCCATTATGCCAGTGGCTACGAACCACATTCACACTTCCCAGGTGTGTAGCCAGGAGATCACTACGAAGCCTTTACAAAGGGATTCCCGACGAGCGTGGGCCCACTGAGGTTTCACCCCTAACAGTATACAAGAGGCTCCAACCCCGCTGCAGTGGCCCCCTCTTGAGACTTGCGGTTCATATGGTAGTCTAGTTGACACCTATTCCCCGCACCGTCCAACACACCCATACTACGCCGGGGATACACCTAATTAATTGGCCAAGCTGCCCCATCTCAGCATGTGGTTGGCACGGTAAAGCCAGGTTACATGCTCCATGAACCGGTCCTTAGGATCCAGGCAAGTACTAAACACAAACCCGAGTCTCGTGCACCCAGCACCAACCAAAACATCCAACTTGCCTTGATCCCTACCACTACATAACTCATAATATCTCATTCAAGAGTATGGTAAAAATAAATTGATGATCTCATATCCCAAATATCCCATTCTAAGCATGGCTAAGCATATGCATAATAATAAATGACATGATAAGATGAATCCCAACCAAAGCTACAAGGAAATAAGGTAATGCAATTCTAGAGAAACATCCTAGCATGGGTTTCATATTTTCAATTGACAATGCAAATAATTCTAGCTACACATCCTAGTATAGGATCAAAGTGGTCAAGGACAGTTGCCTCCTTCCTGCTGCTCTTGAAATGGGTAGTCCTGGTCTTGGAAAGGAATAACTTGCTCTTGAGCAGGTTCTACATCATACCATCACACATAGCAAAAGAAAAACAACAATCCATAAGACATAGTTCACACTTCCACTTCATACAAATCACACATTCATATTTATGAAAGTCATTCACCATTATATGTGTTATGGTTACTCTATGTGTGTTGATTTGTGGCTTGCATGCACTTTTAATCATGTGTATATGATTCCTACTTTTGTGTTCACATTTATACTTACATACTATATATATGAGTCTCCAATTTAAATAAATTCCTTATATTCAACTACTACACCTTTTTGCTATCAAGTATGCATGAAAGGTATTTTCCTTCTTCATAAGTGTCTTCAGAATTTCTACCAACCCTAAACTGAATTCTTTGAATTTTAGAAACTCCATTTATCATTTATTAGTTGCTATATTTTCAGATTTATTTCCTATGCCTAAGTGTGAACTTTATTATAAAAATAACAAGATACATCATCTAAACAGAATAGGTTCTGATCTAAAATATTTGCTAATATATTTTTGACCTTTTCCTCTGATGTAAACTATTTCACAATTATTTTCCCTATTTTCTAGAACTATTCTTTACTTAAAAATGTGTCCCTAAATGTGAATAATAAATTAAACAGATTCAATTCAGCCCAAAATATGTTTTTATCTCACTCCAAAGTTTCCTAAATACTGAGAATGTCTTTAATTTAATTTTGACAATATGTTTGTCCCACTTTTTAAGTTTTAAACACTAGCCACATATTCAATTTCCCAAATTAAACATTAAACAGGGCTAAAAAGGTAAACTCACCCCACTACAGGGTCTATAATATTATTTTCAGAATTTTCAGGGGTCTAGCTACACTTATCAGAGGAGTTTTTCCTAATTTTTATTAAGTCCAGGGGCTAAAACTGATTTTTAAATGAATTTACATGATTTTCTGAAGTTTCAGGGGCTAGATCAGAAGTTTCCGGGGCTAGATCAGAAGTTTCCGGGGCTAGCTCTTATTTCCCGAGAACCCCAGGGGGTAGCACGTAAGATTTCCAGTCTTTATAACGCGGGGCTGACGTGGACCGTCCGATCTTAAACCGACGGCTGAGATTATAACGTCGAACCGGTACGCGGTGATTTAAACCCTACCGTGCGATTTAAAATAAACGGCGCACAAGCGGCCACGTCGCTCTGATCGAACGCGGGCGGCGCTGCCGGCGGCGCACGGCGGCGGGACACGGCGATCTCGCCGGAGACTTTCGGATCTTCGAGAATTCTTCCTAGAACTGTGATTTTATGGCATAGATCGGTGGAGGGGAGGTCGGGGATCTCACCTCGGGGGTTTTCTTGAACTCGGAGGTCCTGGAAGGTGATCGGCGACGAGGTCCGAGGTGAAACCACGGCGAGGCTCGTCGGCGCTGTGTTTACACAGCAAGTCACCGAGTTTTCTGCACCTGCAAGGTTCCCCGGAGGCGGTGGATCAAGACCAGCGAGTTAGATCGGAATTTCCGAGCTTAGATCGGCCAGAATTTGCCGGAGAAGTCTCGGTTCTCACCGGAGGAAAATCGGCGGATCGCGAGGGAAAAACAGAACAAGGCCGGGGGTTTTATAGACGGGGAAAGGCGGCGGGGTGGTTTAGATCAAGTCCGCATCGCCTACGAACGGAATTCGGCGGGGATGCGCAGGAATCCGGGTCGGTTTTGATCCGGGGTGAGAGAATCCCGGCGCGGGCGCGAGGTAGAAGAAGGGCTGGCGGGCCCCGCCTGTCAGTGGAAGGAAGCGGCGCGCGCGGGTGCGGGCTAGTGGGCCGGCTGATGGGTTGCGGCCCACTGGCCGGTTTTTTTCTGTTTTCTCTTTTTCTTTTTCTATTTCTTTTCTGATTTGAGTTTAATTTGAATTCCAGTTTGAATTTGAATTTTTGCAAAACATGCAACACGTCCAAAAATTTTTAAATTCCCCTCTTAACATGATTTTAGGGTCTTAACAAAATTTTGGGGTGTTACAGAAAGCTACAGCGGGTCCAAATTGGCGGAGTTGTACATGTCAAGGATCGTGTGTTACCATGGAGTGCCGAAGAAGATAGTGTCGGATCGAGGGACACAGTTCACCTCGAGGTTCTCGCAGAAGTTGCACGAAACCATGGGAACCCATCTGAACTTTAGTTCTACCTATCATCCCCAAACTGACGGGCAGACAGAAAGAACCAATCAGATTCTTGAGGATATGCTGAGGGCATGTGCACTCAAAAACAATCGGAGTTGGGACAAGAACTTACCGTATGCGGAATTCTCCTATAACAACAGCTATCAGGCTAGTATGAAGATGTCACCGTTCGAAGCTTTGTATGGGAGGAAGTGCAGAACACCATTATTTTGGAACCAAACAGGGGAAAGTAAAGTGTTTGGACCCGAAGTACTACAAGAAGCAGAGGCGAAGGTGAGGGAAATTTGCAACAACTTGAGGATAACACAGACACGCCAAAAGAGCTATGCCGATGTATGAAGAAGAGAGCTCGTTTTCAACGTGGAAGACTATGTCTATCTCAAGGTGTCCCCTATCCGAGGACTTCGTCGGTTCAAGGTGAAAGGGAAGTTGTCACCTTGGTACATCGGACCCTTTCAAGTTCTGGAGAGGAAAGGTGAAGTGGCATATCAACTAGAATTACCGGCTCGCCTATCAGATGTGCACGACGTATTCCATGTGTCACAACTCAAGAAATGCCTGAGGATGCCTGAAGAGGTGTTACCCATGAATAAAGTGGACGTAGCTGAGGATTTGTCTTATGCCGAGCAACCATCCAAGATTTTGGAGACAATGGAACGCCTCACCAGAAATAAAAGGATCCGGATGTGCAAGGTGCAGTGGAATCATCACTCAGAAGAGGAAGTCACCCTGGAGCGAGAAGATGAGCTTAAGGCACAATTTCCAGAATTGTTTTGTTAGAACCACCAATCTCGAGGACGAGATTTCTTTTAAGGGGGGTAGAGCTGTAACACCCCAAAATCCTGTTAAGAGGGGAATTTAAAATTTTTTGGACGTGTTGCATGTATTGCAAAAATTCAAATTCAAACTGGAATTCAAATTAAACTCAAAACAGAAAAGAAATAGAAAAAAAGAAAAAGGAAAACAGAAAAAAAACCGGCCAGTGGGCCGAAACCCACCAGCCGGCCCACCGATCCCGCGCCAGCCCGCAGCCGCGCGCGCCCCCTTCTTCGCACTGACATGCGGGACCCGCCAGTCTTTCTTCTTCCTCGCGCTCGCGCCCGCGCTCGGCCGGACTCTCTCACCCCGAATCAAAACCGACCCGGATTCCTGCGTATCCCAGCCAAATTTCGTTCTTGGGTGACGCAAACTCGATCACAACCGAACGCCACCCTTTCCCCATCTATAAAAACCCCGACATCGTCCAGTTTTTCCCACGATCTGCCGATTTTCTCTCCGGTGAGAACCCGAGCCCCTCGGGCGAATTCTGGCCGAGCTACGCTCGGGAATTCTGATCTAACTCGCTAGTCTTGATCCACCGCCTCCGGGGAACCTCGCAGGTGCAGAAAACGCGGTGATTTGCGGTTCAAACACAGCGCCGACAAGCCTCGCCGTGAATTCACCTCGGACCTCGTCGCCGACCGCCCACCAGGACCTCCGAGCTCAAGAAAACCCCCGAGGTGAGATCCCCGACCTCCCCTCTACCGATCTATGCCATAAAATCATAGTTCTAGGAAGAATTTACGAAGATCCGAAACTCTCCGGCGAGATCGCCGCCTCCCGCCGCCGGGCAGCGCCGCCCGCGCTCGATCAGAGCGACGTGGCCACTTGTGCGCCGTTTATTTCAAATCGCAAAGTAGAGTTTAAATCCCCGCGTACCGGTTCGATGTTATAATCTCAGCCGTCTGTTTTAAATTGGACGGTCCACGTCAGCCCCGCGTTATAAAGACTAGAATTCTTACGCGCTACCCCCTGGGGTTCTCGGGAAATAAGAGCTAGCCCCGGAAACTTCTGATCTAGCGCCTGGAACTTCAGAAAATCATGTAAATTCATTTAAAAATCAGTTTTAGCCCCTGGACTTGATAAAAATTAGGAAAACCCCTCTGTTAAGTGTAGTTAGACCCCTGGAAATTCTTAAAATAAATTAATGGACCCTGTAGTGGGGTGAGTTTACCTTTTTAACCCTATTTGATATTAAAGTTAGGAATTTGAATAAGTGGCTAGTGTTTAAAATTTAAAAGGTGGGACAAACATAGTGTAAAATTCAAATTAAAAACCTTCCCAGTACTTAGAAAACCCTGGAGTGAGATAAAAATAGATTTTTGGCTGAAATGGATCTGTATAATTGATTATTCACATTTATTAGTTAGAGGGACACATTTTTAAGTAGAAAATAATTTTGAAAAATAGAAAAATAAATGTAAAATAGTTTACATCAGAGGAAAAGATCAAAAATATTTTATTAACTATTTTGGATCAGAATCTATTCTGTTTAGATGATGTGTCTTACTATTTTCATAATAAAGTACCCATTTAGGCATAGGAAGTAAATTTGAAAATATAGCAAGCTAGGTACAAATAATTAGAAAATGATAAATGAAGTTTCCAAATCCAAAGAATTCAGTTTAGGGTGGGTAGAAGTTCTGAAGACACATATGGAGTAGGAAAATACCTTTCATGCATACTTAGTAGCGAAAAGGTGTAGTAATTGAATATAAGGAATTCATTTAAATTGGAAACTCATATATATAGTATACAAGCATAAATGTGAATACAAAAGTAGGAATCATATACACATGATTAAAAGTGCATGTAAGCCACAAATCAACACCCATAGAGTAACCACAACACATATAATTGTGACTGACTTTCATAAATGTGAATGTGTGGCTTGTATGAAGTGGAAGTGTGAACTATGTCTTATGGATTGTTGTTTCTCTTTTGCTATGTGTGATGGTATGATGTAGAACCTGCTCCGGAGCAAGTTCTTCCTTTCCAAGATCAGGACTACCCATTTCAAGAGCAGTAGGAAGGAGGCAAGTGTCCTTGACCACTTTGATCCTATGCTAGGATGTGTAGATAGAATTATTTGCATTGTCAAATGAAATATGAAACCCATGCTAGGAAGTTTCCCTAGAATTGCATTACCTTTTTTCCTTGTAGCTTGGGTTGGGATTTATTTTATCATGTCATTTATTATTCTGCATATGCTTAGCCATGCTTAGAATGGGATATTTGGTATATGGGATCATCAGTTTATTTTTACCATACTCTTGAATGAGATATTATGAGTTATGCAGAGGTAGGGATCAAGGCAAGTTGGATGTTTTGGTTGGTGCTGGGTGCACGAGACTCGGGTTTGTGTTTAGTACTTGCCTGGATCCTAAGGACCGGTTCATGCAGCATGTAACCTGGCTTTACCATGCCAACCACATGCTGAGATGGGGCAGCTTGGCCAATTAATTAGGTGTATCCCCGGCGTAGTATGGGTGTGTTGGATGGTGCGGGGAATAGGTGTCAGCTGGACTACCATATGAACCGCATGGCTCAAGAGGGGGCCACTGCAGCGGGGTTGGAGCCTCTTGCATGCTGTTAGGGGTGAAACCTCAGTGGGCCCACGCTCGTCGGGAATCCCTTTGTAAAGGCTTCGTAGTGATCTCCTGGCTACACACCTGGGAAGTGTGAATGTGGTTCGTAGCCACTGGCATAATGGAGGTTCTTTTAGTCCACCCGGCAACGGGGGATGAAATCACTACATGTGGGTACAGTGGTGCAAACTCTACAGAGTCAAAACTGTCATGACAGCCGTGCTCACGGTCAAGAGCGGTTTGGACTTATTCATGATTAGAGGATGATGGCTTTGGAAGTTGTGGATGTTAAGCGGGGAGCTTAACATTGGAAATGATGTTATGGTTATTTGATTTTGATGATGGGATGGGAGATTGGGACCATTTCACCTGTGTAGTAATGTAGGTGTTTAATAAGCTAAGGTGATAGGTATTAATTGCGTAGTGCTTTAACCATGAGTTCGACCTCCCCTTGTTCTAGCCATGCATGACATAACTTTCCCACACTTGCTGAGTACCTTCGGTACTCAACCTTGCATATTTGTTGGTTTATACTGCTGCTCAGGTCAAGATAATGAGGTGGTGTATAATGATCAAGACTTTGGACCCGAAGAAGGTTTCTAGGTTCATGGAGACCCCGGGCAATGCCTGTGATGGAGCCCACAAGAATAATATTCCGCTGCTAGTTTATTTACTTGAGATGAACTTATTATTGTCCATCGAGACATTTGCTATGTAAGACTTATTTATATTCAACACCTAGCTTGTAATAAATGATGCTTCACTATTTGTCATCACATGTATGAGAAAATGATCCTGGCATACATGTGACATTCACTCGGTTGTCCTTCGGAAAAACCGGGTGTGACATTGGGTGCCGTTCACTATCACAGTGAGAGGTAGACAACCGGAAGGGATGTGGCAAGTGGCAGCCCGTGACACCATGTCATGTTTCTGCCAACTACACGTGAAGGCTATGGAGGGCACTCCATACGCGCTCGTTCCGGTGGAGGGACGGGCTCATCATGTGTGGGAAGGGAGGTACCAGGAGGCAGCCGATCCGGGTTGCTCAGGGTACAGCCCCGCGGAGGCAAACCTTAGCCTCCAGATGAGGGCGGGAAACGCCGTGGTGGACAGCCAAGCTGTTCATACGGAGCATCTCTCCGCAAAGCTCAAGGAGAGCACAAGCCGTGGAGACCATTTCGAGAGTGCTCACAGCGCACTCCGCAACGTCGACCAGCAGTGCAAGGACCCCCAAACCAACCCCAAGACAACAAAGACCAGGCACCTAAGGTTGGGGTGCAATGTTTTAGCTGTGGTGAAGTGGGGCACTACGCCCATAAGTGCCCAAAGAAGAAGCCCACGCAGCCACAACAGCAGAATGTAATAAGAGGACGGGTGAACCACGTCACCATGGAGGAAGCGCAAGAGGCACCGGACGTGGTAGTTGGTAAGTTTCCTGCCAATTTACACCTCGCAACCCTGTTGTTTGATTCTGGTGCTACCCACTCGTTCATTGCCCAAGGGTTCGTTAAGAAGTATGACCTAGCAACAACACAAATGAATCATATGCTAGCAGTAAACTCTCCAGGTGGAGAAATAAGGACAAGACAAGTGTGTCCCAAAGTGAACCTAGACATTAATGGGGTAGTATTTACTGCTAACCTCATAGTGATAGATTCACAAGGGATAGATATTATCTTGGGTATGGATTGGTTGACCAAACATAAAGGAATCATCCATTGTTCGACCAGAATGGTGGAACTAACGCACCCTAGTGGCACAAAAGTAAAGTTTATAACAATACAAGAGCCTAGGAGGGACGTTAAATTAAATCAAGTTGAGGTGAAAGTTGAGGAGATCAGGACCATCAGGGAATATCCAGATGTTTTTCCGAAGGAGTTGCCAGGTATGCCTCCCGATCGTGAAGTGGAATTCGCAATTGAGCTAGTGCCCGGAACCGTCCCGATATACAAGAGACCTTATCGGATGGACTCCAAGCAGCTGGGAGAACTCAAGGATCATTTGAGAGAATTGACAGAGAAGGGGTATATTCGTCCTAGTTCCTCACCTTGGGGAGCTCCGGTCATATTTGTGCCCAAGAAGGACGGAACCCAAAGGTTATGCGTGGATTACCGTGCCTTGAATGAGGTGACCATCAAGAACAAGTACCCATTACCCCGCATTGAAGACTTGTTTGATCAGTTGAGGGGAGCTTGTGTGTTCTCGAAAATTGATCTCAGGTCGAGATACCACCAATTCAAGATAAGGCAATCTGATATCCCCAAGACAACTTTCGTATCTCGGTACGGACTGTATGAATACACTGTCATGCCTTTCGGGCTAACTAATGCCCCGGCATACTTCATGTATCTCATGAACAAGGTATTCATGGAATATCTGGACAAATTTGTGGTGGTTTTCATAGATGACATTCTCGTCTTCTCCAAAAATGAAGAAGAACATGAGAAACATCTAAGGTTGGTGTTGCAGAGACTGAGAGAACACCAACTATATGCCAAGTTGAGCAAGTGTGAGTTTTGGCTGAAGAGAGTTCCCTTCTTAGGACATATAATCTCGGAGGGAGGAATCTCCATGGATCCCGCCAAAATCGAGGATATACAGAAGTGGAAGACCCCTGAAAATGTCGGGGAAGTTCGAAGCTTCTTGGGATTGGCTGGATACTATCGACGGTTTATTGAGGGATTCTCTAAGATCTCGAGACCCCTTACAAAACTGTTGGAGAAGGGAATCACATTCACATGGACGCCATAGTGTGAGACGAGTTTTCAGGAGTTAAAGGAGAGATTGACGACAGCCCCTGTGCTAGTTATGCCAGATATGCAGAAGAACATTACGGTGTACTGCGATGCCTCTAGAAACGAGTTGGGATGTGTTCTCATGCAAGAAGGGCATGTCGTGGCTTATGCATCCCGACAACTCCGGAAGCACGAGAAAAACTATCCTACACATGACCTAGAACTAGCCGCAGTGGTACACGCGTTGAAAATTTGGCGGCACTATTTGATGGGGAAGAGGACAGAGATATATACGGATCATAAGAGTTTGAAGTACATTTTCACACAGCCAGATCTCAAACTCAGACAAAGGAGATGGTTAGAGCTAATCAATGACTTTGATGTGGGCATCAACTATCATCCTGGGAAAGCAAACGTCGTGGCCGATGCTTTAAGTCGGAAAGTGCAGGTCAATAAGTTGAGCTTGAAGGACATGCCTGCAGAATTGAAGGACGAGATTATAAGGCTCAATCTATGCCTTGTGAATAGTGGTGAAGCCATCGCCATGGAAGTGGACTCCACACTAGAGCAAGACATACGCGATGGTCAAAAGAACGGCGAGAAGATACAAGAAATCTTGCAACTCATCAAGGAAAATAAAGCTCCTGGTTTCAGAGAGGATGAACAAGGTACGGTGTGGCACGGGAAAAGAATCTGCGTGCCTGAAGTAAAAGAGATTCGTGAATTGATTTTGAAGGAGGCTCACGATTCCGACTATTCCATCCATCCTGGGAGTACGAAGATGTACCAGGACCTCAAGAGCAGGTATTGGTGGTATGGCATGAAGCGAGATGTCGCGGAACATGTTGCCCTATGTGACACATGTCAGTTGGTGAAAGCAGAACATCAACGACCCCGGGATTATTGCAACCACTCAAAGTGCCTGAATGGAAATGGGAACAAATCGGTATGGATTTCATAGTGGGATTGCCTAGGACCCAATCAGGATATGATTCAATATGGGTCATCATCGACAGGCTAACCAAGGTAGCTCATTTCATCCCCATGAAAGGAAGCTACAGCGGATCCAAATTGGCAGAATTGTACATGTCAAGGATCGCGTGTTACCATGGAGTGCCAAAGAAGATAGTGTCGGATCGAGGGACATAGTTCACCTCAAGGTTCTGGCAGAAGTTGCATGAAACCATGGGAACCCATCTGAACTTTAGTTCTGCCTATCATCCCCAAACTGATGGGCAGACGGAAAGAACCAATCAGATTCTTGAGGATATGCTGAGGGCATGTGCACTCAAAAACAATCGGAGTTGGGACAAGAACTTACTGTATGCACAATTCTCCTATAACAACAGCTATCAAGCTAGTATGAAGATGTCACCGTTTGAAGCTTTGTACGGGAGGAAATGCAGAACTCCCCTATTTTGGAACCAAACAGGGGAAAGTAAAGTGTTTGGTCCCGAAGTACTACAAGAAGCCGAGGCGAAGGTGAGGGAAATTCGCAACAACTTGAGGATAGCACAGACACGCCAAAAGAGCTATGCCGATGTACGAAGAAGAGAGCTCGTTTTCAACGTGGAAGACTATGTCTATCTCAAGGTGTCCCCTATCCGAGGACTTCGTCGGTTCAAGGTGAAAGGGAAGTTGTCACCTCGATACATCGGACCCTTTCAAGTTCTGGAAAGGAAAGGCGATGTGGCGTATCAACTAGAATTACTGGCTCGCCCATCGGATGTGCACGATGTATTCCATGTGTCACAGCTCAAGAAATGTCTGAGAACGCCTGAAGAGGTGTTACCCATGAATGAGATTGACGTAGCTGAGGATTTGTCTTATGCCGAGCAACCATCCAAGATTTTGGAGACAAGGGAACGCCTCACCAGAAATAAAAGAATCCGGATGTGCAAGGTGCAGTGGAAGCATCACTCGGAAGAGGAGGCCACATGGGAGCGAGAAGATGAGCTTAAGGCACAATTTCCGGAATTGTTTTCTTAGAAACACCAATCTCGAGGACGAGATTTCTTTTAAGGGGGGTAGAGCTGTAACACCCCAGAATCCTGTTATGAGGGGAATTTAAAAATTTTTTGGACATATTGCATGGGCTGCAGAAATTCAAACTTAGTTGGAATTCAAATTCAAATTTAAACCAGAAAAGAAATGGAAAAAGAAAAAGGAAAACAGAAAAAAACCGGCCAGTGGGCTGAAACCCACCAGCCGGCCCACCCCATCCCGCGTCATCCCGCAGCCGCCCCCCCCCCCTTTCCCACTAACAGGCGGGGCCCGCCAACCTTTCTTCCTCCTCGCGCTCGCGCCCGCGCTCGGCCGGACTCTTCTCACCCCGAATCGAAACCGCCCCGGATCCCTGCGTATCCCAGCCGAATTTCATTCGTGGATGACGCAAACTCGATCACAACTGAACGCCGCCCTCCCCCGTCTATAAAAACCCCGGCATCATCCCGTTTTTCCCCCACGATCCGCCGATTTTCTCTCCGGTGAGAACCCGAGCTCCTCCGGCGAATTATGCTCTATCTACGCTTGGTCTAACTCGCTGGTCTTGACCCACCGCCTCCGGGGAACCTCGCTGGTGCAGAAAACACGGTGGCTTGCGGTTCAAACACAACGCCGACGAGCCTCACCGTGAATTCATCTCGGACCTCGTCACCGATCGCTTTCCAGGACCTCCGAGCTCAAGAAAACCCCCGAGGTGAGATCCCCGACCTCCCCTCTACCGATCTATGCCATAAAATCACAGTTCTAGGAAGAATTTACGAAGATCTGAAACTCTCCGGCGAGATCGCCGCCTCCCGCCGCCGTGCGCCGCCGGGCAGCGCCGCCCGCACTCGATCAGAGCGACGTGGCCGCTTGTGCGCCGTCTAATTTAAATCGCACGGTAGAATTTAAATCTCCGCGTACCGGTTCGATGTTATAATCTCAGCCGTCTGTTTTAAATCGGACGGTCCACGTCAGCCCCGCGTTATAAAGACTGGAATTCTTACGCGCTACCCCCTGGGGTTCTCGGAAAATAAGAGCTAGCCCCGGAAACTTCTGATCTAGCCCCTGGAACTTCAGAAAATCATGTAAATTTCTTTAAAAATCAGTTTTAGCCCCTGGACTCAATAAAAATTAGGAAAAACCCCTCTGATAAGTGTAGATAGACCCCTGGAAATTCTTAAAATAAATTAATGGACCCTGTAGTGGGGTGAGTTTACCTTTTTAACCCTATTTGATATTAAAGTTAGGAATTTGAATATGTGGCTAGTATTTAAAATTTAAAAGGTGGGACAAATATATTGTCAAATTCAAATTAAAAACTTTCCCAGTACATATAAAACCTTGGAGTGAGATAAAAATAGATTTTTGGCTGAAATGAATCTGCTTAATTGAGTATTCACATTTATTAGTTATAGGGACACATTTTTTAGTAGAGAATAATTCTAAAAATTAGAAAAATAAATGTAAAATAGTTTACATCAGAGGAAAAGATCAAAAATATATTATTAAACATTTTAGATCAGAACCTATTCTGTTTAGCTGATGTGTCTTATTATTTTCATAATAAAGTTCACTATTAGGCATAGGAAATAAATCTGAAAATATAGCAAGCTAGGTATGAATAACTAGGAAATGATGAATGAAGTTTCTAAAATCCAAAGAATTCATTTTAGGGTTGGTAGAAGGACTGAAGACACATATGGAGTAGGAAAATACCTTTCATGCATACTTGGTAGCTAAAAGGTGTAGTAATTGAATATAAGAAATTTATTTAAATTGGAGACTCATATACATAGTATGCAAACATAAGTGTGAATACAAAAGTAGAAATCATATACACATGATTAAAAGTGCATGTAAGCCAAAAATCAACACACATAGAGTAACCACAACACATATAATTGTGAATGACTTTCATAAATGTGAATGTGTGGTTTGTATGAAGTGGAAGTGTGAACTATGTCTTATGACTTGTTGTTTTCTTTTGCTATGTGTGATGGTATGAGTAGAACCTGCTAGGATGTGTAGATAGAATTATTTGCATTGTCAATTGAAAAGATGAAACCCATGCTAGGATGTTTCCCTAGAATTGCATTACCTTGTTTCCTTGTAGCTTGGGTTGGGATTTATTTTATCATGTCATTTATTATTATGCATATGCTTAGCCATGCTTAGAATGGGATATTTGGGATATGAGATCATCAGTTTATTTTACCATACTCTTGAATGAGATATTATGAGTTATGTAGAGGTAGGGATCAAGGCAAGTTGGATGTTTTGGTTGGTGCTGGGTGCACGAGACTCGGGTTTGTGTTTAGTACTTGCCTGGATCCTAAGGACCGGTTCATGGAGCATGTGTAGTAATGTAGGTGTTTAATAAGCTAAGGTGATAGGTATTAATTGCGTAGTGCTTTAACCATGAGTTCGACCTCCCCTTGTTCTAGCCATGCATGACATAACTTTCCCACACTTGCTGAGTACCTTCGGTACTCAACCTTGCATATTTGTTGGTTTATACTGCTGCTCAGGTCAAGATAATGAGGTGGTGTATAATGATCAAGACTTTGGACCCGAAGAAGGTTTCTAGGTTCATGGAGACCCCGGGCAATGCCTGTGATGGAGCCCACAAGAATAATATTCCGCTGCTAGTTTATTTACTTGAGATGAACTTATTATTGTCCATCGAGACATTTGCTATGTAAGACTTATTTATATTCAACACCTAGCTTGTAATAAATGATGCTTCACTATTTGTCATCACATGTATGAGAAAATGATCCTGGCATACATGTGACATTCACTCGGTTGTCCTTCGGAAAAACCGGGTGTGACATTGGGTGCCGTTCACTATCACAGTGAGAGGTAGACAACCGGAAGGGATGTGGCAAGTGGCAGCCCGTGACACCATGTCATGTTTCTGCCAACTACACGTGAAGGCTATGGAGGGCACTCCATACGCGCTCGTTCCGGTGGAGGGACGGGCTCATCATGTGTGGGAAGGGAGGTACCAGGAGGCAGCCGATCCGGGTTGCTCAGGGTACAGCCCCGCGGAGGCAAACCTTAGCCTCCAGATGAGGGCGGGAAACGCCGTGGTGGACAACCAAGCTGTTCATACGGAGCATCTCTCCGCAAAGCTCAAGGAGAGCACAAGCCGTGGAGACCATTTCGAGAGTGCTCACAGCGCACTCCGCAACGTCGACCAGCAGTGCAAGGACCCCCAAACCAACCCCAAGACAACAAAGACCAGGCACCTAAGGTTGGGGTGCAATGTTTTAGCTGTGGTGAAGTGGGGCACTACGCCCATAAGTGCCCAAAGAAGAAGCCCACGCAGCCACAACAGCAGAATGTAATAAGAGGACGGGTGAACCACGTCACCATGGAGGAAGCGCAAGAGGCACCGGACGTGGTAGTTGGTAAGTTTCCTGCCAATTTACACCTCGCAACCCTGTTGTTTGATTCTGGTGCTACCCACTCGTTCATTGCCCAAGGGTTCGTTAAGAAGTATGACCTAGCAACAACACAAATGAATCATATGCTAGCAGTAAACTCTCCAGGTGGAGAAATAAGGACAAGACAAGTGTGTCCCAAAGTGAACCTAGACATTAATGGGGTAGTATTTACTACTAACCTCATAGTGATAGATTCACAAGGGATAGATATTATCTTGGGTATGGATTGGTTGACCAAACATAAAGGAATCATCCATTGTTCGACCAGAATGGTGGAACTAACGCACCCTAGTGGCACAAAAGTAAAGTTTATAACAATACAAGAGCCTAGGAGGGACGTTAAATTAAATCAAGTTGAGGTGAAAGTTGAGGAGATCAGGACCATCAGGGAATATCCAGATGTTTTTCCGAAGGAGTTGCCAGGTATGCCTCCCGATCGTGAAGTGGAATTCGCAATTGAGCTAGTGCCCGGAACCGTCCCGATATACAAGAGACCTTATCGGATGGACTCCAAGCAGCTGGGAGAACTCAAGGATCATTTGAGAGAATTGACAGAGAAGGGGTATATTCGTCCTAGTTCCTCACCTTGGGGAGCTCCGGTCATATTTGTGCCCAAGAAGGACGGAACCCAAAGGTTATGCGTGGATTACCGTGCCTTGAATGAGGTGACCATCAAGAACAAGTACCCATTACCCCGCATTGAAGACTTGTTTGATCAGTTGAGGGGAGCTTGTGTGTTCTCGAAAATTGATCTCAGGTCGAGATACCACCAATTCAAGATAAGGCAATCTGATATCCCCAAGACAACTTTCGTATCTCGGTACGGACTGTATGAATACACTGTCATGCCTTTCGGGCTAACTAATGCCCCGGCATACTTCATGTATCTCATGAACAAGGTATTCATGGAATATCTGGACAAATTTGTGGTGGTTTTCATAGATGACATTCTCGTCTTCTCCAAAAATGAAGAAGAACATGAGAAACATCTAAGGTTGGTGTTGCAGAGACTGAGAGAACACCAACTATATGCCAAGTTGAGCAAGTGTGAGTTTTGGCTGAAGAGAGTTCCCTTCTTAGGACATATAATCTCGGAGGGAGGAATCTCCATGGATCCCGCCAAAATCGAGGATATACAGAAGTGGAAGACCCCTGAAAATGTCGGGGAAGTTCGAAGCTTCTTGGGATTGGCTGGATACTATCGACGGTTTATTGAGGGATTCTCTAAGATCTCGAGACCCCTTACAAAACTGTTGGAGAAGGGAATCACATTCACATGGACGCCATAGTGTGAGACGAGTTTTCAGGAGTTAAAGGAGAGATTGACGACAGCCCCTGTGCTAGTTATGCCAGATATGCAGAAGAACATTACGGTGTACTGCGATGCCTCTAGAAACGAGTTGGGATGTGTTCTCATGCAAGAAGGGCATGTCGTGGCTTATGCATCCCGACAACTCAGGAAGCACGAGAAAAACTATCCTACACATGACCTAGAACTAGCCGCAGTGGTACACGCGTTGAAAATTTGGCGGCACTATTTGATGGGGAAGAGGACAGAGATATATACGGATCATAAGAGTTTGAAGTACATTTTCACACAGCCAGATCTCAAACTCAGACAAAGGAGATGGTTAGAGCTAATCAATGACTTTGATGTGGGCATCAACTATCATCCTGGGAAAGCAAACGTCGTGGCCGATGCTTTAAGTCGGAAAGTGCAGGTCAATAAGTTGAGCTTGAAGGACATGCCTGCAGAATTGAAGGACGAGATTATAAGGCTCAATCTATGCCTTGTGAATAGTGGTGAAGCCATCGCCATGGAAGTGGACTCCACACTAGAGCAAGACATACGCGATGGTCAAAAGAACGGCGAGAAGATACAAGAAATCTTGCAACTCATCAAGGAAAATAAAGCTCCTGGTTTCAGAGAGGATGAACAAGGTACGGTGTGGCACGGGAAAAGAATCTGCGTGCCTGAAGTAAAAGAGATTCGTGAATTGATTTTGAAGGAGGCTCACGATTCCGACTATTCCATCCATCCTGGGAGTACGAAGATGTACCAGGACCTCAAGAGCAGGTATTGGTGGTATGGCATGAAGCGAGATGTCGCGGAACATGTTGCCCTATGTGACACATGTCAGTTGGTGAAAGCAGAACATCAACGACCCCGGGATTATTGCAACCACTCAAAGTGCCTGAATGGAAATGGGAACAAATCGGTATGGATTTCATAGTGGGATTGCCTAGGACCCAATCAGGATATGATTCAATATGGGTCATCATCGACAGGCTAACCAAGGTAGCTCATTTCATCCCCATGAAAGGAAGCTACAGCGGATCCAAATTGGCAGAATTGTACATGTCAAGGATCGTGTGTTACCATGGAGTGCCAAAGAAGATAGTGTCGGATCGAGGGACATAGTTCACCTCAAGGTTCTGGCAGAAGTTGCATGAAACCATGGGAACCCATCTGAACTTTAGTTCTGCCTATCATCCCCAAACTGATGGGCAGACGGAAAGAACCAATCAGATTCTTGAGGATATGCTGAGGGCATGTGCACTCAAAAACAATCGGAGTTGGGACAAGAACTTACTGTATGCACAATTCTCCTATAACAACAGCTATCAAGCTAGTATGAAGATGTCACCGTTTGAAGCTTTGTACGGGAGGAAATGCAGAACTCCCCTATTTTGGAACCAAACAGGGGAAAGTAAAGTGTTTGGTACCGAAGTACTACAAGAAGCCGAGGCGAAGGTGAGGGAAATTCGCAACAACTTGAGGATAGCACAGACACGCCAAAAGAGCTATGCCGATGTACGAAGAAGAGAGCTCGTTTTCAACGTGGAAGACTATGTCTATCTCAAGGTGTCCCCTATCCGAGGACTTCGTCGGTTCAAGGTGAAAGGGAAGTTGTCACCTCGATACATCGGACCCTTTCAAGTTCTGGAAAGGAAAGGCGAAGTGGCGTATCAACTAGAATTACTGGCTCGCCTATCGGATGTGCACGATGTATTCCATGTGTCACAGCTCAAGAAATGTCTGAGAACGCCTGAAGAGGTGTTACCCATGAATGAGATTGACGTAGCTGAGGATTTGTCTTATGCCGAGCAACCATCCAAGATTTTGGAGACAAGGGAACGCCTCACCAGAAATAAAAGAATCCGGATGTGCAAGGTGCAGTGGAAGCATCACTCGGAAGAGGAGGCCACATGGGAGCGAGAAGATGAGCTTAAGGCACAATTTCCGGAATTGTTTTCTTAGAAACACCAATCTCGAGGACGAGATTTCTTTTAAGGGGGGTAGAGCTGTAACACCCCAGAATCCTGTTATGAGGGGAATTTAAAAATTTTTTGGACATATTGCATGGGCTGCAGAAATTCAAACTTAGTTGGAATTCAAATTCAAATTTAAACCAGAAAAGAAATGGAAAAAGAAAAAGGAAAACAGAAAAAAACCGGCCAGTGGGCTGAAACCCACCAGCCGTCCCACCCCATCCCGCGTCATCCCGCAGCCGCCCCCCCCCCTTTTCCCACTAACAGGCGGGGCCCGCCAACCTTTCTTCCTCCTCGCGCTCGCGCCCGCGCTCGGCCGGACTCTTCTCACCCCGAATCGAAACCGCCCCGGATCCCTGCGTATCCCAGCCGAATTTCATTCGTGGATGACGCAAACTCGATCACAACTGAACGCCGCCCTCCCCCGTCTATAAAAACCCCGGCATCATCCCGTTTTTCCCCCACGATCCGCCGATTTTCTCTCCGGTGAGAACCCGAGCTCCTCCGGCGAATTATGCTCGATCTACGCTTGGTCTAACTCGCTGGTCTTGACCCACCGCCTCCGGGGAACCTCGCTGGTGCAGAAAACACGGTGGCTTGCGGTTCAAACACAACGCCGACGAGCCTCACCGTGAATTCATCTCGGACCTCGTCACCGATCGCTTTCCAGGACCTCCGAGCTCAAGAAAACCCCCGAGGTGAGATCCCCGACCTCCCCTCTACCGATCTATGCCATAAAATCACAGTTCTAGGAAGAATTTACGAAGATCTGAAACTCTCCGGCGAGATCGCCGCCTCCCGCCGCCGTGCGCCGCCGGGCAGCGCCGCCCGCACTCGATCAGAGCGACGTGGCCGCTTGTGCGCCGTCTAATTTAAATCGCACGGTAGAATTTAAATCTCCGCGTACCGGTTCGATGTTATAATCTCAGCCGTCTGTTTTAAATCGGACGGTCCACGTCAGCCCCGCGTTATAAAGACTGGAATTCTTACGCGCTACCCCCTGGGGTTCTCGGAAAATAAGAGCTAGCCCCGGAAACTTCTGATCTAGCCCCTGGAACTTCAGAAAATCATGTAAATTTCTTTAAAAATCAGTTTTAGCCCCTGGACTCAATAAAAATTAGGAAAAACCCCTCTGATAAGTGTAGATAGACCCCTGGAAATTCTTAAAATAAATTAATGGACCCTGTAGTGGGGTGAGTTTACATTTTTAACCCTATTTGATATTAAAGTTAGGAATTTGAATATGTGGCTAGTATTTAAAATTTAAAAGGTGGGACAAATATATTGTCAAATTCAAATTAAAAACTTTCCCAGTACATATAAAACCTTGGAGTGAGATAAAAATAGATTTTTGGCTGAAATGAATCTGTTTAATTTAGTATTCACATTTATTAGTTATAGGGACACATTTTTTTAGTAGAGAATAATTCTAAAAATTAGAAAAATAAATGTAAAATAGTTTACATCAGAGGAAAAGATCAAAAATATATTATTAAACATTTTAGATCAGAACCTATTCTGTTTAGCTGATGTGTCTTATTATTTTCATAATAAAGTTCACTATTAGGCATAGGAAATAAATCTGAAAATATAGCAAGCTAGGTATGAATAACTAGGAAATGATGAATGAAGTTTCTAAAATCCAAAGAATTCATTTTAGGGTTGGTAGAAGGACTGAAGACACATATGGAGTAGGAAAATACCTTTCATGCATACTTGGTAGCTAAAAGGTGTAGTAATTGAATATAAGAAATTTATTTAAATTGGAGACTCATATACATAGTATGCAAACATAAGTGTGAATACAAAAGTAGAAATCATATACACATGATTAAAAGTGCATGTAAGCCAAAAATCAACACACATAGAGTAACCACAACACATATAATTGTGAATGACTTTCATAAATGTGAATGTGTGGTTTGTATGAAGTGGAAGTGTGAACTATGTCTTATGACTTGTTGTTTTCTTTTGCTATGTGTGATGGTATGAGTAGAACCTGCTAGGATGTGTAGATAGAATTATTTGCATTGTCAATTGAAAAGATGAAACCCATGCTAGGATGTTTCCCTAGAATTGCATTACCTTGTTTCCTTGTAGCTTGGGTTGGGATTTATTTTATCATGTCATTTATTATTATGCATATGCTTAGCCATGCTTAGAATGGGATATTTGGGATATGAGATCATCAGTTTATTTTACCATACTCTTGAATGAGATATTATGAGTTATGTAGAGGTAGGGATCAAGGCAAGTTGGATGTTTTGGTTGGTGCTGGGTGCACGAGACTCGGGTTTGTGTTTAGTACTTGCCTGGATCCTAAGGACCGGTTCATGGAGCATGTAACCTGGCTTTACCGTGCCAACCACATGCTGAGATGGGGCAGCTTGGCCAATTAATTAGGTGTATCCCCGACGTAGTATGCGTGTGTAGGATGGTGCGGGGAATAGGTGTCAGCTGGATTACCATATGAACCGCAAGGCTCAAGAGGGGGCCACTGTAGCGGGGTTGGAGCCTCTTGTATGCTGTTAGGGGTGAAACCTCAGTGGGCCCACGCTCGTCGGGAATCCCTTTGTAAAGGCTTCGTAGTGATCTCCTGGCTACACACCTGGGAAGTGTGAATGTGGTTTGTAGCCACTGGCATAATGGAGGTTCTTTTAGTCCATCCGGCAACGGGGGATGAAATCACTACATGTGGGTACAGTGGTGCAAACTCTGCAGAGTCAAAACTGTCATGACAGCCGTGCTCACGGTCAAGAGCGGCTTGGACTTATTCATGATTAGAGTATGATGGCCTTGGAGGGTGTGAGTGTTAAGCGGGGAGCTTAACACTGAAAATGATGTTATGGTTATTTGATTATGATGAAGGGATGGGAGATTGGGACCATTTCACCTGTGTAGTAATGTAGGTGCTTAATAAGCTAAGGTGGTAGGCAATATTTGCGTAGTGCTTCAACCATGAGTTTGACCTCTCCTTGTTCTAGCCATGCATGACATAACTTTCCCACACTTGCTGAGTACCGTCGGTACTCAACCTTGCATATTTGTTGGTTTATATTGCTGCTCAGGTCAAGATAATGAAGTGGTGTTTAATGATCAAGACCATGGACCCGAAGAAGGTTTCTAGGTTCATGGAGTCCCCCGGGCAATGCCTGTGACCGAGCCCATGAGAATAATTATTCCGCTGCTATTTTATGAACTTATTATTGTCCATCGAGACATATGCTATGTAAGACTTATTTATATTCGACACCTGGCTTGTAATAAATGATGCTTCACTATTTGTCATCACATGTATGAGAAAATGATCCTGGCATACATGTGATACTCACTTGGTTGTTTTTCGGAAAAACCGGGTGTGACACCGGCATATTTACACATTTCTACCCTCAACCCACTCCTATATATGGTTGGGTAAGCCTCGACACCCAGGTTAACCAATTACATCAGTTTCCTGCTTATGTCAGTATGCCATCCGGTACTGTTCGATACTTGTTCAGCAGGCCCACACACGACTCGGTCCTCAATCGACACCAACGAGGCTTGCCTGGTTGCGAGTTAAAGGGGAAGTCAGCTTCTGGTGGGAGGACGTCCAAGGGCTCCGGTGCGTCCTCAACTTCGGTCACTAAATGAAATATAACAAAATATATGTATAAGTATTAAGGACTTATAAGAAGTAAACTTCTATTCCCACATATAACAAAATATATGTATAAGTATTAAGGATCCTGAATTGGCTTTGGGATTTTTAAAGTGGATACTAGACTCTCTAAGGATGATCTGAGCAAAATATGGGGAAATGTTATTGCACATTGTGGTCTCCAAAATTCCCACAAGCACAAGGCTTCTCTGAATTTTGAGCCCAAATCAGGGGCTTTTACATAGGTAACAGTGGAAGATCTGATTATGGTAAGTCTCCATGGTTCTAACAAAAAAAATTTCACCATTTTTGGAGCTACCAACAGAGAGATATGAATTTTTGAAGTTGGATAGGAGTTCTGAAAAAGTTTCTGTTTAAATTTGAATTTCCAAATAAGGCTGAACTTTGGAAGGTAATTTAGCCTAGCAAATGAACTCCAATTAAGCCCAAATTTTTACTGGAGATCAGTAACCATGAAAAGGATTTGCTGCCCAAATTTGAGATTGTTTCATAAAGAATGGCTCCTGTAATAAATCTCTAAATATTTAATAAAAACAATTCTAAAGAAATTCTTGGGCATTTTCATAGCAAGTAATTTATTTCTCTGTGAAGTATTCTTCATGAGGATTCCAACAAAATTGGTCCCAACCTTTTTGGAGTTTTCTACACAAAGTTATGGGTCTCCAAAGTTTGAACTGAATTAGGAAAATCTGGAAATGTATAAATCGACAGTGGGTCCCACTTGCCAGTCCTGTCTTCTACCTCGCGCCAAAACAGAGGCAGCGGCGGCATGCTCCGGTGAGAGCCACTGGAATCAACTTCCCGGCCACCCCCCGGCTTCAAACTAGCCGCCCCCCACTACGTTGGCACGCTGAACTCTCTGGCTTGGCCTCCAGCGGCCGGCGATGCTCGGAGGGCGGTGCGCCACGGTGACAGCATGCCCCTAGGGTTCCGGCAAGGTCAACCGAGCCCCATACCTCACCAAACGCTCAGATTTTTGTCTCTGGAGCACCAGTGGATGTTGCAGAAGGCCGGTTCTAGCAACCGCTAAACAGCCTCCGGCTACACGATCAGGACATGCAAACGCACCTTTCGTGTACAGCAAGTTGGGGAAGAGGGTGGCCATGGCGCTCTGTCCACGGTGGCCCGACTTCGGTCCCGCCGGTGGCTTCGGTTCTTGGCGCCGATCCTTAAATTAGGGCCAACAGCAGCCCCAAGCGTCAAAGCTGAGCAGGGGACTACCTTGTACCCATGTCAGCGCTCCCCTTTTGTGTTGGCAACTCGAGCAGGGAGGAATCAACGCCGGCTTGCGATCGAAAACGGTAGATACAGCGTCGGCGGCTCGTGTTCGCACGTGGGAGCAGAACAGAGGCTGTGGAGTCCACGTGTTAGCGTGAGGAAGAGAGCAGAGGCACTCGGTCGCTGCTTGATCACCACGCGATCAAACCGACGTCGGGAGCGGCGCGTGAAGAAGCTCGGTGGAAGCGTTGGGCGGAGGTTTTTCCGGGAGCTGGCGCGCTGTGATCAACCGGGAAACAGAGAGAGAGGGGAAAAGTGAATCTTTGAGGCTGACTGTTGGGCCCCACTACTTTATTTTTTTAATCCAAAATTTTCCTCCCAGCTACTCATAATTGAATGCCTTGCTTCACCCCAAAGTTAAGGTTTGGATTTGCCAAATTCAAATGGTTTGAATTCTGGTGTGAAGTTTGAATCGTGTTTGGTCGTTTGAATTTGAATGAAATTTGAATTCTCCCTTTTGCCTAGCTCCAAAAACATAGCACACCAAGTCCAAAGTTTCTAATTTTTGGCATGGTTGCTAATTCAAATTTGGAGAACACATTTGTGGAACCAAATTTGCAAATTGAGGAAATTGGAATTTGAAACTGAATTTGAAATTCAGATTAGAGGGCTTCTCCTTTTAATCCCAAACAAATATTGAAACTCCTCCAAATGAGCTAAAATTTGGAAGGTTGAATATTTGGAATATGAAGACCCAAGTTATGTATTTAGATCTCCATGTTTGGAAGTTTTGGGAAGTTTAAATCACCACTTTGAACTTACACCTTTATAATTCAAAGTTTTAATTCCCCTCATTTTTCCTAAGTGTACATGAGCTGAATTTTTCTTGCTACCACTTTTTAGGGATTTTACATCCCTCCCCCCATAAAAAGAATCTCGTCCCAAGATTCCAAAAGAAATGCAAAGTGGGGAAACTTTACCGGGTATACGATGATAGCAAGTCCTGATAATATGTCCGTAGATAGTCCTTGCTTTCCCATGTCGCCTCATCTGCGGTATGGTTACTCCAAAAGACCTTGTAGAACTATAAGGTCCAGTTTCTTGTGGCACGAGTCTTTTCATCGATAATCCGGATTAGATACTCCGTGTACGTGAGGTCCGGTTGAAGAACTTCTATGTCTTCAGTGCGGATTTCAGCGGCGGGTTTGAGGCACTTCCTCAGCTGAGAGATGTGGAAGACATTGTGAATTCCTGCGAGCGACGCCGGTAAATCCAAGCGATGGGCCACGGGTCCGCATCTTTCAATGACAGCGAACGGACCAATGAACCGTGGTGCAAGTTTACACTTTACTCCGAAACGATGAACTCCCTTCATCGGAGACACACGGACATAAACATGGTCCCCGATGTCGAAGTGGAGAGGGCGGAGTCTTTTATCTGCATAGCTATTCTGACGAGATTGAGCAGCCTTGAGATTGGCTTGTATTACTCGCACTCGTTCTTCAGCCTCATTCACAAGTTAAATGTCGTAGATAACTCGCTCGCCAAACTCGCACCAGTTGAGAGGTGTGCGGCATTTCTGGTCGTACAGAGCTTCATACGGCGCCATCTTGATGCTAGCTTGATAACCATTATTGTAAGAAAACTCTGCCAGCGGCAAATGATCGTCCCAATTCTTGCTGTGGTGAATGGCACAAGCGCGTAGCATGTATTCAAGCACTTGATTCACCCATTCAGTTTGACCATCCGTCTGCGGGTGATACGCGGAACTTCGGATCAGTTTGGTCCCCAATGATGCGTGCAGCTGTTGCCAAAACCGAGCGACGAACAGCGCACCGCGATCTGAAATAATGGAGCGGGGAACACCGTGCAAGCACAAGATCCTTGCAATATACACCTCCGCATATTGCTTGGCCACATAGTTTGTATGTACTGGAATAAAATGAGCCGACTTGGTTAGTGTATCGACTATCACCCAAATCGAATCATGCTTGTGAGATGTGAGAGGTAAACCAACAATAAAGTCCATGCTGATATCCTCCCACTTCCACGCCAGAATGTTTAATGGTTGCAGCTGTCCGGCTTTACGCATATGGTCGGCCTTCACACACCGACACGTATCGCATTCGGATATGTACTTTGCGATTTCTCTTTTCATCCGTGTCCACCAAAATCTGGTTTTCAGATCATGGTACATCTTGTTGCTGCCCGGATGAATAGAATACTTGGACAAATGCGCTTCGTCCAAGATTTTCTTCCGAAGCTTCATGTCACAGGGCACCACTATACGGTCTTTAAACCATAGAGTGTTGTGTTCATCATCCGTTCGGAAGCATTTCATTTCGCCATTCTTCATTCTTCTCCGAATGTGCGAGATTCCCATGTCTTTCTTCTGAGCTTCCATAATCTCCTCTCGTATGGTAGGGATGATAGCAAGATTATATAATGCACCATGTGGAACTAAGTACAGACTCGGCTCCTCCTCTTCAAGTGGGGTGATGGTCATATTGTTGACATGAGATTTGCGGCTTAAGGCATCGGCAACCACATTTGCTTTTCCGGGATGGTAGTGAAATCTCGATCTCATAGTCTTTGATCAGTTCTAGCCATCTCCATTGCCGCATATTCAACTCCTTTTGAGTGAATATATACTTCAGACTCTTGTGGTCGGTGTAGAGGTGCACTAAGTTCCCGAGTAAATAATGCCTCCACATTTTCAAGGCTAACACCACAACAGCGAGCTCAAGCTCATGAGTCGGGTAGTGCTGCTTGTGGTTACGAAGTTGACGTGAGCCATAGGCGACCACTCTTCCTCCTTGCATCAATACACAGCCGAGCCCGATACCAGATGCATCACAATATACGTCGAAGGGCTTGGTTGTATCCGGTTGAGCTAACACTGGGGCTGTTGTAAGATGTTTCACTAATGCTTGGAAAGCTTCTTCACAAGATGAGCTCCAAACATATTTGATCCCTTCTTCAACAGTTCAGTCATCGGCTTAGCAAGCTTGGAGAAGTTTGGTATGAATCTACGATAATATCCTGCTAATCCGAGGAAACTCCTAACTTCGTGGACTGATGTGGGGACTTCCATTTCAGCACTTGTTCGATTTTGCTTGGATCAACTGCAATGCCTTCTGCATAAATAATGTGACCAAGGAATGGCACTTGGCTGATCTAAAACTCGCACTTTCTGAACTTGGCGTAAAGCTTATGGTCTCGCAATCGTTGAAGCATGATATGCAGGTGTTCGGCGTGTTCCTCTTCAGACTTGGAGTGAACCAAGATGTCATCTATGAACACCACCACAAACTTGTCCAACTCCGGCATGAACACTGAGTTCATAAGATACATGAAGTGTGCCGGGGCGTTGGTGAGACCAAAGGACATGACGAGATATTCATACAACCCATATCTCGTCGAGAAGGCCGTTATTGAAATATCCTCCGCTTGGATCTTGATTTGGTGATACCTAGAGCGAAGATCCATCTTTGAAAATACACTCGCACCCACAAGTTGATCGAATAATATATCGATGCGGGACAGTGGATATTTATTCTTGATGGTGACGGCATTGAGAGGTCGGTAGTCCACACACAACATCAAGGTTTCATCCTTCTTCTTCACAAACAGCGCCGAGCATCCCCATGGCGAGGAACTCGGTCGAATGAAACCCTTCTTCATTAAGTCATTGAGCTTCTCCTTCAGTTCAGCCAGCTCATTCAGAGCCATCTTGTACGGTCTCCGTGAGATCGGTGTTGTCCCGGGTACAAGTTCAATCTTGAACTCGACCTCCCTTTCAGGTGGCATGCCCGGGAAATCATCCGGAAAGACATCTGGGTATTCACGGACCACACGAATATCCTCAAGTTTTGTGGCTTCCGTGTTATATGTGCCTGGATCTTCTTGAACCGAACGGTCAAGAATAAGAACATGTGGTTCATGAAGTGGAGAGTTTAAACGAACCACACGTGGAATAATGTTAAGAACAGCACCATGGCGATGTAGCCATGACATTCCTAAAATGACATCAAGTTTTTTACTCTCTAACATGATTAGAGAAGTCGGGTATACCTTCCCACACAACTGTAATGGTGCTCTATAGACCATTCTATCAGCTGTTATTTTCCCACCCGGAGAGCATATCAAGTATGAACTATTTGTGGGTATGATAGGAAGTTGATATTTAATAACATAAGACTGACTTATGAAATTATGGGTGGCACCAGAGTCAAAAAGTATGACTACGGGATCTAAGTAAGAAAACGTACCCACGAGGACGGGTTCACCTTCTGGCACGTCTTCGATGGCTAAGTGGTGGACGTTGCCGGGTTTTGGTGCTGGTTTCTTGGGCTGATTGCGGGGCTTATTAGCACCCTGATACGGTGCTGCACCCCTGCCCTGTTGCGGCTCAGGGCAGTCCGTCGAAATATGCCCGACACGGCCACACGTGAAGCACGTGTAAGGTGTCGGGGTCCCGCCGATTTGTGGACGGAATCCCGGTGCACGCTGTTGAAACTGAGGCGCACGTGGGACCATCCTTTGCTGCTGCTGTTGCTGTGGTGGATACGTCGGTCAGAAGCCCGGCGCATTATATTGCCGACCGCGAAATTGAGGCGGTCGCGCCGGTGGCTTCCATCTCTGACCGGATGGTGAGCGATACACCACACGGTATTTTTGTGGCGTCCCACCACTGCTGCTCATCAGCGTGCTGCGTTTCCTCTTATCAGAACCGTGCTCGCGCTGGGCATTCTCTTGTAAAATCGTGGCATTAACTAAGTCATTGAATGTGCCGCGATTGCTTTGGGTGAGATGGACCTTCATTTTGTTCAGGCCCCGGAAGAACGCGTTGTGCTTGTCGTCTTCCGTTCTCACAAATCCTGGCGCATACTGCGCCAGCCGGTTGAATAATCTGGAGTACTCATGAGCACTCCTCTCGCCTTGTCTCAGCACCAGGGACTCCTGGAGCTTCCTTTCCATAACACCGGAAGGTATGTGATAGGCGCGGAACGCCTCCCGGAACTCCATCCATGTGACGGCATGGCCAGCCGGCAATGAGGCGATGTAGTTCGCCCACCATGTACCGGCTTCTCCTTGAAGCTGTTGCGCTGCGTACAGCGCCTTCTGGTGTTCGGTGCACTGTAGCAGCCCAAACTTCGCCTCCAGAGTGCGGATAAAGCTGTCCGCCTCCAAAGGCTATTCGGCCTCCGTGAAGACCGGTGGATGGGTCGCCAGGAATTCTGAATAAGAACTTTGTTGGGGCTGGCGTTGCCCATTTTCTTGGCGTCCTCCTGGACGGGACGCATTCTGCTGGACTAGCATCCGCAGCAACTCGGTTTGCTCGTCACGCGAGCCGAGCACTGCAGCGAGAACCTCCGCAAGATTCCTTGGAAGTTCTGGCGGTGGAGGAGGTGGTTGCTGCTGCGTCGTGGTTTGCTCCGGAGGTGGAGACTCATCACCACGAACCTGACTCGGACCTCCCTCCTCTTGCGTGGAACGCGTACGCACCATTTTGCATTCATACCATTCAAATGATCAGCACATGTTGGTTTAGCTCATCCAGTCTATACAATAGTTGCGAGAATGGAATAACTAATGTGCATAACAATCACACATATGGATAAAGTATAAACTTTATACAACATATACATCCCTGGACCGTGTCACACGATCGAGTTCCAAAGTTTTCAACTTTATGGGTTAAAAGTTCATTTCGACCATCGTAGGTTGCCACGGGATGTTAGGTGTGTTAGCATGCGTAATTGCTCGCTATTGTACTGGACCCAAACATGTACCCACTCGAAATGATAGGTCGAATGCATAAACCTTTCGACTCCAACTCGCTGTTTTACAACAGCCACTGGACGTCGAATTGTGACACTAAGTGTTTTGGTTGAAACACTTCAATCGTAGTGTTCACTGTCCAGCTTCTGGTCCAGCTGACCAGTCTGGATAAGTTAATAGTTTTGACCACCATAGAGGCAAAATCTGGACTAGAGTTCAACAACAAAGTTGTAATAGACTCAACAAGGAATCCAAATTATATTTATTTGCCTCTATAGCCTTCCTAGTTTGTGAGTTATGATCCCTACAAGTTGACAGAATTTTCTCAGGAGTTTTGATAGCACCTCCTTTGCAAGTTGCTGTTTTGTTCACAAAATTCCATCTATTTCTGCCCTCAATCTAGGAAAACACTGAACTACAAAGTTGTAGCACATTTCCTATACTTTCCAACGATGTCTTTCTTGACCCTTAGAAATTTTTCTACAAAACGTTGTGGTCGAAATACAGAAAATTCCATAGAGCATTTTGGTCTGCCTTGTTTCTTGACAGTACCTGCTCATCTGAGATTTTCATCCATTTGGAGGGAAATTATGTTCTGGAGCTATACAGCAAAGTTGTAGAGGACTTCAAAACCTTTCCATAATGGTATCCCACACTTCTATTGGTTCAACCAATCCTATGTTATGCCCTGTTTAAATTCAGCAATGTTTCTGCCGAAAACAGGGAAGGTTGTTCCTTAGTATTTGAAATTGAATCTATACTCCCAATTGACTCTCAGTTCAGTATGGGAGTTCAATAACCCCTAAATAGAATCCTAAACTTCATTTTGACTCTTTTATTTGAAAAATATCCTTTTATGCAGTCTCGGTACTACGTTTCCTTACCAAAGAAAAATCCTAAACCGGTATTCCGGCATATACGTGTCAAATGGTGGAACTAAGAACGTCACTCACAAACGGTTTCTAAACGTCATGCACTAACATGGTTAGTGTACCTGTAGAAGAACACACAATAATGGTGCACACAAAGGTTTTACATTGCAGGCAGTTTCGTATCATAGTAAAAACATACGGTCCGTATCATTGCCATACGGATCGTCCTTGAGTCAAGCCACGTCTCAAGGTACATGGTCGTGTTTTCACACCACACGACGGGGAACCCGAGTAGAGCGCAAACGGGTCGTCACGGTTGGGAATTTTATCAACCCAACAGATACCACCTACTGTCTCATGACCGTTGAGGCACGCTGATGGCGAGCGCTGCGTATGGCCCTTTAAACATTGAACGTTCAAGAGTTACATACTATAGTGTTTCTTACCACACGATGGGGTATTCTCACTTTTGCCTAAAGCACGCTGGAGATCAGCGTTTTCATATGCTCTGAGAACCATAGAAAGGTTCATAGACTCATATTAACTACCGTGCCAATCCACGGTATAACCTTCCATACCATTACTCGTATGGCGAGTTACCACAATTGATCCGCCTGCGGTGGCATACCTTACTTCTTACCTGACGCCGGAGCGTCGTTACAGAATGTATAACACATAAGTTAGCTTTTCCACCTTAGTAACTACTACTATCATAGACCTTATGTGGGCTTAATGACTAATCCACACTCGACTACTTCTAAATTTTCAAAATAGGCTCTTTTCGAGCGTGCTATTCGCAATGCGGCTCTCATACCACGTCTGTGGGGACCACCCCGTGGTTCACCCACTCCAAGATCACATAAGGTGGTACCGTGCGATGCGGCACCCAACAGCGCACACAAAAAGAATAAAGAACGGCATACAAACTTTTATTTGATATAAAACAGCGGAAGTCTTTTACAAAACATAATTATACAGCGGAAGTATTCTTTATTAACACTCTCATTCTAACTAAGCAAAAGTGTAGCTGTCCAGCCGGGACGCTACACACTAGCAGCATGGAACCAGAGATCACAGCGGCGTGCAGGGCTCCAGCTCGGCCGTGTACCCCATCGGAGGCAGTGCCTTGTCCTCGGACCCCTCCTCATAGCTCTCACCTACATACAGCTCAAATATTGCAACCGTGAGCACGATGGCTCAGCAAGGCTTAACCAACTAGCCTAGGCATGGAACTCTACATGCAAGGATGTATAAGATAGGAAAAAGGACTTTGCAACAAAGACACGCCTATGAGTTGATCCTTACTTTCAGTTTTATAGCAGCAGATTCTTGTGCCTTAGGCAGCCCTCACATCGGAGGTCCACAATTAAACAAGAAACGCTTTCCTCCGATGTGGTGATGCCCAAAGCGGAAAATAAACTTAATTAGCTCTACATCTACAGCATACATGGTTTCCAAAACATTAATATATCATCACAGCATATTATCATTCATCTGGCTTACTTCACTTCTTACTACATCACAGAACAGTGAACAAGCGGTACTCAAATAACCGCGAGGGACGGTGATTGCATTCAGGAGACACCCGGACAACATGTTGCATACACCCACTTTCAGAAGCGTGATTCCACACCCCTTCCTACTCTGTTGTATGCAACAACCTTTCAAAGGCAACCCAAATGCTGAACCGGTCCATCCGTAACGGGCAGGAGGTCCCCGCGTGGAGCGTGACTGTGCCCACCGGCAGATTTACACCTTGCTACCCTCAACCCACTCCTATTTACGGTTGGGTAAGCCTCGACACCTAGGTTAACCAATTACATCGGTTTCCTGCTTATGTCAGTATGCCATACGGTACTGTTCAATACTTGTTCAGCAGGCCCGCACACGAGTCGGTCCTCAATCGACACCAACGAGGCTACGCACGTGAGACCTCCGCTCACTGCTTCCTATCCCCCCTGCTGGGTATCATTTTCTCCACTCTTAAGCCATTTTCTATTCTGACCAAACCGTGTGATAAAGCCTTACCTCGCGAGTAGATTCTAACTACTCGACTTCTACCGAGATCCTAAACATATTAGCATGGCATTCTCTACTCGTCGAGTCTGTAAACTACCCAACCCTCCATAGGATTTAAAAGGTTATGCAAGTGGGGTTTCAATCACCCTAACTCTAATGCAACCATTCACCCTAGACATAAGTGATACAAATAAAGAATTTGCAAAAGTACTTAAATGCAAACCGGGGCTTGCCTGGTTGCGAGTTAAAGGGGAAGTCAGTTTCTGGTGGGAGGACATCCAAGGGCTCCGGTGCGTCCTCAACTTCGGTCACTAAATGAAATATAACAAAATATATGTATAAGTATTAAGGACTTATAAGAAGTAAACTTCTATTCATAGCTACTGCTATTTAGGATCCTTTATTGGCTTTAGGATTTTTACAGTGGAGACTAGACTCTCTAAGGATGATCTGAGCAAAATATGGGGAAATGTTATTGCACATTGTGGTCTCCAAAATTCCCACAAGCACAAGGATTCTCTAAGTTTTGAGCCCAAATCAGGAGCTTTGACATAGGTAACAGTGGAAGATCTGATTAGGGTAAGTCTCCATGGTTCTAACAAAATTTGTTTCACCATTGTTGGAGCTACCAACAGAGAGATATGAATTTCTGAAGTTGGATAGGGGTTCTGAAAAAGTTTCTGTTTAAATTTGAATTTCCAAATAAGGCTGAACATTGGAAGGCAATTTAGCCTAGCAAATGAACTCCAACGAAGCCCAAATTTTTACTGGAGATCAGTAACCATGAAAAGGATTTGCTTTTCAAATTTGAGAATGTTTCATAAAGAATTGCTCCTGCAATAAATCTCTAAAAGATTTACTAAAAACAATTCTACAGAAGTTTCTGGGCATTTTCATAAAAAGCAATTTATTTCTCTGTGAAGTACTCTTCATGGGGATTCCAACAAAATTGGTCTCACCCTTTTTGGAGTTTTCTACACAAAGTTATGGGTCTCCAAAGTTTGAACTGAATTAGGAAAAATCTGGAAATGTTTAAGTCGACAGTGGGTCCCACTTGCCAGTCCTGTCTTCGACCTCGCGCCAAAACAGAGGCAGCGGCGGCGTGCTCTGGTGAAGGCCGCCGGAATCAACTTCCCGGCCACCCCCGGCTTCAAACTTGCCGCCCCCCACTAAGTTGGCACGCTGAACTCTCTGGCATGGCCTCCGGCGGCCGGCGATGCCCGGAGGGCGGTGCGCCACGGTGATAGCGTGCCCCTAGGGTTCCGGCAAGGTCAACCGAGCCCCATACCTCACCAAACACTCAGATTTTTGTCTCTGGAGCACCAGTGGATGTTGCAGAAGCTAGTAATGGCCTCGGCCGCCGGTGAAACAGCCGGCAACCGGTGGCTCCACGGTGACCCGAGGTGCTTTTGCACCGGCGACTAAGAAAACAGCTAGAACTCCCTCATTTCTTGATATTTTTGCTTGGTTCTTCGTCGAGGAGGGGCACTAGGAAGTATGGAAGTTGTGTGCAAGCTTGCTCGAGCTCTAATGGATCGTGCAACACTAATTTTGGGTTAGACCGAGCCCTACCCGCCTGCACACAGTTTCGGAAAACGGCAAAATTCTTGCCACTGGTTCTAGCAACCGCTAAACGGCCTCCGGCTACACGATCAGGACATGCAAACACACCTTTCGTGTACAACAAGTTGGGGAAGAGGGTGGCTGTGGCGCTCTGTCCACGGTGGCCCGACTTCGGTTCCCGCCGGTGGCTTCGGTTCTCGGCGCCGATCCTTGAATTAGGGCCAACAGCAGCCCCAAGCGTCAAAGCTGAGCAGGGGACTACCTTGTACCCATGTCAGTGCTCCCCTTTTGTGTTGGCAACTCGAGCAGGGAGGAATCAACGCCGGCTTGCGATCAAAAACGGTAGAGACAGCGTCGGCGGCTCGCGTTCGCGCGTGGGAGCAGAACAGAGGCTGTGGAGTCCGCGGGTTAGCGTGAGGAAGAGAGCAGAGGCACTCGGTCGCTGCTTGATCACCATGCGATCGAACCGACGTCGGGAGCGGTGCGTGAAACAGCTCGGTGGAAGCTTCGGGTGGAGGTTTTGCCAGGAGCTGGCGCGCTGTGATCAACCGGGAAACAGAGAGAGAGAGGGGAAAAGTGAATCTGTGAGGCTGACTGTTGGGCCCCACTACTTTATTTTTTAATCCAAAATTTTCCCCCCAGCTACTCATAATTGAATGCCTTGCTTCACCCCAAAGTTAAGGTTTGAATCTGCCAAATTCAAATGGTTTGAATTCTGGTGTGAAGTTTGAATTGTTTTGATTATTTGAATTTGAATGAAATTTGAATTCTCCCTTTTGCCTTGCTCCAAAAACATAGCACACCAAGTCCAAAGTTTCTAATTTTTGGCATGGCTGCTAATTCAAATGTGGAGAACACATTTGTGGAACCAAATTTGCAAATTGAGGAAATTGGAATTTGAAACTGAATTTGAAATTCAGATTAGAGGGCTTCTCCTTTTAATCCCAAACAAATATTGAAACTCCTCCAAATGAGATGAAATTTGGAAGGTTGAATATTTGGAATATGAAGACCCAAGTTATGTATTTAGATCTCCATGTTTGGAAGTTTTGGGAAGTTTGAATCACCACTTTGAACTTACACCTTTATAACTCAAAGTTTTAATTCCCCTCATTTTTCCTAAGTGTACATGAGCTGAATTTTTCTTGCTACCACTTTTTGGGGATTTTACATCGCTTCTCTGCAGAGATTAGCTCCGAAGTCAACACATGTCCCGTGGGGCTGAGCCTTGCTTCTCTGCAGAGACTAGCTCCAAAGTCAACACGTGTCCCGTGGGGCTTAGCCTCGCTTCTCCGCAGAGACTAGCTTCCGTTGAGGCGAGCTCCGAGCCTGCCACGTGGCCAGCGGTGCCGCACCTCACCCTCTCCGCAGGGATGAGCTCCGAAGGCGCCACGTGGCCAGCGGGCCGCGGGAAGTGTCGACAGTGCTCCTCGGCAAATTGGAATTGGCTCTTTTCAGCTATCTTTCTCCCGCCTGGGCCCCGCCTTCCAGCTTAGGCAGGCCCCAGCATGAACCACGTGCCCTGGGACCCACGGGCAGTCTCAAGGTTGCCACGTATCTTCAGGCCCTGAGCCTGAACACCGGCCGAGGGTGGCTCAAGAGCCGCCACGTGTCCAGTGGTGCCAGGCACGATCTTCCACCAGGGAGGGCTCCGTCGCTGCCACGTGCCCGGAACCTTCGAGCCACACCCTCCGCTAGAGAGAGCTCCGGAGGTGCCACGTGTCCTGTGGCTCTGGATCCATCCTCCAGCATGGGAGGGCCCCGGTGCTGCCACGTGCCCAACGATTCCGGACCACCCACTACTCCGTAAGGCAGCTCCGTTGGAGACGCGTGTTCCGGGGGCCAGCCACCGGGACGTCACATCGACGAGCAATGAGCAGATGGCCAAGGAGTAAAGAGAAAGGTACGTTGTCAGGCCGAGCATTCAAGGCTCGCGCCTTCCCTAGAAGCATGGCGCAAGGCGTACGCCTCCATTCCACGTCTGCGTACCATTACGGTGAAAGACAGGCGGCGAGGCGTGATGGCACAACAGTACCGCCCAACGGCGCAGAGCCGCCTAGCAGTGCGAAGAGACGCGACGACAAGACGGGGGATTCATCATCACCGGCCACCCGGTCAGAGGTGCCCGGCGTGTTAGGCGGCGTGCAGTAACTCCATCGACAGTGACAATTCATATACCTTTAAATACATATAGCTCATGTATAGGAGACAGATAGCTGCGGGCCACCTGTCGGGCCCCGGGCCACCTTGTAACTGCCTTGTCCTTGGGCTATAAAAGGACCGGGGCAGCCTCCGGACAAAGGGTTCGCGACCCAGCCAACTTGCTCACTCATACGCGTGAACAATACAACAGACACACCCGTGGACGTAGGGTATTACGCTCCGGTGACCCGAACCACATAAACCCTCGCGTTCTTCTCGCCATTGTGCTTCGACCTTCGAGATCCACTAGCCCCTCCGAAAAAAGAACCTCCGGGGGCTGCTTCCGAGCAGACTGGGGAAGTATCACAGGAAAACACTTCGACACTGTTGAAGCGTCTGCGGTCAACACTTCCCCCGGGCCTGCTCTGGGCAGCCCCCGGAGGTTCTTTTTCGGAGGGGCTAATCCTCTCGCGAGGGTCTCGCCGGAGTGGATGAAGGAAGGAGATGATTGACACAGGGATTTTTACGTGGTTCGGGCCGCCGGAGCGTAAAACCCTACGTCCACAGGAGCAGAGTTGCTCGTTGTATTGCTTGACGCTTAGAACTGGAGTTCTAAGATTGAAGGTCTAGGTAAACTGAGGGTCGAATGCCAATGGATCCGAACACCTTGTAACGTTGCCTACCCGGGCCTTTTATAGTCCAAGGCTCGGGCAGCTTACAAAGTGGGCCCCGGGACCCAACAGGTGGCCTCGCGGTGATTTCCAGCCATCTACCGTATCTCGCAGTGAAGTTGTCTCTGGCGGTAGCTTCTTAGCCTTTGTCCTGTCGCCCTGCCCACGCCGCAAGCTAGGTGTAGTGGTTGATGATGGCAGAGGTGGCAGGGTGTGTCTTGTCGCAGCATTTATTGGTCTACTGCTCCTGACACTGTGCGCCTGTCTTGACTGTGACTGGTCACAGTGCCTCCTGACAGGCGTGCACCGTGCCTCTGCGCCTTGGGAAGGCGCGGGTCTTTAATGTCATGTCTTGGGAAGGCGCGGTTCTTTACTCCCGCTGCCTACCGCGCCGGGGCAGGCAGCGCAGCTCTGCTAGCCACGTGGCGGGCCCGGATCTCACCTCTGAGGAGAGGGGAGGTCCAGCCCCGCTGGACACGTGGAGCCTTCGGAGCTCACCCCCACGGAGGGGGGAGGTCCGGCTCTGCTTGCCATGTGGCGGGCTTGGAGCTCACCTCTGAGGAGAGGGGAGGTCCGGCCCTGCTGGACACATGGAGCCTTCGGAGCTCACCCCCGCGGAGGGGGGAGTTCCGGCTCTGCTCGCCACGTGGCGGGCCCGGAGCTCACCTCTGAGGAGAGGGGAGGTCCGGCCCAGCTGGACATGTGGAGCCTTTGGAGCTCACCCCCACGGAGGGGGGAGGTCCGGCTCTGCTTGCCATTTGGAGGGCCCGTAGCTCACCTCTGAGGAGAGGGGAGGTCCGGCCCCGCTGGACACGTGGAGCCTTCGGAGCTCGCCCCCGCAGAGGGGGGAGGTCCGGCTCTGCTTGCCACATTGCGGGCCCGGAGCTCACCTCTGAGGAGAGGGGAGCTCCGGCCCGGCTGGACACGTGGCGCCCTTGGAACTCACCCCTGCGTAAGGGGCGAGGTCCTTAGGCGGTTTTGCCCTGTGCGCGGGGGTACCCGGTATTGAGGGTACCGACAGTGGCCCCCGGGCCCATCTTAGGGGAGATAAGGAGCCCGAGGTGTGGCCTTCTCCTTTTCTACCCCGTGCACTCTCTTTAAACTTCCTTGAACCGTAGCCTGGGCAACGGAAGGTCGTGGGGACTTGACTCTTGCTTTGAAAGTTGCTTTTACTGTGGCGGTTCCCAAGGCTGCCATTACTGCACGTCGCAGACACTGCTGCACATCGCAGCGCCTTGCCAGGAACCTCCGGGTTGCCCGCTTGAGTGGCTGACTTCCTGGCCCGCCGCTTCTGCAGGACGGCTTGGGCCCACTTGTCATCGACGCTAGGGCTTGGACCTGGGGTGTCTTCCCCGAGCGGCGCATACGAAGTGTATCGAATCGCCTCTGGGAGGTTTAAAGGGGATTCCTTCTGCATCGCAGGCTCCCCTTCACACATCTCCCTACGTCTGAGCCTTCCGAATTCTTCCGTGCGCCCAAGTCTTCTCCGCCTTCCATGTTCTTGCCCCTTCGTCTTCGATGGCTTCCTGCCTGCCTCCGCCGCGCATCACCTGAACGGAGGATCTTGGGTCGGTGCGCAAGCTTCTGGGATGGCACTCGGAAGAGCAGAGGCGTTGTCTTTGGCGGGGATCTCTCCCCCTGCGTCTGGAGAGAGGGGAGACTGTCTTCTTTGCCGCCAACGCCTTGGCGGGGTTCGTCCCGCCGATTTCCTCCTTCTTCGTGACTCTGCTGGAGACCTATGGCCTCCAGCTTCATCACCTCTCCCCGAACTCCTCCACTCTGGCCGCCGTCTTCGTGCACTTCTGCGAGATGTTTGTGGGGGTGCACGCCTCAGTGATGCTCTTCCAGCACTTCTTCTTGGTGCGGACGACTGGGCGTGGCTCGAGGAACCAGCCGGGAGCCTACTACTTCCAGCACCGCTGCAAGGATCCGAAGGTCTCCAAGTACCTTCTGCCCTTCAGCGCGTCGAGGTGGGAAGGCTGGAGGGACGACTGGGTGATCGTGAAGACTAATGAGCACGATCGCCTCCAGTTGCCGACTGGGGATCCATCCACCGGGCGCCGCTTCTGGGAGGAGAGCCCGGAGCTGGAGCCGGAGTACGCGCCAGTGCTGGAGTGGATCCAGCTCCTGGCGGAGCAAGGGCTGACATCCCTGATGGTGCTGGCGGACTTCCTGCCTACCCCTCTTCTTGGAGCCGTTGTGGAGGTCGAAGCTGCTGCGGGAGCTACCGAACCTGGAAGATATTGGCCTTGCCATTCATCAGGTCAGTGATGCTTCCCGTGGGATCTCGATCTCTGAAGTTGACCGCTCCGGAGCACAACGCGAGGCGTCGGCCGATGCCCAACCCGCGCCGAGGGGCGACGGAGCTCGGACCATCGACAGGGGGAAAGGCAACGCGCTGGCCTCCAGTTCGCCAAAGAGGAAGCGCTCCCGGTCTCCACCGAGGGCGCCGTTCGCGCCGAGTCAGAGGACCGGAGTGCCCCCACGCTCTTCATCAGGAGGCGTCGGTTCGTCGGGCGGCGACCCAAAGAGGCCTTGGGTCCTCCGCGTCGACGAGACTCCTCTTGGACAGCGGCGATCAGAGGAGCACCGGGCGTCCCACACTCCTTCCAGAGGTGGAGCTCTTAGGCAGGACACTGATGCCGCGGTGCCTGGGGCTGAGCCAGGGGCTCAGGCGCCCAGGTCGTCGAGTGTCCCTGCTGCAGGCTCTGCAAGCGGCGGTGCCAGAGGGAGCACAGCTGGAACTCATCCGGGGGTGCAAGCGCCCCGGGCTTTAGGTGCTCTAGGGGCTGGTGCGACGAGCGGCGCCAGAGGTGCTGCCGGCGGGAGTTCCGCTGCTCCATCTTCTAGGGGGGCTCCAGGAGCACCCCCTGCTCCGACGGTCCAGGTGCCTTCGGTGCAGGCCCCGGCGGCGATGACAGGCTCTGGCGGTCCTGCCCCGGCTCGGAAGCCAGGGCTTCATGCCCGCTGTAGTGCTCGCGTTCCTCGGTAAGTTTGCACCTACCAGATCTTTTGCGTACTTCTTTTATTGTCCTAAGAGCTCCCTGTGCTTGCAGGAATTCGTCGGCTGCCGGGGACGCGTCTGTTCCCCGGCCACCTCCGGTTAGAAGGGGCCCAGTGCCACAGCGTCAGGACGCTGCGACAGCCTCACCGGCCCCCGTGCAGGCCCAGATGTCTCCTCCTTCTGGCCCGACGGAACCGGCTTCTGTGACGACGGTGGCGCCCGCTCCTCCTCCTTCGCTAGCTTGGGAGCTGGCTGTTGATGAAGACTTGGCGGAGCCGGCTGTCGTCGACCAGCCTTCGGGTGCTGAAGTGGGAGGAGCTGATGCCGGTCTTCAGGATGGCGATGAGCAGGGGCGCGTCGGGACTGGCCCTACCCCAGCGCCGTCTTCTCCTGACCAGCGCATCGTCGTGGTTGCCACGGGTGCTGAGGTGCCAGCGTCTCCCTCATCGGATGACGACGTCATGGAGAAGGTCTGCGACGCGGCTTCAGCTTCTGCCGCCCCGGTGTCCCTGTCAGACGCACTGGAGCTTGCCCAGTCTGGTGTCCGGCAGGTCCAGGCTGCGCTTGAGCGCGAGCGGGAGGCCATGGCGGATGAGAGGGACTGCCTCCGCGGTTGGGGGCGGCTTTTGAAGCTGCAGACCCAGGAGGTCGAGGAGGAGCTCGACGCTAGGAGGACGAGGCTTGACGCTGAGGAGGCGCTCCTCGATGTGCAGAGGAGGGCCGTCGACCGCCTGGACGCCGAGACCCGGCAGATTATGCAGGAGACACGCAAGGCCTATGACAGTGTCCGGACTCGCTCCGACGCCAACGAGGAGATGCGGCTGCAGCTGGTGCACCGTGAGTGCGCCGTTATGGATCGGGAGCGCGCCGTGGCGGCCAAGGAGAAGGAGGTCACCAAGCAGCTGGAGGCTGGACAAGGCGACCTGAAGGCCAGGGCCAGAGAGCTGGAACTCCGGGAGGTTTCCTTGGCCGAAAGGGAGGAGCAGGTCGCCCAGGACCGCCAGGTGGTGCTGGACCGGGAGCTTGCTTCTGATTTCCAGGCGTCGGAGTTGGAGAGGCTCGCCCGGGACTTCACGGCGAAGGAGAGGAGGTTCGCCGAGGAAGGTCATGGCGCCCTGCTGGCGGCTCGTCAGGAGGTGGAGCAGCTCTGAGCTTCACGGACCGTCGAGGCCCGAGCAGTCTGGGACTTCATCGGCCAGGCGGAGTCTGCTCTGGTGCCTCTCGGCTTCAGCCCCGTGAGGACGAGGGCTCCGGTGCAAGAGGTGGTTGAGGCGCTCCTGGCACTTGAGTCCATCGGCGCCAAGCTGGAGAGGCTGGAGACCGTGATCGCCTACGAGCTCGAGGCCGAGGGAAGGGCTTGGTGAAGGAGGTCGCCTCGCACGTGCTGACGTGCTTCCGGAGCTGGGACTCCTCCGTCTCTCTAGAGTCGGTGGTGCAGGGCCCCATTGCTGAGCAGAAGGAGGTTGCCAGGGCCGGAGTCAGAGACGTCGCCGCCCTCATTGCATCTAGGTTTCAACGGGAGGACAGGGACTCCTAGGCGCTCACCTTTGTAGCTGGAGGGCCTTGTGTTTTTTTTTGTTTTTTTGTCTGTAATCCAGCTCATGGAGCTTTTGAATGAACAGACTTGTTGTCTTGTGTGCCTGTGCTTCTCGTCTTCTTTTCTTGGCTTGTCCTGCCTGAGTCCTTAGCTCCGTAAGGTCCTCGGGAGGTATCTACCGATCTCGAAGCTTGCACAGACACCTTCCTCGGGTCCTTGTTGACATAAGTACCCAAGGGGTCTTCGGAGCTCACCCCTGCGGAGGGGGCGAGGTCTGGCCCTTCAGGCCACATGGCAGGCCCGGAGCTCTCCTCTGAGGACAGGGGGAGCTCTGGCCCTAATGGACACGTGGCGCCTTCGGAGCTCACCCCCACGAGGGGGGGGTACGGATCCTCTAGCCACGTGGCAGGCCCGGAGCTCTCCTCTGAGGAGAGGGGGAGCTCCGATCCTACTGGACACGTGGCGCCTTCGGAGCTCACTCCCACCAGGGGGGAGGTCCAGCTCTTCAGTCTTGGGTTGGAGTCAGGAGCTCCGTTCTTGAGAAGCCCTGGGACTTCCGCACCGCCGGGTGCTCCGGTCTTCCTGTGACACCCTCATTTTTGGGTTCTGCATGTATTGATGTTTCATGTAGAAAAACATTTTTAAATGCGTTGAAATCGAGAAAGAATCAAAAAGTTAGCCAAAAGAGCCAAACCCAGTTTATAGAGAGCACCAAAGACAACTCCCGCGGCTCGCTGGCCACATGGCGTGTTCGGAGCTCATCTCCGCAAATGGGGAGAGGTCCGCCGCTAAACTGGTTACGTGGCAGGCTCGGGGCTCATTCCCGCAAAGGGGGAGAGGTCCGACCCCGTGGGACACGTGTTGCCCCCGGAGCTAGCCTCTACAGAGGAGCGAGGCCAGCCACGAAGAACACGTGTCGGCTGCGGAGCTAGTCACCGCGGAAAAGAGATGACCAGCTGCGCGGGACACGTGTCGCTCTCGGAGCACACCTCCGAGAGGTCCGGTCCAATTGGACACGTGTCACCTCTGGAGCTCATCTCCGGGAGGTCCAACGCTATCGGACGTGTGTCACCTCCGGAGCTCATCTCCGGGAGGTTCGACGCTGTTGAACACGTCTCAACCTCGGAGCTCGTTTCTGAGGAGAAAGGAAGTCTGGCACTGTTAGGACACGTGGCACATCCGGAGCCACCTCCGAAGAGAGTGGAGGTCCGGAAATGACACATGGCACACCCAGAGCCACCTCCGAAGAGAGGGGAGGTACGGAACTGACATGTGGCGTTCGCGGAGCTCACCTCTGAGGGAGAGGGAGGTCCCACCCGCCAGGACGCGTGGCGCACGTGGAGCTCACCTCTGAGTAAGAGGGAGGTCTTGCCCGCCTGACACGCGGCACAACCGGAGCTCGTCTCAACGGAAAGGGGAGCACAGGTTCCCGCTGGACACGTGGAGCCTCCGGAGCTCATCACCGCATAAGGACGTGATTCTGAAGCGGTTTTTCTTTGTACGCGTGGGAATCCCCGGTATTGAGGAAACCGACACGATTTCCACAATATTACCGCACTAAATCAGTTTAAGATAAGTTGTTAAGATTCAAAAACAATTTGAAAAGGACTCTTATTCGAAATCTAAACAGATTAGGACTCTTCTCTTCCCGATTATAAATAGAACCAAAAACCTTTGCCCGCAACCACGAACTTATTTTCCACCTCCTGAGCCGACAACTTAGAGCCATAGCCCCAGCTCGCCGAATAAACCCTTCGCCGGAGTTTGACCCCCGAAGAGACCGCCGATGAGCCTGGATCACAATTGCCATCACTGGAGGAGAGCCGACGATCTGTCTTGCTAGGAGAAGGACCCCAAGACCAAGAAGAATGTAAGGTAGGTCTCCAACACCGCCTTACGACATCATCGCATTTTCTTTGCATCTGTTCTTCGATTCCTGTCGAACAGAAGCTTCTTCGTGGACAGATCACGTGTTGATCAATTTGATCTAAAGTCAAGATCATCGCCACATCCACAATTGATCTTTACACCTCTGTTCATCATAAAAGCCATGCAACATGCAAAAACACGTACAAACCGATCTAATAAAAAACTGCATCATAGGATTTGCATGCATATGCATCATCGCATCTGGTTAAAAGTTTGTGCATGGTATTGATTGTTATGAATCTTGTATGTGCGTGATCGCGTATAGAAGGACAAGCTCAGGGAGCTGTCTACGACGAGCTGCACCAACAAGGTTTCGAGATCCAAGAGCAACCGGAACCGCAAGAACAAGGCAAGTGCCCCTTGACCATATTGATCCCATGTTTTGGAAAACTGTTTTGTTTGCGAAAAGGTGTGTGTGCTGAGTCAAACATTATGGGAAACCCTTTCATAGGAGTTTACTCGTTTTGGTTAAACCACCCTTGTCGCCAGGGAAGTTTATGAGTCGGGTATGGTTTTTACTTTTTGCTTTGCTGCGTCTACGGGATTTTGGGAAGCAAGATAGATGTTTCTAGCTAACTGCACTCGTAACGATAAAGAGAACTTGATGTTGTTAATGAACATGGATCGGAGGGAGATCTAGGCAAGCCTGGGTTTGTGAATGAGGTAGAATGAGATGGTGGTTTACTTGTCGTAGATCTAAGGACCGGTTCATTCGAGCATATGCCAGGATAACAATTCCACCACAAGGCCAAGTATGGACGCGGCTTAGCCTAGTAATTAGGTAAGTTGCTATATTGTTATGGACCGTGGAAGGCGCGGGGAATGGGAGTCGAGTGAGGACTGCCCTGGGAACTGCATGGCACAAGAGGGGGCCCGTGCGTGGGAGAATTGAAGATTCTAGCCTGCCGGTGAAACCTTAGTGAGTCCATACATCTAGTAGCCCCTTTGTAAAGTCTATTTTGTGATCTCTTGACCATACACCGACGGTTGTGTACTGGTATAATGGAGGTTCTGCAGTTGCCGACGGGTGACGAAATCACAAACTTGTGAGTAAAGAGGTGCAAACTCTGCAGAGTCTAAAACTATCATGATAGCCGAGCTTATGGTCACGAGCGCCTGGCCAACTTCCGTGATTAGTTGGATTGTTATTTTGGGATGGTTATCGTTATTGGTTATGGTTTGGTTTTGTTTTGGTTTTCGGGATTGTTGAGTCCGGGTGATAAGATTTGGTTGCGTGATTGTTGAGTCATGGCAACGAGATTGGTCTCGGTGTGAGACAGAATTGAATGGTAACGAATACGATATGGTATTCGTTTGATGGTAGCGAATGTGAGATGGTATTCGTGAGATGGTAGAGAATACGAGAAGGTATTCATGAGAAAAGATAAAGTTGATTAATGTCTGGTTGAGACATGGACAGTGATGAAACATAATGGAGGTATGTTGGTATTTTAATACATGTTGGGATTACATTTGATGGTAGGTTACACGCCTAAATAGGAAGCACAGATTGGAATTAGAGCCGCGGGTTGACGGTAGGTTTCACGCCTAGATAGAAACCACAGATTGGTATCAACCTACCACGGTTGATCATAGATCACACAAGCCTAGATAGAAAACACAAGTTAGTATCAGACACAGATTGGTATCAACCTACCACGGGTTGATCGTAGATCACACAGCCTCAATAGGTCCCAGTTTGATATTAGAGCTGCCATGCCTAGTCACAGATTGGTACGATCCACAGATTGGTGCCATGCTACCATGGTTGACTGTAGGACACAAACTTAGAATGATCACAGATTGGTAGCTGAGCCACGTTGACTGTAGGACGCACTCCTAGTAACAGATTGGAAGCCACGCTGACCATAGGATGCAAGCCTAGGATGCATAGATTGGCATTGGAACCACCTTGACATAGGATGCAAGCCTAGGAGAAGCCATAGTCGGATCACAAATTTGTATCACCCCAAACCACCTTGACATAGGGTGAAGTCACAGATTGATATCACCCTAAACCACATAGGACTCCCATCGAAAAAGCCTTGATTAGGAGTTGTGTGAGCCTTTGTGATGATTGTTTGTGCTTGTGTGCTTAGTGTGAGTTGTGGGACGTCTCAAAGCGTTGTCCATATCCACACTTAAGTAGAAAGAGGTGTGAGATGTCTCGTCACTAGTTCACATCCTCATATGGGCTGATATATATACAATCCATCCACCTTGATGCATATAGTTGGGAGGGATCCACCTAACCTTCTAACCTCTATTCTATTCCGTTCTCTCTCACAGATGGTGAGAGGAAACTCCGACCGCCAAGGAAGGAACGTCCGTGGCAACCAAGAGGAGGGCCACGATGAAGTTCCTATTAACCCCGGAGCTCGTGAGAACAACCTGGAACGGTTGATGGCCATGCAGAATCAGCTTATGCAGACCATGATCCAAACTTTGGGTCAACTGCAGGCCAACAACAACAACCCTGTTCCGGCACCACCGCCACCACTGCCACCACTGCCGGCTCACAACAGACTGGGAGAGTTCATGAGGACTCGACCACCTACCTTTGCTCAAGCTAATGACCCCATGGAGGCTGACGATTGGTTGAAGTCCATGGAAAAGAAGCTTGCCATCGTCTAGTGCAATGACCGAGAGAAAGTTCTCTTCGTGTCGCACCAACTCATGGGAGCTTCTACTGACTGGTGGGATGCCCTGTGCAACGCTCATGTCGACCCGGAGACGATCACTTGGACTGAGTTCAAGGAGAGTTTCCGATCTCATTACATCCCTGCTGGTGTAATGATGCTTAAGAGACAGGAGTTCGAAGGTCTCCGCCAAGGACAGAAAAGTGTGAATGAGTACCTCAACAAGTTCACACAACTGTCCCGGTATGCCCCTGAAGATGTCAGCTCAGACCAACGGAAGCAGTACCTGTTCATGAGAGGGTTGAACAATGAGATCCAGGTTCAACTGCTCAACAATGACTATGCTAGCTTCCAGAAGCTAGTTGACAAGGCCATAGTAGTGGAAAGCAAGATCCGAGAGATCGAGCGAGAGGGCAAGAGGAAGATGCCATGCCAGCCCCAAGGGAGCAACGTACGACCTCGGTACATGCCCCCAGCTGCACCGCGGTATGGATCGATCGCTCTTGCGAACCGCCCTAATCAGCCACCACAGCAACGACCCGTTGCACAAGCACCTCGTGTGCCTTTGCCTCCAGCTCCTCGTCCCAACATGGGCGCTCCTGTTCAAAACCCCCGCCCCAACGTACCTACTGCCGTGGGCAACAGGGCATGCTTTGCGTGCGGGGAACCAGGACACTTTGCGAGCCAGTGCCCGAGGAGAGGTCTTGGACAGCAAGGTAATGTCCCTAAGCAGAACCCACGGCCGAACGGAGGAGCCAATCACGGCAACCATGGACAGCAGAACTATGCTCGGGGCAACGTGAACCATGTTTCTGCTGAGGAAGCGCAACAGGCTGAGGACACCGTGATTGGTATGTTCCCCTCCAACTCCAACCCAGCCACCATCTTATTTGATTCTGGAGCATCACATTCGTTCATATCATCCAAGTATGTTGCCAAGTATAATCTACCCATATCACATTTGAAATATACTATGTTAGTTAATTCTCCCGGTGGAGAGATGAGGACTAATATAGTATGTCCGAAAGTACACCTTAATATAAGGGGGTAGACTTCCTTGCCAACCTCATTGTCTTGGATTCCCAAGGGCTTGACATAATACTCGGAATGGATTGGCTAAGTAAGCACAACGGAGTAATCCAATGTGCTGAAAGGAGCGTGCAGTTGACCAACGAGCACGGTAGCCGTATCGAGTTTGAGTCATCCCAACCGGCAACCGAGAAGCAACATTGAACCACGTCGAAGAAGCAACCCTGGACAGCATCTCGGTGGTTCAAGAATTTTCGGACTTGTTCCCGGAAGAACTTCCCGGTATGCCACCCGACCGGGATATCGAGTTTTCCATTGACTTACTACCCAGGACCGCACCTATAGCAAAGAGACCATATAGGATGCCCGTCAACGAGCTAGTGGAACTGAAGAAGCAAATCCAGGAGCAGCAAGAGAAGGGTTTTATACGTCCAAGCTCGTCACCATGGTGAGCCCCCGTGCTCTTCGTAGACAAGAAGGATGGAACCCAAAGGATGTGCGTGGACTATAGGTCCCTCAACGAGGTGATGATCAAGAACAAGTACCCTCTGTCCCGTATAGAGGACCTGTTCGACCAGATGAAGGGAGCCCGAGTGTTCTCCAAGATTGATCTTTGGTTGGGATACTTCCAGCTGAAGATTAAGCCCTCCGATATACCTAAGACTGCCTTTCGAACACGGTATGGTTTGTATGAATATACCGTGATGTCTTTTGGGTTAACGAATGCACCCGCATACTTCATGTACCTCATGAACAAAGTTTTCATGGAGTACATGGACAATTCATCGTGGTTTTCATTGACGATATCATGGTTTATTCGAAAAGTGAGGAGGAACATGAAGAACACTTGAGATTGACATTATAGAAGCTGAAAGAGCATCAGCTGTATGCCAAGTTCAGCAAATGTCAATTTTGGCTAAAGGAGATATTGTTCCTAGGCCAAATTATCTCCGAGGAAGGAGTATCGGTTGATCCCAAAAAAGTGGGAGATCTTCTGAAGTGGAACCAACCGCAAAATGTGAGGGATATTCAGAGTTTTCTTGCGATGGCTGGATATTACCGAAGGTTCATCAAGGACTTCTCTAAGATAGCAAAGCCTATGATGGAGTTGCTAACGAAGGGAGAAGCCTTCCAATGGACACCAGTGTGCCAAGAAAGCTTTGAGGAGCTCAAGAAGAGGCTAACCACAGCGCCGGTTTTGGTATTGCCGGACGTAAGCAAGAGCTTTGACATATATTGTGACGCATCCAGACAAGGGCTTGGATGTGTGCTCATGCAAGAGGGACAAGTGGTAGCCTATGTGTCGAGACAACTCAAGAAACATGAGCTCAACTACCCCACACATGACTTGGAACTAGCAGCCGTGGTGCATGCATTGAAGATTTGGAGACATTATATCCTTGGTCATCGATGTGAGATCTATACGGATCATAAAAGCCTCAAGTACATATTCACTCAAACGGACTTGAATTTGAGGCAACGTTGATGGTTGGAACTTATCAAGGATTATGATGTTGAAATCAACTATCACCCAGGAAAGGCCAATGTAGTAGTCGATGCATTGAGCCGGAAGGGAGCATGTACCAACTTACGGTTCGGGAGCTACCACCCGAGCTACGCAAGGAGTTCGAACGGTTACATCTCGGATTCTTAAACGAGATGGAAGTAATGGAACTCCACTCGTCATTGGAACAAGAGATAAAGGATGGCCAAGCTACGGATGAGGAGATCAAGGAGATCAAGGAAAGGATCCGATAAGGAAGAGAAAAGGACTTCAAGGAAGACGAGAAGGGTATGCTTTGGCTAGGAAAAAGGATTTGTGTGCCTAACGTGAAGCACATCCGCGACACGATATTAAAAGAGGCACACGACTCAATTTATTCCATACATCCCGGAAGTACCAAGATGTACAAGGACCTGAAGACTTGTTATTGGTGGGATGGCATGAAGAGGGACATAGCCAAATATGTTGCCCTATGCGACACATGCCAATGGGTCAGGCCGAACATTAAAGACCCGCTGGACTGTTGCAACCCTTGAAGGTACCTGAGTGGAAGTGGGAATACATTAGTATGGATTTCATCGTCGGATTGCCACGTACTCAGTCGGGTTACGACTCAATCTGCGTTATCATGGACGATTGATAAAAACCGTCCATTTTCTTCCCATAAAGATCAAGTACAACGTTGCAAAACTAGCCGAGCTGTACATGGAGCAAATCGTGTGCCGCCATGGAGTCCTGAAGAGGATAGTCTCAGATTGGGGTTCTCAGTTTACCTCTAGGTTCTGGAGGAAGCTGCAGAAAGCTATGGGTACAAGACTGGATTTTAGCTACGCCTACCACCCACAAACCGATGGGCAAACCGAAAGGACAAACCAAATTTTGGAGGACATGTTGAGAGCTTGCGCCTTGAAACATGGGCGTAGATGGGATAGGAGTTTACCGTACGCCGAATTCTCCTATAACAACAGCTATCAAGCTAGCTTGAAGATGTCGCCTTTTGAAGCATTGTACGGTAGACGGTGTAGAACGTCGTTGTTTTGGAACGAGACCAGAGAGAACCAAGTGTTTGGACCCGAAGTGCTACAAGAGGCTGAGAAGCAAGTCCAAACAATACGGGAGAACTTGAAGGCTGCTCAGTCACGACAGAAAGGCTATGCGGACAATAGGCGAAGGAAGTTGACTTTCGAAGTAGGAGACTTCGTATACCTTAAGGTATCGCCTATCCGTGGCCAACGATGTTTCAACGTCAAAGGCAAGTTAGCACCTCGCTACATTGGACCATTTAAGATATTGGACAAGCGAGGAGAAGTAGCCTATCAACTAGAGCTCCCAACGCACCTCTCCGATGTACATGACGTGTTTCATGTATCCCAGCTCAAGAAGTGCTTGTGGGTACCTGAAGAGCAAGTACCAATGGATGAACTCGAACTTCAAGAAGATCTGACCTATGCAGAGCACCCTGTCCGAATTTTAGACGTAAAGGAAAGGGTCACGAGGAACAAAGTGATACATTGGTGCAAGGTACAATGGAGCCATCATACGGAAGCTGAAGCCACATGGGAGCGTGAAGAAGACATCAAGACAGAGTTTCCTCATCTATTCTCTACTAACGGATCTCGAGGGCGAGATTCAATTTAAGGGGGGTAGATTTGTGACACCGTCATTTTCGGGTTCTGCATGTATTCATGTTTCATGTAGAAAAACATTTTTAAATAAGTTCAAATCGAGAAAGAAAGTTAGCCAAAAAGAGCCAAACCCAGTTTACAGAGAGCACCAAAGACAACTCCCGCGGCTCGCTGGCCACGTGGCGTATTCGGAGCTCATCTCCGCAAATGGGGAGAGGTCCGCCGCTAAACTGGCTACGTGGTAGGCTCCGAGCTCATTCCCGCAAAGGGGGAGAGGTCCGACCCCGTGGGACACGTGTTGCCCCTGGAACTAGCCTCTACAGAGGAGCGAGGACAGTCCCGAAGGACACGTGTTGGCTGCGGAGCTAGTCACCGCAGAAAAGAGAGGACCAGCCGCGCGGGACACGTGTCGCTCTCGGAGCACACCTCCGAGAGGTCCGGTCCTATTGGACAAGTGTCACTTCCGGAGCTCATCTCCGGGAGGTCCGACACTATCGGACGCATGTCACCTCCAGAGCTCATCTCCGGGAGGTCCGACGCTGTTGAACACGTGTCAACCTCGAAGCTCATTTCTTAGGAGAAAGGAAGTCTGGCGCTGTTAGGACACGTGGCACATCCGGAGCCACCTCCGAAGAGAGGGGAGGTCCGGAATTGACACATGGCACACCTGGAGCCATCTCCGAAGATAGGGGAGGTCCGGAACTGACACATGGCATTCGCGGAGCTCACCTCTGAGGGAGAGGGAGGTCCCGCCCGCCAGGACGCGTGGCGCATGTGGAGCTCACCTCTGAGTAAGAGGGAGGTCTCGCCCGCCTGATACACGGCACAACCGGAGCTTGTCTCTACGGAAAGGGGAGCCCAGGTTCCCGCTGGACACGTGGAGCCTCCGGAGCTTATCACCGCGTAAGGATGCGATTCTGAAGCGGTTTTTCTCTGTACGCGTGGGAATCCCGGTACTGTGGAAACCAACACGATTTCCACAATATTACCGCACAAATCAGTTTAAGATAAGTTGTTAAGATTCAAAAACAATTTGAAAAGGACTCTTATTCGAAATGTAAACAGATTAGGACTCTTCTCTTCCCGATTATAAATAGAACCGAAAACCTTTGGCCGCAACCACGAACTTCTTTTCCACCTCCTGAGCTGACAACTTAGAACCATAGCCCCAGCTCGCCGAGTAAACCCTTCGCCGGAGTTTGACCACCGAAGAGACCGCTGACGAGACTGGATCACAATAGCCATCGCCGGAGGAGAGCCGACGATCTGTCTTGCTAGGAGAAGGACCCAGAGACCAAGAAGAACGTGAGGTAGGTCTCCAACACCGCCTTACAACATCATCGCATTTTCTTTGCATCTGTTCTTCGATTCCTGTCAAACGGAAGCTTTTTCATGGACAGATCACGTGTTGATCGGTTTGATCTGAAAGTCAAGATCATCGCCACGTCCACAATTGATCTTTACACCTTTGTTCATCACAAAAGCCATGCAAACATTAAAAAACACGTACAAAACGATCTAATAAAAAATTGCATAATAGGATTTGCATGCATATGCATCATCGCATCCGGTTAAAGTTTGTGCATGGTATTGATTGTTATGAATCTTGTATGTGTGTGATCGCGTATGGAAGGACAAGCTCAGGGAGCTTTCTACGACGAGCTGCAACAACAAGGTTTCGAGATCCAAGAGCAACCGGAACCGCAAGAACAAGGCAAGTGCCCCTTGACCATATTGATCCCATGTTTCGGCAAACTGTTTTGTTTGCGAAAAGGTGTGTGTGCTGAGTCAAACATGATTGGAAATCCTTTCATAGGAGTTTACTAGTTTTGGTTAAACCACCCTTGTCGCCCGGGAAGTTTATGAGTCGGGTATGGTTTTTACTTTTTTGCTTTGCTGAGTCTACGGGATTTTGGGAAGCGAGATAGATGTGTCTAGCTAACTGCACTCGTAACGATAATGAGAACTTGATGTTGTTAATGAACATGGATCGGAGGGAGATCTAGGCAAGCCTGGGTTTGTGAATGAGGTAGAATGAGATGGTGGTTTATTTGATATAGATCTAAGGACCGGTTCATGCAAGCACATGCCAGGATAACAGTGCCACCACAAGGCTAAGTATGGGCGCGGCTTAGCTGAGTAATTAGGTAAGTTGCTAGATTGTTATGGACCGTGGAAGGCGCGGGGAATGGGAGTCGAGTGAGGACTTCCCTGGGAACTGCATGGCACAAGAGGGGGCCCGTGGGTGGGAGAACTGGAGATTCTAGTCTGCCGGTGAAACCTTAGTGAGTCCATACATCTAGTAGCCCTTTTATAAAGGCTATTTTGTGATCTCTTGACCATACACCGACGGTTGTGTACTGGTATAATGGAGGTTCTGCAGTCGCCGATGGGTGACAAAATCACAAACTTGTGGGTAAAGAGGTGCAAACTCTGCAGAGTCTAAAACTATCATGATAGCCGAGCTTACGGTCACGAGCGCCTGGCCAACTTCCATGATTAGTTGGATGGTTATTTTTGGATGGTTATGGTTTTTGGTTATGGTTTGGTTTTTGTTTGGTTTTCGGGACTGTTGAGTCCGGGTGATAAGATTTGGTTGCATGACTGTTGAGTCATGGCAACGAGATTGGTCTCGGTGTGAGACAGAATTGAATGGTAATGAATACGAGATGGTATTCGTGATATGGTAAAGAATACGAAATGGTATTCATGAGATGGTAGCGAATACGAGAAGGTATTTGTGAGCAAAGATAAAGTTGATTAATGTCTGGTTGATACATGGACAGTGATGAAACATAATGGAGGTATGTTGGTATTTTAATACATGTTGGGATTACATTCACTTAAAGTTAAGTTGCTGTTTTATCGTGGTTTTGAGAAATTACTTTGCTTTCTACAATGAGCCTTTTTATACCTTCCTTGTTGTGAGCTACATATCATATTTTCCCGTAGATGCTGAGTACATCATTGTACTCAAACTTGCATTATTACTTCATCATCAGCAACAGGAGAGGAATACTATAAAGACCAAGTGGAGCCTTAGACGTGTAATCTGTCCTCAACCTTGCCTGTGGGGATGGAGTAGAGATGGAGCTGCTGCTGCTTCTTAGATTGCTTCCGCACTAGAATAAAGACTTCCGCTGCTAGATTTAGACTTCCACTACTTAGATAAGACTTCCGCTGTTAGCATGAGTCCAAGTCTCATGAGAATTTGTAATAAACCCTGTTATTCGTGGTAATATATATTCTGAATTCAGTTTGTGGAATATATGTATATGTGTGATGAACATCCTGGGCACACATATGCATCAGTTCTCGGTTCCGTGGTTTTCCACAGAATTGAGGGCGTCACACTTCCCTTGTGCAGTCCCCGTAGTGCCCCCCTGGTAGGTGTGGCCAATGCATTGGGCACACCTACCACATTCCTGCGGGGGAGCTAAGGCCAGGGCCCCCCTGTCCACCCGGAGCACACAGGTGTTGGAACCCCAGCTCCGGAGGTCTCGAAGGCCTCTCAGGAGGTCCTGCACACAAGTAGGGGAAAGGTAATTTTGCTCGGGGGCTCTCCCTTCCCTGTCTCTTAGTCTTATTTGGCTTACAGTCCTGGACCGGTATGCGGGGCTTGGGTACTTCAGTGCGCCCGGCACCGGAGGTCCGGCTCCCTCCGAGGTCAAGGTGCAACCGTACGGCCCCTAGTACTAGACCGTAGCACTGGAGAGGCAGAGTGTGCATGCTTTGGGTACGGAACCAGGCAAAGCAGGCTACACACCCTGGGCCTCCTGAGAGGCAGAGTGTGCATGCTTTGGGTATGGAACCAGGCAAAGTAGGCTACGCACCCTGGACTCCCCATGACTGGCGTAGGTTTTTCCTAGAGGTGACCAACTGGTGTCACAGTAGCTGACTAGGGGAGGTCCAAAAGGCCCCCTGGCCTTCGGCAGGTACCTCAAGCACGACCGCCTTCGGTCAAGATAGCAAATGCCGACTAGGTATGAGAGTTGGAAAAGAGAGTCGGGTATACGATGAGCGTATACTGACTTTGAGCGCGGAGGGGGATCGTAAAAATTGATGCACAATTTAAATGAACACATGACAGAGCGTGGTAGGACATGGTTCTTTCCATATATAAACATCCATAGGAGGAAGGCAGGCTGTACATGGAGGCAACGACCCACCCAATTATGAAGGGGGGCAGGGCCTACGCGCTTAGGGTACGGAACCAGGCCAAGATGGACGTAGTCCTAGACCGCCCCCTGGGGCTTAGCTGCTCCGAGCGCTGTTCCTGGGCTCTATGGGATCTATTACAGAAAGAAGAGAAAACCTGTCCTACTACTGCTCTAGGGATAGAACTTACGGAGGTGTTCTACGTTCCAAGGGTTTGGGAGCGGGTCCCTGTCCTCGGTGGAAAGGCGCACGCACCCGGGGCGGCAAACTTTCGTGACTCGGAAGGGACCTTCCCAGCTGGGGGAGAGTTTGTTGGTCTCTTCTTGAGAAAGTATGCGCTGCAGCACCAGGTCACCTTCTTTGAGCTCCCGGACGTGCACGGACCTCTAGTGGTAGCGCTGGAGCGTCTGCCGATACCGTGCGTTGCTTGCCATCTTGCCTCGTTGACGAGGTCGATGTCCTCACGCCGAATCTGGTCCTGCACGGCTTCGTCGTAAGCTCAGACACAGGGGGACCCCATGGTGACCTCTAGGGGAAGCACGGCTTCGGCCCCGTAGACCATGAAGAAGGGTGTCTCCCCTGTGGCCCGGCTCTGGGATGTCCGGCTAGCCCACAGTGCGCTCGGAAGCTCGTCCACCCACTTGTCACCATGTTTCCTCGAGTTTGCATAGGTGCAAGTCTTGAGACCCTGAAGGATCTCGTGTAACACCCCAAAACCTGTTAAGAGGGGAATTTAAAAATTTTTGGACGTATTGCATGTGGTGCAGAAATTCAAATTCAAATTGGAATTCAAATTCAACTCAAAACAGAAAAGAAAAAGAAAAAGAAAAAGAAAAAACAAAACCCCCGGCCAGTGGGCCAAAACCCACCAGCCGGCCCACCCACCCCCGCGCCAGCCCGCAGCCACGCGCCCCCTCTCCCTCTCACTGACACGCGGGGCCCGCGTGTCATCCCCGACCTCCCGCTCGCTCCAACTACCCAGACTCCTCCGCGCGCGCCCGATCGCAACTAACCTGGAAAACCGCGTTCCCCAGCCGAGATTCTGGTCCCCGGACGACTCCAGCTCAATCCCAACCGACTGCCGCCCTCCCTCGTCTATATAAGCGCCGGCATCACCCGTTTTTTTCATCCCGATCGCCTGTTTTTCCTCCCTGTGAGAACCAGAGCTTCTCCGGCCGTTTTCTCTCGATCTTTGCTCGGGTTCTCTGATCTAACGCGTCGATCGTGTTCCACCGCCTCCGGGGAATCACGCAGGTGCAGAAAACTCGGTAGATTGCGCCCAAGACACAGCTCCGACGAGCATCGCCGCTGTTCCATCTCGGACCTCGTCGCCGACCGCCTTCCAGGACCGCCGAGCTCAAGAAAAACCTCGAGGTGAGATCCCCGACCTCCCCTCTACCGATCTATGCCATGAAATCCCAGTTTTAGGAAGAATAGACGAAGATCCGAAGTTTTCTGGCGAGATCGCCGCCTCCCGCCGCCGTGCGCCGCCGGGCAGCGCCGCCCACGCTCGGTCAGAGTGACGTGGCCGCTTATGCGCCGTCTATTTTAAATTGCACGGTGGAATTAAAACCCGCGCGTACCGGTTTGGCGATCTAATCTAAGCCGTCTGTTTTAAATCGGACGGTCCACGTCAGTCCCGCATTATAAAGGCCAGGATTCTTACGCGCTACCCCCTAGGGATCTCGGAAAATACGAGCTAGCCCCGAAAACTTCTGATCTAGCCCCTGGAACTTCAGAAATTCATGTAAATTCATTTAAAAATCAGTTTTAGCCCCTGAACTTAATAAAAAATAGGAAAACCCCTCTGTTATGTGTAGTTAGACCCCTGGAACTTTATGAAATAATATAATAGACCATGTAGTAGGGTGAGTTTACCTTTTTAACCCTATATGGTATTAAGTTTAGAAATTTAAATGTGTGACTAGGATTTAAATTTAAAAGGAAAGACAAACACATGTGCTAATTCAAGTTTAAACTCTACTAACACTTGGAAAACTTTGGAATGAACTAAAAATAAATTTTAGGCTGAAATGAAATCTGTTTGGGTGTTGTTCATATTTATTAGTTCTAGGAACACATTTTTAGGTTAATAAATAATTCTGAAAATTGGTAAAATAAATTTAAATTAGTTCACATCAGAGGAGAAGTTCCAAAATATATTATTGATCAGAACCTATTCTGTTTAGATGATATGCCCAACTATTTAATATTAAGGTTTACTTTTAGTCATAGAAAAAATCTAGAAAATATAGAAAAATAGGTGTGCATGACTAGATAATGATAAATGAAGTCTCCAAATCCAAAGACTTCAGTTTAGGATTGGTAGAAGATCTGAAAATCCATTTGGAGTAGGAAATTACCTTCCAGTTAAACTTGGTAAAGAGTGTATTAAAGAATTTGTTTAAATTGGAAATTCATATATAGTGTGCAAACAGAAATCTGAATACAAAAGTTACAAATAATATACATATGTTTAAAAGTGCATGTAGGCTAAAAATCAACACACATAGAGTAACCACAACCTAAAGAAATGTGAATGACTTTCATAGGTGTGAATGTGTGGTTTGTATGAAGTGAAAGTGTGAACCCTGTCTCATGGATTGTTGTTTCCTTTTGCTATGTGCTTTGTGTAACACCCCAAAATTTTGATTCAAAACCCTAAATCATGTTTCCCCTCTTTAAAAATTTTTGGACGTGTTGCATGTTTTGCAAAAATTCAAATTCAAACTGGAATTCAAATTTAACTCAAATCAGAAAAGAAATAGAAAAAGAAAAAAGAGAAAATAGAAAAAAACAGGCCAGTGGGCCGAAACCCACCAGCCGGCCCAGCCAGCGCCCGCGCCAGCCCGCAGCCGAGCGCGCTGCTTCCTCACGCTGACAGGCGGGACCCACCCAATCTTCGTCTACCTCGCGACAGCGCCGGACTCCCTCGCACCCGAATCAAAACCGATCGGGATTTCGGCGTATCCCCACTGAATTCTGTTCGTAGGCAACGCGGACATGATCTGAACCACCCCGCCGCCCTCCCCCGTCTATAAAAACCCCGGCCTCGTTCTGTTTTTCCCCCACGATCGCCGATTTTTACTCCGGTGAGAACCGAGACTTCTCCGGCGAATTCTGGCCGATCTAAGCTCAGAAATTCCGATCTAACTCGCTGGTCTTGATCCACCGCCTCCGGGGAACCTTGCAGGTGCAGAAAACTCGGTGATTTGCGGTGTAAACGCAGCGCCGACGAGCTTCACCGTGGTTTTTCCTCGGACCTCGTCGCCGATCACCTTCCAGGACCTCCGAGCTCAAGAAAACCCCCGAGGTGAGATCCCCGACCTCCCCTCTACCGATCTATGCCATAAAATCACAGTTCTAGGAAGAATTCCCGAAGATCCGAAAGTTTCCGGCGAGATCGCCGCTTCCCGCCGCCGTGCGCCGCCAGCAGCGCCGCCCGCGCTCGATCAGAGCGACGTGGCCTCTTGTGCGCCGTTTATTTTAAATCGCACGGTAGGGTTTAAATCCCCGCGTACCGGTTCGATGTTATAATCTCGTCCGTCGGTTTAAAATCGGACGGTCCACGTCAGCCCCGCGTTATAAAGACTGGAAATCTTACGTGCTACCCCCTGGGGTTCTCGGGAAATAAGAGCTAGCCCCGGAAACTTCTGATCTAGCCCCTGGAACTCCAGAAAATCATGTAAATTCATTTAAAAATCAGTTTTAGCCCCTGGACTTAATAAAAATTAGGAAAAACACCTCTGATAAGTGTAGCTAGACCCCTAGAAATTCTGAAAATAATATTATAGACCCTGTAGTGGGGTGAGTTTATCTTTTTAGCCCTGTTTAGTATTTAAATTAGGAAATTGAATATGTGGCTAGTGTTTAAAAATTAAAAAGTGGGACAAACATATTGTCATAATTAAATTAAAAACTTTCTCAGTATTTAGAAAACTTTGGAGTGAGATAAAAACATATTTTGGGCTGAATTGAATCTGTTTAATTTATTATTCACATTTAGGGACACATTTTTAAGTAATGAATAGTTTTAGAAAATAGGGAAAATAATTGTGAAATAGTTTACATCAGAGGCAAAGGTCAAAATATGTTATTAAATTATTTAGGGATCAGAACCTATTCTGTTTAGATGATGTATATTACTAATTTCATAATAAAGAACACATTTATGTAGAGGAAAATAAATCTGAAAATATAGCAACTAGTAAATGATAAATGGAGTTTCTAAAAACTAAAGAATTCAGTTTAAGGTTGGTAACAATTCTAAAGGCACATATGGAGAAGAAAAATACTTTCCATACATACTTGGTAGTGAAAAGGTGTAGTAGTTGAATATAAGGAATTTATTTAAATTGGAAACTCATATATAAATAGTAGGTAAGTATAAATGTGAACACAAAAGTAGGAATCATATACACATGATTAAAAGTGCATGCAAGCCACAACTCAACACACATAAAGTAACCACAACACATATAATGGTGAAGGACTTTCATAAATGTGAATGTGTGGTTTGTATGAAGTAGAAGTGTGAACTATGTCTTATGATTGTTGTTTTTCTTTTGCTATGTGTGACGGTATGATGTAGAACCTGCTCAAGAGCAAGTTATTCCTTTCCAAGACCAGGACTACCCATTTCAAGAGAAGCAAGAAAGAGGCAAGTGTCCTTGACCACTTTGATCCTATGCTAGGATGTGTAGCTAGAATTATTTGCATTGTCAATTGAAATATGAAGCCCATGCTAGGAAGTTTCCCTAGAATTGCATTACCTTGTTTCCTTGTAGCTTGGGTTGGGATTTATTTTATCATGTCATTTATTATTATATGCTTAGCCATGCTTAGAATGGGATATTTGGGATATGAGATCATCAGTTTACTTTACCATACTCTTGAATGAGATATTGTGAGTTATGTAGAGGTAGGGATCAAGGCAAGTTGGATGTTTTGGTTGTGTGCTGGGTGCACGAGACTCGGGTTTGTGTTTAGTACTTGCCTGGATCCTAAGGACCGGTTCATGGAGCATGTAACCTGGCTTTACAGTGCCAACCACATGCTGAGATGGGGCAGCTTGGCCAATTAATTAGGTGTATCCCCGGCGTAGTATGGGTGTGTTGGATGGTGCGGGGGAATAGGTGTCAGCTGGACTACCATATGAACCGCAAGGCTCAAGAGGGGGCCACTGCAGCGGGGTTGGAGCCTCTTGTATGTTGTTAGGGGTGAAACCTCAGTGGGCCCATGCTCGTCCGGAATCCCTTTGTAAAGGCTTCGTAGTGATCTCCTGGCTACACACCTGGGAAGTGTGAATGAGGTTCGTAGCCACTGGCATAATGGAGGTTCTTTTAGTCCACCCGGCAACGGGGGATGAAATCACTACATGTGGGTACAGTGGTACAAACTCTGCAGAGTCAAAACTGTCATGACAGCCGTGCTCACGGTCAAGAGCGGCTTGGACTTATTCATGATTAGAGGATTGATGGTTTTGGAAGTTGTGGATGTTAAGCGAGGAGCTTAACATTGGAAATGATGATATGGTTATTTGATTATGATGATAGGATGGGAGATTGGGACCATTTCACCTGTGTAGTAATGTAGGTGCTTAATAAGCTAAGGTAATAGGTATTAATGGCATAGTGCTTTAACCATGATTTCAACCTTCCCTTGTTCTAGCCATGCATGACATAACTTTCCCACACTTGTTGAGTACCATCGGTACTCAACCTTGCATATTTTGTTGGTTTATATTGCTGCTCAGGTTAAGATAATGAGGTGGTGTATATGACCAAGACTTTGGACCCGAAGAAGGTTTCTAGGTTCATGGAGACCCCCCGGGCAACACCTGGGAAGGAGCCCTCAAGAATAATATTCCGCTGCTAGTTTATTTACTTGTGATGAACTTCTTATTATCCATCGAGACATTTGCTATGTAAGAATTATTTATATTCGATGCCTGGCTTGTAATAAATGATGCTTCACTATTTGTCATCACAAGTATGAGAAAATGATCCTAGCATACATGTGATATTCACTTGGTTGTTCTTCGGAAAAACTGGGTGTGACAGAAGTGGTATCAGAGCCAAGGTTGCCTGTAGGAACGTGGACCTAGGTAGAAATGGATGTATTTAAGGGCCCTATTTTCTTAAAAACTATTTTACAAGGTGTGTGTTGAAAAGTGTTATTTAAGGAAGTCACTTTCTTCTTCTTACCCCAATTTTCATTCAAAATAGGATTTTTGTTTGAGAGTTTATCTAACCAAATTTTAAATTCTTTTTGTTTTAGATGGTTCGCATGATTCGCACCGCTCGCAAGTCCACAGGAGGGCGAGTTCCCGTAGTTGCCCTTGCCGAGAGAGAGGAGAGTCGTCCAGTGACGTACCTTTCCTACGGATTGGCAGTAGGAGGCTTATTGCGCTGTCTTCGGCGTATGCTCGAAGCCGCCGGCAATACAGGCAAGCTAATCATCCACTATAACTCCACCAGGACCATCCGTGAGAAGAGGGAAGAATGGAGTTCAGAGATGAGGATAATACACGAAAATCAGCTGCTTAAGATTCACCACTCTCCAGCTTGTAGAGCGACATAGGTCGATGCGGAAAAAGATGTCACCTAGGAGGCCATCACCTGCCAGAGTCACATCTATCGTCGCCACTTGGACAAAACTGAGTACATGTATGTCCTCCAGCGTGAGAGTGGTACCACGGAGTACAAGTACCCGCCGGTGCAGCAAGGGACTTCCCATGAGCACATGGACTTGTGCTTGGAGGATGCTTCTATGCTCAGCACTCGACTGCAGGAGTGTCAACAAGAGCTTCAGGATGTCCGGGACACCCTGAAGGAAACGGAAGCGTTGCTGCGAGCCTGCTTAAGGGCGAGAGAAAGAGGAGATGGGAATGAACTGTGTGTCACCGTGAATGATACATGGACTCCTGACTCCCCAGATCGTCGAGCGATCAGGCGTCGTCGCACTTCTCCACCAGCAGCCTCCCCACCCAAAGCAGAGTCAGAAGGCAGCCGAAATGATGAGGAAGATCCCGAGGAGCCAGCTCAAGAAAACGAGTAGTGTAGAGTCCTTCCCTTAGTTAGCAAGATGTCGAATAGTCGAGTCGTTACGTTAAGTTAATGGTGTGTTAATGCTTGGTGTGTGATGTGAGTTGTGGAAGCCATGAGCAATTGTCCACAGCCTCGTCTTCAGATTGTTTTGCTTTGGTGTGTGAACCCACATGAAATAATAGTGCATTTATTTGGTGTGAGATATGAACCCTCGTAAAAGTATAACAAAGCCTCAACACTCCAAAGTACAAACAAATGAAAGTAGTAAGATGACACTAAATGCTTTCAAATTAACATTGGTGATTCTGCCAGATGGCCGGAAGAGGAAAAGGACGTGCTGCCAACCCCACCAACAACAACGATGAGGCATGCAACCCTCATCTTTCTGGAGGCCAGGACCGGGGTGGTCGCCGTGAAGAAGTTGATCCCCTCCACCAAATGCTGGAGAATCAGAATCAGCTCATCCAGAACTTGACTCAAGTGGTGGCCAACTTGCATCAAGTTCCACCTCCACAAGCTGCACCACGCCAACCAAGGTTGAGTGAGTTTCTAGGAACTCAACCTCCAAAGTTTACAAGTGCTGCTGAACCTCTGGAGGCAGATGATTGGCTGAAGACCATTGAAAGTAAGATGAGGATCATACAGTGCCAAGGGTATGAGAGGGTGCTGTTTGCTTCTCATCAATTGCATGGACCTGCTGCTGCCTACGTGGCCGCCCATCATGACCATGAGAACATCACTTGGGAAGAGTTCAAGCGTAGCTTCCGCAACCATTACATCCCAAGAGGTGAACTCAAAAACAAGAGGAAGGAGTTTTTGGGATTGCAGCAGGGAAACATGACGGTGAGGGAATACCTCACTAAATTTACTCAACTATCCCGTTATGCCCCACGAGATTTAGAGACTGATGAGCAGAAACAAGATTGTTTCGTGGAAGGACTTACCACGGAGATGCAGTGTGCAATGTCCTCAAATGAGTATGAAAGCTTCCAAAAGATGGTGGACAGAGCATTTGTGGTAGAAAGGAAGCTAAAGGCCTTGGAAAATGAGAATAAGAGGAAGACCGGGTGGTCACATCAAGCCTCAGGGAGCAACACCCGCCCACGTATGATGCAGCAACCTACGGGGCAGACGAGCCGTGCTGCGGTACCCTATTCAGCACCAAGAGGGTACAACCCAAACTACAGGCCTCCCGCAGCACCAGCACAGCCGCAACGTCAGTTTGTGCAGCAGCCTCGCCCCGCATATCCACCTCGACCAGCAGTGCAAGGACCCCCAAACTCACCCCAAGACAACAAAGGCCAGGCACCTAAGGTTGGGGTGCAATGTTTTAACTGTGGTGAAGTGGGGCACTACGCCCATAAATGCCCAAAGAAGAAGCCCGCGCAGCCACAACAGCAGAATGTAATAAGAGGATGGGTGAACCACGTCACTATGGAGGAAGCACAAGATGCACCCGACGTGGTAGTTGGTAAGTTTCCTGCCAATTTACACCTTGCAACCCTGCTGTTTGATTCTGGTGCTACCCACTCATTCATTGCTCAAGGGTTTGTTAAGAAGCATGACCTAGCAACAACACAAATGAACCATATGCTAGCCGTAAACTCTCCGGGTGGAGAAATAAGGACAAGACAAGTGTGTCCCAAAGTGAACCTAGACATTAATGGGGTAGTATTTACTGCTAACCTCATAGTGATAGATTCACAAGGGATAGATATTATTTTGGGCATGGATTGGTTGACCAAACATAAGGGAATCATTCATTGTTCAACCAGAACGGTGGAACTAACTCACCCTAGTGGCACAAGAGTAAAGTTCATAACAATACACGAGCCTAGGAGGGACATTAAATTAAATCAAGTTGAGGTGAAAGTTGAGGAAATCAGGACTATCAGGGAATATCCAGACGTTTTTCCGGAAGAATTGCCAGGTATGCCTCCCGATCGTGAAGTGGAATTTGCAATTGAGCTAGTGCCTGGAACAGCCCCGATATACAAGAGACCTTATCGGATGGACTCCAAGCAGCTGGAAGAACTCAAGGATCATTTGAGAGAACTGACGGAGAAGGGGTATATTCGCCCTAGTTCCTCACCTTGGGGAGCTCCGGTGATATTTGTGCCCAAGAAGGACGGAACCCAAAGGTTATGCGTGGATTACCGTGCTTTGAATGGGGTAACCATCAAGAACAAGTACCCATTACCCCGCATTGAAGACTTGTTTGATCAGTTGAGAGGCGCTTGTGTGTTCTCGAAAATTGATCTCAGTTCGGGGTACCACCAACTCAAGATAAGGCAATCTAATATTCCCAAGACAGCTTTCGTATCTCGGTACGGACTGTATGAATACACCGTCATGCCTTTCGGGCTAACTAATGCCCCGGCATACTTCATGTATCTCATGAACAAGGTATTCATGGAATATCTGGACAAATTTGTGGTGGTTTTCATAGATGACATTCTCGTCTTCTCCAAAGATGAAGAACATGAGAAACATCTAAGGTTGGTGTTGCAAAGGCTGAGAGAACACCAACTATATGCCAAGTTGAGCAAGTGTGAGTTTTGGCTGAAGAGAGTTCCCTTCTTAGGACATATAATCTCAGAAGGAGGAATCTCCGTAGATCCCGCCAAAATCGAGGATATCCAGAAGTGGAAGACCCCTGAAAATGTCGGGGAAGTTTGAAGCTTCTTGGGATTGGCTGGATACTATCGACGGTTTATCGAGGGATTCTCTAAGATCTCGAGGCCCCTCACTAAACTGTTGGAAAAGGGAATCACATTCACATGGACGCCGCAGTGCGAGACGAGTTTTCAGGAGTTAAAGGAAAGATTGACAACAGCCCCAGTGCTCGTTATGCCAGATATGCAGAAGAACTTTACGGTGTACTGCGATGCCTTTGGAAACGGGTTGGGATGTGTTCTCATGCAAGAAGGGTATGTCGTTGCATATGCATCCCGGCAGCTTCGGAAGCACGAGAAGAACTATCCTACACATGACCTAGAACTAGCCGCAGTGGTACACGCGTTGAAGATTTGGCGGCACTATTTGATGGGGAAGAGGACCGAGATATATACAGATCATAAGAGTTTGAAGTACATATTCACACAGCCAGATCTCAACCTCAGACAAAGGAGATGGTTAGAGCTAATCAATGACTTTGATGTAGGCATCAATTATCATCCTGAGAAAGCAAATGTCATGGCCGATGCTTTAAGTCGGAAAGTGCAAGTCAATAAGTTGAGCTTAAAAGACATGCCTGCAGAATTGAAGGACGAGGTTATAAGGCTCAATCTATGTCTAGTAAATAGTGGTGAAGCCATCGCCATGGAAGTGGACTCCACACTAGAGCGAGACATACGCGAGGGTCAAAAGAATGATGAGAAGATACTAGAAATCAGGCAACTCATCAAGGAAAATAGAGCTCGTGGTTTCAGAGAGGATGAACAAGGTACGGTGTGGCACGGGAAAAGGATCTGTGTGCCTGAAGTAAAGGAGATCCGTGAATTGATTTTGAAGGAGGCCCACGATTCCGACTATTCAATTCATCCTGGGAGTACGAAGATGTACCAGGACCTCAAGAGCAGGTATTGGTGGTATGGCATGAAGCGGGATGTCGCGGAACATGTGGCCCTATGTGACACATGTCAGTTGGTGAAAGCAGAACATCAACGACCCGCGGGATTATTGCAATCACTCAAAGTGCCTGAATGGAAATGGGAAGAAATCAGCATGGATTTCATCGTGGGATTGCCTAGGACCCAATCAGGGTATGATTCGATATGGTTCATCATTGATAGGCTAACCAAGGTAGCTCATTTCATCCCCGTGAAAGAAAGCTACAGCGGATCAAAATTGGCAGAGTTGTACATGTCAAGGATCGTGTGTTACCATGGAGTGCCAAAGAAGATTGTGTCGGATCGAGGGACACAGTTCACCTCAAGGTTCTGGCAGAAGTTGCACGAAACCATGGGAACCCATCTGAACTTTAGTTCTGCCTATCATCCCCAAACTGACGGGCAGACGGAAAGAACCAATCAGATCCTTGAAGATATGCTAAGGGCATGTGCACTCAAAAACAATAGGAGTTGGGACAAGAACTTACCGTATGCGGAGTTTTCTTATAACCACAGCTAAGCTAGTATGAAGATGTCACCGTTTGAAGCTTTGTACGGGAGGAAGTGCAGAACTTCCCTATTTTGGAATCAAACGGGGGAAAGTAAAGTGTTTGGTCCAGAAGTACTACAAGAAGCCGAGGCGAAGGTAAGGGAAATTCTCAACAATTTGAGGATAGCACAGACACGCCAAAAGAGTTATGCTGATGTACGAAGAAGAGAGCTCGTTTTCAACGTGGGAGACTATGTTTATCTCAAGGTGTCCCCTATCCGAGGACTTCGTCGGTTCAAGGTGAAAGGGAAGTTGTCACCTCGATACATCAGACCCTTTCAAGTTCTGGAAAGGAAAGGCGAAGTGGCGTATCAACTAGAGTTACCAGCTCGTCTATCGGATGTGCACGATGTATTCCATGTGTCACAACTCAAGAAATGCCTGAGAACGCCTGAAGAGGTGTTACCCATGAATGAAGTGGATGTAGCTGAAGATTTGTCTTATGCCGAGCAACCATACAAGATCTTGGAGACAATGGAACGCCTCACCAGAAATAAAAGAATCCGGATGTGCAAGGTGCAGTGGAAGCATCACTCAGAAGAGGAAGCCACCTGGGAGCGGGAAGATGAGCTCAAGGCACAATTTCCGGAATTGTTTTCTTAGAAACACCAATCTCGAGGACGAGATTTCTTTTAAGAGGGGTAGAGCTGTAACACCCCAAAATTTTGATTCAAAACCCTAAATCATGTTAAGAGGGGAATTTAAAAAATTTTGGACGTGTTGCATGTTTTGCAAAAATTCAAATTGAAACTGGAATTCAAATTTAACTCAAATCAAAAAAGAAATAGAAAAAGAAAAAAGAGAAAACAGAAAAAAACAGGCCAGTGGGCCGAAACCCACCAGCCGGCCCAGCCAGCGCCCGCGCCAGCCCGCAGCCGAGCGCGCTGCTTCCTCACGCTGACAGGCGGGACCCACCCGATCTTCGTCTACCTCGCGACAGCGCCGGACTCCCTCGCACCCGAATCAAAACCAATCGGGATTTCGGCGTATCCCCGCTGAATTCTGTTCGTAGGCGACGCGGACATGATCTGAACCACCCCGCCGCCCTCCCCCGTCTATAAAAACCCCGGCCTCGTTCTGTTTTTCCCCCACGATCGCCGATTTTTACTCCGGTGAGAACCGAGACTTCTCCGGCGAATTCTAGCCGATCTAAGCTCGGAAATTCCGATCTAACTCGCTGGTCTTGATCCACCGCCTCCGGGGAACCTTGCAGGTGCAGAAAACTCGGTGATTTGCGGTGTAAACGCAGCGCCGACGAGCTTCGCCGTGGTTTTGCCTCGGACCTCGTCGCCGATCACCTTCCATGACCTCCGAGCTCAAGAAAACCCCCGAGGTGAGATCCCCGACCTCCCCTCTACCGATCTATGCCATAAAATCACAGTTCTAGGAAGAATTCCCGAAGATCCGAAAGTTTCTGGCGAGATCGCCGCTTCCCGCCGCCGTGCGCCGCCGGTAGCGCCGCCGCGCTCGATCAGAGCGACGTGGCCGCTTGTGCGCCGTTTATTTCAAATCGCACGGTAGGGTTTAAATCCCCGCGTACCGGTTCGATGTTATAATCTCGGCCGTCGGTTTAAAATCGGACGGTCCACGTCAGCCCCGCGTTATAAAGACTGGAAATCTTACGTGCTACCCCCTGGGGTTCTCGAGAAATAAGAGCTAGCCCCGGAAACTTCTGATCTAGCCCCTGGAACTCCAGAAAATCATGTAAATTCATTTAAAAATCAGTTTTAGCCCCTGGACTTAATAAAAATTAGGAAAAACACCTCTAATAAGTGTAGCTAGATCCCTAGAAATTCTGAAAATAATATTATAGACCCTGTAGTGGGGTGAGTTTACCTTTTTAGCCCTGTTTAGTATTTAAATTAGGAAATTGAATATGTGGCTAGTGTTTAAAAATTAAAAAGTGGGACAAACATATTGTCATAATTAAATTAAAAACTTTCTCAGTATTTAGAAAACTTTGGAGTGAGATAAAAACATATTTTGGGCTGAATTGAATCTGTTTAATTTATTATTCACATTTAGGGACACATTTTTAAGTAATGAATAGTTTTAGAAAATAGGGAAAATAATTGTGAAATAGTTTACATCAGAGGCAAAGGTCAAAATATGTTATTAAATTATTTAGGATCAGAACCTATTCTGTTTAGATGATGTATATTACTAATTTCATAATAAAGAACACATTTATGTAGAGGAAAATAAATCTGAAAATATAGCAACTAGTAAATGATAAATGGAGTTTCTAAAAACCAAAGAATTCAGTTTAAGGTTGGTAACAATTCTAAAGGCACATATGGAGAAGAAAAATACTTTTCATACATACTTGGTAGTGAAAAGGTGTAGTAGTTGAATATAAGGAATTTATTTAAATTGGAAACTCATATATAAATAGTAGGTAAGTATAAATGTGAACACAAAAGTAGGAATCATATACACATGATTAAAAGTGCATGCAAGCCACAACTCAACACACATAAAGTAACCACAACACATATAATGGTGAAGGATTTTCATAAATGTGAATGTGTGGTTTGTATGAAGTAGAAGTGTGAACTATGTCTTATGATTGTTGTTTTTCTTTTGCTATGTGTGATGGTATGATGTAGAACCTGCTCAAGAGCAAGTTATTCCTTTCCAAGACCAGGACTACCCATTTCAAGAGCAGCAAGAAGGAGGCAAGTGTCCTTGACCACTTTGATCCTATGCTAGGATGTGTAGCTAGAATTATTTGCATTGTCAATTGAAATATGAAGCCCATGCTAGGAAGTTTCCCTAGAATTGCATTACCTTGTTTCCTTGTAGCTTGGGTTGGGATTTATTTTATCATGTCATTTATTATTATATGCTTAGCCATGCTTAGAATGGGATATTTGGGATATGAGATCATCAGTTTACTTTACCATACTCTTGAATGAGATATTGTGAGTTATGTAGAGGTAGGGATCAAGGCAAGTTGGATGTTTTGGTTGTGTGTTGGGTGCACGAGACTCGGGTTTGTGTTTAGTACTTGCCTGGATCCTAAGGACCGGTTCATGGAGCATGTAACCTGGCTTTACAGTGCCAAACACATGCTGAGATGGGGCAGCTTGGCCAATTAATTAGGTGTATCCCCGCCATAGTATGGGTGTGTTGGATGGTGCGGGGGAATAGGTGTCAGCTGGACTACCATATGAACCGCAAGGCTCAAGAGGGGGCCACTGCAGCGGGGTTGGAGCCTCTTGTATGCTGTTAGGGGTGAAACCTCAGTGGGCCCGTGCTCGTCGGGAATCCCTTTGTAAAGGCTTCGTAGTGATCTCCTGGCTACACACCTGGGAAGTGTGAATGTAGTTCGTAGCCACTGGCATAATGGAGGTTCTTTTAGTCCACCCGGCAACGGGGGATGAAATCACTACATGTGGGTACAGTGGTACAAACTCTGCAGAGTCAAAACTGTCATGACAGCCGTGCTCACGGTCAAGAGCGGCTTGGACTTATTCATGATTAGAGGATTGATGGTTTTGGAAGTTGTGGATGTTAAGCGAGGAGCTTAACATTGGAAATGATGATATGGTTATTTGATTATGATGATGGGATGGGTGATTGGGACCATTTCACCAGTGTAGTAATGTAGGTGCTTAATAAGATAAGGTAATAGGTATTAATGGCATAGTGCTTTAACCATGAGTTCAACCTTCCCTTGTTCTAGCCATGCATGACATAACTTTCCCACACTTGCTGAGTACCATCGGTACTCAACCTTGCATATTTTGTTGGTTTATATTGCTGCTCAGGTCAAGATAATGAGGTGGTGTATAATAACCAAGACTTTGGACCCGAAGAAGGTTTCTAGGTTCATGGAGACCCCCTGGGCAACACCTGGGAAGGAGCCCTCAAGAATAATATTCCGCTGCTAGTTTATTTACTTGTGATGAACTTCTTATTGTCCATCGAGACATTTGCTATGTAAGACTTATTTATATTCGACGCCTGGCTTGTAATAAATGATGCTTCACTATTTGTCATCACATGTATGAGAAAATGATACTGGCATACATGTGATATTCACTTGGTTGTTCTTCAGAAAAACCGGGCGTGACATGTTGGCATGAGTAGAATCTGCCCCAGAGCAAGTTCTCCCCTTCCAAGATCAGGACTATCCATTCCCAGAGCAGCAGGAAGAAGGCAAGTGTCCTTGACCACTTTGATCCTATGCTAGGATGTGTAGATAGAATTATTTGCATTGTCAATTGAAATATGAAACCCATGCTAGGAAGTTTCCCTAGAATTGCATTACCTTGTTTCCTTGTATGCTTGGGTTGGGATTTATTTTATCATGTCATTTATTTATATGCTTATTCTTAGCCATGCTTAGAATGGGATAATGGGAATATGAGATCATCAAATTATTTACCTTATTCTTGAATGAGATATTATGAGTTATGTAGAGGTAGGGATCAAGGCAAGTTGGATGTTTTGGTTGGTGCTGGATGCACGAGACTCGGGTTTGTGTTTAGTACTTGCCTGGATCCTAAGGACCGGTTCATGGAGCATGTAACTTGGCTTTACCGTGCCAACCACATGCTGAGATGGGGCAGCTTGGCCAATTAATTAGATGTATCCCCGGCGTAGTATGGGTGTGTTGGATGGTGCGGGGAGTAGGTGTCAGCTGGACTACCATATGAACCGCAAGACTCAAGAGGGGGCCACTGTAGCTGGGTTGGAGCCTCTTGTATGCTGTTAGGGGTGAAACCTCAGTGGGCCCACGCTCGTCGAGAATCCCTTTGTAAAGGCTTCGTAGTGATCTCATGGCTACACACCTGGGAAGTGTGAATGTGATTCGTGGCCACTGGCATAAGGGAGGTTCTTTTAGTCCACCCAGCAACGGGGGATGAAATCACTACATGTGGGTACAGTGGTGCAAACTCTGCAGAGTCAAAACTGTCATGACAGTCGTGCTCACGGTCAAGAGCGGCTTGGACTTATTCATGATTAGAGGATGATGGATTTGGAAGTTGAGGATGTTAAGCAGGGAGCTTGACGTTGGATATGATGATTATGGTTACTTGATTTTGATGATGGGTTGGGAGTTTGGGATCATTTCACCTGTGTAGTAATGTAGGTGCTTAATAAGCTAAGGTAATAGGTATTAATTGCGTAGTGATTTAACCATGAGTTCAACCTCTCCTTGTTCTAGTCATGCATGACATAACTTTCCCACACTTGCTGAGTACCAACGGTACTCAACCTTGCATATTTGTTGGTTTAAATTGCTGCTCAGGTCAAGGGGATGATGTGGTTTTCAATGACCAAGACTTTGGACCCGAAGAAGGATTCTAGGTTCATGGAGTCCCCCGGGCAACGCCTGTGACGGAGCCCACAAGAATAATATTCCGCTGCTATTTTATATACTTGTTATGAATTTATTATCGTCCATCGAGACATATGCTATGTAAGACTTATTTGTATTCGACACCTGGCTTGTAATAAATGATGCTTTACTATTTGTCATCACATGTATGAGAAAATGATCCTGGCATACATGTGGTATTCACTCGGTTGTTTTTCAGAGAAACCGGGTGTGACAGAAGTGGTATCAGAGCCAAGGTTGCCCGTAGAAACATGGACCTAGGTAGAAATGGACGTATTTAAGGACCCTATTTTCTTAAAATCTATTTTACAAAGGTGTGGGTTGAAAAGTGTTATTTAATGGGGTCACCTTATTCATCTTACCTCAACTTTTATTCAAAATAGGATTTTTTGTTTAAAATCTTATCTAACTTAATTTTAAATGCTTTATGTTTTAGATGGTTCGCAATATCCGCACTGCCCGCAAGTCCACCGGAGGGAGAGTTCTCGTAGTTGCCCTTGCCTTGAGAGAGGAGAACCGTCCGGTGACGTACCTCTCCTACGGATTGGCAGTAGGAGGCTTATTGCGCCGTCTTCGACGCATGCTCCAAGCCGCCGGCAATACGGGCAAGCTAATCATACACTACAGCTCCACCCGGACCATCCATGAGAAGCGGGAAGAATGGAGTTCAGAAATGAGGATTATCCATGAAAATCAGCTGCTTAAGATCCACCGCTCTCCAGCTTGTCGAGCGACACAGGTCGATGCGGAAAAGGATGTTACCTGGGAGGCCATCACCTGCCAGAGTCACATCTACCGTCGCCACCTGGACAGGACTGAGTACATGTATGTCCTCCAGCATGAGAGTGGTACAACGGAGTACAAGTACCCGCCAGTGCAGCAGGGGACTTCCCATGAGCACATGGACTTGTGCTTGGAGGATGCTGCTATGCTCAGCACTCGACTGCAGGAGTGTCAACAGGAGCTTCAGGATGTACGTGACACCCTGAAGGAGACTGAGGCGTTGCTTCGAGCCAGCTTGAGGGCGAGAGAAAGAGGGGACGGGAATGAACTGTGTGTCACCATGAATGACACGTGGACTCCTGACTCCCCAGATCGCCGGGCGAGCAGGCGTCGCCGCACTTCTCCACCAGCAGCTTCCCCATCCAAAGCAGAGTCAGAGGGCAGCCGCAATAACGAGGAAGATCCCGAGGAGCCAGCTCAGTGATACGAGTAGTGTAGAGTCCTTTCCTTAGTTTAGCAGGATGTCGAGTAGTCGAGTCGTTACCTTAGTTAATGGTGTGTTAATGCTTGGTGTGTGACGTGAGTTGTGGAAGCCATGTGTGTTTGTCCACAACCTCGTCTTCAGGTTGTTTTGCTTTGGTGTGTGAGCCCATATGAATTAAGAGTGCATTTATGTTCGCGTAAGACATGAAATCCTCAGAAAATATAAATGAAATAGGTTCTCAAAATCTTAAAGTTTAAACAAGCAAAAACTGGTAAGTTAATACGTAATGCTTTAAATTAACATCTGGTTAATCATGATAGATGGCCGGAAGAGGAAAGGGTCGTGGTGCCAACCCCGCCAACAACAACGATGAGGCCAGCAACCCTCATCTCTCTGGAGGACAAGACAGGGGGTGGTCGCCGTGAAGGAGTGGATCCCATCCACCAAATGCTTGAAAATCAGAATCAGCTCATCCAGAACCTAACTCAAGTGGTGGCCAACTTACACCAAGCTCCACCTCCACAAGCTGCACCACGCCAACCAAGGTTGAGTGAGTTTCTAGGGGCTCAACCTCCATAATTTGCAAGTGATGTTGAACCTCTGGAGGCAGATGATTGGTTAAAGACCATTGAGAGCAAGATGAGGATCATACAATGCCAAGGGTATGAGAGGGTGCTGTTTGCCTCTCACCAACTGCATGGACCTGCTGCTGATTGGTGGACCGCTTACGTGGCCGCCCATCATGACCCTGAGAACATCACTTGGGAAGAGTTCAAGCGTAGCTTCCGCAACCATTACATCCCAAGGGGTGAACTTAAAAACAAGAGAAAGGAGTTCTTGGGGCTGCAGCAAGGAAACATGACCGTGAGGGAATACCTCACTAAATTCACCCAATTATCCCGTTATGCACCACGGGACATAGAGACTGATGAGCAGAAACAGGACTGCTTTGTGGAAGGACTTACAGCGGAAATGCAGTGTGCAATGTCCTCCAACGAGTATGAAAGCTTCCAAAAGATGGTGGACAGAGCATTTGTTGTAGAAAGGAAGCTGAAGGCCTTGGAAAATGAAAACAAGAAGAAGGCAGGATGGTCACACCAAGCCTCGGGTAGCAACACCTGCCCACGTCTGATGCAGCAACCCGCAGGGCAGACGAGCCGTGCTGCGGTACCCTACTCCGCACCAAGAGGGTACAACCCGAACTTCAGGCCTCCGTCAGCACCAACACAGCCACAACGTCAGTTTGTATAGCAGCCTCGCCCCACATATCAACCTCGACCAGCAGTACAGGGACCCCCAAACTGTAACACCCCAAATTTTTTAGTCAAGACTCAAAATTTTGATTTAGAACCATAAACCATGTTCAGAGGGGAATTTAGAAATTTTTGGACGTATTGCATGTTTTGCAAAAATTCAAATTCAAACTGGAATTCAAATTATACTCAAAACAGAAAAGAAATGAAAAAGAAAAAGGAAAACCAGAAAAAAACTGGCCAGTGGGCCGAAACCCCAGCCGGCCCAGCTAACCCCCGCGCAGCCCGCCCCCGCGCGCGCCGCGCTGCCCCTCGCTGACGGGTGGGACCCGCCTGTCATCCCTAACCCCGCGACCCCGGACTCTTCTCCGCGCGCGCGCGATCGCAACCGATCGGGAAACCGCGCTCCGCAGCAGAATTCTGGACCCTGAGGGCTCTAACTCGATCACAACAGAACCACCGCCCTCCCCCGGCTATAAAAACAACCGATCCGATCAGTTTTTCGCACGCGATCGCCGATTTTCACTCCGGTGAGCACCGAGACTTCGCCGGTGAATTCTGGCCGATCTAAGCTCGGAAACTCTGATCTAACTCGTTGGTCTTGATCCACCGCCTCCGGGGAACTTTGCAGGTGCAGAAAACCCGAAGATATACGGTGCAAATCCAGCTCCGACGAGCTTCGCCGTGGTTTTGCCTCGGACCTCGCCGCCGAGCACTTTCCAGGACCCCCGAGCTCGAGAAAACCCCCGAGGTGAGATCCCTGACCTCCCCTCTACCGATCTAGGCCATAAGATCACAGTTCTAGGCAGAATTCTCGAGGATCCGAAAGTTTCCGGCGAGATCGCCGCTTCCCGCCGCCGTGCGCCGCCGGCAGCGCCGCCCGCGCTCGATCAGAGCGACGTGGCCGCTTGTGCGCCGTTTATTTTAAATCGCACGGTAGACTTTAAAACCCCGCGTACCGGTTCGATGTTATAATCTCAGCCGTCGGTTTAAAATCAGACGGTCCACGTCAGCCCCGCGTTATAAAGACTGGAATTCTTACGTGCTACCCCCTGGGGTTCTCTGGAATTGAGAGCTAGCCCCGGAAACTTCAGATCTAGCCCCTGGAACTCCAGAAAATCATGTAAATTCATTTAAAAATCAGTTTTAGCCCCTGGACTTAATAGAAATTAGGAAAAACACCTCTGACAAGTGTAGCTAGACCCCTGGAAATTATGAAAATAATATTATAGACCCTGTAATGAGGTGAATTCATTATTTTAGCTCTGTTTAGTATTTAATTTAGAAAATTGAATATGAAACTAGTGTTTAAATATTAAAAAGGGGGACAAACATAATTGTCAAATTTATTAAAAACTTTCTCAGTACTTAGAAAACTTTGGAGTGAGATAAAAATATATTTTTAGGCTGAAATAAATCTGTTTCATCTATTATTCACATTTAATAGTATAGGGACACATTTGTAAGTAAAGAATAGTTAAAGAAAAATAGGAAAAATAATTATGAAATAGTATACATCAGAAGCCAAGGTCAAAATATGATCTTAAATTATTTAGGACCAGAATCTAATCTGTTTAGGTAGTGTGTATTACTAATTTAATAATAAAATGCACAATTATGCATAAGAATATAAATCTGAAAATATAGAGACTAGTAGATGATAAATGGAGTTTCTAAAGTACAAAGAATTCAGTTTAGGGTTGATAGAAATTATGAAGGCACATATGGAGAAGAAAAATACTTTTCATACATACTTGGTAGTTTAATATATAAGGAATTTATTTAAAACTGAAACACACATATATATATGTATATATATATATAGTATGTGAGTATAAATATGAACACCAAAGTAGGAATCCTATACATGTAAATGAAAGTGTATGCAAGCCCCAAATCAACACACATAGAGTATCCACAACACATAAAATGGTAAAGAAACTTTCATAAATGTGAATGTGTGGTTTGTATAAAGTGGAAGTGTGAACTATGTCTTATGATTGTTGTTTTTCTTTTGCTATGTGTGATGGTATGAAGTAGAACCTGCTCAAGAACAAGTTATTCAATTCCAAGACCAAGACTACCCATTTCAAGAGCAGCAAGAAGGAGGCAAGTGTCCTTGACCACTTTGATCCTATGCTAGGATGTGTAGATAGAATTATTTGCATTGTCAAGTTAAATATGAAACCCATGCTAGGAAAGTTTCCCTAGAATTGCATTACCTTATTTCCTTGAAGCTTGGGTTGGGATTTATTTTGTCATGTCATTTATGTCCATGCATATGCTTAGCCATGCTTAGAATGGGATATTTGGGACATGAGATCATCAGTTTATGTTACCATACTCTTGAATGAGATATTGTGAGTTATGTAGAGGTAGGGATCAAGGCAAGTTGGATGTTTTGGTTGTGTGCTGGGTGCACGAGACTTGGGTTTGTGTTTAGTACTTGCCTGGATCCTAAGGACCGGTTCATGGAGCATGTAACCCGGCTTTACAGTGCCAACCACATGCTGAGATGGGGCAGCTTAGCCAATTAATTAGGTGTATCCCCGGCGTAGTATGGGTGGTTGGATGGTGCGGGGAATAGGAGTCAGCTGGACTGCCATATGAACCGCAAGGCTCAAGAGGGGGCCACTGCAGCGGGGTTGGAGCCTCTTGTATGCTGTTAGGGGTGAAACCTCAGTGGGCCCACGCTCGTCGGGAATCCCTTTGTAAAGGCTTCGTAGTGATCTCCTGGCTACACACCTGGGAAGTGTGAATGTGGTTCGTAGCCACTGGCATAATGGAGGTTCTTTTAGTCCACCCGGCAACGGGGGATGAAATCACTACTTGTGGGTACAGTGGTACAAACTCTGCAGAGTCAAAACTGTCTTGACAGCCGTGCTCACGGTTAAGAGCGGCCTGGACTTATTCATGATTAGAGAGTTGATGGTTTTGGAAGTTAAGCGGGGAGCTTAACATTGGAAATGATGATTATGGTTATTGGTTTATGATGATGGGATGGGAGATTTGGACCATTTCACCTGTGTAGTAATGTAGGTGCTTAATAAGCTAAGGTGATAGGTATTAATTGCGTAGTGCTTTAACCATGAGTTCAACCTCTCCTTGTTCTAGCCATGCATGATATAATTTTCCCACACTTGCTGAGTACCATTGGTACTCAACCTTGCATATTTGTTGGTTTATATTGCTGCTCAGGTCAAGATAATGAGATGGTGTATAATGATCAAGATTTTGGACCCGAGGAAGGTTTCTAGGTTCATGAAGACCCCCGGGCAACACCTGTGATGGAGCCCTAAAGAATAATATTCCGCTGCTAGTTTATTTACTTGTGATGAAGCATTAGTGTTCATTGAGACATTTGTGATGTAAGACTTATTTATATTCGACACCTGGCTTGTAATAAATGATGCTTCACTATTTGTCATCACATGTATGAGAAAATGATCCTGGCATACATGTGATATTCACTTGGTTGTTCTTCGGAAAAACCGGGTGTGACAGAGGTGGTATCAGAGCCAAGGTTGCCCGTAGGAACGTGGACCTAGGTAGAAATGGACGTAGTTAAGGGCCCTATTTTTCTTAAAAACTATTTTCCAAGGTGTGGGTGGAAAAGTGTTATTTAAGGGTCATTTTCTTCATCTTACCCCAACTTCCATTCAAAAATAGGATTTTTGTTTGAAATTTTATCTAACCTAATTTTAAATTCTTTTGTTTTAGATGGTTCGCATGATTCGCACCGCTCGTAAATCCACGGGAGGGAGAGTTCCCGTAGTTGCTCTTGCTGAAAGAGAGGAGAGTCGTCCAGTGACGTACCTTTCCTACGGATTGGCAGTGGGAGATTTGTTGCGCCGTCTTCGACGTATGCTCGAAGCCGCCGGCAATACGGGCAAGCTCATCATCCACTATAACTCCACCAGGACCATCCGGGAGAAGAGGGAAGAATGGAGTTCGGAGATGAGGATTATACACGAGAATCAACTGCTTAAGATCCACCACTCTCCAGCTTGTCGAGCAACGCAAGTTGACGCGGAGAGAGATGTCACCTGGGAGGCCATCACCTGCCAGAGTCACATCTATCGTCGTCACTTGGACAAAACTGAGTACATGTATGTCCTCCAACGTGAGAGTGGTACCACGGAGTACAAGTACCCACCGGTGCAGCAAGGGACTTCCCATGAGCACATGGACTTATGCTTGGAGGATGCTGCTATGCTCAGCACTCGACTGCAGGAGTGTCAACAAGAGCTTCAGGATGTCCGAGATACTCTGAAGGAGACGGAGGCATTGCTGCGAGCGTGCTTAAAAGCGAGAGAAAGAGGAGATGGGAATGAACTGTGTGTCACCGTAAGTGATCCATGGACCCCTGACTCCCCGGATCGCCGAGCGATCAGGCGTCGTCGCACTTCTCCACCAGCAGCCTCCCCACCCAAAGCAGAGTCAGAAGGTAGCCGAAATGAGGAGGAAGATCCCGAGGAGCCAGCTCAAGAGGACGAGTAGTGTAGAGTCTTTCCCCTAACTAGCAAGAGGTCGAGTAGTCGAGTCGTTACGTAGTTAATGGTGTGATAATGCTTGGTGTGTGACGTGAGTTGTGGAAGCCATGAGCAATTGTCCACAGCCTCGTCTTCAGATTGTTTGCTTTGGTGTGTGAACCCACAGGAAATAATAGTGCATTTATTGGGTGTGAGATATAAAACCCTCGTAAGATTTTAACAAAACTTCAACACTTCAAAGTACAAACAAGTGAAAGTAGTAAGATGATACTAAATGCTTTCAAATTAACATTTGTTGATTCTACCAGATGGCCGGAAGAGGAAAAGGACGTGCTGCCAACCCCGCCAACAACAATGATGAGGCATGCAACTCTCATCTTTCTGGAGGCCAGAACCGGGGTGGTCGCCGTGAAGAAGTTGATCCTCTCCACCAAATGCTGGAGAATCAAAATCAGCTCATCCAGAACTTGACTCAAGTAGTGGCCAACTTGCATCAAGTTCCACCTCCACAAGCTGCACCACGCCAACCAAGGTTGAGTGAGTTTCTGGGAACTCAACCTCCAAAGTTTGCAAGTGCTGCTGAACCTCTGGAGGCAGATGATTGGCTGAAGACCATTGAAAGTAAGATGAGGATCATACAATGCCAAGGGTATGAGAGGGTGCTGTTTGCCTCTCATCAATTGCAGGGACCTGCTGCTGATTGGTGGACCGCCTACGTGGCCGCCCATCATGACCCTGAGAGCATCACTTGGGAAGAGTTCAAGCGTAGCTTCCGCAACCATTACATCCCAAGAGGTGAACTCAAAAACAAGAGGAAAGAGTTTTTGGGACTGCAGCAGGGAAACATGACGGTGAGGGAATACCTCACTAAATTCACTCAACTATCCCGTTATGCTCCACGAGACATAGAGACAGATGAGCAGAAACAAGATTGTTTCGTGGAAGGACTTACCGCAGAGATGCAGTGTGCAATGTCCTCCAATGAGTATGAAAGCTTTCAAAAGATGGTGGACAGAGCGTTTGTGGTGGAAAGGAAGCTGAAGGCCCTGGAAAATGAGAATAAAAGGAAGGCTGGGTGGTCACATCAAGCTTCAGGGAGCAACACCCGCCCACGTATGATGCAGCAACCTACGGGGCAGACGAGCCGTGCTGCGGTACCCTATTCAGCACCAAGAGGGTACAACCCAAACTACAGGTCTCCCGCCGCACCAGCACAGCCGCAACGTCAGTTTGTACAACAGCCTCGCCCTGCATATCCACCTCGACCAGCAGTGCAAGGACCCCCAAACCAACCCCAAGACAACAAGGGCCAAGCATCTAAGATTGGGGTGCAATGTTTCAACTGTGGTGAAGTGGGGCACTACGCCCATAAGTGCCCAAAGAAGAAGCCCACGCAGCCACAGCAGCAGAACGTAATGAGAGGACGGGTGAACCACGTCACTATGGAGGAAGCACAAGAGGCACCCGACGTGGTAGTTGGTAAGTTTCCTGCCAATTTACACCTTGCAACTCTGCTGTTTGATTCTGGTGCTACCCATTCGTTCATTGCTCAAGGGTTTGTTAAGAAGCATGACCTAGCAACCACACAAATGAACCATATGCTAGCGGTAAATTCTCCAGGTGGAGAAATAAGGACAAGACAAGTGTGTCCCAAAGTGAACCTAGACATTAATGGGGTAGTATTTACCGCTAACCTCATAGTGATCGATTCACAAGGGATAGATATTATTTTGGGTATGGATTGGTTGACCAAACATAATGGAATCATCCATTGTTCGACCAGAACGGTGGAACTAACTCACCCTAGTGGCACAAGAGTAAAGTTCATAACGATACACGAGCCTAGGAGGGACATTAAATTAAATCAAGTGGAGGTGAAAGTTGAGGAAATCCGGACTATCAGGGAATATCCAGATGTTTTTCCGGAGGAGTTGCCAGGAATGCCTCCCGACCGTGACGTGGAATTCGCAATCGAGCTAGTACCGGGAACAGCCCCGATATACAAGAGACCTTATCGAATGGACTCCAAGCAGCTAGAAGAGCTCAAGGATCATTTGAGGGAATTGACGGAAAAGGGGTATGTTCGCCCTAGTTCCTCACCATGGGGAGCTCCGGTAATATTTGTGCCTAAGAAAGATGGAACTCAAAGGTTATGCGTGGATTACCGTGCCTTGAATGAGGTGACCATCAAGAACAAGTATCCATTACCCCGCATTGAAGACTTGTTTGATCAGTTGAGGGGAGCTTGCGTGTTCTCGAAAATTGATCTCAGGTCGGGATACCACCAACTCAAGATAAGGCAATCTGATATTCCCAAGACAGCTTTCGTATCTCGGTACGGACTGTATGAATACACTGTCATGCCTTTCGGGCTAACCAATGCCCCGGCATATTTCATGTACCTCATGAACAAGGTATTCATGGAATATCTGGACAAATTTGTGGTGGTTTTCATAGATGATATTCTCGTCTTCTCCAAAGATGAAGAAGAACATGAGAAACATCTAAGGTTGGTGTTACAGAGGCTGAGAGAACACCAACTATATGCCAAGTTGAGCAAGTGTGAGTTTTGGCTAAAGAGAGTTCCCTTTTTGGGACATATAATCTCGGAGGGAGGAATCTCCGTAGATCCCACCAAAATCGAAGATATCCAGAAATGGAAAACCCCTGAAAATGTCGGGGAAGTTCGAAGCTTTTTGGGATTGGCTGGATACTATCGACGGTTTATTGAGGGATTCTCCAAGATCTCGAGACCTCTCACCAAACTGTTGGAAAAGGGAATCACATTCACTTGGACGCCACAGTGCGATACGAGCTTTCAGGAGCTAAAGAAGAGATTGACAACAGCCCCCGTGTTGGTTATGCCAGATATGCAGAAGAATTTCACGGTGTACTGCGATGCCTCTGGAAACGGGTTGGGATGTGTTCTCATGCAAGAGGGACATGTCGTGGCATATGCATCCCGGCAGCTTCGGAAGCACGAGAAGAACTATCCTACACATGACCTAGAACTAGCTGCAGTGGTACACGCTTTGAAAATTTGGCGGCACTATTTGATGGGGAAGAGGACAGAGATATATACGGATCATAAGAGTTTGAAGTACATATTCACACAGCCAGATCTCAACCTTAGACAAAGGAGATGGTTAGAGCTAATCAATGACTTTGATGTAGGCATCAACTATCATCCCGGGAAAGCAAACGTCGTGGCCGATGCCTTGAGTCGGAAAGTGCAGGTCAATAAGTTGAGCTTGAAGGATATGCCTGCAGAATTGAAGGACGAGGTTATAAGGCTCAATCTATGTCTAGTAAACAGTGGTGAAGCCATCGCCATGGAAGTGGACTCCACACTTGAGCGAGACATACGCGAGGGACAAAAGAATGATGAGAAGATACAAGAGATCAGACAGCTCATCAAGGAAAATAAAGCTCCTGGTTTTAGAGAGGATGAACAAGGAACGGTGTGGCACGGGAAAAGGATCTGTGTGCCAGAAGTAAAGGAGATTCGTAAATTAATTTTGAAGGAGGCTCACGATTCCGACTATTCCATTCATCCTGGGAGTACGAAGATGTATCAGGACCTCAAAAGCAGGTATTGGTGGTATGGCATGAAGCGAGATGTCGCGGAACATGTTGCCCTATGTGACACATGTCAGTTGGTGAAAGCAGAACATCAACGACCCGCGGGATTGCTGCAACCACTCAAAGTGCCTGAATGGAAATGGGAAGAAATCAGCATGGATTTTGTCGTGGGATTGCCTAGGACCCAATCCGGGTATGATTCAATATGGGTCATTATTGATCGGCTAACCAAGGTAGCTCATTTCATCCCTGTGAAAGAAAGCTACAGCGGATCCAAATTGGCAGAATTGTACATGTCAAGGATTGTGTGTTACCATGGAGTGCCAAAGAAGATAGTGTCGGACCGAGGGACACAGTTCACCTCGAGGTTTTGGCAGAAGTTGCATGAAACCATGGGAACCCATCTGAATTTCAGCTCTGCCTATCATCCCCAAACTGACGGGCAGACGGAGAGAACCAATCAGATCCTTGAAGATATGTTAAGGGCATGTGCACTCAAAAACAATAGGAGTTGGGACAAGAACTTACCGTATGCGGAGTTTTCCTATAACAACAGTTATCAAGCTAGTATGAAGATGTCACCGTTTGAAGCTTTGTATGGAAGGAAATGCAGAACTCCCCTATTTTGGAACCAAACAGGAGAAAGTAAAGTGTTTGGTCCCGAAGTGCTACAAGAAGCCGAAGCAAAGGTGAGGGAAATTCGCAACAACTTGAGGATAGCACAGACACGCCAGAAGAGTTATGCTGATGTACGAAGAAGAGAGCTCGTTTTCAACGTGGGAGACTATGTTTATCTCAAGGTGTCCCCTATCAGAGGACTTCGTCGGTTCAAGGTGAAAGGGAAGTTGTCACCTCGATACATCGGACCCTTTCAAGTTTTGGAAAGAAAAGGCGAAGTGGCGTACCAACTAGAGTTGCCGGTTCATCTGTCGGACGTGCACGATGTGTTCCATGTGTCGCAACTCAAGAAATGTCTGAGGACGCCTGAGGAGGTGTTACCCATAAACGAAGTGGATGTAGCTGAGGATTTGTCTTATGCCGAGCAACCATACAAGATTTTGGAGACAATGGAACGCCTCACCAGAAATAAGAGAATCAGGATGTGCAAGGTGCAGTGGAAGCATCACTCAGAAGAGGAAGCCACCTGGGAACGGGAAGATGAGCTTAAGGCACAATTTCCGGAATTGTTTTCTTAGAAACACCAATCTCGAGGACGAGATTTCTTTTAAGGGGGGTAGAGCTGTAACACCCCAAATTTTTTAGTCAAGACTCAAAATTTTGATTTAGAACCATAAACCATGTTCAGAGGGGAATTTAGAAATTTTTGGACGTATTGCATGTTTTGCAAAAATTCAAATTCAAACTGGAATTCAAATTATACTCAAAACAGAAAAGAAATGAAAAAGAAAAAGGAAAACCAGAAAAAAACTGGCCAGTGGGCCGAAACCCCAGCCGGCCCAGCTAACCCCCGCGCAGCCCGCCCCCGCGCGCGCCGCGCTGCCCCTCGCTGACGGGTGGGACCCGCCTGTCATCCCTAACCCCGCGACCCCGGACTCTTCTCCGCGCGCGCGCGATCGCAACCGATCGGGAAACCGCGCTCCGCAGCAGAATTCTGGACCCTGAGGGCTCTAACTCGATCACAACAGAACCACCGCCCTCCCCCGGCTATAAAAACAACCGATCCGATCAGTTTTTCGCACGCGATCGCCGATTTTCACTCCGGTGAGCACCGAGACTTCGCCGGTGAATTCTGGCCGATCTAAGCTCGGAAACTCTGATCTAACTCGTTGGTCTTGATCCACCGCCTCCGGGGAACTTTGCAGGTGCAGAAAACCCGAAGATATACGGTGCAAATCCAGCTCCGACGAGCTTCGCCGTGGTTTTGCCTCGGACCTCGCCGCCGAGCACTTTCCAGGACCCCCGAGCTCGAGAAAACCCCCGAGGTGAGATCCCTGACCTCCCCTCTACCGATCTAGGCCATAAGATCACAGTTCTAGGCAGAATTCTCGAGGATCCGAAAGTTTCCGGCGAGATCGCCGCTTCCCGCCGCCGTGCGCCGCCGGCAGCGCCGCCCGCGCTCGATCAGAGCGACGTGGCCGCTTGTGCGCCGTTTATTTTAAATCGCACGGTAGACTTTAAAACCCCGCGTACCGGTTCGATGTTATAATCTCAGCCGTCGGTTTAAAATCAGACGGTCCACGTCAGCCCCGCGTTATAAAGACTGGAATTCTTACGTGCTACCCCCTGGGGTTCTCTGGAATTGAGAGCTAGCCCCGGAAACTTCAGATCTAGCCCCTGGAACTCCAGAAAATCATGTAAATTCATTTAAAAATCAGTTTTAGCCCCTGGACTTAATAGAAATTAGGAAAAACACCTCTGACAAGTGTAGCTAGACCCCTGGAAATTATGAAAATAATATTATAGACCCTGTAATGAGGTGAATTCATTATTTTAGCTCTGTTTAGTATTTAATTTAGAAAATTGAATATGAAACTAGTGTTTAAATATTAAAAAGGGGGACAAACATAATTGTCAAATTTATTAAAAACTTTCTCAGTACTTAGAAAACTTTGGAGTGAGATAAAAATATATTTTTAGGCTGAAATAAATCTGTTTCATCTATTATTCACATTTAATAGTATAGGGACACATTTGTAAGTAAAGAATAGTTAAAGAAAAATAGGAAAAATAATTATGAAATAGTATACATCAGAAGCCAAGGTCAAAATATGATCTTAAATTATTTAGGACCAGAATCTAATCTGTTTAGGTAGTGTGTATTACTAATTTAATAATAAAATGCACAATTATGCATAAGAATATAAATCTGAAAATATAGAGACTAGTAGATGATAAATGGAGTTTCTAAAGTACAAAGAATTCAGTTTAGGGTTGATAGAAATTATGAAGGCACATATGGAGAAGAAAAACACTTTTCATACATACTTGGTAGTTTAATATATAAGGAATTTATTTAAAACTGAAACACACATATATATATGTATATATATATATAGTATGTGAGTATAAATATGAACACCAAAGTAGGAATCCTATACATGTAAATGAAAGTGTATGCAAGCCCCAAATCAACACACATAGAGTATCCACAACACATAAAATGGTAAAGAAACTTTCATAAATGTGAATGTGTGGTTTGTATAAAGTGGAAGTGTGAACTATGTCTTATGATTGTTGTTTTTCTTTTGCTATGTGTGATGGTATGAAGTAGAACCTGCTCAAGAACAAGTTATTCAATTCCAAGACCAAGACTACCCATTTCAAGAGCAGCAAGAAGGAGGCAAGTGTCCTTGACCACTTTGATCCTATGCTAGGATGTGTAGATAGAATTATTTGCATTGTCAAGTTAAATATGAAACCCATGCTAGGAAAGTTTCCCTAGAATTGCATTACCTTATTTCCTTGAAGCTTGGGTTGGGATTTATTTTGTCATGTCATTTATGTCCATGCATATGCTTAGCCATGCTTAGAATGGGATATTTGGGACATGAGATCATCAGTTTATGTTACCATACTCTTGAATGAGATATTGTGAGTTATGTAGAGGTAGGGATCAAGGCAAGTTGGATGTTTTGGTTGTGTGCTGGGTGCACGAGACTTGGGTTTGTGTTTAGTACTTGCCTGGATCCTAAGGACCGGTTCATGGAGCATGTAACCCGGCTTTACAGTGCCAACCACATGCTGAGATGGGGCAGCTTAGCCAATTAATTAGGTGTATCCCCGGCGTAGTATGGGTGGTTGGATGGTGCGGGGAATAGGAGTCAGCTGGACTGCCATATGAACCGCAAGGCTCAAGAGGGGGCCACTGCAGCGGGGTTGGAGCCTCTTGTATGCTGTTAGGGGTGAAACCTCAGTGGGCCCACGCTCGTCGGGAATCCCTTTGTAAAGGCTTCGTAGTGATCTCCTGGCTACACACCTGGGAAGTGTGAATGTGGTTCGTAGCCACTGGCATAATGGAGGTTCTTTTAGTCCACCCGGCAACGGGGGATGAAATCACTACTTGTGGGTACAGTGGTACAAACTCTGCAGAGTCAAAACTGTCTTGACAGCCGTGCTCACGGTTAAGAGCGGCCTGGACTTATTCATGATTAGAGAGTTGATGGTTTTGGAAGTTAAGCGGGGAGCTTAACATTGGAAATGATGATTATGGTTATTGGTTTATGATGATGGGATGGGAGATTTGGACCATTTCACCTGTGTAGTAATATAGGTGCTTAATAAGCTAAGGTGATAGGTATTAATTGCGTAGTGCTTTAACCATGAGTTCAACCTCTCCTTGTTCTAGCCATGCATGATATAATTTTCCCACACTTGCTGAGTACCATTGGTACTCAACCTTGCATATTTGTTGGTTTATATTGCTGCTCAGGTCAAGATAATGAGATGGTGTATAATGATCAAGATTTTGGACCCGAGGAAGGTTTCTAGGTTCATGAAGACCCCCGGGCAACACCTGTGATGGAGCCCTAAAGAATAATATTCCGCTGCTAGTTTATTTACTTGTGATGAAGCATTAGTGTTCATTGAGACATTTGTGATGTAAGACTTATTTATATTCGACACCTGGCTTGTAATAAATGATGCTTCACTATTTGTCATCACATGTATGAGAAAATGATCCTGGCATACATGTGATATTCACTTGGTTGTTCTTCGGAAAAACCGGGTGTGACACAAACCAACCCCAAGACAACAAAGGCCAGGCACCTAAGGTTGGGGGTGCAATGCTTTAACTGTGGTGAAGTGGGGCACTACGCCCATAAGTGCCCAAAGAAGAAGCCCGTGCAGCCGCAACAGCAGAATGTGATGCGAGGACGGGTGAACCACGTGACCATGGAGGAAGCGCAAGAGGCACCCGACGTGGTAGTTGGTAAGTTTCCTGCCAATTTACACATTGCAACACTGTTGTTCGATTCTTGTGCTACCCACTCGTTCATTGCCCAAGGGTTTGTTAAGAAGCATGATCTAGCAACAACACAAATGAACCATATGCTAGCAGTAAACTCTCCAGGTGGAGAAATAAGGACAAGACAAGTGTGTCCCAAGGTGAATCTAGACATTAATGGGGTAGTATTTACTGCCAACCTCATATTGATAGATTCACAAGGGATAGATATTATTTTGGGCATGGATTGGTTGACCAAACATAAGGGAATCATCCATTCTTCGACCAGAACGGTGGAACTAACTCACCCTAGTGGCACAAGAGTAAAGTACATAACAATACAAGAGCCTAGGAGGGACATTAAATTAAATCAAGTTGAGGTGAAAGTGGAGGAGATCAGGATTATCAGGGAATATCCAGACGTTTTTCCGGAGGAGTTGCCAAGTATGCCTCCTGATCATGAAGTGGAATTCGCGATTGAGCTAGTGCCTGGAACAGCTCCGATATACAAGAGACCTTATCGGATGGACTCCAAGCAGCTGGGAGAACTCAAGGATCATTTAAGAGAATTGACAGGGAAGGGGTACATTCGTCCTAGTTCCTCACCATGGGGAGCTCCAGTGATATTTGCGCCCAAGAAGGACAGAACCCAAAGGTTATGCATAGACTACCGTGCCTTGAATGAAGTAACCATCAAGAACAAGTACCCATTACCCCGCATTGAAGACTTGTTTGATCAGTTGAGGGGAGCTTGTGTGTTCTCAAAAATTGATCTCAGGTCGGGGTACCACCAACTTAAGATAAGGCAAGCCGATATTTGAAAGGCAGCTTTCATATCTCGGTACGAACTGTATGAATACACTGTCATGCCTTTCGGGCTAACTAATGCCCCGGCATACTTCATGTACCTCATGAACAAGGTATTCATGGAATATCTGGACAAATTTGTGGTGGTTTTCATTGATGACATTCTCGTCTTCTCCAAAGATGAAGAAGAACATGAGGAACATCTAAGGTTGGTGTTGCAAAAGCTGAGAGAACACCAACTATATGCCAAGTTGAGCAAGTGTGAGTTTTGGCTGAAGAGAGTTCCCTTCTTAGGACATATAATCTCGGAGGGAGGAATCTCTGTAGATCCCGCCAAGATCGAGGATGTACAGAAGTGGAAGACCCCTGAGAATGTCGGGGAAGTTCGAAGCTTCTTAGGATTGGCTGGATACTATCAACGGTTTATTGAGGGATTCTCCAAGATCTCGAGACCCCTCACCAAACTGTTGGAGAAGGGAATCACATTCACATGGATGCCGCAGTGCGAGACGAGTTTCCAGGAACTGAAGAAAAGATTGACAACAACCCCAGTGCTAGTTATGCCAGATATGCAGAAGAACTTTTTGGTGTACTGCGATGCCTCTGGAAACGGGTTGGGATGTGTTCTCATGCAAGAGGGGCATGTCGTGGCTTATGCGTCCCGGCAGCTCCGGAAACACGAGAAGAACTATCCTGCACATGACCTCGAACTAGCCGTAGTGGTACACGCGTTGAAAATTTGGCGGCACTACTTGATGGGGAAGAGGACAGAGATATATACGGATCATAAGAGCTTAAAGTACATTTTAACACAGCCAGATCTCAACCTCAGACAAAGGAGATGGTTAGAGTTAATCAATGACTTTGATGTGGGCATCAACTATCATCTTGGGAAAGTGAACGTCATGGCGGATGCTCTAAGCCGGAAAGTGCAGGTCAATAGGTTGAGCTTGAAGGACATGCCTACATAATTGAAGGAAAAGGTTATAAAACTCAATCTATGCCTGGTGAATAGTGGTGAGGCCATCGCCATGGAAGTGGACTCCACATTAGAGAAAGACATCCGAAATGGTCAGAAGAATGACGAGAAGATACAAGAGATTAGAGAACTCATCAAGGAAAATAAAGCACCTGGTTTCAGAGAGGATGAACAAGGTACGGTGTGGCACGGGAAAAGAATATGTGTGCCTGAAGTGAAGGAGATCCGTGAATTGATTTTGAAGGAGGCTCATGATTCCGACTATTCCATTCATCCTGGAAGTACTAAGATGTATCATGACCTCAAGAGCAGGTAATTGTGGTATGGAATGAAGCGAGATGTCGCGGAACATATTGCCCTATGTGACACATGTCAGTTGGTGAAAGCGGAACATCAATGACCCGTGGGATTATTGCAACCACTCAAAGTGCCTGAATGGAAATGGGAAGAAATTGGTATGGATTTCATAGAGGGATTGCCTAGGACCCAATCAGGATATGATTCGATATGGGTCATCATCGACTGGCTAACCAAGGTAGCTCATTTCATCCCCGTGAAAGAAAGCTACAACGGATCCAAATTGGCGGAGTTGTACATGTCAAGGATCGTGTGTTACCATGGAGTGCCAAAGAAGATAGCGTCGGATCGAGGGACACAGTTCACCTCAAGGTTCTGGTAGAAGTTGCATGAAACCATGGGAACCCATCTGAATTTTAGTTCTGCCTATCATCCCCAAACTGACAGGCAGACGGAAAGAACCAATCAGATCCTTGAGGATATGCTGAGAGCATGTGCTCTCAAAAACAATCGGAGTTGGGATAAGAACTTACCGTATGCGGAGTTCTCCTATAACAACAGCTATCAGGCTAGTATGAAGATGTCACCATTTGAGGCTTTGTATGGGAGGAAGTGCAGAACTCCCCTATTTTGGAACCAAACGGGGGAAAGTGAAGTGTTTGGGCCCGAAGTACTACAAGAAGCCGAGGTGAAAGTGAGGGAAATCCGCAACAACTTGAGGATAGCACAGACACGACAAAAGAGCTATGCCGATGTACGGAGAAGAGAGCTCGTTTTCAACGTGGGAGACTATGTCTATCTCAAGGTGTCCCCTATCCGAGGACTTCGTCGGTTCAAGGTGAAAGGGAAGTTATCACCCCGATACATCGGACCCTTTCAAGTCCTGGAAAGGAAAGGCGAAGTGGCATATCAACTAGAACTACCGGCTCGCCTATCGGATGTGCACGATGTATTCCATGTGTCATAGCTCAAGAAATGTCTGAGGACGCCTGAAGAGATGTTGCCGATGAATGAGGTTGACGTCGCTGAGGATCTGTCTTCCGCCGAGCAACCGGTCAAGATTTTGGAGACAATGGAACGCCTCACAAGAAATAAAAGAATCTGGATGTGCAAGGTGCAGTGGAAGCATCACTCGGAAGAGGAAGCCACATGGGAGCGAGAAGACGAGCTTAAGGCACAGTTTCCGGAATTGTTTTCTTAGAACCACCAATCTCGAGGATGAGATTTTTTTAGGGGGGTAGAGCTGTAACACCCCAAAACCTGTTAAGAGGGGAATTTAAAATTTTTTGGACGTATTGCATGTGGTGCAGAAATTCAAATTCAAATTCAACTCAAAACAGAAAAGAAAAAGAAAAAGAAAAAAACAAAACCCCTGGCCAGTGGGCCGAAACCCACCAGCTGGCCCACCCACCCCCGGCCAGCCCGCAGCCGCGCGCCCCCTCTCCCTCTCACTGACACGCGGGGCCCGCGTGTCATCCCCGACCTCCCGCTCGCGCCAACTACCCGGACTCCTCCGCGCGCGCCCGATCGCAACTAACCCGGAAAACCGCATTCCCCAGCTGAGATTCTGGTCCCTGGACGACTCCAGCTCGATCCCAACCGACCGCCGCCCTCCCTCGTCTATATAAGCGCCGGCATCACCCGTTTTTTTCATCCCGATCGCCTGTTTTTCCTCCCGGTGAGAACCAGAGCTTCTCCGGCCGTTTTCTCTTGATCTTTGCTCGGGTTCTCTGATCTAACGCGTCGATCGTGTTCCACCGCCTCTGGGGAATCACGCAGGTGCAGAAAACTCGGTAGATTGCGCCCTAGACACAGCTCCGACGAGCATCGCCGCTGTTCCATCTCGGACCTCGTCGTCGACCGCCTTCCAGGACCTCCGAGCTGAAGAAAAACCCCGAGGTGAGATCCCCGACCTCCCCTCTACCGATCTATGCCATGAAATCCCAGTTTTAGGAAGAATAGACGAAGATTTGAAGTTTTCCGGTGAGATCGCCGCCTCCCGCCGCCGGGCAGCGCCGCCCGTGCTCGGTCAGAGCGACGTGGCCGCTTATGCGCCATCTATTTTAAATCGCACAGTGGAATTAAAACCCGCGCGTACCGGTTCGGCGATCTAATCTGAGCCGTCTGTTTTAAATCGGACGGTCCACGTCAGCCCGCATTATAAAGGCCGGGATTCTTACGCGCTACCCCCTGGGATCTCGGAAAATACGAGCCCCGGAAACTTCTGATCTAGCCCCTGGAACTTCAGAAATTCATGTAAATTCATTTAAAAATCAGTTTTAGCCCCTGGACTTAATAAAAAATAGGAAAACCCCTCTGTTATGTGTAGTTAGACCCCTGGAAATTTATGAAATAATATAATAGACCATATAGTAGGGTGAGTTTACCTTTTTAACCCTATATGGTATTAAGTTTAGAAATTTAAATGTGTGACTAGGATTTAAATTTAAAAGGAAAGACAAACACATGTGCTAATTCAAGTTTAAACTCTACTAACACTTGGAAAACTTTGGAATGAACTAAAAATAAATTTTAGGCTGAAATGAAATCTGTTTGGGTGTTGTTCATATTTATTAGTTCTAGGAACACATTTTTAGGTTAATAAATAATTCTGAAAATTGGTAAAATAAATTTAAATTAGTTTACATCAGAGGAGAAGTTCCAAAATATATTATTGACCAGAACCTATTCTGTTTAGATGATATGCCCTACTATTTAATATTAAGGTTCACTTTTAGTCATAGAAAATAAATCTGGAAAATATAGGAAAATAGGTGTGCATGACTAGATAATGATAAATGAAGTCTCCAAATCCAAAGACTTCAGTTTAGGATTGGTAGAAGATCTAAAAATCCATTTGGAGTAGGAAATTACCTTCCAGGTAAACTTGGTAAAGAGTGTATTAAAGAATTTGTTTAAATTGGAAATTCATATATAGTGTGCAAACAGAAATCTGAATACAAAAGTTAGAAATAATATACATATGTTTAAAAGTGCATGTAGGCCAAAAATCAACACACATAGAGTAACCACAACCCTTAGAAATGTGAATGACTTTCATAGGTGTGAATGTGTTGTTTGTATGAAGTGAAAGTGTGAACCCTGTCTCATGGATTGCTGTTTCCTTTTGCTATGTGTGTTGGCATGAGTAGAACCTGTCCCAGAGCAAGTTCTCCCCTTCTAAGATCAGGACTATCCATTCCTAGAGCAGCAGGAAGAAGGCAAGTGTCCTTGACCACTTTGATCCTATGCTAGGATGTGTAGATAGAATTATTTGCATTGTCAATTGAAATATGAAACCCATGCTAGGAAGTTTCCCTAGAATTACATTACCTTGTTTCCTTGTATGCTTGGGTTGGGATTTATTTTATCATGTCATTTATTTATATGATTATGCTTAGCCATGCTTAGAATGGGATAATGGGAATATGAGATCATCAAATTATTTACCTTATTCTTGAATGAGATATTATGAGTTATGTAGAGGTAGGGATCAAGGCAAGTTGGATGTTTTGGTTGGTGCTGGATGCACGAGACTCGGGTTTGTGTTTAGTACTTGCCTGGATCCTAAGGACCGGTTCATGGAGCATGTAACCTGGCTTTACCGTGCCAACCACATGCTGAGATGGGGCAGCTTGGCCAATTAATTAGGTGTATCCCCGGCGTAGTATCGGTGTGTTGGATGGTGCGGGGAGTAGGTGTCAGCTGGACTACCATATGAACCGCAATGCTCAAGAGGGGGCCACTGCAGCGGGGTTGGAGCCTCTTGTATGCTGTTAGGGGTGAAACCTCAGTGGGCCCACGCTCGTCGAGAATCCCTTTGTAAAGGCTTCGTAGTGATCTCCTGGCTACACACCTGGGAAGTGTGAATGTGGTTCGTGGCCACTGGCATAAGGGAGGTTCTTTTAGTCCACCCGGCAACGGGGGGTGAAATCACTACATGTGGGTACAGTGGTGCAAACTCTGCAGAGTCAAAACTGTCATGACAGCCGTGCTCACGGTCAAGAGCGGCTTGGACTTATTCATGATTAGAGGATGATGGATTTGGAAGTTGAGGATGTTAAGCGGGGAGCTTGACATTGGATATGATGATTATGGTTACTTGATTTTGATGATGGGTTGGGAGTTTGGGACCATTTCACCTGTGTAGTAATGTAGGTGCTTAATAAGCTAAGGTAATAGGTATTAATTGCGTAGTGCTTTAACCATGAGTTCAACCTCTCCTTGTTGTAGCCATGCATGACCTAACTTTCCCACACTTGCTGAGTACCAACGGTACTCAACCATGCATATTTGTTGGTTTAAATTGCTGCTCAGGTCAAGGGGATGATGTGGTGTTCAATGACCAAGACT